>CP130735.1:12363721-13659597 GCA_030553155.1 Nippostrongylus brasiliensis
TCGAATCGCCAAAAGCGACGTTGCAGCAGTTTAAAGAAACTAATGATGTGATCATGTTTATTAGTCCATTGTTACCAACATACAACATTACGGTTCGAATATATCTCCATTGGCTTCGATACAGGCTTTCAGACGCATCGGGAAATCATCGACGGCGGCACGCAAGTACGTCAGGTCCAGTTCTTCCCACGCTTTCAAGAGAGTTTTCTTCAGCAAATCCACAGAGCGGTGTGGTTTCCTGCAGGCTTTCGCTTCCAGAACTGACCATACAGTGTAATCCATGGGATTTAGATCTGGAGAATTCGCTGGGCCACTCTTGGAGGCTGATGAAGTCGGGGGAAGTTGTCGTTGCACCACTCTTGCACTGCTGCTGCCCTATGAGCTGGAGCTCCGTCCTGTTGAAAGGTCCAGGAACGACTCCCAAAATGGGATCTAGCCCAGGGTAACAAATCTTCCTTCAGGAGGTCCAAATAGTTTTGACTGTTCACTTTGACTCCTTTTGGAACGAACCATAGAGGCGTCTTTCCGTCGGCAGTTACTCCACGTACCTTCTTGATATTGTCCGTAGTTACCACAAATGCGGGCCTTCCTCGTCCGGGCCTGTCCGCTTCGGTTCCCAGATCTTTGTATCGCTTGATGGTCCTGTATATGACACTTCGATGCACTCCTAGACGGCGGTGTATTTCGCGTGCCGAAAGTCCTCGACGGTGAAGTTGAATGATTGTTACACGGTGGCATGAACGCTTAACCATCCTGAAATAGCAACTTACATTTACTTTTAATATAGAGAAACATAAACAAATAACGAGATAAAAACAACAGAAACACAGAAAAAAGCAGACCATCCGAACAGGAGGTCAATTTATTCGCGCATATGCTGTCGCCATAATTTTGGCGCACCCTGTATATTGTACTGTCAGGAAATTCAGAAGAACCCTTTCCTCCAATTCAAAGAAGACGTGCTCGAATGTCTGTTGGACGTTGACGGCAGAGGAGTACAAAATATCCGTAAAAGCAGAGTCTGGAAAAGATTAGTGCTGACTCAGGGAGAATCCAGAAAAATTGTTCAGGTTGCTGTAAAAGATTGAATAGTGGCTTAGGTAGAGATGCTGCCAGAAGGAAAGTTAGGAGGGTCATTCGCGCTGCATCGGTTGCGAGAAATTTGTAGGTTTGGAGTGTTTCAATGACAGGAATTGTTCTTGTTAGACGTTTTTCCATGTTTTCTATAGCCACTTTCAACTAGGCTGCATTGATGAAGAAGTTTTATTTTATTGTTCTATTTTATTTTGGAATTCTTGAAATATGGTTATTTTATCTCATTGTTATGTTGTATTTTTGAATTGTTGAAGTACGGTTTTATGAACGTGCTCTTCAGTGGGAAAAGTTCTTGTTATATAAGTTCCAACGAACTCAGTAATTTCTTTGCCCACGCAAACGTAGCATTGATTTGGTGGTATATTTTTCAAAATGACAAAAATACAAGTGGAGAAACGCCGTTAGTAAGACCTTCGCCTTTTGGTTAATCACCAACATCTTTCGAGTTATCCTTTTGTTGATCCATTAATCTTTATGAAAGATCACATGAAATATTCATCTAATAATAAAAAAATAATGAATTGGTGTCCGAACTGTGCAAGGTGTCCATGTGTAGAGCAGATCGTGTTCTTTAGAGGATCTGATTTCGCTGTCTTTTTGCGATTTAGCTGTAGATGTTTGTAGGACCGGATGAGATGCAAGACCTTGGGATAGTAAAATTCTTTTACTTCTGAACAATACACAATTAATAAATTTTGATAATTATGAAACACTGAGCGAATGAACTGTCTGCTTCTTAGGTTTGCCATGAGAGCCAGTTACGACCCCAACTGTAGTATACTGCAGTACCGGACACGCCGCAACGATAAAACGGCTGAACCGGCGCCTCGGAGCGCCGAGACCCGCGGTTTATTAATAACTTCTTTAAAATTGATTTATTTGCAAAAATAAGTATATGTGCGAGTATCTTTTACCATCTAGCTCGTGACACCCATTTCGTGCACGTCACCGATCTTCAACAATTTCTTTGCGAAGAATTCGTTTCCTGTTTTCACATGATCGCTAAGAGCCTATCAAATCTGAAATCGTATATAAATGCTCTTCTCATAATCAGTTTCAGATCAGATTCCAATCTGGCTCGGTGTGCCGCCAGCCGATAAGTTAGGATTGGCCACCACCTAAGGTGGTGGTGTCAGAGCTCAATGAATCTCGGTCGGTTACTTCGTCGATCTCTGTTCAAGCAGTTCGTTTTCTTATACCCAGGTATGCTTTATAACCTAAATAAAGTAGTTATTTTTCTCCAATTTCCATTGTAAATGTAGATTTCAGTCTGTGTCCTGCTCTTGGTTCTATGGAACGAGTCGCTCATCTATTACTTCTGTCGGTTTTGGTGGAGGATTCCGGAAGCAACGTCGAAAAACTCGTTGGGAGTTCTTCTTGTCGCCGATCCTCAACTGATTGGCTATAAAAACGAGCCGCATATGGTTGGACCGTTGACAAGATGGGACTCGGATAGGTGAGCTCTTTTCACTCTCAAATCTTTTTTCAACAAATTTACTTATTATATTTACCTATTTTGTGAGGGCGCGTGTGGTGCAGGGGTGAATGATGCTTCTGGCACCCACACGTCGAGCGATCGTTCCCCTCCCGTGCTAACCAAGCTTTCCATCCTTCTACGGGGTTGGTTAGATAGGTACCAGACTAGTCTGGGAAGGTGGAAACACCGACTTGAACAGCAACTGACCACCACAAGTCATTGAATAGGCCAACTTAGCATTCAACATGCGTATACGATTTCGAAAGGAATATGAATGCGTGGCGCGTCCTGAGGGGACTAGCCAACGGTGGTCACTTCGGCTTTTCACTTATTTTCGACGTTTACACGACATCGTAGTCTGTTCCATTAGCCCATTCGTGAATCTACTTCTATTTAAAGATGGTGGGAAGTTCTTAATCCTCATTTGATTAAATTTTACCAATAAAAAATGAATTTCTTATTTGTATTGGTTTCTTGAGTAGAAGCCGTTGGCGTTAATGGAGTGATTTTTGTGAGAAATGGCTTGTTTCCATTATCCTAACTTTTTGAATTCGGACTTGGCACGTAGTGTAGGATATTAGAGTCTCGCGAATAGCTATATATGTAAGTGGTCCGCATTAACCGGTGCCTGAAGGACGCGCCACGCATTACTCTCCTAAAGGCATATGTTTGGAATCGGTACACCATGATGGTACCAACCGTTTTTCTTTAGATCTTAGGATTGGAAACGGCTGTTCTTTGTCTTTCCTCGCGAACCATCCATTCATACGCTGTGTCCAGAAAAGTTAGGGACACCCCCTAATTTCTAGTTTCAACGAGCTGCTGAATACTACAGGGTGGCTGGAAAGTATGGTCCGCTATATTTTTCTTCAGAACAAGTGAAAGACTACAACAATCTTGACGATATTTTTACTATAAAGCTACAGGACAAAAATGGATCATTTACTCAAGTTATTGTTCGAAATGGTCTCCTTTTGCTCTGATGCAGGCCTCTAGTCGCTTGGTGACTGCGTCTACTGTGGGCCGCAAGTAGTCGACATCCATCTTCTGCCACTCTCTCTCCAGGGCTGCTTTCAAACTGTCCAAACTTCGATGAGAATTTAACGAGACCTTCTGCTGCAAATAGCCCCAAACCGAGAAGTCCATTGGATTTAGGTCTGGGGAGTTTGATAGCCACATATCTTTGCCCAACAATTCCGGACAGTGCTCCTCGCAGATGGCAATCGTGGATTTCGACCCATGTGCTGGCGCCCAGTCCTGCTGAAGTATAAATAGTCGTCCAGTAAAGTGCTCTTTACCCTACGGAATTAGAATTTTTCTTCAAAATGACATTTTGGTAAACATCAGAGTTGATTTGAATGTTCTTGTCGACAGAAACAAGCGGAGTTTTGCCCTCAGATGTTATGCCTCCCCAAACCATCACAGATTTTGGGGAGAGGGTCCTTGAGTAGACACGACGAATTCGAGACTTTTTTCTGTCGGCGACAAGAGTTGGAGATGGTTTTGACTGTTATGAGCAACCTCAAAAGTAAAAAGTTTTTCATCTGTCCAAATGATGTCAGAAAGGCGGCCCGCGCGAATGAAGTCAAGAAGTTTTCGGCACTTCTCGAGCCTATTCCTTTTCACAGAATCCGCAAGGGCTTGTCCGCGATAGATTTGATAACTGCGAAGATCCAGTTCATTTTTCACAATGTTTTGAACACTCCATCGCGAGATATTCAAGTCGGAAGCAATTTTGTTGAGGCTCAACCCGTCATTCCTTTGGATCCATTTCTTGATGATCTTACGGATCCCAGAAGTATTCACGGTCCTACCTCGACCTGCTTCAGCAAGTGCACGATAGTGTCCTCGCTGCTTGTACTGTGCCACGATTCGTCGTCCAGTCCTAGCATTGATCTTGAGCCTTTTCGATATCTCCGCGAGTCATAGTCCTTCGTCCACAAGGTGCGCGATTATAGCTCGATGAGAAAAAGGGTGCATATCTTGAGACTCGCTGATCCAATCGATGTACCACTTGAGCAGGAACACATATCGAGTCGTTACTACCAACCCTATATACAATGCCTTTGCAACGGGAATCGGCTCGAAAGAACCGTTGCTGAAAATTTGCGGACCATACTTTCCAGCCACCCTGTATTTGGTTCCAAATCCGTACTAGCAAATTCAGCACGGCAAAAAACATAGGACTAAGCGATTTGAGCTTTTGATTTGATCGGTGAAGGTTGTGAGGACGAATTTTGCAATCAGCGCGACGGAACCGCTGTCTAGAAAGGATAGGGACACCAGAGAAAAATAGCTTTATAAACCAGAGCCTAGTTAGGCCGCTAAATTTAGTAACTGATGGACGCCTCACCATCCAGTGCCACGTAAATAAGTGGAGTTGACATGAAGGCGACGGAGTTTTGAAGAATTTTATTGGAGAAGTCGTCGTAGGGCGATGGATCGCTATCCTGAGCTCTTTAATGCAGGAGGACATATTGTTAATCGCCTTAATTCAAGGTGTTCTTAGGGGTCTTCCATCGGAATAAACTCAAAAGAACCTGCTGGCAATTTGAGAATATCAATGAAACAGACCCTTAAAAAGCCTGGGGTCAAGCTGACTTTATGAAGCGCGCCATGTTCCTGGTGGAAGGACAAGCTGTGCCGCATGTTATTCGCTAGGAACGGCAACAGTTAAGTTGCCAGTATCTGTTGGTACACAAATCAATTCGAATTTGCTGAACCAAATTTAATCAAGGCTTTTTATTCAAACTAAAACTGCCACACATATTAAGGCTGTACCGCACCTCAAGCCCCTCCTCGGTAAAAACTAGTTCTTCTCAACTAGGCCGGGTTGTGGTACTGAATGCCATCTGGACAGCCTCATGCAAGTCGCTTCGCATCGAAAAAATTAATATAGTCTTAGAATACTTAGCTTAGGAACCAGATGAACGTCTATCGTGCCTTAATCCATGAACGGATTTTGTTTCTCAAAGGAAATTCAAATCTGTTCTCCTTGTGCGCTGCTGCTAGACGTGAGGTGAACTTAAAATTATGTAGGGAATGTTCCCGTAACGTTTCATACAATAGCTGATAAATTTATTGAGTTTTTTCATGGTAGGCTCTTGCTTACTTGCTCCAGTTAGGCTGTACATCAGATATTATTTGGCCAGCGTTTGCTTGGTTCAGATCAGAGGGTGACCTATTACCTCCGGGAAACCTCTTCGTCTTATAATCTATCATAAAACACCGATAATCATTCGCCAAGTTTTCACCGCAGGTGAAGTTCCGCGACACTAGCTCTTATTTCTTCAAGAACCTTAATTCGGCTTTGTTATTTTGCTGGAGACGTCGCCCACGGTAAATTCTAAGGATGAACATTTTGTTGAGATGAGAATTGTCCAAAAAAGTAGGTTTTTACCAATTTGCCTTTCCAACAGGGCTGTTCTTTGTAGGTGTCCCTTTCTTTCCTGGACAGTGGTTCCGTTGCCCTGATTGCGAAAATCGCCCTCACAACTTTCACTGTTGAGATCAGAAGCTCAAATCTCTCAGACCTATGTTTTTTGCCATGCTGAATTTGCTAGTATAGATTTGGAATCAAAGCAAATCCTTGAAATAAGAGACTGGGAGTGTCCCTATCTTTTCTGGACGCAGTGTATAAGGCGTGGGCGTTAATCATTGCCTGTGGCTCCACTTAGTTGACCTACTAGAATTTCCTTTTACTTCCGCGAAGTTAGAGCTGTGCGCTATATTAGAGCACTGCCGTTTATTTGGAACAAATGTTAGAGGATTGCTGCTCTAAAAGCATCACTGACTAGCCCTCCCTACTCCTTCGGTTGACTTTATATTTCTTTCAAATAGGCGTCACAGCTAGCTAGGATAGAATTGGTCCACATTAACCGGTGCCCTAAGGAAGCGGCATGCATCCGTTTCCCATTCAGAATTGTACACACATGGTGGGTGCGTCTTTGGTCTACACTTGACTTACGGTAAACAACTGCTGTCAAAGTCAGTATCTTCGTCTTGCCAGACTGCCATGGATTTATCTGACCGCGGAGGGAAAGAAGGGCTAGAATCGATCACTCGACAGTGCGGGTGTCAGTAACGTCTCTTATTTCTCCATCACGCACTCAGCTGAATAAATTTTTACACGAAATTAAAATCGTACATGTTACCCACTTTTCTTTCGAAGGAGATGCATCCTTTTCCGATCATTGTTTCTCTTTAGGTTTCTCCTGAAGGGATTTTCACATGCCCTATCGGCCACAAATCCTGATCTCATAATTTTTCTGGGCGATTTATTCGACGAAGGTCTGGAGGCTAACGACTCTGAGCTTCAATGGACTCTGTCCAGATTCCAAGAGATTTTTGACTGTGGCACGCCTGTGCGTTTTCATGAGACTTTTGAGATTTATGTCTTCTTTTATTTTGAACTTTGATTTTTTGCTGTAGAAAACATAGATGAGTTTATAGAAAATCTTCATCAGTGGTGATAATGATGTCGGCGGTGAAATGGAGCCGGTGCAAAGCATTCTGACGACGAGATTCAGCAAGATGTTTCGCAGCTCGTTTCCTCTGAGAAATGATATTTTCAACTCGCTCACCATAACAGAAGTGAATTCTTTTAATGTCGTACATTTTATATTTTTTCTTGCTCAAATTTTCTCTTCTACACACTCTTTGGTGTGCATGGTGTTGTGGTAACAGGCGATGCTGGCACATCGAACGGTCGATTCTGGTCCGGGTTAACCAAGCCTTGCATCCCTCCGTGGTCGGGTAAATTGGTACCAGACTTGTCTGCGAAGATAGAGACACTGACTTGGTATAACGTCTGCCCCGCTGGTCATTGTATATGCCAAATACGCATTCACCATGCCCCTACGATTCTGAATAGAGCACGAATGCATGGCACGCCCCTGAGGACCTGTTTTCAATTCTCGGTGTATATCGAAATTGCGGGAATTTCTAAGCTTCTTTATTCCTTCCCTGAATCAGGAAATTTCGCTCAAAATAAAATGATGTGGTTACAGTTCGGATATCCATATCATTTCATTTTTAATGAAGCCATACATTAACTTATAAAAATTATGTAAATTGACAGGTGAATCTGATGAACGGCGATGTGACGAAGATTCGAGACTCTATGGCTTTCCCACAGACGTTTGTGCTCCTGAGCCATGTACCGCTCGCTGTACCATCGTACCATGATCCCGGGAAATTCGTAGGTTTATTCATCTATTTTAATTGTTTTCTTGTTTTTTTCAGCTTTTACAGATCAAGGTTTTTTCAATATTTCAGATTGCCATGCTGACACCGGATCTGATCTTCAGCGCTCATGAGCACAAGGTAAGTTGCTCCTTCAGCAATAGTATTTCAAAGTAATCGCGAGGAACATAATAATTAGCAGTGAATCTTTAAAAAAAGAGAAGCTACCGTCAAGGTTCTATTATTCATATCATTCTGACCCATTCTTTATCTTCTTCGCCTTTTGTAAATGTTCTGCTTCTTTGCTTGAATATTTTTACTCTTCCTCTACCAACTGTTGATCCTTCATTTATCAAAAAGGTCAATTATATAAACGTAGAGTAAACCATGCCGTGCTAAATTGCGGTTTGCGCGACATTTGGATATATATCGGGGGTTTATGCTAGGTATGTCATTCAGGAATTTGAACCCTGGGTATAACAAAGTTTGAGAGATCTTGTACAGCTCGCGAACACAATAAGTAGTATTTTATAAGCTGTGTTATTTAATTTTTTTTCATTTTTTGAGCTGAAAGGGGCCAAGTGGTGCAGTGGCAAGAGCGCTGCTTCCATCCGTACGGTCAAGTGATCATTCCTGGCTAGGGGTAACCGAGTTTTGCATCCCCTCGGTGTTGGGTAAATTCGTACCGAACTTGTCTGTGAAGGTGGAAACACTCACCTGGTACAGCTGCTGGCCCCGCAAGTCATTGTGTAAGCTAAATACGCATTCGCCATGCCTCTACGATTCTGAATGGAAGCCGAATGCGTGGCGCGTCTTTCGGGGACTGATCAGCCCCGGCACCTTTGCTTTTTACCTTTTAGTGACCTGAATAGAAAATATTTCAGGCGGCTGTGCATCATATCTCCCGCTCCACGTTTATATCGAACTCGACAAGCCTCACAGGCGTTTCAGGCATTCAAAAGACGGTAGTTGGTCGTGGTAGTTCGATTTTCGAGATACAAGCGCCCACTTGCTCTTACAGGTATTCAAGTAGTTTTTTGTTCATTATGGCTGAGCAACTCAAGTTTATCCCACTCATTCCTCTTTCTCGTTTCACTTTGAAACGGTTCTGCTGGCGTTCTTATACATCAATACATCACGCCGAGCTTCGACGGGAATCTCATACGTTCTATGGGTGCAAAAAACTATTTATCTATTCATATTCATTCGGCGTGCTCATCCATTCATAATTATTCATAGCTGATCAGGTACCCTTGCAGTTCTCAGCTGCTACAGGTGCTTCTTCATGATCCAGCTAGCGATCTTCACAAGCGCTAACCAAGCCTTCCATCTCTCCGTAGTCGGGTAGATTGGTACCAGAGTTGTCGACGAATGCATGACGCGTCTTTAGGGGGTTGATCAACGCCGATTACTTCCCCTTTGCCTGTAAATTTTTCATATACATCTATATCTCGAGTTAGGAAAAAGGATCTGGCTATGCAAGCTTGAGCGATTCGACGTTTTTTGAAGGGCACACCTCATAAGCCATCACCTAGTTGCGTAGTTGTTTTTATTGCTTACAATTCGAGTTCAAGAGTTATTTTAGCTTCAGCAGTGTGTATTTCTTGGTTCGGTTTACCCAAAGTGGTGAGTTAAGGGTAAAATAAAGGTAAAAAGATCGGCATTGATCAGTCGTCTGAGGACGGACCCTGCTTCTGTGTCCCAGGTCAAAAGGAAAATATCCTAGGCAGTAAGAGCACTACTTTTTCCACAGTATAAATATAAATTTGGAGCGTCAAATATTAGGCGGTAACTTGTGTCCTGAGAACACGCCACGCGTTCGTCTTCCACTCAGAATCGTAGAGACATAGTGAAGCGTATCTGGCCTATACATTGACTTTCGGAGGCGAGTCGCTATTCCAAGGCAGTGTCTTTACCTTACCGGAAAAGTCTGTCATCAATTTACCCGACATGGAGAGATGGAAGGCTTGGTTGCGCGGTCGAGGACCGATCGCTCGACCGTGGGTGTATCAGTGTCGCCACTTACAACTGAACAATGCTTGCCTAATTTCTCTGAAATCTGCAAAAAAAGAAGCGTACAGTACTGTTGGAATCCGTTCGCCGGCTGATCCGTTTCTGCCGCGTCATCATAACTCTCTATAACCTCGATTATTTCTAGTGAGAGACACATAACCGGGTTCAGAATAATATCATCATTCTTTTGATCGGAGGATTGTTCAAAATTTCTGAAAATTTGAGTTTTCTTGATCTTCAGAATGGGCGTCTACGACGTCGGCTACGAATTCGTTCGCCTAGATCGACAAGAAGGCAGTGATCAAATCCACGTATCGCTTTCGTTGCTCTGGATTTCTACTCGATTTTATGCTTTAATCCTATATGCATTTTTGTTAATTGTGGGTCTGATGGCACTAATCATGCGAGTGGGCATTCTTATCTTTTCTTTGAAGATCAGGATTCGATCAACTCGGAGGCGTTGATGTGTCGAGTCAGCGCTTTTATGTGTGCAATTCTGCTTTCTGACTGTTTATCTACGTTGAGCTATTTGTACTTTTTGCTTTGATTCGTACTCTGTAAAGTGATTGCGCAACGGGTTATTTTGCCTATTCGTCTGTACGTATCACCTTTATCTGCCTAAACGTATGCTTTGACGCATCGGCTCTAATTTGTCGTGTACAATAAATAGTTCAATTCCTGGATTTTTATGAGTATGAAAGGTTTTGCGTTACCTGAAATTCTTTGTCTCGTATCCCTTCCGGTGTTTGCTTACTTTCAAATACCACCATTGCATCTCATCAGTTATTTTTCTACATATTGATAGGCAATTATTCTATATATTTGTACTTTGGCTGGTGGAGCAGCGGTGAGAGGCGCTCCTAGCACCTGCACCGGTCGAGCGATCAATCCTCACCCGTGCTTACCAGGCCCTTCATCCCGCTGACTTTGGGTAAGTTGGGACCACACCTCTCTGAGAAGGGAAAGGCACTGATCTGGCTGGCCCTATAATTCATTACAAAGGCCAGATACATATTCTCCATACCTCTGCGATTCTGAATGGAAGACGAACGCGTGGCGTGTCCTCAGGACACAAGTAACCGCCGAATATTTGACCATTTGAATTTGTATTTATACTGCGGTAAAAATACTGTTCTCACTACCTAATATGTGATTTCCCTTTTGGCCACGTCTAAATGGCATGCTGTGAAGTGGGCAAAAAGTAAACTGATGGATTAGTTAAGGGAAACAAATGAAACAGAATTGTGATCGACTAATGTATTACACAATAAGATTGAACGATCGATCCCGCTCCGGAGTAACCAGTTTTCCATTCCTTCGGGGTCGGGTAAATGGGTGGCAGACTTGTCTGGTAAGGTAAAGACATTGACGGTACACCACCCCACAACAAATACCCTATATGGTCTACTCCTAGCCCTACTGGTGATTCTAAGGGAGTGCTACCTGTGGGTACAAATTCCTTCCATTAATTATCCTGTTTCGGGCGAAATGGTGAAACAGGATAATACCTCTCTACATTCATATCTTGATTAGTATACTCAACTTATCTTTTTAACTATTGGTACAGCGGCTGGCCCCCGCAAGTCTGTGTATAGGCCAAATACGCATTCACCATGCCTCTACGATTCTGAATGGAACACGAATCCCTGGTGCGCCCTCGGGGGCTGATCATAGTCAATACTTTTGCCTTTACCTCTATTGAATAATGGATAAATTAGGCAGAATAAACTGAACCGTTTGATCAATACTTGTTTGTCATCGTTTGCTTAGCTCTCTGTCTAGATTTCGATGTTTCTAACTGTTCGGTAGCTTGCATTACTCTTTTAAAAATTACTACATGATCTTTTTTGGTAATGTCTGCTTTTGTGATTGGCCCGCTATCACGTAGGCTAATCAATAAATGAATTGTTTTTCATGTTCCTCGCCTTCCTGTAAAGATTTCTATTCTTAGTTCGCCGCGTTCGTTCGTTTTTTTCCCACTCGGAAAGACCCATTTGACTCGGCTCACCAACGATTTCATTTGAGCGCCGCCGCAGGCTCATTTCCGAGCTTCGCCCCTCCTCCCGCTGTCTGGCCGATCGGCTGCCGGCCAGAGAGCGCTGGCCGTTTGCCAAGAGCTGTTTTCGTTGGCTCAACGCCAACACACTTTGCTGCTCTTGTTTGGCTACTTTTCGGATGTTCCTTGGTCCTATTCTATGGGTTAATCTGGACAATTAGACCCAAGGAAATTGGGCTCTGTTTTTCCTCTCATTTTCCATTAGCTTCTATTGATCGTCGGCGAGAAGGAGGGAAGAGCTTGGGTGGGTGCTGAGTCACACCCGGCTATCATACACATGCTAGGAGAAACGCCTACGTTTCAATATTTTCATTCTTCGTCGGTCGATGATAAGCCGAGCACTTCTTATCGATTTTTTTACTTTCTGGGCTAATAGTCTAAACCCGTATCGATTTTGATCTTGATTTTTTGATGATTTTGTTATTATTTTTGAAAGGAGGTAATTTTGTTGATTAGTAGAGTCCAAACTAAGCAGTCCGAGAGAGAACTGACACATTTAGTGGCTTAAGGCCTTCGGTTACCACACTTGGTCCAGCCAACTATTTTCTACCAGATATTTTCTACCCCGAGACGCTTCACTTTCAATTCCACGTTCGGTTTTCCAGTCATCTTGCCATCGTGAATAATGCTCTGTATTAAGTTGCAGGGAAGATTCCATCCACTCCTGTATTTTATTTTTGGAAACCCCAAGCACCGAGAGTTTTGATTTCTGACCCCAAGCACCGAAAATTTTGATTTCTGCGGTATCGGTTAATTTCTGAATAATTCGATAATTAAATAAACGATCTATTATTGTACGGCAGTTCGGACCTTTGTAGTGCGCGTCAAACTAAGCTCTTTATCGAAGTTTCCATCTCTTGCCTTCATCGATCGTGCAAGTAGAACTCTGCTGTTTCCCTTTCTGTCAGTTCTCGTTGGTATTTACCCACCACTTCTTCGCGAGATTTTTTTGTTGCGAGAATTTTTTAACGCGAGAAACGATGCGTCGGGATTCCCAGTAGCTTCAGGTCCAAATCGGTCGCTGAAAAAAAGAAAAATTAGGATAGGAGAGTGTCCCATGTTCCGTTTCAATTTATTTCATGCCCCTTTTACTTGTACCCAGTAATCATAGCACATTTTGGACTCTTTAACTGAATTTCGAGTTGGAACTGATATGCCTGCTCGAGTAGGGAAGACCCATGTGAGTCTCTTGTGGAACTTTTCTTCTTCATTTCAATCTTTTTTCTTCGTTTACGTCTTCTGCGTAGATCTTGTAATTTTGTAATTTCGGTGTCAGTGACTTCTTTTCTTACTTGAGTTCGGGGTATTTTGTGTATGCGTGTATTCTGAGCTAGCTTCCCTACAAAAAGCATTGTTATTCGTAACCTTATTGGAAAAATAGGATTATTTGTTATGTGTTTTGACGATATCTAGTTCAGCATCGTTCGCTGACTCATTAACTAGTTCTCCGGCGTGTTTTCCACGTCGCTAGCTTCTACGCCTTTTGCCATCACGCTCGCTAATTTCCACTATGTATTACAGTTTCCATTTCAAGTGTAATTATTTCTGTGAAAATTTATGCTTTACATTTTATGCAATTTCTCAAGAACTACATGGAGTTTTACTGCTTTGTCCGGTACCATGAATTGCGGGGCCAACCGTTGTTCAAGTCAGAGGCTTCATCTTCCCAGGCAAGTCTGGTAGCAATTAACCCGACGCCGGGATCAGATAAGGCCCAAGTAGTCAGGATGGTCTGCTAGGTTTGTGTGGCTCCCCTTTCCCGCCCAAAATTAATCAATGCAATGTGATTAAGTCATAACACTTTTTTCATTATTAGAAATACTTTTTTCCAAAATCTTCACCTTTCTAGGCAAGTTTGCTACCAATTACCCCGATACTGGAAGAAGGTAAACCTTGATTAGTCGAGAATCGATCGCTCGACTGTTCTGGTGGAGATGGCAACCCTTACCCGCCTGAAATTACTCAATGTAGTTTATAACACTTCTATCATTGCTAGAAATAACCTTTTGGAATTCTTTCTGAAATCACATCCGTTGTCTCCTTTGAAGAGTTGGCTGGTGAGACATAAGCCAATGGCTTTTCGGTTTACACTAGAACCCTCAACTTTCTGATGATTTCGATTTCTGGCGGACCACCCACACGGTCGAGCGATCGATCCTGGCCCGGACTAACCAAGCCTTCCATCCCTCCGGGGTCGGGTAAATTGGTACCAGACTTATCTGGCAAGGTGAAGACACGAATTGGTATAGCGGCTGGTCCCCGCAGGTCATTGTGTAGGCCAAATACGCATTCACTATGTCTCTACGACTTGAATGAAACACGAATGCGGCGGGGCGTCCTTAAGGTATGATCAACGCCGGCACCTTTACCTTTACCTTTAAATGATGAAACTGTAAAAAAACTATAAATGATGAAACTAAGATATATGAAACTCTATATGGATATACAATGCGTCTGCAACTTTTCGCCTTATCGTTGACGTTCTTGGAGAAGTTGTGAGCTTCTTCCACCATTTTGGAGGTAGTCTGACTCGAGAGGACCGGAACTAAGAACGCCTGAATTTTTTCCCTCACTATAGGAGATATGAAACAGGTTTAACGGTGAATTCCTTGTCGATGAATCGTTTTTCAGCCGTTTGCTTTTCGGTTAGAGAACCGCCGTTCTCAAAATACCCCATGACTCATCTCATTCAGTTGCGCTCTCAACTGGCTAGATTCTTCTAATTGAGATTTTTTACAGTTGATATATGCTATCTGGACCAGTTCGGAGTTGCTCCACCTTCTGTTCCTCCAGTCCCGTCCTTCTTGACGTTAAGCCTGTTCAGACAAGCCAACTGAATGAGTTCTTAAGGAAGATGCTCATCCGGCTGTTTTTGGATGTTTCAAGATGTCTCTGAGCAAGTCGAAAGAGAGCTCTAATTGGGTGAGGGAGTTCTTGGTCTCTTTTTTGAAACAGCGCATTTGATCGTTAATCAAAAAGTGCTCGCTTGGCTTCCGCTCACAGTGCTCTATTACCTTATGAACGAATGTTCTAGTAATTGGGCTTAAAATAAAGGTTAGATGTGAAGGGATCGACGTTGATCAGTTCCCATTCAAGAACGCGCCACTCATTCGTCTTCCATTCAGAATCGCAGAGGCATGATGAATGCGTATTTGGCCTATACAATGTCTTGCGGAGGCCAGCCGTTATATCAAAACAGTGATTTTACCTTTCCGGACAAGTCAGGTACCAATTTACCCTACCACGGATGGATGGAAGGCTTGGTTATCCCGGACTGGGATCGATCGCTCGATCGTGCGGGTGTCAATAGCGCCTCTTAACACTGTACCATGCTCGCCTTACATGGATACATACCAGAAAAGAAATACTAATGGAATAATGATATAAATATAATTCTAGTTTTACAACCGCTTTTTGCCTGTTACTGTTATGTATACTAGAATATGATGTTGTAATGGTGGTGCTAGGCTCATCGCAAAAATCGCATCCCAGGCGGGAATCGAACCTGCGTCTTAGCCTATCCGAGGCTGTGCACTAACCACTATGCTACTGAGAGTGCACAACCCCAAAAAGATTGAGACGCGGGTTCGATTTCCGCATGGGATGCGATTTCTGCGGTGAGCCTAGCACCATCATTACAATATAAATAAGGTTCTTGTACGCATAGAATCGAGCGGCGTAGACGTGCAAAGCGAACCCCGACCGCCTTTACCCCAGTTGTTCTCCGCCTTATCAAATGAGTCAGTTGATTTCCGCTCCCATATAGTCGACGTCATCGCCTTGTAGTAGCACTCTCATCATCATCATCATCAACGGTGACGTTCGTGACATGTGTTCCACTACGACTCAATTGGATCGGCTATTTTCAGCTGCTCTGACGTCAGCAGCTCACAGCATAAATAGCAGGTCCGCTCGCCAAGTTCCCGCATTATTGCAACGCTGCTAAGTTTCGTACTCGTACGAGCCTCTCTCTGACCGTCATCCGGGTTCTCTTTCCATCATTATTTTTCCCTCGACTTTCATAAGCTCTATCATTTTTCCTCTCCGACACAAAACGTCGTCATCTTTGTGTAGAGTACAGCTGTAGCAGAGACGATGATTCGAAAGCTAGGCTCATGCTCGCAAGCCATCCAATTTTTTTTGGAGTGCTTCTTCTAGTTTGATGGCAGGAGGTTTTTAGCTAGTGCCTCACTTTTACTCATTGTACTTCTGCGCTCCATTAATTTTATTGCCCATGAAGAAGTGCTAGCTGAGCATCTAGTCGGTGTCCTTTTTCGTTAACTGAGGCCATAAGTCGAAGAAACGTTTTACTTAATAAATAGGGCCATTTGCGAAGGAACGTGGAACAGGGCGCAGTTGGTGAAGTGGCGCTTCATTGCGTAGAAGGCGTAGCATAGGAAGAGCCGAATTTTCAAGTTCAACTTCGATATTCCTGTTTGGGTCGGAGTAATTCTATGACCTGCTGGCTTTTTGAGGGCTCTGTCTATTAATTTCTTATCGAATTCTCCAGTTAAACGACTGCTCTTTCCAATCTTATCACTCGTCTGTTTTGTGGATGAACCTTTTCAAATGCTAAGGCTGTATGTCGAACTCGAACATTGTCGATCGATCCGTCGTTGGCCGAAAATTTGAAAGTTATTTTTCAGCGAGAAGTTTACTTCCCCTCGTCGAATTCCGAAGAACTACTTATATCCATTTGTCTGAGCGTCGAATGATCAATGCTCTTGATGCGACGTCGAGCACGCCGTCGGTGAGCCTGCTGCTCACTGTCAGAGCGAGGTCTGTCCGCTTCTCAACTGATTATGGAAAATTTGATATAGAAAATGAATACAATTCTTAAGAACAGTACCGTCGGTATATTTCTACCAAAATGCGATATAAACGATATAAATCGTTTTAACGTTCACCTGCCATGAATCACTTTAGAATTATTTGTGTTGAATGAAAACACATGGCCGTAATCGGAAGAGCGTGCTCTACCCAAAGGTTAAGAAGCGGAGCCAAGATTTTAAATTTTTGATTTTCATGTGTGTGTTCTTTTATCTCATCAAGCGACGACCACATAGGGTCAACGTTGTTACGCCGTCTTCGCTAATTATTAGGGTGACCCAAAAGTTCGTGTGCATTTCAGATTCTAACTTTCTTCATTCATAACTCAAGAAAAACAAATCAGTGACCAATAGGGTAAGTTCCACGGTTTAGTATAACTCTTCGCCAGCGATCAGGTAATGCGTCGACACCGCGTCTCCAGAAGTCTGCACTCCGTGACTCAATCCATGCCTGCACTTTCTTTTCAACATGGTCTCGCGTTTCGATTTCCTTACCAGCGCAGTAGCTCTAAAGTGACCGGAAAATGTGGAAATCGCATGGAGAGGTGTCTGGGCTGTAAGGTGGGTGTGGGAGAGTACTGATTGCGAGACTATCCGGGGTGGCCAGGGTGACTGAAGATTTGTGGGGCCTTGCGTTGTCTCACAAAAGAAAAGGGTGGGCCAGTTTTGGGGAAAGGAGAGCAGCCCTACATTTCACCTTTTGCATTTCTTCGCAAATAGTCTCGGAGGTTACTGTGGCGTTATCAGGTAGGAGATTGAAGAAGACAAGGCCGTGGCGAGAGCACCAAAATGACAACATGAGCTTCTTTCTATAGATGTCACGCTTCACTTGAGTAGGGGGAGGCGCGTCGTGGTCAACCCATTGTGGGTTACGGCTTGGATTCGACCAGTGAATCCACTTTTCATTTTGGAATATTATCGAATCCAACAGCCTCCTCCTGTGCACACGAGCGAGGTTCGGAGCACATACAGTAGCGGTCAAAAAGATATGTCACTTTTCATTTTCATTCAAAAATAGCTCAAATCGAAAAGAACATGATACCAATTGATAGTTCTGAGTACTCTATTTGAAAATATGTTGAAACATACCGCTTTTACTAATTCTCTGTTTTTTTAAAATATTTTTTAGTGATTTTCATATGCTATTTTGAACAAAAATATCTCAGAAATCGCTGGGTATAGGATCAATCTGAGATGATATTCTGATAGAGAATGATCTATTCATTATACAGGGTGGCGAATAAATACGTGCGCCGTAAAAAGTGTTATAACTTACTTTTTTGCCAACGAACATTAAAACGAATATGATTGTATATAAGAGCAGAACATAGCATTGCATAATTGAGGAAGGTTCTCAGAGTAGCTGCCATGAGCTTTGAAAACGGCTCACTTTCCTTCACTCATCGCATAGGTGGTGCGCCGCAGGTACCTAACGCCTATATTGCTTCATATTTCAAGAAAGGCCCGTCGAAATGTGGCAAGTCTCCTGTCATAGACTCTCAAGATGTTCTTCCAAAACATATTCGACGGCAAGCTAAAACGGATTTGAGATGGGGCTATTCGAAGGCCATGAATCTTCCGTCGGAAAAGAGCTGATTTCGGTCAAAAGAAGCGCATTTTTGTTTTGGCTCCATGAAGCGGAGCGCAACTCCTCTGAAGAGACTATTCGGCATGTTTTTGTTTCCAAAGTACTCTGGCTTTCTTATAAAAATAGTGCTGATGAAGCTTAGTGTGATTTCCCATCTTTTTTGTTTATAAAATCAAAACAGTCCTGCCTATAGCACCGATACTGTTCTAAATCATCAAGAATTCAGGAAACACACTTTTTGCATCAGCTCTTTGATGGCTATTGTAGGTGAGGGTAGGGCTAATGAGATGGTAGTGATTGTGAAAGTTTGTAGGCAACTCATCGACAAAAATGTTAACTTTAGGCCGGAGGACGCCCACACTGCGGCGCACCCTGACAAATTGCCGCAATTCCTTGCATTTTTTATTCCGATTTTTCTCCACTTGATCGGTGGGGACTTGTGCCTTCCATGTCTGATAGCTACAAAGCCCAAGCTCTTCTTCTGCTATCATTCGAACCGTTTTGCAAAAAAGGTGGAGCTGGTTGGACATCTTATTCTAGCTAACATCATCATGTCGGTCCGTCCTCTTTTTAATAGTCCCTTGCCCCACTAGTGTGTTCACCACCCGCTTTCGTTACCTTCATGGATTGAACAGAATATGTCCTCCCTACACTTACTGCTTTTCAGCCTTCTATACGTTTCCGTGAGGAACCCCTTGCCTCGAAAGAATCAGCGAGCCCACCATGCCGCTTTGGGCTTCTTGAGTAATCGCGTATCAACTTGAGTAGTTCCTCGCAACAGTTTGAGAAACAAATTTCTTTCATAAAGAACGAATAAGAAGTGTCACGCGAATATTTTGAAATGAAAAAGTGCGCTCAGAGGTTTCCTACAACTTTCCAAATTGAACCCAAATTCACGCGCACGTATTTATTCGCCACCCTGTAATGTGCCACGAACATTTGATTCAAATCGCCTCTAAAATATAGATTTTTTTTTGAGCAAACTTTTTGGTGGTCAAAAACCGGTCAAATTTTAGGACCATGTTTTGAACAAAATTCTATATCTCCCTAACTTTTCGAAAAATTCAGACCAAATTTGAAAGTATTGTAAAGGATGGTATTCTCTTTAGGGTAGTTGCTTTTATTTCGAAACTGGTTTTTTTATTTTGAGAGCAAATTCCTTTTAAAGTTGAGAATGCGTAAATTGTTGTATCTAAAAAATTTCAAGAAGAACCGACTCAATTTTTTCCAGTTTAATAGTAGATTTGTAGTTCTTTCAACATCGCACGTAAGCTAGAATAAATCAAAGTTTTAACAAAAATATATCGCTTTGACTAACACACGCTGAGGGCGTCGTCACTACCAATACATTGTATAAGGGCGGGCAAAGGCGCGCACAGCGTGTGTTAGTCAAAGCGATATATTTTTATAAAGAACTTTGATTTATTTCAGCATACATACAGTATCAAGAGTACCGTAAATGTACTATCAAATGAGAAAAATTGAAGTCGATTCCTCTCGAACTTTTTTGAATATAGCAGTTTACGCGGTTTCAACTTTTAAAGGAATTTTCTCGCCAATTAAGAGAAGAGCTCGAAAACAAAAACGAGACCTTCAAAGAAAATGTCGTTTTCTATCACATACTCAAATTTGGTGTGATTTCGCTGCGCAGTTAGGAAGATATAGAATTTTGTTTGAAACATGGTCCTAAAATTTGACCAGTTTTTGACCACCAAAATGTTTGCTCAGAAAAATCTATAATTTAGCGGCGATCTGAATCAAATATATGTATCACATTATATTAACTAGACTATGCTCTATCAAATTATCATCTCAGATTGATCCTTCATTTAGCGATTTTTGAGATATTTTCGTTGGAAATAGCATATGAAAATCACTATAAAATATTTTTAAAAAATACAGAATTCGAAACAACTGTATATTTCGACATATCTTAAGACAGAACCGTCAGCACTATCGAGTGGTACCAGGTTCTTCTCGATTCGAGCTATTTCTGTATAAAAATGAAAAGTGACATATCTTTTTGACCGCTACTGTATGTCAACTCGCATCCGTCACTGATCCAGCGTGAGATCGTGAGGCCCTGTTCTTGGCCTTCTCGCGACCTTGCCAGCGCTTCATGTGGAACACGCCGGACTGTTTATCGTGGAGCCCCAGTAGTTCTCTCGATTCTGCGCAACGAAGACTGGGGGTCTCGTTCTAGTGCGCAGAGAATCTTGTCATCATCTGCAGGGGACGGTCGACCTGATCTTGAGTTCTCTTCCAGGTTCAAGTCACCGCGGTTGAAACGGTCCACCACTTTGTCGTCCGATTTCGGGAAGGGACGTCCTTGCCAAACTGATTTTGCATCAGCTTTGTCGCCTGCCTTCTTGTTTGGCCAGAGCGGAAGTTGTATAACAAAGTGCGACGTGCGTAAAAACGGTCATCGAACTGCGACGGCATGTTCCTTGCAACACTGCGCAAGCAGCTATCAGCAAGGTAGGCAAAATAGTGGAGCAAACCATGCCATATTCAATCCACGTCAAATAAATGTTGCATCGATTGCACAGGTAGGACAAGAACAGTTTGAACAAATGCACACGAACTTTTGGGTCACCCTAATACACCCTGTTGATACTTCTACTTAAGTTACATCTAAGATTCATATGGTAACATTTAAGTCACTATGTACCACCAAAACGAACACCATATCTAAGGAGACGAAGCAGAGACGATCGTTTTAATGTACAAGAAGCCTGTAGCTCAAATCTCGACCGTGTTATGTCGCCTAAGCTTCTGTAGATGCAGCCGTTGCCCCTTCTGTAGAAAAATCCATGTGCGACTTTTGACGAATCTCCGTATGTGAATCCGCAGTATTATTCACTGTTAAGCAGACGACGGAGATTGATAGAATACTCTATTCGGCTAACGTTTTGGCAGTGTCGCCTTCGCCGGAGCATGGAAGGTCGAATATACAGGGTGTCTCAAAAAAATGTACCTCCTGTTTGAAATGCCATAACTTCGGCGAAAGGCAGCAAACATAACAAACATTACTTCTGAGGCAGCAAACATATCAACTTGCCGCAGCTTTTGGTTAAGCATGGAACAACATCAATATCGATCAATAATTGTAACCACTGTTTGAGAAGCTAATACTCTTCCAACAGTTATGCTATCATAAGGAAGAAATTAGGAGGGACGTAAATTGTTTGAACCATAAGGATTGCGCCATGCACCTGCCCGAGTCGTCGGATTCTAGACCTGATTGAAAGTTCACCGGCAACATGCTTGCTCCACTTTGGTCGCCAAGAGGTGATATCGCTAACATCGTGATATCGGAAATATAAAAACATCAAGACATAACAAGTTTGACATGCACTTTGAGATGCACTTACACAATACGACAATGTGTTTGATTCAGATCAAAATGACCAATCAGTGATTGATGGTGATGCTAATCCGTCTCCAACCGAAAGCTGAGTTGTTTTGTTCGCTGCCTCAAGTGTAGCACAATGATATGACCTGTTTGTGACCAAAGTACGTAGAACAAGCATGTTATCCGTGAACTTTCAATCAGGTCTAGAATTCGACGAATTGGACGGATACATGGCGCAATCTTTATAGTTCACACATTTTACATTCCTCCTAATTCCTTTCTTATGATTGCATCACTGTTGGAAGAGTATTAGCTTCTCAAACAGTGGTTACAATTATTGATTGATATTGATGTCGTTCCATGACTAACCAAATGCTGCGGCAAGTAGATATGTTCACTGCCCCAGGAATAACTGATTACAGCAATATCACCTGTTTACGATCAAAGTAGAGCAAGCATATAACCCATGCACTGTCAATCAGGTGCAATATCCGAGGCCTCGGTCGAGTACATGGCGCAATCTTCACCAATCACATACCAGAGAATTTCCTTTTTTCTTAGCTTTCATTCAAGCTATGATTCGTTTCGATTGGTTCGCTTTCGCCAAAGTTATGGCATTTCAAACAAGAGGTACATTTTTTGAGACACCCTGTATATTTGAGAAGCTACTCGCTCAAACACCATTTCTTACTACGAGAGTCTGTTCTAAAATCCTGAAGGACGGGAAACAAAGTTTAAAGAAGCAAGCAGAAGCGTACTTTAATGGTGGTTGCCGAGGCAGGCCACCGGTCACCCTTACTAGATGCAGAAGCTAGCGGGCGAATGAACCTAATCCGTAGGGACCACCCACCATGGCGGCCTCATAGGGCGCGATCATCACAGTAAGGACAAACGGATTTTTTTCGAGCGTTTTTATTCCAAAACAGAATTGAATTTGGTCACCGTAAAGGTAACCTTACTAGGTGGAGTGATTGAAATGTTACCAAAAATCATCATTAAAACGAAAGTGAGCCAACTACATCCCAGAACACAAACCATCAATTGAAATCGAAATGATGAACAAAAATGATGAATGGAATCTTCAGCCAACTTCCCGATCTCGATGTGCTCACCAAGAGCGACCCGATGTGCGTCGCGTACCAATTCGTGGGACGGTTGACAGGTCGGCGTGATTATTCTCTATTCGGATGTTTTGTGTTTTTGTTGTTTGATTGTTTTTTTTTTGCAAATAGTCACGTCCTGGACCTACCACTGAGCTTTTGACATTCGTGAGATCTCTGGTAATAGAGGAACAGTCAGGGTTCGAAGTATCAGTTTATCGGTGATATCAGTATACCGAATCCGGTAGAGAGCGACGTGGGGGGGGGGCATGTTGCGTGAAATAAAACGTGTTGAAGGGCATAAAATATGAAAAATTTGCTTGTTTTTATTTTACCCAAACGCGTTTTGTTTAGGCAACGGACGATGGCAGGAGATTGGTCGTACGGAGACGCTAAAGAACACCTTGAACCCCGAATGGGCGACTCAAATCCGCGTCGAGTACCTTTTCGAAGAGAAACAGACAATGCGTTTCGAAGTGTAAGTTCGAATTGGCTTTAAAAATCGGCACTCTTTTTATGACATCAAATTTACAGCTACGATATCGATTCAAAATCTGCGCAACTGTCCGCGCACGATTTTGTTGGACGGATCGAGTGTGAGTTGGCGGAGATCGTCTCCAATCGACCGTTCACTAAGGCGCTTAGGTTTGTTTTTCAAACAAATTTCTGTTATTCTCCTAAAATAGATGGTTCTGGCCTATTTTCTTTTTTTGAAATCCTAGAACTAGATTAATTCTACGAGAATTAGTCATTTTCTCACCAGTTCTCAGGCTTGTTCGACTGGTTAGCTGAACGAAAATGTTTTTTCCTCTCTACGGTCCCTGGAAATATGCCCTCAACCCGTTGTTTGAACAAATTTCACGTGTTTTCTCATTAAATATAAGCGTGGCTTCAAAATTTCCTGTATATTTTATAATTTTACTTCATCTATAATTGTTTTCAGTGGAGGAAAAAGGAAACGCGGTGGTGAGTTGACGATTTGGAGCGATGAAGTAGACGAGGGCTCGAAAGAGAACGTTGAGTTTCATTGGAGCGCAAAGAAACTGGACAAGAAGGATCTGTTCGGAAAATCTGATCCCTTCCTGAACATTTACCGAGTTAACGACGACGGAAGGTTCGTGACGGTTGGAAATTTTTCCTCTTTTTTATTTTTTATCTTTTTTTGTATTCTTTATCACTCGAGATAGCATGCACAATTAAAATAGTGTCTGGTTACTGTAAATGTGCCAAAAATGAGCGGCAGTCAACTTTTTTTCCTTCAATTCTTTCGCAAAAACCATTCAAAGCTGCAAATCTGTCGTCGTTCGAGGAAAGGTCGCGGCGACAAACGACCGCCTGCGTCGGGCGCGGCGTCGCGTTTGTCGCGTGACGCGACGCCTCCGGGACGCCGCGCAACGCTTCGCGTGACACACTGCTCATTCAGGCTTCCCTCTTTTTAGTTGAGACTTTTTGGTACTGGGCAACATCGTGGACAGGCACCTACGGACCGATGGGGGGTAGGGGGGGGGGGTGGACGAGCGACGCAGGGGCGGGCGCCTGTCTACGATGTTGCCCAGTACCGACTATTTTTAGGAAAAATTTTGTACAATTTGTGGCTCCTATAGGTTGCTGAATTTTTTGACATTTTTGACTTTGGTGATTTTTCAGTCGTATGCTGGCCCACCGTACAGATGTGATAAAGAAAGACTTGAATCCTCAATGGAGACCGTTCGAGGTGAATGTGAAGATGCTTTGCGGTGGTGACTACGCCAGGTAATTATTTGTTTTATGTTCCTTTTTTAGAAAAATCTCTTTGTTGTATTTCGAGTAGTTTCCTCAAACTGACTGTGTACTAGTAATTTTTGTTTTCAGACAATTTCTGATCGAGTGCTTCGACTACGATTGGGACGGAGGGTAAGAGCTCATATTTCCTTTATTTATTATTCTTTCCGCGATTTCACTACATTTGACTAGATTTTGAAAACGAGTTTTTTTCGGATAGCTTCATATTGTCGGATATAATAACTGTGATGATTTTTTTTCAAAGTCCAGGTGATGATTTTTTAAATAAAGCTGGTAGATGGGTGAGAGATCCGTAGATTTAGGTTCATAAACAAATTTGGGTAATGCTTAATATATTTTCAATTTTTCATGCGGTCATGGCGCAATCCAATTTGCCCGACTGCCACGCATTAGGATTTTGCGACTGCATTGTTCTTTAGTTTAAGGCACGATCTTATCGGTGTCTGCCACGTCAACCTCGATCAGCTGTTATCACATCAGGTGAAAGCGCTACCGGTGAGTTTTCTTCCTATGTTTTCCTAAAATAAAAAATAAAAACTTAAATCGACCGGCGCTGACCAGGTCCCTAAGGACGCGCCATGCACCCTTGTAACCCAACGGAATGATAAGGTGTCTTGGATAGGTATTCGTCCTATACAGTTACTTGGCGCTGCCTTACGGTCTGAGACAAGTCCGGTACCATTTTACCCGCCTCCGTAGCGATAAACGGGTTTGTTGACCTGTCCGGGGATCGATCGCTCGACGTCACTGGTGGAAATAGCGGCTCTTACCACTGCACCACTCGCAACACAAACATATGCAGTGCCGTCGAAAAATGTCCATCGAAGTGCGAAAAAAAAGACGAAAAACTTTTTCCGCCGCTCTATCGGAACCCCTCTTGAGTGATTATGTTAAGAAGTTCATGTTTGGAATTAAAACATTGTAGTCAGTTCAATTTCTGAAAAAAAGTTTTTTTATTGAATTTTCGAGTTTGAAACGGATGTTCTTTGACTTAATCCGGAAGCCAACCATACAAGGTCAACCTCTTTAGGCAGTGCTCGTTAATTACCGCCTGTGGCATCGCCTAATTGATCTGCTAAAGGTTTAATTCACTTCCGCAGAATCAGTCCTGCGATCCATATCAGAACACCTATTTGTTTGAGCATTTATTTATTACTGATTAGTTATCATTTCTCCTGGAGTTGAATTCATACATCTTTCAAGTGAACCCGCATCTAACTATTTTGTTTCTTTCTCGTTTCATATTGGTCTTTTTATCCTACAGGGAACAATGGAATCATCATGATCTGCTTTTTGGCGTCTAGTGTTTTCACTGCTTTTTGAGTATTTTCTGATTTTGGACCAGTGTAAAGATCCGTTGCAGGACCCTCACTGCCGCATTCTCCCTTGAACGGAAAATTTTAGTCTGAGTTGAGTGGCTCAAGGGTTTATTTACGTGTAAAATGTTGATAAGGTTTTGGGTATTTTTGTCAGTATTTTTTTCAGCTAATAAACGAGAAGAAACGGCTCAAGAAAGGCGACAAATACAAGGATTCCGGAACGCTAGAATTCAATGGAATACGTATAATCAAACAACACTCCTTTTTGGATTATATTAGCGGAGGGTAAGTGCCGTGGATTCGGTCTGCCTACACTTTACAATAGTTCACGGATTTAGGACGCAGCTCGATTTTGCAGTGGCCGTTGATTTTACCGCGTCGAACGGTGCCGTTCATAAGCCTACCTCATTGCACTGTATTAACCCTACCCAACCGAATCAATACGAGATTGCTATCAGGTAGGTCTGAAAGCTTTTCTTTTCATTCGTCTGTCCAAGTTTACCATTCATTATTTTGTTGTGTTAATTTTATTTATTCCTTCGAAATTTATCTTAGTAATATTAATACATGGGATATATAGGTAATAGGGAGGTATAAGTAAAAGGGACAGGTAAGGTAATACCAATATAAATGGATTGTTCTTGTTCCAGAGCAATAATTGACATCTGTCAACATTACAACAACAGCAAGCTGTTCGATGCGTTCGGATTCGGAGCCATTGTTCCGCCGGATACTTGTGTGTCGCCGGTCTTTTCTTTGGTGAGTTCTAAAGAATATGAATTCAAAAGAATTGAAAAAAGAAAAGAAAAGAGAAAAGAAAGGAGATCAAAGAAGAGAGGTGGTCATTCATTCTTATTAGTATTTTACGCCTGACTAAGGAATTGCTTCAAATTTTCGAGTGTCAAAGTAATGGTTAGGCGTCGATCAGTCAACTAAGAGCGCGCAGCGCATTCGTCATCGATTCAGAATTGTGGAGGCTTAAGACCGTGTATAGATAGCGACTAGATTTTAATCTGACCTTTCAGATAAAGGGCGCGCGTGGTGCAGTGGTAAGAGGCGCTACTGACACCCGCACTGTCGATTGATCCTCGCCCGGGCCAACCAGGCCTTCCATCACTCCGGTCGTTAAATTGGTACCAGACCTTTTCTGGAAAGATAAAAACACTGACGTGGTATAGCGGCTAACCCCACAAGGCATTGTATGCGCCAAACACGCATCCACCAAGCCTCTACGATTCGAATTGAACACGAATGCTGCGGCACGTCTTAGGGGACCGATAAATGCCGGCGCCCTTACCTTTACCTTTGCCTTTATTTTCAGATAATGAAGTGGTTAAACCAGACCTTACCCTTTCGAAATTCACACAAGAATTGGAGAATAAAAAGATTCTACACTTTTCATTAGGTATTTAATTCGTTCGCTGTTGCAGAATGGCGACGCAAATCCTGCCGTTGTCGGACTACCTGGTGTGATGGAAGCGTACCGATACACCCTGAATCGAGTTCGGCTCTACGGTCCGACGAACTTTGCCCCTGTGATAAACGAGGTCGCGAAAAAGGCCGCGAAACTTGGAAATGATGGATCCAGGTATCAGGTGAGAAGCAATTCATCGAGGCGTGGGTGCGGTAGCCGAGATTAGTGACGTTCCAGGTTCTATTGATTATCACAGATGGAGCGATTAGCGACATGGCCGCAACAAAGTCGGCGATCATTGGGGTGAGTGTGGCTTCGAATGCTCCATGACTATTTTTTCTATTGTTCTAATGATGTGGTGTAGTGGTAGTAGGCGCTACTTCCACCCGCACGGTCAACCGTTCGATCATCAGCCAAGCTCACCAAGTTTTCCGACGCTCCGGGTTCTCATGAATTGGGGCAAATTGTTACCGTACTTGTTTGATGAGATGTTTCACACTGAAATACAATACGAACGGTCTCCCAAAGGCTGAATACACTTTCATCTAGCCTCCATGGTTCTGAATTGAAGCCGAATGCACGGCACATCCTTAGTCAGTGTCGATCACTTAGTCGTCACCTTTTTTATCGTGTCGCCAAAACGCGGAAAAATAGAAACCGCCATTTCTTACCTAGTTTTCCACCTACTATCTACCCTTGCTAAACTCGTCCAAGAGCTGTCTTTTGAATGTTTTCAGTGATAAAATGATGCCAGGTATCCATCTGCCCTCTTCACCTACGGATCTTCTAGCCATGGTATAGGATTTCATTTAGGCATCCTCGTTACCCCTTTCGATCATCATCGTCGGTGTAGGCAATGATGAATTCGAGAACATGAACGAACTCGACTCGGACGATAGGATGCTATCGCATGCTGGCCGAACCGCTCAGCGGGATATCGTACAGGTAAGAATCGAAGGTGATTGATCTTATCGATAGGAGTTCTGGTGCTTTACCGCCTTCCAACGGACGGGCTCATCGTCCACAGTCACGGTGGGACCCACCTTTCTCATGTCTCGTCACCGTCGGTGTAGGCAATGATGAATTCGAGAACATGAACGAACTCGACTCGGACGATAGGATGCTATCGCATGCTGGCCGAACCGCTCAGCGGGATATCGTACAGGTAAGAATCGAAGGTGATTGATCTTATCAATAGGAGTTCTGGTGCTTTACCGCCTTCCAACGGACGGGCTCATCGTCCACAGTCACGGTGGGACCCACCTTTCTCAACCAATGTCTCGTCACCGCTGAAAATTTCCCGTAGTTCCAAATCGCTTCCTCTGCATCTCTGCCCTGCTGTTAATTCTTGTGCTGCTATACTTGAGTATAAATATATCTCCATATAAGAACCTCCTGAAAAAGCGCAAGAACGCGGTATTCTGATAACTTTCTAGTCTTTCCCTCTATTGATTGATAGTTTATGTGGTCTAAAATGAATCCATTTCACTCGGTCGTTACCCTGTGAGATGCTAGTGTGACCGCCCCATTGTTCACCAAATTTTCGTTCATTCAAAATGTTCTATGGAATTATCCCTTTTCAGTTCGTTCCACTGCGCAACTTCCTCCACAGTAACTGTGTAGGCGCTGAAAGTGAGCGGGTGATGGGACTTCTGGCTAAGGAAGTCCTGGCCGAAGTTCCTCTTCAGCTCACGTCTTATATGAAGAAGAGGAACATTGTCCCACGTCCTGCCGACAATCCGTTCCCGAAGGATCCTGAAGCAGGTTGGAACCTGATCTTATCAATTTCATCTGGTTTCTTCATCGTTCTTCACCTGAAATAGAAGGGATTTGAATCAGAAAAGTTCTTTTTATCTGTGACTCCTACGCGTCCCTGCTGTACACTGAAGCACGTTCACAGTACGACGAGTGATATTGATTTTTGCGCTGAGTCGATCGATACGCACCTTTTCAGTGTTCCAACCGTCACTGCCGTCGGCCACCATGTTCGCTGCTGCTCCAGCGGTTCCTGCGCCTCCTCAAGCACCGGTACATCCGTCCGTTCAACCACAGGTCTATCCGCCTCAACCACAGATCCCTCACTACCAACCTCAGGTATGTTTATAAATTAATTTTTATTTGTGAAGTAGGCTGCGCGCGGTACAGTGGTAAGAAGCGCTACTGACACCTGCACGGTCGAGCGATCAATCCTCGCCCGGGCTAACGAAGCCTTCTATCAATGCGGGGTCCGGTAATTTGATAACAGACTTGCTCGGGAAATTAAAGACACAATCTTGGTACGGCGGCTGTCCTGCAAGTTATTCTACAGGCAAAATACACCTCACAATATCTCCACGATTCTGAATTGAACACTAATGCATGGCGCGTCCTAAGGGGACCGATCAACGCCGACACCTTTACCTTTACCTTTAATTATTCTTGACCAACTACTTTATTACAACTTTTCAGAGCAATCCTGCCGTTGCAAACTATCCCTATGGTGCTATGCTTCCTCCTCAGCCGGCACCGCCGATGCCCGGCTATCCGCAGTATTCGCCTTATCCGCCTATGTATCAACAACAACTCCAACAACATTACCCTTATCCAACCTATCCTCCGACGGTCTCGCCCATGCAGCATGCTATACTTCAACAGTCGGCGGCCCCTAGCGCCCCTATGGCACCTCCAGTCGATCTGGACGATATACAGCCCACCATGGCTGGAATGAAACTTTGACGGTAAAGTCATGACGTCATTCTCTGTACTTGTAAATAAGCCCTGTGATTTTTTGATTCTCGATACTCGTTCTTTGTATTTTGTTCTGCCAAAAAATTCTTGCGCTCTCACTTATTGCTCGCTAGTACAATGTATTTTTTGATGTTCAGTATTATAGTAAAGCATAATTGACCGACGAAATGTTCCGTGTGTAACATATTTGTTTTTCTGAGGAAAAAGGCTTTAAATCACAACATTCTATCCATACTTTTGATGGATTTAATTAACACTGTTATCATCTGCTCGCGTAGGGTTATCATCACAAGAATGGGCCTGTGATGCATCGGGCCTGTGATGCATCGTGCAATCAGTAATTAACGTCCTTGATATAATTTGCTTCTTTGCATTAGTGGCGCAGTCCGGTGGTGCCAACTTAGTGGTCGTTCAGGGTTATTTAGAAGGCTGCTATTCCTTATCAAAGGACTAGCTAGTGGTCGCGGCGAGGCGCGATGGGACTTTGAAAGATGTTGGTATAAAAGAGTTATGAAAGGAACTAGTTGATTGACTTATATATTTGGAGATGCTAGGTTATTCGCAAAACACTGACATCGGACGGGAATTGAACCCGCGTAATTAACGTCCGATGTACTGATCGAATTTGCTCCTAAGCCCGGTTGAGCTAGCACTCACCCGTAGTCACGGGAAAGAGCCGGTAAGCTATAATATTTGCCGCTTTTGTTTAGCGGTTTATAGACAAGAACTAGTTGATTGACTTATATATTTGGAGAAATTTGACATCGGCTCGTCTTTCTGTTTGACTGCACTTTTACCAGCTTAACTGGTAACTGCCTATATCGGCTTACCGGACTGCTATTCCTTATCAAAGGACATTTAGAGATGAATTCACTTTTTCCGTTTAATTTCTTCCCTATGTGATTATATGCCAAAATTTAGTTTGGAAGGAATTATATATCGCGGCGACTCCATGGACTGGGTTCAGGTAAAAAATTTTCCCTCGAAACTTTGGCCATAGGAGGGGGCTGATCACTCGGCCAATGATCTGTGACGTTAATTATTGATTGCGCTTAGTGTGGTTAATTAGCATGCTGATAGTGATTCCTTCGTTTGTTTTTCGAATCCGAGGGCTGCCCATATCGTTATGCTTGGTGATCGGGTCAAAACTACCGATTAGGTTGAAACTTCGTCAGGTAGATTGTTCATGATGTTGATTACGATTCTGATGTCCTTTTCTCAGATTTCGATCGGTTCATCACGTTACCACCCAAATCAAGAATATAGGTGATCCGTCATCAGATTCGTGATCAGCGCCACAAATAACTACTATAGACGGAGCTTCAGCGAAAACCAACTTTTTAGCCCAGACCCAGTCGGCGGAGTGTGGAATACTTGGCTCTGGGCCCCAAGAGGCTCCAAGAGGTAGGAAAAGCGGGCGGCTCAACGGTTTGAGAGGGAGGGGCTCTTGTGAGTCGGATGAGACCACAGAGGTGAGTTCGGATTCTCTCTGGGCAGTAATTTTCGTGATTAACCTGCGCAGGTAATCATTGATCGCCGCAACCGATGCCGGCTGCGACGGCGCGGCAACTCCATACTGGGTCATCAAGTTACGTCATTCAGTCGTTTCGCGGGCTTTTCTCTGTATCTCCCGATGTTTTCTTCCTTTTGAAAATTTCTACCCTGAATTTTTTTTTAAAGTTTCTTATGTTCTTGTGCTCTATGCAGACTCCCATATTCGGCTAATTACGACTAGTTTGAGATGTTTTTCTTTTCAGTTCAACTCAATTCGTTACGAGCTTAGAAGAAAGGCGTTAGTCAAAAACACTGGAAATTATATTTCTAAAATCCACAAACTAAGACTTCAAGATACACTGTTACTTGAGTAGGTGTTCTTGGCAAAACGTTTGAAGGATCCAAGAGCGGCAGAAGGACTGCTTTTTTGTTAACTCAAGGTACAAAGACCATTATTTGCACAGCTTAAAAATCAATTAAGCACGTTAAACTTGAATTGAATTGAAAAACATTCCAATTAGATAAACAATTGCGACTTCCGCGCTGATGGTTGTCTTTTTCTAGTGTACGTCGACGTAGTCATGACCCATAGAGTCATAGGACCGATCTTTCCGTCTTAGTCCCTTGGTCCAGTATCAGAGTACAGTATGGTTAATAAGTTTATTACAGCAAAGAATATGGTACACAAGGCTATCGAATATCTGGCGCATAAGTGATCCTTAGGAGTGATTGAGTAGGGGAAGTGGACCGGGCCCTCAGAGGTGACGACGGCGGGTCGGCAGATGTGGTCCTCGAAGAGTCCCTCGATCATCCTCGCGGTCCGAGTCGGCGATCCTGTCTTCTGTCCTCGTGTCCGTCCGACCGGCACCTTAAATACCCGACATCAGCTGGGCGATGGAATGGATCATGCTTACTGTAGCTAGCTGCGTGTTCGCAGAATACTGTAAAAAGGGAGAAAATGACCTACTGGCATATACCGTATGCACATTACCGTACTCTCGCGACCAATCACGGTCCAGCTCTTACAATAGTATCAGTTGTTGGTGCACTGTCGGTGGAGTGCCGAGAGTAGACGTGTTGTACTTGCTATACTTATAATGATCCCCAAAAGATGTCAAATTGTTTATAAATTCTCACTTTCCAGGCACTCGTGAACGAACACCAATTTGAGCGTTTTTCAATGTAAAAATGTGGCCGCGGAGTATTTTTTCTTCGGCTCTACTCTCAACCTACAGATAGCAGCGCCCCTGCTTTCTTTCATTCCCAATAACTTTTTAAGCACGCTTTTCAGATGGCAAGAGGGTTAAATGCCGGGCGCAACAGATTGCGACAGCACCATTGTGCTCACAACATTGCCGTGAAATTGTATGGGAAGAGGCCGGAGGCTGTGAAGGTGTTGGATGAATTGCGATGGAGTCTCACAGATACGAACAGAATTCACCACATCACATAGAACGTCTGCATCTGCGATGAGAAAGCAGGTCACTTCATCGTATTTTCGTATGACATCACAGCAGACACTCTTTTTCAAAATGGTCTCTCGTTTCAGAATAACAATCATTGCAAGAAATGCAGGGCACACCCGGAGGCTGTGAAGGTGTTGGATGAAGGAAGATGGAGTCTCCCAGATTCGAACAGAATTCACCACATCACACAGAACATCTGCATCTGCGATGAGAAAGTAGGTCACTTCGTCGTATTTTCGTATGACATCACAGCAGACACTCTTTTCAAAATAGTCTCTCGTTTCAGATTAACAATCATTGCAAGAAATGCAGGGCATACCCGGAGGCTGTGAAGGTGTTGGATGAAGGAAGATGGAGTCTCACAGATAGGAACAGAATTCACCACATCACACAGAACATCTGCATCCGCGATGAGAAAGTAGGTCACTTCATCGTATTTTCGTATGACATCACAGCAAACTCTTTTTCAAAATGGTCTCTCGTTTCAGAATAACAATCATTGCAAGAAATGCAGGGCATGCCCATACGCCTCGATTGTGAGCACAATGCAATGTCTGGAGTGTTATGTGCCTATATTCACGCGGCGCTCATTCCTAGATCTGAAGGACTGCTGGTCGATTAATTGCAATCAGACGAAGATCTGCCTATCGCTGAGGAGATAGAACTCAGTACGTCCCCAACAGGCTATGCAGGTCCCTCGAACGTGCAGAACTAATACCTTTGAGCTATCGAGGAGGACGACGCACCGAGTAATTTCGACATTAAGAAGCAGGCCTTCAACGAAATCGAGACAGTTAGGAATCTGCTGTGATTCAATGGGATCATGTTTCTGCAACTTTTTCTCAGTACATGTGTGGCCTTGAGTCGAACCTTGTAACTATATTGAAGGCCCCCGACGAAACAACGACGTAAGAAATGCTGGAGATGGCTGCATGGATAAAATACAAGTATCACGAGTCTTCGATGAAAGCGAGGAAATACGTTGCACACACTCACAGAAGACTAGCTCGCCGAATCGAATCACCGGCAAAGGGCCGACTTCCAAACCACACACTTATCAGACTGCTGAAAGCAAGTTTCAAATGTTATCAATATTTTCATGAATTTGGTATGATAGTGCCTTCATTATTTCCTTGCGGCGCTCCACGGTAAAAGCACAACAGCAACCGCAAACTCGCGAAAAAAATCGTCAGATATGAGTGTGAGGTGGACGGCATGCAGATCTGGGTGATCTGCTATCGCAAAGCTCCGAGTACGAATGAAGACGTCGACGATTGGGTGAAGTGCTCGTCGTGCAGCATGTGGGCGCACGAAGTTTGAGCAGAAGTGGGCTCCCCTTGTCCACGCGATGACGGTCATTTCGAGTAATGCGAAATACCTAATTAAACAAACTTTCGAGAATCTTGTACATAATCACTTTGTATATAATGTACCTACTCACTACGTTGTTGCATTCGTTTATTGTATAAACTCTAATTTCCCACTATTCCACTAATTGTTTTCTTTATACTACTCCACTCTCTTCCTGCAGGTGTAATAAGAAATATTATCGCTTTTATCCTTTGTTTCTTCGCATTTCTCCCTTTATTTTTTCTTTCATTTTTCTCCTTTCTCCTTCTAGTCTCGTGCTCAGTATATTTATTGTATTAAACTGTTGTTCAAAGCAACACACAGCGAATGTACTAACTGTTAAGAACGCAATAAAACATGTAAAACCTACTTCAACAGCAAACCTTACTTACAATTAGGGCCTTTATAGAACCGGCGACGTGCAATTTGCGCGACGAATTAGCCGTTATAAGTGCAATTGAGCGAAACATGCGGCGACGAGCATTCTCGTTCAACGCGACGTTTGCGGCGGCCACATTGCTCTAATCGAGCGCCCACCCATTTCCACTGCTCAGTAAACTCTCTAGAATCCCATATGGCGGACCACTCTCAGTCCATTGCCGGTCAGACAGTGCCCGTGACCAAATGAGTAGGTGCGCGCGCACTGCAGTCAGTGGGGGTGAGGCGCGGAATGTGCGCTCCAGTGACAATACGCGCTCCAATCGACTCAATTCATTAGCGGCAGATAGGCGGGATCGTGTTTGAGTTACAAAAAAAAGAGCAGTATCACCAGATGGTTCATTGGATTTCGTATTTGTAGACCATCTGTAAGTTTATGTGTGGCAGATGAGGTGCATTTTTCTCTGCAGTCTAACGTGGTTAATTGTTTTAAAGCTGTACCAAAAATCTCAACCTATGCTCTTTTGAAGTTCGCTTTGCCCTGCAGGTGAAGGAAACAATGGTCTTTGTACCTTGGGTTAACAAAAAAAGTCTTCATGCCACTCTAGGGTTCTTCATACGTTTTGCCAAGGACACTTTCTTGTCTAATAGTGTATCCTGAAGTTCTAGTTTATGTGTTTTAGAGGTATCATTTTCACTGTTGTCGACTTACGGCTTTCTCCTATGGTCGTAATAAATTGAATTGAATTGAAACAAAAAAAAAAGTTTCTCACCCAAACTCAGTCGGCTTCTATGAGAACCTCTGAAGTTGTGAATTACCTCAGTGGTGTCGTCAGCAATAAATAAATGAATAAATGTACTTGTATTGCGTGTTACTATTGTTGCAGCTGTTTCTGTCACACCTACGCTTCAACTAAAGATTTGCAGAACTGCTTCGCAATTGGAGTTCGTGATTCCTCGGGAAGAAAATGACTTCCAAATCTCATTTTGTAAGTCAAGCCTGTATATTTCTTCAAAGTGCCGTCGGCATCGCTATTTTTGTATTATTTTAGACGAACATTGCACGCTCACTGCTTTTAAGAAGAAGTAGCGTCGGCCAGGAAAGCCCAGAGGAGGTGAAATTTTCATTTTATGCTGTTTCTTTTACATCGCTATTTCTTGTTTTCTATGCTTTTGCTCTCCGTCATCCATAGTCCCAAGTGATGATGGACTAGATAAAGACAATGAGCTTCTGAAGCTACAAAGTGTTTTCTCAGTGTACTTTACCAATCCCCAAAAGTGAAATTTGTCCCAAATCCGCATTCTATTAAGACCGTTCTGTTTTAGGGGATCTCTGTGGTGAAGGCTTCACCTGAAGAGTCTGACAGCCATGATGTTCATCCAAGTTCATCCACTGTAAGCTGTCTTTTTTCAGTTCTTTATATGTGTTGCACCGGTCCCCAAGCAAAAGTTCCTATTCTTTTGCTTCCTACATGGGTTTCTGTTAAGTATTATTTTTCTGTTATTCAGAAAACAGTTCAGAATTACCATAATATCGCACTCTGTTCAGAATGAAGTTATACGAATGTCGTGCGACGCTAGTGAGTTATTTGATGTGAAACCATCCGTAAGTTTTATTTTTTAAATGTTTCTGAAATTTTTTGAAATACTGTTTTTCTATTCTATGTATTGAATTATCTTTCGGTAGTGAAAACTATACAGGTTGTCTCAAAAAATGTACCCACTGTTTGAAATGCCATATCAAGTGAACCAATCGAAACGAATCAGAGGTCCCATGGAAGCTAAGAAAACAGAAAACACAGTTCGACCTTTGGAACAGTGGAAGTCGGAATTCGTTTCTCTGAAATTTGCAAATGAGTTTCTTTGCCGTCGTCATTTCCAGTGTTTACTTTTTCAAATCCGCCATTTGTTAAAACTAGTTCGGTTTTAATTTTATACTTTAAGTTTGGGTGGGCCCTGTTTCGTGTCTCTGTCGTTAATTAGGGTTTCTTTTCAGGATCACCATTTCAACGCGGATGATTTGAATTCGTCAGTGAGTGGTCTAGAAACAACAGTTTACAATTACATTTCACATTTTTTACATTTTACAATTACATTACAATTTCATTTCCTACCTCTTAAGAGTTATGGGAATTCAAATTTTGGAGTTGAAAATCGTTAGCTGTTGGTATCCACAGGTTTTCGGTTAGGGTTCGGGTCTGGTAGTACGCGCATTCAGCGCCAAGTGTTCTAGTCGTGGTTCAAGAATAGTAACAGGCATAATTAGTAGATCGTCTTGTCGTAAACATCGAATATTTTCGAAAAAGAATCGTGAATATCCCAAGTACCCCGCTAACGGGGTAATATTTATTTATTATGAAGTGTTAATCCGCGCGCATCGCAACACAAAACTACAGGAACCGTAATGGAAGTGGAATAACAATAAAATACTGGCATTCTTTGTAATATATTTATGATTATTGTATTATACTGATTCTAATCTACTATGCATTATTCTGGTTTATAGACGCGTTTGAAGCGATGCTCCTTTTCAATCATCTATTTCATGTATTTCAGGATCACCAAACGAGCGCCCAAGCACTTTTGGAAATCTCGGTGAGTGCACTGAAGAGCGATTTCTGTATTGAGTCGATCATTTTATGATTTTCTCGTTTTATTCTATTCTATTTTTTCGTTCCAGAGCCACATACAAGAACAAGGAATAAGCTTTTCTACTCTTAATGAAGAATGTGAACCATCGGTGAGTTGCGATATTCACCTAATTTTATAATGATGTCCAACTTTCTCCTCTTTTTTATTTTTTTTCTTAGATGCCCGTAGGTTTTTCAAATGTTTCTTTCCATATATATCGAAACAGTCGTTAGTTTTATTTTGGCAACGAAGTTTGCAGTCTTTACAATGTACAGAATTGAACACTTGATGCTCTGTGGGTCGGAGGTGCAGCTGGTAGAACTGTTGTACTTTCCATTAAAATCTTCAAAAGGGGTCAGATTGTTTATAAGGGTACCTCTCAAAGACTGAGCCCCGTGAGTATTACTCTGTCCAAGAGTTACTAAATGTTTGTGAGTTTGACTCAACCTAACGCTAAACCTTCAAATTCCCGAAAAGTCCAGGGTGAACCTCCGAATTTCCGAAAAATCCAGTCAATGGGCCCCGTGAATATTACTCTGTCGAAGAGTCACTAAATGTTTGTGAGTTTGGCTCAACCTAGCGCTAAACCTCCAAATTTTCGAAAAATCCAGGGTAAATCTCCGAATTTTCGGAAAATCCAGGGTGAACCTTCGAATTTCCGAAAAATCCACTCAAAGAGTGGCGAAGCCGCTCTTTGACTGGGCCGCGTGAGTATTACTCTGTCGAAGAGTCACTAAATGTTTGTGAGTTTGACTCAACCTAGCGCTAAACCTCCAAATTTCCGGAAAATCCAGGGTAAACCTCCGAATTTCCGAAAAATCCAGTCAATGGGCCCCGTGAATATTACTCTGTCGAAGAGTCACTAAATGTTTGTGAGTTTGACTCAACCTAGCGCTAAACCTCCAAATTTTCGAAAAATCCAGGGTAAATCTCCGAATTTTCGGAAAATCCAGGGTGAACCTTCGAATTTACGAAAAATACAGTCAAAGAGCGGCTTCGCCACTCTTTAACTGGGCCCCGTGAGTATCACTCTGTCGAAGAGTCACTAAATGTTTGTGAGTTTGACTCAACCTAGCGCTAAACCTCCAAATTTGAAACCTCCGAATTTTCGAAAAATCCAGTTAAAGAGCGGCTTCGCCACTCTTTGGCACCTGTTATCCCGACGCTCACCCCCAAGCGTCTGCCAGCGCAACTAATCCGCCTCCTTATCAGATACCGTGGGGCCAGACACGTTTGTGCGAGTTATCACGTAGACGCTGGCGTGGTGACGCTCACGGGCTGTTTTGCAGACGCTCGCGTACCTTCCACGCTCTAGTCGCTGTGCATTGCACTGCGATTGACCCTTTCGCTGGGGGTCGGTGATCACCTCGCGCATTTTCTCGTGTGTTTTTCGTGCGTGCGTGCGTGCGTCGCGTGCTCAGCGTCTGAGTTAGCGACTGGGCGCTCACCGCTCGCAAGCAGCTGACGCTCACCACGAGCGTTGGTATAACAAAGGCCTAAGTAAGAAAGTAGTTAAGCTCGTATTCGAGACGAGACTGGGTGTTTACAGTTGTTGTTAATAGTTGTACACGCAGATGAATCGAATTTGAGCGTATGCTCATTTTGCAGATGAGCGGTCGTCTTTATCCGTACAATTCTCAGAGATTACCGACGAATTCAACGCGACCCGTTGGGTTCGAGCTCAAGGAATACAGTTTCATTCAACAGTGTCGTCCACCAACTACAAAGTACGTACTACTAAGTAACTAACATATGACATATACATTGAGTTTCTCACCGGTTGTTCAGAACTAGCTCTGGTAAGAGCTCAAATTTTGATGACACTGGGCGTCTCGGTGATGTTTTTGTTGAAAGTGGGCTAGAAGATGACGTAAGCATTCTGTCGAGCAGTAGCAGGTACTGAATAATCATTGTAGATTAAATTGGCCGTGCAGGAATCCTAAGTAAATAACATTTACATTATTAGATTCGTGACGAGGCCTCAAACGAAAAGTAGGCAGATGCTCACTGTGGTGGACGGAACGCACTTGCCTACGGTGTCATGCAAGAAGCCAAAAAAGGAAACGCTTGAATTTTTCCCCATGAACACCGAGGAGAAGTACACTCTAATCGATGCCGTCCGATTTTACCCGGAGTTATGGGATGATAGACATCCCAATTTCAAGGATACTACAAAAAGGAGCCAAGCATGGAATTTTGTAATTGTGGAAATGCAAGAAAGTCATGGGAAGGATTTTAAAGGTGGGTTTGTTGTCACTGTAGTACATAAGACAGAGGTTTCCTACACTGATGAGTATCTCGTTTAGAAGAAGTGCTAGCTAGAAGTTTCAAGAACCTAAAAGACACCTACAGACGGAAAATGAAGGAAATCAACGATCTAAATAGGAAGGCCATAGGATCTGAAGCTTCAGAAAGTGTGGAAAAGATAAAAGCGTGGCCATTTTTCGACTGTATGAGTTTCCTTGATGTAATTTTGGATCGAGGGTAAGCTGAATAGTTGGTTAATGTTTATACATTAGGCTAATAACCTCTATTGTTTAGGCCACGCTTCAGTTCAGTATGCAAGACTGAAGAGGATGTCATTGTGGACTTTGAAGAGGTTCTTGCTCTACTTGTGAAAGTCTAATTGTGCCACTTCCAAGCGAAGTCCATCTCAGAGTCCTTCTACCTCAGCGTCGTCGTCGAGGTCAAGAACGCCACAAAGTGGGAATGGGAGTGGTGGGCCAGAGAGAGCAAGGAAAGTGCCCCCGAGGAGACGTCCAGGACGAAGTGAGTTATGAAGCTTGTGTGCAGTTCTTAATTTTGAATGATTATGTCATAATTTCAGACATGGATGGGATTGCATCAGCCATCAAATCACTCAATGATTCTAGTGAAAAAATGGACCCAACAAAAATTAGCGGTTAGTTTTTTTCAACTGTATTGTGATTAGCACACTCTTATATAAAACTTTTTTAGGTATGAAGCTTGCGATGACGCTGAGCGAGATGAGGGAGAAAAAACCCATGGAGTACGTCAAATGGACTATAAAAACGGACGAATTCATGTTGGAAATGTCTCGGGCACTGCATGATTGCTAGTCGTGCATGTGAGGAATATCAATAGTGAAATGCATTTTGAGAAAAATTAGACATCATGATTCGTTAAGCACAGAAGAACAACAGCGCACAAGTACATTTCAATCCATTAATGTGTTGCTACTCTACTCGAACCTATTCAAACTAAAGTAAACTGCGTGGTTCAAGATTTATTAATATAATATAATTACAACTTTGAAACGGTAAAGAAAAGCAATCATCACACATATACCAGCAGAACAAGTGAATTCATCGTAAACTGTATAGAAATTGGCTGAAAATAACATATTCAGTCTAAGTCAACGTTGACTGAGAAACGCACTTCGACTCACCTTGTATTTTGCAGCAGAGTCCAATAATCGTGCTAGTATCGTGAATCAAATGTAATTATAGCTGCCCAAAGTAATCGTAACAAACTGAAAATACAATTCTGGAATAAATTAATAGACAGTCAAAGACACCATGAAAACGACCGTGATATTGCAGAGGACAAATAGTACGAAGGAGAGGATCAATTCAGTGCAACTCACCTCATTCTTTAGCTTTACATGCACATCACTTTTTCAAACAACTCTACCAATATGGCGAACTACTTCTCCAACACCTAAGAAAGTTTAAATCTTGCAAGACATGAATAGGCTGCAACCAAATTGAGAAGAAAACCTACAACAGATATACAGTTGAAACAGCAGATATGAGATTCCTCTCTTCCGACAACTACCTTGCATTCTCCATCATCAGCAGTCCTAAAACCATGTTAAACATCAAGCATCATATGATCAAGAACCCATCGTAAAATTCAATAAAATTAAAATGTAAAGTTTGAGACATACATCAATGTCAATGACACCCATCGTAAAACTAAATATTAGGTTGGTAGGAAAGTTCCCGCCGCTTTTTTTCAAACGACTGCTGTGAGTTTAGTTCGAAAGCTTCTGCAGAGTTTTACACAGCATTCGAAAGAGAATTATTTGCTCTTTCAAGCTATATACTTGTAATTTGTGATAATTCTAAATGTCATCGTTTTTTGGCTAGTAAAGTGAAAAGTGAAAAAATAACCTCATCGACAGCGATGTTTTTCTGCTCAGTTCCAAAGGAATAAATAAAACCTAATATACCATTTGGTAGGGAATGATTTCCTCTATGAGACCGTTTATCATTTGTTTTTATTTGTCTCGAAAATTACAAAATTTTAAACCACTGAAGTTCGACCTTCGGAAGGCAAGAATAATTTTCCGATGACGCTCCTGGTTTTCTTGTGTGCGCTCAAATTGACTCCTGTAGAGTTTTTTATACAGATTTTTTCGCTCTATCAAATGATATGTTTATTTTCGAACAATGATCGATTTTAAAAGATTTTTACGAGAAAGGCGTCTTAAAGTTTCTCGGCAGAGCAAACCTCCAGTTTCAATCTTTTCACCAAATCTCCTACAGCATTCGAAAGAGGACGATACTCTCTCCAAGATGGTTTATATAGCGTTCAAACCTTCCTAGTTTTCATTGTTTTTTAGGCCGTCGAAGTGGACCTAAATCCGCACTCCTGGACGATTTGACGTCGCGCCGCACGAGCCCCACGCGCCGCGCCCGCGATTTAGGTCCACTTTGACGGGTCAAAAACAATGAAAACTAGGAAGGTTTGAACGCTATATAAACCATCTTGGAGAGAGTATCGTCCTCTTTCGAACGGTGTATGAGATTCGGTGAAAAGATTGAATCTGGAGATTTGCTCTGCCGAGAAACTTCAAGACGCCCTTCTCGTGAAAATTTTTTAAAATCGATCATTGTTTGAAATTAAACATATTATCTGGTAGAGCGAAAAATTCTGTATAGAAAACTCTACAGAAGTCAACTTGAGCGCTCACAAGAAAACCAGGAGCGCCATCGGAAAATTATTCTTGCCTCCCGAAGGTCGAACTTCAGTGGTTTAGAATTTTGTAATTTTCAAGACAAATAAAAACTAATGATATACGGTCTCATAGAGAAAATCATTCCCTACCAAATGGTATATTAAGTTTTATTTATTCCTTTGGAACTGGGCAGAAAAACATCGCTGTCGATGAGGTTATTTTTTCACTTTTTCGCTTTTCACTTTACTAGCCAAAAAAACGATGACATTTAGAATTATCGCAAATTACAAGTACACAGCTTGGAGGAGCAAATAATTCTCTTTCGAATGCTGTGTAGAGCTCTGCAGAAGCTTTCGAACTAAACTCACAGCAGTCGTCTGAAAAAAACGGCGGGAACTTTCTTACCAACCTAATATCACATTTAAATATCACAAGTACCGAGGTGGTAAACAGCAAAACATCGTCATTCTGGAAGCATTTCAATAAACTGCTATTTATAATGTATCATTTAAACACTTATGCGTCAAACCGTCTTTTCTCGCGAAGAATTTCGAACTTTTCGGTGTGTCCTCCCAGACCTGACATTGTGAATTGTTCAGTTTTGTGGGACGGTAATCCGAAGAATTTGGCTGTTTCTTCTTTGATTATTGTTTTCTGTGCTCCTGTGTCAAAGAAGAACAGCACTTGCTCAAATTGTTTTGAATTGTGATTCCAAATGCTCCCTAGTGCCGTCATAAGCACGATTTGTTCGCGATTTGGGTGCATATTCTCTTGGCTGTATATTTCCAAGTCGGCATTGTCAGCTTTTGACGAGTGCGTATTCGCCTGATGAGCATTATGGCGAACATCGCTTTGATAATTGCGGCCATTCTCTCTGTCTGGCCGTTGTTCTGTTGTTGGCCGCCGTGGCGCAGATTTATTGCCAGTAAATGGACGGTTTACCCGGCTGGCATCCTTTTGTTGCGGGGGATCAGAGGATCCCAAGCACAAACTCTTATTGTGTGCTCGTCCGCACTGAGAACAATTGGGCTGAGAACATTCGAAACTATTATGAGCTTCGGTAAAGCATTTCCAGCACAGTTTTTTCTCTTTTACAATATTCCTTCTTTTCTGAATGTCAGAAACCATCCTGCAGTATGGAGCAGTGTGGTTGGTTTGGTTGCAAAATATGCAAGAACGCAAATTTTGCCTTGAATCATCAGTAAATTGATAATTCCCTCTTTTTGCCTCTGCTGGCCGAGATCTATTCTTGAGTCGGGCTTCAAGGAACTTCTTTGCAGTTATTTCCTTTTCGATCTCCTTCATCACATCATTGACGGAGACTTCTTCTCGGTCTTGAATGGATATTAGGACGTTTTTCACAACGTTATAAGGAAATTTCTGCAGGATTTTCTCCGTCCACAGTGCATCTTGGATGGAGCGGATATCATGCCCCGCGGAAACCATTTGGTTAATTAGCATTCGAATTTTATCGAACACTACAATGCAATTTTCGGCAGTATTATTCGCTGATCGCATATCAATTAACTTTTGAACTATTTTTGCTCTGTTCACGGGTTTATTCCCGAATTTTCGCCTTAGTTCTTCCGTCATCCACTTATAATTCTGTGGTATGAGTTGTATGCCTTTTATGGCCATCTCGGCTCTACCTCTAAGTGCGTCTTTGAGCAGGAGCATTTTCTCTACAGTGCTCAATACTTTGTTTTCATGAACAAGTGTCTCAAAGACTGCCCAAAATTCTGGAAATTCTTCATCATCCCCATAGAAGCGAGGTAAATCCATTTGTTTGGGTTTGAGTGTACGACATGTGATACTCTCTCGGTCGTACTGACCTTCCGTGGCATCATCTGATAGCCACTGAGCCAATTCGGGGTCAAATTCCTGACTATCCTGGCTGCTGCTTTGTTCGGGTTGCTTACTATTGATTTTAATGGTATGACCCAACTTTTGAGGGTGAATGTTCAACGCCAAGGCCAATTTTCCGGCTTCATTGCGATATTCATTCACAAGGGCTTCGAGTACGAATATAGTGTCATTCGCCTTAGCTATTGCTTCGCTAAATTGGCTGTCGTTCTCGATTTCTTCGACTTCACTTATGAGTTCCTTTCTGTTCCTTTTGGACTCTTCGAAGGTGTGTTCCAGTTTGTCTACCAATTGCTGAAGACGATCTCTACTGGATATTATTATACGTATGCCGCCTGATATCAAATTAATAGCCGTACAGAACTCTTCGTATTTTTTACTGTCTTCTCCAGTAGGGCTCAATCCTTCTGTATAAGGTTGATACTTGGCTATCAGCTTTTGAAGGCTCTCTGCGCTGTACTTTATTGGCTTTTTGTGAAAAGTTAGCGACATTATTTATCACTTTAGAGTAACTTTGACTCAACTTTTCTTTCACGCTGGTGTGCGTTTATGCGTAACTCCTGTACGCGTGAGCAACTGCTCGTTTGGCTCGTCCAGGTCTCTTTAATGAGACGGGACTACAATCGGCTTATCCGATGTGCCAAAAGTTGACGCTGGTGTGCGTCTATGCCTGCGTAATTATTATACGCGCGAGCAACTGCTCGTTGGCTTGTCCAGGCCTCTTTGATGAGACGGGACTATTGGTCAATGCACAAAAGTTGTGCAGACCTCAAAAATATTGTGCAGGCCTTTTTCCCGGCCGATGCACCAGAAATTGTGGTGGGCTATTCCTCACCACGTTAGTGTTTCGCTTCTGCGCGAACAAGGTGGTTCAGTGGTATGTTTATTGGGGTGGCCAGCCTCGCTGGTCCACCAAATCAAGACGAGAATATGAGAACACACTGAGGACAAGCCTCGGACAGTCGGCGGGCGGACCTCTCCGAAGAGGGTCCGCCCTCACATATGCCACCGAGGGGTCGCGGATCGCGACAACTTTACTAGCCAAAAAAACGATGACATTTAGAATTATCGCAAATTACAAGTACACAGCTTGGAGGAGCAAATAATTCTCTTTCGAATGCTGTGTAGAGCTCTGCAGAAGCTTTCGAACTAAACTCACAGCAGTCGTCTGAAAAAAACGGCGGGATTCTGAATTTTAGAATGTCAAAGTAAGTGGAGAGGTCAAATGGTCATTCAATCAAGTGAGGGCGCGCAGCGCATTCGTCATCGATTCAGAATTGTGGGGGCTTATGACCATGTGTAGATAGCGACTAGGTTTTCATATGACACTTCCAGATAGTGAAGTGGCTGAGCCAGATCGCTCTATCGATCCTTTCCTTATCCCTCTCATTCGAAATTTAGATAAGAATAAGAGAATAAAAAGATTCATACACTTTTCATTAAAGAATGCGAGTTGGTATTAAATGTGTTCGCTGTTGCAGAATGGCGACGCAAATCCTGCCGTTGTCGGACTACCTGGAGTGATGGAAGCGTACCGATACACCCTGAATCGAGTTCGGCTCTACGGTTCCGTGAACTTTGCCCCAGTGATAAACGAGATCGCGAAAAAGGCCGCGAAACTTGGAAATGATGGATATAGGTCAGGGTTGAGCATGGGGTGCGATGTGTGCTAAAAAAATACGACCCCCCCTTCTGGAGAGAAGCATTTACGACCCCCCCCCCCCACCCTTCAAAAACTGCTGCAGGCGAATATAACAGGTGAGCGGAGCACGAGGACATCCACAGAAGGGCGTTTACAAATGTATACAGAATAAATATGCAAAAAATCGAAAAATAAAAATTTATTGATCATTCGAGTATAAAAAATTTTCGGATCAGCCGCTACAAATGAAGGACAAAAAAGGCTTGTGCGCGGAGAAATGTACACGGAGAGCGACTGTAGTGATGTATTCAAGAATTTTATGAGGCTGAAGATAATGGAGTGAAAAATGGAATTTCCTGAACTAAAAAAAAGATTAGTTGTGAAAAAGCTGAGAAAGTGGAAGAATAAATTGGTCAGCAAACTTGTAGCAATCAAAATGTAATGAAATGAAAGCAGGCGATAATTGCTAACCGTGTTTTTACCCGCAAGAAACACGCTGCAATTTGCTGATTGTCAACTGGAGTGAATCGTACTCTGAGATGACTGGTGGCGATTGTTTGTTAATAAAGGCTTTGTACTGTTTGCAGTTCAATTTTAATTACCTTGAGTGTACACTGGAAATAAAATTGAGAAGGCTACATTGAAGTGGAGAGGTAGAAAACTCATCAACACTAGGATCACAGATGATGGATCGAATAGTGGAAGCATTTTCAAATTGAAGCATTTTCAAATTATAAAAATATTTAAAAATGACATATCGAGTTGAAAATAACAGAGACATCAATCTAAAATTGTTTCAGTATGGAAACCTTCTGAAAACTAGTGAAATCTGCTTTGAATATGACATCTATAAAGAGATGGATATCAAACTTCAAGGGTTGGAGTGGTCGCAGTCAAATGGATGTAGCTTGGAAAGCCTTGGAGATTTTCAGGTAAAAAATTTACTTTTCAAAACAAGAAGAAAATTGGTTCTAACACTCATATGAACTATGAAAAGTAATATGAATTTTATGGAATGAAGGAGGTTGCAGGAAAATATCGGATTTCTAGCATAAACAAGAAGACAAGTTCCATAATCAACATTTTTACTATTTTTTCAAATTGAAAACTCACATAAAACGAGGAGATTGAAATGAATAATCAGCCATAGCCAAACGCTCAGTCAGAGATCGCACCCCCCCCCCTGCGCGCCTAGAAAATTCGCTATTACTAGATTATTATATTTTTTCTGGATAGCATCTTTCCTCTAGTTTTCAACGTGGACATGGCTCTTTTCAATTTTGATTTTGAACGGAGATATGAATTTTTGGATGATCATATTCATTCCTGAGGTGACCAGTAGGTGGAAAGAGTGGAAAAGTGCCATGATCAATTTTAAAACTACATGAAATTTTCTATAAAATAGAAATAGAACTTCCTCCAAACACGGAATCCCCTAGGCGCGCAGGGGGGGGGGTGCGATCTTTCTGCGATTTTCGCTTAAAATAGTTCAGTTTTAATTTTATACTTTAACTTTGGGTGGGCCCTGTTTCGTGTCTCTGTCGTTAATTAGGGTTTCTTTTCAGGAGCACCACTTCAACGCGGATGATTTGGATTCGTCTGTGAGTGGTTTAGAAACAACAGTTTACAATTACATTTCACATTTTTTACATTTTACAATTACATTACAATTTCATTTCCTACCTCTTAATAGTTATGGGAATTCAAATTTTGGAGTTGAAAATCGTTAGCTGTTGGTATCCACAGGTTTTCGGTTAGGGTTCGGGTCTGGTAGTACGCGCATTCAGCGCCAAGTGATCTAGTCGTGGTTCAAGAATAGTAATAGGCATAATTAGTAGATCGTCTTGTCGTAAACATCGAATATTTTCGAAAAAGTATCGTGAATATCCCAAGTACCCCGCTAACGGGGTAATATTTATTTATTTTGAAGTGTTATTCCGCGCGCATCGCAACACAAAACTACAGGAACCGTAATGGAAGTGGAATGACAATAAAATACTGGCATTCTTTGTAATATATTTATGATTATTGTATTATACTGATTCTAATCTACTATGCATTATTCTGGCTTATAGACGCGTTTGAAGCGATGCACCTTTTCAATCATCTATTTCATCTACTACTCCACTCTTCCTGCAGGTGTAATAAGAAATATCGCTTTATCCTTTGTTTCTTCGCATTTCTCCCTCTATTTTTTCTTTCATTTTTCTCCTTTCTCCTTCTAGTCTCGTGCTCAGTATATTTATTGTATTGAACTGTTGTTCAAAGCAACACACAGTGAATGCACTAACTGTTAAGAACGCAATAAAACATGTAAAACCCACTTCAACAGCAAACCTTACTTACAATTGGGGCCCTTACAGACCCGACGACGTGCAATTTGCGCGACGAATTAGCCGTTATAAGTGCAATTGAGCGAAACACGCGACGACAAGCATTCTCGTTCAACGCGACGTTTGCGGCGGCCACATTGCTCTAATCGAGCGCCCACCCATTTCCACTTGTCAGTAAGCTCTCTAGAGTCCCATATGGCGGACCACTCCCAGTCCATTGCCGGTCAGACAGTGCCCGTGACCAAATGAGTAGGTGCGCACGCAATTCAAAGTCAGTGACTAGTGAGGCGCGGAATGTGCGCTCCAGAGACGATACGCGCTCCAATCGACTCAATTCATTAGCGGCAGATAGGCGGGATCGTGTTTGAGTTACAAAAAAGAGCAGTATCACCAGATACTGCTCTTGCTCTGCTGGTCATTGGATTTTGTAGACCATCTGTAAGTTTATGTGTGGCAGATGAGGTGCATTTTTCTCTGCAGTCTAACGTGGCTAATTGTTTTAAAGCTGTACCAAAAATCTCAACCTAAGCTCTTTTGAAGTTCGCTTTGCCCTGCAGGTGAAGGAAACAATGGTCTTTGTACCTTGGGTTAACAAAAAAAGTCTTCATGCCACTCTAGGGTTCTTCATACGTTTTGCCAAGGACACTTTCTTGTCTAAGGCCTTGTTTAGACCAGAGGCGGCGCGCGGCGCGGCCTAGTGCAAAAGATGCAAATCGACCGCGTCGCGCCGCGTGACGCGGACGCGCTCGGTTCAGAGCCGATCGCGCCTACCGTAATGTAGGCGTGAGCTAAATTGCGTTGTGTGCCGCGGGCACAATGTTGTAGTCTTGGACGATCAATTTTCCTTTCTATCACCTACAGGCATTTTGGGTACCGATAGAAATGGGACCGGAAAAGAATGATTATTCATGTGAAATCTTTTAAGTTTTCTTCATTATCTTTCTAGCTAGATCATCCACTTTATCTCCCAGGCCACCAAATTGTTTGAATTCTTCTACAGAGCTGTTCGTATTGTTGGTTTGAATATGAGCGACGATCACCAGCTATTTTGATAGTACCTCCTGCAGTAACGCTTACTATTGGTGAATCACAATATTGTTCATGTTGTCATTGACGAATCACACATCCGTAACGGAACAGGCGCTGATTGTTTCACGTGAGGAAAACCGTTCTATAGGATTTTCACCTTCCGATTTTGACAGTTTCCTAATTTGTTTTGATTATTGGAACTGTCCAGGATGTGAAATCAACAAAAATGTCGTCCATTAAGAGTTTTTGTAAGAACATTCGTGTCTATAGTTTAAGAAAAACGTTTTTGAAGTTCATTGTCGGATCATGAAAAGTAGGACATCGTCACAATATTTGTGTAATTAATAAATAAGCATACATATGAGTATCCTCAACCAACTAGGAGAAAGTATTTATGAGTGTATTAATTATTGTAGCTTTCGACTGTATAGGAACGGTTTTACCATACAACAGAAATCCCGTCCCTTGATTTTTTTTTATTTTTTATTCCTTTGACAATTTGCCAGGCTTTTTCATCATTTTTCAACCTAACCACACTACCACAAGAAAGACAGTTTGATGTGAGCCAATCAATGATGACAATTCGGCAAAAGTAGAATAATAAAAGTTTTGGAGACCGGTCTTACCCAGGTTATGTGCAATTTAAAATTGGAAATAATGGCGTATTTGTCATCACTTTACTCAATTTTCATCCAAGCGTCTGATTTTAGTCCCGATTTTACCTCCGCCGTCAAGTACACCCAGTTCCTGTTTCTTTTCGTGTCGTCGAGCGTCGAGGCGTGAGCTCACAGCGCTTGCTGTGCAATTGCACGCCGCACGCGGTGGCGATTACGCCATCGCCCCGACAACTCAGACACTCGTTGCGTGCCGCCCGAGTGCCATTATCGTGCCGCCCATGGCAGAACCCGCGGGCGGCCCGCTAACAGCACGAGGGCGGCTCGCTAACAGCACGAGGGCAACGCGATGGTGGCACGCGGGCGGCACGCTCTCCAGAATGCCGGCAGCAGGTTCTCACCCCGGTCTCTAGCAGCACCGTAATCACTTCTTGTGTCATGATCGCGCTCACATTGTTAAGTGATACTTTGCCTCACTACTGTCTACTCTGTCTATAAGGAAACTTGGAAATTTCAAGCACTGAACACTGAACAAATCAACGGCGTAATTTATTCTCTTCTTCCTCGACAATACAATGAAAAAGAAAGACCTTCGATAGAGATTAACAAGTTTTCGACGAAATAAGTCGAAAGTGATTATGATTATGGTAATAAGTGATTATGCCACATGAGGTGAGAACAAGGCAGGAATAAGTGAAACTGCACAACAATGGAAACCGTTTAAAGGACACATATAAGTGAATTGCTATAAAACAATACCAAACCGTACTAAAGGCACATAAGATAGAGCAGATGATGATGATGATGCAGAGCACATAAAGCACATAAGATATTGCAGAAAGAGAAGCGGACGAAAAGTAGAATAAGATAATACTTGCAATACAACGAAAACGCCACCTAGAGAACATTGTCCTCAAGATCTTCATCTTCCCTCTGCTCCTGAACCTTTTTCTGTCGCTGAAAACCCAGAGTTGGTTGACTGGATTACTGAGCAGTAAGCAGTGGAAAAAAACTTACCCTGCTTTTGATCCACTGCTTGACGCCGTTTATCTGACCATAAGTGTAGCTTCTAATATCTCGACTGAAACAGCTACATTCATGAACAGATCGAGCTGCAAATATTAGGCAATGAGTAACTTACAGCGCCAACTGGAGTGACCTATTCATCTGTTTTTTCCAGTCTTCCCTCTCCTCAACTAGGACACTGAGCGCTTCCGACCTTTCTTCATAGGTGCTTCCGAGAGATGCGAAGAACCTCAAAACGTGGAATTAGTGATACACAGTAGCAGAATGATCTCCTGTATACCTTGATTCCTCGAGTGCAACACTAGCTCGACACTTTATTTCGGGCTGACCATACCCGAGCATATCCAAGGCAAAATCTAAATAGTCCAATTCTTTTTCAAATATGAGAGCACTACCATAATAGCACAGTAACCATTCGTACCGATCAGTATGGTTTCTACTTCTTCAGGAAGAGTTTTCAGACTCATATCCCTTCCAGATTTCCCAGCTATTCGTATTGCATACCGTTGTATCTCTTCAGGCGGATCGGTTATCTGAAAAATTATAGCGTAAAATATGCATAAAAAGGGAATTCAGGTAGCTAACTACCTTTTGTAGAAGAAGGCGAAAGAACGACACCGCCTGTACACTAGGCGAGTGAGCAGTATTAGGATGCCACCTGCTTACTATTAATCCGAGGTCGAGGCCCTTAAAAGAAAATTCCAGTAAATCAGAAGCTAAGAATTGTTTTTACGGATCACGAGGTTTACAATGATTTCTAATCATGAGGTATATAGTGGCCAAACAAATATTTCCCAAAAAATCGGGATAAGTCTGAAAAATAAATTTCTATGCTGTGACGCAATATTGCGTCACACGGTCCCACGCGGCCTAATACGTGTGACGCAGCATTGTGTCACACGGTCGTCAACGTGTTAACGCTTGTTCAAAACAACAAGATGACAGTAGCGCCTCTTACCACTCGTACAGTTGCAGTAATCTTAAGCTGAATGCTGTCCTCAGTTAGCACCTAGTAACAAATCTAGGCCCAAATTCACGAACGATCCAGCGGTCTCCGAAACCGCGGGGCAGTCAGAGCCAGACGGCAGAGTCGATGAGAGATTGCGTTTAACATAGAAAGTTTGGGATGAGTAGAGAAAGGAGAGCGCCGTTCACAGGCTATGTTTCGGGGTTTATCGGGGTTTACCAATGATGAATGTGGGCCCTAGATTCCCTTAACTTCCACAGAATTTCTCGGAGTGGCTGCTGGCAGTGCGCATCAGATGCACGAGCTTCTGCAGTGAATGATGATGAAAGCAGCCCGAATAAGGTTAAGTGAATAATAACTGCTACAAATCCTGTAATGTTTGCAAAAACGTAAAATATGGGAACGGAGGAAAGAACGAGAAGGAATTATTCTCGGCTCCAATGTCTCTCTGTTCTGTTCTACCTAAAAGAGGAGTCCCCGAGGAAGGCGAAAATATCTAAAGAATGAAAGTTTGAAGGTAAAGGTAAGGGAAACGTTAAAGTCAAAATGGTTGACAATGATCAGTCCCCTGAGGACGCGCCACACATTCGCGTTCCATTCAGAATCGTAGAGGCACGGTGAATGCATATTTGGCATATGCAATGCCTTGCGTGTGCAAGTCCGGTACCAATCATCTACCCGACCACATAGGAATGCAAATCGATTTCAAATCGATTTCAATCGATTTGAAATCGATTTCAAATCAATTTCAAATCGATCTGCGAAGTCTTGCATTCCCGGCTCGCTTTGTTTTCACGTTTTTCCGCCAATGCAGCTTTCAAAGCGGGATAAGATAATGTGACTTTAGTGGGATAATGTGATCTTAATAAAATAAAACGATATTTCAGCAAACTTCACCACCGTTCTGAACTCGTCATGAAGGTTATCTTCTGGTTCATTCAATTAGAAGAGCTCCATTTTATTCTTTAAAAAATTTCTACGCTGATTTGTGCTTCTGCGGCTTGTTTAGGTGCTACAGGTGCTATCGCTAGCCAAAAATGCCCCGCCTATAATGTGCAGGACAAGTCCGAATCACCCGACATGCAAAAGGATGCAATAAAAAGCCCAAAAACAGGGAGAGCAGAAAACTACACAATTAGTCAAAAATGAACAAACTCTTCGAGAGAGAGTGAATTGAGGCTGATATTCTAGCCTATCTGAGCCAAAATACTTCTTTATGACTTCATGTGGCCATAGTCCATGTCGAGGATCGATCGCTCAACGGTGTACGTGCCAGCAGCACCTTTTCCCACCAAGAAAATCAGAGACGAGTCTACTTTTTGGGAAGAGCAGCAAGTTCAGAAAACACTTCGTTTAAGTCACCTTCCCGGATAATGTGTAGCTGCGAGCCGCTGATCTTATTATTGCCCTCACGGGAAATCGCCAAATTTTCCACGTGGTCGCAAATCAGATTACCCTAATAGGAATTAAATGCATTGCCACGATTGAAACGATGTTCAACAAGAAGCAAGCGCTTCAAAAAAACTGCAAAGATGATAAGAATAGTCTGTAATTTAAAGACGAATAGTCTGTAATTAATAGTCTGTAATTTAAAGACGAATAGTCTGCAATTTAAAGACGCAATAATATTTATAGAGTGAAAAATACAGCAACGTGATCGCTGCTGATCAGTTCCTACGGTTACGCCAGGGATTCACCTTGCATTCAGAGTCATTTTGCCACAGTGACATGTGTGACCAGCATCTGTATAAACACAAGTTTTTGCCTCCCCAGCCAGATCAGGTACACCAATATACCCGACCCCGAAGGGAACGAAGGCGTAGGTACATAACTCGGGTGAGAGTCATCTTTTGATCATCTTTTTTACCCACATGAGACTATGGAAGGACAAAGATGCTTAAGGAAGGAGGAGTAGTGCACATTTGAACCACGACGTCGATTTCGGCAACTAATTTGCAACAACCTAATACTTTCCTACGCCATTATAACAAGAAAGTGAATAAAAAAGTGAAATAAAACAAGACATGAACAGAGAAAGGAGAGATAGAGAGAGTAGGCAGAACGGATACTGGAGAACGAGGTATGCAGACAGATATGGACGAGAAATAAAAAGTAAATGAATAATTGAATAAAACGATAGCCAAAAGCGAATAAAAGTTCAATGCAAACAATAAAATTACCTCAATCCAATCCTGTGCACTATCTTGCGTATTGTTACCAGAAAAAAACGGCGAACAGTAGAAGATGAGGAAGACCGTGATCTTTCTGAAAATCAACGAGTAACTTGAATGAACAATTGCAGAGGAAAGAGCTGGGATGAAAGAGGAAGCGTATCGAGAGGATAATGGTTTAATGAGATACAAATGGAGATATGCAAAAACGCCTACAAGTAGATCATTAGATAATCGTTCACGTTAATAGGTATTATCGTAAACGATTATCTAGTGATCTACTACCAATGAATGAACTATTAAAACGCAAGAATCTGAATGATAGATAGGGAAGGAAGGAGAGAATGCAAGCGCATCGAATGACGAAACGGCCAAAATGACCAATTAGTCCTACAGTCCAGCTGTTGCGAAATGGGAAATGGATGCCGCGGGTGCAGTTGCACTCTACGGCACGCGGATGGCACGCAACGGGTTGCAATTTTTGCGTCCCACCCGCGTGCCACTAAATGCAGTTGTGAAACTCGGGCGGCGCGCATTCGGCACGCGGGTGGCACGCAACAGCACTTGTGGCACTCGGGCGGCACGCAACGAGTGTCTGAGAATCGTCGGACGCCTGGACGCGCGTCGTCTGAACAAGGCCTAATAGTGTGTCCTGAAGTCCTAGTTAATGTGTTTTGGAGGTATCATTTTCACTGTTGTCGACTTACGGCTTCCTCCTATGGTCGTAATAAATTGATTTGAATTGAAACAAAAAATTCTCGCCCAAACTCAGTCGACTTCTACGAGAACCCTAGAAGTTGTGAATTACCTCAGTGGTGTCGTCAGCAATAAATAAATGAATAAATGTACTTGTATTGCGTGTTACTATTGTTACAGCTGTTTCTGTCACACCTACCCTTCAACTGAAGATTTGCAGAACTGCTTCGCAGTTGGAGTTCGTGATTCCTCGGGAAGAAAATGACTTCCAAATCTCATTTTGTAAGTCAAGCCTGTATTTTTCTTCAAAGTGCCGTCGGCATCGCTATTTTTGTATTATTTTAGACGAACATTGCACGCTCACTGCGTTTAAGAAGAAGTAGCGTCGGCCAGGAAAGCCCAGAGGAGGTGAAATTTTCATTTTATGCTGTTTCTTTTACATCGCTATTTCTTGTTTTCTATGCTTTTGCTCTCCGTCATCCATAGTCCCAAGTGATGATGGACTAGATAAAGACAATGAGCTTCTGAAGCTACAAAGTGTTTTCTCAGTGTACTTTACCAATCCCCAAAAGTGAAATTTGTCCCAAATCCGCATTCTATTAAGACCGTTCTGTTTTAGGGGATCTCTGTGGTGAAGGCTTCACCTGAAGAGTCTGACAGCCATGATGTTCATCCAAGTTCATCCACTGTAAGCTGTCTTTTTTCAGTTCTTTATATGTGTTGCACCGGTCCCCAAGCAAAAGTTCCTATTCTTTTGCTTCCTACATGGGTTTCTGTTAAGTATTATTTTTCTGTCATTCAGAAAACAGTTCAGAATTACCATAATATCGCAATCTGTTCAGAATGAAGTTACACGAATGTCGTGTGACGCTAGTGAGTTATTTGATGTGAAGCCGTCTGTAAGTTTTGTTTTTTGAATGTTTCTGAAATTTATTGAAATACTGTTTTTTCTATTCTATTGAATTATCCTTCTGTTATCGCGCTAATGTTCGAGCTGCGTGAACAAAATATTAATCCATTCTGAGCCATTGGTTCAAAGTATAGAATTGTAGGCTTGTATTACAGTTCGGTAGAAACGGCAGCGCCAACCTCTTAGTGAACGATTCAAAATTCCAAGGGACCATTCTGCCATCTATTTTTTGAAGACACTCTTAAGGTTGAGATTAATCTTTATACTGTTGCATGTAGATTTTTAACACGTTGACGACAGTGTGGCGCAATGCTGCGCCACGCTCAAGCGAACGCGTGGGACAGTGTGGCGCAATGCTGCGCCACAGTCTTGTATTTTTCTCGATTCATTTCAGAATTTCGAAGGATGTTTTCTGTGCCACTTTTTAGTAGACCTTTGCACATTGTTATAGAAAGCATGGTCCATGAAAATGATTCTTAGCCTCTGATTTACTGGAATTTTTGATTGTGCACTAGTCTTCTTTACAAGCAAAAACAAATAATGGTCATTGCAAGAAACAAATGAATGCAAACAAATACTGTTTACTGAAACAAACACATTAATACAAACAAATATTGATTATTAGAATAAACAAATAATGAACAATAAACAAATAACAATTTCTTTCTAACGTGGATAGGGAAAAATAACATTCTTAAAGCTTCCAGTTGTTATCTTTCTATTTTCATTGCAAAAAAGGAATAGTCACAATCTCCGACATTACAGGACTGTATATGTAGTCTTCGAGATTTACTATTCACTTCCATTTTGAAAAAAATTCGTCGTATGCCGGTGTCATGCCCCAGCCTCGGCGCGCTAGAAAATCGGTTGGTCCCACGCGCCAGACACGCGAAATAGGCGCTGTCGTCAACGTGTTAAACTATACTGCATTCGTTACCAAGCAACAGTAACCTCTCTTTTGCGTTAATTTCTGTTTGATATCATTTTCTGTATTTAGAAAACAGAGAACAGAAAATATCAAACCTTCCATACGTATGAGTTTAGTTTCGTTATACTCCAGCCGAGAAACTAGGTGTTGCTAAGAATTCTCAGATATTTTCCGCAATGCTATAATATACTTGAGTTACGTGTAACCAGTTTCTTGTCATCTTCCAAATTATCGTCTAAAATTTTCCATGCTTCAGGCTGAGTTATCTGATACGCTTCTGGAGGACGAGCGCGCTCTAGTAGTGAGTGTATTTTCAGTTATATGAGGCATGTTACATTATTTAAGAGCTCAGAAGCACTGGAACTCATTTTTGGCAGAGTTTGACCTTCGGTACAGTGGAAATCGGAATCCGCTTCTCAAAAAAATTGCTAGAGAACCTCTTTGCTTTGGCCTTTCCAGTGTTTACTGTTTTCAATTCCGCCATTTGTCTAAATTAGTTCAGTTTTAATTTTATACTTGAACTTTGGGTGGGCCCTATTTCGTGTCTTCGTCGTTAATTAGGTTTTTTTTTTCAGGAGCACCACTGCAATGCGGATGATTTAAATTCGTCAGTGAGTGGCCTAGAACTTTTTACTATTACATTTCACATTTTTGACATTTTACAATCACATTACAAATTTATTTTCTACCTGTCAAGATTTATGTGAATTCAAATTTTGGAGTTGAAAAATGTCAGCTGTAGGTATCCACAGGTTCTCGGTGAGTGTTCGGATTTGGTAGTGCGGTATATTTTCGAAAAAGTATCTTAAATTTCCAAAGTACCCCACTAACGGGATAATATTTATTTTGAAGCGCGAATCTTCGCGCAGCGCGACACAACACTACAGGGTTCGTAATAGAAATGGAATTCTTTGTAATATATTTGTATTTATTCTATTATAATAATTCTATTCTACTATGCATTATTCTGGTTCGTAGACGAGTTTTGAAGCGATGTTCTTTCAATTTATTTCAATCATCTAGTGCGGTATATTTTCGAAAAAGTATCTTAAATTTCCAAAGTACCCCACTAACGGGATAATATTTATTTTGAAGCGCGAATCTTCGCGCAGCGCGACACAACACTACAGGGTTCGTAATAGAAATGGAATTCTTTGTAATATATTTGTATTTATTCTATTATAATAATTCTATTCTACTATGCATTATTCTGGTTCGTAGACGAGTTTTGAAGCGATGTTCTCTTTCAATCATCTATTTCATGTATTTCAGGATCACCCAACGAGCGCTCAAGCACTTTTGGAAATCTCGGTGAGCGCACAACAGAGCGATATTTGTCTGGATTCCAACATTTTATGATACCAATTTCATTCCAGAGCCACATACAAGAACAAGGAATAAGCTTCTTCACTCTTAATGAAGAATGTGAACCATCGGTGAGTTGCGGTATTCACCTAATTTTATGATGATTTCCAACTCTTTCCTCATTTATTTTATTTTTTTTCTTAGACTTCCACTTATATTGAAGCTGTCGTTAGTCTTACTTCTGGCAACGAAGTTTTCATTTTTTAGAATTGTATAGAATTGAATTTTTGTTACTGTGTGGGTCGGGGATGCAGCCGGTAGAACTGTTGTACTTTCTGTTAAAGTCCTCAAAAGGGGTCAAATTGTTTATAAAGGTATTTTTTCTAGATTTTCCATGTTGAAGAGCAACTTGAGCTAGTGTCTGCTAAACTCGGAAGAACTTCCCTATTGGTTGTGCGCCTCCCGCCCATCCAAGCCATTTAATACGTATTTGTTCAGTTATTTAACTGTTCATATAGACACGCTGAAAGTGGAAGTGATTAGCAGGACAAACAACCAATGAAATTTCAGTTACAAATTTTCTATGGAAAGGGGAAAAACCATAATTACAATAATTGGTTTCTATTGTAGACGGCGTGCAGTGCCCATTGCATTCCCTCCTCCTCAACGAATGACGATAGCTGCACTGGACTTTGCATGACATTTCGAGATATCTCGCCAAATGCTCTGTCAGAACAGCTTGACGATGACGAACAACTGCCAGAGAGATACGGACCTAAAGCTAGAGCCGTGATCCTTCGGGTAGGACAATTCTTCGACGAGATGAAGTCAGCGCTCGGTTCCTCGTGTGAAGGAACGCTTTTCGACACTCCGATTCTGCTGACAGCAGCAGCATGTGGTGTACCGGCCACGGTAGTGATGGAAGCGATCAAGGAGAAGGAGCACAGCTGTGCGTTTCCCACCGAGCAAGGACCATCGATGCGAACGGAGAGGATGCAGAGGCTGGCCGCGATGAAGAGGTACGGTGTTGAATGGGGCGATCAGATTCGGCAGTGTATACGCAACCGAATAGAGTCCGATGCTGCGGTAACGATCAAGGATATACACACTGACCTTAAAACGGCCTATCCTGACTTCAATCTGTCTGTGAACATTTTGCGTCGGTTGGTCCGAGGCCTTGGATTCTCCTACACATCGCAAAAAGGAAAGCGGTTCATCTTTGAGCGAACGGAGCCCAGCCAAAGCAAGTTCCATCAAGCACAGGCCCTCGCGAACGCCATCGATGAGGGCGAATGCTTCGAACGAACGAAGGAGACGTGGGAAGTTAAGGGCACTATGAAGAAGAGAGGATGGGTCGAGACTGGCACCCCTGTGACAGACCAGCTGAGAGCCGCTGAAGGAAAGGCTAATGCTCAGGAAATCGGACTAGAAGGAACGGTAGTGAAGAGAGAAAGGAAAGACGACGAACAGGAGGATTTCCTGATTTTCACCGAAGAGGATTGTGATGCTGAGTTCAGCGACGGATTCGACAGCAACAAAGACACAGATGAAGAGGATGTGTACCAGGGAGACGAACTTCGAGCTGATCTGCTGCTTCCGAAGGAAGAATAAACCAAACTCAGAGGTAGGCTCGTATAAGTTGATTGTGTGCAGTGGAAATGGTAACCGTTACATTTTCCGATTCGATTATGCCAGCATTTAGGACGCCTTCGATCTCATCTAATTTAACCTAATTTCCGGTGAGAATTCTTTGTTGTAATTTTGTATGCTGCGTTCTATACTTGACAGTTTCCTCTTCTGTTCGAAAACAGCTACTTAGCATTTTTCTTGTTGACTTGTTCGTTTGTTTACTGCGATGGTGGATCAAAGCCTCTATCCAAGTTTTTTCGAAGGATACTTCTCTTCGAGAGGTAATTAAAAGCGATTAAAATAATACAAGCACGGCGATAATCCCTACCTGTTAACCCGGCCCACATTGGTCACCAGGTATATTTGCCACCTTTTGAGGTCGTGTGGTGTTACAGCTCACAGCTCTGATTCGTTAACGTATATAAAAACACCGGAAACGTTATGAAAAGCTCGGTCGAATTTTCTTGCCCTTGATTTTGTGTAAAGTAAAGTACTCCTAGATCTTCTGTTGATATTGCTATTATATCTTAAGGGGCGCTAATTCCACCCGCCCTGTAAAGCGATTATCTTTGTCAAAGGGGTCCATGGTGCTATGGTAAGGGGCGCTAATTCTACCCGCACGGTTAAGCGACCTATACCGGCCCGGGCTAACCAAGCCTTCCATCTCTCCAGGGTCGGGTATATTGGTACCCATCTTGTCTAGGAAGGTAAGACACCGACTTAGTGTAGCGACTGGTCCTCACAAATAATTGTATAGGACAAATTCGCATTCACCACGCCTCTACGATTTTGAGCGGAACACGAATGCGACGGCGCGTTCTTGTGGGATTGATGAATGCCAGCTCCTTAATTTCTTCACGTGGCTTCGCGTACTGAATAAATTTGGTTGTATTATATTTTTCTCATCTCACAGTGACCTATTCTTAGCGCTGTTTTTTTAGAAAATGCTCTACACACAGGACAAAAACAGTTTCCAACTATTCAAATCTTGTCGAGGAAGCCGGAACACACCATTCGTTGCACTTTATCACCGCGTGGAAATTCTCTGGGTCAAAACAAGCAAATTTCATACGTAAGTGTAGTTTCTTACGTTACGTAAGTGTCTATATGTATCGTTCACATCACATGTGTATCTTTTCCGGTGAAACTTAACGAGTTATGTACTTATCTTCTACAGTAGTTTTGCGCTATTACGATAGATAACTTCTACGTTTTTGTTTTTAACTTGCCCTATTTCACTGCTACATTCTATTCTCTCCAACATTGTTAGATTCTATAGATTCACAGCTTTTCGATCTACTCGGTTGAGAGCTTAGTTTTCAAGTGCAATTTTGATGCTGCCAACTAATTGCTGTGTATGCGCATGTTTAAATATTTTGTGAGACAATTGTTAAGTTTTACATCCTTTAGAAGGCGGGAAGGGGTGAAGAGCGGGATTCCTGATTGATCTGCCTTGACATTATTTTCGTGAGGGGACAACTGAAAAAAGTTGGCCGATGTTTGATCTCTGTTATTTTTTACTCTTTCGGGTAAAGGTCAATCAGCTAGGTCGCTTGTTATTGTTTCACAACTGAATTAATAAACTATCGATTTATGTGAAGATAAAATCGGTTTTTCTTTTGGTTTTCGTCTCGAATGAAAATACCGACTTTGGCTTTGTTCGACGCATGTCGACCAATGGGTCATCAATTCCTCAGGGAGAAAAAGAATGTCTTGATGTTCAACGGGTACAGCAAAAATCGTCCCCGGGCCGCAGTAGCTTCTTCAGGTCATTAAAACTGTAGATTTACTGGCTTGTGACCACTTTTTGGAGCTGAAGATGTTTATCGATGGGCCATCGAGGATTCTCTTGGGATTGGTCTCGAGGGTTATATTTTTCGCGACATTTTTGCCTGGTGAGCGACTCTTTGACGCGCTCAGCTCATTTTGCTTTTTGCAGTTGTCATATTTGTCTTCGGTAGCTGCGGCACTAGTGTTGTCGTCCTCCTCCATTTTTCATCTTTACGTATACACCAAAAGAGGAGTTAGAAGTGGTATATAATGAAAACATCGAGGTAAAAATGAGTCATTGAAGTAAAGGTAAAGGCACGTGGTCAGCATTGGTTGGTGTAATAAGGACGCGCCACGCATATGTCTTTCGTTCAAAATTCTAAAGATGTATTACCATACCCCGGAGGTATGGACGGCCTGGTTAAAAAGTGGTGGAAATAGCGTCTCTTTCCACAAGACTGTGCGTACCCATCGAAATTTTTCAAGTATTCTTCAATTACCCAAGAAGTGAATAAGTAAAAATGAAGGTAAAAGTTAAAGGTATGTGGCTGTCCGCGAGTTGAGCAGTCCCCTTAGGACGCGCCGCCGGACTCATGTTCATTTCACAATCGTAGAGGCATGGTGAATGCGTTTTCGATCTATACAATGACTTGTGGAGACCAGCCACTATAAGAAGTCAGTGACTTTATCCTCCCAGACAAATCTGGTACCAATTTACCCGACCCAAGAGGGATGGAAGGCTAAGTTAGCCCGGACTGGGTTCGATCGAACTTGCGGGTGTGGTGTCAGTGTCTCTCAGGACTATAGCATGCGTGCCCGTCAAAAATTTTGAAGTATCTTTCAATTACCCAACGAATAAATTATTGATTAGGTTGGGTAAAATAAATTTTAGACATAAAAAAGACCGATGCGTAGGTATTATAGTGGATTGTGGAATGGGTGGCGTCGGAACAGCTGGGAAGGTTAATTGCCGATTGAGAAATGGTCGCATTACTCTGCTTCCAAACAACACGTGTCGAGACGTGCTCACTCCGGTAAGAAAATTTTTACGTTTTTTATCGATTTATTCTTTTTTCGCTTATTTCGTCTGAACACTTCAAACACAACGCTAGAGAATTTCTTAGCATGAAGTTGGCATCCCTGACAAGTATAGCGGTGGACTTGCGCCTCAAAGAAGTGCTACCTTATCAGCTGGATGAACTTTTGGTCCTTCTACTATTTTCCTTTTCTTTTTTCTCATCATTCCACCCATCTTCCCTTGTGTTGGAGATGAGTGAAGCCTGCAGGCTGGTGCTCAGCTCGGAAATAACGTGCGGTCGAATAAGAACGAGTACCCCAAGTGGGTGCAAGCTATTCGTTCCCTAAAGCACTTTAATCTCCAAACTCTCTCCTGTGGATACGGTAGCGGGCTTCCGTCATTGCTACATATCTACGTCTTCTCCGGAGTTTTTCCGCTACGCGTTTTTGTGTAATTTCTCCTGTCACTTTGTTGGAGTTCCGTGTCAGGTCGGGGCCGCCTCCGTTGAGGCGCACGCGAGCCAACGATACTGCTGGCACGTCTAGTCACCATCAAGCTTTATTTTCTATTTTTTCACGAACACCATGTCTTAGTACAACGAACACTTTTGCTCTGTGCTCCACCCAGAACAAATGGTTCGTGGTCTTCGCTCCGCTATAGAGCATCTGCAACGAAACAAACTTATTGTTAGTCGCAGAGGAGGTTTGGGTGAAAGTCTAGAAATAAATTGGTTCACACCGTACTAGGGGGCGCGCGTGGTGCAGTGGTAAGAGGCGCTACTGACACCCACATGGTCAATTGATTCTCGCCCCCCGGGCCAACCAAACCTTCCATCTCTCCGGGGTAGGTAGATTGCTACCAGATTCTTCTGGGGAGGTAAAAAAATACTGATTTGGTATAGCGCCTGCCACCCCCCCCCGCATGTCATTGTATAGGCTAAACATTCATTCATCAAGCCTAAACGATTCTGAATTGAACACGAATGCGGCGGCGCGTCCTTCGGGGTCTGATCAACGCCTTTACCTTTACCTTTATTTTCATCTGCTGCCATTACTGTGTAGCTGAAGTGTTGGTCTGCTATAAGAGTTAAAGTGGTCTATTTAACGAAAGAAACGGAGGACGGCGAGGTGTGTTGTAGACCGTAAGTTTTGCTTTTAGCCAACGAACACTTGACGAATTTTTTTCTTTATTAGTGGGACATAACATTTCAGCACACATTCATACGCTGTCAGAAAGGTAAAGGTAAATCGAGGTTGATTGGCCTCTAAGGATGCGCCGCGCTTTCTTCTACCATTCAGAATCGTAGAGGCATAGTGAATGTGTATTTGGCCTATACAGTGACCTGTGGGGGCTAGCCGCTATGCCAGGTCAGTGTCTTTACCTTCCCAGACAAGTCTGGTACCAATTTCACGACCACGGAGTGATGGAAGGCCTGGTTGGCCCGGGCGAGGATCAATCGCTCGACTGTGCGGGTGCCAGTAGCGCCTCTTACCATTAAACAAGCGCGTTCCATGTGTAATAGTAGGACATGACATTTTTCATGTATTCATACGCATTTGTGTCATAGTTGTATTGAGTTAAATGTCACGTGGCGGTCTTTTTCTGTTTCTTCTCTTTTCCATTTTCATATTTTCTTTATGTTAAAGAAGCGTAAAATTGGCATTGAGGTCGAGTGTCAGAGAGGACCTGGAAGACGAACAGTAAGCGGCTCCGAGTCGAGAAATGTTCATTTCCTTTTTAGCTAGTAAATATGCCGTTAACTCTTCTCGTGGGGGAAAATTCGCAATACCTACACCTATATTTAGGCGGCGATATACGTAACTTGGTGAAGAACGTCATTTGCTCGATCTACATCTGTCCAAATGTTCGGTTCGTTTACAGAATTTACAGTTCTTTTTGTCTTGTCATTCCGTCATCTGGCCATTTCCCATCATTATTTGTGACTCTCCTCGATTGCAATCTATTTGAACATCGTAGTCGTATTGAACCACAAACCACGTGTCGTTACCCCTCCTCCCCCTCTTATTGCTGCAGAATCTGAACAAGCGAAGTCAGGCGTACTTTGAGCCGTGTAACGTAGCCTGATTGTCGTTCTTTGAAGCTCTCCGTCGTCCTCAGGTGACCAAAGGAGTCTGAGTGAACACTTGTATATGTCGGGACGCACGCACCACCAGCGGCGCTACGCGTGACATATTATCCATACGTGCTCTTGCCCTTTAGGTAATATACTGGCTTATTTTCCGTCAGTTGTCTTGGTTAGGCTAGCGTGGAAAACATTAGGAATACTGCGTTATAGACTCCTGCGCCTTTTGAGGCTAATCAGACTCTCTTATGCACATAACTAACTTTTTATACATATTTATTGTGCTGTAGACTGATGCCCATAAATCGAGATTGATTTAAGTTTATTGCAAATATCGTTTCGGCGAATCCGCCTTCGACAGAGTCACAAACTTGGGTAAGAGGTAAAGTAAAGGTAAAGGTGTCGGCGTCAGTCCCCTATTGTAAGGTCGTGCCGACGCATTCCTGTTCCGTTCGTAGAGACGTAGTGAATACGTACTTCGTCTATAATGACATAAGGGTGCCAGCCGCTTCAACAACTCAGTGCCATTACCACTCCAGACAAGTCTGGTACCAATTCACCCGACCCAGGTGAGATGAAAGGCCTAGTTTGCACGGGCGACGATCAACCGTGACGTGATCAACCGCGTCAGTAGCGCATCTTGACACTGACACCGTCAGGGTACCTCGAGTGTCCTCAAACTTTGGTAATTGAACGAAATTTTGTACAAAATCTCAGCTGACCACAGTGATAACGGCTTGATAGCGGTGTTGCGAAAAGGAGAAGCTTAGAAAAATTAATCACTCCACTTTTGCCGAATTAATTTGCCGCTGCGATTTTTCTTTGTAAGAAATCGACGGGGCTGCTCGACCACAACTACAGTTGCCTCACAATCAAATCCTACATCACATGTGCGGTCTTCATAAAAAGATATTGTTTGCTCCGATCTTTAGAACGTCATATGATGTTTTCATGAGCTATTATATTCTTTGCACTTCCTCTAAGCAGCAGGCGTGAAGTTACGGCTGCTCTGGTCAATATATAAGAATTATGGATATCGTGAAAGCGACAGAGTTTAGTTTCCGTAAAAACCGCCGCTCATAATTGCTGAGTGATGGGGTCCAGCATTGTAGGTCGTTAAACGCAGAGGTTCTCCGTTGTCCTCAGTTAACAACCGCGATACATCACATTCCCCAATTTTCCCATGGGTTAGCTAAATTTTCTGGTTGAACTTTGAAGTTCGCCTAGCTATTCCGCTCGGTACCTTTGAGGCGTTTTGCCCTTCAGAGACCCCGAAAGCAGAACTGATGTGCTGTTCAACGACATAGAGGGGTTTGCTGTGTCTAGCAAATGAGCGGCGTCTGTCCTCTGAAAAATGCGTGGAAAAAACTGCAGACGAAGACTTTAAAATGTAACAACGGCCCGCCTCTTGCACTTTGTTGGAGCGAATAATCCTGAGCTAGAGGGACAAGCAGATGGAGTCCTCTGGTCCTGCTTCTTCTCGCTATAATCTTTGCTCTTTCTTTCTCTTCATTCACGTTCTTTTATTGCTGAAACTGTAGCCAAGTGAGGCGGACATGCCTTTGTGCCGCCTTTTCTTCACGATTCATGCTGAAGATGGAATTTCTTCACGCTTTCCATTACACTCTCTTACTCCAGAGGTACTTCCGATCACTGGCAGAAACTCCCTGCTCATCGATCTTTGCCATCTTGCACCGAATTTGGCCTTTGGCTGGTCAGAGTTCTTGGACCGAATGTGTCCGCTTCTCCTAATCTCCAACGGTCTCTACCTTCTACCCGTACCTACGCGGTTGGTGGAGTTATCTACTTTTCCTTCTCGTCTTCCTCCCATTCCAGTCTTATGATGCTCCGATGTGTCTTGAAATGACAATTGAACGGGTGATTCCTCAAATTCGCTTTGATTCCTCCTGGCTCTGACGAAGGCGGTTACGCTGAAGTGTACAGGGTATCTACAAAGTATGTTCTGCAATTTTCTGAGAGTCGTTCTTAAGAGCAGATCCCCGTTTCACAGAAATACCATAAACGTTTGGTAGGACAGTACCGGCATGTACTCGTTTACATTCTTACATCGGTGCTGTCATCGCTGAACAAGTTATGCGTCCATCTTCTCATCGAGCTACCATCGCGCACCTTGTGGACGAAGGACCTCGAGCCGCGGAGATTGCAAGAAGGCTCCGCATCAACGACAGGACCGTAAGGAAGATCGTGGCGCAGTACAGGCAGCGAGGGCATCATCAACCGCTTCCTAAGCCGGGTCGACCCCGGATCGTCAACGTATCTGGAATCTGCAAGATCATCAAGAAGAGGACACAGAGCAACAACCAGGTGAGCCTGAACAAGATTGCCTCTGACCTGAACATCTCACGACGAAGTGTTTAGAAAAGTGTCCGAAATGGGATGGGACTTCGTAGTCATTGACTCTTTTGTGGACAAGCACTCAGTGAAGCGACAAAAAAGAATAGGGTCGAAAAATGTGGAAAATTTCTCGACTCTATTCGTGAGGGCCGCTTATCCGACATCGTTTGGACCGATGAGAAAATTTACGCTGTGGAAGCCGTGCGCAACAGCAACGCAACGCGCGCAATCACCGGTAACGTCTGTCTCCGACTGACAATGAGGAGAGACCGCGAGGACGGTATGCTCATACAAGTACCTTATTTCCAAGGTGTAACTGTAGTTGGGCCGGTATAACTTCTGAAAGCAAGACACCGCTTGCTGACGTCTACCGGAAAGTTATCCTGAAAGATAATCCACGTCCTTCGGCTAAAGAGCACTTTGGAGAAAGAAGATATGTTTTTCAGCAGGGCTGGACCCCAGCACACGGGTCATAATCATGTATCGCCTTTCCGCGCGAAACTGCCTGGGCTCTGGGCAAGGATATGTGGCGTTACAACTCGCCGAACCTGAACCCGATGGACTACTCGTATGGGGCCAACTACAGCAAAGGACCTCGTCAAGTTGTCACCGAAGTTTGAACGGTTTGAAGACAGCCCTCATCAGAGCAGAAGATCGATGTCGACTACTTGCGGCCCACGGTCGAAGCAGTCACTAGGCGTCCCGAAGCTTGTGTCCGTGCAGAAGGAGATCATTTTGAACAGCATCTGGATTTAATGATCTGCGATCATTTTGTATATCACAAATAAAAATTATATGAAAAAATCTGTTATCGTTCTGTTGTTGTGGTAAAAAATTGGCGGAACATACTTAGACACCCTATAGAGGGGAGTGAAGTTATGTACATATACTAATATTGGTCAACAGATGAGGTATTCCTACTAACCCATTCTTCTTTGCCATTACATGTCCTATTTAGCATTGATATGAATTTACCAAGCTGGTATTCTTCTCAAGATCTGAGCTGTGCCGATTATAGATTCATCTCGTTCTTCTTCTGTTCCAACGTATCACCGGGTGTCTAAGCTACTCCTGTCGCTGTTGTCGTCCAGCGAATAGTCCTTTGGTACCCATCCATCCTCTCTAGGTTTGAAAAACCTGTTTACCAGAGTCTTTTCTTGCTAAAGGGTGTTCGTGATCGCCCTTGAGAAATTTAGTTCCTTTCGTCATTGTTTGTTTGCTGTTGAGCCCTTCCTAGCTCAGGAATAGATGTACCCTATTGTTCAAAAATTTGATGAAATGGCTGGTTTGCGAATCGGTTTTCATCGTGTACAAACCGCTCGGTACGTTTTCTAGTACAATTGCCATCTATTCAGGCAGCAAATTTATCAATCACCATTTACTGAAAAATGAGTTGTGTCGTTTTTTTTGAAACACAACTGCTGTGCTGTCGAACGAGCTATCCGCTAAATACCTGTGATCGCGACGTCAGAAGTGTACGATAGTCGATTCTGTCCAATTGGAGTTATTAAGTGGTTGTGGTGATGAAAAGTGACTAATTTCGGATATAATTGGATCATTTTCCCCGGCTTCAAAACACATCTTTGTAGTGACAGATGTTTGTGATTTTGGCGAGATTCCCATCATCGGTACTATATAAGTTTTTGTGAGGGAGCGCCTAATTTTCGGGAAAAGAACAAATAACGGTGTGATATTGTATTTCTCTGGTTTTATGATATTGATTTTTATGTGAAACTAGGTGTCGAAGCTACCTGAGAGTTTCTCGGACTCAGTCTGTGGTCGATAATCTTTGATGGGAGGAGAAGGAAGTGTTTTAAAGCGATTTTGAAACGGTGAAGAATGACTGACTATTCGTTTCGTGACATATATTCTGAGCCGCTCGTGCCACCTTTTCTTGGTTCTTTTTCTCGCCCTTTCGGCTATTCTCTTCCCCTCAACTTTCCTCCTTCATCGAAAGTGGATGAAAAATAGCGAGTCTATATTACAACTTACCATTCGGCCTCGCTCACTCGATCGAAGTCCTCGCTCCCTCGAATGTGGACAGAACCACTGGCAAGCGGTGTTGTCTTGATGCGAACAGACGCAAGAAGTGATTATACGACGACCAAATCTTACGCCTGGCGTGCGGCCGCGTCGCGAAGTTACGGTAATCGGCGTGGGAGCATTTTACTGGTCTCGATACAAGTTCTTCGAAATCGCTGGGAACCACGAAACTGACTGCTCGCGGTTTCTTTACTCCTTTCGGTACTTATTTTCCTTTCTTTTCCGTTTTCCATTACACATCTTCCAGTGTCTTTTCCGTTAATCGGTCTGCTTTTCAGCAGCACCCACGTGATAGATCCTTTTGTTAGCCCCCAGCAATGATCAGAGTTTGCTTCCGCAGCTTTATCCATTTGTCAGTTATTTACCTTCAATTTCGGTACATTTCCGCCATTGTTCAGTGTTCTACGTGAGTGTAAAGGTGGCCTAGACGAACATATGGCGAACTGGGTTGGCTGAGCGTTCGATCATGAAGTAATGAAAGGTGACGCCGATCAAATCACAATGTAACGGATTTGACCCAGCTGTTGCCGTCGGCAAGAAGTTCGTCAGTGACTGCTGTGAGTTCCATTGAGCAAAAGTAGAAGTAAGAGGGGGAAACATGCATGGCGCTTTTGAGAAGAAGAGGAAAAGTTGATACTTCACTGTCATCGAAGCTCGAAAGAATCTAGTCCTGTTTACATTATACGATGCGGAAGTCTCCTCATTCGTGAGAAGTACAGAACGAGCTGCCAAAACGCGCTCAAGCGTAAAAGAAAGCTCGCAATCGTTCTGTCACGGTATCGGTCACTGTATCGTGGTCGCCTCAGTCAGAAGACCACGCCTCTCACCGACCTCCCAGCGAGGCAGGCTTCCTTATTGTTAACTTTCTTGAAACTGGAAAAGCAAAAGTCTTAAGGAAGATCTCCCCGGGAACTCCATGTCATGCTGGTCCCGACAGGAGTGAGATTTTGTATATAATTTATTATATTCTATCTAACAAGCGTAAAAACAACCATTCGTTGACAAAACAATAAGGAAGACTGCTTCCCTGAGAGGTCGGTGAGAGGCGTTGTCTTCTGAGGTGACCGATACCGTGACAGTTTTTCAGTCTGTAAAATGAAATCGAAGAACGACGAACGCGAGAGTCAGACGTTATGAAAGTAATAATTTTCTTAACTTTTTCGTCGATTACGTCGGCCCGCTTGCAGGTGGATTTACAGGAGAACGTAAGTAATCATACCGGGTCCACTTAAGCGTTCTTCATGTTTAGTCATCGTCTTTCTCATTATGTGACATGCCCACCGATCTTGGCCTTCGATGTGTATTCCGCTGGGTCGGATGGGACGTTCGGCTCAGATCGAAACTGTGAAGTCCGGATCGGTGTTGTTTGTTGTACCGTTTTAGAACATTCCAGCGTTTTTATGTAGGACGAGTCCACTCCTTGATAGACACTCGCTGAGGTGTATAGGAAAAAAGTAAAACTACGGACTGTTCTACAACAGTACAGCTTTTCCGGCATCCAATCAACATCCCCATCGAGAAGGGCGTCAGGTAAGGCGATACTATTTCGCCGAAGCTGTTTGCTGTCGCATGGTAGAGGGTGATTTGGTCGCCCAATTGTGACGAATGGGGCATACGTGTAACCACGTTCTCCATCCCTTCGGGGTCCGGTAATTTGGTACCTGACATGTCTGGGAAGGTAGACATTGGCCTGGTATAGGGGCTTGGCCCTGCACGTCATTGCATAGGCCAAATACGCATTCACTATGCCTCTACGAGTTGTCAACGCCGGCATTCGTGTTCCATTTGAGCCGCAGAGGCATAGTGAATGCGTATTTGGCCTATACAATGACCTGTGGGGGCTAGCCGCTATGCCAGGTCAGTGTCTACCTTCCCAGACAAGTCTGGTACCAAATTACCCGACCTCGGAGGAATGGAAGGCCTGGCTAGCCCGAGCCGGTATCGATCGCTTGACCGTGCGGGTGTCAGCGGCGTGTTTTACCTCTGTACCACGCCTGCCTTTGTGTATGGGTAGCTCATATTTTCCTCCAAAGAAGCGGAAGTCAACACAGCGATGATGCTGGTGCTGGAATCCGGTTCGTTCGCCGAGTTTCCACTGCAGCATCGCTGTCCTGCTGTCATGTTTTCTTACTGCTTCATGTTCATGTGCGTTCGTCGCTGCTGCGACAGCTGTCGCAGCTGTCGCTACGACAGTGACTTCTCCTACTTCCCGGGAGGCTTCTTCTGCTGCTTTTTTCGTCGTTTGTTCGCACAAGCCCCTCGTTCTCGTCACGTTTGAACGACTTTTGTAGCAGTGATTTGTTCCGTAGAACATTTGTGTGGAAGGGCCTCCGAAATTACTTTCCAACCCTAGGTACTTGTTCATCATCGTCACCTTCTGTCTATTGCTCATAATGTCTCTATTTTGAACTCTCATTACAATGTTTCGGGTGTTCGAGAAATTTTCTGTTTCAAATCCTTTTAGACCAACCAGTGAACGTTCTCCTAGTTTTCCTAGGTGTGCCTCGTAGCGAGGCCTGCCCGGTCACCTTTTGATGTTGGTTGCTTTTTACTCATCTTATCTGACCCAACCCTGGCCCCAGACCTCGAGCGAAAATGCAAGCGCTTGAGACTCAAAAACTCCTTGGCATCATTAGAGTTGCTATTTTATAATATCTGCCCCATATTCTGACGGAAGTTAAATTTCGTAGAAATGCAGTTTTTCATGTGTGCTAGGCTTAGGAGAAATATTTATGAAATTGAATGGTATACCCCTAGAATCCTTTTTTCTTTTGTCCGGAACTCAGCATTTGGACAATTGTCGCTTTGTCGCAACTTCGCGGTCGTTTGTTTTGAAAAACAGTTGAACTCCTCGTCGCTTCGAGGTTGTGAGGTGCTACGGTTTCATATTTCGTTATTTCGCTGTGGGGTGCTATGAGCATTGATAAGCTGTTCGTTGTGAAATGTCATTGCCGGTGCCAATCACTCAACTTCGACTGAATAGTCTGTCTAACGATGCTGTTGTTCAGCGGTTGTTTTGACGACGACGATGCGAATCCCCTGTAGCATTAACATTACACATGAAAACTCTCTCATTGCCGAATCGCACGCAGATCTTTTGAATCTTCTCCACTGCATTTTTTCCGGCTCCACATCCATCAACGTCGTTATCCAAGCGTAGCAGTTGGTGGTGGGTTCCTACCCGCGACCGAGCGTTCGGGTCGGAAATGAACCTTCGCTGATCCGTTTTCGTCTCGGGACCTAAGTCTTCCACTACGTTCCGTCGTGAATCAAGACTGGCCAGTAGATGATCTTTCCAATTGAGCGAGTTTTAAGGCTCATTCACTTTCTGTTGTGGCAGTAAGTTCCAAACGAGCAGCGACGCGAAAGGTGGCAATATTTCCGCAACTTCTGCGTCCTTTTGCAGTAGTGCTACAGGCAAACAATATTTTCCCGACGGGACCAGCAAGCAGATATTCAAATGAGTCGTGAAATCGACTGCGCGTTCGTGAACACTCTCACGCTCGTCACACTTTATTTATTTATTTATTTATTTATTTGAAATGCACCGATGTGCGCACAACTCAAGCAACAAAAACGAAACTTTGGGCAAATCTAGTGACATCGGTAGAAAATATACAATGGAAAAAATAACAACCTAGAAAGCTAATCCACCTATAAAACTCCAAGAAAAGCAGACCACATAAGCTAACAACAACAACAAGAATCCAGGTCCACTTAGCGTGCGGGATGAGTGTGGGAACCTGATGATGAAGAACATTGGGAGGCCAGCACTGCAAGTCAAGGGAGTGGGTGACTTCGGATACCAGCTTAGGGTTCCCTCAACACCATCAGGTCCCACAACACTGATTTATTTATATTTCAGAATTTCAAAATCCAACGCACAACAAAAAACCTTGAAAACCAATAGCGAAACACTCGTCACACTTCGTGTCACTTTTCTGCAGTAGCCGCAAGAAATGATCCCAACAGAAGCATGAAAGGGACCGGAACGCTGTCCTACTGCTGTTCGTTACTGACCTTAACCCATTACCTTAACCATTATTGATCTGCAACCCCGGGTTGTTAAAAGCATCTTGTTGCAGTGAGCGAGCGAATTTTGCGTAGAAAGGGCGACTGGCCCATTGAGTACCACACTCTACTGCTGCCGTAAAACCAGATTGAGGCAGTAACGAGTAATGTGGGCATGCTTCCGCAATAGCTGCGTTTCGTTTGCGACGGTAATTTTCGCGTTAAGACCAGCAACGATGTTTGGATCGTTGCCAGGTGTCCGGTCTCGTATGGAAAAGTGAGAGGGCAATCGTTGCGTTGTCCTTACTGTCCTGCTGTCTCTACTGTGTACGTCTCTACCTTATCCTTAACCATTACTGCTTTGCTGCCGCAATAAGGTGTAAACCTCTTTAGGCTTCTCTTAAGGGCAGTACGAAATGCCTAGCGAGATGGAGGTTCGCTTTGTCCACATGCAATGTGACTTCCCTGGATTTGGACGTTGTCCTTCACCAGTCGCTTAGCAATCCGAATAGCCACGTTTGGTGCAGAGAGACCCTGATCATATCTGTTCCAATTATACTAGATGTCCGAGCTGCTGATCATCAGTCGCCCTTGGTACAGTAATGCGAGTGCGGTAGAATTAGAGATCTTAGCTCTAATTTGCAGTCTGCGGGTGTATGGGTCAAAGAAAGCTTCGCGACCTCAACTAAAAGTTTTTTTTCTGGAGTCAGCCAGAGACAAGCAGCTGCTCCGTTACGGGTGATCAATTGATTTGTCATGATTTGGCAACCGGTAAAGCACGGCACGTAGTTCTGATAAATTAATTCATGTTGCAGAACTGCAGTGAGGTCTTGGAGGTTAATTGCATTGGGAGAGAGAAGTGATTAATATCCATTTTCCATCAGGTTATCGTCAAAAGTTCTGTTCCTGCGCTCTGATCGTTTTAATCACCCTCAACTTCTGATATATTGAGGAAGTTGACGAAATTGTTATACATGTTTCATATTTTTGGTCAGTGATTTGTTGCCACGGGGCACACCATCGCTGGGTTGCCGTACAGTGCGTTTCAAAATTATAAGACCACCCTAAAATTTGCAAGTTTTGCTCCTTTTACTTCATTTTGTGAAATGGTACTGCTTCCACTGAATTCAGCGTGGGCTGAAACCATACTTGACAACAACTCACTATTATCTCAGGAAAACTAAAAATTTTATAAAGAAATGTTTGGAATTCCACTGTTTCAAAATTATAAGACCACCTACGACATTCATTTGTTATAACTGTGATTTTGTTCCTAAGCTGAGTCAAAACTACTCCATATTGACCTTGGTACTGTCTACTATCCTAACGGTAACATCCCGCGTGGTACCAGACTGTCACCTGAAGAGCAAGCGAAAATTCGAGCTCTACAGGACACTCAACTGGAGATATCGCTTGCCAACTTCGCCGCTCCAAATGTGCAATAATCAACTCTCTCAAAGATCCTGCTCGATATCGAACAAAACCAAAATCTGAGAGGCCTTCTGTGCTTTCCGGCCAAGATGTTCGACAAATCCAACGACTTTTGTCCAACTCGACTTGCTCCATCAATCGAGCGAAGGCGGAATTATCATTGAATGCGTCAAGGACGACCATCTGGAGGGCAGTCACAAGAGGCGGTAACACTGTCCGAGAGTCGATGAAGAGGGCTCCAAGGTTGACTGATAACCACAAAGCAGAACGACTTCAATTTGCGCGTAGGAACATGACGACTGATTGGAGCAAGGTACACCATTCCTTCACTCGAATATTATTCCCACTCGAATGAGTCACTTGGATTTAGGTAGTGTTTTCTGACGAGAAGAAGTTCAACTTGGGTGGCCCGGATGGATCTCATTACTATTGGCGCGACTTGCGGAAGGACCCACTCGTCTTTAGCAGACGTAATTTCGGCGGTGATTCCTAGATGGTTTGGGGAGCATTCTGTAGTCTTGGTGTTCTTCGGCTAGCAACCACAACATGTCGAATGAACTCACAAGACTATCAGAACGTTCTTCGAGATCATTTGCTACCGTTTCTTCGCGAACATCGTACGTCGGACTTCACTCTCATGCAGGACAACGCATCTGTACATGCCAGTAGGTCCACTATGCAGTGGCTGAACTCCAAGAATATTCGCGTGATGCAGTGGCCAGCTTGCTCTCCGGACTTGAATCCAAGTGAGAACATCTGGGGGATTCTTGTACGTCAGATATACAGCGACGGGAGACAATTCAACAACGTCGAAGAACTGCGCAGAGCAATCGAGGAGGCATGGAGCAGTTTGAATCTTGGTACCCTGGAAACGTTGGTGAAAAGCATGCCAGACAGAATTTTTGAACTTGTTTCTACTCGCGGTGTAATTGTTAATTTTCGATTTGTAGTTGTTGATTTTTTATTGTGGCAAAACGGAAGTGTATATTGAGTGGTCTTATAATTTTGAAACAGTGGAATTCCAAACATTTCTTTATAAAATTTTTAGTTTTCCTGAGATAATACTGAGTTGTTGTCAAGTATGGTTTCAGCCCACGCTGAATTCAGTTGAAGCAGTACCATTTCACGAAATGAAGTAAAAGGAGCAAAACTTACAAATTTTAGGGTGGTCTTATAATTTTGAAACGCACTGTATGCCCTGGTACTACCGCCGCCGATATGGTTTCCGATACCGCGGAAGTTACCGGGCTTTTATAGCCCCACGCGTTTATGACACGTACCAGGACTATAAAGTGGTATACTACTGAGTGACGAATACCTTTTTTCATCAGGCTATCGTCAAAATTTCTGTTCGTGCTATCTGTAGTGGGGAGAGGCACTGCTGCCGCGGGCACGGTGAAGGGATCGACCCTCTAAGGGCTCGTTTAGACGCCGTGCGGCGAAAATGCAAAATCGAAGCGCAATCAATAATTAACGTCATTGATTGAATTTGCTCCTTGGCGTTAGAGGCGCAGTCCGGTGACGCCACGTCTAAGCAAAAAAAAATTAGCCATATAATCGCATAGTGAAGAAATTACACGAAAAAAGTGAATTTCGTCAAAATGCCCTTCAATAAGGACTTGGGGAGCTGACAAGCCCACAATTCACAAATCTGACATCGACTTTTCCCATTGTGCCTGACGTGCGCTTGCTACGGTTCCTACTACAAAGATGGGTGATTGGGTCGAAATCACCGATTTAACCCAAACTTTGTCTACGGGGGTTACTCGGGGCGCTGATCATGAATCTGGCATTAGTTTCTGAATTTGGGATCGATTTCTGAAGAACCCGAACAACCAGTAAGTTTGCCTATACGAGGTGCCACCAGACTGCGCCACTAACGTAAAGGAGCAAATTCGATCAGGGACGCTAATTAGTGATTGCACTTCAATTTTGCATTTTTGCCGCGCGGCGTCTAAACGAGCCTTAAGGCTAACCGAGAACTAACCCAACCAACCTAAGAACTAACATAACATAATTAAGCTAACCAAGTTACGGTATCAGGCGGCTTCGCAATAGTAAATCTGGCCCATCGATGGCAGTTGCCGGAGTGTTTTTTTAGTATCATTCCTGACTAGGATCAAAGGAATAATTGATGGTCTCCACTTTCTTCTTTTTCGAATATTTATTCATACTGATCCATGGATTTATTCGGGGATCCATCGATTTATTCATATATTATATATTCCGTCAGCCAACGTTGAGAACATGAACTGCACTGAGAAGTAAACATTTTTGAGTGATCACCGCCCGCCCGAGACTTATCGTGCTGTAAAGCGGTGATGTTGTTGGTGATTAGCTCATGTGTTGTTGGTCGTGAAGGTGTCGTTTTTGCCTATTCGCTTCTAATAGTCGAATTACTCGAATTTGTGTGGGGCATATGTTTCGAACTTCTAGTTGCAGCCGTTTATGTTCATGTTTTTGTTTTTCCTCGGCAAAGATCATGCATTTCTCCTTGGAGAAATGTAGACGTGCCACTATTGGTAAAATCTGTTATCAGTTCATAGTCCCGTTGTGCCTCTTGGCAAGTTCGGAGTGCTCTTATAGTAATTAGCATAAACCTGGAGAAAACCGCCTTTTTTCGTGCTAAATGGTGGTTAAGTCTACAATGATGAGGGAAACTTGAACGAAAAAGAAGAAAATGAGATGAAATGAGACGAGTATGTGGTAAACGAGTTACATGGCTTTTGACTGAAATATCGTTCTATCTGTTCTTGATCTATAAGAATACAGTTTTTCGCAGTTTTTTTCCCTCTTTTTCTGGCTTTTCATGCCATCGAAACATTTAACGCCCCCTTCACACTTTACTGCTTCAGCAACGCAGTATGTCATTCCAAACTCGGATCTGACCTCGATCAAATTATTTTTTTTCGCTGAGAATTCGCTTTATGAGGTTATCGAGGGCGCTGACCACGAATGTGACATCCGTTTTCAAGTTTGTGGGCGAAAACCATCCATATTGGCAACAAAATTCTAAATATCTGGTTTACTGCCACAGTGGAGTCTAAAGGGGCCCTTGAGCTCTCGTTGTCGCACTCTAAGCTATTCTTTCTAAACTTTGGGTTGATAGTCATTAACCAATCAATACTATAATGGAAGCAACGATATCGCCTAGAAGAAGTCAGGTGCCACGGCATACGTTTCCTGTAGTTTCCTCTACCAATAATGACTTTTGGATAGGCTGTTGCTGTTGTTTTCTACTTTTCAACTAGTTGGAAACTCATTTGAAATAATAGTCGTTCCCTGGCCAGCAATGAGAATGCCGTCGTTCCAATCACACGTCGGTGGTTTATCAGAAGCCTCTGCTCGAACAGAATTGCGTTGTACTTCACAAGCTGACGCCTTATAAAATATTAGCTCTGGTTGATGATCTGCACTAGCAGTTGGCCGAAAACAAAAAGGTCAAGCAAGAAAAACCAATAAAAACAGTTGTCGCTGTTCGGTCCTGTACTCCGACTGAGAATGCGTAGATAGTGTCGTTCGTGAATTTCACTCATGAGGTGTCGCCTACCATCTTCTTGTACTTTCTGAGCATTTTATCAGTCAGTTCATTTTTATCTTTTTTTTAATCTTGACGCACTTATACACAAATGTGTTTATTTCTAGTACTACTCCAACAATAACTTCTTTGCTTTTTCATTCATCACAGAAGAAATATTTTGGCAGTTTCTGTGACTATTGCTCTTGAATTTCTCCCTTTCCCGATCCCCGCGTCCACACACGGAAACAGAAAAATGATGTCATCAATATTTATTTATTCAACAACGTCCAAGGACGCGCCACAAAAAAAAGAAAAAAAGCAGAGGGAAACATCACTATAAAAAACCAAACTCCAGGACAAAGCAGGTCAGAAACCTAGCAGAGAACACTACACAGATGAATTTACTGTTGTTTGTTTCAAATGGAAGCTCTCTGGTCAATGTGGAAACCTGAGTCGATGCTTTAATACTCTGTGATTCTACAGGGTGCGCAAAAATTACCCGGAATAAAATATCACACTATGACTTCAACAAAATGTAGATCTGACAATGAAACTTACACACATGTACTCAGACGAGTAGCGAACCCATAACTCATGGCACGGAGGTAGTCTTCTACTATATCGTTCTTTGCCTCAGCCAGGGGAGCTTCCAGAGGAGCCAAATTTTTTGTGTTGTGTAGAGGAATCCTCGCTCCCAGTAAGTGATCAGAAAAGAAACTAAGGCGGTTCAAATCCCGTGAGTTCAGAGGTCAGCCATCTTGTGCTGTGCGGCGTGGGACAGCAAAATTATGAGTCGATGATTGCTGATCTTTCTCGATTTGGCTTTGCCATTCGCACATTGTGAACTCAAATGAACTCAGGCTCGGAATACATTTGAGTTTAGTGCATACGTACCCACTACTCCAATATTAGGCTGAAAGCTTAGTCCTAAAAGTTGTTATCAATTGCGCCAAACGAATAACTCGTGACACGCCGGTAGTCCTCATCGAAATCATTCCATGTGTTTGTTAACGGTGATATGAGAGGCAGCAAAGTTGCACGTCAGACAGAGCACACTCTTTTCTCAAAAACCTACTAGACTAGAAAATCAGTTTCTCAGAAATGTTAAAGAAAATTGAGGTAAAAATAGCAGTACGACCAGAGAGGTGTAGACTGATGATGGCCAATAGTTCCAGATTTCGTTTTGCTATTACCGTTGTGCAAGCATTCAAGAGCTCAAACTTGGGTAGCGTTTGCGTGTAGTATTGTTGCATAACATACTCCAACATGAAGCTCAGAATCCAGTTTTGACAGTAGTTGTGGCCTGTGATGTATTTTTCCGGGTAATTTTTGCGCGCCCTGTACTATTCCCAGTGAATGTTGAACGTGTGGCGCATCCCACGGAGCCAATCAATAATTATTAATCGGATTCTTCTCCTCCCTGTGTCTTACGAGGAGGGTCGTCGAAGTGATGGTGAGCTCTAGCGATGCAATTTCTATGGGATGTAGGGCTCCTCATCGGATATCCAAAAACATGAAAAATTTTTTCGGAATCGCATTGTGTGGTACTGAAAAAGGCCCGCAAAGACGAGGAAGGGCTACTCATCAAAGCGCTCATCTCGCCCGTGAAGTGTGGTTGGAGGCGCAGTGGGCAAGCAGTTAGACTCTCGGTCAGGTGGTCACGGGTTCGGATCCTGCTGATGCAATTTTGATTTGCTTCAATCGCATTGATACCAAATCGCGCTCATTTTGCAATTTTGTCATTGAGGTGGAAGAAAATCATGTTTAGAGCAGCTAAAATCCCACTAATTTTAGTAAATGGCGCCGTTAATACGGGTAGCCAACATCCACCGTAACTTACCTCAAACGGACGCAAATTCAGAAACTGATAGTAGATTCGTGATCAGCGCCCCAAATAACCCCCACAGACGAAGTTTGGAGGAAATCGGTTATTTTCACCTTGGCACCTCACCTACCCACCCGTACCATAGCTAACGCTCATCAGTCGGAATTCTAGAAGCAAAAGTAGAAAGAGTAGAATCGGTCAGCAGTTCAAGTGAGACTCCCATGTAATTTCTGGATTGAAGGTAGTGGATGCTGAAGATTTTCTGACAGCTAGAGTCTGAATGGAGGCATATTATTGCCAGTAATTCATCAGAAACTGAACCTTGGCAACTCTACTGACACCTGACATGAGGCTCGATACATCATGATGAGCCCTTTCGTCCAAACTTTGCTAATGAGACTATTTGAGACGCTGGTCATGAATATAGCACTAGTTTTGGGTTTTGCAACAAGTGAGGGTATCTAATGGTGGGTTTGGTTGTGTGTGGGCTGGTGATCCCTTGCTATGGTAAGGGTGGGTAAGTGAGGTGCCAAGGTCAAAATAACCGATTTCCTCCAAACTTCGTCTGTGGGGGTTATTTGGGGTGCTGATCACGAATCTAACATTAGTTTCTGAATTTGGATCCGTTTAAGGTAAATTACGATCTCAAGGGCGAGATGAACGCCTTGATGAGTAGCCCTTCCTCGTCTTTGCAGGCCTTTTTCAGTACCATACAATGCGATTCCGAAAAATTTTTTCATGTTTTTGGATATCCGATGAGGAGCCCTACATCCCATATGAATTGCATCGCTAGAGCTCACCATCACCTGAACGACCCTCCTTGTTAGACCTCTTATCCTTTACCTCTTACCCTTTACCTTTACCAATTCTGTATACCCATACCACCGTCAATCTGTCGCTCTTTTTCCAAAGGCGTAGATGTCTGAAAAAGTTTACCGGCTTCTACGAGGTCGTGGCTTGTGGAATTAGAAGATAGGGGTTGTGTAATTTTTTTTTTGTTACAGATTTTCTATCAGCACTCAGGACAGCACCGACACGGGTAATGATCAATACAACTGACGAATCTAGTTTTTCTCCGCCAATGCATGTGTTGCTTAGCATGAAAGCGAGGTGATGATTTTTTTAAAAATCGATAATCGATTCTCGTGAATTTTCGATGAGAAGTCCAAAAAATAGTATAGAAGGATCTGTGGCAAAGCGTGATTGATTCAACACCTTTGATTACTATTGATTTTTTGAGCTTTTGATTACGACAGTAGGTTTGGCTTACGAACTTCGTGTACTTACTAGCATGCCTTTCTATGAGATAAAAAATAAATGAAATAATTAAGCGGCTATTGAATAGAGTGTCTATCATTTAGCTTCCGAGAACCAGCAAAAGTAGTAATTTCAGGAAATTAACACTAAAAATTAGTTATGTGTAGGTGGTTTTTTTTGCGATCAGGGGAAATTTCTAGTACTCTGAACTACTTTCTCAAGAAAAAAAAAAGAATAGCAGGAAAGGTGAAGAACTAAAAATATTTACGGTCAAGAATATATAAGCCATCAGCGGAGATTTACTCAAGATCATTGAGTTTTTCCTCTTTCGTGTTGCTGTTTAATAGCATCATTGAAACAGTAAAATTTTCCACCGTAGAAGGTATAGGGTTTGGAGAAGGGTTTTGGGTAAAACTCCTCCGTTTCTTCAAGTTGTTCGTTCTTAAAATCGAGTATCTCTTAGAGAAATTTCAGCGAACTCTCCAAGAACATCGTAGTTCCATAGAAAAGAAGAAAGCAAGGAAAGTTTGAAAATTCCAGTGAACTCTCCAAAAAGGATGTGGTTCCGCAATGCGAGGTGATGTGCGTTGTGTGGCAATTTGTTGGCCGATTGAAAGGTTTGTAAATACTTTTTCATCAGACGCGAGTTCGATTCCCGCCTAAGTAGCGTTTTCTGCGATGATCCTAGCACCACCATTGGAATTAGAATCTGCACCATTAGAATCTGGTTCTAGTAGTATTATGTCGTTAAGTATGAAATGGAATTTCGTGTCGAAACTTTGCTTTATTAATTCACAAACTAACGGCACTGCAATAAATCAAAATTTTCACTTGAACAGTCAACTCTCTTCTGCCATTTTAATGGTAACTTGTTAATGCTGGACGCATAGAAACCTGAAGGACGAAAAGCGATAAATTCGCGGAAGTTTCTTTTCACATTCCCTCGAAAACCGAACTTGAACTTGAATCTTGTGAGAAGTGGTCCAATGCCCGAAACATGTGGTAGCCAGTTGGTGCAAGATCTGGCGAATACGGCGCGTGAATGAGAACCTCCATGTCCAACTCCTGCAATTTACGCAACGTTGTTCGTGCGACATGTGGTCTTGCATTGTCATGCAAGAGCATTGGCTTGTCTCTGTAGGCCAATCTTGGGTGCTTTAACGCAAGCTTTCTCATTATGACATCCAACATATTACAGTACACGGCCGCTGTTATCGATGTGCCAGGTCCCATGAAGTTGTAATGGATGACTCCATAGATAGACCACCAAACAGAGATGATTAGCTTTTGTTGTGTACTTTGAACTTTACGCTGGATTCTGGGACCTCATCTTTGTCCAACAATCGTGCTGAGCGCTTACGATTGTCACACAGAATCCGCTTTCCATCACAAGTAACGATTGCATGTCAAAATGGTTCAGATCTGTGTCGAGAAAGAAGTGAAGGTACAAACGTCGAAGCGACACCACTTTTGCTGCTCACTCAGTTCGGGGGGACCCCACTGGTTGAATTTTTCACTTTGCCGATTTGCTTCAAATGGGCCAGTATTGTGGGTACAGATACCCCGAAGCTTGCTGCTAATTCACGCGTAGTTTGAGTGGGGTCACTTTCTACTGCGCTTTCGAAGCTGTGTTGTTCACCTTGAATCCAGCTCTTCCACGAGGCCCGCTTTCGAGATTAAAATCTCCAGAATGAAAATTTTCAAACCAGCGAAGTGCTGTGCGTTTACTAGCCACATCCTCGCCGAATATCTCGTTGATGTTCCGGACTGTCTGTGATGCACTGCTTCCACGACGGAACTCCTATTCGAAAACAACACGAATTTTGTATTTTTCCATGGCTTCGAAAACGCCCTGCACCACTCGAATCTGGAAGCAGCGCCGAAAACCAAAATAGGTTTTTGAAACCTTAGGACTGTACCTTTACAATAGAAGGAAAAACTAGAAGCCCACAAACGAACATATCTAACGAAAGTATCAACCTTGAAACCTACAACATGCGAAATCGGCCATTTCATACTTAACGACCTAATACCTAATAGTTAATAATAGTAAGTCGCAAAAACGCGGTAATAAATCTGAAATCGTACTTTTTGATCACTTTCTTGCCAATGTGACAGCGGCTAAATAACTATGGTGGGACGTAATCTAGGTTATGCTCAACCTGAAGAGATTGCCGAACGGAGCAGGAGTCGCTGTAGACCTTGCGATTGATTAAAAGTGGCGTTGAGCCCTTGACTTTTCGGAGTTCCCTTTTTACCGCTATTTTTAATTACCATCATTCGATTTTTCCTACGCAGCCTTGGTTTGAAAGTGACCTGTTATCAGATTTTTCATGTATTTTTTATGAGTTGTACATATTGAAGGAAAAGGAAAATGGAAAGAGCGTGGACGGACGGAGCGTTTAAAGGGCTCACTGAATCCAGAGTGGTCCAAGAAGCTTCGACTTGAGTATATATTCGAGGAGAGGCAGACGATGCGATTTGAAATGTACGTTTTTGCGATTAGTGCGAGTTCCGCCGAAAAAAAATATGGTTGAAAATTACTATTAGGGTTAATCACATTTTCATATCTTCATTACCGGATACCGGGGGTAGTTTGATGTCATTCTAACAACGACGTTAGGTATCCTGTAGCCTTTCCTCCGGAAAGAAAGTTAAGGGAGCCGCTGAGATGTTTAATCTATGGGGAGTGGTAAAGGTGAGAGGTAAAGGTGCCGGCGTTGATCAGTCCTCTAAGGGCGCGCCACGCATTCGTGCTCCATTCAGAATCGTAGAGGAATGGTGAATGCGTAGTCGACCCATACAATGACCTGTAAGTTGGTAGCAGACACGTCTGGTACCAATTTACTCTCAGACTCGACAAAAGGAATGACAGTCTTGGTTAGCCTGAGCGGAGATCGATCGTTCGACCGTGTCAGTAGTGTGTCTTACCACTGTATCCTAACATCTGTCGTAATCGTGCAAAATATTTGCAGTTACACAATCGAGACGACCGCCAATGAAGTCCCCGATTACGCCTTCATCGGATGTATGGAATGTGAGCTGTCGGAGATTCTCTGCAACCAGCCCCTCAAGCGAACCCTAAGGTTCGTGTTATTTCGAAATCTTAAATTTTCAACCAGTGCTACCTTTGCAAAATTAGTATATTCATATGTCATATATTATTACTTATATGTGATTATTTATTGTATGAATGATTGCAGAAAATAATTAGACATAAAAAATTTTGGGAGTACAGTTGCAGAGAATTAGAAAATTGCCAAAATACAAAATGGTGTTATCGGTTATATAGTTACGATGAATATGATTCCAGTGGCGAAAGGGCTCAGTGCGGGAGCATCATCGTGACTAGCGAGGAAGTCGACGAGGGAGCAAAAGTGAACGCGGAATTTCGATGGAGCGCGAAAAATCTGGACAAGAAGGATTTCCTCGGAAAATCCGACCCATATCTGAACATCTATCGGGTTAACGACGATGGAAGGTGAGGTAGAGGTGCATTAGAGGAGAGCTGAAAGGATGGTACGTCAAAGAACACTTTCAGCCGCCTTCTGGTTCATCGTACCGAAGTGGTGAATATGGATCTGAATCCGGTATGGAAGCCGTTCGAGGTGAATTTGAAGATGCTGTGCTCCGGCGATCACAACAGGTCAAGCTTTTTATATACTCAAACCGTTCGGTGACTGATAGGCCCTATACGATTTTGAAAAAAAATGTAAACTCCGCCCATTTTCCCACATTGTTTCCCACGCGTTTTTTATCGACACATTTTTAATAGCCACAATAGATTCTACCTTTGAAAGAGGTACGGAATTATTGGCTCACGATGGGGGGAGGTTTGGGCAGGGAGCTTGCCTCCATAGAAGTAAATGTTTGACCGACCTAGTTTCCCGAACAAGCTACCTTCGCTTATATCCACATTGCCTAAATTTCATTGGTCCCAACGGAACAGAAGCTGGGACAGCCGAAACCACATTTAGACAGAATAAAACTATTCTCACATGGTCCTGCACTGATTTATCGCGAACCTGAGTCTTTAGAAATGGAAAATAACGTTCCCTGTGAGTCGCTACGTCGTTCGCCCAGATTACGTGTTAAAAAGTGGCTTACCAGAGGTACAAAATTCTTTTCTCTCTATCCTCTTCTTTTCTCTCTTTATTTCGATTAATTACGATACCGAATATATAACGTAGGGAGTTTAAAAAAAATCACACTGAAAACTAATAACGACTTTTTTCTATTAACAACGATAACGATAACGGCGGTGATTCCATTTCAACGAATCAAGACTAGATCAGTGCTTCACTGATCCATGTCACGGTATCGTGGCCACCTCAGAGGGCCACGCCCCTCTCCGACCTCTGATGGAGGAGTATCGATCGCTCGACCGCTTGAGCGCAAGTAGCGCCTCGTACCACTCAAGCGCCGTCTACTTATATGCAGTAGGAGTGATTGTTCATTTATATTTTCGTCAAGTTTTTGAAAAACAGGATAAAGTTTGCTAGTGGTGGTCACCTCACCGTTCTTGTCTGAACATTCAGTTCAATCCTACCCTCTCATGGATTTTTCATCAAAACTAGCTCAAAAGAACTCGCTGGTCATTCGAGAGTGTCGACAAAACAAGTCTTTAAAGCGCCTGGGGTCAACCTGATTTCATGAGGCGGGCCAAGTTCCTCTTGGAAGAACTAGCTGTGCCTATGCCTATCCTCTAGAAACGGTAACAGATAAGTTCTTAGTACCTGTTGGTATTCAAATCGATCCAAATTTGCTGAACTAAATTCAATCAAGGCTTTTTATTCAGAGTGAAGCTGCCACCCACCTTAAGGCTGCATCGCGCCTCAAGCCTCTCCTTCGTAAAAACTAGTTCTTCTCGACTAAACCGTGTTGCGTTGCTGTATGCCATCTAGACAGCTCCGGGAAAGTCGCTTCGCATAAGAAAAAATCAATTTGACCTCAGAATAATTAGCTAAGGAACGAAGTGGACGTCTATCGTGCCTCAATCCAAGAACGGATTTTGTTTTTCTAGAGAAATTCAAAACTGTTCTCCTTTTGTGCGTCTGCACGTCTTTAGGTTTCGTTTATTTATTGTTAGATTTAGTGAAGGGGCCTTGTTAGTTTTATTTATTTATTTATTTATTTATTTATTTATTTATTTTATTATCCTTGCTAACTAGATCAGAGAGCAGCATTCTTTGCTCAACAGCAGATCACTTCATTACAATTGGACCTTGGCACATCTTGAAAAATGGCTGATAGGGAGAGATTGATGACGTCATCGGAGTTACTAGTACATATATTACGGAAATCCTTTAGACATTTATTTATTTATTTGTTTATTCATACGTCAATATGACGCACCTGTGCACTAAAAGTAAAAGAAACAACAACAAAATCAAAGTCAACCGGAATACATCTGCACTGTGAACACAGCATCAAGGTATGGAAATCAGTAAGAGTTTGGTAATCGGTAACCTAGATATTCATACTTGAAGAACATAGTTGATTCAATAAAGAGTCTTGACACCATTGATGAAACTCATCTATTTAGCTGCATACATCACCGAAATTTTCAGGCCGTTTCGAGTAAAGTGCTTCGATCATGACTGGGCTGGGAGGTAGGTCGATACGGTGGTTACTTTGTTACCTGTTTTCTCAATGCATTTGGAAACTCTTTCATTTGCAGCCATGATCTCATTGGTGGCTGTGAAGTGAGTCTGTCTCAACTGCTGGACAGCAGTGTGAAGTCTCTTCAGGTATGCGTTGAGGAATTCAAAAATGTGGTTTTCTATCTGAATTGCTCGGACATATTATAAGGCGGTGTACTTATTTCTGCACGTTTGGTATTGAAATGATCGTCTTCGCATTTTTTCTTCAAATATCTTCAAGTGCGAAATTTCCAATTTCAATGATACAACAATACTATTATTTGTAATTTTGTTAACTTTGGCTGCAGGATGTAATTGACGAGGACTTCCTAATAGGGTTAACCTTGTGTGTTCGTCATCCCAGTGAGGTCAAAGAACATTTGCATGAAAATAAAAAGTTTCTAAATTTCACTGCTTTTCTTTACCGTTAGATAGATCACGCTTTTCTGATTCCAGCTTTATCTTTTTAAGTCAATGGAAATAAAGTTGGAGAAAGTAACGGTAGGGAAACGGCAAAGACGGTTTGCTTAGCTTGTGTGGGTTTCGGAAAGGCTTTAGCACAATTATTCATATTCACAACGTCACCAGACTCATTGAGGTGTACCGACAGTCGTTTCGCATATATTTATTTTCGATTTTGTTGAAAGAAAATCGATAGCCGGAGGGTATGTTCACTGTTCTCATCAACATGAAGAGACAAGATAATACAGTTTCTGGCGCTATTTAACAATGACTTACGAATCCTGATACACGACGAAGATCGATGACGGACCGTTTCACTGTTTGTGCTTTGCTCACTGGATCACCCTGATAACAACATCAATCAGATCGACTGAACGAATGGTGATGTGGCATGCGACAAAGTCCGCAGATCTACAGCTGAATGCTGCGAACTCTATGGGGTAAAGGTTGTTGGGGTTGATCAGTTTGCTGATGACGCGTCGCCCTATTCCTGTTCAATTCAAATCGTAAATGCGTAGTGAATGCGTATTTTGCCTACAAAATGCCTTGCGCTGGACAGCCGCTAAACCAAGTCAGTGTCTTTGCCTTCCAGGAGAAGTCTGGTACCAATTTACCCGATCCCAGAGGGAAGGCCGCGCGTGGTGCAGTGGTAAGAGGCGCTACTGACACCCGCATGGTCGATCGATCCTCTCTCGAGCCAACCAATCCTTCCATCCTTCCGGAGTCAGTAAATTGGTATCACACATGTATGGGAAGGTAAAAACACTGGCTGGGTATAGCGGCTTTGTATAGGCCAAATACGCATTCACCAAGCCTCTACTAATCTCTCATCGACCCTGCCGTCTGGCTCTGGCTGCGCCGGGTTTCGGAGACCACTGGTCCGTTCGTGAATTTGGGCGCTGGTTAGCCCGGGTGGGGATCGATCGGTCGAGTGACCATGCGGGTGTCAGTAGCACTTCTTACCCCTGTGCCACACGCACTCTATACGAAGAATATTCTCATTGCGAACAAACAGTCTATTTGGCTTGCGTCTCAGGGGTTAGGCACTCCTCAAAGGGTGGCAGTGTTCCACTATGTGTCAGTTTATTACATTTTCTTTCTTGCTTATTGTTTTTGTTTGTTTTTGCGATGAATAACAAAGTCCATCAATAAAAAAAGTCACTTGCAGCTTATAAACGACAAAAAACGCACCAAGAAAGGCGAAGAGTATCGAAACTCTGGCACCCTCGAATTCAACAATGTCCAGCTTCTGCGGCGATACACATTTCTGGACTACATATATGGAGGGTGAGCACTGTACTATGTAGTTTTGCTTAGAAATTCGACAATAGAACGATTCGTTCAGAATGGAAATCGATTTCACAGTGGCCATTGATTTCACAAATTCCAATGGACCAATGCATAAGTCGTCATCGCTGCATTATATTAATCCGAGTCAATCAAACCAATATGAGCTCACCATCAGGTCCAATTTTATTTAGAGTTTCAAACTTGGTGACTTAATCATTCACATTCTTTCCAGATCAGTACTCGATATCTGCAAGCATTACAATAGTAGGAAAATGTTTGACGCGTTCGGTTTCGGTGCGATACTGACGGCGCAGAACACCGCTCCTCCACTTTTTGCGCTGGTAAGGATAACTCGCTATTCTTTGGTTGGCAGTAGAGTCCTCGATGTTAACATCTCGTGCCAAATTTTATATTTTGCACCACGTTTCTAGCGTAACTTTATTGGGCGAAAAAGTTCGGAACAATAACCTTTCTGTGCTTCAGAACTTCGACTCCGATCCATCAGTGAAAGGAGTGTCTGGTGTGATGGAGGCGTATCGGCTGGCGTTGAGTCGAGTAAAATTCCACGGTCCAACCAATATCAGTCCTGTAATTAAAGTGGTGGCCAAGAAAGTCACTAAGCTGGCGGCCGCCGACTGCGATCGATATCATGTGAGTATGGTGAAAAAATTTTTACCCATTCAGCGTCGGCAGTGGTCACGGGAACTCATGGTTAAGAACGGTGTTCATGCCTCCAGTCTCCTTCTTTACTGTCACTGCCTTGTGATGGACAATTATGCAAAATAACGTAAAACACAATTTCTCTTTGCAGGTGCTACTTATTATCACTGACGGTGCAATCACTGACATGGCCGCCACGAAGTCAGCAATTATCGCGGTGGGTCTGCTGCTGGATTCTCGTTACTTTCCGCGTTAAGGTGTCGCGGTATCGTGGTCACTTCAGAAGGTCATACCCCTTTCCGAGCTTTCATGGAGCTAGTCCTCCTTGGGCCATTGTTATGCCACCGATTTCGCTCAGCGATGGGTTGCGCAACTGACACTGTTCAGTATCAGACACGTGGTCAGACGTATTTGTGTCAGTTGTCCCGCCGGCCGCCGCTAACTGGGTGTCATGCCGTTGCCCGGGCGCAATTTCGCAGCACTCTCGCAACCCCCCTCTCGTCGCAGTGCATTGTACTGCGACAAGCGATTGGGACGTTCGATCAAAGCTCGTCCGGCAGTCGCTCGCGCGCTGGCAGTATGGCATAACAATGGCCTCACTGTAAGCTCTCTTCAGACTGGTAAAGAAAAAGTTCAAAAGAAAGACCTCCCTGGGACCTCCATGTCATGATATCCCAACAGGAGTGGGAGTTTGTATATATTTTACCAGCCATTCAGCGGCCTGCAGGCCGCCAAATGAACTAATGAATGGTAGCAAACATATATAAAACATTTATAATTACAAATAAAACGAAGAACAAGAAGCATGCAGCAAAAGACGGCGAGGAACTGATGAAATACATCAATGGAGTATCGTAACGGGCAATCGCAGCGGGACCCTAGAGTTGACAAACAGACATCGTGGTTCCCTTATTTATTAGTAGGATTACAGTTTGGATATAATTTATTATAATCTAACTAACATGCATAGAGTAACCGCTGTTGGTTAACAGTACACTAAGGAAGACTAGCTCCATAAGTGTTCGAAGAGGGACGTGGCCTTCTGAGGTGACCACGATAACGTGACAAAGGGACGGTGTCGCTACACAAGCGTCCTTTCTAGGGTCATTCAAAATCTGCTGCCGCAGTAAAGCCAGAGTAGATCAGTAATGTGAAAGCGTGGGCGTATTTCGCAACAGTTACGCTATTTTACGGCGGCGATGCTGCGAAACGGTAGTTTTCGTGTCGGGACCAGCAGCAGCGTTTCATTCGTTGTCAGCTACGCAGACCCACAGACGTGGCGTTACACTCCATCTCGCCTCTGCAGCAACAGCAAGGAATGATTCCGATCATACCGTGCTTATACCGTACTATGGTAGGGTGTGGGTGCTCTTAGCGCCTAACGAAAACATTTACCTCTCTATTCTTATTATATATTGAACATTGCTGCCTCTCTTCAGAGGAAAGTACTATGCACGACAACAGCGATTTTAGGCTTCTTTGCTACCGCTATCGATAATCATCGTCGGTGTTGGTAAGGAGGAATTCGAAACTATGGCTGAATTACGACCTGAGGAAGGTAAATTGACGCACGGCGGTCGAACAGTTCAACGCGATATCGTTCAGGTTCTGGTAATTCTTGTGTTAAAGTCGAAAATAAGTTCCAGTTGTGGACGTATTGTTCAGTTGGATCCTGAGTTTCTTGCTGGTTTGTAATATTTGCCGGATATTCTATGCATGTCTTACATCTTCAGTTCCTTCCGCTGCGAAAAATTCTCGACCGTGGATCTGTTAGTGGTGACAGCGAACGAGCAATGGCATTATTGGCAAAGGAAGTACTAGCTGATATTCCTAACCAAATAACGTCTTACATGAGAAGAAGGAAAATCTTCCCACGCTCTAACAACATTCCCATGACCGAAGTTGAAGCAGGTTAGTGGGAACAATCAATCTTACCTTCTTTGCCAGCATATCTGCTCCCAATAAAGGCTACGCGGCTTCATGTTCCAAATTCCCATTTATGTTACTAACTTCTCTGCATTTATTATGAAGACGTTAACGTTTCACAACAGCGGAGAAGACGCTGCTGAGTTTCGTCAGGAGAAGGAAGTGTTTTCGAAGTAGAAGAGTTTTATCTTGGATCACAAGTGAAGCTGATCTTCCTGAAAATGTGCAGACCTTTTTGGAGATGTTATGAGCGGCCGGACGCCAATAAGCAGATTCTGTGTAGAACAAAACCTGGTTCCGGATGTGAAGTGGATTTGTGGAGTGAGAGACATCGGACAGAAAACTTACAGGTAACGCTGGTATTTCCAAGAAGTCCACCAGACTCGGCGTAAAAGGAAATTGTAGAACTTATTCGCACTGAACGCCAAAGCGACAGGGTAAAGGACATAGAGGATGCGTCGCTGCTTCCATTAGAGAATTCGCATAGCATCCCAAGATGATGCAATCGAACCCGTGGGTCCCGTCGCGATTGCGAATCGTGCCTTGAAGGAGAACTAAAACAAAATTTGCAACGGTGGAGTCGTGTTTCAGCGGCCACGCTCAACTGTGACGTCTCTTTACCGCCGGGTATGAATGAAATCTCAACAGTTGCACTTGATTCACTTCAATCGTCAATTTACGGAATAAGTTTAACCATGACTTTTGGTAGCTTTTCTCCAGCAATTATACAGTATTTTAAGCTCCACCACCGTCACCACCAAATGCTGTTCCAAATGCTGCATACAGTGATATACCGCCATCCGTCACTCCGCCTGGTCATCTGCCAGCGGTATTTCCAACTATGCCGCAGGCTTCCAGCACGCAGGTATTTAATCGGCGAATTATTCAACTATTCGCTTTATTGTGCTGACCTCCTAGAGGCAATAGCTTGCAGAACGTTTGGAGAACATCTCCGTGAATGATTTAATGATGTCATCACAGAGTAGGTTACTGTTGTGTGGTGTTGTGAAACATCGTGAACGCGCTGTGATTGGTAGCAACGGGGTTTACGTCCACTGCCTTATCTGAAGTTTGAAGTATGATCTTCTTGCTCTTATTGTAACATAGATGGCGATAGGTGGCGTTTTGTTGCTCATTATTATTCGGTAATTACTTACTACATAGGTGGGCGTAAAAAATCTATTCAAAGTCGTAATTGTGTTATGCGAAGTCTAGAAACAACAGCGGTTTCGTGATCAGCACCAAAAGAGGATCCGTATTCAAATTATTGGATACATTGATGAGACTAGCTTTACTTTTCGGGTTTTTGATGTTCCCAACTTCGGCAGGCTGAATTAACTGGAGGAAGGGGATATATACATAACATTCAAGATACTTTCTATATGAAAAAGGTATCCTTGGGAATATCACTCTTGCCCCGTAATGTTCCACGCCGACGGACACGTATGAGGCACCTGTGGCTCTTATTGTCGTCAAAATGTCAGATACTACACGAAAACGATACACAAATTGCGGATCACAGCTTGGTTTTCAAGTTCATGGATGCCAGCCTAATAGCAGTGTGTATAAAATGGACCTGTAGGATTTTGTTCATTGTAGGTTTGTGGTGCTTCATAATTCAGTGATAGGTGAACATCGGTTGGAGTTTTATATTTATCTATGATACTGTTAACATCCGATGTTAGTAGTTAGTAAGCCTCGCCGATGATGTTAGGTGGCAAGACTTAGTAACTACTAACATCGGAATACTAACATGAGTGCCGAGGTTCAAAGAAGAGAGGACCTGGGAATTTCTACTAACATCCTACTTGTGAATAAGCGAAAACACGATGTGTGTTTGTCAACTCTAGGGTCCCGCCGCGATTGCCCGCCAACGCACTTTCAGTGACGTATTTCATCAGCTCCTCGCCATCTTTTGCTGCGTGCTTTTTGTTCTTCGTTTTATTTGTTATTATAAATGTTTTATATATGTTTCCTACTACTCACTAGTTCGTTTAACGGCCTGCCGGCCGCTGAGTGGCTGGTAATACAATACCGCAGATAACAATGGGGCTCCGATATAGGGTATTATAAGCGCATGCGATCACCTCACTAAGTTAGGATCTATGGTGGTAACTCTAAAGTGGAACCTGAGAAATTGCTGGGATGGCGCTACCAGGTCGTTTTATACCGGCTGATATGGGGGGAAAACTTACGATTAGTTATCTGACGAATGGCTACAGTACTACTGTCCGCTACTCTCAATCTTTTCTTTTCAGGATCTCGCCTCTCAAGTACCCTCTACAGCGCTAGTGGCCTACCAGCCTCCAATGTCGATGCAGTACGCTTATCCGTTCGGCACAGTTCTTCCGCAAGCTCCACTGATTCCAGCAGCATCTATTCCGGCGGCGTCGTGCCAGCCATTTGGAGGCTATCCGGCCGTATTTCCTCAGGACCTTCAGCATAGAATGTCCGTCCCGTCCCTTCCCTACGTTGTTCCCAGCACACTAGTTCATCAAAGGTCATTTCAAGAGCCTACTCCTCCTCCTTCGACTGGACCTCCAAACGACTGGAAGGTAATGCAGTTATCCCTCGATAAGCTGCAGTTGTGAAGTCCAAATAAGAGAGAGATGTTTGGAAGCAGGATATGTATATATTTTATCAGAGAATTAGTGGGAAAAACGCCTGTTTTGTCTCTAAGCCCTATACAGGGCAAAATAGTGGGAAGAATGTACACTCCCGAGGCTGATCAGTAGGGGAAGGAGTGTGTTGAAAGGCGTTATATATAGAACAAGTAGAACGATATAACTTTAGGAGCGTTGCAGGCCAGTTGCAGAGCTTTCTGTAAATACATGCTGTAGTTAACATTCTGTTTCTGAGATTTTGGTGCGTTTCTTCCTTCTTCTTCTTATTGTATTGTTATTAATGCTACTGCATGGCTAATAATATTGTGTGAATGTCCTTGGCTGCCAATTAAACTTTTATTAGGTAATTAAGCAATACGGTATGCTTTTGTGTCGCTTCAGATTGTCAGCCACATTCGTCGCAGAACCCGTTATGTCATCTTTTTTACTGTGCGTGTACCATACTTCGTACAGGTCACACAAGGACCCCACTGTGGGTAAAGTGACCAATGGGACTAGTTCCCGCATATTAAGGCTTCTTCTGCCTAATCAACATACATTGTTAGAATTTATCATGCTTAGCTGTTTGTGTGAAAAGTGTTTTATACTTCAACGCGGTAGTGTTTACGGGTATTCAAGTACGTTTGAGAAAATAAATGTTTTACTTGTGTCAAAGTCTGTTGTCGTTTTTCCAAGCGTTCTGTTGAATCGTTCAAATACATTAAAGTCATCCGTCTTGTACGAGCTATCAGTGCTATCCTTAGGATCTTCCGTGAATATCGTTGAGGAGGTGACTACGTCGCTTTCCTTCAGGTAGCAAAGTCGAACTCAGTCTCCTTCTCGAGTCTATGAAAGTTGCTCAGGTTAGTGAAAGGGATTTCTACCTTTCGTATATGGAGATCATCCACAATCTTTTACGTCAGTGAAGCCAGAGAAGAGAAGTAACGAGGTAGGTAACCGTACCCTTTGCGGCACTGCTGCTAGGAAATGGTAATTTTCGCTCTGGGACCTGCAACGACGTTTGCGTCATTGCCATGCGGCTGGTACGCTAGTAGTCTATTCCTTAGCAGTCATCCGGAAATGCAAGGTCGGCTGCCTTCATCCGATGTCGAACAGCTCTCGCTGCGATCCTAATTCATTTCTATGTTCTTCCATCACATGGCGCGCGTGGTGCAGTGGTAAGAGGCGCTGCAGACACCCGCGCGGTCGATCAATCCTCGCCCGCGCCAACCAAGCCTTCCATCCCTCCGGAGACGGTGAATTGGTACCGTAGATGTCTGGGAAGGTAAGAACACTGCCCTGGTATAGCGATCGCCACCCGCAAGTCATTGTATTGGCCAAATACGCATTCACCATGCCTCCTCTACGATTTCGAATGAAACAAGAATGCATGGCGCGTTCTTAGAGAGTTATCAACGCCGACAACTTTACCTTTTGCATTTATTGTTCCATATCATATTTAGGATTGTGAGCGAAACGTCAGGACGAGGACAAAATAAAAACGAAGGCTCATCGAGATCACTGTCTGCCTCACTCATTTTCAGTGAAAACATGATGGAATAATGAGTGGGTACAACTCGTGTAACGCTGTACCACAGGGAATTGGTAGACAGTTGTTATGCAGAGATGTGAATGCGATCTCTAAGCTCTAATCGATCGACCTTCCATCAGATAACAGAGGAGAACACGGAACTTTTAAATAGCTCCTCGATCATTCCTGTGATGTTGACCAAGATGTACAGATTAATCATCTGTCTCAATCTATAGACACACATCTCCAGTTCGATTTAAACTGAGCCAATGTGAGGGATCGAAAAATATCATTATCACTAACAATATGTCTAGAAAAAGCTTGAAAGGCAGCGTATTTTAGGTAAAGAAGAATTCCCTCTCCGTCATGCTACAGAATCACCATTTGAAACACTGAAGTTTTTCAAGATAACAAGAATTTCCTTCTATTTGTCAGGGATTGACGCCGAAATTTAGTCGGTTACAATTACAAGCCCGCGTATCAGGAGGTGCTGCTGATATCCTCGCGGTCAAGCGATCTATCCCGCCTGCTAAGCAAGCCTTCCATCCCTCCGGGGTTCGGGGAGAATTGGTACCAGACTTGTTTGGGAGGGTAAAAACACTGAGTTGGTATAGCGGCTGGGCCCGGCAAGTGATCTTGTAGGCCAAATACGAATTCACATGCCAGTACGATTTGAATTGAACACGAATGCGGCGATGCGTTATCAGCGAACGGATCAACGCCGATACCTTCACGCTTACCTTACCTATAACAGTTAGAAGATCATGAGGGCCTACCACCAAGTGAGTGTGGCTTTTGTGAAGAAATCCCATATCTAGAACCTCAAAAAACCACACGGTCCTTCACAATCTTCATCATCATAATCATCATCATCATCATCATCATCTTGTACTTCTTTTTCTTTTTCTTTTTCTTTTTCTTTTTTTTTCTTCTTCTTCTCCTCCTTTAGCGTTTGTCCTGCTTTGAAGCAGGGTCCGCTTCACCAATTCTGCTTCCTCACAATCGTGAATGAAAAGGATATTCTCAGACTATGATGTTGTAATGGTGGTGCTAGGTTTATCGCAAAATTTGCGACACTGGAGGAACTCGAACCTGCAATGAATTCCAAGGGAACTGGTTGTATGAATGCTTGGGACACTGCGTCATTTTATGCAAGTGATGCCTATAGTGTCAGCTCAGAATGTCAGGTTTTCCTGAAAACAGCTGACCCGTAGCTCTAAAGCTGCAAGAAAATGAAGCGCAGTTATTCGCAGAAGAACGAAGAACGAGCAGCGCTATATCTCTGGTTCCCATGAGTTGATCGTTCCAGTACCTCTATGAAATAATATAATACAATACCGGACGTGTCTTTTGATTAAAAGCCGGAAAAGCGGACAAAAACCACCCCAAAGCGGCTTTTTTTGAATAAGCTTGTTGAAACTCAATAACTTGTAAAATAATTTGTAAAAATATACGCATATTTGAGCTTACTTGCTCGAGCTCTATCGTCTGGTGTATACATTATCCACACCTGAAGATTTTTTCAAAATATCGATTTTTTGCATATCCCTCGTATCCATCGATTGCCTCGTCGTTGACGGGAGCCCCAACAGGGGGCCCGTCAACGACGAGGCCAACGGGAGGCCCCGCGTGGTAGCTCCTTCGAACCATCCCGTGGAGACCTCATCCCTGGCTCGGTGCAGCAAGCGCCGCATACAGTGCGTTTCAAAATTATATAGCCACCCTAAATTCAATATTTTCGCGTTTTGCATTCACTTTTATCAACTGGCGTTGGTAGCATTAGATTCCCAGTAGGCAAAAATAGCCACGACACTTTTGCCAGAAAAAGCTCCGTCGCCAGCAAAAATAGAGAGTTTTTGAGTTTTTTCTTTGTTTCAAGATTATGTAGCCACTTATGAAAAATTCAATTTTTATTACACATTAATAATCAATTGGACCACCATCATCTCTTATCAAATCGAACAACCTGTTGTACATGCTATTTGCAAGATTTTTGGTCACATCGTCGCTAATACGTTCCCATGCAGCCAATATTGCGTCCTTGAGCTCTCCAACGGTACTGAACTGCCTGTTATTCGCGTACACCTGCCTGGTTAAGATGCCGCACAGGTTCCCCATCGGGTTGCAGTCAGGAGAACATGCCGGCCAATCCAGTACTCAGATGTGATTGTGCTGGAGCCAGTCTAAGGTCGATCTGGACACATGCACAGAAGCATTATCTTGCTGCAGAACATGAGTCTGTCGTCTCCTTTCTTTCAAGAGGGGCAGAAGGCTGGACTCCAGAACACCCTGGTATTCCAGGCTATTCATATGACAAGATGGAAAGACAGGTGTCAGCGTGCCGCTGCTACAGAAGCCGGCCCATGTCATCGAAGAGCCGCCTCCAAAATTCCGACGAGAGAATGTAATGGGTGCTTGCCGTAAGCCCCTCCAGTAGTACCTGTATCCATCAGGACCGTCCAAATTGAACTTCTCGTCGGTAAAGATCACCTAAAGACAAAATTGCTGAAATCTTGAACACCGGTGGCAGGAGAAAATTCCTACCTTGTCCCACTGTGTCGTCATGTTTTTCCGAGCGAATTCCAGTCGCGCCAGCTTGTGGTCGTTGGTAAGACGAGGTGCCTTTTCCATGGTCTCTCTTTGGATATACTGGTTGGACCGTATGGAGCGCCAAATTGTAGTTCTCGAAGCGATGAGACCCATCAGATCGAATTTGACTGGCACTCAATGTCGAGTTCGATGCCAGACATGCAATCCTTCGACGATCCTGGCTCGAAAGTGTGTGGTGGCGACCAGCTGCATGTACATTTGGATATTCCTCACTGTTTCTGAGGAAACTGTCAATACATCCATGCGAGCGTCCGAGCTGTCGAGCGATGGCGCGGTTTGAAAAGCCGACATTCTTGAGGGCTCGAACCTGAGCTCGTTCTTTGATAGATAACACTGCTCCAAGAACTGGCATCGTGGATAATTATGTCGAGCAGATGCTGTTGGCAACGATTTATACAAATTCCCGCAAAAAATGCACGGAAGGATTGAGTGGGAATGCAGAGAGATCTGGTATTTGGAAGTGGCTACATAATTTTGAAACAAAGAAAAAATTCAAAAACTCCCTATTTTTGATGGCGGCGGAGCTTTTTTCTGGCAAAAGCATACTGGCTTATATTGCCTAGTGGGAATCTGATGCCACTAACGGCAGTTCATAAAAGTGAATACAAAGTGTGAAAATATCGAATTATGGGTGGCCACATAATTTTGAAACGCACTGTATTTATAGGCGGCGAGGAGGAGGCGGAGCCTACTGGATGCAACGAGCGCCGTATATTTATATGTGGCGAGGAGAGGGCGGAGCTTAGTCGGTGGTGAGTCACCAAGCGAGGGACCGAAGCGGCAACGCGATCCGAAAATCGAGGGGTCAAAAAAAATCGACTGAAAACAAGTTTCACGAATTTGGGAAAAGTGTGTATGGATGGATAGAGCTCGAGCTCTTGAGCTCAAATATATGTATATTTTTACAAATAAGGGAGTTTCAACAACGTTATTCAGAAAAGCCGCTTTGGAGCAGTTTTTGCCAACTTTTTCGGCTTTTGATCGAAAGACACGCCCGGTACTGTAATATCATATTCGGTCGCCCAGTGTGAGGTTCAAATTCGAATTCCTTGTTTCCATCGCTGAAAAGTTGTAGCGAAAGCTCTCAGAAACTTGAGCGACAAAACTTATCACAATAATAGGATGTTGTAATAACGATGCTAGGTTTATCGCAAAAATCGCATCAAAGGCGCGATTCGAACCCGCGTCTCAACCTATTCGGAGCTGTGCACTAACCGCTATGCTACTGAGACGACCATTTGGTGATCCCTGGCACTTTCCTTAAGCCCAAAGGCTCCTTGTTCCCAGCAGTCACCCGCCTAGCACCATCATTGCAACATCCTATTTCAGTATATATAATAGTAACACGCAGAAAAGCGCTAATAAAACTGGAATTTCTTTTCACAAGGTTTGCTGGACTTCAGCAGCTGTTTGGAAAAGCTCGAACTCTTAAATGTATAATGATGTGGATATGCCTCTTTGTGGGTGTATGTGCGGAGGAACGGTATCTTACGCATTGAGACCAGCAGCCAGTGATTCGCATTGGGAGCTCTTTTGCGAAGCAGCAAGGAATGGTCAGCTGATAGCGGTGAACTTCTCGTATCTTGCAAGTTATCGACAGCCCGACGGCTGCTCACTTTTTTCTCGCATTTTCTTCCTTTGCTGTTTTTTTTTCTGGAAAGGAGTGATAGTCTCACTGTGACAGATCGAAGCGATGAAGCAAGATAACGTGACAGTGTAACGGAGGATCCTTTCCTTGGCAATTTATTCTGCTTAGGATGGCATTCCTTTCCTTAAGAAAAATCGGTGCAAAAAGGGCTTTAGTGCTCTCACCCGCACCGACTTTTTATCATCAATACTCGGAAATGTTTTCTTTTTTCGAAAATGGTTATTTACCCGGCTGGCCCACATTGTCGCTCCTAACTTTTCGAATCTGAGAAAATTCATGCCTCTACGATTCTGAATGAAAGGTGAAGTCATGGCGCGACCTCATGGGACTGATTGAAGCCGACCCCCTGAGCCCCTTTTAGCACCGCTGTATCTTACCCTGGACAACAAGGTGCATCAGTTCTCTAAGGACGCGTCACGCACTGGTGTTCCACTCAGGATTGTAGAGATGTCTTGGATGGGTATTTGGCCTCTGCCTGACTTGCGGGTGCCAGTCGCTATACCAGGGCTGTATCTTTGCTTTCCCAGACAAGTCTGATACCAATTTACCTGACTCTGGAGGGATGGAAGGCTTGGTTGGTCCGGACGAGGTTTGATCACTCGACCGTGCGGGTATCTGTGGCGCCTCCTTCTACTGCACCAGGTACCAGGCGCTCCATAATTCCAACAAAATGACTTCTTCAAACTGTTTGGTGAGATCAAGGCAGGGAGGCGAGCGGATGAAGCTGGAATTAGGTGTGAAAATGAACGAGGGCATCGCGGAGCTGCTGCTCTTCTAGCATCCGGCGCTCGTTGGCCGCTGTTTGCACACCTATGCTATAATTCATCGATCAACCGACGTTGTGGCCATAATTCATTGTCAGTAACTCTTGCACCTCAGAAGAACTTCAGAGGAATTCCTAGCGGAAGCGATCTCCTGCTATTTTCCAGCCATCACCACATGAGTGTTAAGGTTTCAAAGTTCGTAGCTATATAAAAAGGGAAAAGGAAAGCTAATTCAAGCTCCATCACCCTAGAGGGTTACTCGGCTTCTTCCGGCTAGAGATGGTTGGTGAGAACTCAGCAGTAAAGGAATGACGCTGATTATCTGTCATGTTCGTTAAACAGAGGTAAGGAGCGCTACTGATACAGTATCGGACGTGTAGCAACGATAAAACGGCGCCAGCGGCGCATTCTTGCGCAGAAACCGCCGTTCACCTATATTTTCTTTTAAATTGGTTTATTTTGTAAAAATGAGCATGTTTTTGAACTGAGCAGGTTGAGCTCTATCTCAGCATATACGAATTTTCCACATTTGTGGAACTTGTTAACGAGCGATTTTTCGACCCCTTGATTTTCAGTCCCTTGCTCCATCGATTTCTCGTCTGCTGACTCATCGCTCGTCGAGGCTCGCCTTCGGCCGGACTACCACACGAGGACCCCCGTTTGGCATGTGGGGAAATGAAGTTAAATAGGCTCTGACTGGGTCACCACGTGCGGACCCCAGAAACGGCACATTTCGGCGCACGAAAGCGCCGCTGCCGCCGTTTTATCGTTGCGGCACGTCCGGTACTGTACATCCATGGTCGGGCGATCGATTCTCGCCAGGGCTAACCGAGCCTTCCACCACGCGGGGTCGGGTAAGTTGGTACCGAACATGTCTGTGAAGGTAAAGCTACCGATTTGTTACACTAGCTGGCCAACTTAAAAAATTCTCCTGAATTGTAAGAGGTTTTTTGAGACATACATTTTTTCACTCGAAAATTCACTTTGGTAATGTTCTTCCGCAAACAGCTATGCGGTAAAACTAAACAAACTTTTTGGCGGTGCAAACAATTCTATTTCAAACCTATACGAATACAGATTGAACTATTCGGTATTTCACCAATTTTGCATTGAGTGAGCTAGATTGTACAACCATTCTGTTTCCTATACCTTATTGCCTTCATGCAGTAACTTTCAGCAAAATTTCTCGTGAACGAAAGATGACAAGGATTTTCGAATAAATTCCGTCGCGTCTTCAAGATGCTGATCTACACCGAACTCGCTCGCATTCTGTCTTTTTGGTTAATGGCCTCATGGGATACTATCAATGGTGAACTTTGGAACAAAAATGTTCTAATTGGCCTCGAACTTTGGTCAGACGGTTACCCAGCTATTTCTGGTATGACAATCGATAATTGATTATCTTCTGGTTTAAATAATTTCTATCAAAGTGATACAACATGTGGCCTTGGACCTACCCAGATCCTTTTATAATTGGTCATTGTCTCAGAATCGGTGACTTCAAAGATCGACCACCAGTCGATTATGACTAACATCATGAGGAGGGAAGTGATTCGAAGAATCTGGAACATCGGCTCAGAGTGGATGATGAATGATGATCGATCGTGTAATGCCAGACATTGTGCATTGTTCTTCTCGATCAGGACAGAATGGTCGAGAAATTCATCTACTTTTTGCCGAGACATGGGCGGACAACCGAATACGCATTGTGAAGAAGACAGCTGCTGGCTGTTCGCTGGAAAAACGTCGCCGACGTCGTATACGGTAGAAAAAAGCTGATGTTTTCCGCCAGAGCTGGCCAGCCACTAACAGCCAGCTCCGGCGCTCAGCCACTCATCTCATTAGACGATGTTCTATTCGGATAATGATCCCGAAAATTTCCTGCCCATGGATGACAATGATCGGCTGCCATGTGCGAGGCTATTTCTGACGATCGAGACCAGGTTTGTTAACTATTTCATTTTTTTCAGCGATAAATAATCCAATTGATTTACGAAATTCCTCAGCAAAATCAAAGATGCCAATCAAGTAACGTCCACCAACTTGAACTGTGCCGTACTTTACTACACAACACAGGCGGATGGTAAGGATTCAAGAGTTCAAAAATAAGTTTTTTTTTATCAAATAGTAGATATTATATGTTATTAGTATTATATGTTCAGGCACTGAAGGATGGGTGAGGATAGGCCGCACAGAAGTCGCTTGGAACACCATGAAACCGCAATTCACACGAAAAATTCAGATTGACTATTTCTTCGATCAGCATCAACGACTGAAATTTGAGATGTGGGTTGTCGGAGGATCATTTTTTCGGAGAAAGAGCTCCGATTCTTCGAAACTGTTCTATTTTTGTAATTTTTGTTAAATTAGAACAAGACGGAATTCAATGATACTAGAGAATGGTCGCCTTTCTTTTGTATATTTGCATATTTGCATTCGAAATTATGACTTTGTAGGACAACAGATGCACACATTTTTTGTATACTAGAAGCACATATTTCAATGACGCGGAAGGCTCGTGTTCGGGTCCGACCTGAGCCGCGGTTTTGCGGTGATCCTAACACAATCATTACAACTAGGTTTGCCTTTCCATTTTGACATGACATCCGGTGTCATTAAGTTTTCGTTGGCTCATCTTCTGCCCCTTCATCCTCGGATCTATTATTACTATTAATATTTCAAGCTCATAGTTGCGCGCGTGGTGCAGTGGTACGAGGCGCTACTCACACCCGCACGGTGGATCGATCCTCGCCCGGGCCAACCAACCTTCTATCCCTTCGGGGCCGGTAAATTGGCACCAGACTTTTCTGGGAAGGTAAAGACACTGCTTTGGTATAGCGGCCGGCCCCTTCAAGTCATTGTAGGCCAAGCACGCATTCATCAAGCCTCTACGATTCTGAATTGAACACGAATGCGGCGGCGCGTCCCTCAGGGACTGATCAACGCCTACACCTTTACCTTTATATTTACCTACTTCGAATTCACCTGCTCAGTAGAGCTGTTGGTCATGCTCTCTGGTTATGAACTTCTTACCATTTCCCTGAAGTCTTTCGGTGCTTATCTCTCTGCTCCACATGAACATCTGTCGCATTGTCTCTTCCTTACTCAAAATTAATTGTTTTCAATGGAAACTTCGCCAGATCTATTTATTCATTTATATATTTTTTAATGTATTTATTACGGCAGTCCAGAAAGCCATGATGGAAAGGTAAAAAATACAACTGTCAACTGCTCATAACCGAAGATTAACAACAATATGGTAGATTGAATAAACGGCGCAGACCGTCCTCTTATTGAAACTTCCAATCCTGTTCAGACAACATTTGAATCGAATATTGGTTGTTCATATCGGGATTCACAAGAAGTCTTCCTTCTAGACGCTCTCTCGAGACGCTTTCCAGAGCTTTCGTGGATGCATCACACTTAACTAATAAATATCGCCTCTTGTTTTACTGAGCAGATGTTGGATGTGCTCATTGTTGAAAACTGGAATTGTTTCTCATTATGAAGAACTTCTGCTTTCTGTTCTCAAAAACGGTATACTCACAGGTTCTTCAAAGTCTGCGTCACATGCGTCACCTATTTCTCAGAAAAAAATCATCTTCTATACTCATTACTCTCGAACAATTCTTCCTGAATTGTCACTTATCACCAGGGAAAAGCGAGGTGTTGTTTGAAGAGACTTTGTTTGGTCTAAAAATCTCTAGAATTTGAGGAACCGAATTTTCAATCAAATCCACCTCCTGGATTCTTCACGTTGACTTATTCCTCTACTTTGATTTAGAATAGCGAGACTGAAGTCACTGACTATTTATTTATAATTTTTATATGTTATGTCCTTTATTTTTCTTCTATTTCCCACTTTCCAACTTTTCACTGGTGATTCTGCTTATTTAAGATAATAATATAACGTCTCGTTGGTATCTCAATCGTAGACTCCACCTGTCACTTCATTCACATCTTTTTTGTAAGCTCAGCCGTTCACGTGTCCTAGGTACGTCAAACGCCATCACATTCATGACACCGGTTTATTTTTACCCATTAGATGACCTGGAATCCCCGTGATCACCTCATTGGGCCATCGGTTTACACCACCAATCAATTCATTCTCTGGCCGGGTACCGCACTCCTTTTCCCATTTGCTTACTTTCTTACTCGGTCGCCATCTGTTTGGTTTTTTTGGGCAACATTTGCCTATCATTCTGCTTCAGTCGTTCGTCATGAAGCTAGCTGTAATCGCTTGCCAACCGAATGTTGGGTTTCGACCCCATTTTTACCAGAGTTTGAGGTGGACTAATAGCTGGAGAGGCCGACCATCACTCGAATATGAAGGGCTAAGATGTGTCATTTATTAACCGGTCGGTAACCCCTAATGTTACCGCGATTTATCAACGCGCGATTGATGAATTCAAAAGTTCAAAGTACTCCAGTTGCCAAATTTCGTGCACTTTAACGGCCATTTGTAGGATGAATCAACTCAGAAACCACGGAAAGAAATCTTCTCGGTGAGTCCGCGGTAAATTTTACCACCGGAATCGTTCACGAATCTGGGCTCTCTGTTGAAATCTTTATCCACTTTCACGATCAGATATGCATGCCATAATATGGGAATGATAAAAACGCATGGAATGTAGGAGTTACTTTGGACGAGGAGGTGCAAGGACAAAAAACGAAAGAAAAAACACGAGAAAAAAGAAATTAGGGGGTGGGCTGCCTAGGGGAGAAGGAAGAAGAGACGTTGATGTGTTCGAGGCGAGAGGTGGAAAAGATGAGGAGAGCAAAAACGCCGTTCATGAGAAGAAATGACCAGAACACAAGAGGGGGTCGAAAATACAAGGTGAGGCGGGAGTATTTTAACCCAGCACCTTAATCGACTCTATTGTTGAAGTTGTTAAGTTAGCATGCGATCGAGGTTAGATGCTAATCGAATCCAATTGTTCATATCAGCCCTTTGAGGTCAGGTTATACGGTCTGGAAGTTGAAAATTTTGTCTTGTGCATTTGCTGTCCTACAAAGCCATGATATCGAATGTAACTTAGATACACGGCGCATACATTTATGGTTTCAGGTATGACATCGACAAGGAATATAAGGATTTATCACGACAGCGACTTCTCGGCGTCACTGAGTGTCTTCTTGCGGAAATTATCAGTGTTCGATCGTTCCAGAGGCCGATAATGTGAGCATTTCTGAGGAGTTTCAGCGGAATTCCGGAATAAACTCAGCAGTGATTTGGTTCCGTATTTTACAACGCGGGTTCAATTCCCGTCCGTTTTGCGAATAACCTAGCATCTCTAAATATATAAAATCTAAAAAAGTTTTAGAAGTAAATTCATGTTTTTTGCAGCGCTACGAACGGCAGCCACTGTGGAACGATCACCATCTCGGCCGAAGAGGCCGAGGAACTCTCGGTCGGTGATGCCGAGTTTCATGTGCGTGCAGAGAAACTGGACCGGAAGGATCTATTTGGCGCTCCGGATCCGTTTTTGAAAATCTACCGAATTCTTGATGACAATGGGTTAGTACATTTGCTGTCCTAGAGGTCTAGCACTTTTCTCAGCACAGCTCCACCTATCGCGACCCAGCACTTGGAGGAGTTTTTCAACAGAATTCAACCAACCTCATCCATTTAGCTGGGCTGAGATGTTGATCATGAACCTGGTAGGTTTTGGTAGCTACAGCCAGTTCAACTGGGTATGATGGCTATTGGAAGGTAAGAGTGGTGGAGTCGGGATTACCAATTTTGCAGCAACTTCGTAGGGTAGGGTTGCCTTGTACACCTGTATATAGTATTCGCTTCACGGGTTTCGGTCGGTTTTGCTGGACAGAGGGAGGTAGAGTTAAATAAGAGTGATTACTCTGACTGGAATTCGAATGTAGGGATGCTTTCGTGAATCTCATTATGGACCTGATCTTCGCTTTCTAAATTGTGACCAAATCAGAGAATGCAAGTAAAGATAGAGGTATAGGTAAAGCTAGTTCAACTAACTATATGGATCTAGGCCATTCTCATGTATTTCAGCTTACCTGTATGTGCTGAACTCTGACACATTTTGAGAAACGGCTGTGAGAATCATGAACGGTACCACAAATAGCTTTCCTATACCGCGTTTGGGTAGAATTGGTTTGAAAAAAACCTTGTCAGCACTGGAGGGCCGTAGGTAAACAGTCGGTGGTGTTTATGTGCGGAATTCGATGCTAATTTCGGAAAAGATTCCGTAAATGAAGGAAAAGGAACGTGTCCTCATCAAAGTGAAGAATTTCACGGACTGGACGGCAGTAAATGCAGGAATTCTTATGTGTAAACTTCCTTCTTTGTTCTAATTTTCTTCACATTCCTTTACTGAGAGGTGTTCGCTCAGTTCTACTCAAAAACAATGCAAATATCCAATTTAGTGAGACAGCTAAAACACAATTCAAATTCCTCACATTAGCAAGGAAAAATAGAACAAAGTACAGTACCGAAAGTGCCGCAACGATAAAACGGCGGTAGCGACGCTTCTTTGCGCCGAAAGGTGCCGTTTTGAAGTACACTGGACAGAGCCTGCCTCAGTTCATTTACCCCTCATCTCCAACGGGAGTCCCCGCGTGGTAGCCCGGCTGAAGGCGGCTCCTCGTTGAACAACGAGTCAGCAGATCGCTCGACCATGAGTGTACAGTACCGAACGTGCCGCAACGATAAAACGGCGGCAGGGGCGCTTTCGTGCGCCGAAACGTGTCGTTTTTGGGGTCCACACGTGGTGACCCGGACAGAGCCTATTTCACTTCATTTCCTCCGCATGCCCAACGGCGGTCCCCGCGTGGTAACCCCGCCGAAGGCGGAGCCTCGTCGAGCGATGAGTCAGCAGACTAGGAATCGAAGGGGCAAGGGACCGAAAATCGAGGGTCAAAAAATTGCTTGTTAACAAGTACCATGAATATGGAAAATTCGTATATGAAACGATAGAGCTGGAGCTGCTGAGCTCAGATACATACTTATTTCTACGAATAAATCAATTTTAAAGGAAATATAGAAAAACGGCGGTTCCTGCGCAAGAAAGTGCTGCAGGTGCTGCTTTGTCGTTGCGACAAGTCCGGTGCTGTAGCAATAAAAAAGAAAGAAAAGTAACAGAAGCAAATGCGATGTAACAATATCGATGATAGGATGTTGGAAAACGACAACTAGACCCTTGAAAACTCCTTTATTTGTATGTTGTATTTTTATTTGCAGCCGACAGCTCGTCTATCAGTCCGAGTACATTCGAAAGACAGCAAGCCCTATGTGGAGAATATTTCGCATCAACATGCAGATGCTCTGCGGTGGTGATAAGAAACGGTGAGATAGACACTTATTTATAGACACTTGTGAAGAGAAATTGTCGATGTTTTTCTGTCCTCTCGATCTATTTCTGCTGTTCAACCCAGTGAGAGCATTGCAAGCTACCAGCTTGAATGGGTGCCATTTTTCAAAGACGATGAAAGAACGCTTTTTCCGAAGACCTGGCTCGTGCCGCTTAATGGAACTATAAAATTTTTCGCAGAGACTGCTTTACACTTTGCGCTTGTATCTAGTTCTCTGGTGGATCATTCCTGTGCGATCCCGTTTTTCAACGCGAATGTTCAAAGCTTATGAGCATCACTGCGGGTTGAGGATTGTTGCTTGAACTGATGGAGAGGGGTGGGGAGTATTATTAAAAGAGGGACGTTCTAGAATGGATATTCTTTATATTTATATCTACGTATGTCCCTTACACGCTAGTCTAGAAAACGCCTTATACCTGCATTTAACTCTCTGATAGATCACTCCTTTGCGTAGCACAGTGCTAAGAGGCGCTACTGAAACTCGCACCGTTGCGCGATCGATCCTCGCCTCGACTAACCAAGCCTCCAATCCTTCCGAGGTCGGGTAAACTGGTACCAATCTCGTCTGGGAAGGTTAAAGCACTTCCTGGTGTAGCGGCTTGCCCCTGCAAGTTATTATATAGGCGAAATATGCATTCATCATGCCTCTAGGATTCTTAATGGAGCCCTCATGCGTGGCGCGTCCTTTGGGAATTGATCTACGCCCAGCACTTTATCCTCACCTCAATGAGTAATCGATTACTCGCCTGATCCCAAGGAAGGTAATCTTTGAACATTCCAGACCATTCGTTGTGGAATGCTGGGATCGAACGATCACTGGCAGGTATCGATTTCCAGTTTATCGATTTTTTTCGACTAAATTCAACTCAAAAATTGTCAGTATTCAAGGCATCAGTACATAGGAGAGTGCAGCATCTCAATCAATGGGATTATAGCGAAAAGGAACGCACCAGTACCTGTAGGTTTCCTTTTATGATCGTTGTACACGTTTGGAAATTTTTAAAAAATGTGAATTTCAATTATATTTTTAGGTTCTGTAGTCACGTTTATCTTTTGCTGTCTTTAGTGATTGTGCTCCGTTGATTGGAATTGTGTTCCGTTTATCGTAGTATCGCAATTCAGTTAATCAATAAATCGATCAATTATCCCGATTGCAGCTGATCAACGAGACCCGAGCCAAGCGTGGTATTCACTGCTGTGGCGGTTACATGAATTCTGGAATGTTGCATTTTCTTCACTTTCAAATCGTGAAACGCTACTCGTTTGTGGAGTATATTAAGGCTGGGTGAGTTAAATTTTACCTTTGGGTATATGAACCCCAGATATCGTCACTTTCGTGACCTTGTCACTGATACTTGGGACATACCTTGCCTGGTTGTCTTTTTGTGAGTCGATTCATTCTCGTTCTGACATTCCCACCTTCATCCAAGCCCCCATCGTTATCGATTCCAATTTTCGATCGATTTTTGGAGAGAATCGTGACTTTTCTACCGCTGATGCCACAAAAATTCAATATAATGTTTTTTTCTCCGTGCATTACATATCTCGCCTCGGCCCTCGTCATCCAATAATACCGGTGGGATGCGCCGTGCGTTTGTCTTACGCCCAGAATTGTTGCAATGGTTTGAACAAGTACTTAGTCCATGTAATACAATTTAACCAATTATTTAAGTGGAGCTTCCAATAGGTATATTTTTGTAGCTGGTGGTTTCTTGCTGAAATGGCTTCTTGTTTTTTTACACTGTTATTGCTGTTGGTTCAACTTGGTTAGGAGTTTGTTTTACTTCTGCATTCCCACATTGGTCCATGCCCGCATCTTGAATATATTAAATGAATGAATAAACACAATTTTCTTTCTAGAACAGGATGTCTATATTTAGCCTCTGATGGATTTTGTCAAGTTCATATGTTTCGAGTCCGACTCTAGGGAATTTCGCAATTTTTTTTTCAAATAAAATGGCTTCTATAAAAAAATTTCCGAATTGCAGAACCCAACTTGACTTCGCAGTTGCTATCGATCTGACCGCATCGAACGGCGATCCCCGTAAACCGACATCACTTCACTACATCAGCGATGGCGAACGGCCATCTCCCTATGAGATGGTTATTAGGTAGGTAAATTAGAGGGTAAATAAGCTGCTGGTAAGTCAAAATCAGTTGTTAATTAATTTCTCCTGAAAATTATTCACAACATGAAACTCTTCACCATATCGTGTTTCCAAAACATCAACCAAATCATCCGAATTTCCTTTAGAATCTCACAGTTTTGGCTCATAACAAGACGACGGGTGTTTTTTAGCAAGCTGTTTCCTGTCTAGCTTTTCAATGCAAAGTTATTTTCTATTCACTATTTATTATTATTATGTTTTATTTTATAGTTGTTTTGAAAACGAATTATTTTTTTCAGTGCAATTGTCGACATCTGTCAACACTACAACAGAAAGGAGATCTTCAACGCTTACGGTTTTGGCGCCATTATTCCTGGAACTCGTAAAGTCTCTCCTGTGTTCAATTTGGTACGTTGAATTCATTACGGACTGGATCACCATTTCAAATGATTTCTTATTTATTTTTATTTATTATATATTTTTATTTATTTATTTATTTATTCATTTTATTATTTATTTATTCGTTTACGTATTTATCATTAATTTATTTATTTAGAGTCAAATTGACACTTACTGACCACTTTTTCACCAAAAAACGTTCAGAATCTCAGCGACGACAGTGAAGTGCAGGGTTTGGGTGGTATTCTGAACGCTTATCACAGTTGTGTGCCAGTGGTGCGCCTCTATGGTCCGACGAATTTCGCTCCGGTGATCAACGAAGCAGCTAGGGCGATCGAATTCCGCGACGGTTCTCGCTATCAGGTTTGTTGTGCCAGTTGCTATCTAAAAGAAACAACAATAATCACAACTATACCGTAATCAGCATGAGAAGCACGATCATTAACGCCCTGTATGAAAGCAAATTTTTCAAAGTCGTAAATTTGTCTATTGTGCTATATTATTTACCACTCTTCGCAACTACCCTCCAGATTTCAGAATTCTCGTCACATCACTGAATGTGAAACTTCATCAGTCAATCCGGATTTTTTCATGCTCCACTTATATGGATAGTTAAGCAGTTATAGGTAGTTATAGAAAAATACATAGTTATGATAATCAGCCATTAGAATGCCAACATTGGCTGGTCCGAGGGTGGGATCGGCTGGTGACCTACTTTTATGGAGGTGTTATAAGCTCTGTGATGACCCTTGGAGTTCAGGATTCAGCAAGCCATTATCAATGAAATCACCTTTCCCACCTCCTCACAAGGTTCATCGACATTCGTCATGATTGCTGTATTCTACATACTTTTTATTTTCATTCAGATCCTCCTCATTATTACCGACGGAGCAGTCTGTGACATGTCCAGCACGAAAAAAGCAATCATAGACGTGAGTTTCGATGTTATTTATGGAAGGGGTAATGAGAAAAACAGTAAAAAATACAACAAGTCAGTATTAAATATAAGGTCACATCCATATAAAAAAAGTATACCGATTTTTTCAGGCATCCAATTTGCCGATGTCCATCATTATCGTTGGAGTTGGCACTGAAGATTTCTCCAGTATGAACGAACTTGTCGTAGATGAACTCCGTCATGACGGTCGAACCGTTCAGAGAGACATTGCTCAGGTTGATATTTTCTAAATGGTTAACCCATACCCCTAGATCGGTAACGCAAGTGATTGCGCTTTTCTTATACCTTGAATCCTTTATTTTGCAAATATTTTTAGACATATTCCATTTTTGGTTGGAATCATTAGATTTTTCAGATAATAGCGAAGTTGATGGGATCGTTATTATTATATAATATATTCCTTCAATTCGAGTGGAAAGTAAAAAGCTTGCAAAAAAGTGGGGTATGAGCCAGCACAGTAGGTCACAGTTATGACCGAGTACGGTAGGCTACAGTAGTGGTCCACCACGGTATGTCACCGTAATCGACATGACTGTCGCACAGTGTATCACAGTGATGGCTGAGTGAGGTAGCTTACAGTAAGGTTGCAATTATGGGCGAGTACGGTAAGTTGACGTTAACGATCGAATGCGGCGGGTTACGGTGGCGATCGACTACTGTAGGCTACACTTGTGGCCGGATATGGTAGGCTGCCATTTACACCGACTGCCCCGACTACAGTAGATACCAGTAGTGGCTGGTTACGGTAGGTTACTGTTACGGCCGACTAGGATAGATTCCAATAATGGAGGAATACGGTAGACCACAGTTATGGTGGTGTACGGTAGGTAATGAAATAATAGCCACGTACGGTACGTAGTACAGTAACGGTCTGGTACGGTAGGCTTCAGTCCGCGGAAGTATTCGCTACTTATGAACCCCGCCATGATCGGTCAGACTTCCAAAATCGAACATCACGTACGAGAATCTCATGAATTAAAAAAATACATGAGATCTCATGAATTAAACCGCATTCAAATAGCAATCAATTTAAAACATAATTAATACTAGCTAAATAACTGAGGTAATTTCTGAAAAAAAAAGAGAAAAATCATCTGCCATCTCTCCGCAGAAATCACTTGTCCAATAGCATCTAGTAGTTATTCGAAGACCCAGCTTCTTGGCGACAGACTTATTTTCCCTCGGCGTCTATACGTGCCGGCCAAAAAGGTATTCGTTTTTGCTTTTTTGCATGTAACTCCTTAGAGATTGAAGCGTTTGAACTCATATTTTTACGGTTAACAAAGAGTGACAAGGGAGTACATATGCCGGCTTCGTTCCGATGAGGGCCTGGAAATTCGTGAATTTTTCCATCAATAAAGTAAAATGCGCACTTTCAGATAATCGAGCTCATTGACAATAAATTTTTTCTACTATAAACTAAGCAATGTTTTTGCAACCGCATATGTGCCGTTTGAAAGAAGGAGGTTTCTCCTACATAACGATATATTGAAGTTTTTTGTTACTATCAGCTTTTACTATTTTTTAGGTGGTCCAATGGGAGCGTATCCAAGAGGAGTGAATTACATTTGGATGCAACTCGTGCTTTGCATACAGAAGCTTTCACAGATTCTTATACGCCCTTCGAAAGAGTGCCAAAGGCGCTATCGGATACTTCCTCCATTCTCTCATGAAGCTGAGTTCCTAGAATTTTATTTTCGAGAAATTGCAAATTAGAAGCGTCTTTTTAAGCCCCCTACAATTTTTTCTGCGCTAAAGATTTTTTAGAACTTCAAACACCATTCGTAAGAAGAAACCTCGCTCTACACAGCGGGGTTTTCGAAAAGTTTCCACATATTGGGTTTTGATGGTTTTCAAGCAATTAAAGTGTGTACGTCATTCACCACCGATTTCCGCGCGCGATGGCTGCGCGCCGCGCGCGACGTTAGAGGCCCCTGCAGCCAACGCCGCACGCGGCGCGCAGTCTTCGCGCGCGGAAATCAGTGGTCAAGGACGTACTCATTTTAAGTGCTTAAAATCGAACAGAAACCAATATGTGGGAAATTTTTAAAGACATCTCCGCATAGAGCGAGGTTTCTTCTTACGAATGGTGTTTGAAGTTCTGAAAAATCTTTTGAGCAGAAAAAATTGTAGGGGGCTTAAAAAGACTCTTTTAATTTGCAATTTCTCGAAAATAAAATTCTAGGAACTCAGCTTCAGAAGATAGTGAAGACAGTGTCCGATAGCGCTTTTGATTCTCTTTCGAACGCCATATAGGACTCCGTGAAAGCCTCTATATACAAAGCACCAGTTGCATCTAAAGGTAATTCAAACCTCTTGGACACGCTCCCATTGGACCACCTAAAAAATAATAAAAGCTAAGATTAAGAAAGGACAGCAATGTATCACTTTGTGTGAAAAATCTTCTTCTTTCAAGCGTCACATAAGCGGTTGCAAAAACATAACTTGTTTTAGAGTAGGAAAAATTCATTGTCAATGAGGCCGCTTTTCTGAAAGTGGGCATTTTACTTTACTGATGGAAAAATTCAAGAAATCTCAAGCCCTCAACGGAACGAAGCAAATATATGTGCACGGTTGTCACTCTCCGCTAACTGTATGAAAATCAGTTCAAACGCTTTAGTCTCTAAGGAGTTACATGCAAAAAGGTGAAGACGAATACCTTTTTGGCCGGCACCGTATATGCATATCCATGAAATCTCGATGTACTTTCTTTGACACCGAACCTTGTTAATGCCTTAAACTCTAAGTCTTTTAAAACTTTGATTCCTGCTCTAACTGACGACAACCTGTTGAAGTTCATCGCCTTACGCGATCTGTCGCATGGCCATGCTGCGGAGACGGCGCTGGCGAATGCCGTGCGAGAGGTGCTCGAGAAGATTCCGAATCAAATGACCCTCTACATGGAGATTAATGGTTTTGTACCGATGGAAAAGACAGGTAGCCTGCTCTTATCGCACCATTGATCTCATCACTAATCACTTATCACTGCAGCGAAGAGACCAGGAAAGATGTCCGCCCTCGACATGCCGTCGTTGGAATCCGATTTTTTGCCGTCAAATGTTCCGCTTCAATATTAGATGTTATGCTATGTGTATATATATCGATCGACCAGCCACTGGTAATTTTATACGAGGGCATTTGAAGGTTACTGCATCTAGAATGCCTCCGTTGTTTGTCATAACTATTTTGTTGATCTCAGTGAATAAATATTTAATATCACCCTGAACTTTCAAATTTTTCTATTGAGATTTGTTTTCACGATGTGATGTCTTCTTCAGCCTTTCGAGACAATTTGTCAATCGATCCGGTAGTGAGAAGAAGGGTAATGTTGGTTCAAACGAAGGAGGAAGCTGGAAGGGACCATAGGGAGAGTAGGGAGATATCTATAGACAAACTGATGCTCAAAAGAACGATTGCCAACGACATTCCGGGACAGTATATTCTCTCTACGATAACAAGAGTCCCGTCGTTGAGTTAATGTATATCGGCTTCTCTTGAGTTTCATCCATTTATTTATTGACGCGAGCTATTGCCCACGTAAAATAACAGCATAAGAATAACAACAACAACGTATTCCAGATAACTTGGCATTGCACAACAACAAATATCATTAGTCTTGTAAACGTTAAAAATTGAGAACAATAAACAAGCAAAACATTATCCTCGTCTGAATTTCTAGTCCTCGTCTGAATTTCTCAATTTTTCAAGAACTTTCAAGCTATCCCAACTAGTTAATCAACCGACGCACGGCCTCAATATTCTTGATATTTTACTGGCCTCCCCGTCGTCAATTATCGAATCTGTGGCTATACTGCCTCCGTTCAGCACGTCAGACCACAACATAGTTTCGTTCGGTATCAGAAATGTTGAAGCATCCCCCAAAAATTATCCCAAAAACCACCACAACTACGCTAAAGGAAACTATGATGCTATAAACCACGCTCTTGCATCTGTTGATTGGGTCTCCCTCATAAATAGTGCGATAGATATAGAGTCTTGCTATCAGAGATTCGTAGGAATATGTGAAAACCTTATTGCCAAGTTCATACCTAGGTATGACGTACGAGAGAAGATCCAGACGTACCCCTCATACATCCAAACCCTTAAGAGCAGAGTCAATTATTACCATTCAAGAAGGAATGTTTTCGGCCACGCCAAGTATTACGCCTACGCAAGAAAGCTCAAACGAGCACTAGCACGCCTCTCATTACGGGAAGAGAAAAAAGTTGCAGAGTGCAGAAATTCTTATCGATTCTATCAATTCTGTCGTCAAAAACTTCAGCTGCAAGATTGCATACCGACCATTACTGGTCCTCTCGGCGAGCAAGTAAAATCCGATGAGCGGAAGGCTGAGTTATTTGCTGATTACTTTGAATCGGTTTACAAACCACCTTCTCACTCAGAACGTGACGTAGATTTGCTTACCGATGTATCTTTAGAATGGGTTGACATTTCATCTGAAACCGTTTATTGCACCCTTCGTAGGCTGCCAGGCAGAAACTCCACATCTCCTGATGGAATTCCATACATCTTCCTCAAAAAAGCAGCCGTTGGGCTGACGTCCCCTTTAACACTTCTATTCTCTAGGTGCCTTTTGAGAGGTGAGACTCCCAGCTTGTGGCGAATCGGATATGTGCGGCCTACCCACAAGAAAGGTCCAAGAGATGACGTACGGAACTACAGACCTATTTGCCTGACTAGTGCTGTGAGCAAAGTTTTAGAACGCATTATATGTAGAAGAATCACCGACCATCTCCTAACCCACAAGCTTCTCTGTTCAGCACAGCATGGCTTCCTTAAAAAGAGGTCAACCGCTTCAGCCCTTCTGTCCACTGTCCCCCTTTGGCACAGGGAAATTGATAGAGGGAAATTTGTTTCTGTCTGCTATATAGATTACAAAAAAGCTTTTGATTCGATCTCGATACCACTACTCCTCACGAAAGTAAAAGCGTTTGGGATAAAGGATGTCTACTGCGGTTTCTTAAGTCGTTCTTAACGAGTAGAACTCAAAGTGTTGTAGTAAATAGGTCTCGCTCCCGCGTGTAAAAAACCACAAGTGGGGTACCCCAAGGTACCTGCTTAGGCCCCTTGATGTTCATGATGTTTGTAAACGACCTCCCAGACTCGTTGCCGCCGGGCTGTATTTGCTCTATGTATGCGGACGATACAAAAATCTATTTAATTAACGATTGCAATCGGTTACAATTAGGGCTCGATGCACTAGGCATCTGGTCTAGAAAGTGGGATCTTGACATATCGTTTGAAAAAACTGTTCTAGTTTGTTTCGGTAGGGGACATCCTGAATACGAGTTTTCCCTAGATGGTAGGCCCTTGACTCGCTCAAACATCATACGGGACTTGGGAGTGGTCTACAATGACAAGTTTGAATATGATGACTACATCAAAGACATTGTGACGAAGGCAACTTCTAAAGCCAATTATGTACTACGCGCATTTAAATCGAGGGACCCTAAGCTGCTATTTCGACTTTTCACTACATATGTCAGGCCACAAATGGAATATTGCAGTCAACTTTGGTCCCCTTACAGGAGGATTCTCACCGATACCATCGAACAAGTACAAAGAAGTTTCACTTATCGATGTTTCCTTCGGAAGGGATTAGTTAGATTGTCATATGAAGAGCGACTGAACATCCTTGGTGCGAACACCTTAGAACTCCGGAGAACATTAGCCGACTTCTTATTCATGTATAAACTAGCTACTGGTGGCACCAACCTAGAACTATATGACATTTTCGATAAACCACCACTAGCTGAAATTACTCGAGGTCATCCGTACAGAATCAAACCTGAACGACCTACCACAGCGGCCTATGCTGGGTCCTTTTTAGCTAGGTCTGCAATGCAGTGGAACAAACTCGACACCACTTTGTTCACGTGGAAGCGATCCAGTACATTTCAGGCCCATTTAGCCGAACATCTTCGGAGGCTTACTACAACTCAACGAGCGGACACTGCCCTATAGCTTCCAGCCGAGCACTATGCTACCCCATCTCATCCTTGGGCTACTGCATTGTTGCTGAATTGTCCGGGTTCCAGCTGTGATCGTTTTTATACAGTTAAAATCTTTATTTATAGGGCGATTCGTTCGTAGGGATCGTGGACGGCTTAATGACCGTCTCGCTCTGATCGATCACAAACTGTTGCAGTTGGCTCGCCCCGTTGTAGCCGGACCGTAGCCACCTTAGCTGGCACCAGCGACCCCGACTCGACGGTGTGAAGCGAACTGCAACACGCTGGTGACGGCAACGGTGATCGTCCTCAGTGGTCGATGGCGGAGGTGGGCTGCTGGTGGCGACTGCGATGCGGCGGTCCTCGATGGCTCGGTTCCGGTTGTTTGCGGTGTAGTGGTGAACGACACAGCGTCGCTGAGTCGCTATATATCCCAATAGCGAACGTTCTCGAATAGATCATGTCGCATGTGGTACGCATTTGATCAGGTCCCTGCTAGCAATGCTTGAGTTGGTGGTTCGTAGATCAGCCCAGGACTAACATCAATTTATCAGCTCTAATTTACATCTTCTAGCTTACTTATCAGTGCTCTCCTCCGCGCCTCCTCACCTAGCCATCGCCTGGGGTGCGTATCAGCTCAAATAGGACCAACAGGTCCTGCCCCGGAATGGTCTCTCCAGTTGCGTGCTTGGTTGAGTCGTAGGTCGCGCGTATGAGGCCATAAGTACCTTATCGACAAAATAACGATCAATAGAAGTGACTTCAGGGCTGAACTACTCCTCCTCCGCATTGTCTCATTCGATTGAGTTTGCTAATTATTCCCTTCCGATCCAATCGCCATCAAATACCTACCCACTGACCTACGGTCATATCATTCTGTGTTTGTTTTTGTTACAAACCGATTTGTTTCTTTTTTGGTTACTGACCACAAATAAATAAATAAAATAAATTATTCCAAACGTTAGGATAACGTGAGAACAACAGGCCAAAAGAAAACTTGCTATCCCGCCAGTGCTACAAGTTTAGATTAATGTTAACCTAGTCATTTATCTTTATCTTTAGTTGTTATACAACCATGTTCCAAGTGACACAACTCAACGGAAAATGACGAAAACAACTCTCAAAAGACGACAGACATCATTTTACATTGTAAACATAGAAGACTTTACAAAGGAGAACAGATGGTGTGGCTCATTTTCGCATCACTCCAAGTCATCCGACAGCAAGATTGTTATAACACTTTATTCGGCGCGTTCGTCGGAGCCTGGAAGGTCAAATATATATTTGGAAAGGTACTCGCCGAAACACCATTTTTTCACTACAAAAGGCTATTCTAAAGTACAGAAGAATGGGAAATAAAAGTTCAAAAGCAATCAGGAGCGTACCTTACGCTTCCGTGCTTTACGCTTCTGCTTGCTCCTGTCAACTTTTGTTTCCCGTGCTTCTGAACTTTAAAATAGCTTCCTGTAGTAAGAAATGGTGTTTGGGCGAGTAGCTTCCCAAATACAGTGGCGGCAATATTTTTACAGACGCCTACCCTCAATGTGGTTTTTTGACCATACCTTTGGAATCAGAGGCTTATGAGAAATACTGAGCACAGATTTAGAATCCTCGAACGATTCTCCACAAAACGCATTTAATCAAGTATAACGTCTCTCTGGATTTGTAGAAAAAATCGATTGCAAGAAAATTTGTGCCGAATCAATAGATGGAAACACATCCTCAAAATTAGTATAACCTGCAGTAGTTCACAACGGTCCACAACAATCGATAATTTGCGCGGGAAAACGGTCACTTTATTGTGATTTCGAGGATGTGTTTATCATTTGCTATCTCATGACCAATTTATTTCCACTCGATTTTTTCTTCAAATCCGAAGAAACGTTACACTTGATTGAGCGTATTTTTTAGAGAATTCTTCGTGGATTCTGAATGTGTGCTCAGTATTTCTCATAAGCCTCTGGTTTGAAAGTTATGGCCAAAAAACCACGCAGAGAGTAGGCCTCTGTAAATAGATTGACGCCACTGAATGTACAGTGCCGGCCAAGTAGGTATTCGTTTTCCCTTTTTTGGATGTAACTCCTTAGAGACTGAAGCTTTTGAACTGATTTTTTTACAGTTAACGGAGAGCGGCAGGAGTGTACATATGCTAGTTTCGTTTCGATGAGGGCCTGAAATTCCGTGAATTTTTCCATCAGCAAAGTAAAATGCGCACTTTCAGAAAAGCGGCCTCATTGACAATAAGTCTGATAGCTTTGAAAGTGCGCATTTTACTTTACTGATGGAAAAATTCACGAAATTTCAGGTCATCATCGAAACGAAACTAGCATATGTACACCCCTGCCGCTCTCCGTTAACTGTAGAAAAATCTGTTCGAAAGCTTCAGTCCCTAAGGAGTTACATCCAAAAAAGTGAAAACGAATACCTGTTTAGCCGGCACTGAATCCAAGCCCCGACGAAGGCGACATCGCTGAAACGTTAACCGAAAAAAGTGTTAAGACAATCTCGGTTGTCTACTTGACAGAAAATAATATTACGGATTCACAATGCCGAAATTTGTCGAAAGTCGCGAATCTAATATAAAGCGCAGATCCTTACTGGGTACAACCCTCCTCGCAGTCTCTGGACAATCCCCATGTGGCGATACCCAGTATTGCGTCTCATGCACGTTCGTGTCCATCTGTCTCCGTCGAGCCTCATTATATGGCCGGGCCAACATTGTTTGGTCATCGCTGCGTATTCCGCGAGAACATCTGCCTCAAAGCTGCTAGCGTTGCTCATTGCTGGCGAATCCGGCTGAACTCCAGAACGCCTGAGAACTAGAACATAGCCTCCTCTGGGAGTTTGCAGCTAATTTTTTTATTTATTTCTTTATTCAAATGCGGTACATAAAGCACACGTGCAAAACACATCGGGACGGCAACGCACAAACAGCGGATATTCATAGTGTTAACAAAAGTGCCTCGGATCTAAACCACATCCAGCAGATGATATTAATTATTTATGATATTAAAAGCTTAGCAGCCGCTGTATTGCGATTCTTTTGAACCTATGAACTTCTAATGGCGAGAATGGTGAATTAGTTCCAAGAGACAGGAAGGTCGAGCCAGCTCTACATATGAACGAATGCAATCCGACTCTCTTCTTGGGGACCAGAAACCAGATTTTTTCGGTGTGCCCATCTAATTCTGCATAATAACTAGCTGCTTTACAGTTGATATATCCAGCTAAAATCTTAAAAACGACCATTACATCGTTCGGTTTCCGGCGTGATTTCAGCACCTGTTCTTCGATTGAAGAGCCCCTAAGGTATTTTTTCGTGCAGATAAGCGAATTAGTTTTTCGCTAGAGAAAGAAACTCCGCTTCCAAGACGTTGACCATCGCACTGGGCGCTCATCGTTGGCTGTGTTAATCATCCGATTAATCAATCAAATTAATGATCTTTCTTCCAGCTTCGCCTAGCACCCGGAGCATTGCACGACCCTGATTAATTCAGCATCTTTTGAAAAATTTTGTGATCTACCGGAAATTTGTGGAGATCAGGAGATGCTCACCATGACATAATATCGTTGTGGTATCCGATTGGTGGTCGATACCCACAATAATCCCTTACTTATTTTCTTCGGACACTTCCTTAGTTACAATTCGTCCTGGGCGGGTTCCAACTTATTTTCCATCTTGTTCGGTCTTGAGCCAACGTTGACCAGCGGAGGAGTACATCCAGTCGGTATGTCTCATCACACATCCTGCAAAATGTTGTTTCGCTTCAACAACATGGGGGTGTCGCCCCGGCCATTGAACATCGCCCCTGTTCGGTCGATATACCGTTCGGACATCCGCTATTGGTGTAAAAAGACGCCAACCATTTTTCTTTCCAGAGGTGTTTTAAGTAATCGCAGTTGAACTTCTATCGCCAATAACCCCAAGGACGAAATGTGGGCAGAGAACTTTTTTGGTCTACTCTATAGTCATCTGATACCCCTGCTTGTCATTTCCTGGTTTTTGGCTACTGTACTTTGGATCGGACTGAAGTAAAGGATCCCGTTCTTTCTTAACCTAGCAGATTGGAGAATAGATCGTGGATTTCACTTAGAATCGATGCGTCGTTTGGTCAAGTAGTTCTCAACCGTCTTGACCCTTTGAGGCCCCAAAGAAGACGAATTCGCCGAAACGTTAGTCAACAAAGTCGCTCATCAACCTTGCGTCAAGCCGTAATGCAGAAGGAGACTTCTGCTCGATGTTCAACGGTGGAAATTGGAGGGGTTGACATGTGCCGAGATGGTATACAAGCCGTCACTTGTAGTCCTTGGAGTACCCCGCCTCATTTAGGACAAATCGTGGAATATGGCACCTGCATATTTTTCAACCTCAAAAGAAGAAGGTGATTCAGTGGTTAGAAAAAGTAGAAAATGGTTTCACTAGAAAGGTGTTTATCAGAGCTCCTGGCTTGACATACAAGGGCATTCCTAGGGGTGTTATTCGAAACAAGATTTTGAACCTTCAAACCCTACTTATTAGGCGGAAAATCAACGATCACATCATGGTTCATAAAATTTTACATGATTACATAGAACTTAGGGGCCCAGAATTTTTTAAAATCAATGCCATCTCGTACTAAAGGTGGCCGAGCAGGATTCACGTAGAATCATCTAGATGTTCCCAATGTCGCAACTTCTTCACAATACGTATAGGGTTGGAATATGCTGAGTTAAATAAAACGGTGCAGTTCCCGAGGAACTTGAATGGTTTCAAGAGAATGCTTAGAAAGCATTTGACCTTATAATTGTCTACGAGATGAACGATTGCACAAGGCCTGATAGTTAAGTTCTCTGTTAGCCTCCTGTTGCTCTTTCCTTATCCTATATTGTGTAGTATCCCGGTTATCCAGTTGAGCCGTTTTGCATTGTAGCTGTTTATGTTATTTCCTCATTTCTTCTTTGCGTTTCGTTACGTTATGTTATGCGCTCTGTTTTTAAGGCTGCACGAATATCGACGATAGAATTTGTTTTGGATTCCATTACCTTCTTACATGCCTACAGTGTGTAATGAATTTGCTGCCGATTGTGGAAGTGGGCTTTGCTCCCTTTTTGTTAGATCCTCCTCGTCCTTCATTATTTATTTTGAGTCAAATTTCTCTATTTATCAAAATGTTTTCTCCATGAAGCTTGCACTGGCCTGTTTGTCATTCACAAATAGTTCAACTGATTTAATTGTGGCGAGCCAACTACGCTGCTTCTTACCACTTGAAATCTCCAAAACTCCCCAAGTTGACAGCAGTTTCTTCTTCCTAATTGATTTTTTTTATGCAAAACTTGTTTGTTTAGCTTCATTCGTTTGTTTTGTTGGTGTTCAATTGCGCGTCATGTTATAATAATATAATGATTTATTACGGCCATTTAAGACAGTCGTGGGATAATCGCAACATCAAACACAACAAACTTATGAAACATAAAGAACAGGTTATTTATAATTACAACAGACAAACTGCTCTCAATTTTACAAAAAATATCGCGACGGATGACTGCACCGTTGTTTTAACCTGCCATATCCCTAAAGCTCGAGTAAAGCTTTTTCAGCCACAGCTCTAACACGCTTAGTGTTGTTAGGTGTCGGAACCAAATTGCTATTCAATGCCAGGTACCTAGAACATATTTTTAAGGGTCTTTTCATAATGAGTTATCGTTTAAAAAAGTTTGAGCTTCGGGTTTAACAATTTATTTATTAGTAATAATAGAAGCTTTTATAGGTTATGTTTTAGTTTGAGCTCAAATAAGTTTTTTGGCAGCTGTTGTTGTTACTAGTTTATTAAGTGTGATTGCTATTTGAGGTACCACTATTGTGATATGAATTTGGAGAGGTTTTGGTGTAACCAGAGCAACTTTAAAGTTTTTTTTTGTTTTACATTTTTTGGTATCTTGAGGTTTATTATTATTAGTTTAAGCACATATAATTTTTTTACATAGAACGGGTAGTACTTCAAGGCTTTATTGTCACGGGGATTATGATAAAATTTGTTTTGGTCCGGATCATTGAAATAAAGATGCTTATAATATTGTTTTTGACTAATTTTTGTGGTTTTTAGATTATTAAATCCTTTTGTTTTAGGTGATCCCGAAATGTTTATTGGGGTGGATCCTATAATAAGGCCTGTCCACATTGTTCCTGAATGGTATTTTTTATTTGTCCGCCCCTACTGTGAAGAAATGAGCTCTTGTACTGAAAGTTGGGCGAGGATACCAGATTTTACGATCGTGTCCTCTTGTTCTTGTCTTTTCTCTTTTATATTGACTACAAAATAAAAAATAAATACATCTTATGTTATTTGGGCACCGTCTACTGGGTCACTGGTTTATTCCCGTTCAGAAGCGGTCGCTCCAAAAGGGCACGATCCACTCATTACCTAGGCAAGTGGGGCGGATGGGTAAGGGTAGGTGATGAGGGATTGACCCGGGCAGGGCGACCCCGTTGCGGCGAGGGACGGCGATCGGGGCGGAGCGCCGCAGACGGCGATGCGCCGCGCCGCAACTGCGCGCAGCCGCCGCAGCACCTGGCCCGCTGCCAGCGTTTGAACCGCTCGCCTCTTCTCAGCTATCGACGTCGTTTTTGGATATTTTTTATTTATTTTTTATGATTTTTAAGTTATTTTCGAGTCGTGTGTTTGTTCTTCTGTTCGTCTTTCTACCGTAGCTACGTCGTCATTAGTACTTACGTTGATGGTAAACTCACACTTTGAACACTACATTGCTTGAGAAAGGAAGTTGAGAGGCACTTCTTTGATCGAACTATGAGCTCGAATCGTTCCAAATCCCATTTAAAACTATAAGAAATGCTTCCTCATCTGGTTATTCGAACTCCGGAATCTCTGAATTTTGAATTTCTTATGATTTTTAAGTTAATTCCGAGCTCTATTCCTGTTCTTTCGTTCGTCTTCCTACCGTAGCTACGTCGTCAATAGTACTTACGTTGATGATAAACTCACACTTTGAACACTGTATATTTTAGTTTATTTCTATGCCTTATTGCTTGAGAAAAGATTGAGACGCTCTTCTTTGATCGAATCATGGGCTCGAATCGTTCCAAATCACATTTAAAACTAAAGAAATGTCTCCTTGTGTAATTCTTCGAACTCCGGAAACTGTGATGTAGGAATTGAGCGAAAACATGATTGAATTGATTAGCCTTCCAGTCTGCATCTATGCGGTTTACGGAAGTTGGTTAGAAATTCTTTTTTTTCGAGAGAGTTTGTCCTTTTATTAGTTTCCCTGTTCAGGATCCCATTTAGATTCTATTCATGCAGGTCTGTAGTAACGGTCGGATGAAACAATTTAGTTTCTATACTTTCTAAATTCTCCAGAAAGGGGCCAATTGTTTTGAAATGTGTGATTTTGAATGTTCCACACCTGAACACTCATTGAATCAGGTTACCAGAAAGAAAATGCTGTGAATTTTTGTCGTCGGCTTCCCCCAACCCACATAGCCGCAGACTTAATCCTTTTTTATATCAAAATAATCAGTGTTTCTATCAGTAAAGTTTCTATCAACATACCTAATTCCAATATTTTTGGATCTTCATTAACAAGGCGCAAAAACGAACGGACGGAATAAAGTCAAGCAAAGTCGCGGATCAGGCTTTCTTCCTTTTCTACTTAATCATTCTTGGTCACTCCAACCGTAATTTTGAATTCAATTAAAGTTTTTTCCAGGCACGTTTATACATAGTTTCCTGTGTAACCTAACCTGTTACTGTGAATTTTAATTATATCTTGTTATTAGTACTAGCTAGTATGGGTTTTATGTTACATTATACTCGCGAATCATCCCTTCGTGTGCCATCGCTTCTAGTCCTCAATAAAAATCCTTGTCGATTCTACAGTCAGTACGATGAATTCTAAAGTGGATTCGTCCTTTTATGTGAATTGGAGTAGGTAGGCAGATAGTTCTTCCCAATAGTCAGTGTTTTTAATCGAAACCTCGTTCAAAACAGAAATCATTTTAAAGAAGACCGTGTTTTGGTCAGCAAAACCTTGGTCCCTTCTCCGGCAGTTTGAATTCTTTGACGGGGTATTTCGAAGTTAGTTTGAGAATACATGTATTTTTGGATTCCCGTAGAATATTTTCTATTTTTGCTTCCGTCATTCGTTGTCACGCAGTAAGTACATTATTATTTCTCTTAATAGCTCAATTGTATTTGTTCAGACAGAGAGTTGATGCAGCGCATCGAAGCCGCAATAGAATGTGCCGTGCGATCGCGAAGATACGGCGCGCTCATCACGGAAACTTTCGATTTGGCTCGTCAGCAAGCGAAAGCCGCGCTTGAACGAGGACTGGCACCGGTTCCCGTGGTCGCGAAGGATTGTTTTGCGTAGGTATTCCTTTATTTTTGCAGTGGTGCAATGGTAAGAGGCGCTATTAATACAGCCGTGGTTGAGGGATCGTTCCTCGCTCGGGCTAATCAAGCCGTCCCTCAGAAACGGGGTAAATCGGTTGGTACTATCCTTGTCTTGAAAGGTAAAGACAGTCTTGGTCCAGTGGCTCGCCTCCGATAATTATTGTGTAGGTCAACTACGCATTCATTGTCCCTCTACGATTCTGAACGAAAGACGACTGCGTGGCGCGTCTTTAGGGTCTCGTGAGCACCGATTTATTTTCTACTTCCTCTATTCTTCTTCTTCTATTTTTAGCTCTTCTGTCCCCATTTTCGCTCTCTATTCATGTGGATTCTACTATTTCAGCTGCTGAACGATAAGGATAAGATTTGTTCAGGCGTTGAACACATACCGCGCCCGTGTAAATAGGTTACTCTGAGAGTTACTCAACCGACTCGAGGTGTCATTCATTATTTGCTTTCACTGGTGAGTCTGCAGCACCTGAAAGGTAAAGATAAGGTAAAATTCCGGTATTGGTCAATTTTCTAAGTTCGCGCCATGCATTCTACTTCATTCCGAATCGTAGTGGGTTCAAGTTACTGCCTTCACCTTCCCAGACAAGTTTGGTACCAGTTTACCCGATCCCTAATGACGGATGGCTTGGTTGGCTGAGGATCGTTCACTCGACCGCAGGGAAATGTGAGTGACTGCTGCTGTTCGGAAATATTGCACTCTGTGAAAAATGGAGACGCAGCCGAACGTCTCCATTTTTCAAATAACTAACCAACACTGCAACTACTCAATCCTAATAGAATTCTCCCGCATCAAAAACGTCCATTTTCAGCATTGCCGACTATCCGATGACTTGTGCGTCGAAAATGCTATCGAATTATGTGCCCCCCTACACAGCGACCGTTGTCGAAAGGATGATCAAGAAAGGTTGGATCATCTTCCTTGAGTATTTTCCTACTATCATAAAATTTCCCTGTCTATGTCTATGGTTTTTCTTTTGGAAGCTTATTTTAAAGATTAAGTTGTGATATAGGCGGCTGCATAATTGGAAAGGCGAACATGGACGAGTTTTGCATGGGCACATCAAGCGCGTTGGGATATTTTGGAGCCGTGAAGAGTGGTCTTACGGTGAGTTTTCAGAGCAGGTCATTCATTCTCACTTGTGATATTTTTTTGTTGTCTACAGTTTTTTCTAGAGACCTCTTTTTGTCTCTTATGCCTGGTGACTGTTCATATGCTTTGGTCATGCGATTATCGAACCAAAAAGGCCTTAAAATGTCTGCAAACGAAACGTTGTGGATTTGGGCCTATAGAGCTACGCCACAGATTCGGATATACGAACGATGGGGTTGATATTTCACCGAATTTGAATGAGAAAGTAGGATATTAATTTTTTGGTTTTATTCGAAAGGACCACTATTCCTACTCTCCGATGGCTGTATGTCTGATGTTTCTAGAGCAATATAGAGACTAGACGTACCTACTATTGTTTTTCTGTTTGCTTTTATTCACTCCCAGGTGATTGGTACACGACCACTGAAAACTTCTGAACTACCACGTTAGTCGCCTTAAAAAATTTCACGCAGTTGGTTCATTATTTCCCGACACCGCGTCCCTTTTTACCCAGGACTCTCATTTGACGGAGTTTTTTTCACCAATAAAATGTTTTCCGCATAAGAAATTCTCATATTTCATCAAACTGAATTCCCCGTTCTCTTTGCGAGCTATTCCTCTTCACTATTTGACTGATATTCATTTCTCTGACTTGCTCCATAGCGCGTCTTTTATATAATCTCGTTTTTCTAAAACTCTTGGCATCTCAAAATCGTGAGTTTCATGTCTGATGCGGAATTTTGAAGGAGGACGTCGAGGAGGACTGGATCGTTCCCGGGGGCTCCTCCGGTGGATCAGCTGTTGCCGTTCAACTGGGAATCGCTGACGTGTGGGTGCAACGATTTATTTTCTGAGATTTCTTAATTTCAGCCAATATTTAGAAGTTTGAAAACATATAGATGATTTTAAATTCAGTGGCCTCGGATCAGATACAGGTGGATCATCAAGGAATCCGGCGGCATTCAATGGACTGTTTGGACTAAAGCCCACCTATGGAGTGCTGTCGAGGCATGGCTTGGTACCGTTGGTGCGTGCTATTGGAGTTCCTTTGTTAAATTTTGTAATACAAAGGATGTACTTCTATTGTATTTTTGCAGGTGAATTCAATGGATGTGCCATCTATAATAGCTAAGAGCGCTCGACAATGCTGGGACTTTTTAGGTAAGTTTTTAAAACGATTTTGGAGAGCACTAGTAGCGCGCCAAGCGTTTGTTGTTGGTTGGTTGAGCGATCGCTCCTCCCCCAGGGCTAACAATGCCTTCCATCCAGCCGGAGATCGGTAAGTTGCTACCAGACCTCTCGCTTAACACCTGAAAGCCATAGTAATGGCGAACTACGCGTTCACCAACCCTGTGCGATTCAGAATTAAAACGAGTGCATGGCGCGTCTTTAGGGAACTTTTCAATGCCGACCACTTTACCTTTTACGCTCATTTCTTAGAAGATTTCTCACTTTCCCCTTCTTTTCTTTAGAAAGTATGAGTGGATTAGACGAGCACGACTCAACTAGCATAGATCTACCCCAATCCGGCGGTACTTCCAATGTGAAAGACTTGCGAATAGGCATTCCTAAGGTAATGGAAAAACGTTTTTCTCGTCTTAATTTGTATAATAATGTTTTGTTACTCAAGGAGTACTACAACGAACAGCTTTCCGAAGATGCGTGGACGGCTTGGAACCACGCTGCTAATGTCCTCCAGGATCTTGGTGCAGTTCTAGTCCCAGTATCACTACCGCACACGAAATACTCGTTGTTGTGTTATCAGGTGTTATCAGCCGCCGATATAGCGTCAAACATGGCTCGGTGGGTGGATTTCTGGTGTTTGCATTCACATTTATAATTAGGAACAGTGTAATAATTCATTCTAATCGATTCTTTTGTATTTCGAGTTTCTTAGGGGAAACTTTTATTTATCGGCCTGACGTCTCGACCTGCTCGTAGTATTCAGAGGCCTTTATACTACTGGTGAAGCACAAGCTGCTCTGTGTTAGTAGATAACATTCATAATCAGACATTATCGGAATACATAATCATTATGATCAATTTATTGGCATTATCTGCGAGCAGCGTGCGCGTGGTACAATGGTAAGGAGTGCTACTGATACCCGTATGGTCGAGCGATCGATCCTCGCTCTGGCTAAACAAGCCTTCTATCCTTTCGAGGTAGGGTAACCTAATACCAGACTTGTCTTGGAAGGTAAAGACACTGACCTGGTATAGCGTCTGGCCCCTGCAGGTCATTGTACAGGCCAAATACTCATTCACCATGCGTCTATTATTCTGAATGGAACGCGAATGTGTGGCGCGTCCGTTGCGGACTGATCAGCGGCAATACCTAATAGTAATAAAATAAGCGAGCAAGTTCATACGTCAGGCCGATAAATAGAGATTCCACCTAAAAATCTCGACAGGTCCAAGAATTGATTAGAATGATAGCCTACGTTAATGTCAAGTTTGGAAGAAAGGAGAACTTGGAAGCAGTCCAATAATCGACTATAATTCAGCTATGTTGGTATTGGTTACGGTCATCGATCGGAAAGTGAGACGTCGACGTTCGATTTGTACGCGACCAGCCGAAGTGAGGCGTTGAATAGCGTGGTGAAAGCGCGAATGATGGCTGGCAACTACTTCCTTATGAGAGAGTGAGTCACTCCTGGCTTTTTTCAGTTGCCGTTCCGACGTCGCACTCTTTCATGAGTGCATTATAGTGGGAAAGTGATCGGACCATTACAGGTGGCGGTCACTTGAGAATTTTTTTTGTGAATTTCGTTTGAACAATAAATCCTTTAAAAATTGGGAAAGTGATGGGACGATTTCACCAGAATGGACTGTTACGGTGAAGATCACCATCTGGGCCGGGATTTATGAACGAAACCGCTAGTTAATTTCACCGGCGGTCAACTTCACATGCTCCGGTACTGGATTTAACCGGGATTTCTGATTGATGAACGTATCGGTAACCGGACCCGCTAGTTCACTGCCAAACTGACTCACCGCGTGTTGATAAATCACGTTTTGGCGGGTAACCGAGGTGAATATTAGGTTGTCCGGAAAGTTTTTAGACTTTTTCTGTGTTCCGATTTAGAAGCATATATCTCTGCCAGATGAGAACATGGGTGAGCGTAACTGTGGATACTTGCGTTTCATAAGCTCTATAAATGATCCCACAATGGCAGGGGAAATATGCGATTTCCAATTCTCAGTGGTGCGTTCCCGATGAACAACAAGAAGATGCTCTACCGGTCTACTCTACTTCTCCAGTACCGCTCCGTTCGTTCTACCAATGAAGCCCATCGGTTCCTCCAGGAAACAATGGAGGACCAAGGCCCCTCTCGTGCAACATGCTTGAACTGGTAACGGAGGTTTCAGAATGGTGACGAATCGCTCATCAAACTCCACATACTGGACGACCATCTACCGACAAAAAACAGTAGATACTCGCCACTTGTGATGAGCAGCCTAACCTCACTGCACGTGATCTCGTAGCTCTTACACATACTCCAAAATCCACTGGGTATGAGACTACTTAATTTAGTAACGAGACATCTCAATGTATCATTAGTCTAAAAACTTTACGGACAACCTAATATCACTGTAACCGGCCGGTGAACCGTTCATGAATCCCGGCTCTCGAGAAGCGGTTATCTACTTCTATGTGAAATTTTAATTTGATGAAAGGTTACCTTGGCCCGGGGACGGCTCTTACTGGGTCAGGTGCACTTCTTACCGCATCCCCATGTGACCCTTCTTATATCTAGCTCCTACTTATATGTATTTAGTTATTTAGTTGTACTTTTCTGAACAATTCACCGTTGCATATAATCTACCTCAGGTTGGGGCTGGTTCGATTGAATTTCCCACGTGCCTCGAGCTTGCTTTCGACATTTACGCTGTGTTGTAAATTCGTAACTTCTGCCAATTGTTTCTCGAGGAGCTTTCATCTTCCAGGAATCGGCGGAAGTTTTTCGATCATGCGTTAAAAGTTCGTCGAGTCATCGCTGACGAGATATACGAGGTTTTAAAGTCGGTCGATATGCTGCTGACCCCAGCGGCAACAGGACCGGCGCCTCGCTTCTCTGAGCTCCACAAGGACTTCTACAAACGAGAGGATCACGATGATTTCTACACGCAACCCTCCAACCTGGCAGGTGAGTCTAGTTTGCTTACTGCGGTATATTTGTTTATTCAATCTATTAATTAACAATTTGTTGAAGAAGGAAAGAACTCCTTCTGGGATTGACCGCTCACCGCATACCTCAATCCGCCTTACCTTAACCTTGGCTGCTTTCTACTCACCTTTCACATTTCCACTTGATCTGTTATTAAACGAAAAAAAGCAATATTTTATAGGCGTGCCGGCGATTTCCGTACCTTGTGGATCGAGTTCGGAAGGTCTTCCCATTGGAGTGCAATTGGTGGGTAATCTTCTACAGGATAGACTTTTATGTGATGTAGCACAAATTTTACACGACGGTGTTCATAAAGATCCTAGGTAGTTTTGATAACTTTGAAAATAGGCACGTTATAGAAAATTATAGTGGGTATAAAGTTACAAATTTGTTAATGGGTATGTGAGATGTGAGACCACTGCAAATGTGTGAGGCTTCTTATTTCGTTATGTTTTCATTTTTTATTGTTGAGATTGGTAAAGTCTTCCTTGTACTGAGTTTTCAGTTCTCATCTGATTTTATCAGTTGGATATCTTGATCTTGTGATGATTATGTAATGTTTTTCAGGGGTCCAAGTTTTTTTAGGTTTACAAGTTTAGCTTAGCGGTAAGGGCGTTACTGATACTCGTACGGTCGGGAGATCCATCCCTGCCTGGGCTAACCTAGTCTTCTATCCTTCCGGGGTAAATTGGTATCTGACTCGTATGATAAGGTAGGGACGCTGACTTGTTGTAGCGGCTGGCCCTCGCAAGCCATTATGTAGGCGAAATACGCATTCATCATGCCTCTAAGATTCTTAGTCTAACATGAATGCGGCGGCGCGTCCTTAAGGGGTTGATCGACTCCGACCCCTTCTCCTTAACCTTTACCAGGTTTTTTTAGTGATGATTATTGTGTTCAGGTCACAGTTTAGAGGTCATGCATGTGCGTAGCGAGAGTTTTGCCGAGTGATTGTCGCACGGGCTTCTGCCGCGCGCTCGCGCGCTTATCTTTCCTTTCAGTCGTCAGTTTCGGTGTTCTCGAAGGCCATTCTTGGCCCGTGTCGCCCAGCCGATCGCAGCGCTAACTGCATTCATACGCCTATCGCCATGTCGTCTTCGTTCGATTGCTCGAATAATGTGGTGATGGGTGAGTGAGCGTGGCTACTCCTCGTTGACGGATCGAGCGAGCGGTTTGCGACGCTGTTTCTTTTCACTTTTCCATTTTTTTTTCGTTTTCTATGCTTTGACGGCTTGTTTACTACTCTGCCGTCGCCAATTATGTCGGCTTCCTTTGAATTCGAAAATTCGAAAGTTTCGTGATACTTCTTTTACGTTTTCGTCTTTCACTTTTGGCATAACAGACCAGAAAACTATATACCACGTTTCTTGCTTTGAATGTGGCCCTAGAAGCTTAATTCTTTCCTTTTCGCACTTTTTGAGGTTGTTTAGTGGATGTTCTCGATGAAACAGCCTGAAAGACGAGAGAATTCTAAAATCTTTGATTTAATATACTTTCTATTTCTTTTTTCATTATATGAAGGGCAGAAAAGTAGCTGAATTTTGGGAGAAATAGCATTGAAGTATGCTCTCAAGCTCGCTTTCCTTCGATCGTTCGTTTGCATGTGCTGCATAATTTCTTTTGCTTTTCTATGTTTCGTCGAAAGAGCGAAAGTTAGTTCAATTGTTCTGCCGTTTTTCTTTTCTGACACTCTTTTCTATTTCCACATACTTTTTTCCGTTGAAAAAAATCGTTAATAGAATCGCCCACTTCTTTTCTTTAGTTTTGTCTTGAGAATTCTTCCTTTTGATAACATTCCAGTGCGTTAGTTTTTGGTGTTCCATAATCGTTCGTTGCCTTTAGAGTCGGATACACCTTGAAGAGATGGATGTAAAGGTAGTAGATCAGTCTCCTAGGGGCGCGCCACGCACCCGTGTTCCATTCAGAATCGTGGAGGCATGATGAATGCATATTCCGCCAATATAATGACTGGCGGAGTCAAGTTATTGTCTTTACGTTCTCAAACCAGGGAGGGATGAAAGGCTTGGTTAACCCGGGCGGGAAGCGTTCTCTCGACCATACGGGTGTCTGCAGCACCTCTTACCACAGTACCACGCGCACGTTCCTCGTAGATAATGTAAGTAAATTAGTCAAAATTATTATGACTACGATAATGTATGATTACAAGCATTACCAACTAATGCAGAGCAGTTTCTGCTTTGGCGGTGGTATAAAAGCTTTTGAGTACGACGAGAAAATTCCGTCGAAAAACTCGAAATGTAAAAGAATCGATTAGAACGAGTTATTAGACAGTTCCAGATTATGCACGTGAATAAAAACAGCAAAAATTCACCCAGCGAGCCGACTCTTACCATTTTACCACGCGCGCCCCTGAATTGATTTGTTTGAAATTTGACCGTTCGCCTCCCTTCGAAGACATTTCGCAAGTCCACTGCCTAGGTTTCCGAAATCAATTAGTTTCCATCGCTAAGTTCTCTGCTCACCTGATCGCTGACTGCTAGCTGAAGGTCACCACCGCCTCTCAGCGCGAACCGTGTGGTTCGTTTTTCACTCCCTCTACCTCATTGCGCAGATGGCTGCTCAAGTTCTGCGCTCCAATTTCTTGCGCCATAAAATCGCATTTGCACCATATAGCAATTAGGATGTAACGAAGTCAGTGGCTTGGCGAAAGAGGAAGGAAATGAGGAACAAAGTGGGCGATAAGGTATGGTACAATTAAGCTAAAGTTTTCTGGAATACTTGAATGCTGCTGTGCCGATCTAGATTAGTACGGTGGATCGATTTATTTTGGCCTCCTTTACGTTATACTTCGCTAGAAGAAATAATACTAATCAAATGAAGGAAAAAATGCAAAACGTGTTTCACAGTCCACACGAGACCTCGTAAATGTTGCGCAGAGTTGGATGAATAATTAATCGGAAACATAGCTCATTTCGACTCTTTTATGGCCTCTAAACAGCTCTACGACTCCATATTTCCTTTATTAACAGTTTACAGGGTTCTTATATCAGAGAATGATTTCTTTGTGTTTCATCTGAAATCTACAATTTGCTGGGCTCTTTAAAGTTTCTTAAAATATGTTTTTGAACCCTACTTCCTGACCCTCTCTTCTGTTTCTACACACTCTTCTGTTGAAAAAATCGCCAAGAAAATCGCCCACTTCTTTTCTTTCGCCTTGTCTTAAGAATTATTCCTGTTGATTACATTCCAATGAGTTAGTTCTTGGCGTTCCATAATCGTCGGTCGAGCGATCGATCTTTGTTCAGGCCAAGCAAGCCTTCAACTCCACCGGGTTTGGGCAAATTAGTACCGAACTTGTTTGGGAAGGTTAAGACATTGACTCGAACAGTAGCAGCTCAATCTCCCCCGAACAAACCATTGTATTATTATTGTAATAAATGGCAAATACGCATTCACCATTCTTCTACGGTTTTCTTATGGAAGGCGAAAGCGTGGTGCATTCTTGAATTACTGATAAATGCTGATCACTTCATCCTTTACCTTATCTCAAGAGGTGGGACTATCAAAATAGGTATAAGCGATAGTGAGGGTCTCGAAGTCTTACGGCTTTGTAGGACCCATACGTCGTGTTCTAAAGTTTTTATGCCAAGAAATAGCTCAGAAGGGTTTGGGTGTAAGGTTCTGAGTGCAATATATTCTTTTGCCGCATCATTGAATATCATATTGGTTTTTATTTTATTCTAAAATTAATGTTCAATGGATTTTTCACAAAGATTTGCAATTTCGCAACTGTTTCGTTCTATATATCCATTTAATGTCCATTCCATATTTTCTTTATTGTTGTCTCAAGAATTATTTTCCTTGGACGATTGTTCTCATATTTTTCTCTTGTGAAAGAATCGCCAAGGCGCTTATTTTTCCGTTTTTCCCTTTTAGGGATATCTTTTGAGTTTATCCATATCACGGCTGTTTCGTTCCGGTGCATTTCCTTCTCTAGAGCTCTTCTTGCGCTTCTTCCGAATATTGGCGATTTTGAAGTTGATTTGTTATTCGTTTCGTCGTCGTTGTCTGCCGCCGCTGGTCGTCGTCGCGTTGTTTTGCTTCGTCGTTACGTGTGTACTTGCTGCTGCCTCTACATCGTGGTGTGGTGCTGAGAGATGCGAAGTTATTGATTTTTCGCTGCTTTAATGTTCATTTTTCATTTCTGGGAGCCTCCCCGGGCTAGAGACCACACACATGCATTTCTCAGAAATTCTACATAGTCATTGCCGCCGCTGTTTACCCCCTCTCTGTCTGTCTAGCCGGCGACGGCTCTCTGAAAAATGAATTCGTCCCTAGCCTATCGGCCACCCAGACAACACTGACCGTATTTCGGATTGGCGATTGGTGCTGTCGTCACCGGGTAGTCGCGGGGGTTTTCTCCAGCGATTGGGTTCCTTTTTCTCCTTGTCGTCTTTATCCATCCCAGTAGCGTAACCTTTCATCACCTGTTTCCATAGGTGGGCTTACAGCACATGAAAGGTAAAGGTTGAGATAAAGTGGTTGGCGATGACCAGTACCCTAAGTACGCGCCATGCACTCGTCATTGTTTAGTATCGTATAGCATCGTATAGACATTGCGTGTTTGGCTTACTATGACTTGCGGGGCTCGCCGCTGGTCAAGTTGCTTTGCTTTTACCTTTCCAGGCAAGTCTGGTACGAACGGATGGCTTGGCTTGTCACACACGCATTTCTCTGAGATTCTACCCAGCAACGGCTCCCTGAGGAAATGAACTCGTCCCTAGCCTACCGGCCACCAAGACAGCCGCTGACCGTATATCGGGTTGAGCGATCGGTGCTGTCGTCACCGGGTAGTCGCCAGGGTTTTCTCTAGCGATTGGGTTTCTTTTTCCCCACCTCGTCGTCGTCGTCGTTCGCTGCGCGCGCGTTCTATTCGGAATGCGTTTTTGCACAGCTGAACGTCTGCTTCGGCTCCTTATGAAGTCGCGCGGCGTTCTCATTTCTCGTCGTTCGTCTTCTTTTCATTCCGGTGATTCGTGCGGGCGTGTTCTCCATTCACCCAGCAGCGATCCACCAGCTGCCGATGATGCTGTGTTTCATCAGGTGTTCTTGTGTCATCTGTGTGGCGTGTGTCCGTCACTACTGTCCATCTCTCTGAAATCACTCCCGGTAGATGTTCTTCCGGTCCCCGCGTCTCCTCGGCGCGATCACCCAACCACCATCAAAATGTTTTGGTTTCACTAGAATGAAAGGCAAAAGGTAAAGGTGTCGGCGTTGATCTGTCCGTGAGGACGCGCCGCAGCATTCGCGTTCTATTCCTAATGGTAATGGTATGGTGAATGCGTATTTGGCCCATACAGTGATTTTCATGGGCCAGCCGCTAAACCAAGTCAGTGTCCTTACCTTACCAAACAAGTCTGGTATCAACTTACTCGACCCAGGAGTGATGGAAGACTCGGTTAGCTCAGGCCAGGATCGATCGCTCGACCGTGCGGGTGTCGGTAGCGCCTCTTACCACTCCCTTCGCTAAAATTAGATGTTGTAATGATGGTGCTGGATCATCGAAAAAGATGGGGCTCAAATGGGATTCGAACCCTCCTCTCGGATCTATCCAGGCACCTACAGCACGGGGCTGACGTTTCTCCTCCGCTAGCACCTTCCTTTGAACTGACGACTTTTACTTCCAGCATTCAATCGTGATAATGGCTTCGGCAGGTAAGCAGCATTCGACATTGTACCAGTTGAGCTGAAAGTATTTTTTAGTATTAACGTGGGATTCTAGTTTTGTTACCTTGTTTCGCTGAGTATTGCAAAGCACAATAGAAATGGATGTTTTAGTTCGAGTTGTAAGTTGCTGTTGTGTCGTTCGTATTTGTTACTGAGGTTTAATTTCATGCAACGACCTTGTAGGAGGCAGCGCTCCATGGTAGAGATAAGTAATATTTTTCATTTTTAAATCCACTGGAAGTGTTCAGCGCCCGCTCGACTCATCTATCAGATAAAGCTCTAGAGTTGTCCTGGTAAATTCGAAAAATCTCTGACGTGCTCAATGTTTTACGCTGTGCGAACTCCCCGGGAAGGCGTGGTCTTCCCCTTGCACATCTATAAAAAAGAAAATTGTATCATTTTGTCGATTCCCTATTTCACTGCCTCCCTCGTCTTTTGCCTTCATTTTTATTAGTGATATTTCCCCTCAGGGACTGATCAACGCTTTCCGCTTTACCTTTTCCTTCTATAGCTAAACTATACCTGCAGGTGCTCTCTGATGAGTTTTATTCTTCTTACTATTTTTGTTCCTTATCATCTTTGAAGTAGCAGTTAGAAGCAGGTAGTAAAGTGCGGTATAGAAAGGAAAGCGTAGATGGTTGATATAGAGCCGGTATAGATCTCGGGAAGTTAATTCTGTCCTGAAAACAATCGCCGAACTCCGGTCATCTACATTTCGTAGTCAAAAGAAAAATGCGGCGTCTGTCTGATAGATGAGTCGAACGGCCAGGCGTTGAACGCTTTCGTGTGAATCTATTATTTCAAAGAATAGCTTTTATCTCGCCAACAACAGCTGTCAATAAGGCTCGAAGGGATTGGATACGTGGTCCGCTCTCGTATCTGGAATGGAGCTTTTATTGATGAGCTAAAAGAGGGATGAATCGATAAGTGGCGGGGAACGAGGGGAGTAATGGATTTTTAGAAGTCCTCCGAAACCGTAAGACAGCTATGGTATTCATTTGAGTGAACTAAAACTGTTGTAGATGACTTCCGTAAGGTTAAATTAGCTGATTTTTGGTGCGCTCGATTCCGTAAACAAATACTGTTATCCTCCTTTGCAATGCCTTTTTTGGATACTTTCTTTTTTCGAAATTTCCTCCCACGTCACGTCAGCTTTACCCAGCCGTTCTCACTCCCCTTGGCTTCTCCGACTTATCGTTTCGCGGCTATTTCGGTCTAATTCTGATGTAATCCGTTCTAGTTGCTGTGGAAACCAGTGCTTATTGGGTTTTTGAGTAAGTTGCCATGATATCAGCCATATCGAAACTCATTTGTGTTTTCCTCCGTTGCTTGGCGAAGGCGACTGTCCCTCGGTTCTGAAAATCAGAGCACTAATTTGTGGAGTACATAGTTTAATACCGCTAATAAAACTTTTAAGCGCGTAGTGTAGTGGTAAGCGACGCTGCTACTACTGTCGTAGCCGAGCGATCATTCCTCGCCCGAGCCAACAACGTTTTCCGTTCCCCCGGAGCGTGTGATTCGGTACCATATTTATCTGGGAAGGTGAAGACAAAGACTTGAACAGCGGTTGATCCTGCAAATTAATGTACAGGCGTTCATCTTGCTCCTACGATCCTGAATGGCATACGAAAGCGTGGCGCATCCTTAGGGGACTGATTGAAGCCGACCACATCACCTTACCCTTCTACCAAATAGCTGTAGGTTATATCGAATGAGGTTCAAACTCTCAAATTATTCTCTTCATATAGATATTTACCCAAAGTGTCAGAAATGTCCGTCTAGCCACTATAACAGTTGGAGAGTTACTTTGCCTTATTCTTTCTGCTCTCTTATCCGTCTCTGCTACCTCGTTTGGTTTCGTTTTTCTTTTTTTTCTCTGACTAATGAGAGCCTTACTCTCTTTCGAGGGTTTTCGCAGGAATAGATGAAAACTACTTTGTTCCGCAAATTTCCACCGTTTCTCATTAATTCTACCCAAATTCCAATGTTAAGAATTTTAAATTCCGGTTTTCTTACTGTTGCTCTTCGCTATCAACGCGCTGGAACGCAAACTCCTCTCTCCTAAGGTGCCTTCCTCATATCAAGGCTTTTCATTCAACACATTTTTGGAGTTTCACAAAAAGGAGATCCTGATGAAAACGTCCTATTTCCTCTTTTTCTCATCGTTTTGAATTATTATCTGCATTTTCCTTGTGAATCGCTTGCATTTTCGCTGTCTTGTGAATTACAATATTGATAGTTGTCCGACAATTTCTATTGATTTTCCGCTTCTTTTTCAATTTTTGGCTTCGAATTTAGCAGCTTTTCAAGAGTTGGAAGGCAGCAAACTTAGAGTATCCTAATGTAAAAAAAGTTACAATTACATTAAAGCCCCTTATTCAGGAGGTCTGGATTCCACTATAAATTCTGAAGCCCAATGATCGAATGCCTATTCCATCTGTGCGTCGTTGGAAGGAATATTTCCTGCGCCGATTTTGAAAGTGATATCACTTTTCATAAATTCTACCCGAAACCACAAGCTACACTTCGAATGGGCAGGTGAATGCTAGTCGCTTGTACCGTAACTCACCGTAATCCGCGGTAATTTCTGTCACTAATGCAAGGGACTTATCAGCAAAGGAAACATTTCTATAATAGACTACCAAGTTCGGGGGAAATCTGTAACTCTAACTTCATCGTCTAGGCATCGACCCCCACTCAACTGAAGCGAACTTGTTGCTCAAATGTGGAATGGAATTTGAATTCTAAGTTCTTTTTTTGAAGCGCTAAATTTTTCATACTCAACTAGTTTATTCTGCAGTTGCTAAATATCCAGGATTCTACTTCGTTTTTGAGTACAATTTTACCGAATCCTGGAAATGCTTCGCAGGAAATGGATCCATCAACACCAATAAAACTTACAGCTGCCGATACCTTTCGAATTGCCATTGCAACTTCTGCCAGCGTAAATCTGATTCACAGGCAACAAAACTACGCTTTTAACACCCTGCTATCCTTACCTACCGTAACATACCGTACACTGTCGTCAAATCAACAGACTACAGTATGTCAGTCATAATCAGCGGTTCCACCCGAACGTGATCTTTTAGAATGATGTCGGTTGCGGATCACTAATCAGGTAACTGTTTTTGAAATTGCGACAGATTACGGTAGGCTACTGTAAGTGAGCTTGACTAACATATGCTCACCGGTTCTTATCGTAACCTCAGTTGTATAATGTTGGTGATGTCCGACCCGCCTGAGTATTCCTCACTGATTTCTGCGTTCCTAGATGAGAAATCTCCCGAGAATAGAATTTCTGTGCAAGGTGAGGTCTAACTCCTTTCATAGCTATTCGACATTATTTGGGGTTGTTATTTCTTCCCCTTAAGGAAGTTAGACGTGAATTTAGAGCCGATGTTACGAGTGATGTTCGAACTATTTGCTAAGCGAGGTGAAGCATCCCGCTGAGCATTTCTTCCGAGTTTTTTCTATTGAACAGATGGTGAAAAGTGCAGTTTCATTGGCCGGCGTAAGCAGGTGAGGAGGCGATCGGCTGAGTTCTCTCGTGAAGCCGAGTTCGTGGAGCCGACTATCCTGTTCCAGTTCTGATACAGATCCAACTTCGATCTCTATAAATAAGGAGTTTTTCCTTTTTTGATAGCCTGAGTGCTCTATTGCTTTCATTTTATAGACTGAATTCGTATTCACCTGTCTTTACCAATAGAAGACGAACGCGTGGCGCATTATTCGGGGACTAATCAACAACGATTAGGACCCTAGCTGTTATCTTGTTCGGGTAACCAACCTGAATCCATTCAAAGCCCCGTTCACGGAAGGTTGATGAAGGTTAGCGGCTTATTCTAAAGGCGCGCAGTGGCAATGTTAAGAGGCGCTACTTCAACCTAAAAGTTCGAGTGATCGATCATCACCTGGGGTAACCAAGCCTTCCATACCCCCGGGGTACGGTAAATTGGCACCAGATCGGCCTGGGAAGGTGAAGATACTGACCTGTTCAGCGACAGGTCCCCACAAGTCTTTGTATAAACCAAATACACGTCCATCATTCCTCTACGTTTCTGGATGGAACGCAAATGCGTGGCGCATTCCTAGGGGCCTAATCAGCGCAGCCACTCTACTTTTTCTTCAGTAACGGACATCGAGAAGAGAGATTTGATCCCCTGGTGGCAGAAGGTGTAAGAGAACAGTATCTTCGCAGGACATTCTTGTGAATTTTCAAAAAAAAAAAAAAATCTAGGAAATGCATGGTACTGTTTGTCTAGAATTGGCTTTCAGATTCTCCTCCAGATTAAGCCTAAACCTAAGCGTTTTTATTGCTCCCGCTGCTTAGTTACTGCATCGCTGATCGTTTTCGGTTGGCAATAGGCCAAATAGGCGTGGTGGAACGAGAGAGAGAGCGTGGCGATTCTTGGGTTTATCAGCGTGCAACAACGCGGATTGCGTTAGCCAGTCATAAAGCGACTGATGGTGCCGCTGGCTGGCGCGCGCCCGCTCGAACTTTATGTTGTGTAATAATGTAAGCGTTTGGCTGGCGGTCGCGAGAGCGCCACCACTCCGACCAGGTAACCTGGCTAGGGCGCAGGTGAGGCCGTCGAAGTGTCTTTCTTCGGATTATTAACATAAGTACTCAATAATTTGTTGTTTTCCCGTGGCTGATCAGCGTTGTTATTTAACCAAATATTTTCCTTATTTAGTAGCCACATCCATATTCACGGATTTATTGAAAAATAAATCAAAATCGGTACCCTATTATTAAAACTCAAACTTTGCTGATCACTCGGCTTATTCACTACTTACCTAATGTGACTTGCTTTCCGTATGTTCCGCTTGTCTATGACAACTACGCGTTCACCATTCCTCTACGTTTTTGAATGCAAAACAAGTGCATGGCGCGTTCTGATCGGACTAATCACCGGCGACCGCTTTGCTTTTGCCTGAAAATTGAACTTTAGGCTCAAGCTGATCATCTGAAACTTGTTTCACTGTCCTTCCATAGTATGTTGACGCCCGCTCAAGCTTTGATCTCAAGTTTTTTTCGAGTCCTTTTTCATTTATAGTTTAACAATTTTAACACAACTAGTAAATTTATGCTCGCGTGTTGCCTTTCAATTTTATTTTAATTTGGTTTTTATCTCCTTATACATAATTTTAGGTTCAAAACCATAAATAACATGCTCGCGAGTAATTTTTTAAATTTGATTTTTATTTCATTATAATTTTAAGCAAAATAAATAAGGGAACACTTGGTCTTCTGTATTTTGAGATTGATCCGTGTATATTTACTTTTTTTACATACTTTAGCAACAGAACGCAAAAAAAACGAAGCAGTTTTGTAAGTGCTTATTGGACCTAAATTTATGATGCGATTGAAAGCATATTGAAAGTTGACACATATGAATGATTCAAGGGTAGTCATCTACCCACTGAGTTCCACCCTCTCCATACTCTAAACCTGAGAAACTGCTACTGCTGTACCTGGTGCTGCTGCGGCGTCTCTCTTTACAATTTCATCACGGCTCATGGTGTTGTGATTGATAGCGAATCAGCCTTCCAAGTGTTCTTCTCGCGGGAAGTCCACTAACTGCTTCCTCTTTTTCTTCGTCTGATACCGCTAATCTCGACGACGGTTTTCTCTCCATGTTACTATTTCGGTGGTAAGAAAGTTCTGAGCCGTTTGTCGTCGTTTTTCTCTTTTATTTTCACGCATACAGTACCATTTATTCGAAAATATAGTCACCAATTATTTTTTGTGACACAGGACTATTTCACCAAAAATTCGGGAGTCTGAAAGTCAAAGAAATCACAGACCGCTCTTTCCTGGTCCTCTACTTGGGTGAAAATTTTTATTAACTCGTTTTTTTCGTAGCTAAGAAGGCCTTAAGGGGGTAAATAAGTGGTAGTTGCAGGGAAGGGAGTGGCTACGCTTGGGTTTAAGGCTCGATAAGGGACTGTACTCCAGTTCAACTGCTCCAATTTTCACGAGTCACTTTAGCGATATGGGGCACATAGGGGCACGAGGGTGCTCTTATCGTCTCAACGAAGCTTCAAGAAGAATTTGATCGAAAATTCTAAAACTCCCAGCAAAAGCGGCTCAAGTCCTTCCACCATTTCATGTTTCTTTCCGTCGAGTTCCCCATTTTTATATTGTTTCGCGAATTTTTGTCGTCGGTTGCGTTTTATTGCATTTAGCGTCGCCCTTTTTGACTTTACTGTTATTTTTCAGGTAGATTTTGCTATGTTAATCTCGTAATCGCAAAAGAATTCACTTAACTATGTCAAGCATTTCGCCAGCACTTTTTCGGTCGCGTGGGACCGTGCGGGTGCAAAACAGCCCGCAGTGGTAAAAGTGCTCGCTACAGCTCATTTCTTGGTTTTACATTGTTCTTAACTGTTCATCAGATATCTTGTATCTTACCAATGCTACCTGCACAGTGGTCCGGGAGCTATTTACTTCTGACGAGATCGATGACAAAAACAAATAAACAATGTCATGTACTGAGTTCACTAGAAGAGCATCATCATTGTCATGGAGTAGCGATTCCACGATGGAACCACCGGAACGACTATGTCAAGCATTTCGCCGTATGCGAACGTGAAATGCGAACCGCAACCGTCGACGAGCACCGCCAACGAGACCACTTTACCGGTGAGAATCCATCTCTTGTTTAATTTTATTTTTCTGAAGGGGACGAGAGAAATGGCTACTTCTTTTTCAAAAGTGTAACTGATTTTGAACAATCGTTTTTTGAGGAATTCTTTCTGGTCTCATTAAAACTATGTATTGTCTGGATGAGAAACTAGTTTCTCGGCTATTTTGAAGAGACAGGTTTTTTCTATTCGCCCCTATAATAATTAATAGCAACGTTTGTTGCGAGTCTACCTGGAATTGAGCAGTTGTTGCTGCCCACTCTCTACGGTTCACAACCTATTTTCTACTTTTTTCTTCTATCCGCTTTCTCTTGTTAAATTAATGGTAGTCGGCGAATGTTTCAAACGGTGTTGAGAACTTTGAATCTTCTTTTTTCTTTCTTTCTTTTCTTTCTCTCGGGTCGAAATGAAGTGAAGTGAAATTTGTGGCAAAGAACCCTCAGACGAATTCAATCGTTATTTGTGTACTTGTTTTCCTGAATTATTTTTATTTTTCTTCTTTTTAGTGTTTATTATTTTAGAATTCAAATATGCCCAAGGAACCCTTCACTTGTAATAGTTGCGATATTCTCGCGACGCCTAATGAACCTCCTTTGTCTTTTTTCCAAGTGAAATGGCCTCCAAACGTATGTTTCGATGTTTCGATGGGTATTTTTTGGTTAAATATTTATTTTTTGGTTTGTTAACTTTGACTTTTTCGCAAATTGGTTCCAGTGCATATTGATTATTTAACACAGCTGGACATCAGCTCCAGCACATTCTTTTTTGAAATTTTTGGAATGTTGTTTTTGAATAGGTGTTTACTCGATTTTTTCTTTTCGATTTTCTATTCGGCTTTTTTGTTGTGTGTGTTTTATTTGAAGCCTGCCCACTTTCCTCAAAATAGCTACTTCCTTATCACCTACCCAGCCTCAAATCATTCCCGCATTCCACATTTGATATGATAGGCGGTGTCCATGACAACAATCTGAGATCGAGTGAAGGTTCTGGTTTTATTTTTCAGCGCAACAATTTTGCCACCACACGTGGTGCGGTGGAAAAAAGTCTGTCCACACTGGAATGTTTTCGGAAAATCGATAATTAATCTGTGAAAACAGTCGTCCTTGGTGGCAGACGAGTCTATGCTGTTATTGAATGGTGTGGAAGGCAGTGAAGATAACAAAATATTACTTTATTGTTCATATTTTGACCAATAACTGGTTTAAAAAAGGCAAACCCTCCTCCGCCGAGGAACACTTGGATCGGTTGATTAACCTAAGCAAAGCAAGCAAATCTTTAAAGCCTTCGGTTTTTAAGCTGACTTTTCTGTTCTAAAATGCCTTTTTTCTCCGAGTTCTTCTTGCTTTTCTCAACATCTTGTTTTCGTTGTTTTTCTTTTGTCGGTCCCAACCCGTATTCAAACACAGCCGCCAAGCGAATCCACCTACTTAGACCACTACATTAAGCTTTAATACCTTGTTCGCCGTAAGAGGGGCGGTTTTCCGCAGACGGAAAGAATTTTTCTACCATTTAATGGGTGGTGTATTGCGATAAATTGTCGTGAGTTTAAAGCTAAAGTTTAAAGCCTGACGATCTCATCCAAGTGCGACTATAGGGCGAGTTTTGGCTTTGCAACGTTTACGTGCCGCCGAGTTCTACGGCGTTATGGGGTCTTTTTCGAGGCAGAACCTTGAGGGGCTCGTAAAGTTATCAGTTTTGAGAATAGCGTTAACCTCTTGATTTTGTAATGATTAATTTAGAAATTAGTCTGAATTTGTTTATGTCATCACTTGAAAGTCTAAATTCACTATTTGTGTGCGCTAAGGGCTTGGAAACTTTGAAGGTAATCGCTCCTTCTCGTTTGCAATTACTTTGTAGTTTTACATTTTATGGTCATAAGTTGTCACCTGTGGTAACGAGAATTCAAAATATTTTGTTTTTATCAAAGGCAATTCTTTTTGTCACCCAAAATGCCGGAAGTATACCTCCAGCGGTTTCGAAACCCTAGGTCATCATCGCGCTCTGTGGTCTATTCTGAGGTTAATTGTTAACTACTAGTTCGATGTCTCCAAATCTTCGTTGCATCAGTGAGTTGTGTTAGTCCTGCAGAAATTAGAGATAAACCCCGAGGGCGCGTTAATGGATCACAGTTTGCGTACCGTTGAGGGTATATTTTGTGCGTTTTCTTCATGAATGAGGACTTCTTTTCGGTAGGGAGTATTAATTATCAGTTCTTTTGTTGCGACCGTATAAGGCTCGCGTGAGAAAGTGTAACGCAAATCCGTGTGCCATGCTATCTCTTCAGTCCTCCTCTCTTTCTTTATTCTTCTTCGTTACTCTTTACAGTTGGCTTTCCGCTTTTAATCCCTGTGATATTGCATTTTTCGAGCTATAGTCCAGTCAGTGCAGTTACAGCGATTTTCTCAACTGTCGTAGATCGGTGACTTTGAATTTGAGTAAATAAATAATTAAACTGATAACAACTCATAAGACAGAGTTAAATTTCAAGACAAGTTGTCTTTTAGAAAGCATCATTAGGCTGATTCTCAGATTTTCTAGTTACACAATAGCAAAAGAGTCAATTTTACGATAATTCTCAAGACAAGACGTCTCTAAGAAAGCATTATTAGTCTGATTCTCAGATTTTCTACTTCACTTGTATTTTTCTGTTTTCAGCTGAGCTCACCGTGCCATCCATCTCCGGCATTGGCGCGTTCGGTGCCGTCGTCGCAGGAAGCAACGTCACCGTCCGAGACCGCTGGCAAAGACTTTGTGTTTTTTACGTGCGTCACATGTCGTCATCAATGGCAGGCAGCGAGGAGGAAGAGGACCCTCCTCATCCTCCTTGCTGTATCTGCTGACATTTATCATTCGGTCGATATCTCCACGGCACTGTCGCTCTGTGTTTTTACAGGACCGAATTGGCCAACCAAGCCGCGTTGGATTTCGAGAAAGAGCGATTTGACAGCCTGCTCGAATGGCATATAAAATACCGCAAACGTAAGGAAGCCGAACGTAGCACAACCACCGCGGATGACGCCTTATCAGAGAAGGCATTAAGCTCCGTGTCCACAGAATCAACCCCCAGTGGTGGGTCTGCTGGTGGAGCGGAAACGCAGGAAAAGAAAGCTGAGAAGAGAAAAGCCGATGTAAGATTTCAAACCTTTTATTATTCTATAAGTCATATTCTTAGCAATAATTCCCAAGCTCTCTACTCTGAACCTCGGCATTATGAAAGTAATCTTCTAATGTAATTTTCCTGCTGTCCCAGACTGTTAGGTGGTATTCCTTTTCTATTGATGGCTTTACAATAGCTTATTACAGTATTCTTAGCCTCTACAGTATTTCTTTCAGAGTGAGCCAGAAGATCAGGCAGTAAAACGACCCACCTACATAGATCTGAGTGGTCCTGAGAACACAGCGAAGAAAGTCGAGGAGACTCCTTTGAGGTGAGCTTTTCATGTATCTAGTTTTTCTTTTGTTTTTTCTGGAGGTGGTATTTTCTTTATATATTTTTATATTTGAGAATTATTTATGTTTATTCTCTGTGTTCATTGCTGTATTCTTTGAAAGACGCTCGTATTCGTCATCATCCCTCTTTTTTGCCCAGTATTGGTCCCGTGTTATCTATCGGGTTGAGAAGGGCAAAAAGTCGTCTCAAGGTTCTAACTTACTGTTAGGTGTATGAGATTCTTAGATGGGATTGGGTGATGGAAAGGGGTTTGAGACATCTAGGAAATCCTTTCCTATACCCTACCCATACCCACCACTTACGGACTCTATAGATCCGGGTAAGGGTAAAAGGTAGAACGTGCCGGCGTCGATCGGTCCCTTGAGGACACGGCACGCTTTCGTGTTCCATTCCGAGTCAAGGAGGCGTTCTGAATGCATATTGGACCTATACAGTGACTTGCGGGGGCTATCCGCCATACCTGGTCAGTGTTTTTACCTCCCGAAACAAATATGGAACCCCGAAGGGGGGGGGGTTGATCGCTCGCCCGCGCGGGTGTCTATAGCGCCCGTTACCTGTGAATCACATGCTCCCTGAAGCGATGTGACCGTTTCTGTGACCTGGGTAAGCTTCTCGAAAACGGTCATCATCGCTATAGTCACCCCGAGCAGCTTTAATCGAGCTCTTTCGCTCTGTTTTTCAATTTTTTCCTTTTTAAATCCCATCCTATATACCGTCATCCACAGTGATCCAGCCTTACGAAGTAACCTCTCCGTTCTCGGGTAATTTGTACCGGGCTTGTCTAGGAAGGTGACCTGACATTGACTAGTGCAGCGGCTGGCCCTCAAGGCATTTTTTAAACCAAAAGCACATTCACGGCATGTCCTGTGGGGACCGGGCAACTGCGATTACTTTGTCTTTACCCTTGTTATGGAGTTGCAGTATGTCTTTCTGTGCTAATAAAAATGCTGGAAAATTCTTTATGAATGGGAAAACTAGTAAAAGGAAAAATGTGATCAGCAGATTTGCGTACTTGCGATGGCTGAAAAACCAAGAGTTTCCGCCCCGAGCTCTTGTATTGTTCCCTTTTTCAGTTTTTATTTTTTGAACGAATTGTACATTTTTGACGATAATTATTGCAGAAGAATGGAAATGATGACCAATTCGTCAGCGTTTAGCACGTCATCGAGTATCAACGATGTTGTTGAAGCGCCAACGAATGGGCTGTGTAAGAAGTGAGACAATTTCCAATTGTTTTGATTATTTATGCAATTTTTGATATTTTTTCATATTCATATTTCTATATTTGGTATTCATTTTTTTTGCATTTCATCGAAATTCTCGCTTTTTTCCAGAGATGAGAGGTCAGTAAAATTGGAAAAATTGGGCGAAATGGAGCGGCAGGTGGAAGCCGAGAGGTTACGTGTCGAATGGGAAAAGGAGGTGCAGGCGCATGAGGTTTGGGCTTCTAAATATTCCCTTTCCATTTCATTGATTTTTGTTTTTCCTTTTTTTCCTATTTATTTGATTTTGCATCATTGAAGATGAAGAAACTCATGAACAATCAAGGAGTTTCCCCTTACCCGTCGCCGATGTTCCCACGACCACCTGCGTCAGGTATGTTGTTCTGAGCTAAATGGGTGAAAAATATAAAATTATAAATGTTTAATCGCTTCTTCCAGCTCCTCAAGCTGGAATGTACCCAATGGGTCCGTATCCGGGTCGTTTTCCTCCTGGGTCAGCTCCTTACCCCGGCATGGCGCCGATGCCCAATGGAATGTATCCGAACGGGTATCCAAACGGAGGCGTGCCGTACCCTGGTATGTTTTAGAATTTAATCACTTTGTATCGTTTTTATCGTTTCGCCTTTTGTCACATTTATCATTTTAGAATTGCTGGTGAAATATTTTTTCAATATTATTTGGTCTGTTGTAGGTTACCCAATGTCGGTTCCGGGTAAATCCCAGATCCCATCTCCTGCCTACATAGGCGACCCATCCGCGTACAAAGGAGCCGCTCTTCCACCTGGGATGAGTCCACATCATCCCATGTACGCCCATATGATGGCGGCCAGAGGTAAGGGACCATTTACTATTGGCTTCTTTTTGATTTCCAAATATTTTTATAAAAAATACCACCTAAATTAGCCAATTACAGCCTCAGCTGGTATGCAGTCACCGGTGTCCGGACCGGGAGGCTATACAGGTGATCCGAATCGGCCCGCGTTCGCTCCCATGGCCGGACAATCGCCCTCGGCTAGTCCTTTCTATGCGGGTCCTTTCCCTCCACATCCGTATCCGCAAATGCCCTACGGGCATCCAGGAATGGCTAAGGTGAGCCGTTGTTTTTGTCCTGCTTTTTCTTCTTATATTTTTGTATTTCGTTAGTCAGAAACATATGTGGTCAGTTCTCGGTTCGGGCAAGCTTACCTTAGTTTGGTTTCCAGTATTTCTATGGGTTGAATTTCCCCCAAGAACCAATGAAAACTCAAAATAAAACTTGCAATTCAAAGCGGTTACTCCATTTTGAACAATTTTTGTCTAGAATTGCATGTTGCTCTGAGTTTTCAGGTCGATCTTATCTCAAAGCTGCGCCGCCTTAGTAATTCAAATGAGATTCTAGTGATTAGAAACAAATTACACTAAAAATTAGTGCAGTGGAAAAAGCTTATAATAGTTCCGGGTCTAGAGATTCTTGTTCTGAGTGTGACCTGATTCCTAAGTGCTACACCCTGTAGTGCAACCCCATAACGATTTATATACTTTTTTTTTTGAATTCCAATGAAACTTTTAAGTTTTAGCAGTTTGTTGTAAATGTTGTCAATCCATAGTTGAGGTTGCTTTGAAGAGACTTTTTTCAGCGCCAAGTGTTGCGTAGGAGATATATATGATTATATTTTTATTGTTTTTATTGTACTTTTAGGGTATGGTTCCTCCACCACCATATCCGTTCCCTCAAGGTGCGATGATGCCTGGAGGCATGCCCGGTGCGATGCCGGGTAATCCAGGTTTGTTTTGTTTGTTTTTTTTTTAATTTCCATAAGCCGCCATTAGCGATAGAGGAGTCCATCTGGTTAGATTGGTCTAGATAATGTTTCTGTTAGCGGCGCGTTCGGTTCAGTGGTAACAGGCGCTACTGACACCTGTACGGTCGAGCGATCGATCCTCATTAGGACTAACCGAGTCTTTCATCCCGCCGGGAATGACACTGGCTTGTTATAACGACTGACCACCACAGGTCGTTGTACATCCCAAATACGCATTCACCGTGCCTCTACGATCCTTAATGGAAGACGAGTGAGTGGCGCGTCCCTAGGGAGCTGATCAATGCCAAACTCTTGACCTGTTGCCTTTTTTCTCACATAATGCTTAATTTGAAATCACAGAATTTTTTTCAGGTATGATGCGACCAGACGCGATGGGATGGCAAACGGGTGCGCCACCCAACTATCCACCTTCGTTCCCGACGGCACCGGCCGGTCCGACGCCGCCCGTCACCTGTCCGCATATGACGCCACCGAAGCAGGGCCTAGCTGTCTAGCGGCTTTCTGATGTTCAAAATAGTCTAAATAGACGTTTTGTTCCTGAAAAAAAGCTTCGGTCCCGACGATAAGGCCACTCCCACCAGAGTTGGGTCTAGTTCGGACCAACTGCTCTTTGGATGGACTTGTAGAGGCGGTGGACGTCACGTATTTGTGGAGAAAATGAGCCAACAGGGAGTGAATTTAATTTTTTAATTCGAAAATTCACGAAACCGGTAGAAAACAGGCAAAAATGTTGCTTCCTTGAGCGCTTCACTTCGTTTTCTCTCGACTCGAAGTGATCGAAGGCGTCTCCAGAGCTTCCTATTCCTTTCGATCTCCTTTAATTTTGTGGATTTCCAGTCTGGGTGAATTATTTTGATTTTTTTGTCTTCTTCTGCCTTTTCTTCCTTTGGGCTCGTTTTTCAATTAAATACGTGACTGCTGCCGCTGCTGTCTGGCTCGATGACAAACGAATTGCTACCTCTGGTCGTATCGCCGTAACGACCATCCGGCCAGCAGTCGCTGATGGGTTTTGCCTTCGTTCATCCCTTTTACCCTTTGTTTTTTCCTGAATTTAGTAGATAAATGCTATCCGCAATTGGGTAAGATCCGTGGGTGGAAAGATGCTGGGTTAAAGGACCTGAGGGAAGCCTTGTTCCCTACTGATCGAGGTAAATTTGCATCTGGATCGGCAACAATTTTTAGAAACTTGTTCTCGTCAACTTTTGTTGAATCAGGGATGCTAGGGGTACATGTATTGAGGGATAGCTATTATTGGTTTGTTGAAGTTTCAAAATTCCCCGACACGAAAGGATACGGTAAAGGTTTCCTTGCTCGACCGCTTTCTTGTGTTTTGGGTAAAGATTACCTTACTCGACCGATGACTTTTTTATTCGAAAGCGGGACTGCTCCTGTCCCTAAATAGCGTGGCGGTTTATACTTCCACCCCTCCCTTCTGTCGCAAAAAGCACCGTGTCGTTCTGAACCCATTTTTCAATATTTTTTATCCTGAATTTATTTAAAAATGCTCGAAGTCAAAAAATGTCCTCGAAGTAGCTATTCGTCTGTCAACGAGAAGACCTTTTCCTTTCCTCTCCATCCCAAACGGCTTTTCACTTTCAAACCTTCTGTCGCCATGGAAACAGAATTGGACCGTCGATCCTAATGAATATCGACCTTATTTAGTCACCGGTTTAATACGAGCTCATTTGATCTCTGGGATTTATCGATCGATTGTGTGTATTTACTTAGCTGATGTAAGATTCTTCTATGTATAAGCTTTCTATTAGAAGTAATATTGAAATCGAAAATTACAAATCACCATTGTAATTGAATTCGATTTGTATTGTAGGCGAATATGTTGTCTGTCTGAGCTGCTCTATACTTGCGCGCCATAAATAAGATTTGACTTTTATTTTGTAATAATAACGTGATTTGCTCAATCAGTATCAGTGGTTTTCATTGATTTTGTGTACTCTGTAATTCTTTGCCATTGCCGCGCCTCAAATTGGCTGCTGAGCTATTGCCTGGATTTTATAAGTGTATGCACTTTGGTAATAAAAAATAACCGGAATAAGTGGTATAGAGTTCGAAAATTTACTGAGGAAATGTCACCTACCGCTGTTTTTCTCCTTTTTTTATCGCTTACTGCTGGTTCTGCAGCCGGTGCTCTGCCTTTTGTTTTTATTTTTCTTTTCTTTCTTTTATAATTTTCTAACCAACCACTTTTTTACGGGACCCTTTTGACGTCGACTGGGTGTGCTTGATATTTTTTTTCTCGGGAGCGAGAAGTGACAGATGCCCTATAATCGAAAATTTTCCAGGTCCTGACCTGGGGCGATTTCGGACCAAAAAACGTTTTGTCTCGAAATCCACTACTTTTCACAAAAAACACTATATTTTCAATGAAAAATGAAATTTTTATAGGAACTCAACAGTCGAAAATTTCAACCCAGAGAAGTGAAAAGCTCGAGTAACCTACACGAGGACCGACCTCTTTACCGTGCGAGTGGAAATAGAGCTTCTTACCCTTTCACCTTGGGCACAATTTTGTGCTATTCTTATTTTCAAGGGCTCTATGCATTGCTTTCAAGGTTCGTGTAACTCATCCCTAATTCTCAAGGAAAAAAAATCGGATTATTCGACGTATTTAACGACAAGGGGCGGCCACTTCAACGAAATGTCAATAGTTTTTTTATCACTTTTATATTAGTGCTTCGGAAAGGTTCCAGGGTTTTCCAAAGTCCTATGATATTGATATTGAGCCTTACCCTCTAGGTCTAGTCTAACGTGTCACATCCGTTTTTCTCACACTCTCTCACCTGTGGATGCGATCCACGTCCCGAATTAATGAAGAAAAATAAAGAATGTTCCATTTAAATTCTCATTCCCCCATCTGAATAATACCCCGCTTCTCTTCCCTCGCTTACTCTAACTTTTACTTCGACTTCTAGGGCTAGAATTCCCTAGTTCCTTCAATGCTCCGTTCATTTTTTGGGTCAATTTTTGAAGCGCTGTTCTTCAATCAGTACAATATGTAAAAATAATTACATTTAATTCCAAAAATTAATAAATGAAACACGACAAATGAGTTACAAACAAACGACGAACAAAATGACGACAAATGGTTTGGCATGGCACTTGAAGTGTAAACGAGGAAGACTTTCGGCTGTTGGCTGCTGCCGCTACTGAAGCTGCTGCTGTCGACAATGCTCTGACTACAATCGATTTCTGAGAGATTCTGAACTTGAGAATTGATCAACGTATTTACAAAACGACGACGGTCTAACGCAGCGTTTATACTTTCTTCGCTCGCCGCCGCACGTTCCTCGACTGCCTGGCTCGCTTCGGTTCGATGGTGCTCTCCGCGGGCGCCACCGCCGCCGATTCCTCCTCGTCGTTGTCGATCTCCTCGATCTTTACCTTGTTCGGGTGAGCGTTGGGTAACTCGGTCTCCTCTTCAGAAGCTTCTGGGTTAGATGGCTTATTTTTCTTCTTGTTGTCCACTGCCACCTCCTCGTCGTCTTCCTCGTCGGACTCGTCCGATTGGGAGTTCAACTCCTCGGAACTCGTCTGATCCTCGTCCGTTTCCGATCCGCGCCGGCGCATCGCTTTCTCCCCCTCATAAGCCTCGGACAGAATCTGAAAGAAAAATTCATTTGGATTTCGTTTTACTTTTGTTTAGTGCGCGTGGTGCAGTGGTAAGGTGCTACCTTCACCCACACGATCGCGCGATCGATCCTCGTCGAGGATAACCTAACCTTTCATCCACTCAGGGTCGGGTAAATTGGTACCAGACTTGTTTGGGAAGTTGAAAACACTGATTTGGTGTAGCGCCTGACCTCTACTGGGCCCAGATTCAAGAGCGAACGAGCGATCTCCGAAACCTCGTCGGCGATAAACCCGCTCGATACCGTCGAGGTCTCCCAAACCCTGCTTCATCGCGAGGTGTGATAGGCCCGTGATAAACCCCGGCGCGCGTTCACGGATCTCGTTTTACGCGCTGTTCGGGGTATATCTCGGGGTTTATCTGGGGTTTACCAATGACGAATCTGGGCCCTGGTCTTTGTGTGGGCCCAAGACGCATTTACCATTTCTCAACCTTTTTGGATGAAAGGCAAATGCGTGGCGCCATCCTAGGGGACATATCAACGCCGGCCATATTACCTTACCTTTATATCTTACCACTAGAGAAGCCTTCTAGGGGCTCTGGACCTAGTCTCTGCTCAGTTTATGGGTTTTAACGGTGAAGCGGCCGGACCTGAGGATGCGCCATGCACACGACTTCCATTCAAAATCGCAAAGGCTTATTAATTATTAATATTTGGCCGATACAATGACTTGCCACGACCCACGAGGTAGGAAACTTTGTGCCCTAGACAAGTCTGATATCGATTCACATGACCTCAGAGGGAGGAAAGGCTTCGTTAGCCCGAACGAGGGTCGATCGCTCGACAATGAGAGTGAAACTGGCGCCTCCTGCTGCTGCACTATGCTTGTTTACGTTGTTTGGCTAGAGTTTTTTTTGTAATTTTACCGCAATTTTTCGAGCGGTAAAGGGGTTTTAGATCACCTGCTGGAGCGATGAATATTTTCTTCAGCTGGGTTAAATTTTACCCGAGAGATCTAACGGATGACCTTGAAGTCTCTGAGCGCCTGTTCGAGATCGTTGATGTACTGCTCGTTCTTGGCGTTCGCCTCTTTCGGCGCTTCTGACGAGGTTTCTTTGGCGTCCTTGCCTTCCTTCTTGATCTGAAATGCATTATTTTCGGAAAAAAATTAACTAAAATTATAAATTATTTGAAAAACAGGTATATTCCACCTATAGTATGAATTTCAGATTATTTCCTACAGCTTATAAAATTGTGCTCGGGGTGGAGAAAAATTATCGATTTGACTGCCATCAGGTGGCGTCAGAACGATCGAGGGCTGTGATAAAATGATAGAATGATTGATAAAGAAGTGATGAATTAAATTTGAGAAGATTTTTCTTGGAATAACCTGTTCGCCCTCAACTAGAGCTCCGGCCGTCTGAACGGCTTCCAGCTGCTCGAGAATCTTCGTCATTGCCTCCTCGGTCTGTTGAAGTCGTTCTTGAAGACTGCGTAGTTTTCGTTTACCTAGGGTGGGTATAAATCAGCTTCCTGAGGGTATATAATGAATGTCCGAATCTCCAACCGATTTTCTTCTTCAGGCTATCGTTGTATTCGTCACCGTCGTCTGACGAATAATCGGAGGAATCGTAACGAGATCGCTTCTTCTTTTTACCCTTTGACTAAAAAAATTAAACTCAAAAAACGCTTGTTTTCTGGATGAGGGTAAGTATACCTGTAAAGGGTGAATAGTGAGCTAAAGCAAAATGTACCTTGAATAAAGTGTAGAGAAGGAACACCACCACACCTACGGTATACAGGGGCAGCATCCAAGTGAACATTCCTCTTCCACTGGATTGGGTTTCAGCCTGGAACATTATAACTTTTCGGTTTTTTTAAAGTTTCGATATTCTTGAATACACAGATTTTTGGAGTCCAGAACTCCTTGCTTTGGAATTCTCAACTCATCTTCCATTTCCATTTTTTACATTGAACTTGGTTCCTCGGGTACCCAACTTCTTCATGTATCGTGTCGCAATCAACGTTTCTTTGGTGTTTTCTTTCATTTCATTTACTGATCAAGCTTTTGCCCACGTAAAAAACAACATAAGAATAACAAAAACGTACATATTCCAGACAACTTGGCATTACAACAACAAATATAATTAGTCTTGTAAACGTAAAAAAACTGAGAACAACGAACAAACAAAACATTATTAAAACGTTAGGATAACGTAAGAACAACAGGTTAAAAGAACACTTGCAATCAGGCCAGTGCCGTCATTATATCCGGTAACAATTATAATGTCAAATGCTTTTTAATCACTCTCTTGAAACTAATCAAGCTTTTTGGAAACTGCACCTTTTTATGTATTTAAGTTGGCATACTCCCATTCTGTTTTCTTCTCGTTTCCTTTACCTGGCATTTAAGCGCTCATCTTCATAAGCGTACAACTGATACCATTACATTACACTTTTGTGACTTCAACCAAATTTTCGAAAAATTTCTTCTCTTACGATTTGACGATTCGTAAGGTATCTGATGTAGAACACAGCAGCCCGAGTAGGGTTAAGGGGACGGTTTGGTCTGGTTTCTGTTGGCAATTGTCCAACTCCAATTCGAAATGACGCAACACTTCTATTGCGTCATAAATTCCTCCATATTCCATTGAATTCAATTCAATATTTTCATATTCCTATATCCTGCACCAGCATAGAGACAGGCTCTGTATGGCTCCGAGAGTAGATTGATTACTACTTTTGACTCCCTAAAGTTGTCATTTTTGTTAGGATTAGTTACGGTCCTTCTGCAGTAAATCGCCTGACTCTCACTGCCCTTTCATACTCGGCGGCAATGTCGGCACCTTGGCTAGGCTAAAGTTTAGGGCACGATAGAGGACGCAGCGCTAAGGGTAACCGTAGACACGGTTGGAGTCTCTAAGTATTTCGAAGGATTTGCTAACTAAGTACGTTGCCTATATATTCACCATTCAACTTGAAAAACCAGATAGTGACACTTCACGATAGATGTAAACTAAAAATATAATAGATAGTGATCTCAGTCTTCGGTATTGTAATTGGCAAGCATATGCTTACTCTTGATGTTATCTCAGTTTCCCTTTAGCATGTGACAGTGCTTGATAAATAAATGAATAAATAAATAAATAAGCACAAATATTACGTTGGTGGTGCCATGTTCAAGAAATCACAAACATCACATCTCAGGCAGGATTCGAGAGGGACAGCCGTCGTCTCAGTGGCGTAGTGGTTAACGCTCGGCCCCGGTTATGCGCGAGACGCGGGTTCGAAACCCGCATGAGATGCGACTTTTGCGCTTAACCTGGCACTACCACTACAATATCATGATAGTATCCCGCAAAAGCGGATAAAACTAGAATTTCACGTTGAGCATCAATCATGTTTCTCAGATAGACTTCCGTTTCGCCAGTGCTGGGACTGTATGCGCGAGATTCGTTCGTCTTCTCGATGACGAAGTTTTTCATGAGCAACAGCTCAAAGTCGATGAAAGGTCGTAAACTTCATGAGATCTACCCTGTGATTATGCGATTTGCGTGTCTGTCTCTAAGTATTTCGAAGGATTTGCTAACTAAGTACGTTGCCTATATATTCACCATTCAACTTGAAAAACCAGATAGTGACACTTCACGATAGATGTAAACTAAAAATATAATAGATAGTGATCTCAGTCTTCGGTATTGTAATTGGCAAGCATATGCTTACTCTTGATGTTATCTCAGTTTCCCTTTAGCATGTGACAGTGCTTGATAAATAAATGAATAAATAATGATAAATAAGCACAAATATTACGTTGGTGGTGCCATGTTCAAGAAATCACAAACATCACATCTCAGGCAGGATTCGAGAGGGACAGCCGTCGTCTCAGTGGCGTAGTGGTTAACGCTCGGCCCCGGTTATGCGCGAGACGCGGGTTCGAAACCCGCATGAGATGCGACTTTTGCGCTTAACCTGTCTGTTGAGACCACTAGTTGAGACCACTGAGACTACTCAGGGCACTTCGGAACCGAGTATCTCACCTGTTGCTGTGCCATCCTCATAGCCGGATGCACATCGTGTCGGCCTCCTGGACCACCGGGCCGGCCGCCACCGCCGCCCATCCCAGGATGGACTGGTGGCCTTGAAGGGGTGACTGGTGGAGGTGGTGGAGTGCGACCTAAAGAAAACGGTATCCATGATTGAAATTAACCCCTTCAAATCGAGAGGTACTCTTGGACTGCAACAGATGGCGCCAGTTCCACCCATACATTCGAGGGATAGATCCTCGCCTCAGGCCAATCGACCGGAGGTTGGTGAATTGGTGCCAGACTTCTTAGGGAAGGCAAAGACCCTGACTTGTGAAGGCCCTCGCAGGATCCTATCCCACTATATAATAAGCGAAACCCAAGCGATGTTTGTCTATTTGGCGGCTCATGTGGGTCCCGCCGCGATTGCCCGTTACCGTATTCCCAGGGACGCATTCCATCAGTTCAGCTCGCCGTTTTTTGCTACATGCTATTTGTTCATCGTTTTATTTTGAATCTTTTTTGTTTTATTTCAAATCTGTATTTCAGTTCATGTATATTTGTTTTTAGTGTGTATTTAGCAGCCGTTTGTCGGCCGGCAGGCCGCTGAATGGCTGGTAGTGCACAGCCCAGATATGCGTTTACCACGCCTCTACGATTCTCAATGCAGGGCGAGAGCATGGCGTATCCTTACTGAAATCAACGCCCAGCCAGTTTAGCTTACTTTTACACCTTACTACCAGAGCAACCTTTCAACAACTTTACATCTGGAAACTGCTCAACCTGTGGGTAGAAAACGGTAACGTGGCCAATCCTGAGTATGCGCCCTGCACACGTCTTCCACTCAGAATCGTCAAGGCTTACTAAATGCGTATTTGTTCAATACGGTAAGCGCTTTTCCTCTTCCGTTGAGGTGTTTTTTGAAGGTGGTAGAACACGTCCTAAAAATGAAAGCGGTCGCCGTATGTCCAACGAAATTAATCACCACCGGCAGTTTTTATGAGAAAGCGGATAAGTAGAAATCAGTCAGCCAATTCGAATCAATCAATTGGGTTTCTTCACGCATTAACTCTCAAGATTTCTTTGTAGATGACTTGGGCACGAGTGTCAGATCGCGTCAGCCGCGATCAGCCCCAACAAGCGCCAAGTCACTTGTTCGAATGACGTCTTTTGTTGCGTTGAATCGCTGGTGTTTAACTCAGGGGGATTGAATGATTCCGTAATTAATCGATAACTGATAGGTACCGATGTTCAAAAGCTCCATAATCTTCATCATTTGGCCAAGGCTACCATCTGAAACGTGGTTTGGGCACCTAAACGATACCTTTGAATAGTCCCTCGGGCCCCTTTTATAGGGGTAGCACATTTGATGAAAATTTATTTTACCAAAGAGTGGGCCGCTCACGGTACAGTGGTGAGAGGGTTTGTTGACACCCGTACGGTCGAGCGCCCGGGCCAATAAGGCCTTCCATCCCTCCGGCGTCAGGTAAACTGGTGCCGGACTAGTCTGGGAACGTAAAGATACCGACTTGGTATAGCGACTGGCCCGCGCGAGTCATTGTATAGGCCAAATACGCGTTCACCATGCCTCTTCGATTCTGATAGGAACACGAATGCGTGGCGTGTTCTTAAGGAACTGAAGAACGTTGGCCACTCCACCTTTTACCTTTATTTTAAACCCAATTACTAGAAGATTCGTTCATATGGTGATAGAGAATTGAGGGCGGAAGCCAAACGAGCATTTTTTGAGGACCAGCATTTCGGTGCTGTTGGGTAATTACCATCTGTCACAACTGGCGTGGGTACGGTGAGGGCGATCCAGCGCGGTATGTTATACCCTGAGACAAACCTGGAACCTGGCGCATCAGTAGCTCGCGGGAACCTCGCCGATTGAGGTATGTTCGGCGGTTATTTGAGAATGTGGGTAAATCAAATGCGTATCTCAGCCCTGGTCAGTTCAAACCTCAGTTATTTTGTTTCCACCCTAAGACCGTTTCAGTAGCAGCTCCACGACTCGAACTTTACCCAACGATTTCCGCTCGTCTGCTGAACTTCTACGGTTTTCTTCGGTTAGGTTAAACCTGGGGTTAGTTGAAGATGCATTCTTCCTGCTTACTTCAAAAGAGACTGAGTATTCTAAATTTCAGGAGGATCTTATCCCTTGAAGTTATACCTGTGGTCCCTTGGTTTCTTAACCGAAGCATCAAAACAGCTTTTCATTTTCCGCTGATCCCATGGTACAGACTCTCCGAAGAAAAAGCCGTCAGCTTTACAACCGTTGACCGCTGTCGAATAAAAAGTGCCGATGGACTATGATTTTGACCCGGTGCGCCTATTGATTCCCCACTTCACTCGAATCTTCTCTAGAAATGGTCAGGGTGGCGAAAGGCATTTAACATCACCGGATCAATCGAGAAAATTTAGAAAAGGCAGAAAGATTAGAAGACATCGTTAGAAAATGACATTTTATTTCAATTTTATTTGGCTTTATTTCAAGCAAATCTGCTTTTTTGTAGGCAGGTTAAAGTCAAAACTTATAGGTTTGTTCCTAAAAAGATTAGCAGTCGTCTTAGTACAATAGAGTTGTTCTTCGAAATCACGATTTTCACAGATAAAACGGTATGTTCTGCAATTTCGTGAAGTATTTCCATCAAAATTTATTTCAACTGTATGTATAATTTCGCCCAAAAAAGTCATCTATGCAGCTGAAACAAGCCAAATAACAGAAATCGATTAAATTTTACAAGACTTCACTTCTACAAGAAAAATAAAAGTTGAAAAATTCTCGATAGAAGTGAAAAATGATCCGAGTCTGGGTATTTACGCAACAGAAAGTGATCAAAAGTTAATTCTATTCCTGATTCCAACCGAAATGATAAGATATTTCCATGACGACTACGTCTAAGTGCTTGAAACTCGATATAACGTTAATACTAGTTGTAAGTTGGTAAAAAATACTTCAGCTGGGTAACCAAGATTAGTTTGAGCAGCTTCATTTGTATATACTGGCCTTGTCTACCCAAGTATTTTTATTTCTACCAACATCAAATCTTCTCACCTACCTACGAATTTTCCACCCCCCCCCCCAGGGCAAGCGTGCCAAAGGCAATCAGTCAAGCCGTTCGCGTCCTTCTCCACCACTCGTAGCCTGAGGCGTTGATGAACAATAAACCGGGTCGATACCTCCTACGTCTATACTAATTGAGAAGCTTGTTGCTGGCGACGCTTTGCAGGTTTTCCCGGCGATAGCGTCTACTTTACTTTCTGCGGAAGAATTCTGAGCCCTGAAGAATCCATGGGTAGAAAACGGTAACGTGGCCAATCTGCGGAAGAATTCTAAGCCCTGAAACTTTTTTAGAGAGCTTCAAAGCCTTAGAAATTCTCCCTGAGTCGTGAACGACACCGGCGATATCGATTACCATGAAACCACCAAATCCGGTTACCGCGGTACGTCGGTTATCTCCGGTTTCTTCCCGCCAAATTACTGCGGTTTCCAACGTTCAGGGAAGGTTTAGTTTGAGGCTACAAAGACTCTAAATCAAATTCAAAATCAATTATTGCCTCAGGCATTGCAGTTAGCAATCCAAACATGTGAACTATTCTGATTAAAATCAGTCCCTACCTATACCCGCTGGACAAACCGAATTTCTCAAGTGAAAGGTATGGAACTTTGTAAACATAAAGGTTAGTATAGATAAGATGTCGATAAGAGTGTTCCTGCGAAAACAGTCCCGAATCGACTATGACTGTCGCTGAGTCACTGTTCACCTAGGGTAAAAGACGTTTACCTGAGAAAAATGAGCGATGTGAGAACTGAACAAATTTGTACTTTCAGACGTTTTTCGCTGACAGCACCCCATCAACCTTTACCTTTACCTTTACATCGTCGCTGGGTAAGAATGGACATAGCGATTCATTTATGTATAATCAAAATGGTATCTACACTAACTGATGTTGCATCTCGAGTAACTCCCAAGTTTCCTCCTAACCGAACCACAACTTATTTATTTGTTTATTTGTGAATATTTTGATGTTACTATGATTTCCGAGGTTAATTTATTGAAATAGGGAATCCTCTTTCGGCGGGGGAAAACTTCGCCACAGCCTGTCAAAGTTGCACAAAATCATACGTACATTGCGAAAAAAGTTACCGCGTGTGGTGAACTTGGCACTCTAGAATTTATTTTATTTAGTTATTTATTGAGACGTGCATAGCAGATGCACGTAAAACTGCAAAACCGCAGAAAACCAACGTTGAAACTGCAAAGAAGAAACTGGTACACCGTAGAAATTTACGAATCTGAAGGAATAAACAAATACTGTTTCTGAATCTCTGTTTTTTTTTTCAAATACAATTAAGGTTTTGGTGGAATGCGATGGTGTCTTTCATACCAGGCGTCAAAATCGGGCGCTTTTATACCTTCTCATCAGCTTTCTCAGGAAAAGTAACTGAAATAAAGAACGTTTTGTTTTTGCTTGAAAACCACGATTTTTTTGAAATTTCTTCATAAAACGCACATCAGACACAAAAATAATGGCAGTGAAAAGCTGGATTCGAGTTCAGTTAGATTAGGCGAAGATTTCGGAACTTTTCGTTTCGTGATGACAGTATCTTTCGAGGAGACTCCTATGGCAACATTCGGGGGTCGTAAACCAAGTAGCGTTAGGCCCTTGTTATACGTTCGCTCACCCCCCAGCGTAACTCGTCCATTCAGTATCAGACACCGTGGGGGAAGACACGTTTGTACGAGTTATCATGGTGACGCTGGCGTGGTGAACTCGTACAAACGTGTCTGGCCCCACGGTGTCTGATACTGAATGGACGAGTTACGCTGGGGGTGAGCGAACGTATAACAAGGGCCTTAGTTAGCGATACTCGAGAGAGACTGGCCTGTAACTGGGTCGTTTTTGGATGAAATAAGAAAATATCATGAGTTTTGAACTCAACATAGATAGACGAATCGACTGATATGTTCAAATTCTTAAATGGCTCACTAGGTAGGAAAAGAACACTCAAAGGCATTCTGGAGCGTTCTGGACGTTTTCATTTTGGGACAAAAGTTATGAGCGGTGTTGCAGGTCGACAATGCGCCGATCGGAGGGATTCTTTAGTCTTCTATAGGAGTTTTATCCTTCATAGGAACGGTACGAATGAAATGACTTTACCGTTGCCCTTTGCTTAATCAATCGATTGATTTTCAAAAAAGGATTCATTAGAGGAGGAGGAGGAGGAAAATAGTCACCCTCGACTTTAGGGCACGTGGTACAGTAGTGAAAGGCGCTACTGACACCTGCACCATCGAGCGATCGGTCCCGGGTTAACAACCCTTTCCCTCCATCCGAGGTCGGGTAAATTGTTACCAGACTGGGAAGACAAAGGCACTGACTTGCTATAGGGCTGGGCCCCGCAAGTCATTATGTAAGCAAAATATGCATTCATTATGCCTCTACGATTCTGAATGGGACAAGGATGCATGGCGCGTCCTCAAGGGACTGGCCAACGCCGAACAATTTACCCTACGGTTTACCCTGAAATACTTGGTTAACAAATAAAGTGTGGCCACGAGGTCGCTTCCTATAGTTCACCCATAGTGATATTATAGCGGTTTTTTTTTTTCTAGAAAATCATGATTTTTCTACAAGAGTGCATCTCGAGCAGATTCTTTGCATTGGCGTTCTGATGAGCTCGCCAAGAAGTGCCTATTCCTTTTTCTCTTTTTTTCTTTTTTCTTCCTATTTTATAAAAACAGGCAACTCATTTGCAGCCGCGTGTTCGTCGCCGACGAAGAAGCGGTAATAGAATTCCCTTCTTTCCATGGGGCACTTGAATTTTTATCGTAGATTTCTAAACGAGCCCTCAGCAGTCAGTTAGTAAAGAGCTACAGGTTTTCAAAAAGCAAAGGTAAAGGTAATGGTGAAGTGCTCGGTGTTGATCAGTCCTCTGAGATTACGCCATGCATTTGTTTTCCGTTCAGAATGCACATTTGGGCTAAACAATGACCTGCGGGGGCCAACCGCTGTACCAAGTCACTGTTTCCACCCTCCAGACAATTCTGGTAGCAATCTACCCGACCACGGAGGTACGGAAAATTCGGTTGCCCCGAGCGATCATCGATCGCTTGACCGTGCGAGCGGAAGTAGCGACTCTTACCACTGTACCATGCTCACGTTAAAAAACAAAATAATACAGAAACTGCGCTCACCTATTAGGCTCATAAGCATCGGGTGTATAATCGTGGGGTAGAGCATCGCAAAACAAACAACGATCACACCGACCACCAGGCCCAGCTTCCAGCCTGAACGACGGGTATGAGGCAAACTTTTAATTTTAATTTTAAATTTTTCGAATGTTCCTAAAATTTAAGCGAACCGGTGAAAATACTGTCGTCATCGTCGTCATCGGAACGGTGTCGCCGCCGCTTCCGCTCCCGTTCTCGCCCACGTGTCGGCATTCTGTGAATGATTTCTCTATTTATAAAGATGATGAAAAATAAAATAAGAACGACCGATAGCGTGACGAAGAATGAAAGAATGAACTCCTTATCGTGACCTGCGACTGCTTTTTATTCTGTTTTATTCCAATTTTATTTCAATTTTTCTTTTCTAGTTCTTTATTCTAATTTTATCAGTTTTCTCTTTTTTTTTCGTTTTTTCAGACGTACGACTACATATAGCAGAGGCACGTAGATGTGGGTCTTATGGCGCTAGGTTAATCGCGAAATTCGCGACCCAGGCGGAACTCGAACTCGCGTCTCGGTTTTATCTGGGCACAGCGATGCTACCGGTTACGCCACCGCATTCCCATTAATATCTATTTTTTATTTATTTGTATCAGTATAGCTACATGCAAATCACATCAATGAAATCTGTAAGTATAGTACCAGCAACCGGCCAAATAAAAAATAGGTTACCCCAGGTATGAATACATTATATTTCATTCATAAATATAAAATAAAAATTTATGAATCCGTGACCCTTGTTAATGCGATGATTATCGGTTTTTTCCATTCATTTATTACGATTATTCCCTTATCACATCCGGCCGGCCACCTCTATTCTCGTTCTATTGTGTTTAGTTGGTAGCCTTCCTAATCTTTGCCCATTTCTTTTGTGGTTCAAAATCTTTTTCTCGCTTATTTTGATAGTGTTTATTTTACAGTCAATAAACAAATAAATAAGGCAAATGACGCATTCGCTTTCCATTCAAAATCGTAGAAGGAAAATCGTAAAATGAGTGTCTGTGCAGTAACTTACCAAGGGTAATTGAGAAGGTAGTCACTGCCTTTCTCGACCAGAAAAGTCAGGTAGAAGTTCACCTGGGCTGCGAAAAATAGAAGGCTTACGTAGTTAGGCAGTTTCGGAACGTTTTAATTCTATCCTTTCACTTGTTCCGTAGCAAGTATAAAAGCCGTTCTGCCCAATTTGGAACAACAAAAATTATTTAGAAATGTAAATAAAACAAGGAAATTAGATATCCGATGTTTAGTCTCCGTTGCAAGTACAATTTTTGTCCTTTACAAGGGCTCGATTCATTGTACATGCATATTAAGTAATTAATTTATTTATTTATTTATTTATCGTGCACTTGAGGTGCGTATGTCTCATTCCCGTTCAACACAACCTCTGAAGTGCTCATCAGGCCAATTGGATGACATAGAATTGAATTTTTTCAACGGAATTCACTCTGACAATATTAAGGAGGAAGGTATAGATATAAAAATAATAATAAAATATTCATCTTGGAATTGTTCCGTGCTCTTCAGCCGAGTAGAGAACCAGAGATGAAGTTGTATGAAGAGCACTGCACAACATTCCCCTGGGACAGATAGATTGCTGCAAGTTCGGCAATGGGAGGGAGCAGCTTGCACTGCAGATGTTCGTGGAAAAAGAATGCCCGAGGCAAAGTAATAGCTCCGATATTCGCACCTGTCCTACCCGTACTCCCTTTGCACTAGTTATTTTGCGGGTTCCTGGAGGTAAAGGTTTAATCCGGGTTTCAAAATAGACTAGGCGGAAAGTTCAAACTAGGTAGACTGAACTAAAACTAGAGTAGACTAAACTAAGTATGAGCTAAAATAAAAAAAATGAGAAATTATAGTCGTCCGATTTGATGGCACTTGGAATTCGTACGAAATATAAAAGTTTAACTGTCACCCTCGTATCTTAGCGAAATGACAAATAAAAAGATAAAAAGATACAGAAGAGATACTGAACATTGGAAGTATTGAACAGTGTCGAAGAAGCACTAAACAATAGTAGGTTCACACAGCATAATTAATACCCGAAGACGAGGAACATCAGAAGAATTTCGTTTTATAATAATTCATCAATAGAAAACACTATATATAGACTCCTCTTCAATCGAACTTATTACAATCACCTTGAACTTCCCATAAATACCTGAATTTTCTAATGAAATTTCAGCTATTTGCGGTGGGATTTTCTTTTTTTTTGGGTTGGTGTTGTTTGATCAGAACCCAGAACGATGTGCGTGCAAACCGTCATATAAATCACAAAATTTACATTCGCGAGCCTTCGACCCGATAATTCCCTTGTCATATTCTACCTAACCGGTCGAATTGTTCAACTCGTACTTTTAGAATTTTGTTGTGAAAATGATGTGCTCCTGAATTTTTTTTCAACAATCAAAACATTAACACGTTGACGACAGCGCCTTTTTCGCGTGTCTGGCGCGTGGGACCAACCGATTTTCTAGCGCGCCGAGGCTGTGGCATGATGCCGTCATACAGCGAATTTTTTCAAAATGGAAGTGAATAGTAAATCTCGAAGACTATATATACAGTCCTGTAATATCGGGGATTGTGACTATTCCTTTTTTGCAATGAAAACAGAAAAATAACAGCTGGAAGCTTCTAGAATGTCCTTTTCCCCTATACAGGTTAAAAAGAAATTGTTATTTGTTTATTGTTCATTATTTGTTTATTCTAATAGTTAATATTTGTTTGTATTTATGTGTTTGTTTCAGTAACCAGTATTAGTTTGCATTTATTTGTTTCTTGCAATAACCATTATTTGTTTTTACTTGTAAAGAAAACTAGTGCACTGTCAAAAATTGCAGTAAATCAGAAGCTAAGAATCATTTTCATGGACCATGCTCCCTATAAGAATGCGCAAAGGTCTACTAAAAAGTGTTCTACTAAGTGTACTACTACTAAAAATGTCAACGTGTTAAACATCGTGGTTCAACCAAGTTCCGTTTCGATTCCTTTTTTGAGAAGCAATTTTTCATCAAGCGTACAATGCAAGTGCTAAATACTCGCAAAATTTTGCACACAAAACAAAAAATAGTCGGAGAGGCATTGATGAGCAAAAAAATATTGAAAGAAATGGAAAAAATCCAAAAGTAATCGAAAAGCACAAGAAATAAAGATCATATTTGCAGCGGAAAACCGGAAATTTCCTGCGAACCTCGTCTATTGACGACCAGTCAGCTCTTGTTATTGGTGCAAGGGATTGTCGCAAGAAAACCGGTGCTGGTTGTCGAATCACCCAGCTTTCTCTATGCATACATAGTTAATGGTCGGGTTATTTTCATCGGCGCCGCCGAGAATTCCCCTCCAGCCATTATTTTTGAAGAAAAGATTCGAATCCCATCCGGGTTTCGATTTTTTTGCGTTGAAAGAGCTTTTCGAAACGAAAGGTTCGAATCTCATCCGGGTTACGATTTTTGCGTTGAAAGGGCATCGTCTGAGAATCAAAATTTATTCTGCGCACGGTTATTGTTAGACGTATAACGTTGTGTCATGTCACATATTAGAACCTCCATATGTAGCGCAGATTATGTTTGAGGTAAATTTGGAAGGATAGTGTTATGCCGTAAATCCAAACCTGCGCTACATACGATGCACAGGTTGTATGAGTGGAAGAATGTTACTGTAGAAATCGTCCGCAGATACTTTGGTAACTTGATACCCTGCTGGTGATGAATCATTTTTTATTAACTGCCAGATGACCTTACGGCACGACACGAGCAAGATGTCACGAATATCAGTTATCTTTGTGTTACCTTAACCTATTCCTGTTGAGGACGTTTATCAGCCGACCCACGAGAAGAGTGCAATAAAATGAATCACACCAACGATGGTGGTAGTGCATAGAGATCTACCCAAGACGTGGGAATAAATGAATGAATGGGACTACCCCACTGGTTACTGAGTGATAAGCCATTATCACTGATCAACGGTCTTTCCTCATCAATTCCTATACTCGTTTGTCTTACTATTCGTAGAAAGACAAACGAGTAGGACAGATCTGCGACAAATATGACGTGCCCAACTGGTCTTATAAAAGTAGATACTTAAAATACGACTCCCTTCAACCTGGGCATGGCGTTGAATATGAGATAGTGGTGATACTTCAACTAATAACCAAGGATAGAATATTCATCTTTATTGAGGCCGTTGTTAGATCCACAAACTTCGTAATTAAAGTCAAAAAGTAGAATAGCTCTGCTGGTAATGTAAAACCGCAGTATAATTATCTGCTAGATGAACTTACGGCAGGATACGAGCAAGGTATCACCAGTATCATTTATCCTGTGTTACCTTGAGTTATTCCTGTTGAAGACGTTTATCAGCCGACACACGAGAAGGGTGCAATAGAATGAATCACTACGACGATGGTGGTATTGTATAAATATCTACCCAAGACGTAGGACCACCTGGTTGGTTAGTAGGTGGTAAGCCATTATCACTGACCAACGGTCTTTCCTCAACAATTCTTATACTTATTTGTCTCGCTATTGGTACGTAGGACAGATCTGCGACAAATATACAACCGTGCTTAAAAGTAGGTACTTAAAATACGACTCTCTTCAACCGCGGCACGACGTTGATTATGAGATAGTGGTGATACTTGAGCTGATAACCAACCATACCTCCTTTAACTTTCTCTTACCTCATGTCAGTGGTACTCTGGTGGGTCCTAAGTGACTACGGGAATCTCGTTTTCATAATGTGTGTAAAAAAATTTCCTTGTTCGTTAGTGTTCGTTCGATGGTTTCTAATTGTCCAACAGTGCTTTCACTACTGGTTATTAACGGTTTTTTGTTCTGTGTTGGATTGAGATAAATAAATAAATAAATAGTATATAGAGCTTTATTAAGGCCTAGTAGAACCTCAAACTTCGTAATTAAAGTCAAAAATAAAATAGCGTTCTTGATATTAGTTTCTTCTACCTAGCTGTAGGGTGGAAAACCTCATTTGACCGCCTGACATTTCAACCTTTCCGTCGCCTTTGGAGGTCCCGTCCTCCACCTTTGAGCTTAGTGCGCAATGTTAACAATAGTTTAATATCAAATAGAAGATTATCATCGACGAGGTTTAAACATGAAAGAATTTGGAGGTTGTTGAAGTAGAGTAGTACGAGAAAAGTACGAGAAAGTAATTCGGAAAGGGATTAGCGGGTGACTAATGTAGAGAATGGACGAGTTGCTCGGCGCCGGCTCTAGCCAACGGTCCGGAGCGACGAGAATCGTTGAGGGCTGCGGAATCGATCGTCGTCCGTCGGTCGGCAACGGGGGTGGGGTGGGTTGGCCCGACGGGGGTATGGCGAGGACGGGGGTGGTGGGGTACCCCGACGACCACAACGGCGACACCCAGCTGACTCTCTGGCCAACAACGGCCTGCTGGCATCCATGGGCTGCATGTGGCGGGACAGAACCCTGCTGACGTTTAGTGGGTGTGGAATGAGCCGCCGATTGATTCAGCGGCTCTCTTTCCACAGCACCAACTCGCCCCAGCCATCGGCATGATTTATCACTTAACAGCTCTCCAGCTGCTCTCGCTCTCTGCCCAAGAATTCTATTGCAGAAATCCTATTGCAGTTCGGCATTAATTCTTGTTCAGCGACACCCCGAGACTGATGTAAACCTTTTTATTCGGTCTGCGCTGCACCGCCGTCAGAGCGAAATCTGTTGCAGTTTTTCGATAAAACGCCTAACGCACAGCTGCCTGTCGACACTAAATATTTGCTGCTCATCCTCAACGCTCGTTAAGCTTCGATCCTCTGTCGTACAGGTGCACAGCTGTCGTCAATCACTCGTAATTGTTTGTTTCGTAACTCGATTTCAACAGGAGATCACCGATTCTTCAGCTTTTCGGCAGAATTCTTCATTTACTTATTTATTGGGCAACCAGGGCCTAAATTCATGACGGGTATCGGCACAATATACCCGAGAATAAACCCCGGTCGGCGCCATTATTCGCATTCATGAACGCGCCGCGGAGTGGAATAGACTCGCGATATCCCCCAAATAAACTCCGCGGCGCGTTCATGAATGCGAATTGGCGCCGACCAGGGTTTATTCTCGGGTGTATTGTGCCGATACCCGTCATGAATTTAGGCCCAGGTCTGCCAGCAATGAAGTAGAAGTTAGTGAGAAAACAGGACCACCACATATTTTAGAAATCGAGAGATCAGCAACACAGAGCTAACCAAGCAGCTCGAAAACTTAAAAATGGAACTAGAGCAAACTTTACAGTTGAATTATCCAATTTTTCAAGTCTTTTTCAAGTTGCAGAGGTCTAAACTTCTTCCCTACGGTGGCCTTCACTTAGAATTCGCCATAAAGGATACTAGGAAATAAATGTTTTGGAAGTCTGTCCTACGCCGAGGTGAGGTCGATTTCCGCCTCTCCATCGATCTGTGTATTTGCCCGCTCTCAAATTCCAGTTGGGTTGAGCTGATCATTATCGATTGACTGATATGAGGAAGTCAGTCCGTTCGTTGTTTCTTCAACACTTTTATTACCCGAAGAAATGGAAATCGATGGTGAACAAAGAAAAGGCGAGAAGCACGGGAGGAAAGTGGCCGCCATCGCATGCTCCAGCGTAATTCTTCTATTGTCGGCTTGTTTTGCCTGGAGCAAGCCCCACGCGGGGAAAATAGAGATGTATTAGGGTGTTTTCTTGACGCTCCTGCCATTGGTCCTGTTCCAGCGGACAGGGAAAACAATAAAATACATTGTTCCCAGCTTTAGTATGATAGATTCTGTAGGACACGGTTCTGGGTGGGTTATGCAATTGTAAAGGGTAAGTGCCGATAGCCAAAGCCGGCTGGGTTACGATGGCGATAAAGCGGAAAACAAGATGGGACTGGCTGTTCTTGGGTATCTTTTTTTACTTGCATTCATCTGGGTGTCTTTATTTGTTGTTTGAAAGGAATAATCCGTAACAGTTAAAAATTAAAGCTTCTTTCGTATTCGTTTGTCTGCGTACACCTCACATGAAGGTCATTGATCCAAATGGCGCTGTTTTATCAACAACCTGATGGATTTTCTCCACCTATCTGATTGCTCAGTGGTAAGAGGCGCTACTGACACCGGCAGGATCGAGCGATCGATCCTTGCCCGGGATTACCAAGTCTTTCATCCCTCCAGGGTCGAGTAACTTGGTACCAGACTTGTCTAGCAAGCTAAAGACACTGACTTGATATAGCGGCTGACCTTCGCAAGTCATTGTATAGGCCAAATATGCAATCACCGTGGCTCTACGATTTGAATGGAAGATGAAAAATGTGTCGTTTCTGGTGTCCCCGCGTGGTAGCCCGGCCGAAGGCCGAGCCTCGTCGAGCGATGAGTCACCAGCCGAGGAATCGAAGGGCAAAGGACCGAAAATCAAAGGAGTCGGAAATCGCTGATAATAATTTCCACGAATATGAAAATTGGTATATGAAAAGATAGGCTTCGAGCTACTGAATTCAAATATAAACTTATCTTTACGTATGAACCAATTTAAAAAAATATATAGAAAAATGACGGTTTCAGTGCACGAAAGCGCCGCTGCAGCCGCTTTTTCGTACATCCGGTACTGTAGTTCTGTTAGAATTCATGGCTGGATTTTTAGTATTTTTTTCAGAAGGTGCATTTACCTTTATTCATGGCCATTCCGCTGTCTCTGCACTTCCCTGCAGGGTCTTGGCTAAGCCCATCGTCGGTAACAAAGCGCGACATTCCACTTGGCTAAGCTCGTCCATTCATTACGTGTTCTTGGCAATCCATTTGCCTTCCTCGCTCACCCAATAGGTTTGCCTTTGCATTCTAGAGTTCCACTTTATGTTTCTTCTGCTATTCCTAGGTGTTTTTGCCTTTGAATTTCATTACGTTAGGTTGTTGCAAAAGTCTTGCAACACTTTTGCAACATTCTTCAAAATAACAGCAATTTACTGAAACAAAATCTCAGTCAACGATATAATCACCATTAATATATATGACTCTTCCCCATCTTTCGGGCAACTTCTCAGTTCCTCTCCGCCAGAACTCCAGGAGCTGTGACGAAAAAAATTGGCCGACCTCTATTGCCAGTTGGTCTCGGTTGTCGAATTCCATATCTCGAAGGTGTTGCTCTAAGGACCTGAATAAGTGATAATCTGTTAGAGCAAGGTCTGGAGAATAAGGTGGATGCGGTAGAACTTCCCAGCCTAAATCTGAATTTTCTCACGAGTCGCTCTTGCGACGCGACATGAGGACGAGCGTTGTCATGCAAGAGGTAGACTTTCACCTTTCAGGGCGGTTTTCTCGCATGACGGGAAGTTCTACCGCACTCACCTTATTCTCCAGACCTTGCTCCCTCAGATTATCACTTATTCAGGTTCTTGAAGCAACACCTTCGAGATATGGAATTCGACCACCGAGATGAACTGGAAATGGAGGTCGGCCAATTTTTTTTTTCGTCTCAGCTGCCGGAGTTGTGGCGGAGAGGAATTGAGAAGTTGCCCGAAAGATGGGGAAGGGTCATCTATATGAATGCTGATTATACCGTTGACTGAGATTTCGTGATTAATAAATTGCTGTTATTTTGAAAAGTGTTGCAAGTCTTTTGCAACAACCTAATAGTTCATTTGCCGTTGAAGGTTAAAGTAGGCGTGACTTTTGTTCAGTTACTACCCTATGGGTGTGCCTTACCTTTCTTGAAAGTCAGGTATATGAACTCCCTGCTTCAACGACTCCATCGAAGGTATTGAGAGAGAAAGATAAAGTGGTGTGCGTTGATCACTACCCTAAGCAGACGCCATGAACTCCTCTTCCTTTCCGATTTGTAAACTCATGGTGTATTTGACCTACACAATGTCTTTTGAGACCCAGCGGTTATACCAAGTCAGTCTTTACCTTCCCAGACAAGTCTTCTACCCATTTACCGGACCACAGAGGGATGGAAGGTTTGGTTAGCCTGGACGAGAATCGATCACCCGGCTGGGTGGGCACAAGTTGCGTTTCTTAGCAGTGCACCACTTGGGACGCATTCATCATTATCATTATGGTCTTTTCATTTCGAGGATTTTCACAAAGAATAGGACCCGCCAGGAGAAGAAGTTGGACGCTAAAATTCAATTTTCCAGCGGATTTCGAGCCGTTTCGTGACAAATTGTTCCGTCCCACAGGAAAAACAAAGTAATAGGATGAGGCAAGGTCTGCGTGGGAAGAATTAGGCATGCAGGAATTTTCCCATAAGCTAAAGGAATAGGAAGAAGTGAGATGCAGCAGTTGAAATCAGTTTTCTTCAATAGGTCATACATCACTTATCGCTAGGACTTAAGGAGAAGCGGGAGATTCATAGCCACCTGCAACGGAATTCAGGCATTCAAAAACGCGTTAGACCGGTACTTGATTACGTGAAAATTTGACAAGTTTTATGCTGTTCAGTTGATTTGATCACTATCAGTTGTTAAATATTAGATAGAGCAAAAAAATCTGTATCGAAAACTCTAAAGGAGTCAACTTGAGCGTTCACAAGAAAACCAGGAGCACCATCGGAAAATTATTCTTGCATTCCGAAGGGTGGTTTAAAACTTTGCAATTTCCGAGACAAATAAAAACAAATGATATACGATCTAATAGAGAAAATCATTGTCTATCAAACGGTACATTAAGTTTTGTTTATGCCTCTGAAATTGAGCAGAAAAAATCGCTGTCGATGAGGTTATTTTTTCACATTTTCGCTTTTCACTTTACTAGCCAAAAAACGATGACATTGAGAATTATAACAAATCACAAGTGCACAGCTCGGAAGAGCAAATAATTCTTTTTCGAATGCTGTGTCAAACTCTGCAAAAGCTTTCGAACTAAACTTACAGCTGTCGTTTGAAAAAGACGGCGGGAACTTTCTTATCAACCTAATACATATCGATGGGGTTACTAGCAATGTTCCCAATTGTTTCAGTGTTACTTATGTTTTGATTGTTGATTTATCGATGTTTCTTGATCTATACACACGGCGTTTTCCCGTGTAATAAATAGTAATATATTACTATTATTATGTAGACTATAGTAACCATTAGAATCTGCAAATGTGACACTGGTGCTTCTTGTATTTGACCGCCAACTGTGATCGTATGCTTCATGTTCTGGAGAGAACCATGAACTTCTCTCGAATTCTCTTGCTCTATGAAGGTTGGTGTAACTTCAGCCGCAACGAGTAGAAGCGCAAAAAACGATTTAAAAGAAAAATACAAGTTTTCTGTCGTTTTTCTTTTCATTAAATATCACGTTTTGGATTCTGCCGCTGACGGTATAATGAACTTTTCTTTAGTGGGTCCACATTGAGAAACCTCTCGATTCGCATGATCGCTTTTCTGGACACGTTCTCTTTCCTGTTTCGAAGCATCCATTCGGTTTGGAATGCAGTAGACGCAAGTTTACACAACCACAAAACAACTTCACCGATCGCTAAAATCGGTTTGCAAGAAGTAGAGCAGGAATTCTCCTCTTGTATAACCTGTATAATTACGTATTCATGAAAAGAGAATTTCGAATGTCTGAGAAAGAATAGCAACAATGAACGCTTCTCTAGGCGTTTTTTAGGTTTCTTAATTAAATGCCTACCGTCCGGTGCCTTTTTGAATCGCTTGTTTTCCGCCTCCTCTGGCTTATATCGCATTTATCGTTCCTCCTTACCCATCTACTCTTTCACATTCTTCTTCGTCCTCTTCAATCCTTTCTACTCTTCTTTCTCTTCTATCTTGTCTATCATTTTTTCATCATTCTCTTCTGGTTTGCTTGTCGATGGATCTCTTTGTTCAGTGATTCGTTGCTGTGTTATGGGTTCCATCTCGTCCACTGATAAACGGCGCCCTGTTCATATTTACTCAGCAAGGTCATCAGTGAAGCCTCGTGCTTGCCCGCCTTCCCTATTCGCCAGAATTTCACTCTATTTCTTCGAGAGCAGCTGTTTCCAAGAGTTTTCCACAGTTAATTACACCTTGGAACTTGTTTTGTTGGATCTTCCTGATTAGATTTATACTTTTTACATCTACTAATTATATTTTGGTTAGTGCTTTTAGTGTTTCCATGTTTTCCTACTAACCATTTTTTCTTTAACGAGCCTATGTGCGCAGTTAATAAATAAATAAATAATCTGTTGGGTCCCTTTTTGATGGGTACGATCTCTTTTTACTTTTGGGATCCCGGCAGATTACGGTAGATCACACCAAGTCCACCTCTGAATCAGAGATCTATCTTCAAAATAGAAATTTGGGTAGATGAAACGATAAGAAATAAAGATGAAATCTCAGAAATAAAGTGATTTATTTAATTCGATTATATATTATTTGATTTATTTATATTTTAATTGATATATTGATTAGATAGGTTCGATTTATTTTATTTATTTTATTATTTTATTTTATTTATTTTATTTTATTATTTTTGCTTATTTATTTACTCCTCACCTATTTATTTATATTTTATTATTTTTATTTATTTATTTTTATTTTATTTGATATAGATTAGATAGATCTATTTTATTATATTATTTTTACTTATTTATTTACTCCTTATTTATTTATTTAATTTTTATTTAGTTATTTATTTTTAATTTATTTGATATAGATTAGACTTTTTACATACATAGATATGGATGAGCTGTGAAACAAGAAAAGTATGTTAATAAAACAAAGACAGTGCTCAGGACCCAAGAGTCGGAGCAAACGAGCTGAGAGGGATTTGTAAGAATCCATTCGCTCACTCATTCATCATTAAGGCAAACTAGTCTACAGGCAAAATACGCATTCATCTTTCCTCTACGATTTTGGGTGGAAGACGAATGCACGGCGCGTCCTTAGTGGACTGATCAATTACAACTACTGTACCTCTACCTATGCGGTGCTGAACGCAGGCCTATCCCACTCATTCCTACCATAGCTGGACATAATTCTATAAATAACGTCGGATCCGTAATGGGAAACTCCAGATGATTTAAAAACGATTCTGGTGCAAAGTAGTTTGATTCTGACCCCACCGCAAGTGAATGAACTATAAAATTATGGTGGTCCTGAAGTCGTCATGGTATGGTACAGGACGGTGAAATCAACCTACGAAGATTCATCGATCCCATACAAATATTTATGTAAATAGATGCAGCGGTTCGTATTTAGTATGCAAAAGTGCGTGGCAATCTCCGCTCCTGGACTTCACGCTCTTTTGCAGAATCGCCGCTCGCGGATTTCCATTCGGCGGTGTTCTTACAGCGTGGTTGACCTACTTTGTGTTCATGCTAGTGATATCAGCTGATAAAGTGATCAGTCTTATTTTATTGCTCCATTACGACTAGCTATGGATTGCTCTGGATCCAATTCCAGGCGAGTTTCAATACGTAGGCTGCATCAGTGATTTGAGGACTTTGTTTTCGCTTTCAAGGTATTTTTGCCTTGTAACCTTGGAGTTTAACATCCTGATTTATCTATTCATATTCATCATGACTGATCGCAGGTTATATTGAATATTTTGTACTACATTACTATATTTATTGTGTTTATTCCTTATTATTTATTGTTTTATAACTGATTGTAGATTCCATTGGTCCAACTTCTCTTTTGTTCTCCATTTTTTGTCTTTTTCTTAGGAGTATAGTTACTATTAGATTAACCGAGGACTTTTCTAGACAGAACTGCTGCGGCAGCTTCATCGTATTCATGCTTTATTGATTTGATATTATGCACTTTCCCAGAGGTGCATTAGTGCTTCTTCCGTAATTGGGCTGTCATTGTAGAGGCTCAAATTCTATTTATTCATTTACTGCTTCAAAGCTTGGCTGTGGATCCATGTGGGAATACGCCCAGTAAACAAAATCTTTTCAACTTTACACAACAAACCCGTCGCTGAAAACAGAAGGCAACTAAGAAATGGCTTTGAAAGGAACCGTACAGCTAAATAAACTGCATAGAATAAAAACTTTTACAAAAACATAAAATAAAAGCCACAGATCCAAAAACGCCGCTCTTTTGCACCATATAGTTACTTGGTTAGTATCTACATATAGTGCGTTTCATAATTATACGCCACCCCCCTATTTTGGTGGTTCCCACTTTAACGAAAGAGATGCAGTTTTTTCTTTGATGTCATTTTCATCAGCATGGGAAATAAAAAAGGAAAACGTTTTTTGGAATTTATGAGCTGATGTGATATTTTTTATATCGATTTTCTAATATCCGCAGGTTTTTGCGCCCAGCGCGACACTTTGGTTTCCTGTAGATTTATTAAAGATGCAGTTACAATCCGGTTATTAAATTCGTTGATTATTCTTCCCTGTTCCCCACCGCTGCTATCAAGCGGTTCCGTATTCCTGAGCGCGAGTTTCGAAGAATTTGTGGGCCGATTTTCACGCACTGCGCCAGTGACTCGCACCTGGGGCCGTATACTCGTCTCTCCCGGCCGGGCGATGGGCGCCCTTCGCCCGGCAGGGTGTGGGCGAATAGACACACTGAGTTGTGTTTATTCGCACTAGCCCGGCCGGGCGAAGGGCGCCCATCGCCCGGCCGGGAGAGACGAGCATACGGCCCCTGATCTCCGCGATGGTGGCTTAGTGATGTCTGTTCACATACACATCTGGAATTAGTATCCTCTAACGATTCTCCACTGTATAGCAATCCAGCCTACAAGCAACATCCTCTAAGATCTCAACACCGTGGACTTCAGGGGATGATTAAGTCGAGTGCCATAGATGGATTTTCGCGTATTCACGCTGAATCGAGAATTTTACTGTCCGGCGCTGGCTCAGAGGAGGCATATTTTGCTCTGCTATCACTTTCTGGTAATTTTCTCCATCCAACTGTGTGTTAGTGAAGGTCACTTCGATCGTTATGATAGCACAAAAGGCGCCCCAACCCAAAAGTTAAGGTCCACCGAATCTCCTTTTTCTGAAAAATGGCGGTTCTTCTCTGTTAACATGAAAGTAACTCTACTGCCTGCCCTATACTTTTAGAATGCCCTTCTTTTGTCAAATCAAACTATCTGCAATGAGCCTGACCCATTTTCCAAATCTCTCTGGACACAATTGTGCAAAGCCATAAAATGCACCATTGTGCCCATCGCTGTTTGAGTTTCATTCTCAAAAATGAAGCAGAACCAGCTCGTGCGACCTGGTCAGGCAAAATGTCTACATCATTGCTAAACTGCAGATGTTCGACTGTTCGGTGTAGAACTCTCCATGTAAACGAGCAAGGAGATGGAAGCTTCAAAACTATAGGGATCTGACGCAGACTTGCGGTACTTTTGGGTGTAACTCTGTGAATTTTTCCCTAACCCTCATTGGATATTTGTCGCAAACGACTACTAGACATCTTCTTGACATAGCCTTCGGAGCCGCGCAAGCAGCCTCAAGCAGCGGGCCTGGAACGACCAACTTTTGCCGCGAATCGGCTGATGAATAAATAGATCGACGCGGCTAAGAGGGGAAACTGCGGCTAGCTCTTCAGAAGTAAGATGTGGAGCTAGAGGTATATGTGCAGAACATCTACTCACAATATTAGCTCGTTTTATGGAAAACCAAAAACAGGAAGACTTTTTTAGTGTGAGGTTCCACTCAGCGTGAAATGACGAAAAAACGAAATTTTTTTATAAAAAATGCTAAATATATTCATGTAGCTCGAAAAAGTGTATAGCGTGGTTATTTTCCATGCTTCTTAGAATGAGATGTGAGGTAAAGCTGCATCTCTCACAAAAAAGTGGGAACAACCAAAGTAGGGGGGTGGCGTATAATTATGAAACGCACTATAGAAAGCTTTGACACATATTTCCACCCTCACCCTTTATTTCACTTGATATATCACTAGAAGCCTCCTCCATGATCCGGGGCCTCAACGCGGCGAGGGGGTGGCAATGCGTGTAAGGCAATGATGTTCAGTGGAAGAACTGCTTTGGCAAGGACATCCGCTGTGATGGAGTCTTACTCGTAGCGAAAGACGGATCACTCCCTCTATTTCGCAACGACTGGACCCCCAAGCTTGTGGAATGGACCGTACGGACGCGCTGGCAACGCTTCGGCCGGACACCAGGGAACAAATATGCTCGACCAACAGAAGAAGACTAGCCTCAGTACCCCGCACACCGGGCTCTGCCGTCTCCGACGTCGGATGGTACGACAACCGGTGAGAGGCGAAGAAATCTCGGGTTGCGCAGGACGTCATGGATTCTGGACAATGACGACACATCTGGAGCACGACATGGAGACTGTTTTATGCTTTGTACCTACAATGCTAGAACAGTCTCCTCAAACGCCGACCTTTACGCTCTTCGGCGAGGGGGTGGCAATGCGTGTAAGGCAATGATGTTCAGTGGAAGAACTGCTTTGGCAAGGACATCCGCTGTGATGGAGTCTTACTCGTAGCGAAAGACGGATCACTCCCTCTATTTCGCAACGACTGGACCCCCAAGCTTGTGGAATGGACCGTACGGACGCGCTGGCAACGCTTCGGCCGGACACCAGGGAACAAATATGCTCGACCAACAGAAGAAGACTAGCCTCAGTACCCCGCACACCGGGCTCTGCCGTCTCCGACGTCGGATGGTACGACAACCGGTGAGAGGCGAAGAAATCTCGGGTTGCGCAGGACGTCATGGATTCTGGACAATGACGACACATCTGGAGCACGACATGGAGACTGTTTTATGCTTTGTACCTACAATGCTAGAACAGTCTCCTCAAACGCCGACCTTTACGCTCTTCTCGAAGCTGCCGGTCGCATAAAATATCATGTGATCGCGCTACAAGAAACCAAGAGCAGGAAAGCCGACATTCGTCAACACAACGACGGGACTCTTGTTATCCGCGGAGAGAAGATACCGTCTCGGAACGTCGGTGGCGTTGGATTCATCGTGCACCCGTCTGTCGCCCACCTCGTCGACTCTCACGAGATCCTGTCTCCTCGCATAGCCATTTTACGCCTTCATCCGCCGCATCACAAGACCATCTCAATCATCAACTGCTACTCACCACACGCAGCAGCTGATGACTCGGAGTTAGATGCGTTCTACGGACAGCTAGAAGAAGTCATCCGAAATGAGAAGTCCTTTTACAAGTTCGTCGTCGGTGACTTCAACGCAAGGATCGGAAAGGGCAATGGCGAAGATCACAGGATTGGAAGATTCGGGATAGGCGATAGGAATGAGAATGGAAATCGTCTGGCTGACCTCATGTCCGCTGCACGTCTCTTCCACGGCAACTCGCTGTTTGAGAAGAAAGAACACCGTCGCTGGACATGGGAATCACCTAATGGCACGACTCATGCTGAGATCGACCACATCATGACCAACAGAAGATGGTGCCTTTACGACACTTCCGTGGTACCATCTTTTTGCAGTGGATCCGATCACCGCCTCCTTCGGGCTAAGATCAGGTTCGATCACCATCTGGAGAAGAACACCTGTCATAGACCGAAGGGAAGGAAGCAAGCCGTGTTCGACGAAGACCTTCTGAACGATGCCCTATCCCTTTATGACTGGCGAGTCGCTGAGGACCCGACCGAAGACTACGAGCTGCTTCTAAAAGGACTACGAACGTGTGCTGACGCTGCTTCTCTCTCACTATCAAGCAGAAATGCCCGCATCTCTTCGAACACCAAGGCGCTGCTTGAGAAGAGGAGAAGTTTGAGGATGGATCCGAATGCAACCCACCTGGAGCGGCTGGTTGCCAATACCAGATGCAGAAAGGCTTTGCAGGAGGATCTCATTCAGCACAGGAGGAAGAAGATTCTGGAAGCGGCACAAGAAAGACGAAGTCTGAAGAAGTGTCGACGGGACCTCAACGAGTTCAGTATTCCGCTCTCGGCATTGAAACGTGAAGACGGAACTGTCACCACTTCCCGTTTCGAGATGGAATCGATTACAGAGAGGTTTTACACCAATCTGTTCCGTTCTACACAACCTGTACCAGACCCCGATATCTCCGCTGGTGAAACACCACCAAGGATTCTACCATCTGAGGTACGAGTCGCGATTAGGAGTATGAAGAGCGGCACGGCTCCAGGGCCGGACAAGATCTCTGCCGATCTTCTCCGTGCAGGAAACCATACTCTGCACACCCTTCTTGCGGCGCACATGACATCCTACCTTCGGAAGGAACGAATCCCGGATCAGTGGAGGAATTCGCGTACAGTCATCTTACACAAAAAAGGTGACAGGGATGATCTTCGCAACTACCGCCCGATTAGCTTGTTGAGCGTGCTCTACAAGCTTTTCACGAAGATCATCTTGACGCGGATATCGCGTACATTGGATGAAGCACAACCGCCTGAGCAAGCTGGGTTCCGTCAGGGATTCAGTTGCGTCGACCACATCCAAAGTGTCGCGATGGTCATCGAGGTTTGTCGGGAGTACCATCTGCCCCTCGTCTTAACCTTCGTCGACTACGAAAAGGCCTTCGACAGCGTCGAAACGAATGCTATCCTGTCTGCGTTAGTCAATCAAGGAGTGGACTCGTCCTACATAAGAACGCTGGCCGACTGCTACCGCCACTGTTCTACGACAGTGCAGCTTTTCCGACGCCCAATCAACATCCCCATCGAGAAGGGCGTCAGGCAAGGCGATACTATTTCGCCCAAGCTGTTTACTGCCGCATTGCAGTGGGTGATGAAGTCGCTCGACTGGGACGAAAAGGGCATACGTGTGGACGGAAAATTCCTCTCGAACCTTCGTTTTGCGGACGACATCGTCATCTTCGCGAAAAGTACGACTGAAGCAGAGACGATGCTCCGAGAGCTAGACGAAGCTGGAAGGAAGATTGGACTGCGCATCAATCGGAAGAAGACACAGTTCATGAAGAACTCCTGGTGTGATGGGGGGCCCATCGAACTCGATGGATCTCCCATCGCCGAAACGAAGTCCTACGTTTACCTGGGGCGCTCCATGAACATGGACAACGACATGAAGGAAGAACTCATCAGAAGAAGGAGAGCCGCGTGGTCAGCCTTCGGGTCTCTCAAAGAGGCCACCGACCAAGTCCAGGATGCTGACCTCCGTGCTCATTTGTTCGACTCGACAGTTCTTCCTGCTCTGTGCTACGCGGCTGAGACGTGGCCTGATACGTCTGCCACGGCGAAGTCCCTGCAAGTCACACACAGAGCGTTGGAAAGGTGTCTTCTGAAGTTCACCCGGCTATCCCAACACCGAGCCGGACTTCGCAGCTCCGATCTAAGGCAGATGTCCCGTCTGCGAGACCCTGCGGACTACACATCGAAAGCCAAGCATCGATGGGCCGGTCACATAATGAGAAGAGACGACGACCGTTGGACAAGAAGAACGGTGGAATGGCTGCCGCGCGATTGCACGCGGCCTCGTGGAAGACCACCTGCCAGATGGTCTGATGTGTTCGTCGAACGTATTAAGACTATGCTGTGTTCCAGAACGGCTGATTCTCGCTGTCGTCACAGTCGCCTTCGACCAACAAGCTGGATGACGATCGCGAGACAACGAAGCGAATGGAACTCGTGTTGGGGCCCGCACGTTCAGTGAAGCCGGGCCATCTAAGTATCTAAGTAAGTAAGTAAGTATCACTAGAAGACGCGTGTGGTAAGGTGGTAAAAGGTGCAACTCCCACTCCAATGGCCAAGCGATTGATCCTTGCTCAGGTCAACCAAACCTTCTACCTATCCAGGGTGAGAAAAACTGGTAGCAGCCTTTCTGAGGAGGTGAGGACATCGATTTGAGTAGCGGCTGATCCCACAGGTCGTTGTTTAGGCTAAATACGCCCTCATCATACCTCTACGATTCTGAATTGAACACGAATGCGCGGCGGAACCTTATAGGAGTGATCAGCGAGCCTTTTTTTCCTTCTTTAATAACCTTCGAAGACTTCTCTGCATGAGAAATGTCGCCTTTGACAGATTTTCGACTAGAAATTATTGGGCAAAGTTCTGGTTGGCTTTCACTAATTTTGCCAATTCAGCTGAAGACTCTCCGGGGCGAAACGACTGGCGCTGTTCACTCAAATTCGTTCGTTTATCGATTTATTGATTTGTTACGTTTCGGATTGACTAATTCTAACGGTGCTGATTTCGACCAGTGACCTAGTCGTGTGGGCTCCGGGCGCCGTTTATGGTTTGTGACTGGTGTGACTAACTGGTTCTCTCCGCATTCCATTTCCATCCCCACAGCTCGTAAACTGATGTTTTCCCGTGGGAAATAGCAGGTTTTATTGGCAATCACATCGATTTTGGTGGTAATACAGTGCTGGTTTATGTGCTTAGAATTTCGATTCTATGCATTCTAGGAATCTTTTCATTTCATCTTTCTTATAATTTTATATTCCTAGTATTTTCTGTGATGTAGCCAGTGCAGTCAACAAGCTGGTTGGTAAGTCGGATCTGGGCCCCCATTCATCATTGGTAAACTCTCGATAAACCCCGAGATATACCCCGTACTGGGCGCAAACCGAGATTCGTGAGCGCGCGCCGTGGTTTAATCGGGGTTTATCGCGGGTTTATCACTCCTAGTGATGAGGCAGGGTTTGGGAGACCTCGGCGGTATCTAGCGGGTTTATCGCCGACGGTGTTTCGGAGACCGCTCGTACTTTCATGGATCTGGGCCCTGGTGGTGCAACTATAGAAACTGTAGGGAAGTAGTAGTAGTAGGGAACAAACAGGCACGAATATGGATTTAGGCATTTCCATTTGAATAATTACCCAGCTATTTTGCTATTTGCCGCTTTTTGTTTAGCGGTTTATAGACAAGAACTAGTTGAATGACTTATATATTTGGAGATGCTAGGTTATTCGCAAAACACTGACATCGGACGGGAATTGAACCGTCCGATGTCAGGGTTTTGAATTGTCTTTCTGTTTCCTGCAGACTGCACTAACCGTGTTTACGGGTGAGCGCTGATAGCAACAGCCCGACTGGGCTTAAGAAAGATGCTAGGGGGTTCGCGACGTACACCGGTAGCACAGTGGTTAGTACAGTCTGCCGGAAACAGACGGGTTCAATTCCCGTCCGATGTCAGTGTTCTGCGAATAACCTGGCATCTCCAAATATATAATTATCTAGCTGTTTTTTTTTCAATTTTCGAAGTCAAGGTGATGCAGGGTGTCCTTTTTCAAGTATTTGGACCTTGAACCCTGGCTACGATGTGTTTCTTCTTCTCTCCGCTACGCTGGCGAGTCGTGGTGGACTGATAGGCCGATCATAACAAAACCTCAACGGCTGCGAAGGTGTTTGTTGCGATTCGCGCCGACATAACCGGTCCTTGCCGTTTTTGCCGTTCACGTGTGAGACAGCTGTTCCATTAGTGATATCGTAGAGAACGCGAACGGAAAGTCAGACATCCGATTATACGGCTCGTCGGTAGACTGAGATGCCTCATGATTCTTCTCATTTTTGTTTTTCGCGGTTGGATTTTTCTTCGTGATTGTTCACTAATAGACTGTGCTTCCGCTTCATAATGATATTTTACACAATTAAGCGGTCTTGTTTTTGTAGCAGGTCAATATTGTGGTTGAGAAAGTTTAGGTGATAGACTTGCAAAATTCTCGGTGTCTTTGTCAGGCTTCATATTTTTTTTCTCAAAAACCTCAATGTGAATTTCGAATACGGAAAATCGGAAGATACAGATCTTAGAAAATACAAATCGTGTATGCAAATCTAAAAACAATTTGGACTTTCTGATGAATTCGCTGAGTACGACGAAAATGCCTCAGGCAATGTTTTTGCTCGACTGCTCCGCCAACCCATAAAGCGCCAAAGTACCAACATATTCTCATCTTTTTATTCCACGACCTAACTCATTATTCGTACTATTATTTTTGTATTATTCATTTTCTTTTTCAACAACGTTTCCTTAGTTTAGCTATGTTGATTCATAGGTAGGCTTCATTATTTCCTTTCGTTTTTATTTTACATGTTTTTTTCGTTTTTTTTTGCGATTATGTTCTTGTTCATGACTATTCCTCCCTGTGTCTCCGGTGGAACTTATAATTGCATTTATATATCTATTCATATTTATTTATAGAAATTTTTCGAATAGATCTCAGCCACAGTCCACTCTGATGTATTGCCATCTCTTAAACGCCTAGGGCTGGTAAGTCTGTTAGTAACTGTTAAAAGTTCAGGCTCAGTTCACCTGAGTGTGTCTAGTTTCAGATTGGCAGGGGTGAACTCTAGTACAGTAAATATTATTGTAACTCACGCAATAAGTCGATAACAGTTGGAGTTTTTTGGATGATGTGTTGTTTTTCTAAGGTGAATACGTGGTAGCGTGACTAGAGTGTAATTCCATCGTGCGCAGAGGTGTAACTTGCATGTTGACATGATCGTCTCTCGGCCGTTTATTGCCTTCCACCGACCGACCGCCAGATAAAATCTTTCGCATTTCTCTCCTATATGAACCACTGTTTTCCAGACATTTCTTTGTGTTTCTGGCAAAAATTGGACCTTTCTATTTCGAGCAAAAATTTGAATATTGAGCGGGTTGAGCTTTTTCTTCATGGAGAAAGGTTCTGGAAAGCTAATGTAATGATATCATTCCATTCTATCTTCTTTTATTTCGTTTTCTGTTTAAGTTTGTCGCTCTTGTTGTTTGTGTATAATTATAATAAAATAACGTTACGTGCCTGCAGTCGGCCGTATTTCCTGGACTTCAGATTAGTTATCAGCACCTTGAACATCTTTTGTGACATACGTCATGCACCGTATTTCTATCAAAATATTGCGTCCCTTCGGCTGTTAATTCGAAATTTTGCCCGAGGGTACCACGCCTTCCGAGGCTATTCTGATACATTCGAAGAAACACTTGTCGAACTGATTTTTGTATTTTGGAGGAACGTTATTTTCTTCTCAATGAAGCTCAAGTGAGCTATATCACTTGAGAGGGTTAGTTGTTAACACCAAACATGACGGAACCTATTTATCGTTTGAGTTTAGCTCAATTTCCTGACAAATTTTCCTCTAGAAAGCCGCTATATCAACTAGTTGTATGGCGCTAGTGACGCCAAAAATGTGTGATTCTATTTTTACCAAGACGACTGAAAACTGGGTTGCATTGTCTCGATTCCTCTCTTTTTTCTTGTGGTTCTCCATTCATCATGATTTGTCGTTTGGTGCAGTAAATGCTTGCCGAGTATTGAACACTCCTCGACCGTCTCACTTTAATAATTATTCTTTGGCATGCAAATCCGCACTTATTACTAGATTTTCGGCTTGTTCTCGTTTTCGACGTCAAGTTGTACACGTATTTCCCCCTTTTTATTCCTTCTTGGTGAATCATTGTTTTTCTAAGGTAATGACGGACGTTGCAAACAGCGAGGCACTTCGGCAGCGTCGACCTCAAGCCGATGAGGTGCGACCGACAAGCGACGAAAGCGATGCAGATGCGATTCCGCATGATGAGGAGAGGTATGATTTTTGTTGCTCTCGCTTAAAAACCATTGGTAATCCCTTATTTTATTTTTCTTTCGAGAACTTTTTGGCTGCCTTCATTTTGTAATAGAAAAAGACATCGTCCAGAGTGTGCCGCAGGGTAAGAAAATGCGAATTAAAAATATGAACAACTGTCCCTTAAAAACCTCAGTGTTCTCTTTCCTTTATGGTTTGAGAAATATGAGTTCTTTTATTGAATTGCTAAGTATGGATTATAAATTAGTCCTTTGGCATGAAGAAAGCCCATGCAGTTTTCAGTCCATTCGGTACATTTAACTGTTTATTATCGTTATGTAATGTCAGCGACTGGGTATTTTGAAAATATTAATGGTTAAGAAGTTAGTTCTCTTGACGGATTGAAAGCATCTATCATTTTCATTTTATTTTATAATTTATCACCTTTGAATTTGCCTCACATTTCAGCGATCAAGCGGCGAAACAAACTGCTCAGCGCAGCTCGTTAGTTGGGAAATTGTTTTGTGATTGTGGTGGTGGTGGTGTTGGTGCTTTGATCATTTTTCGTTTGAGTGTGTTCTTCTGTGTACCTGAAGATCTGAGCTTTTCTCGGATTCTTCTTTGTCATGGCTTTGTTTTCTTCTATGATAGCATGGTATAGTGGATGCTTCATCAAAGTTTTTTTAGGATTTCCGGATTGACGAAGATAATCCCACAGGATACGGGAAGTATGGGAGAGCTGGTGGATTCGGTGTTGGCCCCGTTGCCAGCAAGGTATGGGTTTTCTTCGATATTTTTGAACCTTTGGTGTAAAAAAAAGTTTTCACTGCTCAATATAAGCTCAGTTAATATTCAATATTCAAAAGGCTTGCAAATACAGAACGTAAATATTTAGAAGAGAATCATCAAGAGGCCATAGACAAGGATAGAGAATACATGACTGTCACTGGAATGCGAAATTGTCAAATGATCCCTCGTTAGTAAATTCGGTATTTTCTTGTCCTCCTATTGGATCTAGTGATCATTCTACGGTTAAATTCACTTTATCTATAATTAAACCTCCTCCTCTCCGGAAAATTGTTCGTGACTATAAGCATGGAGACTATGTAGCCTTTCGTTCATATTTAGCTCAAATTGACTGGTTAGGCTGTTTTCATTATTTAAATAGCGTTGATGATATTTACCATTTGTTCCTTTCAATTATACATCATGCTATGGACCTCTTTATTCCATACTCTATTAGTACCTCACTAGTGTTCAAACTACCTCATTATCTGACTAGATTGTCAAATCGGGTTGAGAAACTCTGGAAAATGGCGTTGAATACAAATTGTTTTGATGACTGGGTAAAATTTAACCACTTAAATGACCTTTTCACTAAGAAACTAGCCAAGTATCATGCTTATCTTGAAAAAAAACAAATAGATAAGCACGGTATAAATGCTCTGTACAAGATCCTAAGACAAGGTCTCTCTGAGAACTCGTCAATAGGTTCTCTTTGTACGGGCAATGTCACGGTTGTAACTGACGTTGAGAAAGCTGAGCTATTAGCCAGCCTTTTTGCAAAGTCGTTTAATCCTCCATCCAACTCTCCCCATATGCCTTCTCAATCTCCGTGTTGGTCTTCCGCTCCTTGGTTCTATAAGGATGAGATCATTGATACCTTAACTAAATGGTCCTCCGCGGCTACCATAAACCCGGATGGTATTCCATATGCTGTCATCAAGAATATCGTTGTAGAAATATCTGGCCCTCTTGAATACATTTTCAATAGGTCATTTACTACCGCCCAGGTTCCGTCTGTTTGGAAAAGCTCTATTGTTATTCCCCTTCCAAAGAAGAAACCTTACTCAGATCCGAACAATTACAGACCAATTAGCCATACATCCGTTTTTGGTCGTGTCTTTGAAAAACTCCTAAAGAAGCACATTCTTTCACAAGTAAATGCCGTCAAGATCATTCCAACTGTCCAGCACGGTTTCTCCTTAGGTAGATCGGTAGAAACTGCTCACTTAACCTGTTTTAACGAATGGACGAAATCTTTTGATGCCAATGTTAGTACTGATGTAGTTTTGTTTGATTTTAGTAAGGCTTTTGACAGGGTCCCTCACGAACGCCTCATTCAGAAGCTTCACTTAGCTGGCTTGCATCCTGGCATTATAAATTGGATCTCCTCTTTCATCCGCAATAGGACTTTCCAGGTTCTCGTAGGTAATTCCCTCTCTTCAGTGCACTTAGTCACTAGCGGAGTACCCCAGGGTGGGGTACTCTCACCCGTACTTTTTAACATTTTCACTGCTGACCTTCCTTTGACTCTTCAGAGCCTCCAAGTGTCGTGCTGCATTTATGCAGATGACTTCAAGGTTTTCAAAGCGGTCAATGGAAACGACAATGATGAACATATTCAGCTAGCTATTGATGCTGTCGCGGACTGGTCTTCTAGAAATAGTCTTCCTTTGTCAGCGGAGAAAACATGTGTTCTTTCCATAAGCAAAAGGAATAGGTTACCAAACTACCATCTAGGCTGTACTCCTCTTCTTGTGGTTAATGAAGTTAAAGATCTCGGTATCACTTACAACAATAAATTGTGTTTTGACTCTCATTACAAATCTATTATCGCTAGAGCCATTCGCAGGATCCATAATATCTTTAGGGTGCTCCATACCAAAGATGAATCCACTCTCATTAAAGTCTACAAACTATATATCCGTCCCATTCTTGAATCTAACGTTGTGGTTTTCTCTCCCTATAAACGCAAGGACATTCTGGCTCTCGAAAGAGTACAAAATACGTTTACACGCAAGTTATTTCTCCGGTGTCGCGGTTTCTCTTATAGAGAAATTCCTAATTATACAAACCGCAACAAATCACTTGGTCTTACCTCACTGGAATGGAGAAGGAAAAGGTTTGATCTCTTGATGGCCTTTAAAATGCTTAAAGGTATCATCCACCTTAGGCTTTCTGATTTCTTCACCCTTGTCCCCTCACACACAAGAGGAGCTGAGTTTAAGCTATCCACCAATTTGGCTAAATCTTTGGTCAGATCACAGTTTTTCAGTCATAGAGTTCGCACCCCCTTTAATCGCGTCCTCCGCTCTTCCTCATGGACCTTGTCGTATAGTACTTTTAAAAACTATGTTGTCAAGTTTATTGATAGTTGATGTCAGTTTTATTTGTGTTTTGTTTTGTTCTTAACAGTGTTCTTTGGTGCATCGTTAATTTGGATGCCACTGTGTTGTAGTTCTGTTCTCTCTCTGGCTTACTTTGGTTTAAATAGTTTACTACGTGACCCGATCACGTCAATAAATAAATAAATAAATAAATTAGGAAAATTGATGTGGCAAGTTCGGGGGAAGGAGGAGGAGTTTTAAGGGAGAGTGAGGGAGAGGCCAGGAAGAGAAGGTGAAAGACAGAAACATACATAGAATTAGAGATGGTATGAGTTAATAAAACAGAGCGAAAGAGGAAAATTCTTTTGTGTCTGTATAAAGAGTGGATCAGCTACGTTTTTCCAGCACGGTAGAAGGGTGTCGTTTACAGTTGCTCTTAATACTTCTATTGATTTATTGATTATGCCCTTTTCTTCTTTTTTCTTTCAGTTTTCTGTAGTTTTTTCAATTAATATCGATCTCAGGTGGCGAAATTGGGTTGTACGGGGCGTCTTCACGATAATCATGGTATCAATGTTCTCGTTCATTGTGAGCAGAGGACCAACATGGTTGATGGCCCTGGTAAGTACCTTTCGGTTTTTTGTAACTTATTCTCTATGCTCCTCTATTCTGTAACATGAAATTTATTCATTTTCAAGGTATTCGCAATACAGTTCAAATGCTTCCATGAAATCATCAGTATTGGACTGGCCGTCTATCGAATGTATGACTTTCCGTGGTTCCGTCTGCTATCTTGGTGAGTTTTATTTACCAAAATATGATGTTCATCCTCTCAGCTTTATCCTCTTGGATAATGAAAATTCAATTTACAGTTTTCATTTTTTCTCCGATTATTCTCATACAAATGAACTATTAGAAGTGGTGTGGAGGAAAACCTCCAAAACTAACGGAAATCATAAGTACAAAGTGGGAATGAAAGGAGGTAATTGCATTCGGTGAGGTAGGGCTGACATGTGTTTTTTTTAAATTTCTGTGCTTTTTGCTGAGTGAGATCTCATAGACAGTGCTCCTGCTTTCGCAGGAGTTTTCCTTGCCCACTGTAGTTTTTTACTACGATATTTGTACCGATTGAGGTTTTGATAATTCCGAAGGGTTTTTTGCCCACATCCAACTTTTAGTGATGCGAAAGCAGCCAGAATCAGCAAAGTGAGCGAAAAAGTGAGACGAAGACAGGAAAATGCGATGATGTAAGTGTGAAAGAAAGGAAATCGAAAATGGCAGGAAAATTTTCGAGTAGAACTGAGTTTTGGCCCTGCTTGGGTTCAGATTAGCGTTCAAATCTGCATGAATTGCTTGTTAAATTAGGGGATGTGTGATAGGGCGTTAACATTTGGGTAAAAGCCGATTGGGTATGCTTGGTGAATTAACAAAGGTGCCAAGAAAGTGGGTATGCAATAGAAGAAATGTTGCCGATGTGGTCCTTTGTGGCTAATTTTTAGTTTCAGAGCAATATTTTCCCTATGTTCCAAGAGCTACCTTTTTGTCAAATCTGAAATTCGAAGAAATTTGTTCGAAATAATAATATCCGCGATCGTAAAGAATTTCCAGGTATTTTCTCGTAACCAGCAACTACTTCATCTTCGGGGAGAGTCTCATCGACTATTGGGCGATTTTACTGCGAAAAGACGTAAGAAATTTGGATGGACCGATTATTTTCCATTTTATCGTATTTGTTGTCTTATTTTTCTCTTTTAGAACTTTTTGCATTTCCTGATAAACTATCATCGTCTCATCAGTTTCGGCCTGTACTGTGTTGGATTTGTGTGGTTTGTGCTATCGTTGAAGAAGGGCTACTATATGCGTCAGTTCTCGCTGGTAAGAGTGTTGCGAGCAAAATATTTACAGCTCTTCGGACGACTTTACAATGTAGTTTTTTTTCTTTAGTTTGCATGGACACATATCACACTGCTGTTGATCGTCTGTCAGTCGTTCTTTATCATTCAAAACATATTTCAAGGAACCATCTGGTAAGCTTTTTTGTATTTGTTACCAAGTGATTCATGAGAGAAAACATGAGTTTTGGAGAACATGACACGTCAATAAGTTGTTACTGTATTACAAAAAACTTTTTGCTCAAAGAGCCTGCGTGATGCAGTGGTGAGAGGCGCTACTGACAGGCGCGTGGTCGAGCGATCGATCCCCGCCTGGCAAACCAAGCCTTGTATCCTTCCAGAGTTGGATAAATAGGTACCAGACTCGCTTGGGAAGGTGAAGGCGCCGACTTTGTATAGAAAACATGAGTTCTAGAGAACATGACGCATCAATAAGTTGTTACTGTGACTTTGTATAGCGGCTGGGCCGCGCAATTCACTGTATAGTGCAAACACGCACTCACCAAGCCTCACCGATTCTGAATGGGATGCGAATGCGTAGCGCGCACTTAGTGGACTGATCAATGACGACACCTTCACGGTTACCTTTACGTTTACAAAATTGCTAATTTTCTTCAGGTTCCTTGTCCCGGTGGCGATGATCATCTGCTGTGACGTGATGTCGTATATGTTTGGTTTCTTCTTCGGGCGCACACCACTCATTAAGCTGTCACCGAAGAAGACCTGGGAAGGATTCATCGGCGGAGCGATTAGTACTGTCGTTTTCGGTGTCATGGTAAGCGTATTTACCTATTTATCTTCGCTTTTCACAATGTACCTGGTGCAGTGGCAAGAGCCGCCAACTCCGCCAGTACGGTTGAGCGATCAGCCCTCCTACTTATTAGTCAATCCCTTCATCCCTCTGGGTTTGGGTAAATTGGTACCAGGCTTGTCTGGGAAGGTGAGGACACTGATTCGAACTGGTGCTGATCCCTGCAAGTCATTGAATGGGAAAAGTACCCACCCAGTAATCATCTGCGATTCTGAGTGGAGGATGGGTGAATTGCGGGTAATCAGGGAACTAATCGAGGTTGTTCCCTTTACCTTTACCTATATTTTACCTCATCTCGGGTATAGTTTTGGACTTTTGTTAAAGCCAAATTGGCTTTGTGAAAGGCGGAAGGCGTTGAGGTTTTTGATTGGAGCATTTTATTTTAATCAGCTTCTGTTTGTGTATATTAGTTATGGTTCAGAATCATCAGAAACCGAATAATTACCGTCTTTTTGGGTATGTTGGGGTACCTTATAGAGGATTTCAGACTACGTCGACCAAAAATGATTTTAATCAGCGATCCATTACAAACTTTCACCATTACAGTCGATATTATAGCAAATTTTCGACCCTGAAGTGTGCCAACCTTCGAAAAATTCCTAGGGATCTCCTAAGCTAGATTAATTAACTACGTGCAACCCCAACATACTTGCCTGAATTATTCGAATTTGTTGCGAACTCTCTTTTTTGGTCCCGAAAAGATATTTCTCAAGATATTTAGAGCACTCGTGATTGTCATCACTTTCAGCTTTCATACTTCCTGTACAATCGGCCATTCTTCGTCTGTCCTGTTGAAGACTACTACATTGACAACACAAACTGTACTATTCCGTCGTCGTTCCAACTACAGAGATACTCTCTACCACGTCCATTCTCGTGGTTCTTCAACATCCTAAAGTAAGTCTTTTATGTAGAGTTTTTTTGGAAAATTTTGTCAGAAGTGGAATTCTCACTACGATCTATTGTTTTTTTTCAGACGTGACCCTCATGTTTACATATTTCCATTTGTTGGACATGCCATAGTTATGGCACTGTTTGCCAGTTTACTCGGACCATTCGGAGGGTTCTTCGCCAGCGGTTTCAAGAGGGCGTTCAAGATCAAGGTAAATTTTTAATGCATGGTAAATTTTCGTGGTTTTTGGAGAACTGGAAGGTTTAGATCACAGAAGAAATATAACGGAAACCTTCTAGCTTTAAAGTGAAATAAGAGGGATCTCTGTGGACATCAGCCGTCCCTTTAGTTTGAGTTCGAGTTTTTTCAAGTTTTTAACAGATGGCGACGAAGTATAGTTTGTATTATGGTTATTGTAAAATGGTTATTTGTTTTATTCTTGAATATGTTTCTTCCAGGATTTCGGTGATGTGATCCCTGGTCACGGAGGTCTCATGGACCGATTCGATTGCCAACTTCTAATGGGCACCTTCGTCAGTGTGTATATTCACACATTTATCAGGTTCGGTTTGCTCTTGTCTTGTAATTCTAGTCTCTCATTTTGACAAATTTTGTTCAATTTCTGCTAATGGACGTATGTTACGATCGATTGTTAGAATTCACATCAGAGAACAGGTTCCATGATTTTTGCCTCTGCTGAAATTTCATGAATCCATTACTTCGTGCCCAACTGTCGTAGTCATCTGAATTACGAAAGCCAACTACTAAGGTGAATGGTATTAGTTCGTTCCAGCGAAAAATGTGTGAGAATTTCACGCTGAAGTTTTTTCGCATTCGTCATTCGTCGAAGTTCGCATTGAAGGAGCGGGTTAAGGTGTGACGGTGGCGTTGCACCGTTCGGTTTGAACTAGAGACGAGTTTTATGCAGCTGGCCTTCTTTAGTGATTCATGATCCCTAGGTTTTCAGCAAGCCTATTGTCTGACTTATGCATTGCTTAACTTCCATCTGGAACCTTCTTTCATCTACAAGTGTTCCTAAACCCAAAGGGGCAGTTAAAGGAACGCTTATCGTTCGAACACACTTAGTTCTAGCCAACTTAGATGCATTATATCAGGAATAATGAATGATTTTGTTCCTTTTTCTCTTTGCCAGAAATCTGTTTTTAAATTCATGAATGACATACTCTCCATAAACTCTAGATTATGACTCGAATAGCGAACATAACTCTTTGATGTGTTGATGTGCCGAGGGTTTATTGAAGGTTTATTAGGAGGGCATCACTCTATGATTGACGGTGAAAGGGTGCGGAGACTGAGAAGTAGTAACACAGTATAAATCGTGGGTGACTCTGAAGACTTCGAGCTGCTCGTTGATGAATCACGGTTAACGCGTCACTGAGGGTAAATTATAGAAATTGGGTATGAATTTGGGTCCTCCTTCTACAGTTCTCTGTCGCAGAACCATGGCTTTATCATATTTTCCACTAGAGAATCAATTTCGTTTTAGTTTATGCATTATGCTGATCTTCTAGTTAACATTTCAGAGTGCCGAACCCAGCGAAGCTAGTAACGCAGATCCTCTGGTTGCAGCCAGAAGATCAGATAACGGTGTTCAATTCGTTGAAACAAGAGCTCATTCAGTCCGGATTGTTGCAACAGGCATCGTGAACAGTGTGAGCATAAGGTTCCCGTGATGTTGATCTCCTCTAACAATTACCCTAGTAGCACGTCTTCAGGGTCTGCGCAACTTAATTGAATTTTGAATCTTTACATATTGTCTTGCTTTCGTGTTTGCTGATATATTCAATGTCGTAAGCAGTAGCACGTTGAGCGCTTATTGTAAGCGTTTCCAGAGAATATATAAATATGAGTGCTGCACATTAATTTTACACATTTTTTCTCGGAAAATAGCGCTCGTTGAACGTCGTCGTCGGACAGCTGATTTCATCAGTTTATTGTTGCTTTTCATTAACGTATGATGCTTCAAAGGCTGCTTTAAAAAGATCTTTTCATTCGATTGACTTTTACAGTTTAGTAGTCCAAAGCGTTGTGTTTCGTCGCTTCAACCTGTGTTCTAAATGTTGTTGTGCCCCGTTGTCCGTATACTATTATTTTTCTATTTTTCTTTCCTAATTTCTGTGTGAAAAGTCTCGGTTAATATCGCACATCTACGGAGAGATACTTGACAAGTTGTCGTTTTGTCTTCATGTGTCATTCACATTGTACATATAAATGGATGTAACTAGTCCACACCCAGAAGAATAAATTCTTTAACACACTTTGTTATAGATCGTATTTTGTCAAAAGTATTGATTTACCCAATTACCTGGTCTTATTGAATCACAGACAGACGCGTAGAGTTCAAAGGTTTTGTAGGCGCCACATTCGGTATGGCCTCGGCTGAGACTCAGGCCTACCTCGATCAGGTGGGTGCTAATAGTAGATTATTAGGTTTTTAAATATTTGTTCGATTTATGAGTAACCAGTTTTTGATCGCAGTAAGAAACCTGCCATGTCGTGATTAGACTTACACCCAATGATTTTTATCTGCGTAATTTCTGCATTAATTTTACGAAGGATTTTCCCAGCCGAAGGAAACTCTGCTGAGCGGCGTCCGGTTTGTACATCTAGAGCTAGATTCTTCATTCTATTCGGGGACTGACGTTTTCCCGTTTGACATGAGCTTGGAATATGATGAGTTCGACCGAAGAAATTACTCTCGTCGGTGCTAGGTTGGTTAGAGATAGGGGTACAGCAAACCGAAATGTTATACTTCTTGTACTTACGGGAATATTCAAAGGAGGTCAAATTGTTGCTAAATGTGTATTCTTAAATAACCTAGCATCTCCAAATATATATTTTTGAACTATTCGTACTCTCTCAAGAAGCGGACCAGTTTTATTCACCAGTTTTATTCGGACAAAATATGACCTCGACACGTCAGGCTCCAAAACAGGCGAGAATACCCTCGGTCCAATTATACTATGCAGACACTGTTCTTCAACTGCTCTTTAATCCCTTATGTAAAGTGGAATGGTCTTGTAAATTTGTTGTCTTCCAAGATTTTACCTTGCCCAGGAAGAAGGTTGCCCCTTGAAATGTTGTCGTCTAGATGCATCCGCAGCACGCTCTTATTGTTAGTGTTTTATCCATTCTTGTCTGCAGTTCCTCTATACGAGCTCCGTTGCACCGTTGTTTGGGTGCTCCAAATTTGCTTTTCAATTTATCAAGACCATGAAAGACATTCATTTGACGGTAGGAACGTGAAGTGGAATCTTCTGTATACAGATAAATGAATGATGAAATGATAAATGATATTCACATTATAAATTACACTAATACTTAAGCGCTGTATTCTTTGCAAGGCATTCGAAAGATCCAACAAAGATATGAAAGATTCAGTATTAAGCGCAATGGATTTATTAAATTGCATATTTTGAAGGGTACACCTCTAGTCCTTATGGGAACTAGTTTATAAAATAAATGAAAACAAAAAAAAATAAAAATATATAAAATGTCAATGGATTCGTACAGAATTGGCTTCATAATAATTTGGAGACACAACATTTAGCAGCCCATTTTCTTCGCGATTCCAGCCCGTGACCTCTGAAGAATTTATCCCTCAAAGTTCATCCATCAGCTCAAAAGTTCAGATTGCTGTTATCGACGAGCAGCTGGCAAATGGCGACGGAGGTGCAGAGCAGGCGTCACTCTTGGAGATGCGAGCTGATCTCATGGAACTTGTTCAATTGTTGAAGGAGCAGGTATCGTCAAAAGTTACCTTTTTCCCATTGAAAAGGCCTATACTACTAGGATACCTTCGACAATACCTCCTGAACACACATGATCTTCCGAGAGTGTTTCATTTTCTCATTAAAAGGCATTCTCAGGCCGAAGAAGAGGGAACAGATCAGCAGGAACAGGGAAATGATCACCACTCAACCTCAGCAACTACCTCAACAGATCCCGTACAGCTAGATGATGAATTCGGTAGGTGGCGTTCATATCTTTATTTTGTTATATTCTACTCTCCTTCATATTCCATATTATATTTAGACGAGTTCATTGGAATGCGATGTATGGCACCGTATCCGAGCGCTAATCTTCATGTATCTCATCACACCGCTGTGATTTTGGAAGTTTTACCTATAGATGCTGATTCTGTTGAAAAAGGCCTACAGGTAGTTCTCTTAACGAGCCGCTACTCGTGATATTCTACTTTTTACTGTACACTGTTCGCACAAACTCCTAAGTTCTATTTTTTAAACTTAGGTATTGATGTAAACAGTGGTTTTTCAATTTCCTTCCGGTAAGGGTTGTTAAGCATTACTCATTCTTATTGAGATTGTTATTCACAAAATGGCCTGTTCTTCGGCTTCTTCGCTCCGGCGATGAAATAATGGTCTCTAGAAACTAATGAAAAGGTCGAAACGCTAGGGTTCTTGGTAAAAACTCCACCGAACAAGCTAGAAAGGCGAAGGAATGAATAAAAACCGTGAAATTCTATTCGTTTACCGGGTTTTTGAGGGTGATAAAAACGTCTAAATGACTTGTTTATTGTTGTTAAATATCGAGACGTTCCTTTCCAGGCCCGAGTACTGTACAGTCACCCGATGGTGAATGGCATGCGTCCATGCACACATTTTCTCAAAGGAACCTGTCGTTTCGAAGAGAAATGCAAGTTCAGCCATGGCGAGATCATCTCCATGAACGAGCTCAATGAATATAAGGAACCCGATTTTGAGTGAGCTTTTTTCGTTTTCTTTTATCAAACTGGTTTTCAAGTTATGGTGTTCTTCACGACTTTCCTTTCCGATGATCTTATTTTTTATTCACGTTTCTGAACCACACGTTTGTGAAGTTTTGGGGTTTTGATTCCCGTGAAAATGAGCGACTAGGATGGAGACTAGAGGGATCACTGGTCTATCTGTTTATCATAGAGCCCGTCTACAATATGAGTGCAAATTCGAATTTGAAACTTGTAAATATTCACGCACAATCGATCTGACAAAGTTATTTGAGGGGAATCTTTTACTTATCAATAACATGACGTGTTCATAACCTAATTTTCATTTTCATCGATCGACAAAAGTCTAACAGTGTTCATTTATAGCTTCCGATAGGCCATGTGATGCTTGAAACAATCGGTTCAATCATGAAAATTGAAAAAAAGCTGAGAAGAGATGAAGATCAGTCATCGGTATAATCAGTGGCTAAATTTCGTCAGAATCGCAATTTTTGCATAGAACCTGCTATTGCCGACGTATCAAACTAATTCATATTCATAATACACTCGCTCGCAAAAACTTTTACCCGGGTCATCTAGAGGCATTTGTTTATTTCCGTCTTTTTCTTGTCCTGCTCGTTTACCAGGATGAGATTTTTTTTCATAAATGATCGATGACACTATAGTTGGAAGTTTCGTTGTAGTTTTCTGATGGAACCGATTTACATCCGATACTTCCTGGGCTAGTGAGTGCTCCAGATTCCGAATAAACCATGAATAAGCCCGAGAGCACGTTGATGAATCGCAGTTTGTGGGCCAAATGTGGTATTTCTGGTGGTTCATAGCGAGTTCGAAATTGATGAATCAGGGCCCATGTCATTTAAGGAGGTAAAAAAGTTCGCTTTGGGTGGCAAGGAAATTCACAAAGCCCCTCGTACAACAAACACTTCACACCTAATATATAGAGAAGCACGTTGGTATGATACCACAATTCCAGATCTTTGACGATAGGAAGCCTTGTGTTAGTGGCAGTTTCTGCGTCACCTCCACTATGGGAAATCGGACGTCTGGTAGCGATCGGTAAGGATGAAGTGGCTGTGAAAGTGCTGAAGAGCAACAGCGAGGTGTCGTCCAAGTTGGATCAGATCGTGCCTCTGGATGGCGAAGTTGAAGGTGAGTCAGTTGTAGTTTTTAGCTGCATTATCAAGTTTTCACTTTAATGTTGGTCATGTCGGCTCAACAGGATGAAAATCCTTCACCCTCCAAGTCGAAGGGTCTGATTTTCTTCTCATTTCTTTATCTTTTTTTCTGTATCAATAAGTGAGTTCAGGGAATTTTGGTGATGTATAAGCAAATTCTTTCGTTTTTTTCGTTTCTTCTTACCCTGTTAGTTGCCCGGATGGCTTTATTTTTCGTAAGCGATCGTTTGACGCTATATTTACCTATAAGGGAAAGTTTTGTTGTGGTTTCCTCGGCTGAACGCGGGTTTTGGTGATCTCGACAAACCACCTCCAAAGCCTTACTTGTTTTGTCGATATATATTGCTTTATTGCAAAAACAAATTCAAATTTCAGACATCAAAGATGACCTGCAACTGTTAGAAGCGAATCAGGAGCATTTCTCGAGTACTGATAACGGTGATATTATCAAAAATGATTCGTGGGGCGAGCAGAAAGGCCAACGATGTGGGAACGTGACCGTCGGCGATCTCGGCAACTGGCAAGGCGGTGGCCTGGGGCTGAAGCTCATGCAGAAGATGGGCTACAAGCTCGGAGAGGTTAGTGATGCTCATTAGGCGATTTATAGACATCTTTATTGATTGAATGAATCAAGAAGTCGGTCGAGATCATACAACATACAACTTGCATTAACCTTTAGAAGTAAATAAATTCGTTTGGTACCTCGAAAAAAAAATTATATAATTATATAAAATTCATAGGGAACGTAGTAAAAGGCTGAGGAAACCGGTGTTCTATCCTTATTAGATCGTTTTGAGAGTTATACCCATGTGTAGCATAGGTGCTTGTGGTTCCGGTGATGCTAGGATCATCGCAAAAATCGCGGCTCTAACGAGATTTGAACCTGTGTCTTTGGTCTCTCCAGGGTTTTGTGGTGTACGCCGCTACACCACCGAGCTGAGCCGATCGTAAGCGCTCTTCCAGCACTTCTCCAAAGCCGCATGTATTCAAAGTGCTAAAGAGAACAAATGAAATGGATGACTATCATTTTGCCTTTTTTAAACAGCTTTAATGAATTATTGTATATAATTACAGGGCCTGGGCAGAAACAGCGATGGAATTGTACACGCCGTACAGGCGAAGATCTGTCCGAAAAGTGAGTTTTTTGTTTTTTTTTTCGGGAATTTTGTGGTCTGAAAGAACGTAATTCATTGGACTTTATTTTTACAGACAGTTCTGTTGACGCCTGTATGAATGCTCGGATAAAAGTGGTAGATGGAATGCAGAAGGTAGTTTTTCTACCTATTTTTTCCTGTTCTTATTCCATTTTTCTTTCGGTTTTCCTATTTATAATTTTTTCAATGCATCCTTATTGAAGCTCTCATTTTGAGATCTCCCTAGAGGTCAACGGATACAGCTGATTTTTCCTGTGGTGATAAGTACACTTATCATACATCATAATCATTTTTTGAACTTAATCTCATTCAAGTTCTATGATTGTGATGAATGATAAATGTATTTGTATGGCTATACTTTTCAGTTAGGAATTTTAGCCCATCCCTGTGTAAAGCAGATAAGAAAATGAAATAAATGATGGATGTACTATTTCTGTCGAAAAGTTTATATGGCATACAGAGATACCTTACAAGTTTCTCGTGTTAATAACCGAAGGGTTTCGACAAAACGACTTTAGCCCAATTGGAAAGTCTGATTTGTGTGAACTCAAATTGATGGGAATGTATCCCTCATGGGGATTCTTAATAAGGCAGATATTCTCAGGAAAAATGCGTTTTAACTTTTGTTTAAAAGTTTACAGTTTTGGGGCGCGCATTTGTACGCCATGGGAAATAGACAAATATTCAGTCATTTCCAGATTACTTTTATCGTGTCGCCTGAAGCGAAACGGATCCTGAGCTTTAGTTTCCTCATATCTTCTTCTTGCGGTTTACTATTTTCTTTGATTCCAAATCATTTCAGATAAAGACCAGAGTCCGAGAAGAGATGAAGCACGCCCATAGTTCTTTAGAAACGGATATTTTCACATTCCTGAATCGCAAACTCGAGCAACAACCGGTGAAAACCGAATTCGAAGAGCTGAAAGAGGAGAATCGAATGTTGGCGAGAAGCTCGTCAAAGTAGGTCTTCATATGATTTCACACGAAAAAGTTTTCTTCAATAATATTTTTTAGGTCGCTTGGTGTTAAAGGTATTGATCTCGAGTATGAACTGAAGCAGCTACGGAGTAAAGAGAAGAAGCTGAAAGATGTTAGTTTTAAAACCTTTATTCAATGTTAGACAGTGTGATAAAGGGTAAGAGGCGCTACTTGCACCCATACGGTCGAGCGATAGATCCTCATCTGGGTTAATGGAGCCTTCGATCCCTCCGGGCTCGGGTAAATTGGTACCAGACTTGTCTGGGAAGGTGGAGACACTGACTTATTATAGAGACTGACCCCGCAAGCCATTGTATAGTCCAAGCATTTACAATCTTCTATCTTCTTCCACAGTTCTTTCTACAATTGAGTAGAAAACGAATGCATGGCGCGTCCTTAGGGGGCTGATCAACGCTGGCTACTTATCTTGACCTCCAATAGCTACATCATTTAACAGTTCCTTACTTCATCACTCACGTAAAACTCCTTCACTATGATTCCTGTTCTGTTTTTCGTTTTCTTTACTTCTACCCTACCCTTTACCTTTTTACCCTACCTTTCACCCTTTCATTTGTGTAATATAAAATATTAGGGGTCCGAATGGTGCAGTGGTAAGAGGCACTACTGACACCCGCACGGTCGAGCGATCGATGCCGGCCCGGCTAACCAAGCCTTCCATCCCTGCTGGGCCGGGTGAATTGATACCAGACTTGTCTGGGAAGGTAAAGACACTGACTCGGTGTGGCGGTCCCTGCAGGGCATTGTATAGGCCAAATACGCATTTACCATTCTACGATTCTGAATTGAACACGAATACAGGACCAGTCACCTTTACCTTTACCTTTACCTTTGTGTAAATAATATATTTTCCTAGTAACTATCGATTTCTCCTCCCAAAAATTCTCGCAATTCAAGGGCGTTGCTCGTAACAAACACGATAAACGCACAATGGAACGGATAAAGGCGCAACTGACCGAAGTGGAACGATCGATCGAAAAGGTGCAAGCCAAGCAACAGCGTGTCCACTCGGAGATTTTCGATCGACAAAAAAAGAAAACCAAGGACATTTTCTGATTAATATTGATTATACGGGTATTAAATCGTTTTTTCGAATTTTGTCCGTGAACTTTTAATTCCATGATTCAATAGTCAGCATTATTTTATCATTGAAATGAGCTATTTATGCCCTCTTTCTTTTGTCGCGGCTCTGCGCTATCTTTCGTTTCTATCGTAATTTTGATTGAAAATCGAAACTGGTCGTTGATCTGTGCTCGTTGCTAGGGGTTTCTGTGGTTCCTATTCGTTCCATTTTTGTTTTGTTTTGTTTTTATTTTAGTCGCAACCACTGGAAATCGATTCGTGGACCCATAAGGTTAGCTTTTGTCGGTCTGAGGTAAGAGGATGACTGCCCCCCCCCCGGGTGAAGACCAGTTGGTTCCGGATCATTGTAAGGTTTTCTCGGATGCACTCACGAAAAAGAGAATTCGCAAACAGAATTCGTCTCAGTAGCACAGTGGTTAGTGCACAGCCCCGGATAGGTTGAAACGCGGGTTCGAATCCCGCCTGAGATGCGATTTTTGCGATGAATCTAGCGCAGTCATTGCAGAACCCTATTCGCAAACAAATTCTGTGACGGCTCCCTTCCGTTGAAATTGTGCTATAGTAAAACCCGTGGCCTCTCGTCGCATTGTTCTGTTTATTTATTTATTTATTTATTCATTTATTATTGTAAGTTGTTAGTTAATTACTTTGTTGTTCGATCTTCTGGGTGCAATCGTTGAAACTATGGCGCGACTGCCTGCAGGGAAATCTGAGGTAATTAACGCTGTCTCTCAATTTCCTCGTTCATCGCCATCGGCAGAGTCTTGTCTAAGTAGTTTTTGAGAATTTTTGAACACTTCCCCAATATCGACTGAATTTGATTTCTATTGATCGATTTCATTATATCAATCATTAATGGATTTCAATCTCGTCAAGTATTCATTCAACCCTTTTTGGTTAGCCTCAGCTCTTTTGCGTGTAAGGTGGCATCTCGTCGTGTTGTTTTATGTATCTATTTATTAGGGTGACCCATAAGTTCGTGTACATTCCAGATTCTGACTTCCTTTATTCATACTGGACAAAAATAGTCGAATAATCAGTTAGGGTATCATGGTTACGCAGAGTTTATTGCCCGTGATCCGTTAAAGAATCAAGCCTAACTGTGCTATCCTTATTGATCATTTATTTTTATAGAGTTGTGAATAAACGAAGTCAGAATCTGAAATGCACACGAAGTTTTGGGTCACCCTAATATTTACTTATTTATTTATTTATTATTGCACGGAAACGTGTGTAACTGAAAAGGCGGATGACGATATACCATTTTCACTTTGATTTGGACGTTTTTCAAACCACGTCGGACGTTTTCCAGGCCAAATTGGCTTGAAGAGTGTGCAATTTGGTTTGAAAAACGTCTGACGTAATTTGGAAAGTGTCCAATCCAAAGTGAGAATGGTAAATATCGTGAATAAGTTACTGCAGTCAGATAAGTGATAAATAAGGTTAAGAACAAAAAGAAAGAAACAAAGGGCATGGTGCATCCCATTCTCTGATTAACGATGGCTTTGCACTTCTTGAATGGACCGGCGGAGAACCTTACTGCAATCTGATTGATAATCATTTTGCAAATATGAAGGTCTGGAGCTATTATGCCTCGTTCAACGCAAAGTTTTCGACTCAGGCGGGGTTCGAACCTGCGTATTGGGCCCATCCGGAGCACCGCGATGGAACCAGGACCCAAAACCCAAGGCTCTTTGTTGATCGAATTTTATGGTCGTCCTTCCCTTCTCGTATGGCCTACTTGAAGCTTCCGTCCGAGCGTAGCCGGCGATGATGTGCTCTTGTAGCAATTCTAAAGGTACATTTAAGCTAGAGTAGACCAACGACAGTTTGGACGATAAGGCTACAGCATAGGCTGATTATCAGTCAAGCGAGTGTATTTTGGCCATTGATTGCGGAGAAACAGCTGCCGACGGCATAGCAGTAACGAGCTCTGTTCGAGCTTCTTTCATTAATCTTAATGAAGCTTTCTTGTCTTCTTTCCTTTCTTTCTCTTTCTTTTATCATCTGTGACAGTCTGACGTCCTTCTTTCTCACATCTCTTTCGTTTTCCGTTTTCCTCATTGTACATTTGGTTTTCTTCTTCTCATTCAATATTATTCGCTGTCAGTCGGCCGGTCTACACGTCTTCTACTCCTCTGAAAATTCCAATTTCTTTTTTATATTCGATTTTCAGTTCCTCAGTGCCCTCTCCTGCTAGCTCCGACATTTTTCCTTTTCTTTATTTACCGGTGTACTAGGTCTCCTTTTATTCTGGTATTAATTTAAGAGGAGGTAAATGAAAAAAAAAACATGTTCGTAACCTAAGGTGTGTAAATTGGATACTTGTTATGAGAGTCGAGAAATAATTCAAGAAATCCATGCTGCGCCGCTCATAAAGTGATACGCTTCGGAAAAGGTTGAAATCGAATTAGATGCAATTTCTCACCACGTTTTCGCTCCTGTTGCATGACCGTTGTATAGGTAAGCCAAACCGGCGGTAAATCTTACTACGCACCAGTTCCTTACTCCGCGAATACACCACCGCTTGTAATTCGTAAAGATCGCCGTAACGGATATTTTCGAGGAAAAATTCAGATCCACGATGAGCACCCCAAATTGCTCTTATACGTAGTGATTGGGTAAAATTGTAAAATGGTAAAAATTATAGTATAGGCGACTGAAGCCGATGAGCCAGGTTGGTATGAGTTTTTAGCAAGTTTTTCAGATTTTTTTAAAATTTAATTGAGTATAATTACCCAAGTTTGAGGTCGTGACGAAGGCGGATTCATCGAAACCTTGGTAATGATAAGATTGTACCAATCTTGGCTTATCGGCTCCAATTTACAGTGCTGTAATGTTCAATATTAATTAATTAATTAATTATGTACGTCCAAAGGCGCTCCACGAGACACACAAATAGCACAAGAACGTCAAACTCTAACTGAAACAAATTCGAATTCAAAAGCAAACTTAGAACCTTAGCGAAGCTGGCACAAATAAATTTGGAACCACCGTTGGCAACTCAGGAGTGTTCCAGTGGAAAGAAGTAAGCGTCCACGGCTCTCCTAACGAAGTGTAACTAATTAACCCAGCATTACACCAAAATTCAACAATAGTCGATCATGGCATATATGAAAAAATTAAAATATATGATAAAAATTATGAGAAAACCAAAGTGGACTCACCTATGAGATTACAGGGTAGTAGAAAACCTTATCCTTCGATTGGACGCTACCATAGAGGTCACGGAGTAGACGACGAGCAACACGACAACACATCATAAATGTCAGATAACTGTAGTCGGGGTACGTTCAAGGGTTAATCGAGGGTTTGCCGGTCATTAACCTATACCCAGATGGAGTTGACCACGCTACAATGTAGCCAACGTGGTTAGATGTGCTCACGGGGTGCCCGGCATAATCAGCCGCTGAGAGAGCGAAGTCCAATCGCGGCCGGCGCCGTAGCTGGGTCAGTCAGTCTCACTGTAGCCCGACCGACCGTCGAACGTCAGCCACTCCTATGCCTACTTATCGACCAACGCTGACGCTATGGGTGGTCGGCGTACGCCATGTAGTTGTGTTTTTCATGAAAATAAATGACTTCAATGAATGAAGTCTTGGGCCTGGGTGTTAATGCGCGACAGTTTTTCCTCATATGTTAAGAAAAATTGCAAAAACCTCTCTCTAAACTCGAATTTCCACAGTTCCACGCATGTTTTTCAAGGTGTTGGCCTATGAAATGAAACATTAATCAAACAGTAGAACATACCAAGTTTTGCTCTTACTTTTTGCTCTTTAGCATCAGGGACGAAACGAGCTGTCCTTTTTACATGTTTTTAATAATTTTTTATTGATTGATGCATTTTTCTTCTTTTGAACATGAATTCTTTCTTCTCTCTATGTAATTCCTTCTCCCTCTTCTTCATATCTGGCCAAATACTAGTTGTTGCTCGAGTTTCGTTGCTTATTATTTATTTATTTATTTATTTTTGCCTGTTTATTTATCAGAATTTTGCTACCCGGCCCTTTTTTCATTTAGTTTTCCACCATACTTTCACCTATGTACATCTTCTATTCGCCGTTTTTCAATATCTCGTTTTTGAAGAGTAATTTTAGCAGTTTTTTTTAGGAGCTGCAGGTTTCCTCTTGCATATTTTTCCAAGGTTGTTGAAACGGACGGATAAAAAATAAAATTAAAATAAAATAAAAATAGCGGAAGGATGAAAATGTATGGAAAAAGAAGAAGTGCACTTTCCGTTGAGGAAATGCTAGAGAACAGTCTGCGGGGGAAAAAAGAGGAAATGACTCCTTCGAAACGCGCCCTTTATGACAAAAATTACAGAAAAAAGGTGATGTGAACCAGACATTTCTGTGCGTTTGGAAGAGGCCAGAGGACATAGTCGGCTGTTTTAGTCTCTGGAGGGTATTTAACACGTTGACGACAGTGCCTTTTTCGCGTGTCTGGCGCGTGGGACCAACTGATTTTCTAGCACGCCATGGCTGTGACATGATGCCAGTATACGGCGAATTTTTTTTCAAAATGAAAGTGAATAGTAAATCTCGAAGACTACATATACAGTCCTGCAATGTCGGGGATTGTGACTATTCCTTTTTTTGCAACGAAAATAGAACAAATAACAGCTGGAAGCTTTTAGAATGTCCTTTTTTCCTATCCAGGTTGAAAGGAAATTGTTATTTGTTTATTGTTCATTATTTGTTTATTCCAATAATAATATTTATAATATTTCTTTGTATTGATGTGTTTGTTTCAGTAAACAGTATTTGTTTGCTTTTATTTGTTTCTTGAAATAACCATTATTTGTTTTTACTTGTAAAGAAAACTAGTGCGCAATCAAAAATTCCAGTAAATCAGAAGCTAAGATTAGTTTTTACGGACGACGAGGTTTACAATGATTTCTAATCATGAGGTGTATAGTGGCCGGACAAATATTTCCCAAAAAATCGGGATAAGTCAGAAAAATAAATTTTGGCCCTCGCCTCTGTCTGGCTAAGTTTCCGGTCGAGTTCCAAAAGATTACACATCCACCACTTCTTCTACTTTGCCACATGGCTACTTTCAAGCCCTTGGTTAGAAGCGCGGACCATCGATTGGGATAGAGCGCGTGTGGTATAGTGGGATGATGCGCTACTGACACCAGCACGGTCGAGCGATCGATCCCTGATCAGGTTAACCAAACCTTCCATTGCTCCGTGGGTGAATTGCTACTAGTCTATTCTGGAAAAGTAAGGACACTGACATGGTATTGCCTTTATCGATTGAGATGTGCCATGCATTGGTTCCCATTGAGGGATCGTGCACTCGATTGGTGGGAGTAATGGTTGTCTATAGACAGTTCTCATCTTCAAAAGTCGCACGGATGCTGACACTCCGCAGATAACTCATTTATTTTGATTTTCTGTTTTCAACCCTTCCCGTAACCTTAGGTTTGGCATGATACTAGTGAGCTGCTAGTTTTTTCTTTCCTTTCTCCCTTTCTTTCTTTTTCTTCCTCTCCTTTCTTCTCTCTGCTTTCTTCCTTCTTTCACTTTCTATCGTTCCCTTTCTCTCTTTTCTTTCTTTTCCGTTTTTTCTTTCTTTCTTTCTTTCCTTCCTTTTTCCTTCCTTTCTTCTTTCCTTCTTTCTTTCCTTCTTTCTTTCTTTCTTTCTTTCTTTCTTTTTCTTTCTTTCTTTTTTCTTTCTTTTTCTCATCAGGGTGGGATAGTAAATAATTGAATGGATAAATAAATGAATAAGTAAAGCGATTTTCGCGCTGTACGTTTTTTTTGTTTTATTTAACTATTTTAGGGCGTTTATTTTCTAATTCTCCATACAGGAACACCAGCTAGAGCAAGTTTCTCTGCAAAAGTGTTGAATTCTTCTTGACTGCACTCGAACCCATACCATTTTTTTGGATCATTGTATGTCCATGTCGATTGCTTGTTTGTTCAGGTCGCTCCTTCTTCTCAAACACCCCGGTTCCCTTCACAGTTACTTTTTCAATTTTTTGTTCTTTTTTCTCAGCGGTATCGATTATCGTGACGTATAATCGTTACTATTACCTTTGTATCCCCAAACTTCTCTTACTTCGTTCAATTCGTTCTAGCTGTGCGTTAGAAATCCCGATGAAAAGTTTCGTTATTTACCTTTTGAATCGATATTTTCAGAGAACAGCTGGTCAGGATGTCGGACGTGATTCTGAATTTCATTGCCGGCGGTGTCGGTGGCTCGTGCACGGTGATAGTCGGTCATCCCTTCGACACGGTCAAGGCAAGTCTCAAATCCCACTCTTTATACCCTAGATGTAGAGGGTAAGTAGTTAACGTGGTCAGCTATTAGGTTGTAAAGAAAGTTCTGTCATTATATTTAAAGCGTCATAACTCTACTCATGTCCAGCCGTTTTCCTTAATTCAAGCCCCATTCGAAAAAGCACATCTTTCTCTAGGGAAGGCAGTATAAAGTGTGACGCTATCGCGAATGTCTCAAGATCTGGATTAATTAAAATATTCGACATTCGGACCCTCTGCTCCTAGTGCGAATGAGTGTTGCGGGTTCATCAATTGAAATGGATTTTGCGGAGCCAATTTCATAAGGACTTCTAACCTACGACGAAGAACGGATATTATACTATGATAAGAAGAGATTTTCCCGTTTCTTACACAACGACGAACCTTCTGAGACGGTTAAGAAACTAGATTTTCACGACACGAAGACAATGGTGATGTTATGATGAACTGCAGCAGTACTAGTGTGCCTTTTGTTTCTTACTCTTCACCAAACGATAAAGAAGGAAGTGCTCATCGTGAATATATGTAGCATTCAAAACGATTCAACCAAAGCTAGAAACTATAGAGTTCCGCTACATTTTACAGTAACGCAAATCCACGTGTCTTAAAATATCATCTCCAGAATTCAAACCAACGACACATTGAATCTCATCTTCGTCCCTCGAAATTGCCAGACCTCGGACTAACTAACTGCCATATTTCAAACGTTCATATGGCTTCTCAAGGAAGAGAGGATCCTAATACCAACACGATGTCGAATCCGCCTTCGAACATTTGACTTAATTCCTATCTTTAGACTTTTGCGATAGCGGCACACTTTATACTGCATTCCATAGACAATAATGTGATCTTCCGAATGGTGGTGAAATAAAGAGAAACGGTGAGACATGAGCCGAGTTATGGCGTTTTGAATGTATGCTGCAAAAAATGACAGAACTTTCTTTACAACCTAATACTTTACCTTTACCGCGCCACGCGCTCGTCTTTCGCTAAGAATCGTGAAGGCAGTGTAAATATATATTGACCGATGCAATCATTTGCGAAGGCCAGCCGCTATTATAAGTCAATATCTTCACCTTCCAAGGCAAGTCTGGTACCAATTTACCCGACGCCGGAGGAATGGAAGGTTTGGTTAGCCAGGGCGAGGATCGACCGCTCGACCATTCGGGAGTCAGTAGCGCCTCTTACCACATCACCGCGCTCTTACCATGTGGTTTGAACCGTCCAGCTTCTAACTAGGTCACTTAACAGGGCATGTGGTCGCCACGGGGAAAGATAACACGCGTAGTATGGTCAGAGGTGATAAGATTGCTGTAATCAATCGCTTGCGGTAAATGAAAGGAATACGAAGAAACAGGGGTCCATCGTGCAGCCGATGGACCTGGTAGGACTTCAGGACATTTGCAGTAAACATACGTGAGAAAGAAATGTAAAAAAACGCAGAGAGGAAGGTAACCTGAGAAGGTAGTGCCATCTGGATGTCGAATAGAACATTCTGTTTTTTCTCCGCAGGAAAGCCTGAGAGAGGGTGCTTGGACATGGAAGAGATTCATCAAGTAAGGGTAAGATTAAGCACAGCTCCGAGTTTGTGTGAAAGATCGATTGGGTAAGATTCAGGTAAGTTTAGCGTTACAAATAGAAAAAATTATGGATGGTTAGGGTGCGCGTGGTACAGTGAAAAGAGGCGCTACTGACACTCTCGCGGTCGATCGATCTTCGCCCGGGCCGAACAAGCCGGTCAATCTCCGGGGTTTGTAAATTGATACTAGACTTCTTTGGGAAGGTAAAGATACTGATTTAGTATAACGACCGGCACCCCCAAGTCATTGTTCAGGCCAAATACACATTCACTAAGGCTCTACGATTGCGAATTGAACAGGAATGCGTGGCGCATCCTTAGGGACTGATCAACATCGTCACCTTTATCCTTGCCTTTTTTCCAGAATTGGGGTACACTGAAAGCAGGCTATCCTGTAATACTTTGAATTTGTCGGGCCGAAACTTATCCTGACATTTTTTCAGTAATTTTTAAAAAATTCTCTAAGTTTAGGTCCGACTCCAAACCATGCCGAGGCCAAAGCCTGGAGAGCCTCCATTGTACACCGGAGCATTGGACTGCGTGAAGAGAACGGTAGCCAAAGAGGGTTTTTTCGCCCTTTACAAGGTATTTTAGCCTTTTTTGCAGTTTTTTTTTGGCATGGGCGTGGCTTCACGAGAGTAGTGTAGTGGGTTAGCATCAGTGTCTCGAAGAGGGCGACGGGATCGAATCCTGCCGGATTACGTCTTGAATAACTCTCTGAAAATGATGAATCAGGGTAATTGCTAACCTTCCAGGGTATGGCGGCTCCTCTGGCCGGAGTGAGTCCATTGTTTGCGGTTTTCTTCGCCGGTTGTGCCGTGGGTAGACACCTGCAGACCACTCATCCAGGTATTTTTATTGGGTTTTCTCCTAGTTCAAAGCATTTTTACGCTTTATTTTTGTTTTTTGTTTTGCTTGTTTAACTCGTGACGTCATCGATTCTCCTTTACCAGATCAGGAGATGACGTTCGTTCAGAATATGAACAGCGGTGCGCTAGCCGGTGTGTTCACCACCATTGTCATGGTGCCCGGGGAGCGGATTAAGTGCCTTCTACAGGTAGATTTATTTTATATTTCTACATTTATTTTCTTCTTTTAGCTTCATTTTCTCTTTTTTTTTTGTAAATTTTTATCTATCTGTTTGATTTTTCCCGAGTTTCATTGACCCTTCTGAGCAATCTTTTCACTTGAATTTTCAATTAATGCGGTCAGATCGTTCGCAAGGTAGCTAGGTAGAAAGGCTGTACTTTATTCCGCATTTTATGGAAAAATTAGACTTTCTGAAATTTCTTAACCGCAGTACTAGTTATTAAGATGATTACCATTTCGGTAACCTTTGCAGTTGTCGGAAGTTTTCAAAAACTATGAAGCTATCGTGCCAAGTGCTTTTTTGTGGAGTTTTCATCTAGAAAATTCTTCTGGAATTTAAAATTTCCTGCAAGTTCTCTTGAAATTGCTGTCTCCGTCTTCCCTTATTTCATAGTTCGCTGATTGATTAATTGATTTCTTGTCCGATAACCACGAGATTTTCTGTAGATTGGAAATTCTGAACTAGGTTGAAAGTTCCAGTTCAGGTCTGGACTATGGAAGCAAGTGAATAGAGGCTGTGAAACGTTTGAAAAGAGCGTGGAAGAAAACAGAAAAGGATAAAAGAGAAAGAGAAGAGAAAAAGAGGAAAAGTGTCCCTATCATCACGTGAAATTGTTTCCTCTCTTGATAGATATTTAACAGATAAATAAATTAAATTCTCCAAGTTCTCTACTCGAAACATGGTATTACAGTTCCTGTTACCTCGTTCGGCAGAGCGCCATACAAGAATAGTAAATAAATAAATAAATAAACAGATAAACAAAACAACAAAAAAGCCTGGCTCCACGGCCATATTCGATATTAAGGTTCAATCCGGAGGTCACGCCCCGTCGGGTGTGCACTACAACGGTCCATTGGACGTGGTGAAGAAGTTGTACAAACAAGGCGGTATTACCAGCATCTACAGAGGAACAGCGGCCACCTTACTCAGAGGTTTGTTTTTTAAATTTTTTTCATTTTTTTAAATTTTTTTTTTGATTAAAAACAGCTGTGTCCGCCGGAGCACGAGGTGGAGGAAGGCCGCCACTATGAAACTAGGAAAGATGGCTTGGTCATCATGAGTAGTGCGTGGTGCAGTGCTAAGAGGCGCTACTGACACCCGCACGGTCAAGCGATCGATACCTGCCTGGTATAACCGAGCCTTCATCCCTCTGAGGTATGATAAATTGGCATCAGACCTGCCTGGGAAGGTAAGATACTGACTAGGTATAGCGGCTGATTCGAGCAAGTCATTGTATAGGTCAAACACGTATTCACCATGTCCCTTCGATTCTGAACGGAAGACGAATACGTAGCGCGTCCTTAGGGGAATGGTCAACCTCTACTTTTACCTTTTCTTACCGTGAACAATCTCAATCGTTTCAGATATTCCGGCTAGTGCTGCTTATTTGTCCGTGTACGAGTTCCTCAAGAAGAAGTTCTCCGGCGAAGGTGCACAACGAACCCTGTCACCTGGGGCCACCCTGCTTGCTGGTGGTCTGGCTGGTATTGCAAACTGGTACGTGCATATACATATTTCTACCAGCACTCCAGTGGCCTATCGGCCGACTCAAATGAAATGGAAATATAGGAAATTTCGGCATTATTCCACTTGATCAGTCAAAATCTGATTGAAATTGAGAGATTTGGGAGATTGAAATCGAAGAATTGGGACATTGAAAAGAAATGAAGCAATTTCATCAGCTCCCTTGTCGCTTGGGTGCATTTGGTGTACGGTAACAGACTATCACGACGGGACCCATATGAGCCACCCATTACAAACATCGCGGTTTCGCCTATTATATAGTAGGATTTTCATTTGTTAATTTTCGTTTTCTTGTGACTGATTTAGTAAACTGATCTTTCAGGTCAGTGTGTATCCCGGCTGATGTGCTGAAATCGCGACTCCAAACAGCGCCCGAGGGCAAATATCCGGACGGAATTCGTGGTGTCTTCAAGGAGGTGATACGCGAAGAGGGACCGAGGGCGTTGTTCAAGGTCTGTGGGCATTTCCTTGGATACAACAATTTTTTCGAACTCCCTCAGCGCCAATCATTTGTTGCAGTTGATGGGATCTTACAGAGCGGAGTCGTAAATGCCGCGTTATTTATTTATTCATTTATTTATTCAAAACCTCCACACAGGTGATGTAAAGTAGCCGAACTCAAAGGACATGTTGCTTACAAATACGTGGAAACTGAGTCAGAAAACTGCATTTCTGGTAGTCACAGTCAACAACTGATCGTTACAATTCAGTCTAAGCGCACCTTAAGAAATGGCGGAAATTTAACCAAGAATTGATCGTGATCACCCAGAATAACATGGAAATCTTTCAATGTACAGTATCGGATGCGCCACAACGACAAAACGACGCCAGCGGCGCTTTCTTGCGCAGAAATCGCCGTTTTTATATTTTCTTTGAAATTGATTCATTCATGAAAATAAGTATGATCTTAAACTCATCGGCTAGAGCTCTAACTTTCGTATACAAATTTTTGGAATTTTTTAACGAGCGATTTTTTGACTTTCTGTTCCTTGCCCTTTTGCTTCCTTGTCTGATGACTCATTGCTCGACGAGGCTCCGCCTTCAGCCGGCCTACCACGCGGTACCCCTGTTGGGCATGCGGCATAGATCAATTGAGGTAGCATCTGCCCGGGTCACCACGTGTGGACCCCCAAAAACGGCACATTTCGGCGTAAAAATGCGCCGCTGCTGCCGTTTTATCGTTGCGGCACGTCCGTTACTGTACATGAGGAAGCTCGAGCGCACCTGTGACTTTGCAACATGAACGTATGTAGAACCTTAGCTTCCCGACCCAATCTTTAGATAGTGGAACTACAAAAACATCAGGGGTGCAAATCTTTTCAAAATCACTTTTTGTTAATATTTCATAAGCATCATAAGTCAACTGGCCGTCATACTCCTGCAACTAAGACTTCGACGGCCAAAACTCTGAGCTCTGGTTGCCACCCCCATTCGAAAACTGCGAATATTGAAGACCATAAGATTCCATTATCATTTTGAAATTGTATTTTACACTTTCCAAACCGCAATTATCCTTCTTTCTAATGGGGTTGAACACGGAAATTCCACCAGGTCGTAGGTAGATGTTATAAGCCTGAAAAGAAGAAATGATGGGCCGTTTGTCCTCAGCGTTTCAAGCAAGTTGGTCCCGGAATGGGCATCAGTGACCAGTACTTTATTAGGTTGGACCAAAAGCCCTGTCGCTTTTTCAGTGCTTTTTTGCCCGGATAGTTTCCCACTTATTGAAGTCGTACGGCATGATGTGTTCTATATTAGATTGAAGATATTGAACTGCTCTATCCGAATTGATACACAAAAATCCTGATTGAAGTTGTCCTTAAACTTTCATAGGCGCTAGATGAATACCGGAATTTTGTGCAAGTCATGTCCTTTTACGTTATCACTGGTAACAAAGCTTCAACACGACAACAGAGCAAAAAATACTAGAAGTCGAAGGCGACGATGATCTTCCAAAACCTACAAAACCTTGTCGACCTAAGAGATGAGATGGTGAATAAGAAACAAGAAAAAGAAACAAATAATGAGAGACAAACAAGAAAATAGCTATGTTCGGATCTACTTGAGAAAACGAATTCTGAAGCAGTTCGTAGGGAAATTGGAACATATCCGACGGCAACTACTTTCATATGTTTCGTCAAACGGGGCAACGCAAAATCGCACCTTTTTAAGAAAATATTCGAAAATTTTAAAACTGTCGCCTTGATTAAACTACTTTCAAACCAAATTAATATTTTGGATCATGCGTTGTCCGAATTTCACTTTGTGAACTTAATAGCCCATTTCTTAGCGGACACTGATTTATCAAAGTGGACGATTGTCAAAAAGGAGTGTCGGCAGGTTTTTGGCTTCTACAATCAAGTAGTGATTCCGGTGCCCGCTCAAGCAGTTTGCTAATAAGTGTACTTGAACCAATGAATAAAACCTATTTTACCCAAGAGCACAATGGTTCTTTGCCGGTTACGCGTTGAATTTGAATTTTTCAGGGTTTCACACCGGTGATGCTTCGTGCGTTCCCGGCGAACGCGGCCTGCTTTTTCGGTCTCGAGCTCACCCTGTCGCTGTTCCGCCTAGTCGGATTGGGAGTATCACCAAGCAAGGCGGAAGAATAATTGAGACTATGAAGTCGGGCCGATTTTACCCCTCTTAGCTCCTGATATGATAAGAAAACATCTTGTTTCAATAGTGACCGTTGTAGCCTTTTCACTACTAATTTATACGGTGATGGTACGAAATTGGCTTATCGTACCGATATAATGTTTCATCAAGGGTTTTCTCAGCTACCAGTAGAGTGTTTCACTGCCACCGTACTCGTTAGGATCGGCATTTGTCAGATTATCACTCCCTGTTTTAGCTGCTTACTAATTTATTTTTATCACCTGTAAATAGTGTTTTACTATTGAGACGAGGCGTTCTTTTCACCCATATTCATAGTGCTGTTAATACCTCCTTATACTGTATAGGTAATTGCTTACGTTGTCAAGGAAAAGTTTTATTATGAATGAATATTTCCTCTCTGTAGGGCTTGTTTATAACAGTATAGGTATATTCCTTCTCGAACTATCTCTGGTGAAGTAGACGACTGCGGATCTATTTGGTCGTTTTACAGATTTTCACCAAGCCGCTGCAATCTGTTTGTTTGCTTTTATCATGAAGTGGTGTACGAGTTTCCCAGAAGTCGCTCAATTTTGGCTAATAAATTTGACAATATTAGATCATCGGAAACACGTTATTAATTGTTCCTTAAATTGATTGTTACTAGTGGCTACCCTTTTAATTTGCATGCTTTTTGTATTTCAAGTATAGCTACAGCCCGACCGAGCTTAAGAAAGATGCTAGGAGATTCGCAACGTAGCACATCGGTAGCACAGTGGTTAGTGCAGTCTGCCGGAAACAGAAAGACGCGGGTTCAATTCCCGTCCGATGTCAGTGTTTTGCGAATAACCTAGCATCTACAAATATATAAGTCATTCAACTAGTTCTCGTCTATAAACCGCTAAACAAAAAGCGGCAAATAGCAGAATAGTTTTGTATTTCAAGTATTTCTTCCTTTGGCGCGTTATTTAGTAACGCATAGAGTAAAATAGAGGGCAATAAAATAAAATATTAGGTGGAAAAGTGTCCATATATAAGCTTCTACCTGAACAGGCTCGTACTCAACAAGCTGGAAGCCCTTCTCTTGCTCGACTTTGTGGCCTTTTCATGGCGGCAACTTCTAGGATAGGAGCTTCCAGACACCTCAAATTTGGGTAATCAAACCTCTGACCACCCCAGTTGATGGAGACCAGCATGAGGATTGACGAAATCCACGAAAATCGGCTGTTTTGGGTAGTAGAAATAGGTGGGTATTCCCCCAGAATGTTTTGCTGTTCTGATTTAAGACACACCTCAGCGATATGATTATCTTTTTTATTTGTCCATTCGAGGGCGCGCGTGGTACAGCGGTAAGAGGCGCTACTGACACTCGCACGGTCGAGCGATCGATCCCTGACCGGGAGAACCGAGCCTTCTATCCCTTTGAGGTAGGATAAATTGGTACCAGACTTTCCTGGGAAGGTAAAGACACTGAATTGGTATACGGCTGGGCCCGTAAGTAATGGTATAGGCCGAATATGCATTCATCATGCCTCTACGATTCTGAATGGAACACAAATGTGGCAGTGCATCCTTAGAGATTAACAGACGCCGGTACCTTAACCATCACCTTTACCTTATTTATTTATTCGAGACATCGGCCGAGGCCACCAGTGCGAGACATCGGCCGAGGCCACCAGTGCGTACAACTCGCATTTGTCGCTGAAAGTAAATAATACGTTAGGTGCATCATGAAAATTATGTAAAATTCATAGTGGACGTGATAGTAGGTTATGGAAACCGCGCAGGGAAAGATCCAAGACCAGGTAAAGGTAAAGTTGCCGGCATTGATCAGATTCACATAAAAATCGTAGAGGCACTATAAATGCGTAGTTGGCCTATACAATGACTTGCGGGGGCCCTGCTATACCAAGTCAGTGTCTTTACCTTCCCAGACAAGTCTGGTACTTATTTACCCGGGCCTGGAGGGATGAAAAACTTGGCAAGCCCGGGCCGGGATCGATGGCTCTACAGTGCGGGTGTCAGTAGCGCCTCTTACCACTGCAACAAGCGGGCCATTACGATACAGTAGTATAGATGTTAAATGACTGAGCTGATTTTGAGAATGGCAAATACTTCTATCACGCTAACGTCTCGGTGCGTTTTGCCTTCGTCAAAGCATGGAAAGTCGTAAAACACTTAAAAACTACTCGCTAAAAACAGTTTATCTCACAGAATGTTCTCGAGGTGAAAATATTTCAACAGCAGGTACCGCTAACCTTGAGACACGCTAACCTTATTGGAGGAGCAAAGGTGGGTAAGTAATAGTCAAGCTGCGTAAATTATAGTGGCTGAAGATCCGAAACAGCCGCCTACTCGGTGGAGATATCGCGCTCCGATTGAAATCGGTCGCGCAACGGCTACATCGCGCGCGACGTCGCGTCCGAGTTTTCGTCCTCGGAGCCACGTATCTTCGCGGGGTGTTCACCACGTTGTGTTCTGCGGGTCGTATCGGCGTGCCGGCTTTCATGGATTCTTCGGACATTTTCCTAGGGAAACTCGTCTCCGTTCTCATCCCGTTTGTCCTTTCCACTTATCCGATCGATTTGGATCGATCAGCAATGGCCCTTTCTTATTGGATGTTTCTGTTCAGCGTTGGAGTGCTCGTTAGATCCTTATCGCTGACTGGATATCTATTACGCTTGTTGTAACGGGTTAAGTGCTAGATATCCCTCGGGTTTATTTCTAGGGATAGGTTCTTATTTTGCAGTCGTGCGCCCTGTCATTGCCTTCAGTTCAGTCAGTTTTCCATCGCTTCAAATCACCTGTAATAGGTCGGAGGTGAATTCTTGGGATAGCAGTTGGGTTTTTATGGTGTTCGAAAGATTTTGTTCCTTGGGTTCGGCTCCACCTGAGACGTCTTTATATCTGGAATTGATGGAACTAGAATCTCTCCCCAAATTCGATTTCGCTAACTTCCTAAATTTTTGCAATAATAGATATCAGAAGCATCGAATCGAAGCAAACTCCTATCGGTTTTCTCAACTCGCCTTAGGAAATTTCCCTCCTCGGGTGCACCCTTATTCATGTAGCACCAAGTCCTGCATGTACTGCGTTTACTAGAATCTTGAAAGGTGGTTTGATTGTTTTAAATGTGTATTATTAAAGGGTTCATACTCTAACAACCATTAGGTCCACCTTCATTCTGTATAGCACCGTGTTATGTTATCATGTTTTATCACCCCACCCCTCCCTACGCAGCCACACAGTCGTGGGCCTTCAAACGACTTCTTCTTGCCATCGTCAGAATCATGTCTTCTTTTCTTTTCTCTGATGTATCGTTGTTATCAAATCTACGTAATTTTTGGCTCAGCACTTAGCAGCAGTTTCCGAGTTCTCCCTTAAGGGAATTCTTTTGAGAAATAAATCTCCCTCAAGGGAATCCCTTAAAAGAGGATCCTATTTATCTTATTCTCTTTCCGAATTTCTTTTCACATCCACTATTTCCACTAAAACTGATAAAAATGAAAACGGAAAATTCACTCACTAAATAAAGAGGATTCTCCCTCAAGGGAAAAGTAAGAATTCTTGAAAGCCTAACATATGAACAAACGCTTTTTAAGGGTCCTATGTCTTTTCAAGGTTGTGAGGAAAAAAACAAATTTGGAAGGCCAAAGAATTGAAAGAAAGCGATTATCTTTATTGTCTCCCTGTATCTATTACTATTATCTCATATTATATAATTATCAAATTTCTCAGATCGGAGGGAGGCTCAGAACCAATTATCGATTGCTACCGGGAAGCCGAAGAGAGGGTGGAGCACTTCCGCTACCTAGGGACTGAACTGTCAAAGGGTGGTACCTTAGATCATGCAGTGAAGGAAAGGATAAATGCAGCCCGGGTAAAATGAAGAGAAGCCATTCGAATTTTCTATGACAGAGGGTCTCGATGGTGCTTAAAGGAAAAATATACCGGCAGCTGTAAGACCAGCGCTGCTCTACAGCAGTGAGTGTTGGCCCGTAACGAAGGCCCTCGAGAGACAAGTACATTCTGCAGAAATGAGAATGCTCAGGTGGACATGCGGATGGACAAGGCTGGATAGGCTACGGAACGAGGACGTGAGAGCGGTTATGGGAACAGCTCCAGTGCAGCTTATGATGCGAGAGCAAAGGCTCAGGTGGCATGGTCGTATTGAGGACCTCATGACTTCCAATACGGAAAGCATTTGAGTTTCGGGCCCCTGGTAAGCGACCACGCGGCGCTCCTAAAAAAGGTGGAGCGACGTTATCTAGAACGAACTTAAGTAAGTCAGAGCTTCTCTCCAAGACGCCCTTGATAGAAGTAGATGGCGTGACTAAACGCTTAGGAGAAGGAAAAGATATAATTACCGCCAAAATTAAGTAAAAGAAGGCATTGTTGCTGAGTTTCTTGCGCTGGAACTTGTCGAATGTTCAGGAAAATAACAACAACCGAAGGAATGTTCCCGCTTCGGGTACGGGAACCGTTCCCACGATTGGATGCCGCCAGTGGGGGTAAACTGATTGGCTGGAGTAATAATTTTGTCCCCTATACTGACTTGGCTCAATCATTGTTAACTAGGAAAAAGCGATTGTCACAAAATCCGTTAGATGTGATATTGTGTCGTTGGCAATACTGTGTGTTATTTGCCTTTCCGAGAATTCCTAGATCAATCGCAAAAATCGCAACTCAGCCAAAACTCGAACCCGAGTCTCGGGCTTGCCGGGGCTTTACTTCACTTATCCGCTCGTATTCTTCACCCCTATAAGACATTTATTTCTCTTTTGCCTAATTTTATCCGTTTTTCGTGGACTGGGTGTTTATTTTTCTTACCCTTGATCGACTGGTCCTATCGGGTGGGAATAGAGTGGTCGGACTCGTTTTTTTTATTTGAGTGGAACGTCGCTGGTATTTTTTCTCGTTTCTCCCGTAATTTCGAAGAAATGGGAAAACATTTAAGTTCTAAGTTTCTTGCAGTCAGTGACAATTCAAGTTGTATGATCAATCTGCTGTTTCAGCGTGATTTGTCCTTGCTGATTCTCGTGTTTTTTATTTATTCGTCGTTGCCCATTGATCGGCCAAAAGATCGTTATCTTTCGTTTTCTGTTCTGCTTCTTATGAACCGCTGTTCTTTTCAGAAGATGAGGAGTCGCTTCTTAATAGGGTTACTGCTCCTGATTTCCTACCTCGTTGAAGCCGATGAGCATGACCATATATATGAAATCGACGAAGAAGTTGTCTTGTGGATGAACACAGTGAGTTTATTTCGATATTGATCGATATAGATGCTTTTTTCTGAAAACAAAGGGAAATTTGACAGAAATGGTTCTGTAGAATGTTTTGAATTCGTCTTCGGTATCATGGGTCGCGATGCTGGGTTCTCCTTGCATCAAGAGGCTTTAGCAGAGAGACCAGTTGCAGCGGCTGTTACCTCGGTGATAGCTCATCGAACACCTTTTGAGGCCTAAACTCCTTTCAACATTTTTTTCAAAGATAGAAAAATGGAACACAAATAACCTGTGGGTGTGACTAGGCATCACATGACCATTGAGTAGTTTTCAAGTGAATCAATGAAATCATGATACGATGCTTTCTAGAGCACTACGTTTTGACATAGTGAAGGGAGTTAAAAATAGCTGTTCGCTACGAAATTCAAAAAAGGAAGAAAATTATTTTGTCAAGGTCATGTCAGGGTCTATTGTTCTCCGCGAGATGGGCTATTAACAAATGGGTATATTGCAAAATATTATGATTCCCAAAAGCGACATGGAAATAAAGTTCAACTAGTGTTCATTGGGTTGTTCCGATTAAAGTATTAATGATTGTAATTGTTACTCCTTGCTCTGCTTTGGTGTCCTATTCCAAAACTATGGTTCAAAATAATTGTATTTTTTGTTAGGAATATCTTCGCCATCGTAATGTGAAACTAGCTGAATATTCACGAGAAAACACCCTTTGAGTTTCAGTCTGCCAGATTTCTGTCGTGTTTTATTTTTGGTCAAATTCAATTTTTGCTCCGTATTCAAACGGCTTACCTTGAACATTACTGAGCTTCTGTCTTGTTTCCATAGTAGTTTTTTGGAGAGTGTTCTTGATATGTCGAGTTTCAGGTCGGACCGTACAGTAACCGACAAGAGACGTACGCGTACTTCTCATTACCATTTTGTCGTGGTCCAAAGGAGTCTATCGGTCACTACCATGAGACGATGGGAGAGTCTCTTCTTGGGGTTGAGCTTGACTTCTCCGGGTTGGACATCAAATTCAGAAGTAAGTTGCTGTGCTATCCGCTGTCCCTTTGTTGTGGAGGTAGAAATTCGGTCAAATTGCCTCGCTGAGTGCCATACTGGGGGAGAGACTTCTATTATAAACTCTGAGAAACGGGTCTAAATTCATGACGGGTATCGGCACAATATACGCTCATGGGTAACACGTTCCACCCAGTCGTCTAGGTGAATACTGGGTTTATTGGTCCAAAGTGGGATTGGTATTTTCCAAAAACGATTGAATCTCCAATTCCTATTGATTTTCTATGCTATGCTGAGCTGATTGAAATTGTTATCCAAACATGATGTGTTTTGATAGGGCTCCGTCTGTTTTCGAGCTCCTCATTGTTTTCGTTTTTTTCCAATTGTGCTTCAAATTTGTTTAGAGTGTTAATCCGTTCTAGTGTCCTTTTTATTTCTCTTATTTGTATTGAGATGTTGATAAGGGTTCGAAGAAAATTGTGTCATTTCAGCGAATACAAAGAAGACAACGTTTTGCAAGAGGAAGCTCACAAATGAAGACTATCAGACCTTCGTCTATGCTATCAAAAATAGCTACTTCTATCAGATGTACCTCGACGACATGCCGATATGGGGTGAGTGAATGTTCCGTTTTCATTTTTTTCAGCGTCAGTGGAAAGAGTGAATGTGAAAAGAAATTCGGAAAGAGGATGAGATAAACAGGATTCGGAACGCTTAATGTTCGAGGATGGCAAATCAGTATGGGGCTGTCCTCCTATTAGTCGATTACCTTATAGAGTACCTTATAAATTTCTTAAAGGCCCCATCATTGGCTAAATATATAAAGTCGGTTTTTTCTTGGAGCTGCGTATTGCGTAATTTGACGCCTTTGCTACCCCGGTAGAAACACAGCAATTATTGCTGTGTTTCTACCGGGGTAGCAAAGGCGTCAGGTTTGTGGCGCAATTTCTACCACATGGTTGTTGATCGCAACCAAAGTTAGCAAGGAAATTAACAAAAGAAGAACTACAATTCAATCCAGAATCCAAGAATCCAAGAATAATCCAATCCAAATAATAATCCAAATAGAATAGAATCCAAGTGAAAAATTCACTCATGCGTCCTTAACGAATCGTGATACGAACGTGTGCGACTAGCGAACCAAATGGTTCACACTGGCTATAAAAATGCTATAAAAATACAATTCTCAAGGAAGACGGAACTACAAACTATGTGTTGGTGCCAGCATAATTTCATAGCTGAATTTATTTCTCTGGTATTCTTGAGTCGTTTTTAAGATTAATTGTTTCGATTGCTTAATTCAATGTCATATTTTTTAGGAATGGTTGGTGAGGTGGACGAATCTCGCAATCCTCCTGTTTACAAAATCTATACGCACAAACAACTCGATATTGGATTCAACGACAAACAGGTGTGTGAACTTCATGAATATGTCTATTCCATAGAGACACATCGTAAAAATGTCACTATCTCGCTTTTGAATGGCGACAGTTGTTGTCGTAGCTGCGCGGTTGAATCGATGCAATGAACACCACTTTTTTCATAAAAACGCTGGTTAACGCCATTGTGGGTGGGGAATGGATGCTCCGAGAATAGGAAGTGATTGGGGCGAGTTGAATAGTTTCGAATTGACATTCTTTTGGGGCTCGCATGGTATAGTGGTAGGAAGTGCCCCTGACACCGCGCGATCCAGTGATCTCAGACTAACGAAGCTCTCAATCGCGTAAATTGGTAGCAGACTTGCCTGGGAAGGTAAAGACACGAGCTTGGTATAGCGGCTGGCCCCTCCCCCCATGTCTTTTTAAAGACCAAATACACGTTCACCATGTCTCTACGATTTGAATGGAACACGAATGCTTGGCGCGTCCTCAGGGGTTTGATCAACGCCGATCAGTTGATCTTACCTTTACCTTTTACATTAATTCTGGGTTGGAGACGCATCAGTATGACAGTTTTTATACAAATATTTATACAAATTTATCTATGTTTTTATACAAATCGCAATGTTATAAAAATCGCAATTCTAGAAAGTCCCGATTTGTGTGTGATATTTTGTCGACAGTTCTCAAGCGCACGGGGGAAGAATATCCTAGGGTAGGGGTTAGGAATAGTAAGGACTGGCAGTAAGCTAGCAGAAATTTGCGATTGACAAATTTGCCAGTAAATGGTGATGCAATTGTTAGAATTCACTGGAACTTCCTGAAAGGGGACAGCCGCAAAAGTCTCATTCAAATCGTACGAGCCTTGCACTTTCATCCTTCTCGCTTTAAAAACACTATTCTTCTAACTTTTTGTCAAATCTCTCTTCCATCAAATCTAACTGAATTGAAAGATTAATTAATGAGCAAGAGTTTTCGACCATTTTTTGATAATTTCACTTTTTTCGGGGCTTAAATTGAACAATTATAATTTTTTTCGTTTTTGTACTCGAAGTTTGTTCTTGATTACTTCTCGATTTAGATGAATGCTCCCTTATGTTCAGGTTGTTGATGTAAACTTGACATCTGGTGGTCATGTGGAGATCCATCCTGGTGTGGAGCTCGAGTTCACGTACGAGGTAAGAGAGCATATCCATTTGTTGGTTTGGTTCTAAAGGGTTTGTTTTTCACTCTTTCTTTCATAGCTTTGGAAATATTCAGAATTTAGTGAATTGTGCACATTCAGGTGAAATGGGTAGCGTCCTCAGTGCCGTTTGCTGATCGATTCGACAAGTATCTCGATCCGAGCTTCTTCCAGCATAGGGTGTGTTAGCGTTATAATCCTCTCCATTTTAGGGTTATAGAATTTAATTCAATAATAATAATTTAATTTATTTAATCATATATTCAGATCCATTGGTTCTCGATTTTCAACAGCTTCATGATGGTGGTGTTCCTCGTCGGACTGGTGTGGATGATTCTCGTCAGGACGCTGAGAAAGGATTACGCCAGGTATCAGAAGGAGGACAGTCTCGATGACCTGGTAAGTGGAGATTCATATCTCTTCATTTCTTTTTCTTGCGAATTTGGCTCTCATTCGCGCCAGGTATACGGCATTTCAAGCTCAAACCTCACAAGTGGTTTTTATATCTGCAAGATACTTCTCAAAATCGAAAGTAATGTAAATTAGCAGCGACATGTAATCGTGACCGAAATAGACGTTTTTCTCAAACTAGAAACTAGAGGCGCTGCATCTAACAGTGCTGTTGTTATAGTTTCTCTGGGCATGAAACTTCTTTCCTGAAAAGGATCACTTGATTTTCTCAAGTATTTGAAAAGAAAGGCAAATATGAGGAACCAAGAAATCTAGAAAATCCTCATCTAGACGTTCCAACTTGAATGCTAATGCGCCGCTTCGATTGTTTTCTGGTTCTTCTTATTCCATCAGAAATTTTGAGTAGCACGTTTTATGAGCTCAGAAACGAGTCTAATGTGGAAGTTTGTTTGTTTTAAAACTATTGGCTTATCAGGTTGGAATAAAGGCCCATTCAGAGTGCTGCTGCGGACAGCAGCAGCAATGATGAAGGATAGGCCAGCAGCAACGCGGCAGCGCTGCGCAGCAAACCCGCAGCAGGGGGTCATTCAGAGTGCCGCTGCCGCAGCTAGCAGCCAGCAGCAGGACGCAGCAGCAGCAGCAGCAGCAGCAGCACGGAATAGACTCGGTCATTTCTTGCTGCCGCGGCAAATCGAGCGGTAGGCCACGCCAGACGGGACGTCATTCGTGCTAGAGGTGTTGGCACGAATCACCTGAAAATGACGTCAGCACACATCACAGTGCTGCTGTGGCGTTGCTGCCGAACTCGGCAGCAAACCGGCAGCAGAGCGGTATTCCTCGGTGGAAAGGCGCTCCGCCCCTTTTTTCTGCTACTGCTGTCAGCAGCAACACTCTGCATGGGCCTTAAAGGGGCTAACGTCGATTATTAGATTTCAAAGGGAGCTTGACTCTACAAAATGAAGTAGCATGTGTTTTTTTGCCTAAAGAACACTATCCAGGATGCTGACTTGGGTGACGAGTACGGATGGAAACAAGTGCACGGTGATGTGTTCCGTGCACCGTCGATGCCGCTGTTGTTCTCCAGCTGCATTGGAGCCGGCTATCATGTGTTCACCGTAGCCGTAATCACAATTGTTTTGGCGATTGTTGGAGAATTTTACACGGAGTAAGTCCTCGTTGTAATTTTTCCCTTTTTGAAAGTTTCTCTAATTTCTTGAGTTTTCCACGATTTCCCCAGTGTTGCTTCCTGTCCAGCCCTCTGTCTCTATTTGTAGCATTATTTTCTTATTTATTCAGACGTGGCTCGCTTCTTTCGGCAGCGATTTTCGTGTACGCTGCAAGTTCTCCGGTCAACGGTTACGCTGGTGGGTCAATGTATGCTCGATTCGGTGGACGGCATTGGATCCGGCAGATGGCTCTGGGAGCATTCCTTCTTCCTAGTCTGGTTAGTTTCTTTTTGGTTGAATTTGATGAATTTCGTTGTTCGAGTGGATTTTCGTGTGAGATATTCCTTACTTTTTGGTAATGAGGGGCTATCCAGCTTGCAGATGTTCAAGTATATCATTAGATGAGGCGATATATAGTGTGTACCCTCACCCTTGTGTAGTTGTGTAGTGGTAAGAGGCGCTAATGAAACTCGCAAGGTCGAGCGATCGATCGGGCTTGACGAGTTTCCATAATTCTGGGGTTAGGTAAATTGGTGCCAGACTCAATTGGGAAGGTAAAAACACTAACTTGGTATAGCGATTGGCCTCTACAAGTGGTTGTATAGGTCAAATAGGCGTTCAGCATGCCTCTGCGATTCTGGACGGAACCCGAGTACGCCGGCGCATCCATAAAGGAGTTATCGACGTCGATACCTTCACCCTCACCTTTTACGTTTAAGGTAGAACGGTAGCCTTTCAAGGTTTGTGAGTGAACAGTATTCAGAATCTCTCATCACTGAAATGATTGGGAAAGTTCTGTTTCGGGGCTATCTGGTGTTCAATATTTGAAATAAATATTGCCACTGAGCTTCTGCTAACGCTAATTTTGGAATGGTTTAGACAAAGAGTGCTCCCCTCGAATGTCTACCTTCATTTTTATTTACTTTTTTCTTCTCAGGTGTGCGGAGTTGCGTTCCTGATCAATTTCATAGCTATTTACTACCACGCCTCACGAGCTATTCCTTTCACTGTTATGGTAAGTAGTTGTCTCTTACGTCCCATTTTTATTTTTTATCATTCTCCGTTTTTTGTATTGTTGTTATGTTCCCAATGGAGAATGTGCATAAATACCTAGCTTCAATGAGTTTTCAAAGCGTTGAGCACCTTGGTTTGAGGTAATTTTTCAGTTTTTCAAAAACTTTTAAAAATCATATTTCAGCTGGCTGTCACAGCAATATGTCTATTTGTAATCCTTCCACTGACATTGGTTGGAACCGTGTTAGGCCGCAATATGTCAGGCCAAGGAGATTATCCTTGCAGGTAACCTAAAGTAACTTTAATTCATTAATCACCTGTATATCGATTGTACTGACTTTTATCATTTGTTGTTCTTGATACGTGGATCTTTTTCTAAATTACGACGCGATTAGGCACGCCTTCATGCGACATAATAAATATAAGGGAACAAATAAATATGTTCACAGGGTAAATGCAGTACCTCGTCCAATTCCCGACAAGAAATGGTTCGTACAACCATGGGTGATTGTACTGATGGGAGGTGTGCTTCCTTTTGGAAGTATCTTTATCGAGATGTGAGTTTCATTTTTATATCTTTTATCCTTAATGTTTTCAGCAAGTTTTGCTACAGACATGAAGTATCGTTGTATATGAAGTATTCTTGTATTTTTAAACGCTCAGGCCGTAAATGAACCGAAAATTTTCAGGTATTTCATTTTCACCTCATTCTGGGCCTACAAGATCTACTATGTGTACGGCTTCATGCTGCTTGTCACAATCATCTTGGCAATCGTCACCGTATGCGTCACCATTGTGTGCTCGTACTTCCTTCTGAATGCTGAAGATTACAGATGGTAGGTTTTCGGCCTAGTTTATTCATTTATTACTTTTTCATTACTCTACAATGCTCTTACGTGCGCTATTACTATTTGAGTGATTGAGCCTCGCTCGAGCTAACCAAGCCTTCCATTCCTTCAAGAGTTAGGCAAATTAATATAAGGTTCGTCCTGGATGGTAAAGACAATCGTCGAATGCTTTGGTCCTAGTGGGTTGTTGTATTGTTTGTGGTCCCCAAACCGTGGGCGTGCTTGGTCTGCGTCTACATTTCTTGTCGGCCGTGTTTGTTATCGTGCCGTTTGAACGAGTTCTTTTTTCTAGCGTCTGCGAATAATGAAAGCCGGTTGCTCGTTTATCACTGCTGGGCTTTCTTGCCGCCGAGGTTATAGGATTTTCAGCGCAGCGGCTGATTTCATTTAACTCGGGCCTAATGACAATACGACCTTGGTGACTCTGATTTCTTGTCGCAGGGCAGATAATGAATTGGAATCGACATGACATCGGATGACCGTCGTGGGAAAAGCAGTAACTAGAGGATTAGAACGGAATCGATTTTGAGGCAAATTGATTGATTTGGAACGTTTTCAAGCGAGAGATAATAAAATGAATAGTTGTGAAATCGGTTGGTATCACTGGCCCTTAACTTGCCAACTCGCCGAGTATGCGCGAGCGGGGTCTTTCCTGTTATGCTGTTGCGTCGTTTATCGTTATTTTTATTTATTTCTTTTTTCTTCCTTTCGTGGCATTTTTATATAATTCCAGTGTGATTTCCAAACAATGTTTATAGGAGATGGACAAGTTTCATGGCCGGAGCATCGACAGCGCTCTACGTGTATCTCTACTCGGTCTACTATTTCTTCTTTAAGACCAAGTAAGTCATCTTTTAGAATAAATTTCTGGCGATCTTCAGCTTTTGTCGGACTGAATATGCCTAATTATTCCGGTTTTCTAATCGTAAATAACTTTTATCAGTTATGTTGCTTTGTTACGCCCTTTGGCCATCGCTGTTGATTATCATTTGATCGTTCGTCGATTACGTGGCGATGCAGCTCTTTAACGTGTCGTCCAAAGTCGGTAGCCAACCACTGAGCGAGTTAGAACGATCTGCGATTTCACGTGCAAGAAAAATGCATGGCGCATCACTAGAGTACTGATATACAAAAACAACTTCACCTTTTCCATACGCCTTTACCCTTCACATTCATCTGGGCGAGAAGTACAGTGCGTTTCAAAAGTATGTATCCACCTTATATTCGGCAATTTCACGCTTCGCGTTCGTTTTTACGAACCGGCGTTTGATGCATTAGATTCCTCGCGGTCAAAAATATCTGGGCTGCTCTTCCCAGTAAAAATAATCATCTCCAGCAAAAACAGACCGTTTTTGAATTTTTTTTGTTTGTTTCAAAATATGTATCCACTTGCAGAAAACACAATTTTTATCTAATTTTTAATAGTCGATTGACCCACCATTTTCTCTTATGACACCGAACACTCTATTACCCATGCTACCAACAAAGCTTCGGATCACCTCGTCGCTGACGTTGTTCCAAGCGGTCACCACTACCTTCTTCAGCTCTTCAACGCTACTGAACTGCTTGTTGTCCGCGTAGACCTGCCGGACAACAGTCCACCACATGTTCTCCATATGATTACAGTCAGGAGAACAAGCTGACCGTTCCATTGTTCGGATGCGGTTGCGCTGGAGCCAATCAGTAGTCAATCTAGACCCATGCACCGCAGCGGTATCTTGCTGCAGAACATGTGTCTGCCTTCTTCTGCCTCCCAAGAAGGGAAGAAGGCTGGACTCCAGCACACCTTGGTACTCCAGACTGTCCATTCGACAAGATGGAAAGCTGAGCTTCAGCTTTCCGCTGCCGTAGAAGCCGCCCTATATCATTAACGAGCCGCATCCAAAGCTTCGTCGAGAGAACACCATGGGAGGTTGTCGCAGGTCTCTCCAGTAGTGCCGGAAGCCATCAGGACTATCTGGGTTGAACTTCTTTTCATCACTGAAGATCACCTAACGCTGAAACTCCGCCAAAACATGCGATGTTAATGTGACGAGGATGTCGCTACCTCATCTCACTGTGTCACCATTTTCTTTCGCGCACAATCCGATCTTGCCCGCTTATGGAAGTCCATGTGGCGAGCTGCCTCTTGCATGGTCCGTCAGCAGATTTGGTCGTTCATCCGTATTGAGCGGTAGATCGTGGTTCGCGATGCAGCTGGACCCGTACTGGAGCGATTTTTGTTGACAGTCCATGTCGAGTTCAACACAATGCGGCCAATTCTTCGATGATTCTTACTCGAAAGCAGTCGTAGACGTTCAAGTGAAGGTGCTGACAGATAGCCGTCAGGATTCCGAAGATAACGGGCCACGAATCCGTGCGAACGGCCGAGTTGGAGAGCAATGTCGCGATTTGACAAGCCCGTGTCCTCCAGGGCCCGGATTCACGACGGGTATCGGCGGGGTATACGACCAAATATACCCGTACCGCGCGCAAACCGACATTCGTGAACGCGCGCCGCGGTTTAGACGGGGTTTAGGAGGAGTCTCCGACACCTCGCGATGAGGCGGGGTTTCGGAGACCTCGCACCTCGCACCCTCTACGAGCAACGAATATCGATCGCCCGGCTCACGTGTCGACGGCGCTTGCCCACAGTGAGTGCGATTACGGCACTTACGTCATAGGCTGTCGAGGTCTCCGAAACCCTGCCCTTCACGAATGGGAAATGGCCGCAGGTTCGCGGTATCGAGCGGATATAGCGCCGACGAGGTATGGGAGACCGCTCGTTCCGTTCATGAATCCGGGCCCAGGGCTCAGATCTAAGCTTGTTCCTTCAATGACAACACGGTTCCATGAATGTGCATCGTGGTTATTTTGTAGTGTTGGACAAGAGCACTATTAATATTCCTACTTTTCCGCCAAAACGAAGCATATCGTTTGAGGGGGAAAGTAAAAGCGCGTGGAGTCTTGAAGTGGATACATATTTTGAAACAAACAAAAAATTTCAAAAACGGTCTGTTTTTGCTGGAGATGATTATTTTCACTGGGAAGAGCAACCCAGATATTTTTGACCACGAGGAATCTAATGCAACAAACGCCGGTTCGTAAAAACGAACGCGAAGCGTGAAATTGCCGAATATGAGGTGGATACATACTTTTGAAACGCACTGTATTTAACCAAATATAGCCAAGTTAAATCCATCCTTTGCTGTTACTCCATACAACTGCAGCTTCACCTTTACATTTACTTTACCTTTACCTTTACCTTCACCTTTTGCTGCAGCTTTCGAAGTAATCGCGTTCGTTTCAGGATGTACGGTCTATTCCAAACGGTGTTCTATTTCGGCTATATGGGCATTTTCTCGGCGGCTCTCGGACTGATGTGCGGTACGATCGGCTATGTGGGCACAGCGAAATTTGTGCGAAAGATCTATTCGACCGTGAAAATCGATTAATCGATTGTTTGTGTAGATGTAAGGGTATAATATTGTGTGCAACAACAGAAATCATCGTGTCAGCACAGCCAATCACTGTCGTCGTCATCGTCTCCGTCGTTGCTCTTCATCGTCATCGTTTTCTGTGCGTGTGTGTTTGTTGATTTGGAGCGCTGGGTAAAGTTCCCGACTCCACGGATACCCAAGTGGGTTAAATTTTTCGCTGAAATTTCGTTCTCTGGATCTGACTTGTTTTTGAAGAATCTTCCCTCGTGAGACTTCGTCCAATGAGATTACCTGTGGTGCTGATCATCACGAATCTGACATTTGTATGCCCTTTATTTCGATCGATTAGGGTAACTATAATCTGTCAAAATCGATGGAATCCTTGAAACAGATGTTAGATTGGTGATCAACACCCATAGTAGCCCATCCCGGAACGGAGTTCCAAAGTTTTCACCCAGGCCAAACCCGTGGAGTGGGAAATTTCACCTGATGCCGTTCGATTTTCATCGGTATTTGATATTTATTGAGGTAGTGTGCACAGGCGCCTTAGCGCCCCGAACTGCGACTCTTCGCTGCGTTTCATTTAGTTTTTCTTTCCATCATTTTTACGAGATTTCCTTCTACTAGCTTTTCCCTTTTCTCTGAAATATTTAAATATTTCCATTTGTGTCTCCCGCTGTACACTTTTTTTCGTCTCGACGCTGTTCAGCGTTCAACATGTTCTGTTTCGCGATGTCTTATCCGCCCACCGTCGCCCTTCACCTTCCTCAGTGTCGTTTTTTATCCTTTTTCTCTACTTTCTCTTCCCACAAGCGAGTTCTCCACTCCGAACTCGTCGTCTCTCCTCGACCGCCACCCACCCACCCGCCGTTCCTCCTCCTTCTCCTCCGTTCATCGTTGAGATACAAGCGAAATGTGATATGAGATACTAATAACGTGTTTGTCGGCACTACATATAACTCTATTTGGTGTATGGACGAGTTTGTTTAGTCAATAAATTGTTTATATTTCAAATATTTGTACCTGTTAAAGTTAGATTGGATCGGAAATGAGATCCTTTTTGTACAAAAGATTGGAAGTTTCTACGTTTTTTAGATACCTCGCCCTCGTTATCCAACTTCTAAGGAGAATGTGTGATTGTGCTTGTATAGGACTTCAGGATGAAGTTGGAATTTCGTCCTGAATAAATCAATACTTACTTAGATACTTAGATGGCTTGAGCACGGAGGTCAGCATCCTGGAGTTGGTCGGTGGCCTCTTTGAGAGACCCGAAGGCTGACCACTCGGCTCTCCTTCTTCTGATGAGTTCTTCCTTCATGTCGTTGTCCATGTTCATGGAGCGCCCCAGGTAAACGTAGGACTCCGTTTCGGCGATGGGAGATCCAGCGAGTTCGATGTGTCCCTCATCACACCAGAAGTTCTTCATGAACTGTGTCTTCTTCCGATTGATGCGCAGTCCAATCTTCCTTCCAGCTTCGTCCAGCTCTCGGAGCATCGTCTCTGCTTCAATTGTACTTTTCGCGAAGATGACGATGTCGTCGGCAAACGAAGGTTCGATAGAAATTTTCCGTCCACACGTGTGCCCTTTTCGTCCCAGTCGAGCGACTTCATCACCCACTGCAATGCGGCAGTAAACAGTTTGGGCGAAATAGTATCGCCTTGCCTGGCGCCCTTCTCGATGGGGATGTTGATTGGACGTCGGAAAAGCTGTACTGTCGTAGAACAGCGGTGGTAGCAGTCGGGCAGCGTTCTTATGTAGGACGAGTCCACTCCTTGATCGACTAACGCAGACAGGATAGCATTCGTTTCGACGCTGTCGAAGGCCTTTTCGTAGTCGACGAAGGTTAAGACGAGGGGTAGATGGTACTCCCGACAGACCTCGATGACCGTCGCGACACTTTGGATGTGGTCGACGCAGCTGAATCCCTGACGGAATCCAGCTTGCTCAGGCGGTTGTGCTTCATCCAATGTTCGTGATATCCGCGTCAGGATAATCTTCGTGAAAAGCTTGTAGAGCACGCTCAACAAGCTAACCGGGCGGTAGTTGCGAAGATCATCCCTGTCACCTTTTTTGTGCAAGATGACTGTGCGCGAATTCCTCCACTGATCCGGGATTCGTTCCTTCCATAGGTAGGATGTCATGTGCGCCGCAAGAAGGGAGTGCAGAGTATGGTTTCCTGCACGGAGAAGATCGACGGAGATCGTGTCTGGCCCTGGAGCCGTGCCTCTCTTTATACTCCTAATCGCGACTCGTACTTTAGATGGTAGAATCCTTAGTGGTGTTTCACCAGTAGGGATGTCGGGGTCGGGTACAGGTTGTGTAGAACGGAACAGATTGGTATAAAACCTCTCTGTAATCGATTCCATCTCGAAACGGGAAGCGGTGACAGTTCTGTCTTCACGTTTCAATGCCGATAGCGTAATACTGAACTCGTTGAAGTCCCGCCGACATTTCTTCAGACTTCGTCTTTCTTGTGCTGCTTCTAGAATCCTCCTCTTCCTGTGCTGACTAAGATCCTCCTGCAACGCCTTTCTGCAACTGGTATTGGCAACCAGCCGCTCCAGGTGGGTTGCATTCGAATCCATCCTCAAACTTCTCCTCTTCTCAAGCAGCGCCTTGGTGTTTCAATAGATGCGGGCATTTCTGCTTGATAATGAAAGAGAAGCAGCGTCAGCACACGTTCGTAGTCCTTTGAGAAGCAGCTCGTAGTCCTCGGTCGGGTCCTCAGCGACTCGCCAGTCATAAAGGGATACAGCATCGTTTAGAAGGTCTTCGTCGAACACGGCTTGCTTCCTTCCTTCGGTCTATGATAGGTGTTCTTCTCCAAACGGTGATCGAACCTGATCCTAGCCCGAAGGAGGCGGTGATCGGATCCACTGCAAAAAAATGGTACTACGGAAGTGTCGTAAAAGCACCATCTTCTGTTGGTCAGAATGTGGTCGATCTCAGCGTGAGAATAAATCAATAAATAAATAAATTGGCTGATCGTCAATCGATCGATATAGTTAGAAGATTTTCCATCTGCTCCAAATGAGTATCGCCCTCCGGCGAGATGTTAACAACTCCTCAGACTGGTCCGCTGTCTGCGCGGTAATATCCAACCAATTACTAAACCGGTCCCACTTTCTTGGGTAATTTACACCCGAAAAGTAGACGACTCAAGTAGGGATCTCAAGGGCCCAGCTACGAGACGCTGAGAGGGGACAATTCTTGGAACGAAGACGATCGGGAGAGGATTGTTCACCGAAGAGTGGTGTTTTCTGGTCCCTAAGATGGTACGGTATTGAATAGGTACGGTAAGAAACATTACAGTAATTGCAGTTATTCATTAGAGTCCGTAATTCTGAATAGTTTTCGCCCAACAAAGGTCGCTTTTCCAAAAGATTTACCGTCTGTAACAGTACTTGCTCATTATGAGAAGAAATTCTGCTTCAGTAAAAACAGTAGAGTAGCAAAGAATCCGGCACTGTCTATTAAGAAATTTTTATCAAAAGCTATCAGAAATACTTGTCAAAATTCCAAATCTATTAAAAGCTGTTGAGTGATCGCATAGGTGCGAAGAGCTCCGACGCAGGGGGAAGGATCCGCCTTGAAACGGGTTGCGCCTATTTTATGAGTATAACAATTTTAAATAATGCACCGTATAATCTGCGGGTCCCGTTTGTCGCTCAAAATAGGCTAAATAAGAAGAAATTCGCCAAGACCTCCATAGACACCGCTCAAAAACGGAAAGTACCTGAACAATGAATATAACAATTCGCTATCCTGCGACGTACAATCGGCGGGCGCCAAATGCCGTTCAACATAGGCTAAATCGCATTATTTTCCGCCGTACAGTAGTGGGTTCCATTCACCGTCTCGAATCGAGAGCAAGTAGGAGTAATACTTCATTTGACTGAGCCTTTCGTTCTTAGTGTTCGTCAAGTTGATGTGCCATCCGTCTTCTCCGGTAGGAAAAAAGAGAGGGTACGTGAGAGGGTCGCACCTCTTATCGATGTCAGGGATTTGTTGTAGTGCTCCTCCTCGGAGATGAACTGCAAGACTTCGTGTGGAAGGAACATCACCATCTTCGGCAACATAAATAGCGGCAACTTCATTAGCAGTTGGAATATCATAGGGACGGCGTGCGAGTCCTCGCGCTTCTGACTCCTCAAACACCATCTTCAACGTTGAAGCAGGACGATTTTCTCTACGCGCAAGTTCTTGTTCAGCAATTTCCACTTCTCGCATCATTTTAAAAGCCTGAGCATACGGGTTAGACGTTGCGATGAGATGGCTTAACGATCTCATGAGGACAGCGTCGCAGCCTTCATTTTGAACGCGGTGCGTCGGAATTTGCCAAGATTAGGGCTAAAAGGTGAAACAGGATAAAGAATACTAAGAGTTTCTATTACTTTAATATCGATTCTACCTACTGTATTATGTTCTATTCGCATAGACTGGGCTCAGGTAAAGGTGTCTATGGAAAGGAAAGGGTCCTTTCTACCTGTGTGCGCTGTATTTGTCCATCATCATCGTGTTGATCATCATCCTGCATCTGTTGAGTGTACCCTGTAGATGCCGACTTGTGAGGATGTGCCTACAGGTGCGAGGAGCGACTCTCGCACCACGAGGCCTCCCGGACTGAGCCCAGCTTCACCTCTTCAACGATGTTGAAGTTTGTGATCTGTGCTTATCGAACATTACTGAAGCACTCAAGGTCAGGGTTCGAAGATTTCTCGAGACTTATTGTTAGATTTTTGAGTTTGGAACTTGGGCTACTTCTGCAGTAACCGGCGCGTTCCAAAAGCTACCTGATGGAAGGGTAGTTTTTGGGAAAAGTCTTTGAACGAAGCTGGGTAGGGCTATTTTTGACTGCTTGTTCGACTCATGTACTCGTGAAATTTGCACACGTCCAAGCTGTACCTTAACTGTTTAACAGAAAACTCGGACCGCTGTGTAAATGCGATAGATCCAGAGATCCACGGACATTAGGGATCCTCACCCTTCACCTGAAAGCTACCTACCTTACCGAATAGCCTTTGAAGCGTGCGATCTATTGTCACAAAGTAGTTCGGGTTCCGAACCCAAAAAGGTAAGCTCGGAAAATGCTCGTAACTTATGCTGCAGGGGTCGAGAAATGTCTGGTAAGCACGGATCGCAACCTCTTCGCTCAACACCAGTGATGAGGCAGTGCCAAGCTCGATCCAGGAGGCTTCGCGGTTGGCGTAGACACCTTCACCTGAGCGGAGCGCGGCAGAATCTTGACCAATTTCAGCCTCCCGTCCGATTTAGCGCATGTTGAACGGCATTTGGCACTCGCCGAGTGTACGTCACAGGGTAGCGGATTGTTATATTCATTGTTCAGGCACTCTCGGTTTTTGAGCGGGGTCGGCGGAGGTCTCATTGTCAGGGAATTTCGGCGCCCTTCCTATTTGGCTCATGCTGAGCGACAAATGCGACCCGCAGATTATACGGTGCAGTATCTCAAATTGCTATAGCATTTTCAGGCGAAAAGCAACATTTTTCAAACCAAATTCAACGTTTTTCGAACCAAACTCATCACTTTTCAAACCAAATTCAACGCTTTTCAGACCAAATTCAGCGTTTTTCAACCAAACACAACATTTTTCAAATCAATTTCAACACTTTTCATTTCAAACTCAACGTTTTTCAATCTATCACAAAATTTTTCAAATCAATGTCAACACTTTTCAGATCAAATTCAACAGTTTTCAAATCAAATCCAACACTTTTCAGACCAAATTCAACAGTTTTCAAAATAAATTCAACACTTTTCAGACCAAATTCAACACTTTTCAAAATAAATCCAACACTCTCGTTGAACGTAATCGTGGAGGTATGTAAGGCTTCACATCATGTCCAGTCACTCCTTATTTCAACGCTCAACGTTTTCTCTATGGGTTTTAACGCACAAAAGATTACTCCTGAAGTAATGGAGTTCATAGAAGAGACTGTCGAGCAGAACCCCCAGTACACCTTGGAACAAGTACGATGATCGCTGAAGGATGAAAAGAACGTTGATTTGTCAGTTTCTTCCGTTTTCAACGCACTAGGAAACTTCGGATCACGATTAAAAAGGCTCACCGTGAACTTGACCGCGTAAACAGGTAACCGGTCATTGCTAATCGTCAAGCCTATGCTCTCGATTTTGTGGAAAACTCTCCATCGGACAAGCAGAAGTGTGTATTCATTGATGAGAGCGGCTTCAATTTACACCTGAGGCGTAGCCAAGCTCGCTCGAAGGAAGGAACCCGAGCCCATGTCGTCGTTCCTACAGTAAAAGATCGCGTGAATACATTGATTGTTGCTATGAACACCACAGGAATCCTCCATTGGAAAATTATCAGTGATGGCACCCGTAATGGTGCAAAATTTTGCAAGTTCGTTGAGGAACTTTTAGACCGAATTCACGATCGTGAAGAAATGGAGGGGTCGTGGCTTGTCATGGACAACGCCATGGGACCTTCGTACACCTAGAGGTTCTTGTCGCCGTATTCTTGCATGCTCAACCCAGTCGAAAACGTCTTTTCAAAGATGAAAGCGACAGCAAAACGCCTTTTGAGCAATTCTTCAACGGAAAGGACGCTCATGGAAGTTATCGAGGAGAGTGTTAGTTCAGTTACGCGGCAGGACTGCGCTAACTTTGTCCTACATATGATGACCAACATTACAGCAGCAGGTACAGGTCAGAGATTCAATACATGAATAAATTGAGCCTTTATGTTCTGTTTTGTGCAATTGTATTGTAGGTTGTACTTTTGTTGCAGTTCGATACACACTTTTGCCTACCCTGTATCTGTATTTTATACCTGAGTATACCTGAGTAAGTGTAACTTGAAGTTTTCTGCTTGTATTGAAATTTATGCTATTGTTTCTCGATTATTTTGCGGAAGATTCCATTACATTCCAAAATGTCTGAAGAGTTGTCTAACATTTTTGGAGTACTTGATCTGCCTGAAGAAAAGTAAACCTTACATTAAGTCTGCAGGAAGTACTGTATTATGTACATAAATTGAAAACGTTCAGTCTGGTCTGGAGAGTGTTGAATTTATTTTGAAAAGTGTTGAATTTGGTCTGAAAAGTGTTGGATTCGATTTGAAAACTGTTGAATTGGATCTGAAAAGTGTTGACATTGATTTGAAAAATGTTGTGATTGGTTGAAAAACGTTGAATTTGATCTGAAAAGTGTTGAAATTGATCTGAAAAATGTTGTGCTTGGTTGAAAAACGTTGAATTCAGTCTGAAAAGTGTTGAATTTGGTTTAAAAAGTGATGAATTTGGTTTGAAAAACGTTGAACGTTTTCGCCTGAAAATGGTATATACAGTACCGTCGGTATCTTTCCGCCAAAACGCGATTTAAACGATCTAAATCGTTTTTACCGTTCACTCGCCATAAATCACTTCAGAGTTATTTCTATTCAATAAAAACACATGGACGTAATCAGAAGAGCGTGATCTACCCAGTGGTGAAGAAAGTTTGGTGAAATTCTGAAAATTTTGATTTTCATGTGGGTGTGATTGACCTCGCCAATGTGACGACCATGCGAGGTCAACCTCATTAGGCCGTCCTCGTTAATTATACCCTGTGACTACACTTGACTAAATTGAAGAAAATAGTTATTGTTTCTGCATTTAAATGAAATTGGACTTCGTTTTCGGAGAGAGGATGCGGAGACAAGCATTTCAATACCAAATGCGCAGGAAAAACGTCTAGTTCCAAAAATGACCGCGAGGCACATTTTGAGTGATGTACACTTTTCATGAGTAAATATACTGCAGTGTGTTGTGAATTCGCTGGCGAAGACTGAAGTTTCTGTAACGTCAACGAACGTGGTCTCAGAAAACTCAGCTCTTCCAGATGCTCTTGGCAATTTTCGAGAAATATTTGCACCACAAAAGTGCATCTGCTCACTTTTGTGTTGGAGAAAATGTTGGATTCTGCTGAATTCAAGGCGACAAATCGAGAGCAGTGGAGGTCTTAAGTAACTCAGATTTTCTCAGAATGTTCTCAACATGTTCCACATTAGAGACTCATGTCCGTATCGTGAAGATTACAAGGCAAAAAATATAGTATATACAAAGTTGAGGCACGATTCATTCGCGAACGCCTGGAACCCACTGCTGATTATCAATCGTTTACTGCAACTTATCTGTCTTATTGTTCTTTTTGAACAAATGGTGCGACAACTTTTTATTCCACGTTTCTTCCTAATTTGGTCTTCAGAATTTCAGGAAAAGACAAAATTCGCAAAATTTTACAGTTTTCTTGGACAGCAGAAATAAATTAAAGAATAATTAATAAATCGTTTATATTTACTTCAACCTGTGCATACAATGTGGACAAAGAATGAAAAAATGGGCATCCAAGTAGAAATTATGCTAATGAACACTACGAAATGTTCACAATGTGATTGATTGATGATTGATCGACGACGATATGTCTTGCGGATGAGAGAAAAAGAAAATGTAGGAGAGAGCTTGACGACTTTAGTGAAATTTACAAATTATAAACGTTATCAATTAATATCGATTGATCGGTTGACGAAACAAAACATGTAGATCACAGGGTACCAATGAAGAGAAATGATGCAGAATAACGACGAAAAAATATTAATTATAAAAAAATTAGCGGTACAAAAATGCTGCAAAAAAAACAATGATATACTACACAGTAGTGGCTTTCTTCTCACTTACTAGAACAATATTACGAGACAACAGACTAAGGCGCGAGTGTGTGTGGTTTGTAGCTGCATGTGGGTATGGGTATGGGTATCTCTGGGACCTGGTGGGTATAAACAGCACAACAGCTTGGTGACTGGGTCAGAGGTGTATTTGCACACACAAAAATCAATAAATCACATTACGATGATATTTTAGAAATACTTTTCGGTAATACTGCACGTTGATCAGTCGATGTTGGGCTTGGCGATTTTGGCAAAAAAGAGAAGGAGAAAGAAGCTGAAATCGAAACCTCTTGGATCAATATTTGTTGCGAAAAATAGAAAAAGAAGTGGGCCATTTTGCCAGAAAATCTAAGAGATTCCGAGTTCGACGGTTACAAAAGCGATTCAGAGAGAAGAGAGCAATTAGGAAAATGAAAAGATGATTATGATGAAAAATCGGATGATTATGATGACGAGTGAAATGCATAAAAACAACGTCGAGATGCATATTTCAAAGTGATTCGAGGGTACCGTACTGGCTGTGTGTGTATGTTGGGTATACGGGTGGGTGGGCGTGACGTTCCAACGCGTCGCGCGCACGCTCCGCCCACCTGCAGAGGACGAGTTGTCGCGAACAACGTCTATTATAAAAAAGCGAAAAACAACAACATAACATATAGCGCTAGTGTCACGCACACACACTAGCAGTAGACAGTAAACGCGTAGTAGTGGTAATCAATATGTGTGTGAAGTAAAGCTCAGAGACACGCGGGGCCAGCCGAAGGCAAACAAAAAATGCAATACAAAACAAATACAATAATGTAATAATAATAATTATAGTAATAGAGTGGGATAAGGTGAGAATTAGCGCATGTATAGCCACTTGCTAGCCTGACTTTGGCTACGATTAACACCCTAGGACAACGTTTATACTTCGGTCTTCAGCGCGAGGCGATCGATTATCGATCGCTCTCTGCTGCGAGGGTAATCGAAGTATGAACTATTGGTTTTCGCACGTGATTGCACTTAGTAGTTGCAATTATATATACCATTTTCAGGCGAAAAGCAACATTTTTCAAACCAAATTCAACGTTTTTCAAACCAAACTCATCATTTTTCAAACCAAATTCAACACTTTTCAGACCAAATCCAACGTTCTTCAACCAAGCACAACATTTTTCAAATCAATTTCAACACTTTTCAGATCAAATTCAACAGTTTTCAAATCACATCCAACACTTTTCAGACCATATTCAACAGTTTTCAAAATAAATTCAACACTTTTCAGACCAAATTCAACATTTTTCAAAATAAATCCAACACTCTCGTTGAACGTAATCGTAGAGGTATGTAAGGCTTCACATCATGTCCAGTCACTGCTTATTTCAACGCTCAACGTTTTCTCTATGGGTTGTAACGCTAAAAGATTACTCTTGAAGTAATAGAGTTCATAGAAGAGACTGTCGAGCAGAACCCCCCGTACACCTTGGAACATGTACGACGATCGCTGAAGGATGAAAAGGACGTTGATTTGTCAGTTTCTTCCGTTTTCAACGCACTACGAAAACTTCGGATCACGCTTAAAAAGTCCCACTGTGAACTTGACCGCGTAAACAGTGAACTGGTCATTGCTAATCGTCAAGCCTATGCTCTCGATTTTGTGGAAAACTCTTCATAGGACAAGCAGAAGTGTGTATTCGTTGATGAGAGCGGCTTCAATTTACACATATGGCGTAGCCAAGCTCGCTCGAAGGAAGGAACCCGAGCCCATGTCGTCGTTCCTACACTAAAAGGTCGCCTGATTACATTGATTGTTGCTAGGAACAATATTTTCTGGAAGATTTCATTACATTCCAAAATGTCTGGAGAGTTGTCTAGCATTTCAGGAGTACTTGATTTGTCTGATGAAAAGTAAACCTTACATTAAGTCTGCAGAAAGTACTGTATTATGTATACATAGATCGAAAACGTTCAGTCTGGTCTGGAGAGTGTTGAATTTATTTTGAAAAGTGTTGAATTTGGTCTGAAAAGTGTTGAATTCGGTTTGAAAACTGTTGCATTTGATCTGAAAAGTGTTGGATTTGATTTGAAAACTGTTGAATTCGATCTGAAAAGTGTTGACATTGATTTGAAAAATGTTGTAATTGGTTGAAAAACGTTGAATTTGGTCTGGAAAGTGTTGAATTTGGTTTGCAAAGTGATGAGTTTGGTTTGAAAAACGTTGAATTCGGTTTGAAAAATGTTGCTTTTCGCCTGAAAATGGTATATCAACAGAGAAAATGCGATGTTGTGTCAGTCACGGACCAACAAGAATACGTCCACCGTGTGACGCCACACCCGGTCGTCTCTGGTGGGTAACGGTTACTGTAACTGCTACCGCGCCAGTAGAAGTATACCGCGGCTACCCGCTTGGGTTAACTCAGACCGGTGCGGTGCTGTTCAGCTGTTCCTGCACCGAATTCAAGTGATTGAACTGCTCGAGGAAGTTGAATGCCGGAGTGGCGTTACCACCACCACCGGCGCCACCAGCCGCCGCCAATTGAGAGATGCCGAACAACGAGCTGAGCATCGCCGATGGGGAGTTCACCTGTAAAACGATTTGATCAATTATACATTTATACATTTATTTCAGTGTTTTTGCGGCCTGCTGCTATGTATGATAAATAAAAATGATAAATATCATTGGAAATGGCTTTTAAATCAAATAACTATCATTAGTATGCTAGCATCGTCGAACTTGACGAACAACGGACTTCTCAACCTTTCCAGGGATTGTTACTATATAAGCCCCGGAATGGATGATGCTTGTCGGGTTCGATTCCCGCCACGATAGTCTGTTATCGTACACCAAATGCAACATGCGATTTATTTCAGTGTTTTTACGGGCTACTGCTATGCATCGCGCGAGAAAAATGATAAATATCATTAGAAATGGCTTTTACATCAAATAACTTGCATTAGCATGCTAGCATCGCCGAATCTGACGAAAAACTAATTTCGCCCCGGGCATTCCAACTAGTGAATTCGAATTTTCTCGTCAGAACATGACGAATGAAATGAGTTTGGGTCGGTCTACAGGCCGGGAAGGTGCTATTTTGCATACGCGAAACTACGAAATACCAAAAAGCGAAAAATATCGCTTCGTCGAACTTGACGAAAAATTAGTTTCGCCTACGGGTATTCTAAGTAGTGAATTCAGATTCTACTCGTCGGAGAAAATCGATTGACATGTGATAGGACTGATCTGAAGGTCGAACAAGCTTGCTCTTCAGCGGACGCGAAAGTACAAAATAGTTCGCCATCGGCGAAAATTTCGAAAATTGACGAAAAACGAATTTTGCCTCCGGGTATTCTAACTAGTGAATTCGGATTTCACTCGCCGGAGCAAATCGATTGATATGTGAAAGAACCGATTTAGAGGCCGAAAAAGTGCTTTTCTGCCACCGCGAAGGTGCGAAAAACGCTAAAATTTCGCTCGATGGCGGCATCGGCGAAAATGTGACTAAAACGAATTTCGCCTCCGGGCATTCTAAGTTGAAAATTCGGATTCTACTTGTCAAAAAATGACGAATGACATGTGTTTGGGGTGTGAAGTGGCCAATGAGGTGCTTTTCTGCGATCGCGAACGTGCGAAAAACGCAAAAATTTCGCTCGATGTCGGAATCGATGAACTCGTCGAACTTGGCGAAAAACGAATTTTGCCTCCGGGCGTTCTTATTAGTAACCATCACCAGTGAGAAACATTCTCTGCAAAATTTATTTTTCACTATCACATTTCCCAAAAATCAAAGTGCTGTGAGAATATTTGGCACAGCTAATCTGGGCGTTCTCAGCTCCGATTCACAGATGAAGGAGTCGGCTGAGGAGTCGTGTACGCGCCATTGAACCCCGGTCGTAACAACGTCCATAGACGGTCGTCTGCTGGGTAAAATAGCACTGTGATCTTAGAGAATCGGGGTGGGTGACAGCAGCGAACGCAGATAGATGAATGAGCAGCACCGAAGGGCGGTGATGATGGCCACGCCAACTCATTACTCTTCAAAACCACTGATTTCGAACGGCGGCCGGTCGACTGCACGACGCTGGGTAATGATACGTTTGGCGGGTATAGTGATGGAAGTAGCTAGGTAACATTCACCAAAAACCCAAGCTGGTGGAACTACAAGCCAAAAACCAAAGTTTTTTTATGCTAAATATATCAAAATCAGACAAAGGACAAAGCCCGCCCGAATTCGTGCGGTCGTAGCCCGTCGTTCTGGTGTCTTCCACCCTCTTTGTTGCACTAAGCTGGCTAGGCCTTAGTGCCTGTCGGACCAAAAATATTCTAATAGCTCCTAGAAGCACTGAAATCAACGATGGTAAAGAAAACCAGCATCTCATACAGCATTTTATTTTATTTTAGTTACAGAAATAAGCACAGTATTATTGTTTAGTATCATTCTCTGATTTTCGTCAAATTCCGCTAAATAAAATGAAAAAAATTAAATGAAATACATTCATGTAGTCCACCGAAATGTACTAGAACATTATTTTCTATTTGATTGTTTCTTATCCTGTATGTTTTATTTTAACCGCGAAATAGCGTCACCATCACAGAAAAATTACCAGTTTGTGCTCCATAATGGAATGGAATTTTCAAAAAAGAGAATCACTACTTACCTCTTCTTCCTTTGTCTTTCTCCTGAAACGCTGCTGAATGAAATCCTTTCGCATGTGCACCGGGCGATGGGTCTGAAATTTCACAAATCACGAAAAATTTTAAAAATTCAATTCCAAAAAAGAATCACATTTGAAAAGGCCAGATTGCCTATTATTGGTGTACCACTTAAAATTTGTAATATACACAATGGCAGACGGTGGTAGGAGGCACCACTCACACTTGCACCGTCGAGCGATTGATCTCCGCCCAGGCTCACCAAGTTTTCCATCACTCTAGTGTTGGGTAAGTTGGTATCAGACCAATCTGGGAAGGTAAAAGCTCTGACTTGGTATAGTGGCTTGCGCGTCTTAAGGGACTGATCGCCGATACCTTTACCCTATACCTCTGATAATAGCAGAGTTTCATTTTGCACCAATTTTCAACACTTAATTGTTTAAAATTTTCAATACACGTTAATTGCTCAACGCCTGACAAGTGACAAGAACAGCTAGTGATGCTATGTGATTTCCTTCAAATTTTTCACTCAAATTCATTCAAAACCTCTATTTTTAGACTTTTCTTCCGATAAATTTTCCAGTAGAAAATCAGATAATCGATTGCTGCGATCCCTGCCATCGACCGACATGGCTGTAATCAGCATTGTCCAATTGGAAGCCAGTGGAAACACCTTCTGTGGCGGCGACCACAATTTTGTTTCAAAACATCGCCCACAGCATGCGAAAATCACCGCACAGACAAAAGGACTGGTTCTGAGGGTGGCCGTGGCGGCGGAAGTCCGTAATTACGGCTTTGAGGTGGCCAAATCACCTGTTGACCACCTAGGCGAACATCTGTCGTCAATCAGCAGTCAGCAGCCATGGAAGTGCCAGCTGAGCCGGAAAAGTCGATTTCGGCGCTGACCACACGCCGATTGGTTAAAATCGGCTATTTATTTATGGCTGTCTAAACGGCTGTTCACACTGGGCAGTGAAGCGGCGCAGCAGAGACGCAGGGTAAACAGCACTGCCATCGACGCCGAAATTAGAACTGCTGACGGCTTTTCAGCGGTATTCGAATGATGTGGGTCCCATTCGAATAAATGTGGCGGAAAACTCGTCCAGACGCCTCCGCGCTTCACACCCGTTTGTGAATCCGCCTTAAGCATTATCTAATAGCATGAAGAATTGAGGATTAGATCCAGGATTCGAGAGCAATTTTGTCTTCTCATCTATTCTTCTAGCTCCTTCTGTTTTTGTGTTTCTGTCCTAATTCCATAAAATGAACTCAACCACGAAGGTGAACCTGAAAGAGGGGAGCGATCACCTCGCTGCGACCCGGTTAGATCGAAAAAGATAGTCAGATCCCGATCACCTACCGCCCTAAATAATTCTGATTTTCATGAAAATACCAGAGAGACGGTAGGCCAGAGAGGGAGGTACGGTAGGTGTGAAGGTTCAAAAGTGTCCAACTCATCAAATACAAATCGGTAGGTATCCCTCGACGTTGCCCAACAACCGCGATTCATCAACAAACGTCGGGTTACAGTTGAGATAATGGTGGTTGGGTGGTTCAACGACAATGTGTACCTCAAAGGCAAAGACGGGTATCCGATTCCTCGCAGTGGAAACAGTGCTGCTATACCAGTGTAAGGTCGCAGAAAGAAACGTGGTTTGTTGACGTCGCGGTGAGAAAAACCACGGGTTTACTCAAGGTCTATCTGGATGAATCTTCTACAGTTTCCTTAACCCAATCTCGGATACACCAGAAAAGGTAAAGGTAAAGGTGTCGGCGTTGATTAGTTCCCTAAGGACGTGCCGAAGCATTCGTGATCCATTCAGGATCGAAAAGGTATGGTGAGTGCGTATTTGGCCCATGCAACGACTTCCGTGGGTCAGTCGCTATACTAAGTCGGAGTCTTCACCTTCTCAGACAAGTCTGGTACCAATTTACCCGACCCCGGAGAGATGGCACGCTTAGTTGGCCTGGGCGAGGATCGATCACTCGACCGTGCTGGTGTCACCCGCCTCTTACCACTGTACAACGCGCGCCCCTGGAATACCTTATAGGTGCACTAAAACCAACAGCTGCTCAGCTTAGCAGTGGACGAGATACTTTTGAACGGAAATAGAGAATCAAGGTTACCGCGATTCATCAACAAGCGGAGGGCCAAGAGCCGCACCTCTACCCTCGCCCATACCGCTATCGAACAGTCTATGGATCTCAATTCACGGCAATGTTTCGGCTAATCGTCAAATACTATCAAGTCGTCTTAGCAGCGTCAATTTATCCATTCAGCGAATCGAACCCCTCCATTCTCCCTCTGCCCCTCCTTCACCCCTCTCACATATCCTGTCCCATTTTAAGGGTTTCCACCATCACCACCACAGCCACGATCGCTGACCGGTCGTCTTATCCTCGGCGGGCGGCTCAATTATCTACCTCGACCATTAAGGGAGGTAGAACCGACGCCGCCGACGTCCTCGTTGTCATTTCTACGCCTCCTCCACTAATCATCGCCATCATCATCATCATCATCGTCATTTCGATCGTCATCATCATTATACTGACCGCGCGACCAACCTCACAAACACAAGGCCACACAGCTATTGTGGCCCCGAGTGCCTTAGATAGTCTGCCGACACGAAAAGGACGCGGCGGTTTCACCGTCGAAGAAAGGTCGTCGATCGGCCAGACCACTTAACCCGATAGGTTATACTTACCCGATGAAGTCTGAAGTAGAGTCCGCACGCGTTACAGACCAACTTTCCGGACATGTCTCGTCGCCAGGCGGTCGTTTTCGTCGTCATGCAGTTGCTGCATCGAGAAACGGACGCGTTCGAATCGTCCTCGTCGAACTTCTGAAACTTCGAGAACATGAACTTGGGCCTTTTGTTATCGAAAAACGGAAAAAAATCGATTATGATCAAGTATAGAATGTGTTAAGATTCATTGAGGTGTTCACATGAAACCGCAAGAAAACTAGAAAGAACTGCAAACAACTGTGCCACTGAGATGTATATACCCTCAATATACCCCGATAACGTCCATTTGGACATCGCTGCGACCATTGATGAATCATGGTTTACACGTCATTCGGATAGATATCCCAGAATTTTGAGGAATTCATTGAGCTGTTCACATGAAACCGCAAGGGAAACTAGGAAGTACTCTGAACTACTCCACGAAGTACGTAACTTTTCGGGTTGTTCCATTTTTGCGCCAACCAGATGTATACACCCCAAACCTGCGAGCATTGATAAATCACGGTTGGTTTACACGCCATTGGGGTATATTTCAAAGTTGTGAAGAATTTATTGAATTACTCTCGACCAGAAAACACTATAAACAACTCCACCGAAAACTTGTGCTCTTCGTGTAGAGCCCCTGCTGCGCCCACAAGATTCGTTACGTTGAGACCTTGATTCATCAACGTCCGGAGCAAGGTTCACTCAGGATTTATACGAGGTCCAACAGAACTCACTAACTCGGCAAGGATTCGTGTGTCCCACAAACTCTGTTTCTTCTACGCGCTCCGGAATATATACGGGGTTTATCTGGGGTTTATACGCCGCAAACACATCGAGGTCTCTAACCCTTGCTTCAGAGAGGTGTATATGTATACCCTGAATAGATCTCGATCAGACCCTGATTGGACGCTGCTGATGAATCACGGTCATTCGGGCATATTGCTGGGTTTACTTCGGGTACACCAATCATGAATCCGGACCGAGGAGGTGAGGTATCTATTGTTTGGGTGGAAGTTTGATTTGAACTGAAGCGAGAAATTCTTACAAACTTCAGAAAATACGGTTTACTCGCCATTCGGGTATATTTCGAGGTTGACATCGAGTATACCGTTCTTGAATCTGGGCCGGGGATGTAAAACGCCTGAATCAGATATTCAGACTCTGGCAAGGATCCTGGAGGGGTCAGATATATTTTCTGAAGCAAATTACCGTCAAAAATCCGTCTGAAGAAAACTTTCAGATCTCTGAGGACAAGTAGGTCGGGACGTGTCAGTCGCCACGCTGTCGCAACCGATTACCGCACACACAAACGGTCGCGCGATCGTGTCCGGCGATACGATAGCGACAACGATACGGTAGTCGTCGTGCTTATCAGTCTCATATCTACCTGTGATTAGCCGACACGACACCGTGGAGCCGTGTGTGTGCGTAATCGGGCCGCTATCATTCGTCGCCCATAGACGTGTCGCCGTCGTCCTTCGCTCAGATGCCTATCAGTCACCCGACCAGCACGGAGATGTACGGTTTTTCGCCATGAAAACGCGCCCAGAACCGACTGATTTCCGCATTTCGTCCAACCCGAATGCTTACCGAGAAAATCATACCAACAATCTTGCCAAAGAATGGGTTAAGGTAAAGGAATCGTTTGGTCAGTCCCCTAAGGACACACTATGCACTCGTCTTCCATTCAGAATCGTGGAGGTGTGGTGAATGCGTATTGGTCCTATAAAATGACTAGCTAAGTACATCCACTAAACCAATTCAGTGTCTTTCACCTTACCAGACAAGTCTGACACCAATTTACCCAACCACGGAGAGATGGAAGTCTCGGTTAGCTCGAGCGGGGATCGATCACTCAACCGTGCGTACGTCGGTAGCGCCTTCCACCACTTATCCATGCGCGTCCTTCTGGTGAAGAAATAGTCATAAATAGTCATAAATAGCCCGCATAGGGACACACCTAGTCGAATAGAGACGTAGAGGATGCGGCAAAATGTAGGTGTCACCAGTACTAGCACAGGACCGACAGAATACCAGCCGGAAGGAATTTTATTCAAGTGAAATATGAACATCAGCAATCCATCGAGAGAAATTACCACAAAATCTTGAACAGGAGCAGCTCTACTTGGACAGAGACGCAGATGATGCGGCGTAGCGAGGCCACCACGGGATTAGGATGTACGACATCTAGAAACTTACAGGGATAGAATGGGTCCTAAGAAGAAGGATGTACGACATCTAGAAACTTACAGATATAGAATGGGTCCTAAGAAAAAAAATTTTGGGTAAGCAGCTTTCAGAGTTTGAAAGGCTAGGGCATTATGTGAAAGAACCCGGAAGGAAAAAAAACTCCCAAAAAATATTGAAATTACTACCAAATCTGATCGATACAAAGCCACCAGAGATTTGACTCCGTTCAAAGGGCTCTTTATATTTTCTATTCATCACCTACCGTACTCCTCCTATCGTGTCCCAATAACTGGATATTCCCTTCAAATCTTAACCTTTCGAACCCTTGAAGCCCTAATCCCAACTTTAACAAAGGAGCGACTTCTTTTTCCGAGTGATGAAGGGATTTCCTGCGCGTTGCTCCGAAGTTTTCTTCCCATCCATTCTCATTCGACGGGTGAAAAAATCCTAAGAAGTCGTCACTCAGCGTCAAACTGTTGCGAGCCAAAGGACACCGACACCGGCTGCGGACAATGCACGTTAAATGACGACGAAAAAAGCCGCTCAAAGACCGGCGCGCAGCGACAAGGACATTGATATGATTGCTGGGAAGCCAGCGTTCGACTCGATCAGGACGGGTTTGACATAAAATTTTAGAAAATATTACAAAAAAATCGAAGTTTTCAAAAGTAAAATAAAAAATATGAAAACTGTATCTCTCAGAAAACAAAAAAGAAAAGGTAGTTATACTGGTGAACTCACCTCTTTGAATTGTTGATGCAACTGATCCATAAATGACTCGGGCTGTTCAGACTTCACCGCCGCAGCGGACTGGTTTATCGCCGCGTTCATAGTCGCTGCGGCGGCAGCAGCAGCGGCAGCCGCCGACGGCTGTTGCTGCGTTTGCGGCGTCGACGTGGGCACAGAAGGATGTGATTGGTTGCCGCCAGCGGCAGCACCGGCGGCAGCGGCGGCACCTGCGGCTCCTAACGACTGTTGCATGATGAACTGCAGTAATTGTTGTTGCTGGGCCAACGGATCCACTAAAAATGAGATGGGTTGCTTGATGTATCACCTTAAATCTTGTATTTGAGGAAGACATTTTTCTATTAAAATTTTGATGGGGTCATCCATCAGGTCTTGATGAGAAAAAGACTCGTAAAACGACTTTTTGTCGTATTTTCGCATTGAAGTGACCTTTAGTTGTGGTTGCCGGGACCCATCAGCGGATGACCCGACAACTCGTCCACTCGTGGTCACCAGACGCGATTCTGGGCCCAGATTCATCATTGATAAACCCTCGATAAACACCGAGATATAGCCCGAACGGCGCACACCTTTGTCTACTTATCCTAAACTTCCTATGTTAAACGCAATCTCTCATCGACTCTGTCTCTCATCGACTTTCGTCCGTTCGTCTGGTGTTCTTGTTGTCATATCGTCTCCTTCTTCCGGGAGTCACTGTTTAAGGAGAAAAGCTAACAGGCTGGACCGTACAACTCGTCCACCCACTAAAGTTTGAAGATTTCGCATAATCTCATAGTAAAATAACGAACAGCAACGCCGATTCCAGAATCACCCATTTTTTCACATAGTTCGTCCTGTTCATCTCCTTTGTTGTTTTTGATTTAACTATGGATCTTCTAGCATCAGAATCCAAATATATGCAGATGACATAAAAATTTACGGAATGTATGACGATAGCAATTCGAGCGAAATATTTAGGACAACGGAAAACACGCTTGATAAGTTAAATATGTGGGCCTCGGTGTGACCACGAGTAGTAACTTGTTGTCATAGGCGTCGTCTGTTTCTGACCACATTAACCAACTGGTTGACGAAACATTCTCTTTATGATCTTACGTAATGTTCATGTCAATGGAACTTCTCGTCTATATAAAACCTATGTTCTTCCCACTTAGAATACTGTTCTCAGATTTGGTCATTATTTAAGGACGTTTACCAGGCAGCGTTTTACTCGTCCACCCACTATAGTTTGAGGATTTTACTAATCTCATAGTAAAATAACGAACAGCAACGCCGATTCTAGAATGGCCCATTTTTCACATAGTTATAAAGTCAGAGAACGAAATTCTTTTTTAGGATCCCTTTCCGGTCGGTGTGTGGGGCCTGATGGGGTTGACGGATGTTGGTTAGGATAGTCAACGGGCTGTGAAATGTCCTTGTTAGTCGTTCTAGTTCTTCTACTGCTCAGGATAGTAACCGTTTTACATAAGATTGGGCCCCTGTATAAACTAGGAACTATCATTTAACGAAATATTTAGAACAGGCGAGTCAAGTGGGTACCAAAAGAACTATCCTAATGGGCGAGTTCCATCCGGAGCATCCGGAAACACCTACATCGAGAACTCGCCCACTGAATACGTCTCCTTACCCAATCACAACACCTCTCAGACCCATAAAAATGGTCGCATTTCCCTCCATGCTTTGAAGGACAGTGCCTCATCACTTGCTCGAATTGTCGCCTCTGGCACACTACAAATCGTCCAGCGGTAACTAACAATGGACGAGTTGTCCCCGTCTATCCCCTCGAGCTTTTCATCAAACTCGTCCACTCACTTATCTGACCGCTAAGGAAGCTCATGCCGTCGGCGAAACCAGATGGCGTGCTGGAGACGGGCGTCGACGGTGTGGCCGAGACAGCTGGCGTCTCGGAAACCTATAAAAATTGGGGTAAGAATCATAGTCCAAATCAGGCAAATGGACTCGAATAGGCCTCAGATGAGCCCTTCAGGCCCTCCGGGTATAATCTTCTCGATGTGAACTCACTGCTGTGGCCAGATGAGCATCGTCGGCTACTCGATGCACGGTGTCCTTGTTCGGTTTTCGTTTACGGCTGCCTGCTTGATGGGGAATGTTCGGCGATGCGCGACTATCGGCCGGTGATGGGACATCCTGGAGACGGACAGATGACTTTAAATAACAACATTGAATAAATAAAACCCAAAAATCAACCAAAAATATGGAATTTACAGAGAATTTCAAAAAAAAAGGTATAAAAACACCGCCCTCAACCTGAGATCATGTCCTGGTCCCGTGCATCTTTCAAAAATACAGCTTCCTCCCGCTTTCTCCTATTTTTCACTTCGTCACCGATTTCCCACTGAAATCGCGTCGCTCGACGACGGCTCTGCGCTGTACATATCCCTCAGGAGTACAAACGCGCTCCACGGCTAAATTCACGTCGAAGTGAACTTGCACCCCACGAACTCGTCTTGTCACGAGAGTAAAGTGGTCCCACCTCTGTCTTGCCCAGCATTAGGACCACCGAGAGAATTTCGAAAGAGTTCTGAGGATAAAAATCGAAGAAAATAGATGATGGACCGAGCCCCGAATTGCCTTCTGTTACCCACGAACGAACTCGTCCGACCACGGGACACCGCTGGGTCCCGACGGCAGCCAACAAACACGTCCGTACACCGGGTCCCGACGGTCTTAGACCCGTTTTGATCAATATCTTGTCTATCTTTTTACCGAAAATGAATCTTTCCCCAGAAATTAGCTCACCTTATCGTCGCTACCGCTCTCGCTCATCTCATGATCGTTGGCGATGAGCCGGCTCTTCTCTTTCTCGTTCATCAAGCTCTCCAATCGCATATAGATCAAATCAAATTTGTCCATCATCTGTTGCATATTCTGAAAAAAGAGGATTTTGAATTTGTCTTTTCTCAAACTTGAATGATCAGATCGAGAAAGAGAAAAAAGAAAAAAAATAGGATCCTAACCTGTTTAATGTCAGCATGCAGCTTAATACAACCTGAACACGGTGGCGGTGGTGGTGACGGTGCGACTCCGTTGGGTAACGAGGTCGGTGACGGCATCGATGGACACTGTTGCGGTGGTGGTGCGACCAGTGTCATCTGAAATGTACGAAGGTTAATTTTAACCCAGAGGTCGTTCAGAATCGAGGATGAACCAAGTCGGCGTGATTAAAAGCGCGAAAACGACGGAAAATTCGAAAATTCGATGAGGAAGTTCGGCAAAATCAAAGGTTTCACGGTATCAAAGGGATCCTGGAGAAATTTACTCGATAGGTTTAGCCGGTTCACAATGAGGAGTGGACTCTGGAAAACGGATTTCTAGAAAAAATGATCAATAGCAGCATCAGGCGGTGTCCCAACGCAGATGTTCCTAGGGTGAACATCTAACCAAGACCCCTGAGCAAAGGAATTTAAACCAGACCATTGAAATCTTTCCCTTGGTATACTTTTCCTCAAGCCATAGAATTCACCGGGAATGCTATTTCGGAGACAAAAAGAGCCTTTTTTATGCAGAAAAGATATATCAAGAATGTCAGAATGGACAAAGCTAGGGGATTCCTTTGCGACTGGTATCACTTTTCTGCCATCCCGTAATGTGAATTACGCTTGAAATATGGAAAATTAACGAAAAATTAGGGCCACGGCTTCAGGCTCCAAGGAGCACCAGTCGATAACTGCAAAGAGTTCCTTACCTATCGTTTACGAGAAAGAAATGAGCAGATGGATAAAAAAATAGTGCCGAAAATATAAAATTTTCCACTTTTTCTTAACAAACCAGATATTTAGACAGACAGCTGAAAAACAAAACAGGTGATCAAAGCAAACAAAGGACAACAATAGACCATGCGATAGCAAATTTGCCCTCCACGCAAACAATTGATTGAAAATCAATCAAAAAGCACTCGAAAAGTTTAAAAATCACCTGAGCAAAATCCGAGCTCAAAATAAGGAGGCTGATTGCTCAGCTCAAATTCAGTGATTCCAGAAGTACAGAAAAACAACCCAGGAACAAGAAATTCATGAAAAAATAATGGTGAAAAGGGGTAATCAGCAGTTACCTAATTTTACTTCAGAACACTGTTAGAAGTGCACTAAAAACCATTAGTTTCCAAAGAATATTCTGGAAGAACTTAACATTTGAAAAATTACGAGAAATTTGAAGATTAAGCTGTTTAATTCGGCTCCTACCGAGAACGATTTGCAAATTACTCGAAAAGTCGTCCAAATGATCCATCAAAAATGAATTTTTAGCAGGTAGCACTAAAACAATTCGATCCCAACATGAAAATAAATAAATATTCTCAAAATGACAGGCAGTAACATAAAAAAATCAGAAAAAGAAGTAGTACAAATACAGCAGCAAAGCTTCACAACTCTAAAGGAGAGCAGAAGAGTTCAAGGAAAAATAAATACAGAGAATTCAAGCAATTCAAGGAATTCACAGAACATAGGTAGGTAAATAGGAACAAAATAAAATCGAATAATAAATTTTCTCGATGGTAACTCGAGTGGAAATTTTCACCACAACTGGGAAAAATCTGTCGCGATCGATTGCAGCGATCAATTACGACAGATTGATTATTCAGTACATATGATGAAATAACAATTAAAAGGCGTTAAGTGTGCCCGAGTGGGGTCGGGGACGGGGGCGCTCCGTAGCCGGAGAGCGCCAAAATCGATAGCTAGTTCTGGTGGTGGTGATGGGTGGTGATGGTGATGGAGGTGGACGTGATTGAGGTGATGAGGAAGGTGGAGATGGTGGTCGGGGTGTTCGGTACCCCAACCCCCCCCCCCCCCCCCAACCACCCTTTCCCCGATAATTTCCACCTCATCAAATCCAGCCCTTCGCCACCTCCATCTTGGCAATCTGCCAGCAACCCCGACTAGATCCGGTGAATTCAACTGCATCCGAACACTCTAAATAAACCCTTCTTATACGCGGAACTTTCTGATCCGCCAAACTCGATACCCACCGGAGAGAACTAAACCCGTTATTAACCCAGGACCAATTCCACCGCACATTCAAGAAGTTGATAATGTAGGGAAACCTCCAAAAGGTTTCTTTGGAAACCAGGGCCCACATTCATCATTGGTAAACCCCGATAAACCCCGAGATATAGCCTGTGGACGGCGCTTTCTCTACTTATCCTAACCTTCCTATGTTAAACGCAATTTCTCATCGACTATGCCGTCTTGTTCTGGCTGCGCCGCGGTTTCGGAGACCGCTCGTCCGTTCGTGAATTTGGGCCTAGGAACCGGATCTATGAGCGAACTCCTGAAGAAATGGTATCCGATACTCCGACTCCCCTCCTCTTCCGTGAAGCGTTTGCGGCAATTTTTGGTACATGAGGGTATGCGATATCCTATAATAACCTGGGACCACCCTCGTCATTGTAAACCGCGAGATATAGCCTGTGAACGACGCGCACTTTCTCTACTTATCCTCTACTTCCTATGCTAAACGCTATCTCATAGACTCTGCCGTTTGGATCTATCTGCGCCGCGGTTTCGGAGACCGCTCGTCCCTTCATGAATCTGGGCCCTGGCGGAATGTGAGGCTCGCGGGTCAAAAACTTATTGTTAGATGTGCTGATACCGTCACTAAATCCGTATACGTGCTTCTGGGCGGGGTATCAGATACTCCAACTATTCCGCCCCTTCCCTGAAGCTTTAGCGACGATTTCTGATTCCCTGATTCACTGCGGCATCCGATACCCTGGGGTAACCTGGCAGAATGTGGTGGAAGGGCAAAAATTTGATGTTCCGATACCGTCACCTCAGACGGATTTTTGTGCGAGCGTTGATTAGAGGTTTTTCAAAAGTCGTAGCTCCTCGCACAACTTACACTCAGACGACCGTTTATTTATTTATTTATCCTTTAATTATTTATTTATTCACTTATTTACTCATTTATTGATTACTAAAAAGAACTGTCATCGGTGCAACAACAAAATCACACGAAAAACTTCGTGAACAAACGGAGTCAGCTGTTGGGACCGGTTTTACTCCATCACCTAGTGGCTGGCGAATAGGTGCAGGGGCGGGAAAGATTAAATTGCGAGGTATATGGGTTTGAAATGGTTTAATTAACCGAACGATGACAGAAATCCGAAGAGAATTGAGGATCGCCCAAAGAGGGTGTAAAAAAAGGAAGGATACAAGTATACCACAAAGGGCCGAAGTCAGAACAATCAGATTTCGCTGATTCAGGTAGGCACATCAACTACAATAAGGGATAGCATTATTTCACCAATAACCCTCCGAACAGCTGTCACAACGAATAGTTTGGACCACTATTTTACGGTTATTGTGCAGCGGCGGCGCGATTATCTAAGAAAATTGCCCGTCGACGGCGAAAATCGCCTACATGGTTACCGATACGTGGACTCAAATGGACTTGAATAGGGCCGTGGGCTCAGATTCATGAACGGAAGTCGAATCGATATATAGGATACTCAGAGAAAGAACAAACCCTAGTTATACCCGGAAATCTCGTATCCGTCAAACTCGATACACAACAAAGTGATATAAACCCTTTTACCCCTTTAACTATGGACCAACTCCGTCACACGTTCAAGCATCACGAATAGCTGTGGCATTCATATGTATATCCTAGGGTTTATAGTGGGTATAAAAAGGCAAAAGGTAAACGTGTCGGCAATGATCAGTTCCCTAAGGACGCGCCGCGCATTCGGGTTCAATTCAGAATCGCAGAAGCTTGCGTATTTGGCTTATACAATGGGCGGATTAGACGCTATTCTAGGTCAGTGCCTTTACCTTCCCAGACAAGTCGGGTACCGATTTACCGACCCGGAGGGATGGAAGGCTTGGTCGGCCCGGGCAAGGACCGATCGACCACGCGGGTGTCAGCGGCGCCACTTACCACTGCACTACGCGCGCCCTGTAGCGGGTATATCGTTCATTAATCTGAGCCTTGAACGAGGACCGGAGGTTTATCGACAAAGGTAACCCACAGGTAAACTCAAGGAAGTGTAGGAACTCGTAAAGTGACCAGAACGATTGGATGAGGTCGCAAGTCTCAGCAAAACTTCTGAAAGCTGGTAAACCAGTGGAGATGCCTAGGTGACAGTGGTGGTGGTCGTTACCTAGCAGAATAAAATATACCTGCAATAAACCTTGAATTAACTACCCTATTCAAGTGACCACAGTAAAGACCAGAACAGGTTGAGTTGACAGAACTTCAAGAAAGGTCCGGAAAACGAGAAAACGGTGGGATAATGTCGGCTGTCGTCAGGCGAATGGCTATTTGACAGCGGTGGTTGTTACCCAGCAGAGTAAAACACACCTAGAATAAACCTTGGGTGAATTACCCCTATCTAACTAAAACTGACCCGAATGACCGTCAACCGAGGTCAGAAGCTTCAAGAAAAGTTCTGAAAGCGAGAAAAACGGCGGGATAAAAGAGATGAAGGTCGGCTGTCGGACACCTTGGTGCTGACGGTGGCGATGGCGATGGTGGCTGGTGGTTCATGCGAGAGGGGGAGCGCTGACTCCTATCACTATCATGGATCTGAGTGTCCCGTTTAGATGAAATCGCACACCGAACAGTTGATACGCATCTTATCAACACCGAATCGCTACGATGATCGTTACGATGAAAACACACCACACACACTCGCTCACACACACACGCTCACATACACCCACACACTGACAGACACCAACATCGCTCGACAGACAATGGACATCATCAGTTGTCTTATCGAGGCTTCTGGCTCCTTACTTAACCGTTACCCGTTTGGTGGAGTCGAGAAAACCCTGGCTAGGATGGAAATAGCCTCCGGCGATTTGCTCTACCCTCATTCAACTGACCACATCAGAACAGGTCAAGTTGACAAAGCTTCAAGAAAGATTCGGAAAACGAGAAAAACGGTGGGATAAAACAGTTGAATGTCGTCTGCTGTCCGACGAATGGCTAGTTAACGGCGGTGATTGTTACACAGTATAGTAAAACATACCTAGAATAAACCTTTGATAAACTACCCTCAAAAGTGACCGGACTGACTCTTCACCAAGGTTAGAAGCTTCAGGAAAAGTTCTTGAAAAGCCCCTAGGTGGACACGCCAAGCAGAAAGACGGTGGTCAAGGCGGCCAGATGGAGAGACTTACACGGTGATGCCTACTCCTCAGAAGAGCAAAATAAGACATCGGGGGCAACTTTTGGCGATAATCCCAGGGGGCGACCATCAGCAGATTTCTGGGCCCAGATTCATGAACGGACGAGCGGTCTCCGAAACAGCGGCGCAGCGCCAGATCCAGACGGTAGAGTCGATGAGAGACCATTTCAGGATAAACAGATGCGCGCCGTTCTGGACTTCCTACGAAGGTTTACCAATGATGAATGTGGGCCCTGGACTTCTTATTTCAGAATAATCATCTTCAGCCATCGTATAGCTTGAAGACATGAACGCTTGACAAGCATCGTTCGCCATGTCGAGACTTCCGAACCCTTACCTACCCATTACCTGTCTGGGGAACTCGACCGTGTCCACGAGAAAACCCTGGGTAGATAGGAAACCTGACCATCTGCCACAGGGCGAATAGCCTACGGCGCTATCTGCCCGAACACCCCCTCCCGGAGCAGAGCAGTTTTCTAGTTGGGTAACTGCTGGAGGAGTCTACCCGTACCTCACTTTATGTGAGGACTTAAGTAATTTTCAAACATCGACTTACCTGGAGGTATGAGAGCCTGGAAAGAATCAGTTGCCTTATCGAGGATTCTGGCCCATCACTTACCCTCTACATATCTCGTCAATCCTACTCTATTCCACGAGAAAACCCATGGTAGAACGAAGACCCGACCAACAGACACATTGCAAACAGCCCTTTTCTAGGACACCCCGCTCCCAGAGGACAGTTCTCTAGTTGGGCAACGGCAGGACAACTCTACCCAATTATTCTTACTGCTTGAGAGGCTGAAGTAAAGTTCAACAATCGAATTGCTTTGAGGTATAAAAGAGATCAGTGACCTTATCAGGGCCTCTGGCTTTAAACTACTCGTTTCCTGCCAGATCTGGCTCTTAATCACCTAAAGGGGTAGATAAAGAATCATAAGGAACGAGTATGAGAAGCATGACAAGCAAGTCGATAGTTGGGCACTATTATACCTTACTCCTTTATCAATAAAGTTATCAGTCGCCTTGTCGAGAATTTCGCCCTCTTACCTACCCCCACTTGTCTCGTTAGTTTGACCATGTTCTCTCAAAAACCTAGGTATGCGGTAACCTGACCAGCAGACACATCGCGGACAACGCAGGCTCTTTACCCATGCACGGCATATTCACAAATGTTGCGGCTATCTCGTGCCATGACTGATATGACAACCGGCACAGACCGAGTCACGGGATCCGTCGGAGGAGCAGTTGTCGCCGTATCGGGACCGTATACCAAAGACCAGACTATGTTGAAGACAGTCTGAACGACCACAACGACCAGACTTCACAGAATGCCGCAGGGCAAATATCAGGGCACAACTTTAGACAATAAGGGGATTGAGAGAGAGAGAGAGAGTAGGAGAAGTTACCAATTGGTGAAGCTGTCACCTCTGAAAAGGAGGGTAAGATTACATATCTCATCCATCTCACCTACATCTCTATCTCTCCAGAATGTCTTTTTCGGTAACATCAGACGGCGAAAATCATCGAAGATGCTATCGAAACTCAGCACGAAACACCTCACCACAAAGAATCGGGTTGTTAGCTCGATGTATAGGAAAAATGACCGCTATCAAAATTAAATTCAATTTTATTGAATTCAGCTGGTTCGAGTGGCCAATGAAGAGGATTGGTGAAATAAGTCCGGATCTTCTGCACTCAGGCAATGTGGAATAGGGAATGAGTCGGAGCAGGAGCGACTCTTATGGGTTTATCTTTGCTGACCTTGTTTTTGGCTTATCTTTATCAGGTGCTACTGATAAGATGGCAACAAGGCATAGCACCTTTGGTGATTAAAAGGACCGTGATGGAACAAAAATGGTGGTCTCACTGAGATCTGTCAGCCTTTTCTTTAAAGTTTCCATATCTACCGTAACCATTCGCCCGTTCGTTCTGATATCTTTTGGTTTTAATCACCGTTTACAAAGGTGAATATCTTCATTTAAGATGATTCTATTGAACTTAGCCCTGGTCAAGTGGTTGGCAGCCTCACTTTCGCCACATTGTTGAGGGATTGGTCCTCGTCCCAGTTTAGCATAGGATCCTCTCTCTCACACTCCCTCTCTCTCTCTCTCTCTCTCTCTCTCCTCTCTTATCAACTTGGGTGAAGAAGCTGGCTTTTGCTTCGACTGATATCGGATAGTTATTGTATAGATAAAATACGTATTCAAGATGCCTCTACGATCCTGAATGGAAGACGTAGGCGTGGCGCGTTTTTAGGGGACTGACTAGCCAATGCATTTTTTCAGGAATTTCTTGTTTTTGCAACATTATTTATTAGAAATTTCTCCATTATGAGATAGTATTCGAGAATTTCTCAAGAAAATTTCATTTTCTTTCGGCCAAATCTTCAGAATTTTAATCCTATCACTAAACAACCTATCATTTTCACAGGCCTGTATTGAAAGAAAATCGGCGCAGAGAAAATGAAAAATCACAGTGAGACTTGAAACTGTTACGTTTCGTTTTACCTAAAAAAAAACAAAAATAATTAACGAAAATCAGTAGATGTTATAAAAACACATGATTCTGCATCAAAAAGAACAAGGAACCAGTAAAATAGTTGGAGAATATAAAAAAGGAAACAATGTTCATTAAACACAAATGAAGAAATGAACAGCAAGGTAAATAGAAAAAAAGATGACGGAGAAAAAAGGACGCCCAAAACGGCACTGATCAAGTAATCAATATCAATCAATGTCCATTATGAAGCGCCATCGCACACTCATCAACACAATAGGTCGTCGACCGTAACGAGGTGATGATGATGACAATATAATAATAATCACCTGGTGGATATGCTGCCATTCGACCAATGGTTGACGGGGTAACAGTTGCTCGGGCTTAGGGATTTTTTATTTATTTATTTATTTATTTTTTATATTAATGTAGAGGTCACATTCGTTTCTGGGTCGTCTCACAAACCAAATGAAGAATATGGAAACAATGATAGCCTCACTTTGCACTTAAAATGTGTTTTAGCTCAAGATTGCCGTTCGAGATATTTTTTTCTGTTTTTAGCTTTAATTGTCTTAATTAACGATTTAATTGGCGTTAAGCTTTTAACTCAATTTAATAAATGTGTATGAAAATGAGTATAATAATAGCAGTAACAAGCAGAACGACGAAAAAAGTAAAAATAAAAGCCTAAAAAGTATTTTGAGTTGAGTCATACCACTGAATTTCGGAATGGGGCAAGATGAAACCAAACATGACGATTTATTTCAGTCTCATAATTTATCATAATGTCTTTCTTTTAGACAGCTTCTTCGAGAACGTTTGAATAAGTTAGGTCTGCTTTCGAGACGTTCGAATAAGCTAGGCCCCCTCTTGAGGAAGGGACCATTAGAAAGGTGAGAGATGGCTTTTAGTAGTAATTTTACTATTTTGTAAAGGTTTGAAGGTTCAAGGAGGAAGGAGAAATTACCTATTGCTGATCAATACTGGGTCTGGGACTGGGTGAGCAGAAAAAAACCCTGATTTCTCCAAGAATCTCCAGCGTCTTTCAGCCTTTTTGTGAATCTCCTTTGAGAAAAAGGTGATAATATTGTGGAAAACTCACTAAGAAAGCAATTTCAACTAGAAAATCATACTATAAAAGCGCTGCGAAAGAGGAGTAGCCGTCCGAGAGCAGGAGTGGAAAGCTCTCTGATATTGCTGATCAAACAGAATCGTCATCAAACACTATTGGAAACCGCCGGAACCACACAGGCGGACATTTTTTCGCGATGATATTCTAGAACCTATTTCTAGTTCTTATCCTCCATCTATTAATTAAAGAAGAATATTTTCTTTTTTTGTTACAATATTGTATGAAATAATCACCAACGATGCCAAGGTCCAAAGATGCGAGAACATGGAGATGATTGAACTTTCGAAAACGTTGAAAAAAGTCACTGCAGTTTTTAAATGTTTTTGTTTGAAAACTATTACGGAGTAGTAACAATACATGTTTCCTTGATGAAATCCCGCTTGTTGTTTATTGACTTTCTTTACGGTCTTTACGGTTCTTGTCGTCTTGAAAAAAATTAAACAAAAAAAACTATGATAGATGCCGAATCCGACAAGTTCTGCGTCTGAGTAGTTAGGGGCCATAATCACCGAAATCACCCCCTTCGTCGACAAAACCTAGTTGAAAAACTCGATCCCTATAAGAAAAACTCTAGCGATGTCGATAATCACACTACGATTGCAGAATAAAAAAATATACGTAAAAAGCGATCAACTGCAATGATAGGTACGGTAAATGAGTACGGTAGCGATCACTTTGAATCTATTTTTCAAGTTCGACGGACCGAGCTGATAACTGGACCTTACAGTAATCACAGGTAAACCAATGGAGCACTCAAAAATTGCCAAAATTATTGATCAAAATTATAACCGTTCCCGGTACCTTACCCCAAGTGGGTTGGCAGGAGCATCTTACAAAGTTTACCTAACAAATCAGGCTGTTGAAACTGTAGAAAATACCGAAACTGTGAGTCAATCATGGGTAAGCTACGTGAAATTCGAAAACGGTTACCAAGATTATAAGGGCACATTTTGGCGGTATAATCCTTATGAGGTTACGAACAGGGTATGAGAAACTCCAAACGGGTTTTTAATTAATGACAACAGAAACGGATAAATAAATGGACCGTCCTGGCTGTCAGAAGTTGAGAAAAAACGAAAAAGGTTCAAGAAAAATAGAAAAATTGAATATTAACTTGGAGAATGGACAAGCTCGGTGAAGGACCAGAGGCAAATTTCAATGATTTCGAAAATGAGGTTGTGGAGATAGGAAGTTATACTCTGCTTTTAGGTAGCTATGAATTCGACGCAGACCTGGGTATATTGACTTTGAGGTCTGGTAAAGGTATCGGTCATGTTCATGAACTTACTTCAACAAAGAGCAGTCTAGAGGAATCTTCTTGCTCCCTCGGTAAGCCAGGAAGACTCCATAAGGCTGTTTTTTTTTTGTTGAAATAAGTTAGTGACCATGACCTTTTCCTTTACCAGAAGACAACATACCTAGGTCCATGGAGGAAGAGTCGAGTTCCAGAAGATTTAAGGAATGTTTAAAAAAAGACAGAAAAAGGAGAATAAAGGCAACAGAGAGCGATATTCGGCTTATGGGACGTCGACCTCAGCTCTACTGATCGTTGGGTTGATTGACGGGCGGAGGGCTGATAGAGTGCTGATAGCGGAGGTCCGAAATAACAAAAGAGCTAATCGATCAGTAATAATAGCCAACGGCAAGACCTGACATGGCTCTTCCCAGCATGAGATTGGCGATAATTGCTGATGCACGAACTATGGCGCGTAGGGTGGGGGTCGAAGCACTTACCCAGAGTAGCGGCCACCTGGGGAGTTCTCACCCGGCAACAAGTTCCCGGCAACAATTGAGGGTAGATTTAGGTGGCTGAGGAGGCTGAAGAGGAGGAGGAGACCCCATCAAGGACGTCGGGCCTCGATAAGCTGGCTGGTCCGCCGGAGACGGGGGCGGGCGGGGGTGTTCGGTTTCGAAGGTCTTCGGGGGAGACTTACCCCGACGGACAACCACCGGCACCCCCGATGAGGACAACAATGCAGCCCTGGCCAGCCAACACAATGGTTGCTAAGCGGCAGCAGCACACCAGATACACACACAGACCCACATAGACCTATGGAGACGAGAGGAGACAATTACTGATGGACACCGCCGCGACCAGACGACGCAGTTCGGCGCCACCTTACCTACCTGAGAGGAGAGAGCAACCGGAGCCAATTACCCGAAAGCGAACACCCACGTCGAGACACCGCACCACTAGCCGCCAGCTAATCCATTATAGCAAATCACCACCACATCGCCGACTCGACTAAATGGCTTAGCGACGGTTCAGAGCGATTCATTGTCGGTTACCCTGGTAGTACGAGTTGTTCCACCAGCTTGGCGTCGAAAAAAACTAATCGCAGACGATGAAAGTGAATACATGATAGTTAGCTCTTATACGAGATTTCTGTTACTATCCGTTTTCCTTCGTAGTTAGGCCAGTGGTAAGAGGCGCTACAGACACCCGCACGGTCGAGCGATCAATCCCGGTCTGGGCTGGCCAAGCCTTCCATTACTTCGGGGTTGGGTAAACTGGTACCAGAGTTGTATGGGAAGGTAAAGACACCGACCTGGTACAGCGGTGGGCCGGCAATTCGTAGTATAGGCCGAATACGCACGCATTTATCATGCCTCTACGATTTTGACATGGCGTCGAATGCGAGGCGTGTGCTTAGGGGACTGATCAACATTAATCTTTTACCTGTTTACCTTTACTCTTACAGCTCCATTAGATCTATGACCATAATTTAATTTGTTAGCCTCCTTTACTCAATCCTTTAAGGTTTACTAAGCATCTGAAGTTTTGATAGAAATCAACCCATGGGGGAGGGGGTAAATGGAACTCGAACTCGAACGGCGTCACTCCGACGAGTTCGCCAGAGTTACCAAGTTTTGAGTGGCAAAAACATGAGCAGTATAAATGCCAAATTTTTGCAAAATTATGAGTTTTATTTGTTCGTAGAAATTTCAAGGTATATCCGAACCTCGATCCATTGACCCCCGCCCCCCTAATGGGTTGATCTCTATCGAATCGAAATTCCGTATGTTTAGAATAGCTTAAAAGGTTGAAGAAAGAAGGCTGACAAGTTAGATTATGAGAGCTATCTGAACAGCTCTTTTTCTAGAACAATGCCTTTTCTAGACTGATCGTATTCTTGCCCTACCACACTGATTCATCTTATACTTGTAGACCTCTAAGTGGATCGAGTAAGCTATTTTTTCTAAAAAGAATTTAATCAGTTAAGACATCGAGAGCGGATGGATAATTATTCTAGGGAGTTTGCAATTTCACGAGATTGCCCCATCGAAAGAGGAAGTAACCGGACAATAAACTACGCAATACCCAGGACCGCCGCACGAGCGCACTCGTTCACTGTACAAGCTGGTTCGAAATATTTAAAGCTAAAAAACAAAATTCCCCCTTTCTTCTGAAAACTTTAGAAGCTTCAAAAAAGTCGCCAAAAAGGCTCTTCTTCAGTATTAGGAGTCCCTGGTCGCCGTCTCGTCTTACAGTTAGTATTATTAACCTAGATAGATAGTATCCTTACTATTGTAGCTGTGGGCAGTTGACAGTTGTTTTTTCTTTTTCTCACAGCTGTCTCATATTGCCGTAATAAATAAATAAATGAATAAATACACAAATAAACAAATAATCAGATAGATAAATATAAAAATCAACACAAAACATGTCTAGAACGACAGCTGAATGACCCCGGAATATGTAATGTCAGTAAGTGGTGAAAACAGTCAAGTGTCTAAAATCACAGAAATAAAAACATACGCCGAACTCACAAACACTGGCCGTCTAGCCTATTCAAAAAAGAACTTATCATTCACAAATCACAAAGCCAGCGAAAAACGGGCGCTGATTCTTTGTCAAATGTGATTTTGCGGATTTGAATTGATGTCGAAAAGTGGTAGATTGCTGTATGGCATTGACGATTGAGCAATCGCCTCGCATTGGACGGATAATTTTTGCAATTTTTTGACAAAAATCAAAGTGCTATGGATCGAAAGAAAACGAAAAGAAGAGTGCACGACGACCGCCAGTCGAGAAGTTTCAAAAACAAGTTTGAAATAACAAATGGCCTGAAGACATGCAACTTCATCAAAAAGTCTGAAAAATGATTTGAAACGATAAGGCCACGATTTCGAATTCAAAGGGCATACAAAATTGAATTCATCGCCAGCGAGGTGCATTTCATGGAATACGGATCGAAATCGAGGAACTAACAATAAGTCTTTATTATTGTTCTTATTGGAAAACAACAAGACCTTTTCGCTATCTGAGCCGATATCGACGCTGATGCTCTTTTCTGTGAAGTACAACTTTGTCCAGTAAGCATTGCAGTTCCCAAATAAAAAATCAAAGCATAAATACCTTTATTTTTTTCGAAGTCTGGCTCACGTTTGGTTGGTTAGTTACCAAATGATTCGCACTCAGTCGAATGGGATGGGAACTTTCGACTGTAACAAGAAATGACAACTGAAGCTCGTTACGCTTGCACATGTTAGAGAAACAAAAGGCGGCGCTCCGGGGGTGGATTGTGGTCCTCAATATTACGTCGCCTCTAAGGTGTTATCACTGTCATATCTTCCATTGTTAACGATCAGCTAGGTTGGTTTTAACATGCTTGACATGTTATCCATACACAATTGTTCACACCACACCAATGAAACAATGATAAATCTGACAATGAATAATACCATGATGACCAGCGTAGATTCAACACAATATAACAGACCAGCATGCTGCACCCCCTACCCACATAGCACCCAAAAGGTCATGAGGGGTAGCGGAGGTTGAAGAAGGTCGACGACCAGTTCTGTCAGTTTATTACAGACACACCTTGATGGAAGTTGCGATACAGATCTTCACTCATACTCAGCTATAGAAGCTATGAAATAAAGTTAAATTTCAAAATAACAGACTAAAGGGTCCTTCCAGTTACACGGAGACGCTAGAAGATTACCTTACAGTGATCACCGAAGCAGATTACCTTCATCTATAGCATTACACGCGTAAGTGAACTTAACCCTCGGGCCAAGCGACCTCAGAGGGCACAACCAGCAAGGCCGAACTCACTAAAGGCTCGTTTAGACGCCGCGCGGAGAAAACGCAAAATCGACGCGCAATCAATAATTAACGTCATTCATCGAATTTGCTCCTTTGCTAATTGGCGCAGTCCGGTGGCACCGCGTCTAAGCAAAAAAAAATTAGGCATGAAATCGCATAGGGAAGAAATTAAACGAGCAAAGTGAATTTCGTCAAAATGTCGTTCAATAAGGAATAGCAGCCTTCTGATAAACCCGAAGGACCAGTAAGTTTGCCCATGAGGCGCCACCGGACTGCGCCACTAATGCAAGGGAGCAAATTCGATCAAGGACGTTAATTTTCGAATGGACTTCAATTTTGGATCTCTGCCGCGCGACGTCTAAACGAGCCCTAACAGTTTCGCATGAATTCGATGCAACGTTTAGCCGGATAGTTCTCAGTCGTCTTGACCCTTTCAGGTTCCGAAAAAGGCGAATCCTCGGAAACGTCAGCCAACGAAGTCGTTTATCAGTTCTTCGTAGTTTGGCAAACGAAGCAAATATGGATCCCGGTGTTAGGATGGTCGGTTTGCTCGACCAAATGCAAATGACAAGGGGCACTAGAAACGCATCTTAATGGTGAGTGCGAAACAGGCCAACGGCCACATTCAGCTATAGAACGATGTACAGGAGTGGACTTATCCCCAAGGTACCATTCGCGTTAGGGCCCTTACAGACTCGATGATGCGACGACAAGCATTCTCGTCCAACGCGGCCGACCACGCGTTGCAACGCGGTATCGATTAGAGTAAAGCGGCCGCCGCAAACGTCGCGTTGGACGAGTATGCACGTCGTCGCGTGTTTCTCTCAATTTCATGCTCAACGGTTAATTCGTCGCTCAAATTGCACGTGGTCGGGTCTGTAAAGGCCCTTGGCGATCAGTGAACACGAAAGAGAGAAGGGATAGGGGTACTATTTCGTTCTTGTGAAGGTCTCGAAAATATTGTACTTATCGTTCACTGGTCCTATTTTGATAGCCTTCAATTTTTAAACTAACGATCTGTTTACGCACTCATTCATGCGCGAATAAATATTTGCCATTAAAAAAACTGGTGCCAGACCACTATGATGATGAGGATCACTGTCAGAGCTTGGTTATTGCAGTTCTAACCAATCTTTGGCTCTTTGATATTCTCCTTTGATAATTTTAGCAGTTTCTTGAGTTCGTCCGTCAAAGATGACGGTTCCACCAGTAGGGAAAGAAGGACACATAGTTCGATAAAATAATAAAATGAGAATTTTTCAAGCAAATGCCAAATGTGACGTGTTGCCCGTCACATTTGGTTTCTTGGTTCGTGCGATGTGGGTGCGATCAGCCAGGTCAAACCCACAAAGAGGACCACGAACGAGGGCTACCAGTGTCGGTGGTCGGTCGGTTGACTGGCCTCAGTCGGGTATGGTCTTCGCGCGCGCGCCGCTGGGGGACAGGGGAGCCTCGTCGCCACATACAACCTCAATTACGAGGTTGATAGCGAGTTGAACGCACCGATAACTCTGCCTCTCCGCGTCGGTCGGCCAGTCACAGCGGCCATCGGACGTCACACACTCAGCCTCACTCCATGTCGCGCCTCACTCCTCACTCACATGCACACATACACACACGCAAACACCGCTGCAGCAGCACCCACCCAGCCCCCCTCCTTCCTCTTCCCCCTCATGACGCATACTCGTCTATAGCGGCGAGGCAGTAGAATGCGAGTTATCGATTCCACCATTCTGCCCTATTTGACAACATCACAACTCTCATCATCACCAACATCACCTCATCGCGCACCTCGAAGAGGTGGGCGAGACTGGGTCGGTGCAGCGGTTGATGCCGCTCATCAACACGCCGGCCGGTCTCGGCAGATCACCTCCTGCCCTTGGACGAAGAGGCCCTGAGACGGCCTAACGTATTAGAAGTAAGGTAAAGGTAAAGATAAAGGCGAAGGTGCCGGCGTTGATCAGTCCGCGAAGGCGCGAGACCGCATTCGTGTTCAATTCAGAATCGCAGAGGCTTGGTGAAGGATTTGACCTATTCAATGCTTTGCGGGGGCGAGCCGCCATAGCAGGTCAGTGTAGTTGCCTTCCCAGAAAAGTCCGGCACCAATTTACCTATCCCGGAGGGATGGAAGGCTTGGTTACCACGGGCGGAGATCGATCACTTGACCGTGCGGGTGTCAGTAGCGCCTCTTGCCACTGCACCACGCGCGTCCACGTTTTAGAAGTACGGAACTTAATGCCAAACAACTCAGATGAACGACGACCTCGACAAATGCATCGATAGAAGGTTGGAGGCTTTTGATGTTCGATGGAACGTCTCGCTAAAGCTCATTTATACTCGGCTGCAATGCTGTGCGGTAATAATTAGGTAGAGGCAGAGACGCAGAGCCTCAATATCACCAAAAGGTGCCCCGGAGAAAATTCGGAGATTTTCAAACGACAATGGAACGCTTGTAAAGAGAGTAATAGTAGTGCGGGCCCCAAAAAAGCAGTAGTTTCGGCGGGAGACCCGACCCTGCTTTGATGGTGAGCATAAACTGGCCTTTAGAAATACTGTTGTTGCTTCTCGATCCTATACGTTAGCATGAACAAAAAAATGGTAAAAAAAATATGAAACACTGTTCAGGAGTCCCAGTGAAAGCGAAACTCGGAGACCAAAATTCATACTGAACATCTGGGGTTGAAGTTTTCTCCTTGTTACACTGGAAAATACTCAAGAAGCAGTCGAGAGCAGCGGAGGCTTTAGGATGAAAAAATTGTGAATGACCAGAAATTCCTGTACGTCAAATTGAAAATGGTAGGAATGATGGAAAGCGCTCGATATACCGTTTAGCAGACATTATCGAGGACCGTTCCGAAGGGTTGCTGAATAGACATTCTGGAGATCGTAGTTGAGATCAAACGGTTCGAATTCGAACGCGCTAAAGCCAGACGGAAGTAACTGAAAAAATACTAATTATAAACGAAGACTAAGAGGACGAGTCAAAGCTTGAGCGAGTTCGAAAGGAATTGTAGATTGAGGAGGTAATTCGCACCGACCTAAACAGAGACGATACTTATGATGGACATTTAGCTGGCAAGTTTTTTTAATTATCGAAAGTAACATACGATAACGGAACTTACAAAACAAGAAAAACACACAAAGTCAATGTTCCAGAGAAAACAAAGAAAAATGAAGAATACGACGAATGAATAAATGAAGAGTCACTTTCACTAAAAAATTGCGTAACTAATAGCAACGTATGTAGAGATGAAGCTAAAGAGAAAAACGCGGATTTCATTTGAAATTGCAAAATACAGAATTTTTGAGAAAAAAACACCGAAAAAAGATAAGGCGAAACTGAGCCACAAATTGAAACGATCAAGATCGACAGAGGTGCTGATAACAATTCTTCTCGCCTCGGCACCACCCACGTCTGCTGTCTACTATAAACGTCGCAAACTTGATAGATTCGCAGTTGGCTTTCCAAAGTGTTACAAAGTATTTGGACGCAAAAAAATCACACAAATACTCCACTGAATTGCTAGTAAAATAGAGACATTTATTCTTGAAAAATTTTAATAAGAACGAGGCCGATCTCTTGAACATAACTCTGCTCGTCGATTTAGGCAGAAACGACAGCACAACTCTGTTTTTCGTAGTAGAATTTATTTATTTATTTGTTTATTTCACACCCTCGTTAAAGATGCGCTCACAGTTAAATGTATAGAATAAAACACAGGTAGACATCTATGCCGTTATTAAAAATCAAAAATAGATATTTCATTTTTTAAATACTTTGCACTTTCATTCTCGTCGCCGCAAAAAAATGGCAAACAAACTTCGGAAACGAACAGAACCATTACGAGAAAAACTACGGAGAGAACAATAGTGAAAACTATGTACAATAAGGATTAGTAGTGTCAACGCCTAAATAAAATTTCAAAAATATGGATAGAAATTCAGATCAAAGAGCAGTTCTGCCGAAGAGTTCCTCCATTTCCTGGGCGAAGCGCGTTTCTTTTGTTGCGCGATCAAGAAATGGGCCGCGAAATGATTGTCGAGGAAGAGAAAGGGAGTGGTTACCAAAATGGACACGACCGAGGGGACCTTCGAGGCCTGGGCTGACACATCACCGGCACCGGGGGTAAAGGACGGGGTGGGGACGATCGAAAGGCTATCCAGGGGCCCGTGGATTGGCAATTAACACGGAGACACAGCAGCAGCAGTGAACGGACATATGGAAAAGGAGCGCGTCCGGACAAAGAGCTGGCGTCAAACGGACCAACGATTGAACGAATGGACGAACTGCTTAACTGACTGACTGACTGACTGACTGACTGGGGCTGGTTGGCTGGGCACCACCACATCCATCCAGCCAGGCAGCCAGCCATCCAGTCAGCCAGACCTTATCGATTCGAGCCGGCCTCCGCTGATAAGGGGATAAATGTGCACCTCGGCCGTCGGCCCCGCCAAACCTCATTTACATACCTAAACGGGCACGCCTATTGCCTCTTAGCCGGTTTGGGGCCGGCCGGACGGCCAGCCCGGCCACAGCCGGTTGGTCCCGATTCGTCAGACTCCAATTCGCGGGGTTTTCTATGAGTACCGCACATAGGCACGGTGGCAACGATGACGGCGACGTAACGGGGCTAGATTCATGAACGGCAATCGGGTATATTATGCCCAGGGCGAAGTAAGCCCGCTTTATACCACGAAAAATTCATCAAAACCGGGTAACCTGAATCTGGACGCGTTGTGGTGCAACGGCTGTAATCACAGTCGACAAAGGTAAACGGCTACCAATTCGTACGGTGACAAGGAAGAACGTGACGTCCAGAGGCAGATTCATGGTCGGCAATCGGGTATACTATACCCCGATGGAAGGAAACTACCCGAAATTACCCAAGTTTGAGGACGTATCTTTCAATACGGCTAAGTTTAAGAATGACACAAATCACAATCAGAACAGAAAGACATCAAGGAGGAGTTGATCCTAAATTCCTCATGAAGTTCCGTTCCGCGAAGAGGCACAACAAATGGGAGGAGTCTACCGGACAATTGTTGTTTTGTTATACGTAAACCTTGTATACACCCCAAAAATTGTGATTCATCAAAATCGGGTATCGATGCCCAGCTCCGGGATCCGGTAAATTGTTACCAGACTTGTCTGGGAAGATAAAGACACTGACTTGGTATAGCTGCAGACCAGCGCCACGATTCTGAATGGAACGCGAGTGCGTGGCTCGTCCTCAGGGGACTGATAGACGACGACTCCTTCGCCTTTACCTTTATATGGCAGGTATATTGTTGATGAATCTGAGCCAAGAACTCATTATCGATCCTCCGGACCATCTTCCTGGTCATCATCGTCACCATTCTCAAAACAAGCCAGTTCGCCGCCGGCCTCCGACAACATTTTCCCTCGGCAGAAGCCCGCCCAGCTGCTTTTGTTCGCTCTCGGAGAGGTGATGGTGGTGGTTTTCCGAGACGAATTTCACAACGACGTTCAGCTGTGCTGCTGGTTAGCGAGGCTTTGTTTCCATTGCGTCATCGCCACATGGCCGCACAAACAAGCTCGACGAATCTATGAGAATTCTTACGACCAGCGATCGCCACACAAAAATCTCAAAAATCGCCCCACAAAAATCTCAAAAATCTATAAAAATCGCCGGACTACTAGCCTCTCACAAGGGAGGTCAGTGAACTTCCCCCGACGATTCTTAACGAGACCTATATGGTCTTATAGAGCTTGAAGCGTAGATCACAGATATGTTATTTATTTTTGCTGAATGGCAGTGGGTGGTCCGAAAATTGCAAAAAAAGTAAGCACTGCTCTGACAACACTGCTGAGGGGCGCTGAATAGCGAGTGAGGTGAGAGATTCATGCGAGCGTGCTTCGGTAGCGCAGCGGTACCGCAGTGGACTGTTGTTCAGAAGGTCAAGGGTTTGGATCCTGTGGATGTGTTTTTGTTTTGCTTCAATCGCTTTGATACCAAATGGTGCTCACTTTGCGATTTTGCCATGGGGATTGAAGAAAATCATGTTTGGAGCACTTTAAACCGCACAAATTTTAGTAAATGACAACATTAATATGGGTAGCCAATATCTACCGTAACTTACCTTAAACAGATGCAAATTCAGAAACTAATGTTGGATTCGTGATCAGCGACCCAAATAACCCTGACACTGGAAGTTTGGACGAAATCGGCGATTTTGACCCAGGCACCTCACTGACTCACCCTTACCATTGCAAGGGATCACCAGCCCACACACAACGAAACCCGTCATTAGATACCCTCACTTGTTTCAAATCACAAAACTAGTGCTATATTCGTGACCAGCGTCTCAAATAGTCTCATTAGCAAAGTGTGGGCGAAATGGGTGACTATGACGTCTCGAGCCTCATGTCAGGTGTTGGTAGAGTTGCCCAAGGTTGAGTCTCTGATGAATTACTGGTAATATTATGACACCATTCAGACTCTAGCTGTCAGAAAATCGTCAGCATCCATCACCTTCGTTCCAGAAATTGCCTAGGAGTCTCACCTGGATTGCTGATCACGAATTTTACTTTTGCTTCTGGATTTCTGACTGGTGAGTCCTTGCAATGGTAAGGGTGAGTAAGTGAGGTGCCTGGGTCAAAATAACCGATTTCGTCCAAACTTCGTATCTGGGGGTTATTTGGGTCGCTGGTCAGGAATCCAACATTAGTTTCTGAATTTGCGTCTCTTTAAGGTAAGTTGCGGTAGATATTGGCTATCCATATTAATGTTGTCATTTACTAAAATTTGTGCGGTTTAGAGTGCTCCAAACATGATTTTCTTCAATCCCCATGGCAAAATCGCAAAATGAGCACCATTTGGTATCAAAGCGATTAAAGCAAAACAAAGACACATCCACAGGATCCAAACCCTTGAACTTCTGAACAACAGTCCACTGCGGTACCGCTGCGCTACCGAAGCACACTCGAACGGACATCTCACCTCAGTGGCTATTCAGCGCCCCTCAGCAGTGTTGTCAGATGTCAGAGCAGTGCTTATTTTTTTGCAATTTTCGGACCACCCACTGCCATTCAGCGAAAATAAATTACATATCTGTGATCTACGCTTCAAGCTCTATAAGAACATATAGGTCTTGTTAAGAATCGTCGGGGGAAGTTCACTGACCTCCCTTGTCAGAGGTCTCCTACCACCCCCTAGTTAATTCAAAGGCTCAAAATAAAGGTGTCGTTGTCGTTGTCGATCGATCCCCTAGGATGCGCCGCGCATTCGTGTCCAATTCAGAATTGTAGAGCCATGGTGAGTGCATATTTAGCCTATACAATGAATTGTGGGAGGCAGCTGCTACACCAAGTCAGTGTATTTACCGTTCCAGGCAAGCGCGGTACCGATTGACCAGACCCCTAAGAGATAGAAGCCTTGGCTCAGGCGGGCATCGATCGCACGACCATGCGAGTATCAGTAGCGTCTCCTACCACGGTGGCACGCCCCCATCCCTAAGAAATGTACTCCAACTGAATCTCCGAGGCTTTCAGTTGTATTTGCAAAAGTGGAACAGCTGGCGCTCAGCCATTCGTTGGTGGGGTATGAACTTACCATAAACTAGGATACAGTAATATATAAAAGGAGGAAGGCTAACTAATATCTGTTTCGTTCCTACCCTTACAAGGATTCTAGATAAACATGGGACCGTTCTCAGAACTCATCAGTAAGCAAGGATGATCTCAAATAAACAAATTCCTAATAGGTGAATTACAATTTTAGGCATCTCAGGTCTAGAAAAGTCCGTACCCCGTGGTGTGGTTTGGTATCGGACAAGGTGATTACTGTAATTACTTCCATTTGCCGAGGGAGAAACTCTTCTATGAAGACTCCCTCCGGCCAGCCGATTAAATTGCGCGTGATCTCCTGGTAAGAGGCGCTGCTTTCACGCACACGCTCGAGCGATCGATCCTCATCCAGGCTAAGTATATCTTGCTCTTCTCTAGGGTCCGGGTAAATTTGTGCGAGACTTGTGTAGGTGCTGGAGACACCATTTACCATGACTCTGCGGTCCAGAATGGAAGGCAAAGGCATGGCGCGTCCTTAGGAGACTGATTAGCGCCGACCTCTAAGTGTTTGATTGCACTTCATTAAATATTAGGAAAATATTAATAGCCGATCATTCGTGAGCATCAGTGACTATACCAGGTGATTACTAACCTCTCCAGGCTAGTCACTTATCAGTCTGATTGATCCGTATGATTCCGCATGATTGATCCGTAAATATGAAGCGCGATCACCAATTTACCTTTACATGTAAGAAAAAAATGGAAGATTCTGATTTAATTTTTAAAGAAATCGCGCAAGTTCTGGGCTAGTTAGTTGTCGATGGGTGGATGAAACACGGCCGATGACACTTCCAGATAAGTCCGAGATAAAAGAGCTGCGGGTCTATTGACCTCAATGGTCAACTGATCGTCGTTGAAACGCCACCAAATCGACGGCGAGAAATTCTCGTCGATCAGCGTAACGGTTTGATGAGGGGTCAGAGATTATCATACTTGCGACAGGTAAGGTAAAGGTTCTGGTAAAAGTATAGTAGACGTTGATCAGTCCCCTAAGGACGCGCTGAAGGTTTTACATTTTTTCGTTTTGCATTCAAAGTCGTATGGTGAATGCGTTTTTCGCCTATAGAGCGACTTGCGAGGAGCCAGCCACTATACCAAATCAGTGTCTTTACCTTCCAAACAAGTCTGGCACCAATTTACCCGACCGCCGAGGGATGGAAGGCTTAGTTAGCACGGGTGGAGATCGATCACTCGACCGCGTGAGTGTCAGTAGCGCCTCTTACCAGTGTACCACGTGCGCTCTTTTGATAACTACCGCTGGTAATTGGTTTCAAGCTGAGAAAGAGCGAGCGGGAATGAAAATAAAACGAGGAAAGCTCAGTATAGTTCCAAAAGAAAAGGACTGGAAGGTATGTGAACATACAGAAGAAGAAAGAAGGGCAGAAAGAAGAGAAGTCTGCGGGGAGGAAAGGAAGGTGGAAGGAAGGAAGAAGGAAGGACGAGGACGAGTTGTCTCGGACACTTCAAGGCAGAAGAAGCGGCAGCTAGTGATGTGAACTCAATATCCGTAGGGTGGGCGTTGAAGTTGTAAATTTTGACGTCACCATGGAAACACGTCCACTTGGCAAACGACGGGCCGATCACCAAGGTAATGTCATGGCGCCGAAAACAACCGATACCCCGTTGGTGGATTTTGGACGAGATACACGTCGGTTTACCCAGACTTCAAAGGGCTTCTTCAAAGTCTAGAGTATGAAGTTCCGGCGGTAAAACTCGTTCACCGCACGGGCCCCTGATAGGTCACCTGTTGGACAAAAGTCAAGGTTGATCTCGTCTTAGCGGAGAGCAACATTTTTCAGCAGTAAAATAAACAAAAAAAGTGAATAAATATTGAAAGCATTGGAGAAATCAACAATAAAAGAAAGTCCAAAACCATTTGAAGAAGTCAGGGTTTGGGAACTGAAAAGATAAAAACACCCTTATTCACCAAGCCCCCACCACCATGATCGATTTTCAAAATTGAAATTCTGACTTGTGCTGATCGGAAGGTAGGCTATATTAAGTTGGTTTAATACAATTAGGATGTTCCACCAGTGCAACTCGTCCACATCACGTATCCCCGATAGGACTCCTGCCAGACATGGGTAGAAATTATGCGTGATCACTTCTCATTATTCCTTTTCTGCCCTTTGCGTAAAAACTTCTGGAAAGAACTACCGAATTAGAAATTAAATTTCTAGATTATCTCGCCTATAAACCACTAATCAAAAAGCGGCGAATCGCAGAATAGTTTCTCGATTGAAAATTAAATTTATAAATGAAAATAATTTGAAATTTTTTTTTTCGAATTAAAAATGTAAAAACAGCATCAATGTGGAATTTGAGATTGTCCTCAGCCGCTTCTCATTTATGGAAATTAAAGGCGAAAACTGAACCGATGAGGTGCGGACAGGGATGCGCCATGAACTCGAAACTCCTCTGGAATAAGATAAGTGGTTGGTGCTGGTTGGTGCTCAAAGTCGCTCACGCCTTAACGACACTTTCTCTATAGTTAGTTTTGTCGTTTCTTTTTCTATTCTCATAATGCCCTCCTTGAAATCCGACGTTGGCAGAGTAGATGGCGTCGATCAGTCCCCTATGAATACGCCATGCACTCGTCTTACTCTCAGAATCGTAGGTGCGTGCTAAATGGGCTTTTATGCTAATGACTTGCGGGGCGAGCCGCTATACCAAATCAGTGTCTTTACCATGCCAGACGAGTCTGGTACCTATTTACCCGGTGAGGAAACCTGGATGGGGATCGATCGCTCGACCGTACGGGTGGAGATCCCGGTCTGGTTCACGGTTCGTCAGGTCATCTCAGGTGCGAAACAGTGGCCACGCTGGTCGTGACCGTCGGTCCACCCACTCGCGCGACGGCTAGAGGAGCACTTCAACGGCGGTCGGCTCGTGTTGGTATGAGGTTGAGTGAGAGGTATGTGTGTGGTCATGGCGACATACACAATGACATCGTGTAAACATTTTATCAGGGTCGCCACCGCGCACGGCGCACTCCGCGTCTAAGGTCTTATGCACACTTCCGCGCGACAACGACTATAGCGATCATCGCGCGCGCGCTCCGCTTCGACAAACATACGCTCCATCGCCAATCCGACTACCGTAAGCAAACACTGGTGTCTCTCGATATTCAGTGCTCTCTAACAGCTGTCGAGCCGTCAGGTATCAACCCGGTGCGCCGACTTATCAACGTACACGAGCAGGTGTCGCGAACACTTATCTCCCGCACCCGACACCCTTGAGAGCACCGACCACCACCGATGCCGAACAGCTGCTACCAGTGCTGTTGCTGATGTTGTCGTCGCCGGCTGGCATACGGTAGGGGTGTTTGTATACGGTAGGGATTGATATGGACCCCGGGGTTCGATGGATTATGAGGCCGACCAGACGACAAGTCAATTCCGAAGATACAATGCCTTTTAGGGGGGAGGGTGCGGTCCGTACAGAGAAGAAAACTCCAAAAAAAAAATACTGGAACGGACTCACCAGCCACGCTAGGTATCAGGGTATCGCATTTCTAGAAAGTTAAAAAAAACGCTAAAAGTACCTATGTAAAAAAGAAGTAAAACAGGATGCAAATCGAACTGAATCGAACTCAGTCATCCAGTTCCAAACGAATGTCAAGTGCATGGCGCATCGTCATTTCCCCTCTCGGGCTCAGGATTCGCTTTTGATTTTCGAGAGCAAATCGCACGGCTTCGATACCGATAAAATAATTCTATCAAGGCTCAGTTACCCCTTCGAATGTTTCTGCGAATTCGGGGAAAACACAACAACACGGCGTATACCCCACGTTCCACAGTCATATTCCTCTAACTCCTCTTTCATACTTTCCTTCTCTTCCTCTCTACATAAAATACAGCTACCAGGGCAACGCGTCAAAGCTAAATGCGGATACCAACCCCTGTTAAGAAAAAAAAACGAGAAAGAGGGAAAGATGGAGAGAAAAACAACAGTCAAGAGAGGAAGGGAGAGAGAAAGGTAGGATTTAAAGGAGAGACGTCAGAATTTTTATAAATTTTCAGAATTTTCGAAACGACTCGAACATTTCAGTGCATAGACTGGGGAATTCGAGTGTTGCTAACCTTAACGGAAGTTCAGTTTACATGTGATAAATTTTAATGAGTCAGAAAATGAACTCAATTAGAATAATAAGGGAAAGACGTCAGAATTTTCATGAATTTTCAGAATTTTCTAAACGACTCGAATATTTCAGTGCATAAACTGGGGAATGCGAGTGTTGAACCTTAACAGAAGTTCAGTTTACATGTGATGAATTTTAATGAGTCAGAAAATGAACTCAATTAGAATAATGCCAGGAGCTGCTCAATAACAAACAGAGAAAGGAAAGAGAAGAGTTGGAGTCAACGGAGAGACGCTCGAATTTCCATGAATTTTGAAAATATAATCGACTTGACTGATGACTTGACTATTTCACTGGATAAAGTAGGAAATATGTTAATAGAAGTTTAATTTATGTGCCATGATTTGTAATAACTCGGAGATTGAACTCATAAACTATAACTCATAGAGCTGCTCAAAAGTGGACAACAATTCAGGGACCGCGGCTTAGGTGAAAAATGTTCGAAACCATACGATACCACTTGTTGTTGACATGATAACTTCACTACTAAATGGAACTTTTGGCTTTTTCAAATGGGCTGATTGTGATAGTGCGACGCACTGTTCGGTGTAGATTTCACATGAAAGCACGATATTCAGCTTTTCAGTGATATTCTATTCGATAAATTGCTCGATAGATGGATTTTGCAATTTGGATGTGTTTAATACAGAATTTAGCGTGGACCGCGAGTCGAACACCAATGCCCTCGGGCGGTTTACCTCGGAAATATTGACTGAAAACCGTAAGAAAAACGCTGCGTCCAGAAAAGCTATACACACCTGGTAATTTCTTTCTCAGCAATTCGCTCTACAAATTTTCGCTTCGAATTTACATTAGCAAACTCAGCAAGGCGAAAAACCTGGGGCTGTGAAATTTGAGCTTTTGATTTAAAATGTCAGAAGGAATCACTGTCCGCAAAGGACAGGGACACCTACTGAAATAAGAGGTATAAAACCCTGTAGGTATGAATCTTGTACGGGTATAAAACATAAGCAAATTTAGAAGATGTTAAGGTTCATTAAAATTAGAAGAAATTCAAGCTGTGCGAGAAAAGAACCAGAAAGACTACAATTTTAGAATTTTACTGCGATGAATTGCCGGTAAAAACAGGTGAAATTGACCGGACGTCAAGCAAAATTGGAATTTATAAATGGGATGCTGAATACACCCTTAAATATGAACATGGAAAACTTTTTAAAATGTTGTGGAAAGAATTCAAAAGTAAATTCCAGATGAGTAAAAAAATTATAGAAGTAGAATAAAATTTGATGCAAAACAGCTGATTATGAATCAATCAAATAGTAATTAGTGAGAAAAGGGTGCCAGGGCAGAATGTTCGCCACGCAGCCACTTGATACCCCACCGACAACAAATACCTATTCCCGTAATGGCCGAGTTTAATGAAACCAGGTAGGTAGGCAGGTAAGCGGGTTTATCACCAGCACAATTCCGGGTGAAGCTCGAGTGCATGGCGTAACCTCGTTCAGAGAAACGAAGAGAACTTGGAATGAAAAGCGTGAAAGCGACTTCTTACTGATTTCCTACGCAGCGCCACAACTCCAGTTTTCATGCTTGTCGTCTATGGGCCAAAATTTCGATTTTTTATAAGTTCATGTTAAATTCTAATAGTGATCAAAATTTATTCCTTGTGCTTCAGGCTGATGCCGAGAAGAAGACAAAAAAGGCAAAACAAAGAAAAGAAAACAAAAAACTCCGAAAAGTGAACAAATTACCACAGAAGTACCAAGTGCATGGCGCAACCTCACTCAAAGTGAGAGAACTTGGACAAAAAGAAACAAGTTCAAGTAATTCTAAAAATTAAGGGGACTCTTGACGCTGATCTCTCGAAAACTGGAAAATTTTTGTTGAAAATTGGTCATCCACATCTTTAGTTGGAACCTGCCGGCGCCGAAAATGAATGTGCATTTATATTTGGTTTTTATTAATCGACAACAGATCAATATAAGGGTATCACCTTGACTTTATCGCCTTCTACAAACATTCATTGCAACGGCAAAGGCACAAAATTCAATTAAACTCCAAAGAAAAAGATTCTGCTGCTGCAGAGGTCCAAACACCGAGAAGATGAATATTTATAGAAGCTTCTAATAGAATAGAAATTTAGAAGAAACTGGAGGTGCCAATCGCTCTTGGAGTTGAAAATGAAGGCTAGACCTAGACCCATAAGTAGCAAACCCCACTATTAACTCAAAAATATACCACAAAGAGGTATGGTAACGGATACCTGAGCCGGGTTTCTAACTCAGACGCTGAGCTCTGAGACGTCAGTTTGTCTTCAAGTTTCGATAAAAGCAAGCTTTTGAATCTCAAGGTATGCGAACCCGTTTCTGCCATTCATTAACGTCGGCCCACGATATTTTACTGGGAAGCTGTGCTATTACTACCAGAATAATTTCCAGTCACGTAATCTCCAGCATTCCCAGCAAATGGCGAATGCGTGGCGCAATCCTCTCTGATACAAGCCTTAATCTTCAAACAGCAATCCATAGTTATTGGAATTAATCTTATTGTATTTATATTTTATATGCAAATCCTACGGAAAATGTTATACAGGGTGTCCCAAAAAAATGTACCCACTGTTTGAAATGCCATAACTCTGGCGAAAGTGAACCAATCGTAACGAGTCATAGCGTGGATGATAGCTAAGAAAAAAGTAAATTTTCTGGTATCTGTTTGGTGAGGATTGCGCCACGTACTCGATGGAGGTCTCGGATTTTGAACCTGATTGATTGTGCATAGATTATATGCTTGCTCTATTTTGGTCGTAAACAGGTGATATCGCTGCTATGAGTTACCTCTGAGGCAGTGAACATATCGACTTGCTACAGCTTTTGATTAAGCAGGGAACAACATCAGTATCGGTCACTTATTGAAACCACTGTTTGAGAAGCTAAAACTCTTCCAATCGTGATGCAATCATAAGAAAAGAATTTATAGGGATGTAAAATTTATGAACCATGAAGATTGCGCCATGCACCTGCCCGACTCGTCGGATTCTAGACCTGATTGAAAGTTCACGGATAACATGCTTGCTCCGCTTTGGTCGCCAAGAGGTGATATCGCTGATACGTGTTTCTCATGGTGCAGTAAAGATGAAAACATCAAAACGTAACAAGTTTAAGATGCATTTCAAGATGCTTTTGCACAATACTGTTTACTCTGTTCAAAAATCCAGGACTCTTGTAATAAGCATGTAATAGCTCGTGCTGTTGTGCAGAAACTTGTTATGCTTTGGTGTTTTTATGTTTACTGCATCTAGCGAAACGCATAACAGCGATATCACCTCTTGGCGACCAAAGCGGAGCAAGCATGTTATCCGTGAACTTTCAATCAGGTCTAGAATCCGACGAGTCGGGCAGGTGCATGGCGCAATCTTCATGGTTCATAAATTTTACATCCCTATAAATTCTTTTCTTATGATTGCATCACGATTGGACGAGTTTTAGCTTCTCAAACAGTGGTTTCAATAATTGACCGATATTGATGTTGTTCCGTGCTCAACCAGAAGCTGCAGCAAGTCGATATGTTCACTGCCTCAGAAGTAATTCATAGCAGCGATATCACCTGTTTACGACCAAAATAGAGCAAACATATAACCCATGCACTATCAATCAGGTACAAAATCGGAGGCCTCGGTCGAGTGCATGGCGCAATCCTCACCAAACACATACCAGAAAATTCACTTTTTTCCTAGATATCATCCAAGCTATGACTCGTTACGATTGGTTCACTTTCGCCAGAGTTATGGCATTTCAAACAGTGGGTACATTTTTTTGGGACACCCTGTATTTTGGGGTATATGTACGTATATTGGATCAAGTAGTAAAATTTACCCGAATGAATTTCTGTAAAGATAATCCTTCTAAAGAGAATCCTCACGGTAAACATATACTCATTTCAGTAAGTCCACCCGAAGGAGGAGCGGAAGAGACGAGCGGTGAGCTAGTTTTTGAAAGGCCCGTTTCCTGTGAGCTACTTTTTAGAAATTTTGAGTAAATTTAACCAGCAGAGAACGCAAAAACGTCGGAAAAATAGCCAGAGAGGGTCATAATCACTTTGAAAAATTGAAAAAAATAGAGCGAAGATCGGACGGTCGTGTTAAGTAGGAGCGATGGCGAAGCGGGACGGAAGCCAGTGATTATTATATGAGGTCGGTTAACGATGCTGACCGATCGGTGCGATCAATAATCATGTTTGCTGATCGGTGATGCTGGTGGTATAGATCTCGATAGCCTCATAGGGGCCATCGGGGCGAGGAGGATGAGGGTAGCGGGGATCGGAGACGTCCCGCAGTGATAACTGTCACTCATGCGGAGAGACGGATTTGGCCGGAATGGCCAGAGTCCTGGGAGGCGAGAAGAACAAGGACTCCTGCGACCATCTGAGGAACAGTTGTCCACGGAGCGAGGAGGAACAGTTCGACGAGAATCGGAAGGAAACGACGACGACAAGCGGATCGAACAGCAACGACTACGAGGAGGCACCCCAACCAGTGATTATCGATATCGACACAAGGAGGCAAAACGAGTCCGCCCACACTCACACACAGACACACACAGCCACCAGACCAGCACTCTCTCCTCACCATCACACGCATAGAACACATCAAACGGCCAACCGAATCGGCCGCAGTTACCACAACCGACCTCCACACTCATAAAGAGCCAGCGAGCTGGGAAACTACGGGCAAAAACCAATCACATGGGTAAAAGTGAAGGTAAGGGTAATGGTCTCGGCATAGGTCGGTCCCTCGAGGAAGTGCCACCGCAGTCGCGTTACATTCAGAATCGTAGAGGCATGGTGAACGCTTATTTGGCCTATACAACCTTTCCCTTTTTTACCTTTCCAGACAAGTCTGGTACCAACTTGCTCGACCTCGAAGGGATGGAACGCCCGGGCTGGGATCGATCGCTCGACCGTGTTGGTATCAGTAGCGCCCCTTACCGCTGCACCACGCGCACGCTCAAAACTCGAACTTCAAGTACTCCTTTAGAAACATCGAATTCTTGAGGGATCAAAGCCTTGTAGACCAGCTTACGGAGCACAATCTAGTCGGACACCTTTCAAATTCAGAAAAGACACTGCCCTGATCCGGACTGACGCAAAACTCGTGCATACTCGTCCAGTCGTGGGTCCTACAATCTTTCGGTATTCAGGATAATAGAGGCTTGATCTACTTTTACAGCCTATCTTCTGCTCGATCAGGAGTCATAAATGAGAAAACATGAATCTAAATAGCGCCGAGTATGAAAGATTTTCTTGTGCTGTCAGGACTCGAAGTTAAAATCCGAAACATTTCAAGTAGTTTTTCCACCAATTGAAATCTAAGCAAATCCGGAATGAGGACAAAGAATCCTTTCTGAAGACGGCCCGGAGGACTGAACTGATAACACAGCTCGACGGGAGCTCGATGCCGGCGGTTTTTCTCGCCGACAAAGCACAATTTCGCCCATCTCCTTCAATAACATATGGTTTGAACGACTTCCGAACTAACCGATCGATTCGACCCTCCGAGCTGCAGCCCTTAGGCACGATTGAGATGGAACGTTCCGAAGAAAGAGAGAAAATAGCAAGGAAGACGATGATAACGAAGAAAAAAGAAAGAAAGAAGCTTCAAAAGAGGTCTTCGGAAGAAAAAGTTCTCAAAGGGATTGTTGCAATGCGATAAAAAACTGAAAGCTGATAGAGACGAAAACTAGGTATTTTCAGATGTGAAACCGCCCGTTTTCGGAAACTTTTTGAAAAATTTCAATATTTTCGAAATGCACTGGAAATTTTTATCCACAAATTCTATTCTTCTGCAAACTACGTAGGTCACTAGGTAACCCGACACCGTATTTCTATTTGCTACTGGATGAAGCTGGGAAGAAAAGTTGAATTCTCAAAAGGTCACTGACTGAAGAAGAAAGTGAAAGAAAGAATAGATGCCGAATTCGCTTGGAGAAAAAAAGAAAAGAAGAAAAGAGAGGAATAGAGCTAAGGATAGGAAGTGCATCGGCAGACGTCGACACTTCTCTGAGCGCTTCCCCGACTACTTATTGCTGAAAATATTGAAAAATGGGTTTTGGAGAAATTTGAAAACGGGCAATTTCACACAGCTGAGATTTCAATTTCGGCTCGTAACAAGGTCAACGACATCAGCACGCATATTCAAATCCCGATAAGGAGATTTATAAATGATGACGAGTGTCGCCAGATGGTGAAGGAGCCCCAGCGGCCGGCCGGCCGAGACGGTCACGCCGCTCGTCTTCAACGACCACGACTACCACCACCACCACCCATTTATCAGTTCACTCATCGGTAATCGATCGATTTGAATTGAGACATTCAGCGATTCGAGCGGAAGGAAGTAGGGATCGAATAGAATGTTCTTGCCCGATACAGTTGTTATCAGGAGAGAACACCCATTTTCGTTTAGTCTACAAAATAAGTACCTTCAAGGAGCACAAGAAGATGAAGTCCATTTGATATAAATACTTCGTTTTTTTCTTAAATTTTAGTTTCATGTTCCTTTATGTGCCGATCAAAAAAACCAATTTCAGCTAAAAGCATCTTTCGGACATCCATCACACCAAGCAATAATAAGGATTTGTTTTGAGGAGGCTAAGTGACATATAGGCTTAATAATCAGCGTAATCTCCCAGTAATCGCTTAGCGCCGTCGACGGACAGCTCGGATTGGCAGTTATACAGTTTCTGAGCGGGTCACAGCGTCAAGCGGACATGTAGAGATCTGGCATACCCTGTGGTTTAAGAAATTAACTGCGTAAGAGGGCGCGCGTGCCAGTGTGGTGAGAGGCGCTGCTGACACCTGCACGGTCGAGCGATCGATCCCCGCCCAGGCTTACCGAGCCTTCCATCATTCCGGGGTCGGTTGAATTGGGACCAGACTTGTCGAGGGAAGGTGAAACATTGACATAATTCAGCGGTTGGCCACCAGAAGTCATTATGTAGACCAAGTACGAATCCACCAAGCCTCTACGATTCTGGATGGAACACAAACGCGTGGCGCATCCTTAGGGGACTGATCAACGCCGTCACCTTTCCCTTCCCCATTTAAAATACAAAATGGCTGCGCAAAGTGCAGGGTAAGAGGCGCTGATGACAGCCGCGCGGTCGAGCGATCGATCCTCGCCGATCAGACCGTCTATCTGGCTGAATCTCCTTCTATTTGATTATTAAATATTAAAATTATTAAAATATAATTATATAATAATTATTAAATTATTAAAACATTTAATTATTGATAAAAACATGATTGGAATCAGAACAATATGAAAGCAGTCAGAAACTTTGGAATGTCTAAGCTCAATTTGAACTTCACTTGACCAACAGCTGGAGCGGCGAGAAAACGAGGTCGACCTCGTTATACCGTCACTTGTAATTCCAGCCTGTGGGTAGGTCTGATTGAACCTTAAAACTTCCTGGATAAAGACATTCTTTTACATCTCTACGCTGAACCAAGAGAGCCCAGGTATGTAGTCAACTTTTTCAATTATTAAGTTATCAAGAGGTTTACCAAGAAGTCGAGAAGTCAACTGAGACGGGTTCCGGTAGCAGCGTACGTCCCAAAAAATGAGTTACAGAGTACCTGAAACAAAACTATAAATTTGGTGAAAAAGGAAAAAAGCGCGGGACATCACGAATACGAGCGCGAATTCAAGGCGAGAAAACTGATGAGAGAACAATAAGGAACAGAAATCAAAGAAGAAGGTGATGAAATTCAAGAAAAACCGCGAGAAAAGAAAAGCAGAAAAAGCAAGAGCAGGAGAACAGAGAGCAAAGAGGACAGGAAGGAAACTCATAGGCTCAGAATTGTTATGTGAAAAGCGATTGCATAAAAACTTTGAAATTCAGAATTGTAGCAAAGCATGTACTATCAACAAGATATGATACTTTTCTGAATCGAAGGCGAATGCATGGCGCGGCCTTTGGGAGCCGATTAGTGGCCACCCTATTCTGAATCGAAGGCGAATGCATGGCGCGGCCCTTGGGAGCTGATTAGTGGCCACCACTATAATATTGCCTTTATCTTTCTCGGACTACTTGAATTTTCATCTTTTACTTCTGACCCATTAAAATGTGGACATTTAGCGGTTGGAGGATCTCAAATCATGCGTAATTCATGAATCTTATAAACAACCAAGACTTGCCGTTAGGCGACCGAACTTAACACCAATGGGTTATTCATACCCAACGGAAGGCGAGATACCGTTACCCTTTGGCCTTACTCTAACTACCCGAGACTCTAAAGCGTTGAAGATAGGACCCTAAAAACCTTCCTGTAACCATAACCCATTAAAATGTTGACATTCAAAGGTTGAAGAGCCTCGAATCTTGCGTGATCCCTAGAATTCCATAAACAACTGTGGCCTGTCCTTAGCTAATCGAACTTAACACCAGTGGGGATAATTTAACCCCACGGAAGTCGCCTCATTAGTCTATCGACCTGGCTGGCTTCTCATTGAATAGTTAACAAAAATTTCAATAAAATAGCAATTTTTCGAGAGGAAAACTGAGAATGAGGTGCTGTGAGGCTGTGAAAGAGGAAAGAAATGGTGTGGAGCGCTATTATCACAGTGCATATCGATTTGGCGGAATGGACACACATGGACCGGCAACCACCGGCAGCGAGAAGATGAGGGAAGAAACAGAGTTTCTTGTTGATTTCAAGGTTTTTTGAACCCACCTCAGGGCTCAAAATTGACATAATCTCAACCGGGAGACCACAACGGGCAAAAAAGCCGGGACTCTCAGAAGTACAGCAAAAATTTCCAAGCAGCTTGACTTGAGTCCAGTTAAGAGTGTAATTTGTTGGGACTGGTTCGAGCTAGCCAAATGGCTACGTATGTTAACCGGGCTGTGCAAGTACGGTATATTTTTCTGGTATATTTTTCGTATTTTTAAACAGGAAATGTACGTTACCCGGGCTCCACAAGTATGGTATATTTTTTGGTATATTTTTTCTGGTATATTTTTCCTATTTTTAAATAGGAAAACAGTCGATCAAAAGTAGGTAATGCCAACTCTCGCCATAACAAGCTTTATTTATCTATTTATTTATTTACTTATTTACTATAAGACGCTCCCGTAGGTGAGCGTGGGAAAAATAAACCTCAACTGAACAGCAAACCGTAAACGATATGGAAGAAAAATAGCTATTATGTTACTAATAGAGAAATAAACTGATGAAAAAAAAAACCAGAGAGAAATATACTGCTGAAAATTTTTTTCCTGAGAATATGGTACCTATTTCCTTCATATTCATATACTAGAGTGACAGTCTGAAAACCGGTAGGGAAGAAGTAGTGGATCATACGAGCTGGCTTTCAGGCGTTATTTCTCACCATTCCCTACGTAAAACTAGCCTGGTGCCCCATCCCGACTTTTGGTCAGCCTCGAAAGGTCAAAACATCCAAAAAGACCCCGGAACTGAGTTGTTCCAGCTGCGCCAGAAGATTAACAGCCGAATAACAAACCAGCGCATATCATCAGGCATTCATTGGGATAAGGGATTTACGCTGGCCGCCGCAGGCCCAACCACAGCAGCCCCTCCTCTAATGACTGACAGGACGAACGGACCCGCATAGGATTTCTCTCGTGGAGCTTCAGCCGGCAGCCACCGAATTCGATGACAACGCTATGATAAGGGGCGCTTAGTAGAGAAAGATGAGAGGACGAGGGAACGGGGATGAGGGAGACGAACGAAGGGAGGGAGGATGCTCACATGAAAATGTTCCCATATTATAAAAGTCACATGAACAACTGTTGTGCTCCAGAGCTACGTCCTTCTCATGTAAAAAGGTAATGGTAAAGGTGCCGGCGTTGATCAGCCCCCTGAGGACGCGCCGCCGCATTCGTGTTCAATTCAGAATCGTAGAGGCTTGGTGAATGCGTGTTTGGCCTATACAATGACCTGCGGGGGCCAGCCGCTATACCAGGTCAGTGTTTTTACCTTCCCAGACAAGTCTGGTACCAAATTACCCGACTCCGGAGGTATGCAAGGCTTGGATAGCCCGGGCCAGGATCGATCGCTCGACCATGCGGGTGTCAGTAGCGCCAGCACCTCTAGCCTTTGTACCACGCGCGCCCTATGGATGAGAAAACAGGGCAAAAACGTCTACGTCTGCCTCTGTTTTGTATTTCCTTTGTTTTGTATTTATTTGTATTTATTTATTACAAAATCTTTCTAGAATTTACCCCCATTTTTTGGAGTCTGGCTTTAGTTGCCTACTGACCATTGTTTTGATTGAATGCATGCATGACCGATACCATAACTGATCAGAATAGAACGCTATATATAAAAAACCATATATCTATGTATTATACAGACTGTTTTGAAATGTTCTTTGCTGATAATATAATTTGCTGACAGAGGGAGGATTGTTGTTAAAGTAGTGGTGATTGCTTCGGAAATTTAATACTGCATCGAAGTGAAAGAAGTTAGAAGTCCTAAAAGGCCCTACCTGTCAAACAGAAATAATTTTTGCTTTTTTTTGCTACCGCCATGTACGACCTTCTGGAAACTCAGGCAAGGTAGAGGTTGGATTATTTAACTGAATTAAAATTCGATATTTTTTGATGACGCTTTCCCTCACACTCGGGCTTGAGGACCAGAAAGGAAACCAACCCTCGCTCAACAGAATTCTGCAAAGTTCAGGAAAGAAAACCACCGCAAACCAAGAAGGGAAAGAGAGAATGAGCGCCTCTTGTGTCGCCAACGATTAGCATTATTATAACGCTTCTAATGTTAACTATCAGATTGTTTAGACGAGTCATGGCTCAGCACTAATCTCCTCCACTCCAGAACGACTTCGCCGAAATGATAACAATGCAGCTCGGAGACGAATATAAACTATACTAAATCTCCAGTAAACAACCATACTTCAACGCCTCCGCTGAAGTAGTGGGTGGCTTCAGGGAAATAGGGAAAATTATGGAAACGACAAAAATTGAGTTCGAAAATCTCAGGTCGTTGACACATTGTCTGACAAAAATCGAACAGTTACAGAGAATTTATGCATACTCGCCGGAGTCCCTCGACTCCTAGACTTGCCAGGAGGCAGGGACAAGTTTTACTCTTCTCTTTGTCTGTTTTACTTACAGACGGCTAATTTGGGAAGGCAGAAAGCCCAAGAAGGGAGCAGGCAGGGCAGAACGGGTCTCTTTCGAGTCTCTTTCATCAACAACCATTTGAATGAAGTCTATTAAAATCAACTGATTCAGTTATCCGACACGATAAATAATGGGAACGCTAAGCATCATATTAGTCTGAAAATGCAACACGGAAGCAACCGTTTAGAAAGATAAGGGTAAACGTAAAAGTAAATTGGACGACTTTTTTTGCAACAATTATCGCAAAATTCTACTTTTAATACCCCTTTTTGCGGGTTAATACTAATATCCCGCCTAATGTGCGACTTTTACAATGAACCTAGCACCACCATTACTACGTCATTTCTTGCAACTGTTCGGAATTAGACGATGGTCACCAAAGACGTATCCGTCCCCCCGAAATTTTGAAAAATGTAGAGGACCCCAAAGGGGACAAAAGTGGGCGGAACTATGAGAGTGTTCATCGACATAGAGTGATTTAGGCAGCAATTTGGCCTTGACTGCTACCGCCACTGAGAGGCCCACCTCTCGGGAGGCTCTGATGATTCGGCGGGTCCCAGTGCGGGAGAAACGTGGGCAGAGCTAGGAATGTGCTGATTGCTTTTCGTCAGTGGAATCAGTTACAACTCCTCTGCGATTCATATGTTTAACTTGGCATTGGACAGATCCCTGTTGGGGAAGTGGGCGGAGCCAGACAAGCTCTTTTCCAATTACTTTAGAGAGACTATTGAACCCAGCAAATTTCTTATGTAACACGAAATTATTCTGCTATTTGCCGCTTTTTGTTTAGCGGTTAATAGACGAGAAGTAGTTGAAAGACTTATATATTTGGAGATGCTAGGTTATCCGCAAAACACTGACATTCCGTCCGATGTCAGTGTTTTGAGAATAACCTAGTGCGAATAATCAGAAAACATGAAAGATTTGGCGGTTTCCAATGGGGACAAAAGTTGGCGGAGCTATTGAAGTGCTCGTAAAAGTGGAGCGGCTTCGCATTCCAGCGCGATTTTTAGGCATAAATTTAACTTCAACCGTGATCACCACTGAAAAAAGACAGCTTTCGGAGGACTCTAATGATTCGGCGAGGGCTCATCGTTGTTCGTCACTGGAATCAATTACAACTTCTTTCCTTAGAATGACCATTCAATCCAAAGATATTCTTTTGTGACAATGCAGACTTAGATGATGATTATCAAATACATAATCGTCTCTCAAAAAAGAGAGAAACAGGTAAAAAAGAGAAAAATTCAGCACCTTCCCCAAGAAGGGGCGGAGCTATGAAAGTGCTTATCAACGTGGTGATCTCGCATTCCCGTGTGATTTTAGGCATTAATTTACCCTGAAACTAAGAAATCTCAACTGATTCGTCGGGCCCCGGCGCGGGACAAGAGTGGGCGGTGCCAGGAAAGCACTGATCGCTTGTTGGCATTGGAATCAGCAAGAACTCTGGTGCACCACTTCAGTGTCGGCCTGCATTTCGTCTAACTTTTCAGCAAAGTATTCCAACGGCGACTAGAGATCCTCAAATCCGAATTTAAAGGACAATTGAGGATTGTCGTCATGGAAAAGCAATTGAAATGGGTGACGTCGAAATAATGGCCGGCCGTATGGCCGCGGATATGTAGCACTCGGTCGAGAATGAGCACTATGAGCACTTCACAATGCGGCGCGGTGCGGTGCTCATTGATGAGTGAAGGAAGAAGAGGAAAAAAGAACGTTCGGCGGTCGCTTAGATACACCCATACACTCACATATACGCCATCTAATCGAGGCACTTGTTCGTTATCCGCGACCGCCAAACCACCTCCCCATCCCGCCAGGCTTTTACAGGGATATGCCAGAGACGAGTGGAAGTCACTCATCTGATAAGGCACGAAAACTTCACCAGAGAATGCGAATTCAAGTCCTTAAAAGGTAACGATAAATGTATCGGCGTTGATAACCTTCCCAGACAAATCTAGTACCAATTTACCGACCCCGGAGGGATGGAAGGCTTGGTTAGCCCGAGCCGGGATCGATCGCTCGACCGTGCGGGTGTCAGTAGCACCTCTTACCACTGCACCACGCGAGCCAGTTATTTTATTAATTTATTTATTTTATTTATTTATTTTTATTTTACATGTAAGTTATTGGTGATTAAGCCTAGCCTAAGGTAGCATAACATTGCCTGATTTTTTTCTAATCAATTTTTTGAAGACATTAGACGCTCCATCGAATAAAATAGGCAAGTAAGAGGAAATTTAAGAGATGAGGCGCTCAAACTACGAAGGAAAAATTTTCAGATTAAAAGTCAAGGTAAAATGCTCGCTCGACGTTGATCGGTCCCGAAGGTCGCGCCATGCACTCGCCTTTCACACAGAATCATGTCGTACTCTTGGAGAGCTGATCAGCGCTTACCACATTCTCTTGACATTTAGACTCATCTAAGTTAGACGAGCTCAATCAATCATTCCTTCTTCCAAAATGATCATTGTGGAGACTCGAAGGGATTACGTCAGGACTATGAATTCAAAAAAAGTCCAAATGAATGAGGAGCTACTGACGCTCTGACGTTGATGGCAAATTATCACTTTTTCGAACTCTCAAGAAACTTTTCAAACTGACCAATGTTTGACAAACATCTGAATGACGAGCCTGCTGTGAAGTAAGTCGTCACCTTGGTTGTCGGAGCGGCCACGCCGACTTAGAGAGAACTCACCGACGAAAACCGGTAACGATTTCGAGGTCTTTTTCAAACATGAAACACACCGACCAAGTAGACCTGGCCGTCCGTCGTTACCGATCAACCTACTTTGCTATATGTGGCCAATTTGCCGTTTTCTTTTCCACCTGAAACGAGTTATACCTGTGCCAGGTATGGACAGTAATGCTTGTAAAGTAGTAGACAGCAGGCGAATTCAGAAGAAACCAGCAGGAATGAAACTGATCGTAATTTCTCAACCTACATCGTAAAGGTAAGGTGAACAGCGTTGATTATTCCCTTGAGATCACGCCACGCATTCGTCTTCCATTTAAAATCGCAGTGGCAGGTGAAAGTGTCTATCGCCTAGACAATTACCTACAGGGACTAATCACTATACCTGGTTAGCGTTAGTGTTTCTTAACTTTTCAGGAAAGTCTGGTATCAATTTACCCAACCCTTGAGGGAAGGAGGGTTTAATTAGCCCGGGTGAAGATCAATCGCCCCGCCATGCAAAGTTGTACCACGCTTCCCTTTTGAAAAATCAGGGCAGTGTAGAAATTAGTCGTCAAATGATGGCTTTTATGAGTTACCTATCAATGATCTGTACAATCCACGGTACTAGTCGTATGCATGGCGCGACCGTTAAAAGGCTAGGGCAGCGATGAATTCTTATTCTCAAAAAAAAAATGATTTACGTGCAAGTAGAATTTTGACTAGAATGAAACGAGATATATTTCGATGAAGTTGAGGAAATGACTGGATGAGATCTGCTCGAGAATGAAAATAGAAACGAAAGTTCAAGAGAAGGCATTCGTTGCAAAGGGTGGACGCCATACCTAGTCAGTGTCTTCACCATCCCAGACAGCCCACGGTCAATATACCCGAAGGTCTGAAAAGGTTAACCCCAGGCGAGAATCGATCGCTGAACAGTGGAGGATGTGGAAATGGCGGCTAATCACTGCACCATGCGCTAATCATCAGGCTGGTAGAGAGGAGTCTTTGTACAGGAACTGTGTTATGGCAGAGCGGATTAATTACCGCTGTAATTGCCTTGTTTACCAAGGTTATCAATTAGGGTATCCGATACATGACCTGGGGTGGCAAGATAAACCAACTTCGACCAGAATGAGAGGGGGAAAGAATGGAAAAGGTGTAGGTGTACCTAAAGTTCTACGTTTATGCCCTGAAAAGGCAAGATCGAACACCCTTTATAGGAGATGGGAGGGACCTCAACAGAAGGGATCTGCGAAATTCCCTATAAACCAATGAATGTAAAGAATTTGAAGTGGTAAGGGGTAGGAATGGAAAGGTGCTAGGATCGGATGGAAGTTCGGAATGATCGGCGCCCGCCGCTGACCACCACAAGCATCGGGGCTACAGTAACCAGAGGTGATGATAGGTGTCACGCCCACGACTGGATTTCGCTAACTACTCGGTGCATTTTGACCTTAATGTGCTGCACAAATACCACACTGCGTTCTGTAAATATTGCACTAAACACTAATCTTCAATTGGTTTGGGTATGAGCGGCACTCGAACCTCAAAGCACAGTACCAATTCAGATGAAAAATCATTCAATTAAAATAAAATTTATCTTCCCTCGGTAGAAATCAGTGGTATTCAGCTGCTACTTACCCAGAAAAAAACAAAAAGAAGAAAAAACCAACGATTGTTGTTTTGCTGCAGTAGAGTGGTTTTTCCGCCACTACTCAAGTTACTAACCCGTTGAAAACAAATAAACATAAAATAACAAATAAAATAAATATAACACTAAACTATTCTGTTAATTGCCGCTTTTTGTCGCAAGGGGGTCGCAACGTACATCGATAGCACAGTGGTCTTTGCAGTCTGACGGAAACAGAGAGACGCGGGTTCAATTCTCGTCCGATGTCAGTGTTTTGCGAATAACCTAGCATCTTCAAATATATAAATAAATATAGTTTTTATCTTTTTACACTCTGCTTAGCTCACTGATCGACTACGCCAAACTCAAATTCTGATTATTTTACACCTAGTCTAGCAGTGATAAAACTCCTGAAAATTCTAATTTCCTAAAATCCAGTGATTTAGACGAACTAACATGGAGGGTTTCATTGAACCAGCTCCTTCTTGGTTTTGGTTCGAGATTTTTTTTTGATTTTTTATTAAATTAGCAAGTTTCTTGTTACATATTGGAATCCACAGCACTTGTCAGACAATTTCTCTTCAAATCGTCAGCGATGAAAAACGATGGCAACCATATGTTCGACGAGGACCATCAGACTGCTGATCGTTTACTGCGTTCGAAATTCAACGGCCAAACTTTCGGACCATTTCGTACTTTACAGCGTACTGATGTACGGGTTGAGAGGGCGTTGAGTTTAATCAGCCGAGTTTGAGACATTAAAATTCGAAGTTTGCGTGTTTATGTGATGTTCGGAGACATTTGGGAAGACATCCTATGTACCATCATCATATGTAACATCGGGAATGATTCCTGGCTAGTAGAATTGCTTTTACAAATGTTGACGGAATATTTGAATTTATTATTCCTGCCTTCTTTCACTATTGTATTATTCTTTTTTTCCTTATCAGGTTCTGCCAAGGCGTTCATGCTCTTAGTAAAAAAAAATAAAATGGTAAGAAAAATTGTCAAACATGGTATACGAGAAGAATCGAAGAGAGGAATTCCGCAGTTGAACAACAAAACATAAGGTAGCTAATATAATGCAGTGCAATTATCAGGGATTCGACAAGGAAGATGAATATATAAAGTCGAAAAAAAAGAAGTGCTCAATATTGAAGTTTAGAGGACGTACATAGAGGAAGAGTTTATAAAATAAAAATAAGGTTTATAAAATGTGGTTTCAGCTGAACCATTTCAACTTTTGATGGTGCTTGCCCATTTGCAAGAGACGAGAGTCAGAAAGGATTTGAACTGCACCTCACACCTTTCTTTTCAATGATTTCTTGTATATAAGCTTCTAACTCGCGAAAACCTGGCAACAATATAATAATAACAATAAATAAACAATATGTATGCACTTGACTAGCCTGATAACACCAAAGCAGGCTTTTCAATCCTTAAAAAAACTTTTAGTGATTGCTCACAGTTATTGTATGTTGTATCTCATATGTGGCACCGGCCAACGTCTCGATTAAATGAATAAGTAGATAAATATTCTAGAGGAATACAAGAATGAAAAGAGAAGGTGACAACCACATCTTCGAGCCCACTGAACGAACCAGTCGACGAGATGTGGTATGAAAATCTTTCTAGAAACGGAATTGATCTTTTTGATCTTTCAGTGATTGTAAATTGTTCCAAGTCCGGAAGCCGAGGCAGAGATAAACCGTGATTCCAACAAAAAATTCACTCAACTGCTCCACACATCCTCACTGCTGAGTATGAATGGTCCGGCAGACTTGCAGTTTAGGGCCGTTAGAAGTTGAATGAAAAGGGAGGAAGTGATGACACAACAAAAATGCACCTGGTAGGACCATCTAGACCACTGGTCTAACCAGCATGAGTGAGAGGTGGTGTGATACACGGGTTGTGAGTGGTCGGTGGTGTTATGGAGACGGGGAGTAGCAAGGTTGGCCTCGTCGTCGGGGTCGTCGGAGGTGAGTGAGGACGGTGGGTGTGCTGTCGGTGAGTTAATCGTCATGACAATAGTCGGTGTTGAAGTGTGGCGAGGCCAATTTTGAATAAGACGGCCTCGGTAATCAGTGAAGACAGGCGCAACCCGATCGGCGGCCGAGGTAAGGAGGTAGTGGTGCCGGCGGTTAGACGCAGACACTTCCTCGCCTGCCTCTTACCTCGTACCCCGGTCCCATACCCGGCTAGTTAGACCCAGACTGTGCACCGATTTCCTCCGCCAGCCGTCGAGGAGATGGTCAAGGTCTTCAAGGGTCCATCGATGGGAATGATCCTCCAGTGGCCGGTATCCATCCACAGGATGATGACGATGATTTAGATTCACAGAGTTGAGGTGGAAATCGCCGAGCGGCGGATAATTGTCGCATCTTCGCGATGGATTCGTCCGGTGTGGGTGACGGTGGGTGATTACGGTCACCGACGACCACCACCACCAACGATACGAGGTACGGTAGCTGGATGTATGTGGAAGCTGCTGATGAATGACGTCGACGACTGTGAAACATTGCCAAGTCAAAACCGCTTCTTTCGCGAACAATTTATGTGGATTGGGTGAACTGACCGGTCCGGCATCACCACTTCTTTAGATGGCCAGGTTTTGGTTGGATATGCGATTGACTGAACTGTAGTAGCATGGGATGTGTCGCAAATAAACCCGGGGGTGGGTAATGGGTTCTATGGGCGCATGTTTCATCTAAGCGCTGATAAGTTGAAAAGAATTGCTCCATTCAATAAAACCCTCCATAACTTGTATTCACCAACTTTAATCGAGTAATTTTGACGAAAATTCTGCCTCTTATGGTTGACCATTTTCAGCAGTCCTCGTCACATGGTTATTCGTCTGCGAAGAAGAAGAAGAAGGGAAAGAAGGAACAAAGAAAAAGAAGCGAAGCCAAGGAGATCGCAATAATACCAAGAAATCTCACTGAAACTCAAAGGCAAGAAAAGAATCGGCACAGAACGACACAAGCCCATACCAGAAATATCTTAGTAGACCTTGAAAGGTCAAAAAACCAACTAGACGTAAAAAGTAGTGATAAAAGATAAAGTGGTGATCAGTCGCCTAAGGACGCGCCACGCCTTATTCTCCCAGTCAGAATCGTAGCGGCATGGTGAATGCGTATAATGGCCCATACAATGACTAGCCGGTATACCAAGCCAGTGCCTTTACCCTCCCAGACAGGTTCGGTATCAATTCTCACGACTGGGGATGGATGGAAGTCTCGCTTAGCCTGGACGAGAACCGACCGCTCGACCGTGCGGATGACAGTGGCGCCTCTTGCCACTGGAACACATGCGCCCTAGAACTTCCGGAGGTCTTTTCTTGATTAAGGTTCTCAGAGGTAGCCGACGCATAGGAGCCGTACGGTACCAAATGCCGTAATGCGCTAAAAGATCCCAAAAATCCCTAAAGTGACCCAAACGTATGTAGGTTATCAAAAGGACTCTCATGAAATGGGTTATAGGTTTGAATGCGCACTTTTGGGTCAGCCAAATTAGTGGGGCAACTGGCACTCTTAAACTACTAGTTGCTAAAACTGTAGTTGCAGTCCAGTAATCGCCCAGTACCATTTCAATTACCCAACCTAGACGAAGTTGCGGTTTTCGACCGAAGCCAGAAAGACAGACATCATAATTGTTTCCAACATACAAAATAACCACCTAGACATAGGCCCAACCAAATCGGTTATCCTAGCTGCATAACTGTTTTTGCAAGCGATAAGGGTAAACCGTGTTTTTTAGAGGTGAGCCAGGAAGTGATCTGGTACGGTGTCGGTGATCAAACCGAGGAGGAAAACCGACGGCGACCGACACGCAGCCCCGCTGATTGAGCGGAGAGCGATGTGGGAGTGCATAGGAGGCCGAGAACAATGCTCCCCTGAGAACATCGCGTGTGCGAATCGGGTTTCTTACCTGGCCGACCACCTGGAGTCCCACACACACACCGCCCCGAAGTTGATCGAAGCTCTGTGAGATGATGCCGCCGCTCGGCCCGTCTCACTTTCCGAAAATCGCCTGTTTGGACCAAGGGAGGAAATGTAAGACGGACGACTTTACGGACCCCTGAATCATGATCTCAATGGTCAGCGTTCAATCCCACATCAGAAATCTTTGCCGAGAGCTGAAAAGGTTTTTTTTCCAAAACCTAAACTTGATTATTGATAGACATACATAAATGAACAGATGTGGAAATAATCAAATAATGTCTATCTAGCCAGTGAGAAGATCTCATGCATTGGTGTTCAAGTCAACGCTTCAACCATCTTCAATGGAGAATTAAGGCATGGAAACTCGTACAAAAGAGGCCGGGTATAGGGACTGGAAGGTCCTGCCCACCTCCTACTTACTTGAGTGCTTTGGAAATGTCTTAGCTGGAGCCCATAGGAAAAATAGGAGACAATCTTTCCTCTTTTCAGGGGAAACGGGACTCATTCTTTCCTCGATTTCCTGGGTAGAACGGTCAGGAAAAGTTGGAGATGTGTAAGAACGTGGAGGTAAAATAGTACGCGTTGATCAATCCGCAGAAGAACGTGCCATGCACTGATATCCGTTCAGAATCGCAGAGGCTGTGCTTTGGCCTATACAATGCCTTGCGTGAACAGACGCCTTATAAACCAGTCCCTTCACCTTTTCAGCCGGGTCTGGTACAAATTTAAGCGACCCAGGAGGGATGGAGCGATTGATGAACCTGAGCGAGGGTCCATCACCCGAGCGTTCGGGAGGAAGTAGCGACTCTTATCTGTTTCAGGGGCACTATCGGTTCATTTGGTGATAGAAGTGATATCGAAAAATTTCTGGAGACTTACTGGGCAGCAAGGATGGAAGGAGCTGTAGAAACGAGGCCGTACTGCCTCCGGACCTCAAGCCTGATATGGATGGACTGGTTAGTTGAAGGTGATTTTGTGATAAGCGGGAACAGGACGGATGTTCAGGGGATTGTGGGGGTCGAAACGACAATGTGAACGGGGAGCTCTGTCTGGTTGTGTGGTGGCAGATGGCTAATCAACCACACATGGTGGAGGCAGAGTGATAAACCGGATGCGCGGTCAGCCTCGATCCTCCGCCATCCGCTCGAACCCTCGCCCGACCGCTTTTGATAGCGCACCCGCTGTGGCTGAGCAGCACAGATGCGACGGCGGCCGTCCGTCGATGAACCGCCGCACTCGCATATGTGACAGGACAACAATCACTCGATAACAACAACATCTTTCTCTAATCATCCGTCCGACCTGGGAGCCGCCAGAAACTTCTACACGCGAGGTCTCACATTGGAGGTCACTGGACTTTCCACGGAAATTCCAATCGAGACCTACATGGTATTGTAAAGTGTCGAATAGCAATTATCCTACTATATAATAAGCGAAATCCAAGCGATGTTTGTCATGGGTGGCTCATATGGGTCCCGCCGCGATAGTCTGTTACCGTGCACCAAATGCACCCACAGCGACAAGGGAGCTGCTGAAATGGCTTCAATCTTTTTCGTTTCCTTTCGTTTTTATTTCCTTTGTTCTTTCGGCCTCAAAATAACCTATCTGAGTGAAGTTTTAGTCCATCTTTGATTTTGACAAGAGAATCCAATCCGATATTGTGGATGGCCAACTAACGGTGGTCGATAGGCCGATGAGTGGCTGGTAACGGTATAGCTTGTTCTTGCTAAATGCAAATGGGTGGCCAAAAAAAGACAAAAAAATCTTGACGACTAACCACTGACGACTGTCCTACATGCCTACCCCCGAGCCATACATGCTACCCACTGAGCCACCATGGTATTACTTCTGGTGGGGTATGACCTAGAAGCCTTCCGCCACTGGTTAGTCGTTGAGATTTTTTGCCTTTCTTGGGCCATCCATTTGCACTTAGCAGAAACAAACTATACTGTTGTAATCGCCATTCGATGCTCTACAAAACCATATGGGTCTCGATTGGAATCTTTGGCACAAGTTCTCCGACCTCCCTCATGAGGCCTTGGAAGCCCTTAGGCGCTACGGAAGCTTCGGCTATGTTATCATATGACGTTCATACAACCCAAAGTAAACCAGAGTGCAGAAGTAAAAGGCGCTACTGACATCCGTACGGTCGAGCGATCGATCCTGATCCAGACTAACCAAGCCCTCTATCCCTCCGGGGTCGGGTAAATCGTATCAGTCTTGTCTGCGAAGATAACAACACTAATTTGGTATAGTGACTGGCCCCACTACTCATTGTATAGGCCAAATACGCATTCACCCTATCTCTACAATTTCGAATGGAACAAGAATTCGTGGCGCGTCCATAGGGTACTGATCAACGTCGACACCTTTACCTTTAACTTTTACCCTGCTGGTAGCCTATCAAACCTATTAAATCACCAGAACCGCTACGCCTTGCTGTCAACTATAAATGGGCCTTCATGAGAATCTATTACATGCTTGAACCGATTAATAGGTAAGGACTGACAAATGGTAAACACATCAACTGTTGATGTTCCGACAAAAAAGGTGAGACCGATATCAATGGTGAATTAGTAGAAACTGAAACAGTACAGGGTAAATTCTATTCTATTAAGTCCCGCTCATCCGTGTAAGGTTTCTTAGAGTTCAGGATCATAGGCTAGGAAAGCAGGTAATGAGCAAAGTAGAGAGGAAAAAATAGTCAAAAAAGGTTCTACTGAAATATTTTTAGTATACGAAAGAGTATGTGAAGTAAGCCAATGTAGAGATAAGTGGAGGATGTGACGAGTCGAGCAGACGCCAAGTATTTATCGATTGATGATTGATTTTTCTGTTAACAAAGCGATGCCTTTTCGAGGCGGGACCGCCATGTTAAGATACGATCAGTACAGGAGCGTACACGACTGATCGTGTTCAACAAGGTTTCACGTGAAAGGCCGTCTCCGGTTTCAAAAAGGCCCACATAGTAATGCAAAGTTCTGAAATAAAATTCGGAACTTAAATTAATAAATATAGTTTCCATTATTTGGTAACAGAAAGAAATAAGAAGTCGTCTAGACGATCAGCTCAGTCTCAAGATGGTCAACGATTAGGTGGCCGACAGGTTAACGAGCAGGTTGGGTAGATTGCTACCAGACTTGTGACTTCAACATATGCCATGAATAATAAAAGACTAAATAAATAATGACCACGGCACGGGTGGTGCCTCTACGATTCTAAATTGAACACAAATGCGGCGGCGCGTCCTTACCGGACTGATCAAAAACATTTACCTTCATAATGAGCGGGACCCAGATTCATCATTGGTAAACGCCCGATAAACCCCGAGACATAGTTCGAACGGCGCTCACATTTGTCTACTTATCGTTTCTAATCTCTCATCAACTGCCGTCTGATTCTGGCTGCGCCGCGGTTTCGGAGACCGCTCGTCCGTTCATGAATCTGGGGGTACTTTTCCTCTTAATGCCCAATTATCATATCACACCCAAGCGTATCATATCATGCTCATAGCTTAATGCACATCCTTGAAGCGGTCTCATCATATCATGCTCGAGCCTTAATCAATTAATTATCAAGCTGTTTAACAAAATCAACGACTTATCTAAGCTAGAAAAAAGCTTCATACGATAACCTCTGAAAAATCTCTCTTTTGGAAAAACTCATTCTTGCGAGAAAAGAACGGCTTTTCTCCCTTATCAGGCAGATCAAACAGGCTGCACAAGACCATAGGTGGATGCGAAATGGTATGATATCGAATAGCGTCTATGATAAGACCGCTCCAAGGGTGTACATTAAGATACGAGCATGATATGATACGGTTGGGCATGATATGATAATTGGGCATTAAGAGGAAAAGTACCAATCTGGGTCCAGGTATGGTAACCAGTGGGTGGCAGCACTATTGCTCTATACCTCTATCGCGACTAACAGCGGGAAGCGCGAACGATCTTCGTGGCCTCTGGCTTCCTCGAGAGGACCTGACCGACCCGATCGGTCGACGTTCATGATCAGCACGGATTGAGGGCGATTGTTTGCGGGTCTGTTTGGATCTGTACTTGAATCGTGCCGAAGTGGACGCTACTTGAGCGCCGAGATCTGTGAGGCTTTCGCGTGAAACACCTAGAGCGGGCGGCCGGCGGGCTAGATCCGGTATGTCCCTACGAGATGTTTCATAGTGAACATCGACAATCCCCATCCGAAATTGGGCTCTCAAACTAAAACTAAGAGATAATTGAATTAAATCTTTTCGTATGCTGCTGTGCCGAACGAGGTTACTTACAAGTTACTTACAGGTTCGTTAGTAGTAGGTGGATAGAAATTTATTGATGGCCTACTAACCTCGTTCGGCCCAGCAGCATGCGAAAACTACCTATAACATCATTCCATGGTTTCAAAAAGAGAGAACTTGTAAAATTAAATCGTCCAGCGTTAATCAGTCCCTGAGGATGCGCCACGCACTCGTTTTCCATTTAGGATCGTAGAGACACGGTAAATGTCCCTTATCCTATGCAATGCCTTGCGAAGGCCAACAGCTATTCAAATCAGCCTCTTCACCTTCTTACAAAAGTCTGGAACCAACATACCCCACCCCGGAATCTGGAACGCTTGGTGAGCCTGGGCGAGGATCGATCGCTCGACAATGCAGGTGAAAGTGGCGCCTCTTATCAGTACACCACACGCAATTTATAAGGATGGCAGGAGGGAGTCTTGTAGAATGGAGTCTTGCCGCTGGCAAGTGGAAGTGGGGCAGAATTACCGCCGTAATTACCGCACGGGGTATCCGATACCTGACCACACCAATGGGATGCAGACCTCTCTAGACATGATAAACCGCTTGAGATGCCCAAAGTCGTAGTTTATACCCTACCGGCTCAAACGCGATTATTTTTGAAATCTTCGAATGAACGATCGGACTAATTTGATTTGTCTGATGAGATTAGCGAGGCTCTATTTGGAAACGCATGTCTTCAACTCGTCGACAAAGCGACACTGATTAATTACCACTTCTATGTCCTCAAGCAAGTAAGTCTTTAAAAAAGTAGGTCTCAAAAAGGCAAAAGAACCCATAATAAAGGCTTCCCATTCCTAAAGTCTTTTTTGAAAGGATGATTTTTCTAGGAATAGATGGAAACCATAGGTGCTGACACCATTTTCGGTTGCGGGCGAGGTTGTTCCAGCCAGCCCAAACGTCCTCGCCGCCAAAATTATGCCGAAGTGCTTACGCCTTTGAGCATAAAAAGAGGTCGTATTGAGTAACGAGCACACCTCTGATTCGCACACGACGGGACGACCGAATATGGAGTTGTTCCGGGACCAGAACAGAAGGGGCGGATTGGGCGGAGGGGCAGCAGATCCAGGAGGGCCAAAATCGTGAAACGGGCCGATGGGACAATCATACGATTACAAGAGATCCGCTCCGCGAAAAGACGTCGTCAGCTGGTGGTGGTGGTGGAGCAACAGGGGTCATATTACCATCGCCACTTTCCACTACGCCATAAACACCGGCAGCAAAAGGGGTGTAAGAGGGAACTGGAGGCGACTGATCTAACCTAAAGCCTGTCCATACTAGACAGCTAAGCAATGCAGCAGTCGCATCGAACATCGACAAGTACCGTATTTCCAGCCCAGAATGCCTAAAAATTTCATTGAGCTGTACCATCGTACCGTATCTATCGGCAGAAGGTGCAGTTCCACCACGTGGGTCCTGTTTATACTCACCAGCAGAACAGTGCTGCATCAAACCTAAAACTATGGTTTCTCGGAATCCCTGGTTAAGGGACGAATCTCGGATGAGATGTTCTAAAAACCTCCAAGAAATCATACTCTGCACAGCACAGCCAGTTTCTACACCCTAGTTTTAGCCATAATAGTACTGCTCAACCGGTAAGCATTTACCCAGCGTCTACCTGCCTACTGTAGAAGAGGATAGGAGTTGTGATAATAATTATGGCTAGAAGATATAAGAATGTCACTGTTCAATTTCAGCTGTCGCGATTCTAGATCAATTTTTGGCAGTAAGCATCATACCCCCATCTACTTGAAGCTTTTAGAATAACTATTCGGGAAGGGTTCAATTATATCCTTTTCATATGCCAGGTTCACTATTCGGGAAGGGTTCAATTATATCCTTTTCATATGCCAGGTTCAAGATTACCAATGGTGTTGATCCATGGGAACAAAGGGCGTCGTGGGATGCGACACGGGTAAAACTCGAACCTGCGCGACAGGCTAATCCGTTAATTATTAATATTTGTGGTGCTAAAAGCTGTATACTATCAACTCTGCCAGGAGCAAGTGTGGCTTGTAGAATATATGTTTGGCCTATACAATGACTTGTGGGGCTAGCTGCTGTACCATCTCAGTATTTTTACCTTCCCAGATACCAGGGCGCAGATTCATCATTGGTAAACCCCCGATAAACCCCGAGATATAGCCCGTACGGCGCCCACACTTATCTACTTATCCTAAACCTCCAATGTTAAACGCAAGCTCTCATCGACTCTGCCGTCTGGTTCTGGCTGCACAGCGGTTTCGGAAATCGTTTGTCCGTTCATGAATCTGGGTCCAGACCTTTCTGGGAAGGTAAAAACACTGACTTGGTATAGCGACTGCTCCCACAAGTCTTTGAATAGGCCAAATACGCATTCACCAAGCCTCGACGATTCTGAATTGAACACGAGTGCGGTGGCGCGTCCTTCGGGGACTGACCTACGCCGGCACCCTTACCTTAACTTAAGCCTACCTTGCCAAAGAAGTCTGGTACCAATTTACTCGACTCGGAGGAATAGAAGCCTTATCGTTAGTTAACCTGAGTGAGGATCGATCACTCGACCGTGCCGCTGACAGTAGCTCTTATAAGGATAAATCCGTGTCAAAATGTGGAGAACCGTCGAAAATTTAGTCAGACAAGGTGCAAACAGAACAGAATGGGTGTACGGAGCGGCGGCTCTCCTCACCGCCAGCACCAGATCCTTTGCTGATTGTGCAAACACCGAACAACAATGGTATGGTGGTGTCGACTGCATATCGACGAGAACATAGTTGAACCACACCATCACCACGACGCTACTGCAAACTGACTCATTTGGTTGGCCTAATGGGTGTTACTCAGCTGAGGGACGCTGGAGGGAGATGTCAACAGATAAAACATCGGCGATTGATAGGGTTAGGCCGCTACTACATACTTTTCTTATTTTGCTGCTACCAGAAAACTTGTCGAACGCATTCGACAGTAGACATTTTAGGTATCAAAATAACGACAACCACTTGCTGGAACCTAATCTGTTGAGAAAATATTAAATTCAACAATAATCTTTTTCATGGTGGTAACATACCCGACGAATACTTTGTTGGTAAGACTCGGAGGATCGTAAAATGATTAACAGAGATCTCTACCCATAACTGGATCATTTGAATTTGAAAAAACAAATTTGACTGCATTTTTGAAGTCAGGGCAAGAGGAGCCCACACATAGTTTCAAATTCTCAAATAACCCAATAGTTAAACAAACGCTAAAAAACGTTTTGGAGCATTCCGAACATTTTTTGGAACTTATTTCATGAGCGGTATTGCAGTACACGACGACGACATAAGGTGATATGTCTGGTACAATCATTTATTTATTTATTCACCGAAAATATAAAAATATAAAAACTTATATAAAATAATATGTACAGTGTATGAAACTCCATCTTCGCTCTCCCACCTTTGCCTTTCCTGTAACCCTTTTTTTCATCAAAAAACCAGCTAGGGTCTTTATCCCTTTTCTCATTAGCTATGTGTTACTTCATTATTTCCGAACGGTTATAGTCACTGAGCAGCTTCGAATTACCATTTTATTGATTAATTTGATAGTTAAGACATAAGGTTAACCCTAAACTACTGATGCGCACCCACACATTGGGCGAGAATCACTACGAATTCACAAAGTCGGTTTCTTATTGCGAATATACAACAGTTCATGAATCAGGTGGATGTAGCGGTAACGAATACCCGGATGAGTACAGAGCTCATTGTGCAGTAGTAGTAACCACGGCAGACCCAGATTCATCATAGAGAATTCATCGATTATAGAAAATTCTATAAACTTGGAGGCGATTAACTTCATCCACCGTCGGTAAATGTTGAGGAATACGGAACCCTGGGACAGGCCCATAGCGTGTGCGTAAATCAGCTAGGATTGGCTCCGTAGCAATCGCGAGTTCCTGCTGCGGCACGGTATCCGATACCAGACCGGTATGTTTGACGAATATTAGAGGGTTACCAATCTTACTAGGGCCCGCGTGGTACAGTGGTAAGAGGCACTGCTGACACCCGCACGGTCGAGCGATCGATCCCGGCCCGGGCTAACCAAGCCTTCCACCCCTCCGGGGTCGGGTAAATTGGTACCAGACTTGCCTGGGAAGGTGAAGACACTGACCTGGTATAGCGGCTGGCCCCCGCAGGTCATTGTACAGGCCAAATACGCATTCACTATGCCTCTACGATTTGAATGGAACACGAATGCGGCGGCGCGTCCTCAGGGGACTGATTAGCGCCGGTACCTTTACTTTTACCTTTTACCAATCTTACTCGCCTTTCTTACCCGTTGTACCGAAGCCAAAGGTTTGACCTAGAAGTTACTAGTAATTCACCACAGTTTCGCCAAATCCTATACATTTAATCTTCAAAATTTTACAAATAGTGTTACAAATTTGAGGGATTCTCTTTCGTCAGAAAATCTGGTGGCTGTTTCTAAACCACTTTATCGACATATGAAATACAGTACCTCCGGCGACGACGCTAGAAAGTGGAACGGAACGAGGTGATTACCCGATGCCGAAAACAGCAACGGTAGACAACTTGATGGGTACAGTAATTCTAACGAATCGATATCCTACACTTATTCTTACTGTTTTTTCCAGAATAATATTTGTATTTTTGACCTGCTAGACTGCGACGAAGTCCTCACAGCCGAAAAGAAATCAAAGTGAAGATGAATTAATTTCAGTCTATAGTTCAACATTTTCAATCCTAAAACCTGGTAGAAAAGTCCGACAACGAATGCAGATCACTCTTCAGTGATAAGCATCCTGCATATATTAGGGTGTCCCATAAGTCCTTACACAACTGGGGGCTGTCATGATCTCAGGACCTTTTCTTAGGGTACAACTAAGTTACGACAAACTGAGACAGTTCATAACAGGAAGACATCTGGCACAATACGTGGCAGTAGCAACAATCATTATCTGGTCCAAGATTGACAGGACATAGTCGGTTGAAGATGTCGGACAAAACGCTTGCACGAAGAATTCTTCTCCAAGAATATCGTTCTGGACACAGCGCAGGAGAGGCGTATAGGACTACTGTTCAAATACTTGGACACGACGCGACGTCCAGAAAAACCTGCTATAATTGGTACGCTCGTTTCAAAAATGAGGATTTTTCCTGTACTGACGGACGCCGACAAGGTCGACCGAAGTTCGCCAACTCTAGCCTTGTTCTTGGAGCCCTAGAGCAGGAGCCGGACTCTAGCGTCAGAGAGTTGTCAAGGCAGACTGCTATACCCAAATCCACCGTACATCGTCTCCTGATCGCAGCTGGTAAGAAAGCGAAGATGCCCGCAATAGTTCCTCACGATTTGAGTGCCGAACAGCTTCGTGCTCGCGTTCAAATCTGTGAGAAACTCCTTCGTCGTCGAAGAACATTCGCTTGGCTTGACCAAATCGTAGCAATGGATGAAAAGTGGATGTCTTATGACAATTCTGCTCCCAAAAGAATATGGATTGACGCTCGCGAAAAGCCCAAGCCGTTCGCGAAGCTTCCTGTTCATGGGAAGAAGGAGATGCTCAGCTTCTTCTTTTCGTCGAGCGGTTTTGCGTTTTATGAAATCCTTCCAGATGGCACAACTGTCACCGGAGAAGTCTTCGGCTGTCAGCTTCAACGTATGGCTGAGAAGCTGCGACGAGAACGCCCGAAACACGGTAAGATTCTTCTACTGGCTGATAACGCAAAACCGCATCACTCGAAGATCGCCAAGGAGAAGATGAAAGAGCTCGGAATTGAATGGCTTCCCCATCCAGCCCATTCTCCGGATATTAGCCCTTGCGATTACCACGTTTTTCGCTCGCTCGCTTTCTTCTGCAGAGGAAAAAATTTCACCAAAAGGAAGACGTTAAAAACGCCATCGAGGAGTTCATTCGCTCTCGTCCTGCTTAATTCTGGACAAATGGCATTCATTCACTTCCTGATAGATGGAAGAAGGTTGTGTGTATTAGTGGTGATTATATAACAGAATAATATTGTTGTTGTCTATGAATAAAAAATAAACGAAAAATTCCCACGAATTGTGTAAGAATTTATGGGACACCCTAATAGTTACTCATACGTAGCTGGCAAAGAAAATCCTCGGGAAAGATTTGATCATGTCCTTTTTCATTTTTCCAGGTTCAAGATTACCATTGGTATTCATCTATCGGTACAAATGATGACTTGGGAGGCGACTCCTGTAGAAATCTAACCGGTATCCCGCGGCAACAAATTAATTATCTGAGCCATTATGGTGCCGCCTGCTACACCATTAACCGGCTATGTAAACACCTTCACCCAGCAAGCCGCTCACCTGCATTGCCGTAAACTTCAGTATAGGCTCAGACGGCTGGTCTCAACGATTTGCCAAAGGAAAGTCTTGGAGTCGGCTTGAGAAAAGATCGACTTCTCACGATATCCCTACCTGAAAGTTTCCGGGTTGGTTTTTTGGAGCGGGATACCCAATTCAAACCCAATCAGTCCCGGTCATTCTGATCATGGAAAACGATGGGAGATTGATCATGGGTTTCCTAACTGAATTCTGAACTATGTAAAAGATCTCGAAGCATTACCCAAAGTACATAGGCTAAAAATTAATGCTGGTGCTAAGTTTTTGCAAGTCTAACGATAGAACGTAATCCGGTAGAATGTTCGGCGTCAGGAAAGCCTCACGAATTGTTTTTTTCAAGAGATCTACAATTTCTGTTAAAGTGCGACATGTTCAGGGTCGGGAACATTGCCGTTTTAGCAAAACCCCTAACAGCTACGGTACCGTTTTGCTGCCGAGTATGAACGAACCTTTAGGGACAAGTCAAGATCAAATGGAAGTCAAACTTGGACCGGGGAAGTAGCTGTCTGACCCGAATCTCAGTCTAGCTCAACTCAAATGTGTTTGTAGAGCTCCTCCTGCGATGAAAGATGAAACGTGTAGCGTTAAATCCGTTCAACTGAAGAACTAATTTGCTGACAAGTATAAACGTCTCTTAAAAGGCGAGCCGAGATCTACCAGAAAGGGAACTGATGGAGCTCACTACCGCATCCAACCTTAGTCTCAGGGATCTGGTTGAGCTTAAACTACTATAGCTACTAGAAAAAGGAATGGTACGAAACATGAGAAAGACTTGTGTCTGGTCGGGCAAGATAGGGACGGTAACCTTGAAGTTTGGATGGTGTTGTCCTAGTTTCGAGTTAGTTTGGTGGTGGAGATGGTGGTGGTGGTGGATCACATTTCACGCCTCGTAATCGCCGCCGTCGTCATGCACCTGACGACGTACGCTAGGTAATTGAGGTGAGCGACGGTGATGGTGGTAAGGAAGACGACTGGAGAGGTTCGTCGAGGCCGTCATCATCATAATCATCAAGGGCGGTCAGGACGAGAGACAGACAGGTAACACCGAGGTGCCGTGGGTAGAGGGTAGAGAAAGAGTTTACCAGCGCCGGGGTACCTCCGACAGATAATGTGAGTTGAGGCGCGTCGTGGCCAATTCCGCACTCTCGCACCTCCTCCTCGTCGGCGAGACTTACCCCAGCCTCCTCGCTACCATCACCATCACCCCAACTAGGACAATCTGCACTTCAATTACTCGACGCTGATTACGCGCGCACGGCGCAGAAATGGAAGATGATGAGTGACCGATCCGCCGCGTCCGTGAATCTATTCTACTGCCGCTGCTACGCTCATTGTCTCGTCGTCCGCACGCGCGTCCATCTTAACGACAGCACGATTTGCTCGAATCGGCAACGAACTTGCACGACGTATGGGTAGGAGGGAAGGACGAAAGGACTTGAGGGATCGAAATAAACCCATCAGGGCTCAGATTCATCATTGGTAAACCCCCGATAAACCCCGAGATATAGCCCGAACGGCGCCCACTCTTGTCTACTTATCCTAAACTTCTTCTGTTAAACGCAAGCTCCCATCGACTCTGATGTCTGGTTCTGGCTGTACCGCAGTTTCGGAGACCGCTTGTCCGTTCATGAATCTGGGCCCAGGATTCCACCGGAACAGTGCATTACGGAGTAGGTGAATAGTGATTCTAGGTGATGGATTAACAACATACAGTGTTTCTCCTGCTGAGGGCCCGTGCAGAGCAGTGGTAAGAGGCGCTACTGACACCCGCACGGTCGAGCGATCGATCCTGGCCCGGGCTAACCATGCCTTCCATCCCTCCGGGGTCGGGTAAATTGGTAGCAGACTTATCTGGTAAGGTAAGGAACTGACCTGGTATAGCGGCAGACCTCCGCAGGTCGTTGTATAACCCAAAAACCCGTTCACCAAGCCTCTACGATTCTGAATTGAACACGAATGTGGCGGCGCGTCCTTCGGGGACTGATCAACGCCGAAACCTTTCCCTTTACCTTCACTTCTCTTCCCGACCAGAAAGCAGCTCGACGATCTCGTGCGTTTTCACCAGCATTTCATCGGTATGCACGAACGCTTGTGAAAGAATTATCTGTCGCAGCATTCCCTTGTCCTCTACTGTGGCGACTTTTCTCCATAATACTGGATATTTCTTGTAAAGGCTTCGTCTATTAAGTTGAAGGTACACATCGATTTCCGATCGTGTGTAGTATCGGTCTCCAGAGTCGTCCATGGTGAAAGACAGCAGACGAGGTATAAAGTTGCCACACTGATTGTCATGGTTTGTGCACCTCCAACTTGGGTAATTAAGTCATTAAAAAGAAAAGGTAAGGGTAAAGGCGTCGGTGTTGAATAGCCCCCAAAACAATCACCGCCGTATTCGTGCTTAATTCAGAATCGTAAAGGCCTGGTGAATTCGCAATAGGCCTATACAATGACTTGCGGCGCCAGCCGCTATACCAAGTCAGTGTCTTTACCTTTCCAGACAAGTATAGTACCAATTTACTCGACATCGGAGGGATGCAAGGCTTGGTTAGCCCAGGTAGGAGCCGATCGTTCTACCGTGAAGATGCCAGTATCGTCTTTAACCACTCCACCATAGTAAAAAACACTTCTTGAAATCATTCCAATTTACGATGAACTAAATTTTTCAGAGAAGAGTGGATATGATTACTACTGCGCGACAATGATCTAGCACTGATGGAAAATCGGAAGCAAAACCTGCCAGTACCTTGCTTAGAGCCTTGGAAACGACGGAAAAGTCGAACCATTAAGCTGTCTGACGAAGAAAATTTAAAATGGTCAGCGATATGTACAAATTTTTAGGTGACTACATAGTCGAAGGGGCTGAAATGCGTCCGAATAAGCGAAAATTCCAACAGCACCGTTCAAAAATAGCGCGATAGACAAGGAGAGCTGGGTGTATGAGCTGGCAATTAACGACAGAATGATAGCTCATCGACGAACAAGGATATCAACAGCAGATCGGGCGCAGATGTGCCAACAGATGATCGTATGACAACACTCCCGTTGGACACAATCAGCTACGGCAAATCATCGTAAACACGATCCTATACGCCAGCAGGGTAAAGGATAATTTAGTTGAAGGCGAAACTGGACGGAGTAACTAAGAATGTAACTGGAAAACAAAACGGCATGCTAGAAAAGGTCAGTACTTATAGTGATCGCGTCACCTCCAAAGTTGATGAACGAAAAAACGTGAAAAAAACGGGATGCAATCCTTCTAAAGAGGAAATTCAATGAAAAAGTTGTGGGTGGTGCAGCGGCAGAAGGCGCTTCTTCTACTCACAACGTCGAGCGGTTTTTTTTTTCGAGAAAAAAACGCTTTATTCAAAGTGAGACACTAAAAAGAGAGCCTCAGGTAAAAACTGCCAGAAAATCAGAAATTCATTATGTGGGCAATATTCGGTTAATGGACACACACGACATGTTTTTGTCAGAACGCAAACATTTTCTTAAATTAAATTGATAAATAAATTTTTCTGGGTGTGGATGTAGATGTGGGACGCTGCTGCGTTCAGACTCTGCTGCGACAGCAGAGCGCGAGAGGGGCTATGACGCGGCGGGGCTTACCTAGGCAACTGCGGGGGGGGTTTCCCCGCAGCAACGCGATCGCTGCAAAATCGATCGCGAGCGATCGATCCTCACCCAAAACAACCAAGCCGTCATCCCTCCGGAGTTGGGTTAAATGGTGCTAGTCATGTCTGGGAAGGTAAAGACGCTGACTTGGCACAGTGGCTGGTCTCTGCAAGGCATTACACAGGCCAAATAGGCATGCACAATGCACCCGCCTACAATTCTGAATGGGAAACGATTGCGTGGCGCGCCCTCAGGCAGCTGGACAGCACCGACCACTTCGAATTCATCGGAGTAGTTAGGAACGAGCAGCTTTTCATAGTACGGAACATTAACCTTACAAATAGACCCTTATTAATAGTCGAAGGAAGTGTCTATTGTGCCTAGAAACAGGCCGCTTCGGGAGGAAGATAAATGGGAAAATCTGATAAGGTCACGAAACCTAACAAAACCTCGCGATTTTCCTACGGTAGGTATGAGGGCAATGAGCCGAGCAGCGATCGAGATTGCTATATCCACGGCGACCAGAATGCCAACGAATGATCTATGCCTGACAACGAAGAGCCCGTTTGCACATCCTTCCCGAGCGGTGAAAAGGGAAAAATAGGATTCACAGGACCATGTAGGTCCCCCAAGAGGAAAGTGAGTTTGAAGTGGTGTCGGCATTGGTTAGCCCTTTAGGACGCGACACGCATTCGTCTTCCATTCAGAATCGTGGAGGCTTGGTGAATTCGAATTCAGCTTATACAATGACTTGCGGAACCAGCCGCTCAACAAAGTCAGTGTTTTGACCTTCCCAGACGAGTCTGGTGATAATTTTTTTTATTTAAATAAAAAAATGGAAGACTTTATTGGCGCGGGCGAGGATCGATCGCCCGACTGTGCGGGTGGAAGTGACGCCTCTCGTCAGTGCACCACTCAAAAACAACACGTACTACTTTCAAATCGAGACGAGAAGGTAAAAAAATACGAATGGAAAACAAAACACCATGCTGAGAAAAGTCACGGCTTTTAGCGAACGCATTACCTCCGATGTTGAAGAAAATGTAACATTGAGCACAGGTATGCCCGCTTCTACAAGATAAAAAAACAAAAAAATATTAAACCAACACATCAAAAACACGACGAATCAAGAAAACAAAAACCAACCAACGGAAGAAATGGCAAAAATAAAACATAAAACCAACAAATCCTCCCCTTTGAGGAGTACCGATCACCATTTCAATTTTTAGTTTGGCGAATTAAACGGAAAGATCAAAAAAGGACCCACAGCCGTCTGTTCCAAATGAACGAAAAATCATTCAAATTAGAAAATTTTCCAATATAAACTAGCCTTCAGCCAATGTGCGGAGGGCTGCTGTCATCGATGCATGGTCAATGTGACGCAAGTTCGAATCCAACCTGAGCACAGTTTTTAAGGATTCTGCCACATCAACGAGAACGGAACTGGAAACAACTGATCAGCTTGAACCATAGGATCAATGGTACAACCATGATCGACTGAATCACGAAACGAACGATTCGAATAGAGGCGATTTTATTTTAACAGAAATCAATAGCTTAACAGCGACATTAACAATAACGGAAATCAAAGATCATCTGCGCACACGTGCCTCAACAAACAGCTAACAAAAGAGAGAAAACAATGTACATTATTCACGCTATCACCGGATCAATTGCGTACATGGCGGACGGAAAGGGTGGGGGTTGATCAGAATCGATGATCAGATGGCGATCATCGGCACAGCGATCAGTGGATACGTGAAATGTCTTCGATGATTTTGATTAGTTCCTCTGGTGACGATGAACCGTCTTCCATTCCATCTGAAAGCAATCATAGCAGAATACACTGCAAATGATGAAACAATTGAAAATCGTTTCATCAAGTTACTCAACTTGGCTAGTTCACCAGGATTTAATGTAGAGGTAAAAAAAAGGTTAAGGTGTCGGCGTTGATCCCCATGATCATGATCGCTCCCTAAGGACGCGTCATGCACTCGTGTTCTATTCAGAATGGTAGTCATGGTGAATGCGTACTTGGCCTATGCAATGACTAGCGGAGATCGGCCGCTATACCAGGTTAATGTGCTTGCTTCCCACACAAATCTGGTTCGAATTTATCCGACTCCGGAGGGGTGGGATGTTTGGATATTCAGGCGGCGATCGATCACTTGACCATGTGGGTGTCAGCAGCACCTCTTATCGCAGTACCACGTGCGCTCAAGATTTAAAGTGCATGCAAGAAACAGAAACCTAATTTTTCTATAGACCGTTTTCGTCTTCATACACCAACTTCAGTTCGATTTCGAAAATTTTCAAACCGGATTGGACGTTGTCCAACGTAATACAGATGTTTCAAAGCCCGATCACCACTTCAAAAACCTTCAAATTGCTTTGAACGATATCAACTTGATTTGAATTCTCTCAAAACAAACAGCAGACGTTACTGTGAAGATAGCATTCGCAGCGACATTTCTCGCCTGTACATTATCGATGTATTGTCGTTGGAAATTAACTGTCAGCTTTTGCTATTTTTGACGTCCAATACAGAAAGGAAAATCATTTTACGACAAATCCAAGCTTGACAGTTGACCAAATTTTGCCGAAGTAGGCAAAGCGGTGCGGCAGATCTGCGGTTTTCCCATCTTTTCTGAACAGGGCATCAGTGAGAACAAATTACTCCGCCCTGTTCGCATACTGAACTTAGAGACAATAACAGGTCAAAAGTGCATAAAAACGCGACGCAATGGAGATGAATTATTCAAAAATACATGTGAAAATAGGAAAATGGGGACGATCAAAGGAGAAAACAAACCTGGCCGTTGAATTCCAGCTAAAGCCGCGGCAGCCGTGTCATGAGGCATGTCCAGCAACGATTCGACCAAGTCTCCATCAATGAAGCCCACTGCCTAGAAGTACAAACGCTGATAAAAGATTAAGCTTTTATGACTTCAATTTAGTCATTTAGTAAATAATTTAATGAGTTGTAGGATAGTAGGAGAATCATAGAAGGTTCATCGTCATGCTCTCCCTAGTCCATCCAATATGCGATATACCATTGTGGTTAGGAGCCTGTAGAGGATCATTTGAACTCAATCTATCACAAAAACGCACAGCATTTGAAAAACCCCTTCGAAAAAGCCCTTTTCCTTTAAACTGCTGTCAATTTTAAGGTTGACTATTTTGGTATGACCTGTTTTGCACGTGCTCTATAAAACCAATATTGTTTTTTTAAACATTAAAACAAAACGGTAACGGGAAAACAGATTTAGGGTATGAACAAACAATAGCGGAATAAGTTTGAGTTTGGACAACTCAGCAAGACATTGAAAAAGAGAAAAAAGACGGCTAAATAGAACGAGCGTCTTACCTTATCTACAAACTTCTCGCTGGTGAATTGACGGTACAATGCATGGTCGATTCGCATGCAGTTGTCAGTCTCCCTGGCTACTCCTTTCTCAACTTCAGAGAAGAACCTTAACAAAACGCTATATTAGGAGTCACAAAAACCTCAAATTGTGAAATCAAAAACAAAAAACGAGATGAGGCTCTGTGCAAGGTTGACAAACTCCTAAACACGTACTCTTCTCGGAATTTAAGGAACCAACGAAACAATGATGTGACGAGAAGGTGAAACTTAATCCTGTCGCTATCAGTTTTCAAAAAAAAACGGTTCATCGACCAGAACATACTTTCAGATATTTCTAGGGAGGTAAGCACACTAAGTTTAACATGAATAGAACCACACTGCTATTGAAAGTGCGATTGAAGGATCTTCTCGGTTTTGACAGGGAGCGCTTTCGCTATCCGACACGAAAATGGTCCATATCGAATTTTTATCGAATAAAAAAACCCCGCGCAACGACTTTGAAACTTCAACACGACAACTTTTAGCCTGAACGCAGCGCTTAAGTAGAGATAGCTCGAAAAATAAAAGAAAAGCGAGATTAGTAGGAGGAACAGATTCATTGGCCTATCGTTTCGACCTATTCGTCTTCAGAAGCTTAGAAATAAAGACAAATATAGAAAACGGGTAGGACGAAACTTTGGTCCAATAACCTCCTATTCGCCTCGTTCGCCACAGGAGCATAACTAATTCTAACGTCATGTTGTGGTTTTAATAAAAGAAAAATTGAAAAAAAAGCGAGCAGAGGAAGCAAAGGGTTTTTAAATTTCCAAATAAAATGCCTGGCGAAAGAGATGCATTAAACTGAAGAAAACTTCCACTGAAGAAAACGTGTAAGCCCACCTGAAGTAGTTCTCCGGCAACTGTACAATCAGGCCTATCGTGCCGTCGGTTGTTCCAAAAAGGATGGGTTTTTCAATGGGAAGAGGATTGTCGACGTGGCTCGAGACTAGCGAGCCTCGTTGAAATACGTTCACCATTTCTCCAAGGTAGAACATTCCGGCTTCCTGAAGGGTTAAAACTTTAATTATTTGAAAAATGCACCCTTCATTCATTGCCATGCAAAGCCAAAAAGTCACTGAACCATTATCCACGGGCGAAAGGTAACTAAGAACCGCCTACGGGTTTCAATAGGCATACTAGTGAAATTAGAATTATTATTCAATAAAAAATGATAAAGTTCAACTAAAATGACTTTTCAAACATTTCTAATGTTTTATACTAAAATTGTACATACAGCTAGTCTTCGCTTTTCATCCGTATTGTCTGCGCCTCGATCGATTTCACAAGTGAACAGGTTATGACCGGCTTCAGCTCCGAGAGCAGTTTCTGCATCGATGAACTCTACCGCAGACATCCACATGCCTCGATAATCTCTGTCAATCGATAGTTCATAATAACAAAAAATGATTTCAAAGAAGGGAACAGAATCCCACTGAGAAGAAACACTCACTTCGCCACTTCTTCAAATGTGCTTTCCACTGCTTTATAATTTAAAATCGTCATAGATCGCATAAGATCGCCTACCAACACCTGATCACCCTAAACAAGGAAAACTCTGGAAACCTGGCCAAAGCTTTCGGTGAGACTAGACTGCTCCTACCTTGACTTTGATGAACAGGGCAGTTATGTAGTTGAAATGTGAGCACTCCAATCGGAGCTCTTTTTCTGCAGTCCATTCAAACAGCCGAACGGAGCTGAAATCGAGCGCTATAGAAAATGAATTAATCCATTCGGTTAATAGCTTTCTAGTACGAATCTAAAGATGAGACCCAAGGCATCCTGCAACACAGTGGCGAAAGCCTGGCTTCAAGTTAGAAGATGGAAGACGCTACTTTAGAAAGATTCCTAAGCAAGACGGTTTACAAATTATTGTGGGTGGAACATCTTATTGAAGACGGCATGACCTAACCACAGTCTTCAGAACGCGGGTCAACGCTAAAGCTAAGTGGCCGACGTTATCTAGCCACTTTCCCAAAGATGCGCCTCGAACTCATCTCCCGTTGAGAATCCTAGAGGCATGGTATTTGAACTTTTCAATGCTATGAGGGCACTGGGCAGTGTAACAGACAGTGTTATCACCTTCCCGATCATGTTCAAAAACAAATTACCCAACCCGAAAAGGTAAGGAGCTTCTTTGGCCCAAGCGAGGATCGATCGCTCGACCGTATAGATGAATGTAGCGTTTTTACCACAGCACAGATGTGACAACAAAAAAAATGCGATTCAGAGACAAGGTGCAACTTCCTAGGAATATTTAACACTCGTAGGTTCCAAATAACAACAATATGAAATACGGCAAACGAAAAAAAAACACAAAACTCGCCTATTTATCGCCACGATAAGCTTTCCATTTAGTACATCCATATCGAAAGGAGCACCGCGAATCTCCTTCTCGTGTACCAAACGCAGATGTGTCCTCTCAGATCCTTTACCCGATTCAAATACGAGAAGCCTTCCCTGAACGATACAACTCGAAATCGTGGGGGAAATAGAGAGTCTTCTTAGAACTTACATTTTTCGATTCCACCTCGTCATTATAAACCAAAGCAGTTCCTACGATGTAATAGGTAGTAGGGTCATCGCCTAGTTTCGCTGATAACACACTGAAATCAATCGGCAGAATATCAACAGCCCCAAATTTAGAAAAGTGGTATAAGAATCGCACAGTGAAAAATTATAATTTATAAAAATGACCTCAGAGCTTGTTCACACTGCCCTAGCTCATGACAATGCAGATACTCGAATGTATTATCATCAAGTGTGACAAAGGAATGCACATCACCATCAGTCGCATCAATTGAGACGGTGGTCCGTTGACCTAAACAATCATAGCGGCGGAATAGCACGAGTTGGTTGAAAAACAAACAAACGAATGTAAAAAAAAACACAAGAATAAAAAAGTTTGTGTGGTCTCACCTGTACTGGTCTTACTCGACGACTTAGCTGTGGCCATTTTAGATGCAGAATATCGATCCGAATCCTGACAAGCTTTCATATTTTAATCATAAAGAACGAGAATAACAAGCAACTTAAGCAAATTGAAAGGTTGAAAACTTGATTAAGGTAGAATGCACAACTAGAGGGCTCTTTCTCTAGCTGACGAATTGTTAGCGATCAGTTTTATTTCTACTTGCGGTACTTTTTTACCCAAGGCAGTTAGGAAAATATGCCCACCATTGGCCTGCTGACAAGAATGGCCATAGTAGATGTCTCCGGTTGATGAACAACACGACGAACGGATTCTCCGAGTGCGACAGTACGGATATGCAATTTCTGAATCTCATCCACTGTTCCGATTACGATTGTCTCACCATCGGACATCACGAGACTATTTCTGTAAAACGTTTTATCACCTCTCATTTTGAACCATCGATCTTTATCTATTCGTTAAGTTACAAAAATAGGATTAAAACACAATTATAGTAGCTTGAACCCGAAGCCCAAAAACTTTTCACAGAGAAAAAGTACAGGGAAGTTTCTAGAAAAGGAGCATATCATAGACTCGGAGGTCAAAGATGCTAAAAAGAGAATCCTGAGTGTAAACCAAATTCTTCTGACAAGTGCCCAGTTTTCTCTTGCTTGATCCTCGGTATTGACTACCAAATATTCAATTCAGGCCGTCAACAAATCTTTCCACGTAGAAACTTCGTAAGTCAAAGTAACAAGAGGATATTAGAACGCCTCTTCGAAGACTTAATCACGGAATCAACGAACTTGATTCAATTTAACGCAACGCCGAAAGTCAATATTAGCCAAACGCCACTGGAATACCAACAAACTGACACCGCCAAACATCTCAATAGTTGCGAAGCAGACACAGTGAGGAATGACGTATTTATTCGTGTCAGGGCCTTTATACAGTGCGTTTCAAAATTATGTAGCCACCCTTAATTCGATATTTTCACATTTTGCATTCACTTTTATGAACTGGCGTTAGTGGCATTAGATTCCTAGTAGGCGATATTAGCCAGGATGCTTTTGCCAGAAAAAAGCTCCGTCGCCAGCAAAAATAGGGAGTTTTTGAATTTTTTCTTTGTTTCAAAATTATGTAGCCACTTCCAAATATTGGATCTCTTTGCATTCCTAATCAATTCTTCCATGCATTTTTGGTGAGAATTTGTATACATCGTTGCCAACTGGATCTGTTCGACATAATTAATCACTATGCCAGTTCGTGGAGCAGTGTTATCTATTGAGGAACGAGCTCAGGTCCGAGCCCTCAGGAATGTCGGTTTTTCAAAACGCGCCATCGCTCGCCAGCTCGGACGTTCGCACAGAAGTATTGACCGATTCCTTAGAAATAGAGAGGACTATCCAAATGTACATGCAGCTGGCCGTCATCACACACTTTCGAGCCAGGATCGTCGAAGGATTGCCCGTCTGACATCGAACTCGACATTGAGTGTCAACCAAATTCGATCTGAGTTGTGTCTCATCAATTCGAGAACTACGATTTGGCGCACCACCCGGCCCAACCAGTATATCTGAAGATAGGCCATGCAAAAGCAGCCTCGTTTAACCAACGACCATAAGCTGGCGCGACTGGAATTCGCTCGGAAAAATATGACGACATAGTGGGACAAGGTAGGAATTTTCTCCTGCCACCGGCATTCAAGATTTCAGCGACTTCTGTCTTTAGATGATCTTTACCGACGAAAAGAAGTTCACTTTGCACTTTCCTGATGGATACAGGTACTACTGGAGAGACTTACGGCAAGCACCCATCGCATTCTCTCATCGGAATTTCGGAGGCGGCTCTTTGATGACATGGGACGGCTTCTGTAGTAGCGGTAGGCCGATGGCTATCTTTCCATCTTGTCACATGGACAGCCTGGAATACCAGAGTGTTCTGGTGTCCAGCCTTCTGCCCTTCTTGAGAGGGAGGAGACGACTGACTCATGTTCTGCAACAAGATGATGCTTCAGTGCATGTATTCAGATCGACCTTAGACTTGCTCCAGTGCAACCACATACGAGTACTGGATTGGTCGGCATGTTCTCTTGACTGCAACCCGATGTAGAACCTGTGAATCATCTTAGTCAAGCAGGTGCACGCGAATAACTGGCAGTTCAGTACCTTTGGAGAGCTCAAGGACGCAATATTGGCTGCATGGGAACGTATTTTTACCATGTGATCAAAAACCTTGTAAATATATGTGCAATAGGTTTTTCGATTTGATAAGAAATAATGGTGGTCCAGTTGGTTATTAATGTGTAAGAAAAATTGAATTTTATATGAGTGGCTACATAATTTTGAAACAGAGAAAAAATTCAAAAACTCCCTATTTTAGCTGGCGACGGAGCTTTTTTCTACCAAAAGCGTTCTGGCTATTTTCGACCACTGGGAATCTAATGCTACTAACGCCAGATCATAAAAGTGAATGCAAAATGCGAAAATATCGGATTTAGTGTGGCTACATAATTTTGAAACGCACTGTATAGGCCTTACAATGCCTATCACCCCCTTTCTTATCACCCCCTTATCTTCCTATTATTCCTTTAGCACACCCCTATAGTGACCGATTTGGTCACTCTACAGGACGACGGGGGTCCCTGACACGACGACTTAACTTCGTTTACTACCACAATAATTTTTCTTTTCTTTGTTTCACTGATACACACGTCACAAAAACTTTTATTATTCACGTCAACTACCTCAATCCGTGGGAGATCGCGCCCTATCGCGGGCCTCATCCCGGCTCGTCGATCATCCGCGGCTCCGGGGTCTTCCTCTGCTCCTGGTCCTGCTGCGGCTTCTCGAACCGCGGTGGTCTCGTACCACGACGAATCGTGGGGCTCTTCTCCCCTCCCTCTTCCTCTCCTTCCGCCCCAACACCATGAGCGGTAGGGGGGCGACGCATAAGCCGTCGGCGCTCCATACCCGCCTTGCGTCGGCACACATAATGCCGTTAGCATTGGCTGCGGCGGCGTTGGTTGCACGGGTGCCTGAAGCACCACAACTGGTGGGCTGGCCGCTGGTAGCTGGCCTCCGGCCACTAGAATCCACGGTTGCTGGTTCCACATTAAGCGACCTCCCTCCTTACTGCCCCTTATATAGGGCCAGCATTGTTTTTGCCTCCTTATCCTTATTGTTTTGATTCTTATCCTTATACTGTTAATCCTCCTCCTCTTCTGCTCCTGCCATTCTTTCAACCGCTTGGTCTCCTTCCTTTTGCGGAGTGGCCTTCTCAACGGTAAGGTCTTGCTCTTTCGACCTTCCACCATACGTTCCAAACGGTAATCTTCCGCCTGTTCCCAAGTTATGACTCGCTCTTTCATCTGATCCGCATGCGTCTTTCTTGCTCCCATTCCGTAATGAACTTCATATATATTCTTTCCCAATTCTTTCATTACAATTCCGGGGAGCCATCATTCCTTTTCGCTACCGTAGTTCCTTATATACACTTCCTGGCCCACAACAAAATTTCTCTCCTTCTTCCCTTTATCATAATTCCTCTTCATTCCTTCTCTATACTGGGCCCTTGTTTTTTTCCCGACTTAACAATATCTAATGTCGTTCTCAACTGCCTTCCCATCAACATTTCTGACGGTGCTTTGCCCATGGCGACATGCGGCGTCACCCTATACTCAAACAGTAAATCCATAACGGCATTTTCCACTGTCTTCCGTTCCCGGATTGCTTTATAAAAGGCATTTTTGAACGTTTGCACAAAACGTTCCGCTTCACCGTTCGAATTTGGGTGATAGGGTGGGGTAAATATCTGCTCAATTCCCCTTTTCGCACAATAAGCTCTAAACTCTGCGGATGTGAACGGCGTTCCATTATCCGAGACCTACTGCTCGGGTAATCCATTCCTGCTGAATACTTCCTTCAACTTTGAGATCGTTCTCTCCGCCGTCGTGCTTCCCATTCGCACTACTTCGGGCCACTTTGACTTTGCATCTACCACTACCAACCATTTAATTCCACCCGTGGTTTCACAAAAATCCATATGTAACCTTTGCCACACCTTTTCCGGCTCCTCCCACGGGTGTAATGGTGTTCTCACTGGGTCCTTCCCCATTACTGCACACGTACCACATCGTTTTACCACTTCCTGCACCGCTCTATCCATCGCTGGAAACCAAATTCTGGTTCGCGCCCGGCTTAACATCCTATTCCTTCCATAGTGGCTATTGTGTAGCATCTTCAAGACTACTTTCTGGAACTTCTTTGGGATTACTACCTTAATTTCCCACAATATGCAACCGTTGTGCACAGATAGTGATTCTTTCTTTTCACGATACGGCCATAGTCTCTGATCCTTTACTTTTTCCGGCCACCCCTTCTGCACAAACATGACTACAAGTTTTAGTACTTCATCCTCTCGTGTTGCCTTAGCGATCGCTGCTTCTGTTACCCATAAGTTCTCTACCGCTTTCTTCGCCATCTGCTGTGCTCTTACTTGATTCACAACAATTTCAGCGCTCGGTAACTCTCTTGGATCTGGCAAACGAGACAAGCCATCTGCGTTTCCAAACTCGGCTGTTTTTCTATACTCAATGTCGAACGAATATAGCATCAGCCTCAATGCCCATCTATGCAGTCTTTTCGCTGCCACGACCGGCAGACCCTGCTTAGGGCCAAATATTCGCACAAGGGGTTGATGGTCCGTTAATAAGGTGAATTTTCATCCATGAAGACCAGGCGTTGGTCATTCTCCTCTACGACTCTTCTCAGGACTAAAAAGTTCGAGAAGAGTTTCCACCACGTACGCCACGATGTACCCGGTACGTACGGTCCGGGCGTACGACCCCGGTACGGCTCTTGGCCTCCTAGGTCGGTCATCTGTGGCGCCGTGGTGGTTGCTGCTGGAGCAACAATCCTCACCACACTTGGTTCCGTCTTCTTCTCCGTCGACGTCGTTGCCATAGTGCTTGAGACTGCTGTAGACTGCTGCTGCTGCTGTGCTCGTAGTCCGGTCTGATCGCCAGTTGCGAAGCAGACACAGTGAGGAATGACGTAGTTATTCGTGTCAGGGCCTTTATATAGGCCTTACAATGCCTATCACCCCCTTTCTTATCACTCCCCCTTATCTTCCTATTATTCCTTTAGCACACCCCGACAACAATGAAATCAAAAACTGATTTACATGATTAGAAATAAAAAAGCTTACTTGTATGATGACGAGTTCAGCGCACATACATGAGTGACGATGCGAAGATTCACGTTGGAGAACACCAGCTTGCCGTTCGACGAGAAAATCACAGCCGGTCGATCGCTGCAGACGAATATGTGCATCTGGCCCCGTGAGTAAAATCGATTTAAACTCGGCGGTTGAGTTCCAACGGTGGCTTTTTTCATTTCCAGTAAAGCTCCTGAATAATGAAGATAAAAGGTAGAGGTAAAAAGGTCAACGCTGGCCATGTCCCCAAGGACGCGCCACGCACTCGTCTCCCATTCAAAATCGAAGAGGCATGGTTAACGCGTATTTGTCCTGTAAAATGAATCGCGGTTTAGCTGCTGGTGCAAGTCAGCGTCTTTACCTTCCCATATAGGCTTGGTACTAATTCACCTTTCCCACGAGGAATATAAGGCTTTGTTGGCCGGGCGAGGATCGATCGGTCGGTCGTGCGGATGCCAGTAGCGCCTCTTGTCACTACACCACAGAAATAAAGAAGTTATCACCATTTTCTCGATCTACGTGGTAATAGTACAGCGTTCCGTCTCCTAGCGCCACCATCAGGTAGATCGTATTTTCCAGTTTTGTCATCATTATCGAGCGAGGTAGCATGTCACCGGGCATATTTTCGCATGTAACCTATATAGATGTCACATAAACGATACAAAAAATAATTTCTAATTAATCTAAACCAAATACTACACACTACAACAGCCTATTTCTTCGCTATCTTCGACACACTCACCTCAGCAAGATCAGGCAGGGAATGTAAGGCGATCCTATGGTGCTTCCAGAACCCTATCGCTATCACTGTGGACTCTTGCGACTCTTCTGAAACAGAGTGACCCCAATTTTATCATGAAAAATCAAAAAATAAAGGAATACAAAAGTAAGAAAGATGGCAGTTTTGAGAAAGCTTCGAAAAACGTACCGATCGTGCCTATATCAATGCAGGCCACCTCATCCTTCAGCGTGGCGTTCGATACTTCATTAATGACCATCTCACCACATTGAAGGTAATACACACGAGTTCCACAAGCCACGACTAACTTAAAAATACAATATTTAGAATATTTGGAATAAAATTAAATTAAACACTTCGACAAGAGACAGATTTACCTGGCCGCTTCCCTGGTTAACAGATACCAAGTTGATAATGTTACCGTGCGACGGCTTCCAGGTCACCTTCTTAGATCCTTCTCGAGCCAATATTACAGTGGTCGATGTCACCTTGAATGGGTTTGATTATATTCCCACTCCAAACGGCATACAGATAAAAAGGTAAAGGTTATAGGGTCGGTATTGAGCAGTTCCAAAGGACGCGCCGTGCAATCGTCTTCCACTCAAAATCGTAGAGGCGTGCAGGGCAAACATTTCACGATGTTTGGGGTTTCGAGTAAAAAAAGCAAAGCAACTGGAGATTGTGCAAACCGACTCAAGCTCATTTCTGTGCCGCATTCAGGGAAAAAAGAAATAACAAAGGAAATTCAGAATCGCAGTGATTAGCGGTCTGAAGGTCTCGAAGCAATTAAGGATTTGCATTCTCACCTGTAGGACGATCTGGGATTCGCCAAGCATTCCAGCCCATAAAGTGTGCTCGTTCGTTTCCAAATCTGAAGAAAAAAATTCCTCGAAGTCACAAAGTAAACGTATTAAAAAAAAACTAATTTGGAAGGTGTAAGGTCGCACTCAGACCCTGCGGAAGAGCTTGTCAAGTGGCCGCTGCCACAAAGCCTGAACGACCCTTAGCCCTTCGCAGAAGCAATCGCCCGATGTAATACTCAATATTTTCAGCAAATAAATCAATAATGACATACGGCCTCCGAGAGGAAAGCGGTTATCTGGTAAAGGGACGGGAAAGAGAAATGAAAAAAGGAAGAACTATACATTTTACGCAATACACATTTCAAAAACTCACCAAGCAACTGAGTATCTTCAAGCTCCTCTCCATTCATAGCCAATATATGAGTCTCCGAATTTAACGAGATAATCAAGTAGTTGTCTAGTTTGGAGTCGATTTTCAATGTAAATATACCCTAGAATAAACTCCTTGGCGTAGAAAGTAGCGAAACTCTACCCAGCAATTAATAATAAAAATAACAAAACACTACAAAACAGAGCCACAGCAAACCTTGACTCCTGGTATATCCACAGAAGCGGCTTCGTCGATACCGATGCCGTTTCGTATGATACGCAGTGAGCCCTCCTTGAAAATTGTCACTAAGGTAAATCAAGGTAAGATAAATCTCAGGCGAGCTCATACCTTGAAGGCTCCAGAACAGGTGATTATTTGATTCTGTCCGTCACACTCCATCACTGCTATATCTCTGATAGGTGCGAGATTAGTGAAGGTTTGAAGTATCTGAATGGTTCTTGATCAGACAGAGATATGATTTAGCATTAATTTAAACAAATTCAGAAAAAAAAAACTTGAACCAAAAAGGAAGGTACGAATGACGGAAAAGGTTCTGAAAGAGGGAGAGCAGCTCTTACAGGGTAACAACAAGAGAAATCACCAACCTGCACGAACGAGTTGTTCTCGGCATTGGGCTGCGAGGTAAGCCTGACCAGCTGGGAGTCTCCGAAGCGGGATCCAACAAATAGAACGCCGTTATCCAGGTAAACCAAACATTCAGCAATTACCGTTTCTCCCAATGATTCTATCTGAAAAGTGGTATAGCGTAACGGGTTGTAAAGCGGGCTGAATTGTCTGGAACACTTTGATCTGGCTCAGAGGAGAATGATAAAAGGACGGTGTTGATCAGTTTACCCGACCATGGAGGGATGGAAGGCTTGGTTAGGCCAAATGGGAATCAATCGCTCCATCCTGACCCTGCTGTATATATGTAATACTGAAGAAACGCAACGCGAGGACTTCAGAAAACTCTTCAAAAATAGGAAAAAATCACACTGGAAAACCAGAAAAAATTAAAACCCACCTTCAAATCCTTGACGCTTGACGTGGACCCTTTGGTTTCTACGTCAAGAACTAGCATGTACAAGATACCGTGATCATCAGATAACAGAAACCTCAAATGAAAAATAAGAACAGGAAAAGAGGAAATGAAAACAAAAGCACTCATTACCGCTGTCCATTTGCGTCAACCGGGGCATAGCAAGTGAATAGAGACTTATCCATCGTGTTTGGAGAGATTGTGAGGTAAACATTATCCTCTCTGAACAGAAACATGAAAAAATGCGCATTTAAGTATCCTCATAAACAAAACATCAATAGAATTTAAAATATAGTTTACCCGTTATACAATATGGTTTCCTGACCGACTACTATTACACCTCCACACGGCATCGGCACTGGGATCACCATTCTTGCCTCAGTTTCGATATTGTCCTGAATCAAATGTCTTGACGACCTATAGGGAAAGACAAATAAGATCACCAAAACAGAATCAAACAAAATAGTTTCGCAAAATTGAAGGTAAATGCATTCGAAGGAAATCGAATGCGAGCAGAACCTTGGCAAGAAAAAAAAGAAAAAAAGGGGAAGCAGTTCTTTCGTTTGAATTACTTTTTTGAATTGTGGCACGGTCTTTTTGTTTTGTAATACTTGCTTTTATAAATGGCGCGTCATTATGTAGCGTAACATGTAAATAAGTAGATAGATAGATAAATATGATTAAGCCGAATATTCCCAAACCTGCTTGGAAACGGTCTTCAGCTCTTTGTCCACCATCGATAGCTCTACGGTTTTCAGATGCCTCCCGTTTGAATCCTGAGAAATGTAGGCCAATCTGATGGAGTCACCTGAACACAAACATTAGCTTTTAAAATATATGAAAATATTTAAAAAAAATTGAAAATATAAAGATATGAAATAGGCTCTAAAACTTTGGCGAGAGTCCTCACGTTATTTTCACCTTGATCTTTCATCCACTTTCGTTCGAAGAAAACATGTTTTACTTCATACGAGTGGAGGCAAAGGTTCACGAGAAAAACCGTAACAAAAAAATGAAAAAATTCAAATGAAAAAGGCTCATTGGATACAGTTTGATGAGGTTTTTCTCTCTGTTGACGACCGACATCCAAAATTCACCAAAATTTATTTAGAGCTGAGCCAATTCGAAATTTAGCGAGAAACATTGAACTGAGTTCGATATGGCACAAAATTCTTATGATTACTGGCCTTCTTATAAAAAGATATCACGAGGATCGACAAGTGAAGAAATATGAAAAGAAACTGAAAAGCCAACTGATAAAGGCGTAAGGAGGACGAACCTGACGTTTCGATAAAGCTAAGATCCACAATCGCTATATCTTCAAATCGGACGTTGAACGACTTCAGATCCTTGTTATCTTCCCATTGGATTATTTTCAAGGTGCCGTCATAAATACGTAGAGCGATCACCTAAGAGTGATTTTAACACAAAATAATGACCAGTAAATGAGAAAAAGAGTGTATTGGTAGCAGAAATTCACTATCCAGGGTGAAGTTCCACAGCTAATGTGGCCTATAAAAACATTCAATGTCCATTCGAAAAAAAAACAATAAAACGTAATTGGGTTAGACAACTGCCTTTTGTTGCAACTCTCCAATGGAAAGAAAGTTACTCTCATGCACATGCACAATTGAGAAGGAAATAAGGCCTAAAAGGTGGCCAAAAGATATCGACAACGAAAAATTCACTAAAATCTATAGAAAATGATGCAGTAATGCTTACCCCAGATTTACGATCAACACATGTAATAGGACCGTAGTCACTCGGCCGACCAACACGATCGCAAACATTCCCTGAGGCTCTCGTTCGAAGCTCGTTCAGCTCGACATCCCAGGACATTATGGCCAGATGATTTTTTGCTGTTAAAACAAGCAAACTGTCGCGAGTCTGAATAAATGCACAGAAATTAGAAATTACGACATCGAATGTGGGGAAAGAATCCCTTGGAAAAGGCACCTCGTTCTTTCTTCGAAACAATCGGATACTTTCGATTCTGCCGAAAACCGGGACCTCCTGAACAACTTTCAGGCCATCTGATGCGACTTTGACAATTTCGAGGCGATTTATCTTTGCTAGGATGAGATTCATGTCCTCGTCTCCTGAAGCATGCAAATGGTATTTTCTTGGGTGAACACACTATGAACGGAGTGATGATTGCAGTAGGATTAAAGAGTCGAAATAAAAAAGTGAAGATAATAGTTAACCCATTGACGACCGCGCCCTCTCTGCGTGTCTGGCGCGGGGGACCGCGCACGTGCAGTGATGAAAGTGCCTCAGGGGCATTAATTGTTTTCAAAATGATCATAAGTATAATTTTTCTGTGAATATTGTTGATTTTAAAACTTCCTCAAGTAATCATTAGAAGTAGACGACTTTCTAACCTTTTTTTGAGCTTGTTGAAGGGTCGTTCACTTGATGAATATCTTCAAGCTTTGATAAATCGGAAAATATAGAATGGGTAGTAACTTTGCATAAATGGACACTCTTATCCACAGAGTCTCCCAAGAGGGAGGAAGCGTAGCCCAAAAGGTGTGTCCCACCGGCGGGACACACGGTCCACCGCGGACCACAAGGTGTGTCCCGCCGGTGGGACACGCGGTCGTCAATGGGTTAAAAGTCCAGACTCCACAGTACAGACCTTTCAATTTCTCGACTACCTACATAGTTAGACAGGATGGTCTAGTCATAATCACATGTATGGCACAATTTTCATTGGGAGGGAGGGTTATTTATGATGGGACTAAATTGGGTGGTCAGATCAAAACGCCGACTTCGTTAAAATCTCATCTACGAAGGTTATTTAGGATGCTGATGACGAAATTGATGTCCGTTTTATGGATTTCTACCGATTTCGGATGACTCAGTTACGAAGTCCTCCCCGCTACCGCCCTCAAACTACTTTCATTTGCGACCTGCACCTACTTGTAAAGATCAAAATCGGCCAAAATTCGGAAAACGAACATCAGAACCATGATCACAAGCCATCAGGACAAATTTCGACTAAATAAAAAACCTTGAGCGGACCACCCTTGCCGTCGTTAGTAGGGCTTCCTTTCGAAATCCGAAAAAAAAAGAATGGTGCAAGAATCGTAAGCAGCATCTCAAATAACCTCAATATGCAAAGTTTAGGGAAATTGACTGAAAAATTCACCTACTAGAGTGCCATAAATTGAATAGTCGTACTTGGACAGGGTGTTAGATTCATGACCAGCACATCGTAGCTCAACTCTCGGCGGAATTCTTTATAGGTAAGGTTGGATGCGACGAGTTGGAGCTTTTAGCTACGACCATTATAGACACGACACGAAAGCTTACAGTTTCCTTACTCACCTGTGAAATTGCCCACCACAGCATCCGTGACGACAGACGCCTTCTTGGCGGACACGATGTAATTTAGCGCCATTCAGTTGTGATGTGCTGCTTCCTCTATTAATGACTGCTGGGGTACCTGAACAGGTGTTCTATCAGCAAGCCATTCGAACGAAAATAAACAAATAAACCCTAACGAAAAACATGTAAAACTATGAAAAGGAGGAAAGAAACAGAACTTTACTTCACGAACTCGAATTTGAACTAAAAGCTCGGCACGCCTCTGAAGATACAGCGAATGCTTGGAAACGAGACGTCATTGAAACAAGCAGTAAATGTTCAGTTTCTGATTTAGGCCTTGATTTTAGCTGATTCTGGGATGAAGCTGCACAAACCACTCAAAATACGGTACAACAGCACCACTACCTCACAGTTAAATCCAAATGCAAGGTGAATTCAAGTTTGAGGTTCGAAATTCGAAAAGAGTTCTCAATTCAGCTGGCAGACCAATGCAAATCTTAGGAACATCTTATTTATGTTAGCAGGCGAATAGAGACGACAGAAAATTGTCATTATTCCAAAGTAATTCGGTCCGAATTCCGGAAAATCAAAACGACAACAGATCCCATATCACACTGGAGTGCGAGAAAAGTGTAAAGAGCTCTTTATGTTTTTTTGAACTTTTTCTTCACGGGGAGACTAGCCGGCTACATCGAATGAAAAACTGTTCTATTTTTAGGCTTTAGTGCAATTCTACCTCTACTTTTCAACCCTAATTTACCTACCACTTGGAAGGTTTGGTCCAAGTCCTAACTCGATATACAGCTTTCTTCTTCAGGTGATTACTCCTATGGTTCAACAATATATTTGGCACTATTCCACTTGTTGGACACCAGTACTCGATTTTTTTTCAGTCGTCGAAATTCGCTGAAACTTTGCACAAGGGGTAACTGAGGGCGCTGATCACGAATCTGCTGTCCGTTTTCTATCCGGGTGGTCTCGGACCACCCAAATCGCTACTTGGGTGGTCCAGTCAGGATCACCAATTCCGCTGATCTTTGCCTATGGGCGTTATTTGGGGTCCAGAGCACGAATCTGCTATCCGTTTTTCACGTGGGTGGTCTCGAACCACCCAAATCGCTACTTGGGTGGTCCAGTCAGGATCACCGATTTTGCTGAAACTTTGTCTATGGGGGTTCTCTGATGTTCTGGACACGAGGGTGAAGTCCGTTCTTCAAATGGCGGCTGAATACGGCAGTTACAGGTAAGTACCTACTGACCTTACCCGGTGAGAGTCACCTATAACTGCCGTATTCGGTCGCCATTTGAAAAACGGACTTCACCATCGTGTTCAGGACACCAGAGAACCCTCATGGACGAAGTTTCAGCGAAATCGGTGATCCTGACTGGACCACCCCAGTAGCGATTTGGGTGGTCCGAGACCACCCACGTGAAGAACGGACAGCAGATTCGTGATCAGCGCCCCCAATTAACCCCATAGGCGAAGTTTCAGCGAATTTCTGAAGAAAAAGTTTCTGGCTGAAAGAAATCGAGTGCTGGTGTCCAACAAGTGGAATAGTGCCATATATTTTAAAAAAACAAGCAGAACCCAATGATTTATTGAATTTCCTCAACAATCCCCCCCCTACAATAGATAGGATCAAAGGGGAAACTGGACAGGAAGAGTAAAACTAGTCGATGTAAACTGTAAACTGTAAAAGTAAACTAGTCGATGACAGGAAGAGTAAAAAGTAGCTATTCCTGGGGCCCCAATCCGGATTCATAACCCCTGGAGCGGTTTACCTCGGTTGAGATGGACTTGAACTTTTGACTGATATTGGCTTCGACGGTCACTCTCAGATACCCACAACTAGTTGAAGATCCTATTAGGATAAGTACGTGACTACCCTAGAAAGTCCTAGAAGAATCACCTACCCAGCATTAAACCATAAGGTTGAGAAACTAAGAAGACGCGAAGACATACCAATGGAGAAGGAAAGAAAAGAAATGAAAAGGAAGAATAGAATGATGAGGAATGACGAGTGAACGCCCGAGGGCAACAACCGGCCAAACGGCGCCGTTCAAAAACGCCGCGACGCGACGTCGCGCGCGGCGATGGTTGAACTCGTCCAGTGGCTGAACTTTGCTAGTAAAAGGGGACCCCTTGTTGCTGCTTGTCGACTGCGGGGTGGGGTAAAGGTTAGGTATAGGTGAGGAGGTTGAAAGTAATATTAACCTGACTATGGGTATAACTGCTTACCCTCCGGCCTTAAATGAAGAAATCTTCTCCAGGAGAGGCCAGGTCTTGCTCTCAACCTTTTGGCAGAGCAGCCCTTACCCCATCATATCCCGTTCACAGCTTCATGGGGCAGCGTTTTCTGCCATTTTCGGCCATAAATAAAGCTAATTGGGAAAATAAACTACATTTCTGTGATTCACGCCGGAAGCCCAACATAGGTTCTTAAAAGATCCTTTGGGGTTACTGACCTTCCGGTTAAGGCTTCTCCATCAGTTTTAACAGTTACTGTCAACTATTTTGCCTTTTTAGAAAAATTATCGATTGCAAATACATTTATTACCATTTCGCAAATTTGTCTAAACAAATCTGTACTGAAATGTGAATGTCGCCACTGAGATTCGATTGTACGAGATGATCGGCATGATGTTCAGCTCGCTGGTCCACACCTGATTCAGGTGCCACGAGCAGCACATTCTGAATGAGTAATCGATATTGATCTCTTGGTGTACCCATCACTTGATTCGCATACCTAGGGTTAGTTACGCGTTTATTGGCGAAAATTCTCGGCTCCATGGAATTCTGACGGCAACCGGGTGCACAGTTCACCTTGGTGAACTTGGTGACACGGATCTGAGGGCGCTTTCCGGCTGGGGCCTGGAAAGACGGCGGTTGGTGGATAAAAGTTGAAACGGTGGGTATAAGGAAAACTTACCTTTACCCAGTGGTGACATCTTGTGTAATCGTCTCGTAGAGCGGTATTTGTGGAATCTCCAAAGCTGAATGTCTTCGTTTTCCATGCTGAAGTTGCGGTGAGGGTTTCACCACAACCTGCCGGCTGAAATACGAACCTTTAGGCTTTGGTTTACCTATTATAGGGACCGCTTTATTCGATTTGTTTGAGTTGAGGAGCTCGATAACCCTCATATAGGTCTTTCTGACTGGACCCGTTGGCAAAATTTACTACCAGGGCTGGATTCGAACACTCGACAAGCCTCCATTTGGAGCTACATGATGGCTGGTTTAACACACCTAGAACAAGGTAGGAAGAAAGAGGAAGGGATTATTTTGCTATTTTTTGGAATCATTCTAGGCTGGAGTTCATGCCAATGAGTCGAGTAGATAATTACATTAATTAGTTAAGTAATTACCCGTGTTTCACATAGAGATCCACCGTAGCCTGATGTGCAGAGACATGTCGCGCAGTTTCTCGGGTTCGGCATTCCTCCGTTGGCGCATTTGGCGGCGTTCGCTCCGCATTTAGCTACGAAATGGAAAATTGTAATTCAAAATCAAACTGACATCTGAAAGAGATAGTTGGAATTGATTTTCATTTCTTAACACGTTGACGACAGCGCCATTTTCGCGTGTCTGGCGCGTGGGACCAACCGCTTTTCTAGCGCGCCGAGGCTGTGGCATGATGCCAGCATACGGCGAATTTTTTTTTCAAAATGGAAGTCAATAGTAAATCTCGAAGACTATATATACAGTCCTGTAATATCGGGGATTGTGACTATTCCTGTTTTTGCAATGAAAATAGAACAATAACAGCTGGAAGCTTTTAAAATGTCCTTTTTCCCTATACAGGTTGAAAGGAAATTGTTATTTGTTTATAGCTCATTATTTGTTTATTCTGATAATCAATATTTGTTTGTATTTATTTGTATGTTACAGTAACCAGTATTTGTTTGCATTTATTTGTTTCTTGCAATAACCATTATTTGTTTTTACTTGTAAAGAAAACTAGTGCACAATCAAAAATTTCGGTAAATCAGAAGCTAAGAATCATTTTCATGGACCATTCCTATAACAATGTGCAAAGGTCTACTAAAAAGTGGCGCAAAAACATCCTTCGAAATTCTGAAATGTATCGAGAAAAATGCAATACAAGACTATGGCGCAGCATTGCGCCACACGGTCCCACACGGCCGCTGGAGGGTGGCGCAGCACTGCGCCACACTGTCGTCAACGTGTTAAGTGCGGCTATAATCCCCAAAGAATTTTATACACCTGTGCAAAATTAGACCTGTGGAACGATATTCGTTTACTTTTTTACTCGACCACTATACCTTTTACCAATCCGGTCGCACGTTTCCTTTTACTAAGCCGCGTTTTTCACTTTACCGTTTCGGAAACGTCGCTAATATTACTTTAGGGCTCAGCTTACCTATCCCAAATCCATAATATTTTTTAGCTTTTACGGACTTGTGTAGTATCCTTTGTTAACTAGTAGCTCATTTTACCGCTTACTCGTTAGTCGTACACTACATACACTTTTTACCGAACCATCGTTTACCTTACACTTACCCTACCAGCTACTTGGTGATGAGAAATGCGTGTGTAAAAATTAAACTCGGGCTTACCACTGCATTTATAGTGGTCGTTGATCATCTTGATATCGAGAAATGAGATCACACGTGTTCCCAACGAGGTGATGTATCGTCTTTCGACTGGTGTAAGAGCGTATCCTTGCGTGGTGAACCTGAACTATTCCAAATGTATGACGAATGCGTGGCGCATTCTAAGGAATCAATCGAATGAGGCAAATTTAACTTACACACTTGCTGCGTAATGCATTACGCTACCATATTCGTACGGAGTGTAATTCACCGTTTCTCCAGCGTCCGCCTTCAAGAATTGGCCTACGTAGTCGGGCTGAAATGTGAGTTTTTGATTTTTGAGCCCGTAATATTTATTGATTATTCATTGTCTCGCTTTCATTAATTCCTTTGCAGCTGGACTTCAAGCAGAAAAGTCAAGCTATAGTTAGGCACAAGTCAAACAGGGCCTCTGATATGTGGAACAAATTGTGCTCTAATTCTCTAAGCTTCATTGATGCTATTGTAAATAATTTTTGTAAACTTTTTTGTGTATAATTTTTTGTAAACACGCAAAAATATTTGGACCTACTTTCACGTAGGTCAAATCCACTTTGAGGAATTGATCTCTATCGGACCTGGTGTGCATATGCCGAAATCCGAGCGCATGCATGAATTCGTGTGCTGCTATTCCAATCTGAAATCAACTGGAACTGAGGTATCTAAAAGTTTTTTTGTTGAAAAAAACTAACAACCCTTAATTTTTAGAGTAAATGGGAAAAGTTCGGAGCCTAATAAGGCGACGTCGAAGTCGCAGTGCAATAGGTAAAGCCACCGTGAGCCAGCGTTCTCCAGTCCGCTGAGGACGCGCCATGCATTCGTTTTCCATTCAGAATTGTAGAGGAATGGTGCATGCGTATTCGACTATAGAATGATTTAGGGGACCACCAGCTATACCAAGTCAAACCCTTTACTTTCCTAGACAAGACTAGATCCGATTTGCCCGACCTGGTAAGGATAGATATCCTGGTTGGCCCCGGCGAGGATCGATCGCCGGATCGTGTGGGTAGAAGTAGCGACTCTTACTATCACTCATGTGCACGTTAATATTAGATAAATAAATAACAGATCACTCACATCATGACAGTTGGATCCGAGCGATAGATCCTGCTCACCACCGGTCATTCCGAGCGAGGAGTAACAACCGGCGCCCGGGAAAACGTGAACACGATTCGTAGCGGTGGCGTTTTCGATAAAGTCGATGCATGTTCGAGAAGAAATGTACTTGTGCGCCTTCCTGACGAGTGCTTTGACGGTGTCGGCTGAAAAAGGGACTTCTGAATCAAATTCCACCACAAAAATGAGCAACATTCTTGTTCCTAGCTAACCGAGCCCTCCGACCCTCAAAGATCGGATAAATTAATATCAGAATTGTTAGAAAAGGCGATTACACTGATTTCGGTACTCGAAACTCATTGTGTACGTCGATTACCTATTTATTATGTCTTTACGATTCTGAAAGAAGGACGAATACATGGCGCGTCTTTGGGAGACTGATCATCAACCGACTCCTTTAGCTTTTCTATTACTCCCGAGAAGACTAACAAACACATTGACGAACTCCAAAACTCACCCAATGTAACGTCAAAGTAGAAGTAAACCTTGTTGTTTAGCCATTTATCGCTAAATAAAGATGCCTGTCGTTTCTTCCGCATCGAGTTCTCCTTAGCAGAGTTTCTCTCGATTGCAGCCATTTGTTTTCTGAATGGTAAAGAGCGATTTGTATTACGAGGTTCTGTAAAATATCTGATTAATGAAGAGCAAATTTCGAACGAACTCTGAAAGGATGATGTCTCCGTTGAACAGGTACTCAGCTACGCCTTCTCTCACATTAATGTCAGGTATATCCGCATCTTCGGTATTGCTCGGGATAATTTCCTATCAAAACCATGTTCAGGAACTTAACACGATACCTTGCATGGGAGAATATTTTCGAGTCAGGCGAAGGTGCGTCGAAGGAGAGATGGAAGAAAGACTTTGGTCAGGGAAAGATAAGAAATATCAAGTAGGAGAAAGGAGGTCTTGCAAAGCTCTGCCTAGTGCCACCAAGGCAGAGTACTGATTTCTTATTTCTTGATTGAAAGAATGGTAACAAAGACCTTGGTAAAAGATACGAAGCATTCCTACATTTGTTGCTTCAACTGGCAAAGCTGGCACTGCAGACTCAGCCGCCGTTCCATTGTTTCCCAGAACTGCACCTCCAAGATTACGGAGCCTCTGGCGTTGGCGTTCCAAATCGACTCCTTTGTATGCCTGGAACGGCCATAGTGATTTGTGATAGATGATAATAAGAATATCTGGAGGAGTCGTAGAATCGAAACCTCACCCTCTGCAGCGACTCTTTCGCGTTAGCCGAAAGACATCTAGCAATTTCGGCACATTCGACGAGAAGTAGAAAGCACCACAATAGGTTCGTCGGGTTCATCCTCTGAATTGTCTATGTACAGCTCTTTGGTTGTACTCCGCACTTGTATGCACATTTAGACAATTATGAGGCTATTACTATACATACGGTAGGGGTGCCTGCCTTTCTTTGAGCATAATCAGGACTTCTCGAACTACGGAATTACAGGCATGGCGGGAAATTTGAATTGAAATTTGTTCGTGTTCAGCAGCTGCACTAAACTGGACTAGAAGATAATAAAAGGGATCAAGCAAGTGCGATTCACTATTTCAAACTTTTCCAGCGTTTTGCAGGGGATACGATTGATAAGAAAGATAAGAAAGCATCAGCTTAGCTGTAGTATGAAAATGTGATGGCTCAACGCATCTTTAGAAAGCAGAGTACATGTAACATAGGATTATGTCGGAAGAGGTGCTAATGGAATGGCAGACCTGAAGTAAAAAGTGCCTGCGAGCGGTACTGAACTGATCATTGGAATTCGGGCAATTTGTACCTATCCACCTACGGCAAGTGATCGTTGGCCTGAGCCGTTGTCAGTAGTGCACTCCTGCTCTCAATGCACTCTCCCCCAGCCATGAGGACAGAAGTCTAGACTCCGAATAATACGCTTATGGTGATCCCACGCCATATGAAACCACTGATTGAGCGGATGGTTGATCTGGTTGAACTTCATAAAATATGAGATAATCACAAACATATAGGGTGGTAAGAAAGTTTTGAGCCGTTTGACGCCTACTATTTCTTTGTTTCCTTATTCAGTTCACAGTGTATTTTACTCCACGATTTTATCACCAATGTTAGTGAGAACCATGATGTCCCTGATAGGTAGATCAGCCATCTTCAACTTGCAGAATTGAGCAGGCTGGAAGCCAAAGAAGTCGCTGACTGCCCGTAAGTCATCACCGACTTTGGTCACCCTTTTCTCAGCTAAAAAGCAACATGGAAGGATGATAATTGGTAGCTGTAGGGGACAGTATAAAAGCAATACGACTATTGCAAAATCGTGTGCCAACCTCATTTCTTTAAATTTTTACTAGTCCCTTTATCGACATAGGGTCCTGCTACATCATTACGAGTGTACACCGAATGTACTCTCGGCCGTTTTTCTCGAACTGCTTCCGCAGGTTTCCAGAGGGGAATTGCAATAACGACAGCAAAGACCATGTCCTCTTCCGATATCATCTTCTTGTACATCATTCCTGCCCTGTGCCAGAAGCAGCATTGGAGAACCTTCTTAACTTGTACTTCCGGTTTTGCCTCCGTAAAAGCGCTTCTGCTAAGGGCAGCAAGACAACGCTGCGTGATTTAAAGAGACCAGGTTTCCTCCTCTCATATTGCCTATCTAGGCTCTTTCAAAGCTGTTTTCAAGAAAGCACAGAAGGCGAGATTGACCAGTGAATGCCCGTGTGAACCACGTGCTGTCGGACGAACGTCCAAGCTCAGTCCACTCAGCCTTTCTCTGTAACGAGGGAATGGAGTCAACTGGTAACTGTGGCACAAGTGTGTTATAGTCCCCTTGCAAGAGCACGAGTGCGTTTTTTCTGGATCCGCTGCGACAGCTTCGAGAAAGGCAGAATTTTCTGCCATAGGAGCCCGTCCCAACCAAGGCTTGTCTTCGAAGCAGGAGTCTCGAGCTATAAAAGGAGATCACGAGAGCTCCGCGATGCAGAAGGTTGTGGTGCCTTCCTCGAATACAGCGCTGGTGTTACGAGTGGTTTCCATCGTTCCAGTGCTGTGCCACCGTCCGTTAAAAATGAAGGCTCAAATATGCTCTTGTGGAAATGACATCGTATCTGAAGTTAAAGAAGACGGTTTGGATATTTACACCCATCGTAACGCTGCTTCGTGAATGACTAACAACTTTCACATGTTAGATTATGGATTCCATTCAGAAGTCGGAAGTTGTGAATCTTTCAAGCAAAGTGGCTCAAGACTTTCTTACCACCCTATAATAATCAGCTAAGCTGTTTTCTTCAGCGTTTTTCAGAACGATTTGTTTTGTTACTTATGAAAGATGTAGTGAGTTGGGCACCACATATACAATTTCAGATCATCTCTTATCAGCCTGTGTATGGTTGAATAACTTATGTTGTGCTCCTTTGCTAGTTTCCTGATGCTCCTTGAAGGATTCCTGTTGATTTTATCTCTGATTACTTTTCGGAGAGCTGGGGTCCTCGCAGATCGTTGTGGTCACCCTCTCGGACGGCTTGTGATCTCTCCATTCTCTTTCAAGCGTTTGATGACTCGATGAACTTGCACCTGATGGAGTTCCAGCGACTTTGGGATCGAGGAATTAGAGAAACCGCCTTTCAACAATGCGACCACTGCCGATCGGTCCTCTAGTGAAACCATGTTCGAATGGAAAAGGGGATACGACTAACTATAGTAACGCTAAATGTAACGGGAAATACGAATAACGAGATAGAAATACGCGAAGATGCAAGGAATGTCCGAAAATGGTTTTCCTAGTGCGCGTAACACTTCATGTGGATCACCCTGTATTAGGTTGAAAAGAACGTCGCTTCTGTTATTTAAAAATGTTATCAAATTGTAGTAGTGTGAGTGTTATGGAGAGTTTCATTGACGGAAGAACAGACCTCATGTTGGTCTAGCTCTCTTTGTACTCGTCTTGTACTGCTTTTCCAGAAAGGCAGGAGTAAGTCCTCGTTCAAATCACACACTTTCATTCATTCATTCGAAATATCCAGTGGATGTGTGATTTGAACGAGGATGATACACAATAATTGTAAAAAGACGAGGTTGCGGTACTCTAACAGGACAAAAACTTTCAGAAAAAACTGTGTTACAAAGATTTAAAAGCGAAGGTGCAGTAGAGGTTGTACTGAAACAGCGGTACATCGCTCTGCAGACCGAGCACTGAGTCCGTGATAAAGTAGAGCAAATGACAGAATATTTATTTATTTATTTATTATGTACACCACAAGGTGCGCCCAAACTACGATTAATAAACAGTCAACTCAAATCAATTGCTTAAATGGTTAAAGTGGAGGAAAACACAAAATAGAACAATGTGAAACTTAAAATTATCAGAACCTAAAAACAAGTTTGAAAAGAAAAAAAGTAAAAAAAACACACAACTCAATACGACGGAATGCTACAAGCAGAGCCGTTTTACAAACACTGCTAAACTTCAAAAGTTAGAAACAGACATTACTAAGACTAATAAAACACAATCCTCAAAAATGTCCAATCAATTCGATATACTCGAGCCATGTAGCCAAGTGATAGGCAAAGTATGCCGCCTGTCAGAGTTCAAGCTTAAACTAGACACCTGTCACAAATAAGTGGCCATGAGTAACAAGGGTAGTTATGTCCACCACCTTGTCTTATGCCAGTGGATTGTTATGGAAGTAGGAGTAACTAGAATAGCTTAATTCAGCTAAGTAACGTCCAAAGTTGACCACAAGGCTCGAACAGTCCATGTGTAGCTCCACAGCAGGGGTTTTCCAGTGCAACTGACCGTGTCATACCAGCGCGGGCCCGACCAGAAATCTTTGATGGGGACCCCTTTGAGCTAATTACGCACGCTGGGCGCCGGCCCTGGGGAGCTAACTACACAAGACTAGTCTAACCACTGTGTCCAACACTGCGGGCAACACTCAACCGCTGGAGACAGCTAGTGAGAGAAAAATAGTATACACCCTGGCATAGATAAAGGTTAGAGGGTGGTGCGAAATAGGGAGGACTATCTAACTGAAAGCCAACCGCATTCTAATAGGAACTGACAAGTAATGCCATAGGCAATAAAAGACTATGCTACATGGCACGGTAACAATAAACGAGTTCACTGGACAGTTCAGAGTTCAACAATACCAAGCACATTTAGAAGGTCAATTTCGCTCAATTTTCTTTTGAATTTATTGCTCGAGTCGACAGCCATAATATCCGGGTGCAAGCGTTGGAACCACCTTGCACAACGACGAAAGAGCGTGTCATGCACAGTATTGTACCTCCTTCGAAATGTCCTAGGATACTGTACATTAAAGAACGGACGTCTTGCACCAGGAGGACGAAAGATCCAAAACTTGCTAGCCCGCAATTTAGTACATCCACGAAGAACTCGGAAGCAAAATACCAGATCATGAACTACCCTCCTAACTTGCAACGACGGAAGGGAAAACAATTTTAGTCTCTCAGGATATGAGCAGACTTGACGGCCAACGTCCTTCGAGATACGTCGAAAAAGGATTCGGGTGAAAACACGCTGAACATTTTCAATATACTTGATCTTGTTTTTGGTTGCAGGACTCCATATGACAGAGGCATAATTTAGATGTGGCAAAACATAGGATTTGAAGAGCTTGAGCAGGAGACCTGCTTCAGTACAACGAACCGCTCGAAGAATAGCAAACATTACCGCTTGAGCTTTCTTAACGACATTAGTAATGTGAACCGAAAATTTCAGTTGAGAATCGAAGGTGACCCCGAGATCCTTCTTAACTTCAGACACCGAAAGGCATTTCTGGTCAATATAATATATCGGTTCAGCAGTGCAGCTCCCAATTTTCATAACAGTACACTTATCCGGATTCACTGGTAAACCCCATTGCTGCGACCAAGTAATCAACTTATCAATGGCGTTTTGCAGGAAGCCGCAGGCCATCTGTCGAGTGCTTTCGTCAAAACACACATATAGTTTCAGATCATCTGCGTACATTAAAGTGTTAACTTCAGGGGATGTCCTCAAAATCGATGGGAGGTCTAACGTATACAGTATAAAAAGTAATGGAAAAAGAACATCCCCCTGTGGTACGCCACTTCCACATGAGAGAGGTGAGGAGAAACTGTAACCTACCTTAACGGACATAAATCTGTCTTTGAGGTAATATGTTACAGCGCTACAGCCAAAGCCGAGCAGCTACGGCGATGGAGTCCTTCTGCAATAGCTGCGCCGACTGCGCTCTCTAAAGACGGTACCTTTCGTGTTTGGACCACTATAGGCGGTGCGCACGAAAAATCAAAGGTATGACCACACACCTCACGTCACCTTTCTGCAGGACAATGTATCCCTTGTTATCGCCCAATGCGTAACAAAGCGATCCTACTGAAATAGCAAAAGCGTGAATTCGACTGTAACGGTGGCGTTACTGCTCCCGTTGCGTCTTTTCGGTATTGTAAAGATAAGGTTTCACAGAGCGCTGGAGCCTTCACATTGTAATGTTAGGGTAACGGCTTCGCCGTCACTTCTGACAACTCGTTCTCGACCACATATTTAAGGCCGTGACGGAGGACGTTCGGGAAGCTTCTTCCCCTTCGCTGGCACCGACGACGGATACTCGCCTGAAGCCTCCGATTCATTCTCGTCACTTCGGGTCCACGCTTCCACCAGGACCGAAGACGTCGCCTGTTCCTTGATCTATATTGTTATTGTACTCTCATCTATACGCTGATAAACTATTACAATCAGACTGCGTACGCCGCACACCTAGTGGGACTAGCCCACATATGACTACATGTACTTTATGTATGTTTAATACCCACGAATAACTTTTGGAAAAGTACAAAACAATTCCACAAGGAAGGTCCTGATAAGAATAAAGGAGCCTGGTCTCCATAGATTGCCTGGTTCGTTGGAAAGGAATTCACAGTTGCGGGTTCACTTGTTGATAACGGAGTTCGGAAAATTGGTGGTCAAGTGTTCAAAAATCTCCACTATGGCGCGCGCGGGAATTGTGGGGTGGATAGTTCGATACTTGCAGGAGGCGGGGGATCGAGATTCAGCAGTGGACACTCGTGCAGGACGTACGCCAACGACCCGTGCTCACGTCGTCCCTCCCTACTATCCAACTTGTTTTACCCTAAAGTCTCATAGATAAGACCGCTCGTGCGCGCGACGCTGCGGCGCCGCGCAGCGAGTGATTGCTGCACTCGCTCGATGTACGTTGAGTTTTTATTTTTGCTTATTTATTCAAAATAACAATCAAACGGTTTAAAACAAACTCTAAAAGGTTGCGACCTATTAGAAGATTGCCTATAAGCATTGAATTCGTGAAACAGTTCACTCCCAGCTCGACTGGAATGCATAGAATCGAACAGCACATTGACTGACATTAACAAAATCCCATGGAAAACAAGAATAGGTCAGAATAGGTCACGATTCATCAGAGTAGGTCACGATTTTGGTGGCCGTTTTGCGAATTTCGCTCAAGCGAGGCATTTGTCACCATCTACGGATCCTCCAAAGCTTCACCTGAGCGAAAAACGCGAAATGAACATAATGAACACAAAAAATGAACATCATATTCGTGACAAACGTCCCCGAAAATTCCCTTGAGTTGAGGCAAATTTAGAGACCCTATGTTGACTTCCCAGGGTGGTATTGAGCCTAAAATACAAATCCTAAAATAATCCTAACGGGCAATCCTAGCGAAGTATAAAAAAACATTGGATTCGTAATGAGCACCTCCGAGAACGCCCCTCTGCGAAACTGGGGCGAATTCTGATGAAAAGCAAAAAATAAAGTTAATGTGTAGCGCTCTGCTACGGAAGGCGACCGATCGATACGCCGCGCTGCCGTTCGCGCAAGGCGGTCTTATCTATGAGACTTTAGGGTAACTTGATCTTCTTCTTACAATCGCCGAGTAAAGCTATTCCTTTTTTTGCTATCTTATCGTGCTCGCTTATGGTTAATAAATTGTTGTTTGTCTTCGTCTAGCGTTCGAACGGCAAGGTAATTTTCCTTCATACCGGGCAAGGGAACTAATTAACACAATTAACTCACTCGCTCGAGACGCGGCGAAAGCGTAATGATATGTGTACGGTATTTATTATGTGGTCATCCTCTAATTAGGAAATCGTTATTCCTCATAATTTCTTTAGGCAGTCCTCATTATTTCAGTAGGGAAGAAAATCGGTTATAAAATACCTTGAACGCGGAGTCGGGCAAACTCGTTCACATGTCGAGCTGGATCAGATTATCTTGCAAGATCAACGTACTCCCTGTTGCGCCATTATGTTCGATCTTTGAGCTCATTGCTGGACAAAGATTGTTGTCTTTTTAAGTTTTTCTTTATCAACTGTTCTATGTTGTTCTCTCTTGTTTGTTATTTGGTTCTCGCTTTGAGTTTCATTTTCTATGACTGCCTTCTTGAATAAATAAATAAAATAAATGAATGGCAGACAGAACATTCAGCCCTGTAGATTCACAGCCTTCTATCCATACATGCATATTTTCAAAAGAGAATCATCAGATGTATATTTGTTAATTATGATTTAATCGTCGAGGCTAGACAAAGCGGTACTGTAAGGCCTTTATTGGTTCTCTCTTACTTCTCATTCATTCCTCCAGAGACCGAGACACACCCAATTTATATCTATAGGGTGTTAAGAGAGTCTTGGAGAGTCTTGAGCCAGTTTGCTTAAAAGTTTCAGAACTTCCGACTTCTGAATTTTATCCATATCCTAACATGTGGTAGTTGTTGATTATTCACGAAGCAATGTTACGATGGGTATAAATAGCCAAGCCCTATTCCTTTATTTCAGATAAGATTTCATTTCCACAAGGACATATTTGAGCCCTCATGTTTAACGGACGGTGGCACAGCACCGGAACGATGGAAACCTCGCCACGGCGAAGACCATCCGGAATCTTCGTCTGGAAATCTTTCCCACTACGGATATTCTGAGGGAGTCTGCACCTTGGCAGACGGGTAAGTCGTTCAGTGGACACCGGACCAGGACGAAACCTGCCGTTTTATATATGTAGCCAAAATGCGAGGATCAGTGATGGGAAACGTTTGTATTAGGAACTGGAAGGAGTTCGCGCTGTCTTGGACCACCCACATACTACGGTTTCGGACTGTTTCGAACAATTAGTAATTACCGATCAGGGTTATGCCATTTCGTTTGTGCGTCGCTCACCTAAGCCCGACACAGGTGTAGTTACCTCTAACCAGCTGTCAGCTCAACTATTGGCTGTAGAAGGATCAATTCAACCTTTTCATAACGTGATTCAACGTCTCTGTGAAAAAAATAATATTCTGGTTATTTTTCTTCACGCAGCCCTGCGCACGGCTCATACGCTGGTAATGCGTTGTCCTTTGGCTCGCCAAGATTTGGTTGCTTCTCACTTAGGTAATGGATTTGTGAAGGGCCGTCGGTGCGTACCGGTACCGATGAGCTCTATCCAGCTTTTTCCTTTCAATGGTTCGTGCTTGAACTTTCTACATATCTCTTTATCTTTGCATAGCGGCTCTCGCTGGTATGCGTTTCTCAATCCTACCACTGGTGAAATAAGGAGCAAGGCCGTTCGCATCAGTTGCGATGCAGTTTCGTCGTTGTATTTATCCGGTAATTCTACGCTATTGCAGTTTTCACCTCCTGGCGGTAAACGCGCACTTCTTCCAGTATCTCTGAAGAATGTCCAGACTTCCTCAATTTGCATCTCTATCTTTTGCTTCCTCACTTTGCATCTTTATCTTTTGCACCGCGACCAACCACATTCCATAACCGGCACTATTGTATTATAGTTGAAGTACCGCACTAAATCTCGTTCAAAACATGCCAGTTAGGAGTAATCGGCTATGGTATGAACGATTCTGAAGCTCGCTAAGTGCGTAAATTCCTGGTAAGTCCGTTATCTTAGGTTTTAGGGACGAGGAACCCTGCGAAATAGCGGCGTGAAACGCAGAGAAATGCGTACCGTCTCGTAGCCCTCTGCATCAGCGTTGGGGCGCAATAACTTCACCCTGACGCTAGATTCGTTGTCGGTGTTAGCGCCAGAGCTTGCTAGGGCATAGATATTGATATACGCGGTACAGCGAAGCTCCTGACGATGGCAGACCAGCAGAAGCGTTTCGAAGAGCTTCATGGGTTCACGATGAAAAACCTGTATGAGATATTACAGCTCTCAGATCAGGAATTCAACGGCTGGCTGCGAGATATGAGATTGCTTCCTGGACCACCACAATGTCGCCGCTGCGAAGACAGATGCGGCTGAATTCTAGCGAAGACAAGTGGATCTGTCACTCACTAGGTCTTGTTGTCGAGGTTCCACTAAACCAACTATTGGAATGAAGAATTCGTCGTTCTTCACATTTCGCACCTGAACCCGAAATTAATATTCGCACTTAGTTACCACTGGATCAGAGAGTACGGACGAGCAGAAAATCTTAGTTAAGAGCTGGGAATCAGTACCAAGACTGTCATTCAGTGGCAACAGCTCTTCAGATATATTCCTGCGATGCATCACAGCCGAAATCGAGTTCGCATTGGAGGGCCTGGAGTCACTGTGCAGTTAGACAAGACTCTACTCACTCGCAGAAAGTGCAACAGAGGCAGAGTCGTCCGAAGTCATCAGTGGCTCTTCGGAGGAATCGGGGTCGGCTGTGGACGGGCATTTCTGAATCTGGTACGACGACGCGATGCCCAAACGCTTGAAAGGATTATTTGCCGACACATCTTACCGGGTACCACGATTGCATGTGATTCATGGAGAGCGTACAACAACCTAACAAGCCTCCCCAGGCTTTACAGCCATCTTATTGCTAACCACAGGATGAACTTCGTCAACCCGACTACGGGCGCTCACACGCAGAACATAGAGAGCTGTTGGCAGAAACTGAAGATGATGTCGAAGAAACGATGCGGATTCAACAACAAGCGATGTGTCTCTACGAGTTTCTGAGGCGACGGGGATTCAGAGATCAAGAAGGACTGTTTTTCAAGTTTTGGGATACGGTAACCATTTTTTATCCTTGTTAATGCTGCTTGAGACACTTGCACAATAGCTGTGACCCTGGGTGTAGAGCCTCAAACGTGCGCGTAGGCATGATGCCTCAGCCGCTGTTAGGACCACCACTATAGTGCTTATCCCATGTATTCAGGCCTTAGCCTAAGCATCCTTCTCCAGCGTTCACAGGTATAGTGAAAATGCTTAGCTTTGTATTGATGATCGCATGTTATCGCCAACAAAGAAAGAAACAAAATTGGTGGTGTTGTCCGAGCCTCCACGTGGTGCCACTGGAAACTCCCCGACCAATCAGGGTGAGCTAAACGCGGGCTTCGTGTGCCTGGGACAACGAACCTAGCGTCAGAGTGAAGTAATTGCACCCCAACGCTGATGCAGAGAGCTACGAGACAGTACGCATTTCTCTGCGTCTCACGCCGCCACGTGCTATTTCGCAGGGTTCCTCGTCCCTAAAACCTACTCAGATGCGCAAATGCAGGTAGCTCGTAGGCACGTAGCAGGTGCACCTGATCTCGCAAACCTCGACGGTGATTGGTCCTTGCCATTTGCGGGGGGAGCCGAACTTTCAGGAGACATAGCTGCACAGAGTGAGAGGTAGGAAATCAGAGGAGAGGATTTTGCCGCGACACCTGCATCCCAACCGCTGACTGACAGTCCGCGCGCTCTGATTGGCTGGCCACGCCCCTTTGCAGGTTGCTTGCCAGGATTACATGACAGCTCGTTCATCTGGCAACGAGCCAACGCGGCGCGCGGTTTTTCGCACAACGTCTCGCACTCTCTTGCCGGTCATTGTGGTCTCGTTGATGTCTTTGGTGTCTGCAACACTCCACAGCGCCAATGCACTTTTACTCTGCACTAATCAACTTACCGCTCTTCTGTGCTAATGTTCCCTTTTCGGGTGAGACCGTTACTGTGCTACCGCCTCAATAAAGAGGTCGAAGGGGTAAAAAGCGACATCATGCTATTATTGAAGGAATCAAGGAAGGGTAAAACAGAGCAAAGCATCGTTTGCTACAAGTGGATTGCACGAATGTCTTGGTTTTCTTCAAAAAAAAACCCAAAATAATTCAATTAAAAGATTCTGTTGATGATAAAATCAACAATCTTTTATAAGATTTTAACAATAACATTCAAATTAAACATACTAACAAGCCAAAAGTAAAAATTAAACGCGTAGAACTCAATCAACTAAATCATATTAACTCGGAAATGGAATTTTTGGAAAGTCGAAAATCACATTGAATTAAATCCGAGCACTTTTTTCAAAACACCAAAAATTCAAAAGTGAAACGGAGCAACACCCACCTTAATTAAAATTACGCATGACTGTAATATACCCACACTTAACAACAAGAACAATAACCCGAGAACCTCTTCTATAATAAAATAATTAAATAAACTAGAATAACTTATAGACATTTTATTAATTATAACAAACATTGATGTTAAAAAACTCTTCATCAAACAATTGAATTATTCATCGTTATTGATAACCTAGCTAACAAAAAAACTACTAAAAACAAAAAATATATATAAAAAAACTGCAGGAAAATCCTAGGACAAACTTAGAAGATTTGTACAAAACCTGTTACTTAACTATCTTTTGCGCTTAAAACAAATGCGCTTCTCATGCTATATTAACAACAATCCTCATCCACAACAGCTAGATGGGACAACATTGGGAGGTCGTCGCGCTCTGATCACAACCGCGCGCTGGCCGCTCCGCAAGAGATGGTTTCATCCGTCTTTTTCTCTGCGTCTCTTAGTTCGCGCGTAACGGAATCTTTGGTAAACGAGTTGTCGGGCAACCGCTTGCCAGCAGTATACGGCAGAGCGCCTGCCACCCCCATCGGGTCCCGAGGGGAATCGCCTGAATTACGCTAGGAGTGGACGAGTCGGCATAGGTCAAGCCGACAAATCGTCCTGCGGGCGATTTGCAGCCACCTGGGGCCGTATGCTCGTCTCTCCCGGCCGGGCGATGGGCGCCCTTCGCCCGGCCGGGTTAGTGCGAATAGACACAACTCAGTGTGTCTATTCGCCCACACTCTGCCGGGCGAAGGGCGCCCATCGCCCGGCCGGGAGAGACGAGCATACGGCCCCTGGACAAAGGGCAGAGGGTCCCGCCACGACGGCCGGGTTTTTGTGGTCACGTGCCGAATGACGAAATATCGGCTCATTTAATGCCACAGGCCTTCTCTTGACCCCTCTTTCATTTTTTGTCTTTCTGTTCATTTTCGCTATTCTTCTCGTGTTTTTTGTTGTTGTTTGTTTTTTTGTTTTTCAGGAACTCATTGGCGGTCAGTTATGGGAGTGTATTGTGAACATGAGGGAAGTGAAACAACTCCAGAGTGAATGCGTACAATTGCCAAAGTCGTCTGACGCTGTCGTTACGAGACTCATGGAGTTCGTGAACAAGCAGACTCACACCATTGTGGGAATGGCTGCCATGGTCAGCCGGTGATATTTCTGCGATCCGTTGTTCAATTTTCCGTGATAGTGATCATTTATAGCTCGATTCCGCGTTTGAGTTCGTTAGAGACCTGCGTCAAAAACTTCGGCGAGCAGAGGGAGCTGTAGCGAGGTGCCGCACGCCCACACTACCTGACGGTGTCTAACTTAGCAGTCGCCATTTGACAAAAACATGGGTAGTCGAGGCAAACCCGCCCTTCAAGGTATCTAATATCAAGCCTTATATGTCGCAATGATCAATACCCTATCCCTGACTATTTCTGTGCGTTCAACCTGAGTGAGCTGCTCGCCTCTTGGAGTTTGCCGGTGCGCACCCGAAGAGAGGACCACCTCACTCATGCGACCGATTTTTTGAGGCACTACTTCGCCAGAGTAAGCGTTAGTATAAGTGATAAGGATTGACAATATTCATTATGACTATGTTAAGGCGTGCGAACCAGCAAACGAGGTGTAGGCGTACACCTACAGAACTAGTGGTCGCTTCATCAAGAGCGACACTCTGAAGGACCTCCCGACGAACGTCGTGGAGAAGCTTATCGGTCAGATGTGATGTCCGAGTTTTCGCGGTATGGGAAAGTTTCAAGCTGACTGAAAATTTTACCACAGGTTGCTGTTTGGATGGCGTAGGCCTGGGGGCGAGCGAACTGGAGCTGACCGCGGAACATCTTATTGTACACCCAACGAGGTTAATTTAGTAGTGGTTCTCTGTCAATTAGAGGTGACACATTTAATTTGCATCAGAGACTGGACCAACTTGGGCAACAACGATTACGCAAGAGCGAAAGCATTCGTGGCGCTCAAGAAGCAGCGCGAATCCTGGATCTACAACTATCGTGTCGCCATCGCACGAGCGATGTGAGTTGTTTTAAATAAATACGACATAAATTCGATAAGCACAGCCGCTTTTTTTTCTAGGAATGAAATACGCCAATACGTCGACGGTACCGACGAGACGCGAATTGTACCTGCTTCCGTAAGTGTCTTCCCTTAGTTCCATTTGCAGCTCATTCTCGTCCCTGTCAAACTCCGGTTTCAGAAGAATGGTCGCAAAGTGCCTCGGGCCCGTCCGTCCACCGCGGTAACTGTTTGATCCAACGCACGGATTCCAGTGCGTCACACTCACGAGCATCAATGCCAACGATTTTTCTAGGCAATGATTTTTCTGGGACCAGGTGAAGCGAATAATATTTTTATACGTCCAGCGAAGAAAAAGAAGACCGACTGGAGGGGCGCTCTTGAGTTCGTGGAGGGCTTGATTTCATGAAAATTTGATTTCGAACGTTTATTTGGTCTCATCAAAAATAAACCCATCAACTCAGGAGCCGCCCTGGAGAATTGCATGTTATTTTTGTTTTTTACTCATTTGTTGTTTTATCATTTGTTGTCGAATGTGGACTGGGCTCATAACTTGGTGCTAGTTTCAACTCCCAGCCCGTTTGAGATTGCTCAAGTTGGAATTGGTACTCGGAGTTGAAGCTAGCAGTTAGTTAGATGCCAGGTTTACATAGCTGTCTGTATAATGTGTATTTTTTGTGTGCCACTCACTTTGTGTCTTAAGCCTGACCTCTTGACTTAACCTCTTGACTAACGGCCACGTAACCTAAACTAATCTTAACGAATACCTAACATTTCGTTAATCTTAACGAATACTTAACATTTCGTTAGCTTCAAAAAAAGTAACAGTAGGTAACTGGACTCTGATATAAGATCTCCTAGAGATTTTTTAGCTCGGTAACTGGATCTCGACGAAGATGTCTTATATAATAGAAAAGTGCCTTGAAAAAGGTGAACGTTTTATGTTGATTGAAAGATGTAATAAATGACAATAATTGTTAAATTGGGTTTTATTCACAGTTGACACACACACATACATACAAAATACAAGGTAGGGTAGGGTAGGATTAGGTGGTAGGATATAGGTAGGTGTAGGTGGGTAGGTAGGGTAGGTAGGTGTAGGTAGTGGGGGCACTTATGTAGGTAGGCTAGGCATTAGGTCGGAAAGAAAGCCGTTTTCCCGAAATTTGTGGATTGAATTTCTCCGAAAAGTCCCTGCGGAGTTTTAATGTACTCAGCGGAAGGGAATTTTCGACTTCTTCGGATCTTGTGATGTTGTGTTTTCCTTGTCACTGAATGATTTCAGTCGTAAGACTGATCAACTGAAAACTTGGAGTGAGAAAAATTGGAATGCAAAAATTTAAAAAAAAAGAACTTTGCGTTATCAAAATGTTCATTAATTCTTTTGATTCTCTTGTTTTCTGGAATCTGCTGTGTCAGAGAGTGAACTTTAACGGCCACTTTTCGTTCCTCGTTTTTCGTTTATCTTTCCAGCAAAATTTCTAATCAAGGCTTCTGGAGATGAAAATGCTGATACCAAAAAGGTATAATATTCCCCTTTGAACGAATTGTGGCTAGGAAAATATGTTGAACCAGAAAGTAGGAGTCCTCTAGAAAATAGAGGTTTCAGTAGGAAAAACTCTCTCCGTGAAGTCGCAATTTTGACATTCAAAAACTTGTGAAAATTGGAGATCTCCTACTTAACAGCCTTTTTCCGTGAAGTCGCGATTTTGACATTCAAAAACTTGTGAAAAATGGAGTTCTCCTACTTAACAACATTTTTCCTTGAAGTCGTAATTTCGAATGTCAAAAACTTGCGAACAATGAAGTTTTCAGCGGAACAATAGCCGTATTTTTATAAAGAAAACCGCTCCCTCCCGAATGATATCAAGTTCTTCTAATTTTTTTAAGGAATATTTTTTCGCAAATTTTTCCAAGAGAAAGAACAATCGCTGTTGGCAGAAACCACATTAACTTTCGACTCCTCTCTTTGGGAAATGAAAAATTGGGAAAATCGAAATGGCAAGGAAAAACACATCACAGCCTCTGAAGATGCGAGAAAATCCCTCTTGAGCAGTTCCCAAAAACTCCCGGGAAGTTTTCGAGGATTTTTCAAAACACAAGTTAAAAAATTAGAAAAATGGGATACATTAGGTCGAATAGGCAGGGTAGATAAGGTTAGGTAGTAGGATAGATAAGGTGTAGGTAGTATTATGCACTACTAGTACTAGTATACTAGTACTAGTACTACTACGGGCACGGGTAGCACGGGTACGGGTAGTACGGGGTGCTACAGGGACGGGTAGTACGGGTTCGTGTAGTAGGGGTACTGACGGGAGGGACAAAGAGGGGGTAACTGAGCTCTTGGGGTGCGGCGTCGCACGCGACACAGACACACCTGCAAGGCGCCCGCTAGCAGCAGCTCAGGAGCCTGCTCGGGGAGCGCGACGTCGCGCGCGACACGTTCAGCTCAGGAGCCATGAAATGCACCCAGCAGTATCGATCGCCAGGGAGGGGTGAGCAGTAGTGACTCCTGAGGGAACGCCCATTCTCCGCCCACTTTAGCACACCCCTTGCTGTCACCCTAGAATGACGCTCGCTTCTTAGCTGGATGTTACCTGCTACTGTTACCTGAGTACGGTAACGGGATAACCACGCATTTCCGCACTTAACGACCATCAGATTCGTTCATACCATAGCCGAATACCCCTAATAGCTATGCTTTAAACGAGATTTAGTGCGGTACCTCAACTACTATAGTGCCCCATAACCTAATGTTGACTAATTTCAGTGAATTCGCACCCGACGAGCAGCTGCAGGAATTATGCGCTGCCCGCGATCAAAAAAACTGGACCACGGAGGAGGGGGCGTGTCAGGAGACCTCCAAAGCGGAGGGCTTTGCAGGCGCAAGAACGCCGTAGGAAGCAAAAACGGTTAGAGATGAGTGACCGAAGGATAAAGATTGCTCCAAACAAGTTCCGACTTTCGCGCGTCTCTTCTAGACGAGATGTGAAGGATTTCGTTATTCTTTTGCCTTTGTACTCCGAAGGCGGCAGCGTCGGTTTTCTGTGTGTTACCTCCCCCTTTTGCCTCGCTGTGAAGTTGTATTTTGTTCGTTATTTTCTTTGAATTGTATACTCTTCGATATTACTTCGAATAAATCAGTTTTTCTTTGTGAAAGGTTGTGATATCTGTTGCGTCGTTGATCGACAGGTACTTCTGACCTCCATTACATCCGTCCTATAGGAAGTTCTGTGGCCCGAATCAAGATCTGGAACGAAGTCGTACATCATCCTATTCATTTTACCAAAACACATTGTATTCCTAGCCATGCTCACGCTTACAACGTCATCCTAGGCAATCCTGCGTAAATCATCCGCCTGGTCTGTTGATTACGCTAAACTTATCTTCTATATGGGTCTTCAAGAGATTCAAATTTCAACTTGTTCTCCACAGGCACAGCCAAACCCAGCATCATCCTTTATCTTCCGCTCTAGTCAGACCACCGTATTACAGCCGTGAAGGGAGACTGGTTCCCTGTTATGTTGCACAAATCCTTTCAAGTGCTGGGCCACTAATGGCGTCAGATAACGTTTTGAACGATGACGCATTGTTCGTAGAACAAGCTGTTTTCTACAGTGATCGAGCTCTCGTCCTCGTTTCTAACCCTACTTCGGCGAAGCAGGCAATTCTTTAATAAACAGCGTTTAACAGCCGCAGAAGTCCTTCATGAAGCCGCTGACGGGACACTTTCAAACAGAATTCACGCAGAAGTCACTCCAGAGCCGTCACCCCAGGGCGTCTCAGATTACCCAATGGGTTTACCCAGGAAGTTTCGAACAACAAGGCTGAGGAATGCGCAGAGGCGTTGAAAAAGTGTTCCTCCTAGTTCTATTCCCCCTTCTCGAAAGATTCTCCTATCGAATTAAGGTCAGAATTGAATCAGCGGCTCTACAAACACCAGCTGGTCAGCGGGGTCGGGCGCTTGGACCGATGACTCTTGCTCCACAACTGTAACTGTCCGATTAGCAACCTGCCATTTGTTTATAAACCTGAATGGTTATTCACAGCGCGCTCCTAGCTGCTCACACTTCAGTACAGCTGAAGCGCGCGCCTGCAGGATGCTGCTTTCGACAGCTATAACACCAGCAGCAATTGGAGTAATCACTTCCAGCCAGAATGTGGACCTCTACGCCATGGATGCAGTACGAGGACAAGAAAAGGACATTGTAATACTCTGCACCACTAGGTCGCACTTCGAGGCCGAACGGAGTCAATTCCTGAATGATCCGATGATTGAATGTGGCGCTTACGCGCTGTACGCACGGCTTGATAGTTCTAGGTCATACGTGCTCGCTCAGGCTGCTGTCTAACTGGAACACCATGCTCGAGTGGGCTAAAGGCCGTTGCACTTGCTGCGCGGTTCGCGACCTGCCGGATCTGTTTCTCTAACTTTATGAAGTACTTTTCATCAATACTCCCTACTACTCACATTATCACTTTTCCTTTCCCTTACATACTCATTATTTTTGCCACGTCCGAGGACGGACGTATTTTGATGGGGGGAGGTGTACTGTTGGGGTAACGACTCTGCCGTCACTTCTGATGACTCATTCTCAACCACATATTTAAGGCCGCCACGGAGGACGTTCGGGAAGCTTCTTGCCCTTCGCTGGCACCGACGACGGATACCGTACCGCCTCGCCTGAAGCCTCCAATTCCCTCTCGTCACCTCGGGTCCACGCTTCCACCAGGACCGAGGACGTCGCCTATTCCTTGATCTATATTGTTATTGTACTGTCACCTATGTGCTGATAAGCTATTATAATCAGACTGCATAAGGGGTGGGCATACTCAACGCGACAAATTCGCCGCGAATTTGCGCAGTGTTGAGAGAGAGCGCAGACGAGCAGAGCGCTGCCGCGAAGGGCGCGGACTCGTCGCGGGTAGGGCATACTCGACGCGACAAATTCGCCGCGAATTTGGCGCCGGCAGCCGCCGGTGATGACGTGGCACCGCGGCAATGCCGATTGGTCCCGACCATTCGGTATTGCCGCCGTCCTCGGGGGAGGAGCCAGCGGCGAAATTGAACTCCGCCCTCCCACTCGCCGCTCAGCGCCAAATTCGCAGCGAATATGGCGCGTGTAGTATGCCCTACCCTGTACGCCGCACACCTAGTGGGACTAGCCCACACACGATTACATGTGCACCCCGGTGCAAAATTATAAGTTCACCCTGCAATTTGTCCATAACTACCCGAAAAAGCTAAAACCGAGATACAGTAATGTTACTATGATATTCCTCACTATCGAAAACCTACATACACAAATTCTAGGCACGGTGTTTTACCATTGCAAAGAAGTTACGAATTTTCATTTAAGAAATAGGTACACGGACTGGTGCAAAATTATAAGTTCACTTCGAAAAAAGTGACCAATGTTAAAAATTTCAACAAGCAAATTGAATTTTATTCTTCGCTACATCACCTTTCTTATGAACAACATTAAACATTCTATCTGGCACGCTTCGAATAAGGTTAAAAAGAACAGTTTGCTGTGTATTAGCCTATGCATCAAGTATGGCCTCCTTCAGATCAGAAACCGAAGCGTAAGTGGTTCCATTTTTGTACATTTGGTGTACAAGAATTCCTCACAAGTTCTTTATCGGGTTTAGATCTGGAGAACAACTTAGCCACACCAGAAGTGGGATTTTATGGGAACTAAACCAGTTCATTGTTCACCTCGACGCATGTATCGGGGCATTACCCCTACGTAATCTTCTGAAATAAGATGAAATATTATCTATAAGCCCTTTATGGTAGTCTTCGCTGCCCCTGCAACACTAAACAAAGTCCATCGCAACAGTTCCATAACCACAAATCACAGCCCAAAGCGTAACACTTACCCTGCCAAAGTTTCGCCTTGAGGATATTCGAGGATCTTTCCTCAAATCCCTCCAATAGCATCGATATCTGTCGGGTCCATCGAGATTCCACTATTTTTCGTCGGATGATATCACGAAAAGTGAGAAAAACGCTTTTCTGCACCCCCAAAAAATTAAAGGCTATCTGGACTCATCTCCTTCCATTTGTGCTGATGTGTTCACGGGCGAACACCAACTTGGCAGCTTTGTGGTCCTTCGTCAGACAAAATCTACGTTCCATGACTTGATGAACGCTGTGTGGACTGCGATTCAAGCATAGTGGTATCGTCCATTCCGAGTATAGGGGGTCCAATTAACGTCGCAGTTCCATCGCGGACAAGGTGCTGTTAGAGTCCTCTCAAACTAGAAGGCTCTCATCTCTTCTAGACAGCTTCCTTTTACGACCACATTTTTGTTTTCTTCTGTGGACATCCGTGTCCTTCAGATAACGATTGATGCAGCACAAAGACCGTCTTAGTTGAGCTGTTACCTTTTTGTTTGAAAGGCCGGCCGCATGGAGAGCATCTACTTGAGCTTCCTCGAGCAGGAGAAGCTTGGTGCCTTTCGGCATTACTGTTTCATACATGTTTTAGTTGTCTCTACGTTTTTGACCTATTTGTATCGCGAGTGAAGCGTGAAAATTCTCGTTATAACCGAATGATTCCAAGTGAACTTATAATTTTGCACCGGTCCCTGTCCCTATTTTTTAAATGAAAATTCGTAACTTCTTACATTGGAAAGGCACCGTGTCTAGAATTTGTGTATGTGGGTTTTTGATAGTGAAGAATATCATAGTAACATTACTGTATCTCGGTTTTAGCTTTTTCGGGTAGTTATGGACAAATTGCAGGGTGAACTTATAATTTTGCACCGTGGTGTATTTTATGTGGGTTTAATACCCACGAATAACAATTCGTTACAGGGTTTGTGATCTCTCATTAATTCACCATTTTTAATGATTTTAGCATTATGAGTTGAACACTTTCTTATAAGAAGGGCATCCGACGGTGATGCTTATTGTTGTACGCCAAGAACTATTATTCTGGTTGCCCATAGGGCATGGAACTGACTACTTTTGTCTATTTAGCTTAACGAAATACGTTCGATTTCGTAGATCATATTCCTTAGGAAGAGTTTGAACCACACATGCTTTTATGCTTTTTTAAAGCAACGCATGGCGTTGGTGTTCTGTGCTTCCAAAGGAAGGATGTTGAACTTTTGGAAAAGTACTGTCGGCAAGCGGACTCCCTTCTTTATTAATCATCAGTAAAACGCGCTCCAACGCCCACCACTTATAGGAAGCACTCCGGCTATGGGTCCTGCAACGACAGCGATGGCGTAGGGAGCGTTGCCGCGAAATCAGAGGCCCACGGCCATTCGAGGACGACACCAACTCCGGTAGCAGCGGTTGGCGTTTTTATTACTGCTTTGTTTTCCGTAGAGTTTATTGCGTTTCGTTCAACATTTTGAGTTCTCGGTTTTCACTCGTTCTAGTTGGTATTCTCACCCATTTGGTGATAGTTGTTGTTGAGTTCTTTTTATCATTCCTGAGTATCCTCACGATTTAAATCTCATTCTATTATACGATCTCTCACGGATTTGTGTCTCCTCAGGGAATTAGCGCCGGTATAGCATTTTTTGCAGTAAGCGTATTTTATCGGTTGAGTCTGTTTACTTAATAACGTCTTTCTAGTTAATCTCATGGAGCAATAATTGTCCTAAGTCACTTCGTTATCCTTACCTCGAAGTTATCGCATTATCTATTTCGTTCTTCTTATTCATAATTGTTCTCACTGAAGTTACCTTGTTATTTTTATCTCGAAGCTAGCGCTGTATTCCTTTTGTTCTTCTTGTACTCGAAGTTATTGCATTATTTCTTCGTCCTCCTTACCCATACCTCAGGAAACTCTATCCATTTCGTTAGCTCAACCTCGTTACAATTATCGATATTCGAATTGCACTCACTTGATTGCACTCACTTGTGTTTATCGTTTAGTTACCGGTTTAATTACCCAAGTTTGAGGTGCCGTAATAAATCGTGGCAAGTTTGTGTCGTTAAGTGGACTGACGGTCGAAGGCCGATTGATTCTTGTGAAGAAATTTATCCGCGTGGCAGGCAGCTCTCTACTCTAACTGTGTTTGAGGCCGTCAGCTCAAGTATAAAACAACTTCATAAGAAAGTCCTGATAAGAATAAAGAAGCCTGGCTTCCATAGATTCCCTGGCTCGTTGGAAAGGAATTCACAGTTGTGGGTTCACTCGCAGGAGATTCGGCGAAAGCGAAGTGATGTGTGTATGGTACTTAGAATACTCTCGGGATTGATAAAGATTGATAGAAAAAATTCATCGCCTCATTATTTCAAAAACTCGTGGAAATCAAGAGAAAATCGGTTATAGAATGCCTAGAACGCGGACTCGGGCAAACTCGTTCACATGTCGAGCTGAATCAGCTTATCTTGCGCTCAAGATCGAAGGGATCCTGTTCCTTCATTGTTTTCGGTCTTTAAGCGCATTGCAGGGACACGATTGATGTCTCATTAATTTTTTCTTTTACAACTATTCTATGATGTTTTCTGTTTGTTGTTTGTGATTCCTCCTTCGGGTTTCATTTTCCACGGCTGCCTTATGCAGCGTATCAAATAAATAAATAAAATAAATAAATGACAGATAGAACACTCAGCCGTGGAGATTCACAGCCTTCATACAAACGTACATATTTCCAAGAGAGAATCATCAGATGTACATTTATTAATTACGATTTAACAGCCGAGACTAGACAAATCGATATTGAAATGTGAACGACGACATTCCTTGCCGGTTGTACGCGACGATAGGCATTGTGTTCAGCTGGCTGGTCAACGCTTGGTTCAGATGACCACTGCAGCACATTCTAAACGAATATATTATTCTTTTGGTCGAGTAGAAAGCTTCACTAGGGTCGCAACTAACCGAGGGCTAACAACACGTTTATCGGTGAACATTTTAGGCTCAATAGAATTCCTGCGACATCCGACGGTGCACATCACATTGGTGAACGCAGTTACTTTCACTTGGGGACGCTTTCCGGCTGGGGCCTGAAGAAGCAATGAAATAAGAGAAAAGAAGAGGCAATGTGAGGGTATCTACATAGAGCATAGTAGAGGAGCGGAAGATGGTGAAAACATACCTTAACCCAGTGTACACACCGCTTGTAGTCATCGCGTAACGTACCAGATGTAGAGTCTCCAAAGCTAAACGTTTTCGTTTGCCAAGCCGCTGTTGCCGTCAAAGCTCCACCGCAGCCGGCGGGCTGAAGGAGAAATCGCTAAAACCTGCGACAACGGCTATAACTGAAGGGTATGGGCTTACCCGCTGTCCACACCCAGCACCACCGTAGCCTTCAGGGCATATGCACAACGCGCAGTTCCTGGGATTCGGAACTCCTCCGTTGACGCATTTGGCAGCGTTCGCTCCACAGCGATCTGCAAACTTCTGCTAGAGAAACTGAGAGTGCTCCTGCGACAACAGTTACCCATTATTTTGTCAAAAGGGTATACCTATACCGGCTTCCCTGTGGACGCTCTCACTAAGATGGCGGCCGCCTGTGGCAGAACTGCTAGGTAATTATGTATTGGACTATTTGGCATATTTACGTCTTCGAGTATTGGGCAGTCTAATTAGGAGGATCTAGAGCAGAGAGCAGAGTAACCCATATGTAGTTTTAGATCTCTGGCAATGTTGTCACTAATGAGAGTGACCTTCTGATGTCCTACTCAAACGTACCATTACACTTGTAGTGGTCGTTAATCATTTTGTAGTCGAAGAACGAAAGGATTCGCGTTCCCAAGGTATAGGGGTATCGAGCTTGACGAGCAATAAGGGCGTTTCCTTTCGTTGTAAACCTGAATTATTCTTGAATCAATGATCGATTTCTCTTGCTGAATTCCAAATGCGCTGGCGAGAACCACTAAAAACATGAAACTTCCTAGGGACTCTAGAGCCCCTCGACCAAGGTCGATGGAAAATAAGGCAATAAATTCTTGGCGGAAGGTAATAATTTGTAAATTTCGTTCCTTTTTCATTTTTCTGATGAACACTGAAGTATTAGAAGGACAAATAAGACTCACACATTCGCAGCGTAATGCATCACACTACCGTAATCGTAAGGAGTGTAATTCACCGTTTCGGCAGCGGTGACTTTCGAGAATTGGCCCACGTAGTCGGGCTGGAATGAGAGGTTTTTGGTTGGTCACAATTCACATAGAACTCCCTGACAAGTGTAGTTCAGAGCTTCACCTACGTTCTCATGATCACCTATTTTGAATTTCAATTCACAAAAACATGAGATCATACCTCCACATTTGTCAAATCCACTGTGAGGTAGTCATCTCTGTCCGAGCGATTGTGCATATGATGGATTCCGAGTGCATGCAAAAATTCGTGCGCAATAAGGCCAATCTGGAATCAAACAATCATTTACAAATATGCTGACCACATTTCAACTTTTCGATCATCAGCACTCCTCTACAAAGTTAACAAATTGTTAACTCTACAAAGTTAACAAATTTACGACTGCGCCTGTTTCTCGTTTTCGCGCGCGTGGGACCAGCGCGTGTTTCGTCCCCTGCAGATACGACCCATGGGTTGGTGGGATTGTCCCAGGAAACGGTTTTTTTTTGAATTGACACGTTTTCGCACCATATTAACGGGCATCACCATCGTGTTCACTGCCCTCGATAACCGCTATAATAGAAGTTCAACGTAGCCGGTGAAATCAGTGCATCGTAATTCGAAAAACCGACATCGCCATCGTGTTCCGCGCACTCGATAACCCCCAAAGATGACGTTTGACGACGGTTGGCCGAAAAAAGTTTTCTAGAAGGAATCCGAAAGACGGAATCCCTAGAATAAGGTCGAAGTAGTTTTGTTTACAATGTAAATAAATGTGCTATGAAAGCATATTTCACTAAACCACGATATTTACAGCACCTTCGGGGTAACGGTAATACCTTCGTTACAAAAAATAAGTAGTTTGCCAAAAGTCGGAGAAAAGAGCACTTTGAAAGAGTCCGAGTCGTATTGTCTCAAACGGCAGACAACGTCCGATCCACTCGTGGGTCGTATTGTCGTCAATGTGTTAAATATATGCAAATCATGTTCGCCATTGGAACACTAATACCGTAATATATCCGATACCGACTGTGGCAGTGAGGTTACCTCAGTATTGACCGCGAAATGACTCCGGCGGTTACTTTGAGGGTTACCGCTTTGTTGGCCAATGATGGACCAAGGAACTGAAGCTCCACTGATGGAGATGTGGAATACGGCATGGATGGCACTGGTAGTAACGGCGACACATGTGGCTAGTAATGTCGTCGGATACGGGTCTTGTCAGATCTTTCGGCATGGTTAAAGGCCCAAATCACCAGCAAATCAGGTTAAGGATAGGGGAGTGACGTAAACCGAGGTTGTTCCTTGCTGCTGCAGAAAGGTAACGTGAAGTGAGTGATCACGCCTGTGAGTCTTTGCGTATCAACAAGAGACCAGCCGCTCGGCAGCGATCCAAACGTCGCTGCTAGTCCCGACGCGAAGAGTACCGTTTGCCACCGGCACTACTGCTGAGAGAGAGTAGAAAGCTGAGGAACTACGCATCAATTGATTGATAAAATCACTCACATCACCACACCAGCTACCAAGTGACAGTTCTTGTACGCCTCCGTTCATTCCGAGGGCTGAGTAGCAACCGTAACCGGCAAACACGAGGATGCGGTTCGCTGCCGTAGCATCCTCGACGAAATCGATGCAAGTCTGTGCGGAGATTTTCTTGTGAGCCAATCTTGTGAGTGCTTTGAACTTGTCCGCTGGAAATATGATTTCAAAACACTTGATTCTTACACAATAATCCGCAGACGGTGTAGAACTCACATATGCTAGGATCGAAAGAGAAATAGACTTTGTTGTTCGTCCATTTTCCTGCACCAATTGCTACTTGACGTTTTTTACGCGCAGATGCATCCGTAGCTGAAGTCTCCTTTTCCATTGCAGCCAATTGTTCTCTGAATGATGGAAATAAGTTTGCTGCTGTAAAGAATCTCTCCAGTGCAAAGAAAGGTTTCTACGGACTCTGAGAGGATGATGTCGCCGTTGAAGAGGTATTCAGCGACGCCTTCTTTCTGATTAATTTCAGGTATGCCGGGATCCTCAAGGTTGCTCGTTTCGATAATCGCCTTTAAAACCCTAATTGTAATTTATAAAAGGCAAAAGAGTTCTATTAAAACACCTACATTCGTCGCTTCAACCTGCGAGTCAGGCACTGCAGACTTAGTGGTTGTGACGTTGTTTCCTAAAAGCGCTCCTCCAAGATTACGAAGCCTCTGGCGTCTGCTCTCCAGATCGATTCCTTTGTGAGACTGAAAAACATTATCCAAGCGAATCGAATTTTGTGAAATAATCATAGACTGGAGGTGATACCTGTTGCAGCGACTGCCTCGCTTGAGCCGTGAGGGACAAGGCAACGTCGGCACATCCGCCGAGAAGAAGGAAGCACCCCAGCAGGTTGGCCGGGTTCATTTCTAAAAGGATATGTTCTTGTTCTTTTACGTGCTTCGTCCTTAAAAGCAGAAGAGGCACAGCTAATTTGAGAAGGGACAGAATGCCAGCCTAATAGTTTAACTGAAAATTCGGTCTAGTTTGAAACCTTTCCGAGCAGCAGACCTAATTCCCGTGGAATGCGCTGGTGAGAAGCTTGAAAAGGAGGAATTTTTGTGCAATCTCCACTATGAACAAACAAGATAGAGACGACTATGCGGTATACCGGCTATGCACAGAACTGATGTACTGCGATACTGAACTGACACTGGAACTGGGGCAATTTATACCTATCCAACTACGGCTAGTAATCGTTGGTCTGAGCCGTTGTCAGTTGTGCAGTCCTGGGTGCAATGCACTCTCCCCCCAGCCCAGTGAGGTCAGAAGTTTAGTCGCCGAGTAATACGCTTACGGCAACCCCACGCAATACGAGACGGCTGATTCAACGCGTGATTGGTCTGGATAAACTTTCAATCTCACAAATATGAGATTATCCTTATCGGGTCCTAGGGGTGGAGTGCGTTAAGGTAAAAGGTTAAAGATGAAGGGATTAGCCTTGAACTTTAGAATCATGCCTTCAGAATTGTAAAGGCATAGTGGATGCGTATTTAGCCTATACAATGAATTGCAAGTCGGGTACCAATTTACCCGACCCTGGAGGTATGGAAGGCTTGGTTAACTTAGGTGATCAGGGGCCAGATTCATCATTGGTAAACCTCCGATAAACCCCGAGATGTAGCCCGAACGGCGCCCACCTTTGTCTACTTATCCTAAACTTCCTATGTTAAACGCAAACTCTCATCGACTCTGCCGTCTGGTTCTGGCTGCGCCGCGATTACGGAGACCGCTCGTCCGTTCATGAATCTGGGCCCTGGTGCTGGTCGTCATGCGAGCGGATGTCAGTACATACAGTAGTTCGCGAAAAGATATGTCACCTTGCCTTTTTAGGTACAGGTCGGTGGAACCAAAAGGAATTTCATTCCAGTTGACAGTTTTGATAACTCTTATTGAAAATACACTAATATGTGCCCTTTTTGGAAATTCTGGATTTTTTTGAAAAATTTTAAACTCTATTTCATATGCATTTTCAAACGAATGTATCTTAGGAACCACTGAGCTTCTTCTTGTCTTGAAGTGATATTCTGATAGAGCATGATTAGCTTGTTCTTATAGGCCAAGAATTTCTGTTCCAAGACATTAATAAACCATAGAATTTTTTGTGTGAATTTTTTCATGGTCAAAAAATGGTGAAATCATTGGACAATCTTTCATATAAAATTTCATATATCAGTAACCAGCAGATGAAGTATCATCAAATTGGGATATGTGATAGCATAAGATTTTCTCTTCCCCACGCATGTCTAACTTTGGAGAATTGCAGTCTGATTACAGAGTAAATAGCCAATGAAGTTGCATTTACACAAGCGGCCGTTTTACGAATACCTGGAGGTCGTTCGACTCCAGATTTCTCTAGCGCATAGTAGACTTATTGCTTGTTAGGTACTTAACAGGTAGCAGAATAATTCCCGCTATTGTTTAGAAAATCATCTGTTGTTGTATGCATCACTATCCCGCCACTGTACGCTGCGCGGGTTTGTGCCCCATTTTCTCTCGGTCCAACTAGAAGACGATTTTCTGAATAGTAGTGGGAATTATTTTGCTACCTGTTGAGTAATTAACAAGCAATAAGTCTGCTATGCACTGGAGGAATCTGGAGTCGAATGCCCTCCAGGTGTTCATAAAACGGCCTCTTGTGTAAATGCAACTTCATTGGCTATTTTCTCTGTAATCAGACTGCAATTCTCCAAAGTTAGATATGCATGAGAAAGAAAAAATCTTTTTCTTTCACATATCCTAGTTTGATGGTATTTCATCTGCTGGTTACTGATATATGCAATTTTATATGAAAGATTGTCCCATGATTTCACCATTTTTTGACCATGGAAAAATTCACACAAAAAATTCTATGGTTTACTAATGACTTGAAATTGAAATTCATAGCCTATAAGAACAAGCTAATCATGCTCTATCAGAATATCACTTCAAGACAAGAAGAAGCTCAGTGGTTCCTAAGATACATTCTTTTAAAAATGCATATGAAAGTGAGTTTAAAATTTAAAAAAAAATCTAGAATTTCCAACAAGGGCACATATAAGTGTATTTTCAATATTAGTTATTGAAACTGTCAACTGGAATCAAATTCCTTATGGTTTCACCGATCTGTACCCGAAAATGCAAGGTGACATATCTTTTCGCGAACTACTGTAGTCTCTTCAACCGCTGAATCCACTGCTTCTCGGTGGAAGAAGGTCAGTACTCGCAGAATATAAGGATTCTTGTTCTATTGTTATTTGTTGTTCTACTTTATATTCCTATTCGTTTGTATGATAGAATCCATAGGTTCGCAGAAGTTCCACATACATTTGATGCCATGAAATATACACATGAAGGTGATCTGCTTCTACGCTCGGCGAAACCCGTACCTTCCTCCTACTACTTCTTGGTGGAAGACGGTCAGTAGTTGGCAGAATGTAGTGATTCTTGATCTATAGATATCCAAGGGCGCACGTGGTGCAGTTTTAAGAATCGCTACTGACACCCGCACGGTCGATCGGTCCTCGCTCACGTCTCGACATCCGATCTACCAACCAAGCCTTCCTTCCCTCCAGAGTCGGTAAATTGATGTCAGACTTTTCTGGGAGGTCAATCACTGACTTGGTATAACGGTTGGCTACCGCAAGTCATTGACTACGATTCTGAATGGAAGACGGAAGCACGGCGCGTCCTTGGGCAAAACTTGTCAACGCCGATCCTTCAACTTTACCATAGAAATCCAATTGCGTTCGCTGATGGCATCTCACCCGAAACATTGGCACACACCGGATACTAGCTACGACAGATGTGATTGAGCAGCTGTCATACTATAGGATATTCTATCAATTTGCATATTTTTCTAAAATATTTATCATATGATGTGTCTCAGCCAATTATGTGATTTATTTCCGACTTTTCATGGTGTGTACAATGGTCTTCATTTAGTTTTCTCTTCTAGAGGACCTTGTAGAGAGCATGTTTTTACTACATTAAATGGATAAGTACTAGGTTGCCTCAAGATGTTCTCAGGATTTCGTGAACAGGTTGAACTTTTCACCCATAACTTGTGAGGAAGGTTGCTCAGCGTGTTACGAAGATTCACGACGAGACCTATAATGTTCAGAAAAGCATTGAATTGTGATTACAGCGGCATAGTATGTTTTTGCTATGTGGCAATGGGGTGGGGTCCAAAAAAGGCAAAAAACCATCGTCCTCAAGCCATTGCGAAGGGGCTCCTAGATACCCCCACCACCCAGCCGAAAATATCTTTATTCCTATTGTTCCACATTTTGGACTCTAAAGAACACAGAGACTCCATTTTGAATGAGTTTTTTTTTGAATTTCGATCAAGATAGATAACTTGGGCTTCTTGCAAACCCACAATTCACAAATCTAACGCTGGCTTTTCACATTATGACTGACGTGCGCTTGCTAGGATTCGTAGTCAAAGGGTAGTGATTGGGTCGAAATCACCGATTGATTGCCCAAACTTCGTCTGCGGGGGTTATTCGGGGCGCTGATCACGAATCTGACATTTGTCTTTGAATTTCGGATCGATTTAGGTTGGTTACGGTAAGCATGGGTCACATACAAGGGAACTAGAAGACATTGTTCTTTGTGGGTTCGTTGTTGGGCATACTCGCCCAAACCCGATTCTATCCGGCAACTGCGGCAAAATTGCAAAAGGAACCTAATTTAGTATTTTGCGCATGAAGGTAAATGAAAAGTCTAGCAAAGGCACCGATGCTTTAACCAGCAGATTGTGAGTCCTACATGCTACCACTGAGCCAACACGTTACCATTTTTATTGGTTGAAAGCCCTTCCCCTACTGGTTAGTGGTAGATGTTTTTCGACTTTTTTAGGCCACCCATTTGCAGGAAGCAAAAAACAAACCATACCATTGCAATCGCAATTCGATGCTCTACATAACGATATAAATCTCGTTGTGAATCTTCGGGGCACGATGAGCAACCTCCTTTGTTAGTGACGAACACCAACCACAATTGCTCATGGATATCTGTAGACCATTGTCTCCAGTAAATTTTCTATTAGGTTGGTAGGAAAGTTCCCGCCGTTTTTTTCAAACGACTGCTGTAAGTTTAGTTCGAAAGATTTTGCAGAGTTTGACACAGCATTCGAAAGAGAATTATTTGCTCTTTTGAGATGTGTACTTGTTATTTGTTATAATTCTCAATGTCATCGTTTTTTTGGCTAGTAAAGTGAAAAGCGAAAAAGTGAGAAAATGTCCTCATCGACAGCGATTTTTTTCTGCTCAATTTTAAAGGCATAAATAAAACTTGATAAACCTTGCAAACAACGATGATTTTCTCTAGTAGACGGTATATCATTTGTTTTTATTTGTCTCGAAAATAACAAAGTTTTGAACCACTGAAGTCTGACCTTTGGAAGGCAAGAATAATTTTTCGATGACGCTCCTGGTTTTCTTGTGAGCGCTCAAAATGACTTCTGTGGAGTTTTCTATACAGAATTTTTTGCTCTATCTGATGATACGTTTATTTTCAAACAATGATCGATTTTAAAAGATTTTCACGAGAAGGGCGTCTTGAAGTTTCTCGGCAGAGCAAACCTCCAGTTTCAATCTTTTCACCAAATTTCATACACCACTCGAAGAGGACGATACTCCCTACAAGACGGTCTGTATAGCGTTTCAAACCTTCCTGGTTTGAAGCCTGGTTCCTGGTGAAAAAAACGGCGGGAACTTTCTTACCAAACTAATAGCTGTATGTCTTCATTGGTTCTCTCTTACTTTCCATTCATTCCTTAAGACACACCCGATGTATATTTATTGAATATGATTCAGAAGCTTCGCACAACTATGGCGAGACGAATCGATATTGAAATGTGAACGACGACATTCCTTGCCGGTTGTACGAGATGATAGGCATTACGTTGAGCTGAGTGGTCAATGCTTGGTTTAGGTGTCCACCACAGCACATTCTAAACGAATCTATTACTCTTCTGGTAGAGTAGAAGGCTTCCCTAGGGTAAAAACTAACCGAGGACTGACAACACGTTTATCAGTGAACATTTTCGGTTCGATAGCATTTCGACGGCATCCGACTTCGCACGCCACGTTGGTGAACGCAGTTACCTTCACTTGGGGACGCTTTCCAGCTGGGGCCTGAATATGGAATGAAATTAGAAATATAATAAAAAAGAGACTATGGAAAGATTTCTAGACCGATGTTCAGGAGTGGAAGATGGTAAAACATACCCTGATCCAGTGGACACATCTCATGTAGTCATCGCGTAATGTCGTAGATGTAGAGTCTCCGAAGCTAAACGTTTTCGTTTGCCAAGCTGCGGTAGCGTTCAGACCTCCTCCGCATCCGGCAGGCTTAACGAGAAGTTGGTAAAGCCTTCGGCGGTGGTTAAACAATCCGGGTAAGTACTTACCCGCTGCCCACACCCAGGACCACCGTAGCCTTCTGGACATATGCACACAGCACAGTTGTTGGGATTTGGAACTCCTCCGTTTACACATTTGATAGCGTCCGCTCCACAACGATCTATAAGCTTTAGACTTAATTACTCTCCTTAGTAGCTAAAATAAAGTCACTCCCGGTGAGAGAAAAATTCCGAAGCCGTACAAAACGAACCATTGCATTTAAAGTGATCGTTGATCATTTTGAAGTCGAAGAATGAGAGGATGCGTGTGCCCAACGTGTAGGGGTAACGGGCTTGACGAGGTACAAGAGAGTTTTTACCGTTCGTGGTCCACCTGAATCATTCTTTCATTTTTCCTATTCCTTTCTTTCTCAGTTTCGTTCCAATTTCTCTTATTTCTTTTCAAAGGTACGCCTCTGATGTAGTCGGGTACATTCGTACCAGGCTTGTCTGGGAGGGTGGAAACTTCTAGTTGCAGAAATTGTTTCTATTTTAAATCACTGTGGGAAAAAGGCCCATAATGTGCTTTTCCCATTTCCACTTTTTCTCATTTTTTTCTCATATTTTAGTCATTAAATGAATGAAAAATAGAAAGCCAGTCAACACTCACAGGTTTGCGGCGTAATGCATCACGCTACCATAATCGTAAGGAGTGTAATTCATGGTTCCGTCAGCGCTAGCTTTGGTGAATTGCCCCAGGTAGTCGGGCTGGAATGCATCTCTTTGATATAAAAGTTTTTTTTGTATATTTGGAGATGCTAGGTTACTCGCAAAACACTGACATCGGACGGGACCGATGGTTATTCGCAAAACACTGACCCGTCCGATGTCAGTGTTTTGCGAATAACCTAGCATCTCCAAATATACAAGTCATTCAACTAGCTCTCGTCTATAAACCGCTAAACAAAAAGCGGAAATTAACAGACTAGTTTCGAGTTTTTTTAGTGGGAAAAGTTCCTCTATCTGACGTATTAGCATGAAACACTAGCGAAAGAACTACAAGTTATCTATGGCCCTTAAAAACAAACTTATCCTAATATTCAAAGCCAAATGGATGTGTTTGTGATCAGCTATTTCGTGTTTATTCTCTTGAGAAACAACAAAGACAAGACAAAAGCAAAAAAATATCTGAGCGAACCTTCACAATGGTTAAATCGACTATCAGGTAGTCATCCCTATCCGGACGATTTTGCATATGTCGAATTCCGAGCGAATGCATGAATTCGTGTGCAATGACGCCAATCTGAACAAACAAACAATCACCTCGGCTTTTTGCGGCATTTTTCATATATTTTCGCCTTCCCACAAAGTTTGCGGAAGTTCAAGTGACAGTCATTATCAGGAAATTGGCGGAGTGTCAGAAATTTCCGCCGAGTTTTTCTTCCGGTTCGTCAAAACCCTCTTAAAATTCATTATTTTGACTGAAAACATTACTGGAATCATAATAACCTTATTTATCTTTATCCATGTTTTTTGATTTCTGAGAATTATGCTTTCGAAAAAAGTCCTCTGGCCGCGCCTGAGCTGCCAGTTAACGATCTCACCCCTTAATCACAGCGTCATTTAGTAATACTGTTCTCATAAGCCTAGCTAGGCGTATTGACAATCTACCCCTTGATTAAAAAGTGAAAAAAGTTGTTTATGTTAATGCGAGCCTCACCAAAACCCGGTTTCTTGCCGGAAACATACGGTTTTCAATTATGAAGGTAACCGTAAATAGAGATATTCTGCTGCCACGGTTAGGATTCCGATACCCGGGTACACCACGAGTTGATGAATAGCAGTTAACAGTACCAAGGATTATCGGTTCTAAAGGTTTCCTTCGAAGTGATTTTTTCTTCCCAGCGAGTCCCAAGCATGACATTGAAATCCCTCTGTATTTCTCATTCAAGGAAGGTTTGAAACGAGCAGTAGAGGTTCCATTTACTACTTATTATTTGTTCCCCATCTAGTGATGAGGAATTGGGCATTGTCTGCAGTAAAAATGACACCCGTGGCCTACAATTCCGTCAGTAATGGGCACGGATGTGCGAAATCTCCGTTTCCGTGTTCCAAATTACGATTTTCGGCCGTTTTTGGCCCTTCCGTTGTTTCGCTTTCTTTAGGGGGGAACACGGAAGCGGAAGAAAAAAATCGAAGAGCTCCACTGTGTCGGCTAACAGGAGGGAGACTGAAGTTATTGCAGTCAGCGCAGTATCTTCTCCGCAGGAATCTCGCTGTGCGAGTCCCGTCTGGTTATCGGGCGAGGCCGTTCCTTGTTTTTCGCGATTTTGGGACAACCTTACCAACGTTGTCGCTCTTTTCTGTTCATTTCATGCGTGTTTCTTGGCTGAATAAAGATGATAATGCCTCGCTCTCCTCTCCACTCTCTCTGGTCTCAGTGAAGCCCACTGAACTACGACTATTCTCGCTAGGGTGACTATGGTCCAATCTCTTGCATAAGTTATTAATCGGGACTGATGTATAATAAATCTTCATCAAATCTGTAATAGTTAATGACAGGGGAGAGCCGCAGACCGGGATCATGCCTTGCTGCTGAAAAAAGGTGATATGGAGTATGTGCCCACCAACAGAAGAGCCACTCGGCAATGATCCAAACGCCGGTGCTCGGTTCCGATGCGAACATTACCGTTTATAGGCGGAACATGCGCAAAGAGAGCGCAGAAATCAGCTAATATAGGGCCGAGAGTTGGAGATGGAGGAACGACGCAACTATTGCTTGCTAGATCACTCACATCACCACACCAGCCGCCCAGCGATACGTCTTGTTCACCCCCGTTCATTCCGAGAGCCGAGTAGCATCCGGAGCCGGAGAAAACGCGTATACGATTCGTTGCCGTGGCATCCTCCTTGAAGACGATGCAAGTTTTTTCGGATATTTTCTTGAGAGCCAATTTCACGAGTGCTCGGAACTTTGCGGCTGAAAAAGAGATGCTATTTCTAAAGGTACAAGTGCAAATTATGAGAAAAACGCCGAAACACCCAAAAAGGCCCCACCTTTAGCAGTTACCTCGATTTTCGTATTAAATTCGCGGTACTTTTCAACGTAGCGGACACCAGTACTCGATTTTCTTTTCAGTCGTCCAAACTCGCTGAAGCTTCGCACAGGTGATAGCTTAGGGCTCTAATCATGAATTTGCTGTCGGTTTTTTACGTGAGTGGTCTCGAACCACCCAAATCGCCACTTGGGCGGTCCAGTCAGGGTCACCTGCGCCGAAACTTTCTGTATGGGTGTTCTCTGGTGTCCTGAACGCGATGGTGAAGTCCGTTTTCCAGATGGCGGCCGAAGTGAGTACCTACCGACCCACCTAGTGAGACTCACCTATACCTACCGTATTCGGCCGCCATTTGGAAAACAGACTTGACCATCGTGTGAAGGACACCAGAGAACTCCTATAGGCAGTGTTCCAGAGAACCCCTATAGGCAATGTTTCAGCAAAATCGATGATCCTGACTGGACCACCCAAGTAGTCGATATGGTTGGTCCGAGACCACCCACGTGAAGAACGGGCAAAAGATTCGTGTTCCGGTCCCCTAATAACCCCCATAGGCGAGGTTTCAGTGAATTACGACGGCTGAAAAAAGTCGAGCACTGGTGTCCGTTAAGTTAGATAGTGCCAAATTCTCTCCAAAGAAGCTTATCAAATAGGAAACAGAACTCGCATAAGGAGGCGTCAAAGTAGTAATAGACTATATTGTCCGGCCACTTTCCCGCCCAGATTGCGACTTGACGTTTTCTCCGCGCAGGCGTCTTCGTGGCAGAGTTCTCCATCTCCAGTTCAGCAAGTTGTTTTCTAAACGACGAATAGAAATTCACTGTTTTATATGCAATGCTGTTCAGTGCAGAGAAAGATTTCAACGAACTCTGAGAGGATGATGTCGCCGTTGTAGAGGTAAACGTCGACCCCTTCTCTTTGATTGATTGCGGGTATACTTGCAGTGTCGAGATTGCTGGCTTCATTCACCACCTTGAAAAAGAATGTGATATTAAGTTCGGTAGGGCGATGTTAACTTTTCTCTTTTGGAAAAAATTGCGAAAAAAAAAGAGAAAAAGAATTGGAGAATCCCAAACAGAGCCTTACATTTGTCGCATCAACTGGCGAATTTAGCACTGTAAACTCAGGCAGTGTGTCATTATTTTCGAGAGGGGCTCCTCCAAGATTACGCAGCCTCTGCCGACGAGTTTCCAGATCGATTCCTTTGTGGGACTGAAGCAGATTTTTGATAGAAAGGTTTTCAAATGAGTCAAATTTCATTCAGAGGGGCTCGATTTATGAAGACTAGAGGGCAAGGCGATTTTACTAAAAAAGGAAGAAATTGATACCTGTTGTAGCGACAGCCTCGCTTCAGCCGAAAGACTCATTGTAATCTCGACACATCCGACGAGAAGAAGAAAGCAGCCCACGAGGCTAGCTAGGTTCATTTCTATAATCATGTCAAGGTTTGGTTTTTTTCTCGTACCCTTGGTCACAGAGTACGCGAGTACGTGTCTCAAAAGAAAACAGCACCCCAATTGGCTACCGGACATGTCTTTCGATCACTTCCCATAAAATCCGCTTAAAAGCGTTCCAAAGCGGCTTTTTTTGAATAACTTCCTCAAATATCAACTATTCGTGAGACGAGACACATTGTGAAGTGCAGTTGCCCGAGCTCTGTCGTTTAATATATAAATTATCCGCATCAGAAATTTTTTTTTTGAAATATTATGCTCTCAAATCTTGCCTGGTCGGCTTCCAATCGACCCAACCCCCGATTGATGGAAGATTTAAGGTTTCTTATGGATTCACAGTTGTACAGATCTTTGAATACCAGTCAATAGAGCTCGAGCCGCTGAGTCCAAATATATGCACATTTCTACAAATAACTAATGACAAAGTTTTGGAAAAAGGCCGCTTTGGAACGCTCCAAAGCGTCTTTCTCGTGAAGTGAGCAAAGGATATGTCGGGTACTGCAGCTTTCTCGAAATGTGAAGATTTGAAGCTTCTTCAAAAGCTAACTAGATACCCATTGAAATGGGGCGGGAAAGTTGTTAGGAATGGCAGACCTCTCGTGAAAAGGTCTGAATGCTTGAAAGACCGTAGGAGTTGGAGCAATTTATACCCATCCATCCACGGCTAGTGATCATTAGTCTAACAATAAGCCGATGTCAGTGCACTCCCAGGCGCAATGCACTCTCATCTGGCCACGAAGTCTAGACGACCCGATTAGGGCGGCTATGTAAATCTCTCGCGAAATGAAACCACAGATTGAATGCGTGTCTGACCTGGTTGATCTCCATAACTTGGTCATGGAGGACATTGAACTATGCTGCCCAATATGTAATAATGGTATGGTACAATGGGAACAGGCGTTACTGACATCCGCACGATCACGCCCCGAGCTAACCCAGCCTTCCATCCCTTCGTGGTTGGGTAAATGGGTACCAGAATTGTCTGGGAAGGTAAAGACATATCCACAGGAACTGGCGCCCTCCCTTGGTCGAGCAGAGATTGCAAACAAACGACACTCTCACCGGGCGAACCAATCCCGGAGTCGGTATATTGATACCAGACTTTTCTGGAAAGGTAAAGATGCTAACTTCGTATAGCGGCTGGTCCCTGCAAGTTGTTGTATAGGTCAAATGCGCATTCACTGTGCCTCTACGATTCTGAATTGAAAACAAATGCGGCGGCGCGTCCTTAGGGGATTGATCAACACCTTTACCTTAACCCAGATTCGTTGGCAGAGGTTTTTTTTCGAGAATGGCTGAAAACGAATCTAATTCCAGTTCATGGATGTATTTATATCCAATCTCTGCCGGTATTTTGGTTAGCACCACAGATAACCCTCTCTGGGTAAAGTTTCAGCCAAGTCGGTGGTCCCTGCTCCGCTCCTTACCTGACTGTGTGTACATGTGTCAGCTGAAATGGGAAAGGTTAGCAAGAATTATTGAAATTTGACTTTTTTGGTAATCTAGGTCATTCATTGAACGATGAGCTTCTCAACGATGCCATAGAGATCTTTGTTTTGTACCTACATGGTCCTGTGGAGCATCTGAAGGTAAAGTTCACCGCGCACTCTCGTTAGTTCAATATTCACTAGAACGAGCTGATTATAAGGCGATTAGCGTAGGCAAACGTCAGGCAAACTTCGAATTTTGATTTTTCTGTTTACGATCTGCCTTTGAGTAGTCGCTGAAATGTGATTTTTGTTGGTTCGGGATGAATTTAGAACTGATCGCATGGAATCTTGTTGCTTCACGACGAAGACCACAACGAAAATAAAAAATAAAAAATAGGAATAGAAAAATGGAAATGAAAGTCATGCTAAATTGGATGAGTGAATATTCAAATGAGTATAAGGCGGATTATGGAGCCCCTGCTTGGTCAAGCTCTCTATCAGTGTTCATGTCACCTCAGAAGGCCACGCCGCTCTGAAGAAGCTAATCTCCCTCCTTACTGCACTGTTATCAAATGGTTATATCCAACCTCTCGCTCCTGTCGAGACCAGCATGACACGGCGCCGGAACTACCGTTTTTAGTAGCTCATTCAGCTTCATTTAATCTTGAGAACCCTACTAATAAATAAGCGAAACCACGATGTCTGTTTGCAAACTCTAGGGTTCCGCCGCGATTGCCTGTTACCGTACTCCCAGTGACGTATTTCATCGGTTCCTCATCGTCTTCTGCTGCATGCTTTTCGATCTTCGTTTTATTTGTTATTATAAATTTTTTATATATGTTTCCTACTACTCATAACATCATTTGGCGGCCTGCAGGCAGCTGAATTGCTAGTAGGTTTATATCTAAGCTCAACAGCTCAAACTCTATATTTTCATATACAATTTCCCGAATTCATTAAACTTGTTTTCGGACGAGTTTTGACCTATCGATTTTCGATCGCTCATATGGTGACTCATCGCTAGACGGGGCTCCGCTCTCGGCCGGACTACTCACTGTCACGCTAGTTGGATATAATTCGTCGCAATCTGTTTAACAAGCGCAAAACACAACCGTTAGATAACAGTAGAGTAAGGGAGACTACCTCCATTAGAGCTCGGGGAGGGGCGTGGCCTTTTGAGATGACCCCGATATCATGACACCACAATTGAACCAAAATACGGCGGAACGGCACTTTTTGTACCAGAACTGCCATTCTTCAATAAATTTCTTTCTACAGCGGAAATACGAAAACGCGGTTTGCTAGGTGATCATAACACATAACCATGTGAAGTACGGAACCTTTCGACCTTTTCTTTGAAAGTTGTGAGAGTCAGGTGTGGCATATTATGCTAGCCACATCCAAATTATCCGCTGGTGTCTATAGTTCTTTAGTGGCCGATTGACGACGATGATGGCCGCCGCTTGAACAAAACTTTCAGCCTTAAGCCTTACACGAAAAATGACACATAAATTATTTACAACAGGGCCATTATCTTATAGCTGGAAATGTTCACTTCTTATTCTACGTTTAAAGAAGCGACATGAATGACAACGAATGAACGACATGATAACTTGAATTGTAGCTACATTTCTACAGCTTCACCGCTGCATTCTTGTATTTTTCTTCTAGGCAGAACTTATAGCTGTTGCCATAGTATTTCAGCACGTATTCATTGCATAATTCCACGGTCCATTTATACATATCTATACTGATAAGTGAAGGTAGGTGCGCTGAGGAGGCTGTGACCAACAATAGGCGTTGGGTTGATTGCGCTTGTGAGAACCTGATTCAGTTGGCCTGGACAGCAAATTCTGAAAATGATCTTATGAGACGAACTGTTGAAATCAGGAAGAAACAGTGAATAGCGCATTTGCTAAGCTTCGGTGCTACCGCTTTGTGGCAGTGCTGCCAAGAAACGGTATTTTTCGCGTTGGGACCAGCACCTCTCCTCATGCGGCCGTTGTGAGAGTTAGGCACTTGCCATACTCACGACGGCAACGGTCGCAGCGAAGCTAAAAAATGCATGGCTCGCCTCTATAAAGCACTGCAGCTGGGTTTTTTGTATGCAGCTGTGTGCGGGGACTCGGATAGTTTACCGCAAGGGCAAAAAGGACGGTGCAAATCTTCTCAGGACAATACTGTGGCCTTCGTCGCAGCTAACTGCGACAGGCGTCGCAGCTCGGTGCGACGAAGGCCACAGTACTGTCCTGAGAGGATTTGCACTGTCCTTTTTGCCCTTGCGGTAAACTATCCGAGTCCCCGCACACAGCTGCATACAAAAAACCCAGCTGCAGTGCTTTATAGAGGCGAGCCATGCATTTTTTAGCTTCGCTGCGACCGTTGCCGTCGTGAGTATGGCACTGGCCTTAGTGTGGGTATGCAAACGTCCACAGAGATGTACCCACACTTCTAAGTCACATTTCAGCAGTGGCAGCAAGGAATGTCTTGTCGTTACCTACTACAACGGGCCATTGACCCTTATACGACCTTTGCTGATCCTTACTAGCTTGGTGCCTCCTACTTCTCCGTAATGCTGCAAAGGGTTTTTACTAATACCCTACTAAAATAATAAGCAAAACCCAAGCGATTCTTGTCATGGGTGGCTCATATGGGTCCCGCAGCGATGGTCCCAGGGTGTTTTTCATCAGTCCCTCGCCGTCTTTTGCTGCATGAATTTTGATCTTCGTTTTTTGCTCTTAATGTTTTTATTGCTATTGTCTTCAATGTTGCTGCTTCACGTTTGTAGTGTCAGTGAACCCCTCCCCCCCACCTTTAAAGCCGTTTGGCGCCAGCAGGCCGCTGAATGGTTGGTTGTAGTTATAAGCAGGGCTCTGCGCAGAAGCAGTATGTATATTACATAGATAAAAATACGGCGCTGGCTCGCACGTATAAGTAATCAGCCAGTTATTGCTAGACCAGTCTCGACGGTTAGTTCTCCGGCGTAATATCCTGCCTCCATCCGAGGAAATGAGATACCCGTAGTGAGTGCCTGCGTTATGAGTTTGGTGCCTTGAATAAATGGTTATTATTTAATCGGTGAAGCCCAGCAGTTCCACCCAACGCATGGTTTTACTATGCTCAACTATTATTCTGCTCCCACAAGTGTATCCACAATGGCGCTCCATTCTGGGGTAACTAAATAAGTAAACAAATAAATAAACGGCCCCACCTCGGACTTGTCATCAGTTTGTTCGGTAGTACCATTGGCTCTACGCCATGGAAGATGCAGCCGTTCATACATGTGACAGCATTCAGGGCTGTCACCCGAATCTGGATTTTCTTACCGGCTGGAGCCTTAACAAAGAATTAAGGTCTTTTTTTGAAACCCTTCTCCAGCGAGTGGACGACATACCCATATCATATCGTTACACTTCACCGGATTATCCAGGCGTGTGGCTCCTTTGCCAGTTGGCACGGAAAGTTTTCTCGTTGTCCATGTAGTTTTTGCGTTGAAGCCATATCCACATCCAGCATGCTGCAAAATTAATATACGAAAGGTTGGATATGGTTAATGAAATGAAAAAGCGTTTGAGCATACCCGATATTTACAATTAGCAGCACCGTAACCGGCAGGGCAAATGCAGGTGGCACAATTTTTGGGATTTCTCACTCCTCCATTCAGACACGTTGCTCCGGTCTTGCAAATGGCTTGAAAAGTTTTATCATGCGCTCAGTAACAAAAATAGATCAACTGGTTGTCATCCAGAAAGCAGAAACTGCGAAAATCTCTCGGAGTAAACCTGAGAAATGCCGTGGACTCTGTGGTAAAGTCTCGCAATGATTTTGAGATCTCGTCCTAGACTGCGTTTGAAATTTATTCAATATGTCTAGCGAATTGTCAACACTTACAGGTGCAATTGTAGTGCTTGTTGATTTCCTGAAGATCATAGAACGTGACCATGTTTGAACCCATCGTGCGCATGTACCTCCCATCAGTGGCGATCATAGAGTTTCCGCTATTAGCAAACCTTAATTCGTGGATAATCTAGGACAATCATAAACGCAAAGTCTAGTTTTCCTGGACACCTAATAACGAGAATGTGAAATGAATGTGTTCCGGAATGGATGGTGGAACTCACGATTTAGCATCGTAGTGCATAACACTGCCGTATTCGTACGGTGTATAAACGATTTCTTCGGATGGTTCCATTTTGATGTAATTGTGTACCAAGCTTTCCTAAAAGCGGATGGGCTCTCGATGCGTCTGGCGGAATGGCTTCAAAATGGTTAGGTTAAGAAAACGAAATCAGGTAAGGAAAATCTTGCATGAGCTGAGTTTTTCCCCCAAGTCTCGCCTACGTATGGAAAAGTGTTGTTGATAATCATAAAGCAATGATGATGGGTTACTAAGCGTATAGAAGTCTTAGTCTTTGTGGTGGTAAAATACTTTTCCCAAATTTCTTGTATTGCTATTATTTTTATAATATCTTGTCTAGGATCTCTCTGTTTCTTTTAGCTAACGTATTTGTTTTTAAAGCACGTCTTAGATAGGCGTAAATCAATAAATAAAATGCCTCTGAGATAAAGCTGAACGAAAAAAGGGGAACCCTGACGTACGTCCACATTGCTGAGGTCGAGTTTGAGGTACGAATCTCTGTTGCTTCGTGATTGAGTGTGCTTTATGCCAAGAGCGTGCATGAACTCGTGCGCTGCTATTCCGACCTTAAAAAATGATTTCTCATGTAATCCATCGATAGGTAAATTTATTTATTCATTCATTTATTATGCGCTGATGCGTCCGCCAAGTGAAACATACGTGAGTCATCTTAAACAATCGCACTGCGCTTAATAACAGCTAAAAACTAGAGTAAAATAAAATGTTAGTAATTTATGCTGCATCGCAGCTTTCAAGAGGAGAGAGACCAACACCACAGTGAAGTGTTTAATGCGAGGAAACCCTTTCTGGTCCCGTTGAAAGATAGTCGGTCAATATCACTTTCGAATTCGATGCTGCTCAAAAAAGATACTCACGAGTTTGCACCCCGGCGCTAAGGAGAGGTCTTGTCCGGCTTCCCACATGCCAACTGCCGAATAGCAACCGCTTCCGCTAAACACTCTCACCCGCTGGGTAGCGGTGGAGCTCTCAGTGAATTTCAGGCAGGTTCGGGCCTGTATATAATTCAGTGCCGTCTTGATTGTCGTCTTCATTCCAGCGTCTGAAAGACAACACTGAGTGAGCGTAAATTTAGCTTTCAGGACCATCTGTAAACTGATCAAATTCAGATCTTCTGACCTTGGAAGAACTGTCAACACTGCATGTGAAACAGAAGGGACGTCCTGTTATGTTATGTTATGTTATGTTATGTTATGTTATGTTACGTTATGTTATGTCTAGAACCGGTCGTTCCACAACAATGAAATGACGCCAGCGGCGCTTTCTTGCGCAGAAACCGCCGTATCTTTATGCTCTCCTTCAAATTGATTTATTAGTAAGAATAAGTATGTTTCTGGACTCAGCAGGTCGAGTTCTATCTTGTTAACAAGCAGTTTTTGACCCTTTGATTTTCGGCCCCTTGCCCCTTCGATTTCTCGTCTGATGATTCATCGCTCAACGTGGCCCCGCCGTCGGGCGGTCTACAAGGCGGAAATTCCCGTTGGGCACGCGGCGTAAATGAATTGAGGTAGGCTCTACAGGGTGGCAAAAGTTTTTGGACACAGATACTTGGCCGCCTAAGCGGCACGTCTCAAGCAAATGAGATGAAATTCATAATAATTATTGCCTTTGACCACGCACACATAACAAAGCAACTAAGTTTCGAAATGACCTCCTTTCGCAAGAATACAGGCCCTAAGTCCCTTGGGGAACGCGTCTACGGCTGCATGCAGGACATCTTCATCAATTTCCTCCCACGCTTTCTTCAAATCTTCTTTAAGAGAATCAATGCTCGCGTGGGATGTTGCGCAGGCCTTGCTCTTCAATATGGACCAGATTGAATATTCTATCGGATTAATGCCCGGGCTCTTCGGTGGCCACTTTTTTGCTGAGATGAAATCAGGAAAATTGTCGGCGCAGCACTTCTGTAAGTCTTCGGCACTATGGGCAGGTGCAGAGTGCTGCTGATAGGTCCGAGTGGTGTTTTCGAAGTGCTGAGAAGCCCACGGAAAAATTTCTTTCTTCAAAACGTCTTCCAGGACTTGAGGCTGTCGATTTTTCCGAACGCGTCGGTGAACTTGCGTGCCGCCGCGGACGCGTTCCTTAAGAGACTTAGGGCCTGTATTCGTGCGAAAGGGGGTCATTTTGAAACTTAGATGGTTTTCTTTTCATATGTGTGTGGTCAAGGGCAATAAATCTCATAAATTTCAACTCATTTGCTCGAGACGTGCCGTTTAGGCGGCCAAGTATCTGTGTCCAAGAACTTTTGCCGCATCCTGTATTTGGGTCACCACGCGTGGACCCCACAAACGGCACATTTCGGCGCAAAAAGCGCCATTGTCGCCGATCTATGGCGCTGGAACCGTATCAGTCTGACAAGTGAGCTCACAACGTGTGAAGGCGTGGTCAGAAATCGAGCAAGATCGAAAAGCGACTCCGAGCGACGGCGATGGTCTCACTGGGAGATTTCCGATTCCTAGAACCGTCTTCCTACGAACGAGGACGACGTTCTCATCAGGGGATCTTATCTGGGGACCCACAACGGAAATTCTGTGTGCCGTACAGTGTTTATATCTAGATAAAAGCTGTCATTTCAGCCAGTGCCTTCGTATAAATTAGTACAACCGTTCGTCAAAAGCCTGACAGCGGCAGATAAATCTGTCGTTTTTGCCGCCTCGTCATATCTTTCTTCCACGTGAAATGCTTCAACTAGGAAACACTTGGTCGAACGCAGGACAACGTGATCCACTGTCTGGCTTGCAAAACAGAAAAATCGTAACTAGCTACCCAGGTCGACCTCAGTATAGATTCGTGTTTAATTAGTGTATGAGGGTGCCTCTAAATAGGCTTTCGTACTTCACTGTAATACCTGCGGTACGGTAATTTTTCTCCAATTCCCTTTTATATTTACTTTGACTACTCCTTTGACCCATCTTTAGTCCATTCCTTCGATCTCTCGTCGGTATATAAACCCTCTACCACACCACTATACCCCACACTCCTTCACCTACTGCTGAGCCTCGAGGAGTGTTCTTGTTCTTTTTGCCTGTATATAATAAAATCAAGAGGCGAAACAGGTTAATCTCAGAAATTCTCTACTCGATTCTTCCTATTTCGATTGTTCCACTTTCCAATTATCAAATGAACGCGAACCTATGCTTGCATCAAAGTAGTAAAACAGCTCGTTGTTGGTCCACTTGAGAGCGTCTCTGTATGCCGACCGCTTTCGACGACTCTTAGCTTCGGCTACTGCTTCCAATCCACTCAGTTGCTCTCTACAAAGATTAATTCCTTGTACAAAACCAAGTTTGTAGTAATTAGTATCAAGAAAAGAAGACCCACTCGGAGAGGTTTATGTCACCTTCGAAGAGGTATTCGTCGATCCCTTCTTCTTTATTTATGTCGCTTATGGAGGCATCGCTAGGGGTCAGCACATCCAGAGCCGATTCGATTGGGACCTTAACGAGGAGTATTTTTTTGGTGAATGTGAAAAAACTCAAAGTATTTCTTACATCCGTTGCGTTACTGCTGTCACTTGCAATCGCACTGATGTTGTAATTGTGAAGGGTTTTACGAGCGATGTTGTGCAGTCTTTCCCTTCTTTTCTCTAGGTCTACATTTCCCAGTACCTGAACGTGTATGTACATACCAATCTTGGTTACCAGCTGAAGTATCACTATCTTATGGTGTTATAGAAAACCCACCTTTTGTAAGGAATTTCTGGCTCTCGTAGAAAGTGATAGCACAGAATGAGTGTACAGCAGCAATCCAAGGCTCACCCAGATCAAATTTCGCCGCAAGTTCATCTATTAGGTTGAGTCATAAGTAATCGGACATTTCTGCATGTGCTCGAGTTCAAGACCAAATTTTCCGACAACGACGGCACCTTTCAAAACGAGTAAGGTATCGTTCGATAGAGGGAGAAAAGCGCTACGAAATGATATAACACATTCCTTTCGGTGGCGTTGCTCTTTGATACAAAGGCTCCGGAATTGCACATCACCACCAAAATGGGTGCTTGTCAGATTTTCGAACGTTTTTTGCCTTTCTACCATTGTCGACCAACTGAACTCGGCTGTGATGGTTAGAGTAGAGCCCTCGTTTCTCATCGCCAATGAGTAGATTGTTCAGTAAATCATTCTTGTGCTTGAGAATGAGAAGAGACACTGCCACCTCTGTTCGGCGACCCGCGCTCCCTGGGTCAGTTCTTGAGGTATACGTCGACCAAGGTTCCTAACCTTACCGATCGGCCTTAGTCCATGATCATCAGATGACTGAAGAACACTAAAGGTGCCTGATAATTCACGTGAGGACTGGCGTCGATTGGCTCACATCTCGTTGCTCAGTAGGCCTAGATCGAAATCCTACGGGTGTTCTGACTTGTCTTGGTTCTCGATGGCGTAATCGCCAATACAGAAGTTCGAGAGCAAAGAGTTTACGGTGTTTTCAACAGGAACACTTTTCTCATAAAACTGTTCCGAGCGTTTTTGAAATTGGTTCAAATGGTGACCAGAGAGGAAGAGAAAAAGCATGACATTGCAAACACGCGATTTGAGTGGAATGAGATCCGGAGCTATTGTATCAGTGGTCAACGTTACTGAAGCGAATGTGGCAAACTGTTTTGTAGTGCTTTTCTCCCTCCTTCGAATGATGCCTTATTCATTTTGATAGGTGTCCTCATTGATTAGAAATTTCCCTTTGAATCCGAACGCACCCAAATGTCCGATTACTTATGACTCAACCTAATAAATATGGCCGCCTGGTATAATGTATTAATTTCTGTATTTCCACTGAGGCTCAGTTGCACACATGATTTGCTTACTTTAGGTTTTGCTCTAAGTTACTGTTCTGAGTTTGGTGATACTTTGTTACTTTGTTTGGTTCTCTAAACTGGCGCGCAGTATGGCGCAGAAGTAAATGAACAAAAATAAGTATGAACATGTATGTATGTAGGTGCAGTGCCACACAACTACAACTTAACTGCCTTTACTCTCCTTACTTATATACCTGAGATGGGTCATCGCACTAGAACAATGAGGATAGAAGCTCACATGGTTACAGTCAAAATTGCTAAAATTGGAAAATAGATGATAAAAAGAGAAAAATTGAGAAGGCATTCTCTATAACGACAGTTCACAACCGATACAGGAATGAACGTATAAAAATTGCAGTTTCCAGCATTTTAAGTAACTTTCGTTCCGTGCCAACGCTATTCAACTATCTTATAGATCGTCGACAGTACTTTCTTCAAATAATTACTATCCCAGCAAAATCACCCTATATATATATGGACCGATCAGGACGAAATCATCGGCGGGGTTCCGCTGGTGTAATCAGACAGAAATGGAGTGGTCGAAAGAGAAAAAAGATGGAATCATGTCAAAAGGTAAAGGTGTCGGTGTTGATCAGTCCGCTAGGGACGCGCCGCGCATTGGTCTTCCATTCAGAATGGTAGAGTCATGGTGGATGCGTACATATTTGGCCTAAAAAATGACTTGCGCGGGTCAGCAGCTATACCAAGCCAGTGTCAGACACAGCCGCTAGACCACGTCAATGTGTTCACCTTCACAAACAGGTCTGGTACCAATTCACCCGGTCCCGGAGGGATGGGAAGCTTGGTTAGCTCGGGCCGGGTGCGATCGCTCGGCCGCGCGGGTGACAGTGCAGTCTATTACCATTGCATCACGCGGAATCACGTTAGCTAATATTGAATGGAATAAAGCATAATGAGTGAAAAGTGGTGAAATCAAAGGGAACATAATGCGTTCGTGTTCCAATAGGAAGCGCATACTTTATATTACTGCGAATTATCGCAGCCGCGCCGAAACAACCTGCTCTCCGATAATTTTGTGATCTGTGATCAGACGGATAATAACGAGATTTGTCTTGTTTGACGGTCGGCGTTTGAAATTCACGCTCGATGATACTTGCTCGGCGCGCCCGCCTAATTCGGTATGTGCGCACGGCAGGTCATAGGTCTCCTATTTAGGTGAGTTTGTTGTGAAAACTAAGGTTCTCACTATAAAGCCCTCGAAGGAAATAATGTTTTAGCAGGGGAGAGATCCGTCGTAATCATTGTAACGCGTTTTCGGTGGAAATGTTTGAGGAGGTTAAACAGTATAAGCCGCAGAGATAATAAATCTTCACTACAGCGGTAGTTTCATTTGCACCCCGCTTCGCATGTAAGCCGGTCCTTTTTGCATAGGCGAAGGTGGGTGAGGTACAACGTGGCTTCTCGTGAGACTCTTGTGAGCCGATTATTCCTCTTTCTCTTCAGAAAAACCATTTCACAAAGGAACATGGGTGATCAGTACGAGCAGATTGGTCCGGTCGGCGAAGCTCCACCTCCACCAGATGCACCGCCTCCACCACCTGGTGAAAGCGAGAAGAAAGGTTCACAAGAAAAGCCAAAAGCGAAGGAATCGAAGGAAAAGGAGAAAACCGAAAAGGAGAAACTGACACCAGACTCAAAAGAATCAGCCGAGAAGTTGAAAAAGTCAGAGGATTTAACTGCGTCCACGTCGTCTGTTGAAAAACTCAAACCTGAAAAGAAAAAGAAAAAGAAGAAGAAGGAGATGATCAGAAGCGCTGAAGGTGAAACAGAGGACTTACCCAAGCGGGTGAGCGGACACCTTTGTCTGACTTTTCTCTTATGATTAGTATGATCCTGGGGGATTACACGGGTATAGGTTTGTATTGTATACCCGTTGATTGGTGATGTTCGACAACAAGCATATTAGACTGCGCCTCTGATCTTCGACTGTCGATGTAGCTCGGAACAAAAGCACGATTCTATCGAAGGGTGTCAATTTGTCCACCGTAACCCATCGTTATGAAGCACGCTATAGACGTCCCGCGCCGATTTTGCGTCAATGCGCCCCTTGGCGCGAACTCGGTGCAAACTCGGTCGGAGGACCTAGCAAATAACCTCCGCAGGTTTGTATAAGGGTTGAAATGGACAAGATTTCATGGCTATGTCATAGTTCTTGGAGGAGAACGTATATAGAAGGTAAAAAATGCCAAAGGGATAAATTTGTTATTAATAACTAAAATAACCGAGCTGACGACGGGTTACGGTAGACAAATGGACGCCCTTCGTTTCTTATCTAGGAACTTATGCCATCTCTCGCCTGGGTGGAGTGAGTCCCGCCGAACACCTCACAGAATTTCGCTGTGGGACCCTTATCGCATTCTAAATGTGCCATTATATCGCTCACAGCTGTGGAGTGTGCATAAAATCGAAGGGATGAGTGTGGAGTTTCGACCACTTTATGTACATTTACATCGATCATGGCATTTTCAGAAATTTTTCACCACCAACTGTGTGCTGTGTATGGTGGCGACATTCTGTTTTCTGGTGTTTCTTTTCATCGGCACACTTGCTGCACTACACTTTGGAGGTGTCATAAACCTCACACCAGTTATCAACAGATCACTTTCGTGACGGCAGTAGATGAAATGCCACCGCTACGAACTGTACCATATCAGTTGAACTTTGCCGTAACTCTGTATCACAAACTAAAGTTATCAGCGATAATTTAATTGTTAAATTTCAAAAACTGCATGCAGTAATGGTATTCGAACGAGAGTTTTGTCGCGGTTGCTTTATTTTTGTTACATCGTTTCTTGTTGATAATAAAGTGTCATGCGGTTATGTTACTGTCAAAGTCTTTCACAAAATGATCGATAGCAGTAAGTTTTTTCCTAGAGTAAAGTGAATACAAATGTAAAGGTAACGTTTACCTTTACTCTCATCGCGTCTCGGAGCATTCATCAACCTTGATCACCTAGCAGTTTCTGACGAGTGACCTAACAGACGGGGAGTTGTACTGTGACGCTTTTAAACTCTTTGACTTTATTGAGCTTGAAGCGGTTAATAAACTACCTAGAGTAAACTAAGTTTATTCAGGGTTTATTCGGAGTTTAACACACCCCACGGGCGCAAGGAACATCAGCGTATTGGCGTTGAATGAACGCTAGGCTGGGATCCATGAACGGTTCACCAGCCGGTTACAGTGATATTCACCTCGTTTCCCGCCAAAACGTGATTCCTCAACGTGATTCCCAATCGCCGATCGCCGGCGATTGGTGAACGCAACTCGTACAGATCGTGGGACCTTTCAAAATGACACTGTGAACGGCAGCCTCGGGACGAGTTGTCTCGGCAGCTGCACCCTCCTCCGGCGACGGGTGGCGATCGGACCCTGTCATAGTCCCGTCGGCCGATCATCGACGATCGCTGTGCTGTGCACGGCGACCGGCGATCGCCAGCCTCAACGGATGGTGGTTTTTGCGCAAGCAACTGCGCAAAACGCGCTCCAATGTGGTCGATCGCCGGCCGTCGCCGTCGCCGCGCATTTCCCGGTCGCCGGCGATCGGCGATCGGGAACGGGTGCATAACAGGGGCCTAAGGCGGCGAACTGGCCGATGAAATCTAACCGACGGTGAAATTCACCGACAGTTTCGTTCATGAGTCCCGGCGATGGATAACTCCCACGGCACATTGATAAATCATGGCTGGCGAGCCTACCAAGAGGCGTATTTCGTGTATGTTGTTCATGAATCCGGGCTCAGAGTTGGAGCATTTTGACAGGGACAGGATTATTGACCGTCGAGGATTCATCACTAACTTCCAGTTGTGGCGATGTTTAATTTTCACCAATAACGTGTAAAACTCCCCATAAGGTGCTATATATCGTCGCCTACGACGATGCCACCTCCACCCAACGCCGTCCACCTCCATCTCCTCTTAGACTCAACGCCGTCCACCTCCACCCCACGCCATCCATCTACATACCACGCCCCCCCCCCCTCGAGGAGCATAAATACCCGTTTCTGTGCAATGGATACTATATATTCTACCACTGAATACCGAAGAAAGGGTTCACTACACTCGTGTCCAGCACACAACATCTACCATACTATATTCTGTGAAGAATGGTAGACGTGACAGAAATTCTCAGCAAACACAATTCTAGCCCATAAGGCTATTGATTGTCTCACATGAAACTTTATTGACTTTATTGACTGTTTCTCATATATCTTATATAGATAGGTCGTTCGCAATACATATAGTTCTCCATGGAAAATCCGTGGACATAGCTTGTATTCTAGTGTGTAACGCGACAAATACGAAAAGACGGCAACATCATGTTTCGTTGCTGTTGTTGTTGTTTCCACTGACTACTTCTTTGATTTGAGGAAACCACGTTAGTACATCTAACAGATGAAGAACAATTATAGCGCCCACTACAAGAAGTACGACAACAGTTGTGCACAGACAGCAGTAGCAGATGCACATGCCCTGAAAAATTTGAGGATTTGATGACATGCATACGTATTCGGAGTAACAACTCATAAGTTCTGATTGAATCCCTTATAGTCAAAATTCACTTTTTCAGAAAATATTTTCAGGTTGTTGGAAAAACAATGCCGAAGAAGATTCGTTATGAGAGCTAAATTATCGTCGGCGTCGACGATCACTTCCGCCGTGCCATCGTCGTCGAAACACTCCTGCCACGCCTACCTCTGCCAACCCAAGAAGCTCCAGCACCGCCCCTCTCCCAATCAAGTCTGCTGTAGCACATTCGCACAATAAACACGTCACACAGTCTCCTCTGAAAAACAAAATTTTTTTATTCCACAACGTTTTTATCCCGATCAGTTACGGGATACGCCTTTCATGATAGTCGCTCCGTCTTCTTTCTCCTTGGTGCTGCTCCCGCATTCGTTGAGGTGCCACAGTGCCATCTTGTCTCAGTCTTGAGCTCCTTGTGGGGTAGTCATATCGTCCTCGATCGCAGGTTCTTGAGCGCCACTTCCTTGCATGCGACCATCGATCCGTCTTGTGATCGTGACAGTTTTCCTCCATCAGCCGACCTGTCACACGGGCCTGACGCTGGTACCGACACCCTTTTCAGCTATTTCCAAACTAGGCAAGGGTTTCTGCCTGGGACGGGATTGAACCCTGATGGATTGAACCCTGATCATCGAGATCTTGAGCCTAAGCTCTTAATCTCTCGGCCATCCCGCCCCTCTGAAGAACAAAATACCGCCACATAAATATCAAAACTTGTAACTACGATAGCGGTATTCTTCATCATTAGCATTTATCTCGATCAGTTACGTGATCCGTCTCCCTTGACCGTTGCCTCTACAGGGTGTGCAAAAATTACCCGTGCACTAAAAATTTGTTGGCATTTTGAAATCAAGCTTCGAAGATCAATTCTAACAAACAAAAATATCAACCACAAACATGACAATTCAAAGTGCACTAACGGTTTTTAAAATGATCGTCCTTAGCCTTCACACAGTTCTTCAGACGTCCGACAAACGCTTCGCATGTGGCACGCAGGTACGTCTCATCAATTTCGTCCCAGGATTTCAGAAGCGCTTCTTTGAGAGAGTCCAAATTTGGATGCCTGGTAGAGCACACCTGTCTCTCCAAGATGGCCCACACAGAATAGTCCATCGGGTTATGGCCCGGAGAACTAGAGGGCCAATCTCTGTGTGCGATGAAGTCCGGCACACCAGTCCAGGACCATCTTCGCCTTGTGCGCTTGTGCTGAATCTTGTTGGAAACACCTGTTTTCTTTTTCGAAGCGTGAATCGGCTCACGGCTTGAGTACGTTTTCCAGAATACCTTTGTAAATTGCTGCGTTGATTTTCAAGACAGCTTCGGCGAAAACGAGTGCGGTTTTCCCTGAAGATGTGACTCCTCCCCATAACATAACGGATTGGGGCTTCTTCGCACTTTCGTGAAGTCGGTTTCTGGCAGTAGCATCAGCAAGTGAATCCCCAAGAATCCTCTCATTTTGGGAGTTGAATACCGGGTTCAATGTGAAAAGTTTTCCATCCGCAAAGACTATGTTACGAGCGCGTGCCACCGTGAATCGCTGCAGCAACTTTTTGCATCTTTCCACTCTTTTCTTCTTCATGGTATCCGTTAGGAGTTGGCACTTCTGCAGACGATAGGGGTACTTCTGAAGCTTTTCTTGACCATCGTTCTCATTGAGCCCACGCTTATTCCAACGTCTTTCGCCATCTGTCGCATCGACCTCATGGCGTCCCTTCGGATTTTTTCTCTCACGATTTTCACATTTCTCCGGTTCGTAGCTGACGTGGGACGTCCTCTTCCTTTTCTACCCTCTTCGGTCTTCAATTCCTTGTAGCGTCTCACCGTATCCTGAACCGTTCATCGGGGCACGGAGAGGATCCTCACAACGTTCTTCGTTTGGTTCCCCGGCCTTATGAAGTTCGACAATAGCAACTCGGTGGTTTAAACGCTTGACCGTTTCGTACTCTAGTACGTATGAGTTGCACAACGTCCAGTCAACATGTACTAGGCAAGAGAATCGGGAAATTTCCTAACAACATTCAGAAACAATAAAATGTTTAGGTGCACGGGTAATTTTTGCACACCCTGTAGTCATGCACATGATACCGTTTTTCGTGCTGCTCCCATCGCAGGTATGAGTGCGCCGCCCCTCTGTGCGGCTATCGATCGGTCTGGATGTGAACGATATTTTATTACGCTTCCAAACTGGGCGACTTCATAGGTATTCTGTGGAGGTACTCTGTTATCACACATGTTCGAGAACAACAACAGCTTCTCTACTGCTGAGTGCTTTACTTGACTACTAAGCTCCCTGCTCTACACCAGGGTCTAGATTCATGACGGGAAAATACCAGCGCAAAAGTCAAAGCGAGTAGCAACCGAATTCGTGCTAGAAAAAAACTTGGTAAAAGATCGGACCTATCGATTTATGAACTGACGGCCGCTTATATTACAGCCGTGATCACGGCCGTTTTATTGCTTCAGGTTGGGTATCGCAGACCTGATTGTGATGAATGCGAATATTGGGGGAGATAGACCAGGTTTATTTCGACCGGAATGTTATATCCTAATTTCCGTTTATGAATTTGGGCCCACGTCGCCCACCTTTGCGCTGGTCGGACTTCTTCGTCAAATCCCTGAATGATTGGTTCGATGCACTTCGTGTTCCTTGAGCGAGCAGGGTCCGCTGGTCTACCATGGCACGCGACAGAGACGAATGAGACGTTACCGGCGCCCGCTCGAGCAAATCGATGATTAACGATACGATATGTGAAGCAGGTGAGTCTCCATTTCTAGTCTCTCTTGAGAATGCGAACAACCATATGCCATTTGCAGAGTATCAGTCGCAGCTTAATGGCTTCCACGGTTAACCTATCATCATTCGTCTCCTCGAGCATACGGCGACGCGACAACATCTCCGACGCCATAGAGAGGCTCTACTTCAGTTTTGGATATGGGTCGAAGGAACAGAGTCAATGTCATGTCTCAGCTCAGCGCTTTGAAGTCAAACAGCTGGGAGATTGTCTGTGTGTGTATGTGTGTATGTGTATGTGTGTGTTTGTGTGTATGTATGTGTGGGCGCTATGTGGGTTGGGGGGTGCAGGGTGGTGGTCTGCAATTTTACGTCGAATTTGACGTGTTATCATTGTTATATCTGAGGCCGTATGCTCGTCTCTCCCCGCGACAAGTGGGGGAGTCCCCGCCGGTGCCCTCCTTCTGAAATAGTAGTACGCAGACGTAAGAGGACAAAAGGGCATTGCACACTCTGCGATGCCCTGTCCGGCGTCGTCTGCGGCTATGATGAAACATAGGGCCGCGCTGGCTCGACGGCGCCGCATCCTGCGCCGGCGCCGCAGCCGCCGGTGGGGCCTTTGCACACTCTGCGGCGGTGACGGCCACGGCGACGGCACCGACGACGTCGCATCCGGCGCCGCACCAGGGAATGGCGCCGGGCATTTTTCGTGCGGCGCCGGCGTAGTCGACGGCGGGTGGTGGGCGGAGCGCCGGTCCTATCCCCACCCGCCGCAGACGACGCCGGACAGGGCATCGCAGAGTGTGCAATGCCCTAAACGCGGCGGGGACTCCCCTACTCGATGCGGGGAGAGGCGAGCATACGGCCCCTGCTATTGTTTACGATCAGCTCGGTCGGTTTTGACATGTTTGACATGTAAACTCTTCAGAATTGTTCACACCTTAACATGTTAACCAGCATAGAATCGACGCAATATTACAGACCAGCACGCTGCACCCCCTAACCCACATAGCACCTATGTATGTGTGCGTATGTGTGTGTATGTGTATGTGTATGTGTATATGTATGTGTATGTGTATGTGTGTATGTGCATGTGTGCATGTATGTGTGTATGTGTGTGGTGTGCGTGCGTGTGTGTACGTTGCCTGTTCGGAAAATAAGCATCGGTGGCGACTAACCAACCCATTCACCTCCTTTGCTTGACGGATCTGATTCTCTATCCGATGCTTCGGGCGAAGAAACTCGTTTCTTTACTCTCTTGTCCTTCTTTGCCCTCTTCCTTGAAAAAAGGGGAAGATATTAATTGTATTCTTGTAGGTCACTACAAATCACGTTTTTTTTCTACGGTGTAGTATTGAAAGTAATCGAATTTCACCAGACTCCCTTTCAAGCTTTTCGATATTGTTTTTACAAGCAGCTCACCTGTGAGATTCACCAGCAGGAGAATTCAGTGCATGCTGTGGAAGCCTGGCTGCTCCATGAGGCTGCTTGATTGGTGTATGAGCTGCCGGTGCTCTATTCTGTGGATGCAGAGGTGGTGGAGGAGGAGGTGGGGGCGGTGGCGGAGCACCAGGTGAAGGTCCAAGCTGTTCGTATTCGTCTCCCATACGTTATCCTAAAAAAACTTCACGTTATTCGCGGGAAGACCATGTTGCATCATGATTAATACCCAGTAAGCAACGTGTAGTGAAGGGTGAGCAGTCAATAGAAAAGTGAGTCACCCCTGAAGAATACATTCATGGTAAAATCATGCTTATCATCCATTCCTATAATACACTTTCGCTGTCCTCAATTTTTATAAACGGTTGCGAGAATACATAGCACACTACACTAGCAATCGATGAACGGTTGCACATCCGTATCACCTGCTAACCCTGTGTTCATCAATGATTCGCACGAATTGTAGCCAACAGTATCTCTACTCGTATCTGCTGTGTGCGAACAGTTAAGAGTGTATCCTTCTCGACAATAGGAGCAGCAAGACGAAGAAATCGTTCGTCCAGCGATTCAACAAAGAAGCCTCATCATCATGATGCGGGCACCATGCTGATGATCATTGAATCCAGCCACTCATTTCTCATCGAACAATTGTCGCGGAATTGCGTTAGACATTCACCTCATCTCGACAACTTGGTCCATTCATCTACGTGTGGGCTGCACCAAAACGTGTTGAGCGGTGTTTATCCTTTGTTTCATTTTATTATGTGCATCCAAAGACGCGCCAAGAACCCACAAGTAGCACGAGGATGTCATACTCCAATTGAAACAAATGGAACCTTAACAAAAACTGTGCTGGCACAAATAAATTTGTTTATGCCCTTGCTTTATGCCTCGGTGGAGAGAAACACGTACGCTTATACGGGACGTTTATTGAAGACTGTCGTGTAGGGGCACCGGCGGCACCACGGCCCATATGCTCGTGTCTCGCCAATTGGAGAGTGGACGGGGTTGGGGAGCAAAGGCGAGTATGATTGGATTCGGCCCGTATGGCCTATGCTCTTACTCGCCCGCTGTTCCCCAAACCTCGCCCACTCTCGAGTTGGGGAGACTCGAGCAGGTCTTCACTAGGTCCCGTCCCTGTTATGTGTGGGCCGAGGGGTTCTGGCACATGCCGGAACACATCTGCGGAGCTCGACACATCGGAGATTCCACCTCATGTAAAGCGAATTACGCCAAGAATCCTTCTCTCTATACTTCGCTGTGCGTTGGAAGTCGGCTATTTATGGTATTTATCATCTAGTATCCATTAGTGGCGCAGTGGTATGAGGCTGTTCAGACACCCGCACGGTCAATCGAAGGTAAAAGCATTGGCTTGGTTTAGCGGCTGTTTCCGCAAGTCATTGAATAGGCCAAACACGCATTCACCAAAGCTCTACGGTTCTGAATTGAACACGAATGCGGCGGCGCGTCCTCAAAGGACTGGTCAATGCCGACGCCGTCACCTTTACTCCATGAACCCTCGAAATTGGTCATCCTTGTCGATCAGATCGGGTAAATAGAATGAGACACAACCGTCAGAGCAAGCAGGGTCGCGTCAAGATTTCCGCAGCTTTTTCGGCGCTTAATCGACATCGTTGCGGCGGCGCGTCCTTAGGGCCCTTACAGAGCCGACGACGTGCAATTTGAGCGACGAATTAGCCGTTATAAATGAAATTGAGAGAAACACACGACGACGAGCATTCTCGCCCAACGCGACGTTTGCGGCGGCCGCATTGCTCTAATCGATCACCGCGGTCACCGCCGCGGTGAAGACTGCAAATTCGTCAGTAAGGGCCCTTAAGGGCATCGCACACTCTGCGATGCCTTGTGCGGCGCCGGCGGTGGCTATGATGAAACATAGGGCCGCGCTGGCTCGACGGCGCCGCAGGTGCCGGAGGGGCCTTTGCACATTCGGCGGCGGTGGCGGCCACGGCGACGGCACCGACGACGTCGCATCCGGCGCCGCGCCAGGGAATGGCGCCGGGCATTTTTCGTGCGGCGCCGGCGGCCGCAGCGCAGGCAGCGGCGCGTGGTGGGAGGAGCGCCGGTCCTCCCATCACCCGCCGCTGCCGGCGCCGCACAAGGCATCGCAGAGTGTGCAATGCCCTTTAGGGGACTGATCAACACCAGCACCTTTACCTTGCTATCTTTCTACCTGTCCAGCGCATTCGGGTCGTATGTTGGTCCGTTGGAATGACTATTTGCTTGACATTCCCTCATCCATACGTAAGTGGAAAACGTGCAAAACTAACGATGGAGCGCGTTGGCGTTCAACATACCTATCGGGGTGGGCGGATCGGGAAAAACAGCATAGCACCAGGCCTACGGCACTTCCATTCAACTGTACCTCTTGCTTTTTCGATGTTTGCGGTGATCCCTGCACCCTCTCGACGGAGTCTATTGCTACTGTTTTAAAATTTTTATTGTTTTCGTTGATGTCTGCAAGTGTCAACAGTCCATTAAATCGAATACTTTATTGCAGTTTGATTAATAAATTAACCTTCAACACATGCGAATTCGTTCTCGCGGTTGTTACAGTGCCACAATTTCATAAGTTAATAGTCCAGCAGTTGTTGATATCGTATCCGAAACGGACGCTATGTCCACTAGATATACTAATCGTAATCGTCATTATAAGCCGTTGCGTTCGACGCAGACCGTTCCGGTAAATGCTGATTCTCAAGTAAAAAGTATAAACACAATCCTACAGCAACGCCAATCATCAGACAAAGAATGAAATATACGAGAGTTGACAATTTCTCCGCACAGGTGGTGCCTCCAATCTGAAACTTCTTTCGTTATTTCTGAGCGGAAATGTCGCTTTCCTCTTGAGCTTTCCTCTTGAGACCCCGTTCACTTTCGGCACTAACACGGCGCAGAAAACTTTGAGTGCGGGACAGAGAGGGTCAGACTTTTCAATATTTTGTAGCACTATCTTTCGCAGCATTCCCTGTTTAGCCGTGATTCAGGCCTCTCGCTCGATGGAGCCGCTTTTCGTGGAAGCTGCGCCGCATCGCTGCCGAGTATGAACGAATCTCATTGCTAGACAGGCGGACTGTTCGAACCCCGAACTTCTTACCAGTCGTGGTTACTCAGCATGGGTTGAAACTCTTACCAAATGCAAATCTTTCGATAGTATGAAGTCGGCAGGGATGCCTTGTTCAGCATCCATTCTCGAAGTCGCCGATCCATAACTTGACGATTCATCGGGTCGCGTACGAGGTGTCTTGGTTTTCTTCGCTCGAGGGGTCATAGCAGGTTTGGTTGGTTCGGTAGCTGGGGAGGTTTTTGCGTCAGCCTCAGGAGGAGGAGGAGGAGGAGGAGCAGGAGGAGCAGGAGCAGGAGGAGCAGGAGCAGGAAGAGCAGCAGGAGCAGGAGGAGGGGGAGGAGGAGGAGGAGCTGAAGATGATTTTGGTGGAGGTTGTAGATCCTGTGGTAGTCCAAGCTCTTCATATTCGCCTCCACCCATCTTCTTCGCTAATTAATCTCGGCCTGAAAACCCAGTGTAACAGTCTCCGCCGTTTACAGAATGAAAACGCAACACCAACCAGAGCTACCGGCTTTCTTGGATGCTAGCAAATAACTGAGACCTCCTATCCATATCAGAGGGGAATGGTAGTGATAAGGTATCAGTAGGGTGGCCAACAAAATAGGCAATTGAGGTGTCATGTGATGGGCTATGCAGAAAGTCGATGAGAAACCGCAACACACCTGCTGTTAGAGGTGATATGATACGAGGCGTCGTTTTCAGTAGTCATCATCATCAACCTCCCAAGTTCTTTTGTGGCGCTGTTCAGCGCTGGGGAAATTGTCGTCCTCTGAACTACAAAGCTACACTCCAATCTTCTCTGCTCAGGGTCAAAAAGGGAAAGATAAAGGGTTTGCGCCGATCGCTCTCCCGAGGCCTACACAATGGCTTACAGGAGTCACGTGCTGCACAAGGGAGTGTCTTTACTCTCGAAGGGTCTAGTACCGATTCACCCGACTCCAGAAGGACGAAAGGCCCTGTCAGCCCGAAAGAGGATCGATCGTTCGACCGTTCGGCTGTCAGTAGCGCCTCTTACCAATGCAACACACGTGCCCTCTCTGTCCAAACATTATAAAAAATCATACAGCGTTGCGGATATCATAGGTTATTAACACATTCACAACGGCGTCCGCACATATGTGTGGACAGAAGTGTTTCGCCCAGATCTTTCTTTGGCGACGACTTTTATTGATTGTTCTTTCGAAATCGTAGACTACATATAAGGTAAAATCAATACTAGATTTGCGTCGGAACGAAAATGATCGGGTTTATTGAAACTAACTAGAGAACAATTCTTCGCATTGTGGGAGCACAAAAAGCAAAAACTTCTAGGACAGGGGTGAGTACCAGACATGGAGTACAACTTCAGTGGAACAGTTAGACAAAGCGAAATATTAGAGTGCAATTATATCAGCGAACAAAGAATCAGCCAAGAACACTTCTTATCGTTAAAACACAATGAACACACATATTTTTCACAACTCGAACAGCGCGTATCGACCCTCCTATGCTTTTTTTTGCAACATCTCTCCCAAGCTATCGCTCAGACTTTTATAACATCTTGCACAGTTTTTTGGACTCTTCCTGAATTTGGACTCTTCATGAACAAATATGTGTGGACACGCCAAAGAGCCAGCCGACCGTCGCGCCCATCGCGCGCGAAAACCCCTTCGTCGTGAATGTGTTAATATAGATGCCTAACAAACAGTGGTTCGTGACTGTAAAGCACTTGACCTTTACTAACAAGGGAGGTTGCTCAGCGTGCTCCGAAGATTCACAATGAGATCTATATTGTTTTGTAGAACATCGAATGATGATTACAACGGTATAGGTTGTTTTTGCTATGGGCAAATGGATTGTCCAAAAAGGCAAAAAAAACCTTGAAAACTAACCAGTGGCAAATGGGCTTCTAGATCGCAAACACCAGAGATACCACCGAAATCGACCCAAATTCAAAAACAAATGCCAGATTCGTGATCAGCGCCCTGAATAACCCCATCAGACAAAGTTTGAGCTAAATCGGTGATTTTGACCTAATCAGCCTTGCCAGTGTTGAGTAGTTGTACGAAGGTCCACTTACCGTAAATATCTTTCTCCCTATTGTTTCACTTTTTGGACTCTGAAGAACACAGAGACGCCATTTTGGATGAGTTTCTTTCAAGTTTCATCAAGAAAGATTACTTGGGTAGCTGACAAATCCACAATGCACAAATCTGACATCGAATTTTCCCATTGTGTCTGGCGTGAGCTTGCTAGGGTCCGTGGTAACAAGGTTGGGTAGTTGGGTCTAAATCACCGATTTAGCCCAAACTTTGTCTACGGGGGTTATTCGCGACACTGATCGCGAATCTGACATTTGTTTCTGAATTTGGGGTCGATTTGGGTTGGTTACGGTAGATATTGGTTACATACATATGTACTAGAAGACATCGTCGTTTGTGCGTACTTTGTTGGCCATACTCCTCCCAAACGCGATTCTATCGCGCAACTGCGACGAAATTCCAAAAGGAGCGTATATTGGTATTTAGCGTAGGAAGGCAAAAGGGAGGGACAGCGAAGGGATCGAAAAACCGACCACCAGATTGAGAGCCCTGTATGCTACCCACTGAGCCATCATGTTACGGTTTCCATTACTTAACACCTAGAAGTGCTCTCGCCACTAGTTTCTCGCCACTAGTTAGTGGTCAAGATTTCTTGCTTTTTTTTCGGGCCATCTATTTGCATTTAGCAAAAACAACCTATACCGTTGTAATCGCCATTCGATGCTCTACAAAACAGTATGGGTCTCGTTGTGAATCTTCGGAGGACGCTGAGCAACCTCCCTCGTAAGGATAACGTTGTGGTGAAGGGTTCGAAGGGTTATCTTATATATCCTGTAGGGCCCGATGACTGTGAAGATTAAGCACCTTATTGTTAGCCCTAAGTGTCTTTATAACATTATGTCGACTATTCAACTAAAATATCAAGTTCATAGTTGTGATTCAATTAGGAGTAAAGGCAGCCGGCAGTTAAGAATAACAGTGTAATGAGGTCAATGGCGTAAGCCATCCTCTCCGTCTAGCGGCCAAAGAAAGTCCGACAGTGGTATTATATCTTCAGCACCATATGTGTTTTAGATAGAATAATTGGGCTTGAAGAGAGTTGCAGCGAAGCGGCAAAACCGACGCATTAATCTGTCGTCGGCCACGTTTTTGGCGATGGTCACCGTATTCTCTACCATTTTGTTTCTTTCTAGGTTTTGAGTGCTGTCACCGGTTTATGGATGTGGCAGAACTAACCTATTACGTAAATCTACGGAGATGGAGAACCGCCGAAAACACTGGATTTCGCAAAAAATTTTATTTAGATCGCTTGTCGAATATTAAACAGTTTTAAGATCGTTTGAACTATTAATAATGTGCTAACGAAGTGGAAGTCTGAAACTGTTGATGTTCAAATTATAATCTGGACCATATATGCAGCCTGTTATAGAGGGTCTTCGGTGTCAGTGGTGGTAGGTTCGGCGGTGAATCGTTCGGTGGTGGTGGTGTCGATGGTGGTGGTGGTGGCGGTGGTGGTGGTGGGTTCGGTAGCGGTGGTGGCTTTGGCTGTGGTTGTACTAGATTCCAAGTCTGTTGTTGAGTCCAATGGAGATTCCGTTGTTGTTTTTTCAAGTTCTGGCTCCACAAGCACATGCATAGCGACAAAGTATGCAGCTCCACCCAGCGATGCTAGAACGACAAGCACCAGGACGAGGCACGAGAGCGTGCTCTGAAAATGTGTTTTTTTTTTTGAAAGATTAAGGTGTAACTTTCCATTATCCTATCCCACTAATTGAAAAGCGAAACCGCGGTGTCCGTTTGTCAACTCTAGGGTCCCGCCGCGATTGTCCATTACCGTATTCACAGTGACGTATTTCATCAGTTCCTCGCCGTCTTTTGCTGCATGCTTTTTGTTCTTCGTTTTATTTGTTATTATAAATGTTTTATATATGCTTCCTACTATTCATTTATTCATTTGGCGGCCTGCAGGCCACTGAATGGGTGGTATTACATAATGTAAGCCTAACATCATATGTCCAACTTGATGATCGAGTTACCAGGACGAATCATTAAAAATCTATGATCTACGATACGACTACGGGATATTGCTCGCGAATAGTTACCACTGAGAGCTATTTCTTTCTTAGTGAATATTTGAACTGAAAATGGAAGCTTATAACGAACACAACAGCCGTCGGACGATTCCCCAGGCACTGGAACACTGTATATATCAACGACTTCTCTCCCTTCAGTACCAGTACCAGTAGTAGTAGTACTACTCGACGATCTCCTCTCTCTGTTCGATCTTCTCGGACGATCGTGCTCTCTCTTTTTCTCCCGTGGCGGTCTAAAATGTTCAAAGTGAGTTATTGTGGCTTTCCGTCTTCCCACGAACCTTCCTTGATATACCTCAGTCGTCAGCTGTTTCAATCTACTGCAGATTTAGTCTGCATCTAACCAATAGGTAACAGCACTTCATATACGCAAAGTAATGTTTTCGCTAAGACATATCCCTATAAAAGACTAGCGCCTGATTGGTTTGCTCGGTTTACTCCATAAACTCTCGATATGCAGGTTGCGCCAACTAAATCCTGACAAGTTTCAATTCAACTCTTCCGCCGTACTGTAACTTCTTCAGAGGTCCCAATTGGTATAGTGTAAGTAAAAGTCCTCTAGTTTGTAGTGATACCCTCATAACTGTCTAACTGCTTCCCACTAGTGCGGAGTACAACAGAAGAGCCGCAATCATCGAAGGCTTTCGCGCTGAACGCACAGCGGGGAAAATCATTTGATTTTTGTATACTTGATTCTTTGTATACTTGATCGACGGTTTACAATCCTGCGGCGAGGTAAATGGATTTCGAAGGGAGTTCTGCAACTCCGGTGAGAAGAACCTATTCGCGATAACATGTTTCAAGGACCCAGAAACCGTGGAACGGGCTCAGGAGCTGGTCATGGTGGTCCCGGGATGATCGCAGAGGAAGTTGGCGACATTTTTGAGAGTTAGTCAAAGTTCAATGACTGTAGTAGAACCCTAGTTAGTGGCTGTATCTTCAGGAAGGCCATATGTCTCACAATACGACGGCGCACGAGCCATTAGGGTCGAAACTGGCTGTCCGATAGATTGGACATGCTTCGGTCCAAGGTGTTCCGGTCCCCGAAAAGCCCGGATTTAAATCCCATGAGTCACTACCATTTCAGCGTTGTCGAGAGGGTTGCTAACGAGACGAGGCACCCCGACGTCACATCTCTGCGAACCGCCATTGGAGCAGCATTCGCAAAGTTGGACCGAACTTTTTTGAAAACGGCTTGCGAGTGCTTCAGATCGAGGATGGAGGCGATTATTGCTGCTGACGGAGGCGACATTGAGTAGTTGTAATACTAATACACCCGTCCACTAATGTGTAAAGAGATTCTGGATTTGAATTGTATTTTGAGATTGTAAGGTTGTTTGAAAAATAGAGTTGCGGTTGTCTGGATTTAGCTGGCGCACCCTGTAGATCATCATAGTCGATAAGATCGGGTACATTGGATGAGACACAACCGTCAGAGCAAGAAGGATCCCGTCAAAGTCCCCGCACAGAGTCGCGGCAACTTTTCCGACGCCCAATCAACATCCTTATAAAGAACGACGTAAGACATGGCGTGGCTCGCCCAATCTATTTACTGCTGCATCGCAGTAGGTGATTGTTTTAGGGCGCATCACTCCCCAAATAAAGATTTTGGTGGTCCAATGGAGAACATGTTCAATTATAAGCTTTACTATTGTTCGCATTGACTTGACCAGGAATCGACCCAATGGATACAACACAATACAAATATTAACCCATTGACGACTGTGTCCCACCGGCGGGACACATCGCAGTGCCGAAGGGAACGCGTGGTCGTCACTGGGTTAAGAAAACATACGGTTACAGAAGGGAGTAAAGAAGACGGAGTAGGATGTAGTAATTAGGTATAGATTTCGTTGTAGTTTGGTAGTTTGATAAGGTACGTAGGCGAGAAGCGTCGCAGCATCGAGGTAGCATGAAGGAGCGGAAATTTCCGAGCGCAAGCCTTAAGCTCGCTCAGGTCTCCATTGACCGTAAGATCCCTCCACCCCACTGCGATGGATTCTCATGCCGAATCCGAGACGTGAATCGTGACAGAATGGTCACCACAGTGATGAAGTCGCTGGGCTGAGACAACAGGGGCATTCATACTTGTGGACGAATAATTCCTCTTAAACCTTCGTTTTGCCGATGACTTTGTCATTTACGCCAAAAGAACAACTAGGAAGAAACGATGCTCTGATAGCTAAATGTTGCACGAGGAAAGACTGGACCACATGTTGATCGGAGGGAGACACATTTCATGAAGAACTCCTGGTGCGGTGGCGGATATATCGAACTCTATGGATCTCCTCTTGCCGATACGAAGTCTTACGCTTAGTCGGCATGTTCCAAATCCGTTTGAACATGGACAACGACATGAAGGCAGTTCTGATCTGACGAGGGATCGCTCAGCGTGCCTCAAAGATTCACATCGAGACTCATATTGTTTTGTTGAGCATCCGTGGTTGCGATCTAGAAGCCACTTCGAATCCGCTTTGTGGTAGAGATTTTTTTTGACTTTTTTGGACTGCCCACTTGCACTTAGCAGAAATAAACTACACCGTTGTAATCGCAACAGAACATTCGATGCTCTACAAAACAATATTGGTCTCGTTGCCAGTCTTTGGGGCACGCTGAGCAGCCTTCCTTGTGAGACAGGTGTTCTGTTTGCGAAACGCCGTTGAATATGCATCGGTACTTGGCATTCAATTCATACTGGTAATGTATAACTCCAAGACAGCTGACTCCTGCCTTTGTCACAGTCAACTTCATCCTGCTAACAGGATGCCGATCGAAAAACAAATCGAGCCATCTACCTGCTGTTTTCTAGTAGCTCACTGAAACGCGTAACAAGTTCACCCGGCTATCCCAACACCGAGCTGGACTACGTAGCACGATCTAAGGCGCATGTCCCGTCTGCGAGACCCTGCAGACTACACATCGAAAGCCAAGCATCGATGGGCCGGTCACATAATGAGAATAGATGACGACCGTTGGACAAGAAGAACGGTGGAATTGCTGCCGCGCGATAGCACGCGGCCTCGTGGAAGACCATCTGCCAAATGGTCTGATGTGTTCGTCGAACGCATTAAGACTGTGCTCAATTCTAGAACGGCTGATTCTCACTTTCGTCACAGTCGACCCCGATCAACAAACTGGATGACGATCGCGAGACAACAACGCGAATGGAAGTTGTGTTGGAGCCCCCACGTACAGTAGAACCGGGCCATCTAAGTATCTAAGTAAGTAAAGCCTAACAAGGTTTTTCAGAGAACAGTTACCTTGAAGTAATTCATACCTCCTCCATAATCCGTGGCCTCAACGCGGCAAGGGGGTGGCAATGAGTGTAAGGCAATGATGACCAGCAGGAGTTCTGCTTCGGCAAGGGCATCTGCTGTGACGGAGTCTTACTCGTAGCGAAAGGCGGATCACTCCCTCTGTTTCGCAACGATTGGATTCCCAAACTTGTGGAATGGACCGTACGGACGCGCTGGCAACGCTTCGACTGGACACCAGGGAACAAATATGCTCGACCAAGAGAAGAACAGCCTTAGTACCCCGCACACCGGGCTCTGCCGTCTCCGACGTCGGATGGTATGACAACCGGTGAGAGGCGAAGAAATCTCGGGTTGCGCAGGACGTCATGGATTCTGGACAATGACGACACATCTGGAGCACGACATGGAGACTGTTTTATGCTTTGTACATACAATGCTAGAACATTATCTCGTTTGTTGTTGAGCAGAGGACCGAGATTGGTAAGAACTTTATTCGGCTAACGTTTCGGCGAAGTTCTTCTGAAGTTCACCCGGCTATCCCAACACCGAGCCGGACTTCGCAGCTCCGATCTAAGGCAGATGTCCCGTCTGCGAGACCCTGCAGACTACACATCGAAAGCGAAACATCGATGGGCCGGTCACATAATGAGAAGAGACGACGACCGTTGGACAAGAAGAACGGTGGAATTGCTGCCGCGCGATAGCACGCGGCCTCGTGGAAGACCATCTGCCGGATGGTCTGATGTGTTCGTCGAACGTATTAAAACTATGCTGTGTTCCAGAACGGCTGATTCTCGCTGTCGTCACAGTAGTCTCCGATCAACAAACTGGATGACGATCGCGAGACAACGAAGCGAATGGAACTCGTGTTGGGGCCCGCACGTTCAGTGAAGCCGGGCCATCTAAGTATCTAAGTAAGTAAGTAATTCATACCTTTTTGCTTTGGAAGGGCGATGCGCAGGTGGTGGAGGTGGCGGGGGAGGTGGTGGTGGTGGTGGCGGTGCAGCTGCTGGCGGCGCTGCTGCTAACGGCTGCGGTACGATTGGCTCGTATTCAGCCATACCCTGAAATAGACATCTCTTACCAGAGATTACATCTACAGCAGCACTGGGAAACGTACACGGTTCTTGTGGAGTCGCCGTCTCGAATGCCTCGATCACCATCCTCTTGCGTTATTTATATACGCGGTTATCGGTTGTGTACAACATGATGTCTGATAAGGACCGTTACAACCTATTTGGAACACGTCGCTCTCACGAGCTAACTCTGTGTGGAAGTGTTTCACGTCTTGTAGGTACTAAGCCACTTGCAAAAATCTCAACTCAGTGGGATTTGAACGCGCATCTCAGACCTTTCCGAGGCATCGTGACGCTGAACTGCCACACTATAGAGATATTAACAGCACTCTGCTTTAACTATCTCATTCTAATGTGCACCTCGCTTTGACCGTTACATTGTCAACAACACAAAAAAAGGATGCCTTCGAGTGGGCGTATCATACTCGCAGACGTTTTCTAAACACTAAGAGACTTTTTCCATTTGAAGACATTACTTTGATCAGAACTTTCGTATCATCACAGTGTTTACCTGTGGTTTTTCGTGTAGCGATGTTTCAGCGTCAACAAGTTACCTCATGCCTCCAGGTGACTTTTCTGGGAAGAAACTCTTCTTTTCTCCAGCATTTTAGCCCGCATGGGAACAGGGTACTTGCCACTGCTCCTCTGACGCCTCACAATTCTATCAAATTCGTCTCTAGATCGATATATGCCAAATCCCAACCATAGCGACTCCTGCCGTTCTTTCGGCCTTGCTACTGGTATGTCACTCAGGTCTACATACGGTATATTTGGGTCACTTCATTACCTATTTAAAGTTTATTTTTTGTCTTTATCGCGCCTCATACCTACTGAAAGGTTCATCATAATCATTTTTTTCACTTTTCTTTCGCTAATGGTATTCATTCCCGTTCTGACTTTCGTCTTGGTTTGTGCGCGTCCTATGATGCAATCGAATAAATAAATAAATACGCTGCCATAGTATGCTCGTTCTTCCCTTCGGCAGAGATGGAGCTGCTTCGACTCGTCCTCCCTTCAGGGCCCCTGCTCTATGAAGCTTCTCAGCGAATGGAACCACTTCAAATCGTTGCCTTTTCTGTCAGCGTTCCTCTTATGGTCACGCCAACCATCCATCTCAACACTTCCACTTCAATGACGCTGACACAGTTAAAAAGATTACATTCATAAGCTATCCACTCAACGAAAAAACATACAAGTATGGTATAACTGTACTATTTCATCACAGACATTAACTATAATACTGCTACTCTACTTCATCTGTACAACAATGCACGTTAGAGACACAATTTCTTAATACGACGACACATCGGCTAATTTTGCGTTCGGTGAAAACAATTATGTACCAGAATATTTGAGGCAATTTCACGTAGAGCTATCTATTCACTTAGCTGACCAGTAACTGGACAACAATAAACGGCAGCAGAAAAGCAAATTCCTTACGAAGATCGCACTTGCGCACAGAGCATGGAAAAACTCATGAGAGAAGTGAACATAAAACTGTTTAGGGCAACATCTCCGTTAAAATAAGCATAAGACGTATTTTACAACAGAAACTTTGAATACGTTTAAATACATGTAATGCAATTCAAGAGTCCATAATATAAATTGTAGCGAAATCGTTAACAAGAGTAGATTTCGTGCTGAGTATTGTTCGTTCTAAACTCGTTTCGGTGGTGGAAGCCGTTTGTATTTGATCATGAATCGCCAAAGGTCGTTGCGATGGGTACACAAGCCCAATGACACCACTATGGCCATGATGGCCGGCAGAACAAGAGCGGGGGTGATCTTTCGCCTGCAAATGTAAACGATAAATCCATTTCCAGCCGTCTTTCATACATAAAACACGAAATTTCAGTAATCCGGAAACAAGAGGAAAAATCACCTCCAGGTGGCAAAGATCATTGTCACCGTCAACGCGCCGAAAACAGCAGCATAAGTGTACGAGAAAAGATCCGGATCATACATAGAACTGTACTTTTGGATGACGTTTAAGAAAATGCCTAAAATTTCAAATACATCCACAAATGTCAACACAAAACACTCACCTGAGATAATTTGCTTTTATCCAAATATGCTACAAATATGGAAGCCTAAAGGAGATGAAATTCGAGTTGCTGCGACGTACCAGGTATAATTATATCTACCGCCGCCAGGCTCTGTTTGTTTCCACGATGATCGCGTGGAATCAGGATAAATAACGGCGCGCGACTCTCTCTAAGAACAGTACCTGGAAATAAAATGAAAAGTTGTCGTTGTATTTACAAACTGCAGCGGTGGAAACGATGGTAAGTACTGGAGTAGAAACACTATGAAAATCGAGATAAAACAATTTTGGAGCGAACTTTTCGAGCATCCAGGTAAAAATGTTCCATGTGCTAGCTAGAATCGAAGCCATGCTTCGTGAACTTCGATAAAAAAGATAACACGTTCAAGAGGCAAATCAAAAGAAAAACAGTAAACTAATGGAAATTGGAGGTAAAAGGTGAACTTTCATGGTTAAACCCACTTAGTAGGTCGATAACGTATAGCCAGAAGATGTCAAATATAGCCATTCCGACCAGCAGGATGGTGGCCGCTTTGTAGCTGACGGCCTGAAAACAAAAATGCCAAGTTTTGAAATCTGAAACTAAGTTCATATTGGAAACGCAAAAAAAAACACAAAAAAGGCAAGGAAATTGCTCGACCAACTCTAGCCTACCTGAATCCTAGAGCACGCGATATAGATCGAGGAAAACGCCAGGATATCATTCGTAAACCATCCACCAGCAAATTCGTGAAAAAGTCCGAAGACTATTGAAAAGAAGAACGCCGAATATACCATAGTTTCCTCGTGGTAATAGAAATAGTAGGCTGTGAGTATCATATTAGTAAGAGTGCTACAATAAATCCATTCAAAAACTCACCAAAATGAACTCCGAAGAGCTCCAGCAGCACAATATAGAATGCCACGACACACCCCCAGATAGGTAAATGCAGAGCGAAGAATTCAGAAGATATATCCGAAAACCTAAGCAAAAAATGTCATGCACGCCTGAAAGAAAACTCTGAAAGCAAAACATACTTCAACTTGAGCACTGGTAATCCGGGCTGGTTCTTTGGCAGTAAATTCAAAGCGCTCAATGAATATGTGAAGAAATTCGTCTAAAATGGAATCAGTTTCGGGGATAGAAGAAAAGAAAACAAGACAAAGATACAAATCGGGTTCGTACCTGTCCAATTTCCTTGTAGATAGCATTTCTTTGTCGTTCGCTATCCTCTTCGTCCGGATCGTCCGCACCGGCGTATGCTCGCGCGACGATTCCTTCACCCATCGACGTTTTCCGACTGGCCCCGAGGGATCGCGAGCTATACGACGGTGAGGCCATGCTCCCACCTGGCGCAGAAACTAAAAATGAGATCCTTTTCAAGGAAAAAGCAAAACACGAAATACGATAAATCACCGTATATGGAGGCGTAACACCACTGCAGCGGTAAGAGGCGTAACTGATTCCCTCGAGGTCGTGTAAATTTATATTAATCTGCCTGGGGAGGTAAAGACACCGATTTTTACAGTAGCCAGCCTCCATGAGTCACTGAATTGGCCAACCATTCACCATAACTATGCGATTCTAAATGGAGGACGAGTGCAATGCGCATCCTTACGGGGTAATCAATATCAACCACTTTAGCCTCGTCTTGTCACTGCAGATGATCAGCGACATATAAGACGCATATAAAAAATGAAGTAAGAGTACTGTTCATTGCAAAAAAAAATCTTAAGCACCCTAACCATGCAGGCATACCCAGGGCAAGGTTAGTTGCCAGAGAACGAGCGAAAATCTTTGTTTCAGTTCTAGATGGAAGTTATTTAAGGGTGATGATACCCGTAAACTTATCCTTATCTTTGCCGTTAATTTCCAGTCAGGAAAAAATGGGTAAGGATTTGCAAAAGAAATATGAAAATCAGTTTTCAACCAACTGATGACAAAAACATACGCGCACTGAATTTTCGGTAAGGATCCGTGACATCTAGAGAATTTCTGCTTCGCTTTTGTGATATCGACATCGATCGCCATGCAATATCTAAAACATGCAGACATTAAATAGGCAGGAATTACCTCATTTCGGGAAGGAAAAGATCGCACAGCAAAGTATGAGCCGAACCGAATGATTACTATGCACACAAACCCATGCCGATGAAAAGTCATGCGAAAACAATATCTGTCATGCAAATCTACAAAAAGTTTGCACTTGTTGATGGATGGTTTGGTATCAGGTTTCCATCAATTATGAGCAGAAATTGGTCAGCGAAAAAAAAACTTCAAAAAAGTGAGACTTGCGCCAAAACGCCCATTCACAGCATGCACAAAATAAAAATTGAAATTCAAAATTTGCGTTTGTCTTGTCAAACACTGGCTATCAGCGACCTAACGGAGCCACTTGCGACGAAACGTTGCTTAGTATTTTCATGCAGCACCTTAGTTAGTCACTCAAGGTGCACTCAAACTTTAAAGCAAAGCAGTGCAGCAATAGAGCAAAAGCAGGGCAGCAATAGAGCAGAGACATACTGAATGAAGTAAAGTAGGGTGGAATTGCTGAAGATTTGTAACGATAACGGAAACGCTTGCAAAATAGGTCCCACCGAGGATGTAGGCTCGAAGAAACCGCAATTTCAATGGGAAATCGGTACAGCACTGCTTCGCTTATATGAATGCTCCTTGAGCACAAGCACTCATCACACCACCACCGCAAACATGACGATATTTGAACAGATCTTACTAACAATAAGAGGTACACTACTCGTGCGGGTGCATTTTCGCATGAGCATTCGTCTGGACGTGAAATTCACCATTATCTGGGAAGATGAGTTTCGGTTCGTCGACTTTGGTGCACGTGAACCGCGTCTTGTTCGTTACGAACGGTGAAGGCTCGCCTGGTGAGTCGGTGGTGGAACTCGTCGTCGGCTGTGGAGATGCGCCGGCTGGCTTTCGATCCTCTTCGCTTTCTGCTGGTCCTGTCTCGTTCACGTCAGACATTCGCCGCCCATCTGACGACTGGCTGGCTTGACTGTGAATCGTGTCGTGTTCTTGAATGTCTGACAGCAACCCTGGACAAAAGGACAAACATTTGAGTTGTTATTCGGTTACTGAATGACACGGAAACCGCCAGCCACCGTGCACAACCGTATGCCAATCATATTGTGAACAATGTAGAAATAAAGAATAACGCAGATACGAAAAACTGTGAAAAAGTTTTCAGCACAGAAATATGGAATCAAAGTGTCACTCACTGTTCAAACGATTCGCCTGCGCATCCTCAGCGATCGACGCTTTTCTGCTTTCATTTCTTGAACTCTTGCGAGAGGCTGGTGATGATAAAGCCTGAATATTTTACAGTTCATGAAGAAATAAGGTGAAAGCACTCACAGAGGCAGAGCATGCTCAGAACACAGCACACCGGAAACATTGAGAAATTAAAAATCGATTTCGGATTATAAACGCCCTCTAACTCCTAATGCACCTCATCTTTATGTGAAAAATACAGTATAAATCGTGGGGTAGAACATCCAATAAATGGAGAGAACAAGGCAACGAATAGTACACGAAAGTGTGAGAAGAATAGGAACGGGAAAGTGTAGTATTTCCTGTAGCACAATTTTCGGTACTATTGTACTTTTGGGGCCCCACTTTTTTTCGTTTAAAATAGGCCTGTTAGGGGTAATCGGCCATAAGAAGAACGATTCTGATACTCGTTAAGGGCGGAAATGCCTTATAAGGCCGTTATTTTAGGTTTTAGAGGCGAGGAAACCTACGATATAGCACGCGGCGGCGGGAGACGCAGACAGTGCGCTCTCCTCCCCTGCACATTTCGAAGTGCTCCCACTGCTGAGTCCGCTTTCAGCTCGCTCCGACTGGTCGAAGAGTTTCCAGTGGAAGATCGGACAACGCCCAGACAGTACTAGCATGGTACTTTCTGGGAATCGTGGGGACGGGGGCGAATTCTACGGTAACCGCGCCGAGATAACCCTTGGTGGTGTTGTCCAAGCCTCCATGTGGTGTCACTGGAAGCTCTCCGACCAGTCGGAGAGAGCTGAACGCGGACATCGTATAACAAAATAGGAAATTTAGCAGTGGGAGCACTTCGAAATGTGCAGGGGAGGAAAGTGCACTGTCTGCGTCTCCCGCCGCCGCGTGCTATCTCGTAGGTTTCCTCGCCTCTAAAACCTAAGATAACGGCCTTATAAGGCATTTCCGCACTTAACGAGTATCAGAATCGTTCTTCTTATGGCCGATTACCCCTAACAGGCCTGTTTTGAAAAAAAAGTGGGGCCCCAAAAGTACAATAGTACCCAATTTTCTGATGTTTTTTTTTATTAAAGCGATTAAATCAATCGGTCATAAGAGCTCTTCCAGCAGCTTACAGTTCCTTACAAACATCGGAAGTAGAAACATGCAACAAGCACTGCAAACCACGGGCTAACCTTACGTGAGCCTGTGCGAACAATCGCCAGCTGTGTCACCTTTGCCTGATAATCGCAAACCTTCAGAACCAGCAAATCAAGAGAAGAATGTAATTCAGGAGAAAAACACAACAGATTTTCACTTTCATGAAAAATAGCTGACCTCGAGCTCCTTTGCTTTGTCCTGGATTGCTTTTCGCTCCTGTTCGATCGCATGGCTCCGCTTTGTGCTTTTATATATCAACCATAATAGTAGTGATAACACAAAAGGAATCAGAAACGCCGGTATCGGTTCCAAGAAGATCACTGTGGTTGTTTGGAGCTGAAACCCAGGCGAAACTGTCAAACGGATCAGAGTTCTAGGAGAAAGGATTTCCCGTATGAGAGGAAGTGAGAAATTCAAACAAAAATCGAATTTGTCAGCTGTTTGAGTAACGTGCCGATGGAAACAATAGCTTGCAGCTTTTTCTTACAGAACAGCACCTGAGCCGCATACGTGAATCACAAGCTACGGGAAGCAATGCAAGTGAGGACAAAAACCGTTTGGTATATGAAAATTCAGACGGTCAAGTTTTCCTGAGAAGCATCAGCTGAGAACTGGTTTAAATGCCATCATAGGTATGAGATATTCTATTAGATGCAGCAGGAAGCAGGCAAAAAGTTCACCAAAAACTAAGTAAAATCAAAGGAGATCGGAAACGGCACGAATGTCTAGTTTTCGTCTCGTTCCCAAACACTACGAAAACTAGGAAATACAATGCCTCTAGGGACCTATCAGTAGTGGGCTTCAAGTTCTACCGAGTAGAAACAAACGGGTAACACCTCAAAACTTAATAGACAGCAAATCATGTATAACTAACCTAAAAACGATATCTCAAGTTTCTTTGATTCTTCTCCGTCTCGAGGTCAGCTCTCGTAATATGTTTTCCACCTAACAACCTCGAAAGTTGGAAGAATCAGATTTCATTAACAGAGATATTTTTGAGGGAGAAGAGAACTTGTAAAACGATATCCAAAGTGTCAACAAAGTCAAAAACCAGCCAGAAAGCTCACCTCGAAAAAGTAGATGGTCGATGCTCGATGACACGACTGGAACAACACCATACCGGACAGAAATATAATACATGTCGATGCGGCGACTTTATCGATATCCTCACGATTCATCGTGCATTCAAGCACCTGAACTAGGACACATTCATGAGAACAACTACAATGCACCAGAAAACGAACGCCACGGAGCTCAACAATACGATCGTCGATTCACGACGGAACACTGGACTGCAATCAGTCATAGAATGCTGCGATGCGCGTTCTCAAGCATGACGTCAGGCAGTTCATTTGGTGAATTGTAAACCACCACACGTGACAGGGTATAAATCTTGAGAATCAATAGAACCACCATAGACACGAGGCGACGGCAAGCAGTATGGCACCAACGCCCGCCCACCACACGTGTTTACTGGTTACTCTGCTCCAACGTCTCACAGAACACATGTACGCGACTTGACTGATAAAAAGAACAAACCCACTATCAATTTCACCACAATGAGCTCTCAGTAAATAGCTTGCAAATGAAATATACACAAAAATAATAATTCGTGAACACTGAACGCCGACACGCACACATACACAGCAAATCTCCACGCGCTCGATGCGCATGAACAGCCGCCCCCACCCACCCCGAATGAGAATCGATTGATTTAACTGACTGATCGAATTATGTAAAATCAGGACATTGCACCTCTGGAAACCCTCGTCGTGAGACAGAAAAACTTCTTCACAATACACTTTATTGATCGATTAATGCCCAAAATACGAATAGGCAAAACTATAGTTTTATGAGAGAAACTTGGAGTAACATAACAACAACCACAATGGAGATTAATAGATGAGGAAACGCGGAACTAACATAATATTGCTACATTAACGTCAAAACACGAATGTACGACATGACAAGATATCGGTGGACGCTCGAAATGCTGATGAGCTTGGCGGTTTCACGGGGACGGCGAGCGAGATCGGCTGCGAGAGCGACGGTCTCCATTCGGCGGCGAGCGACTTCTGTAATTGGGGCTCCTGAAAGACGGTAAGTTAGAACAGAACAACAAACTAATCTTCACCTTCTCTAAGGACATCTCTTCTCGAAATATTTTATGGTTCATAACAAAAACAGCACTAGCAACACCTTCCAGAAAGCTATTACCAAAGAATAGCATAAAACAGAACGATATTGGCCCGTGAACCTAATATCGCGGCGTGCCGGACATTGGAGACGTTTTGGATAGCTGCCAGGGCCCCTAAGATCAATCGGAAAGAAGAGTGTGTAGCGGTCACCCAAGAGTTGGCCCCATTCGCCGACTTATGCGGGTTTGACCTAGCTGATCGCGCCCTATGAGGCCGTCATGGCGGGTGGTCCCTATGGGTTAGGCTCATTCGCCCGCTATCTTCTGCATCTAAGGATGGCTGGTAGTCTACCTCGGCAACCACCATTAAGGTACGCTTCTGTTTGCTCCTTTGTACTTTTCTTTCCCGTTCTACTGGACCTTGGAATGATCTTTTGTAGTAAGAACTGGTTTTGGGCGAGTAGTTTTTCAAATATATACTCGACCTTCCAGGCTCCGACGAAGGCGACATCGCCGAAACGTTAGCCGAATAAAGTTCTTAACAATCTCGTTCCTCTGCTCAACAACAAACGAGATAAAACAGAACATTTAAGAGAAATAAGCTTGTACCCGAGATGGCTGAAATGCACTAAACAGCGTAGAGAAATGCGTTAAAGGTATCAGCTATTTTGCCTACAAAAGAAGAAAGAAAGGTAAGGCAATTGGAGTTCAGCACCTAGTACAAGCCACTCATTCATCTTCCAGGATCGACACACTGTGAATCCAAAAAATTCCCACCTTGAGCGAGAGCGGCTGCGACGATCACGGCTGCGCGAACGCCCACGGTCACGACGAGGAGATCGCGATCTATACGAATAACTTAAAAAGAGTAAGTTATGTACGCAAAATGATACGACAATTCACTAGACGACGTAGTTAACTGACCAATCTCTTTAACGGCGCTCAGACGTGTTGTTAGCTGGTGTGGACCAGCTCACGTACCGGCGTCGGGATGCGAAGTAGGACGTTCGAAACTTATTTCTTTTCATACTTTTCGAATGCCTCATTTGCACAACATTGACGCAAGGTACTACGTTATGAATGGCAAATCTATGGTACGACTCGAGGTGAAGCGAAGTGGTGATCGTAGTTTGGCTGTACGCGCTCTGATGATGGTGGTGGGTGGAAGAGATGGATGAGAGAAGGGGAAGCGTTGGACGGACGAGTGTAGTCCGCTAAATTACCACAATTCAATTGCCAGCAACATCGTGAATTCATCAATAAAACTCCACTTTATCTTCACATAGTTTAAACAATAAGACTTGTGCGAAGAACTTCTAAGCTCTAAATGATAACAAAACCCGGTGTCTTCTCAAGGAAACATCCTTCTCAAAAACGGCTTAAACGATAACCGCTGCTCACTATGCATAACACTAAAGTCAAGGATAATACCCAGCAGTGATCAGTCTTTCAAAAGTACTACAAGCCAGATCGACCACTCATGGATATCACCCACTTTTTCCCTTATGGTTACGTATCTACTCTACAACTGTATAATCAAATTGAAAAATATTACCTGCTGCGGCGACCTCCGTATCCACCATTTCCGGCACCGCGACCACGACCGTGAGAAAGCTCAACACGTGCGCGCACACCACAAATTCTCCTACAACACCTTCAACTTAAAAAAGGACGCTAATAAAAAACCAAAACTAGGGAACATTAAAGTAGAAAAAATAGTAGAAAAAATACAGAAAGAAAACCTACGAGCCATCCAAGGCCTTCACAGCATCCTCCGCATCGCGACTGTCCTCAAATTCCACAAACGCAAAACCCGGCGGACGACGAGCGACCCACACCTTGCGGATGCGACCAAATCGATAGAATGCGTCTTCGATCTTAAACAAAATCGGTTTGTTTTCATCGGAATAAATAAAACGACAAACGCACCTCTTGCGACGTTGCGTCGTTCGGCAGACCTCCAACGTACACTTTGCAGTCCATTTTTGCCTGAATAGAAAAAGTCTCGACAACGCCTCGCATAGATAAGGGACAAGGCAAGTACAGTGTCGTTTAATACATGAAACTATCGATAAACCCAGTAGGAAACCTCCACACGAATATCCAAATCAGAGGAATTTAAAAAAAATCGGTGACCAATCAGTGTTCAAGCAAAAGGAATGTCATAAAAGATTTCAATGTTGTTACGAATACCAATGAAACTAAATGGAAACGGAGAACTTGGCACGACATGTATCAGAAAAATTTTATGGTGACAACTAGTTTCATTTTTTCTGAGAATCGGTTACCATTCCCGAAGAAATTGAGCTTATTGGCATTTATGAAAAAATAGTAAAAGAAAACCCTCGGGAAAAGGTGCAGTCATATCCAACCCCTTGTCCCACACTACTGTCTGAGGCAGTACGCCCGTATCTCTCCGCGAGGGGAGCGGAATCCCACGGCGCCGTCCGCACCGATTTTTCCTTTACGTCTGGCTTGAAGAACCAATGGGGGGGGGGACGCGGGAAGAGACACGCGGCGCCTAAGCCTAAACGCCTGGCTAATCTCTACGTCCAGACATTTTAGGCGTTACTGCTAATTACAGGTGACAGCTTGCTGCCCCCCCCCCACTCCAAATGGCAGAAGGGGAGATTGCCAGTGGCAATCTACTGATTCAAGGGATGAATCTCTCTGGCGAAAAGTTCTCAAAGAGAGGAGAAGAAAAATCGCTCAGTAATATCATCATGATAGCCGCTTCCTAGCCTTTAGGAAGTATCCGACAGGTCGAAAACCAGCAAACCTTATCACTATCGTGCAAATGGAGCCGAAATCGTAGGGGTTTTAGCGTATAGATGCAATCGCCGCCGCGGATTGTTTATCAACTAAAATATTTCGGCGTTCAATAAAAAAACCACGTGGGCTTCTCCACCACGTGAGCTGTGTGTATGATTCTGTTGACATCTACCAGGTATCGATCCTCCAAAGTGGTTGGATTTTTTGGAAAAGGGGATACAAAATGGTAACACGTACTGTTACACGCAGCTCCTGGTTCACTTATTTATCGAAGCAATTCATTATGACACAAAAACGTGAACAATAAAAGAGGAATGCGCCCTAGTCCTGATATCAACTAGCTTCGTAGTCAAATACACCCATCAACCATGTCACCTTACATGCTAATCAGTTATGGTACAGTAACGCTTAGAATAGCACAGCCCAATTTAGAAATATTACGCAGGCATAAAAAATCTTGAGTAAATCCAAACCAGACTCGATATATGGGGAGGAGATTGTATGTAATTATCTGCATAAAAAACTAGATTGGATGAAGGCCTTGCAACTTCAAGGATAAACTATATTGCCCAGAAATGCTTCTTTTGGGATGCCCGAAAAAAAGTACGGTCGTCAAAAGGACATCTATCAATGTGACCCATAAAACTAGTTTACAGCGCTGTTCACGAGACATGACTGAAGAAGGCGGATCTTCTATAGATAGTGCTTGAATTTCCCGACAACCGCGAGGCTGCAAAAAAGCCGGTTCCACAAACTTCGCTTATTTGCTGACCGACTTCAAACTACAAATCCAAAACCTTTCCCAAAATCTGGACCAAAGGACATTCACTGGCTACCCGTTATAGCCAGAACCAGCGATTTTGCCGTTCTCACCTAGAAGATGAACGATTTATACTTTCCCGATTTCAAGCCTACGACAGCATGATTAACATCGACGTACAACCAATCACAATCGACAGCAATTTCCAAAAATGATGAATGACTCGTGACCGACATTTCGCTTACACCTCTGTTACCCAGATTTTGTAAGAAACCTATTAATCTCACCCAGTTTGTCTCACTGGCGCCAGAACGACTGCTTCATGCCCAACTTAACATTAATCAAACGTTCTCTGTAACAGCCGGCACCGGTCGAAATTTCGAGAACGTATGAGTCATCACCACAAAGCCATCTAGTCGAAGTTTCCACCACAGGTCTTGACCTACGCTGGATGTCAATGCTTTCAATTGGCACAATTAGTTGTCCTCATTGCTTTTCTCTTATACAGCCCCATAATATGGAAAGCTTGGATACTTTTCAAGAAACGCAGCGCCAACCTCAGTCATCATGAATGAATCGTCTTCATCTTTTCTCCCTGTTCCTAACTTCTGGATTGAAGCACCACCTCATCAGCTTTTGACACACTAGCTCTCAACAAATGTATAATAGCAATCGTAAAGGAGCAAGAACCTTTCCTCAGTGAACCCAGTCCACTACTGAACAAAAAAAAATGCCATTATAGAACGTAGATCACACGAACGATGTCAAAGGTAATCGATTAATCAAAAAGGAATTTGTGAAGAGACTTCAGCGAACCGCAACAGCCGTTCGCAAGAAGAAAAGTGACGTCGCGGTGCGAAAACGACGAACCGGCAACGACGTGGGCTTCGCTGCAGGACCGACGAGCGCGACGCGCACTACGTCCTTTAACGTCTGGCCGGGACGTTCGATGTGGATTCGATTAAAAACCGTGAATTTTACCGGGTTTTATGTGGCATTGCTTTTCATGGTCTGGTGATTCGAAAGTTAAGAAAGTTAGGGCATGATTTCCTGTCTAGTTATTGTTGTTGGATCTTGTTTTCGCTTTATTTTGGCTCGAAAATAGCATGAGCAGCTGATAGATCTTTCTACTCCTTTCGTTTTGTTGGAGTTTTATTTGGATGTGCTTTTTCTGCTGAGGGTGGGTAGTGCGCAACTTTAAGAGTAAATAAACGAATAATGTATAATGATCGACGGTCTGCCACGATTTTGTCCGAAATGTTAAGTAGTACCGGTTCTGACGAATTAAAAAAAAATTCTGTAGAGCTAGTGTTTTCGTTGTTATGGTTTCTGTGCTCCTTCCGATCCTCTGCTCCAGCAGCGATGATTTTCTAATGTTCAGATCAACTTCATGTAATGGCTTCTGTTTTATCCTCGTTCTTCTCTCGCGATCCGAAATCACAATTTGCCTACGATATTCCTCAGGGACCAGGCACATACTACAATGGAGTTAATTTCGGCGATAGCTTCAAGAAGGTGAGAGTGAGAGAACTTGGAGTTTTCATTATTTTCTTTATATAATATTTACGCTGCTGTTTATTGATTATTCTGTTTTTTATTTTTTGTTTTCTTTTAGGCTGAAGCAGATGAATTGGCTACGATTTTCTGGAGCAGTAGCCCTAGCTCAACGCTCAAAGTGCAGGCACAAAAGTTGCGCACAATGCGGCATCCTGACATCCTCACTTATCTGGACAGCATAGAGGTGATCTGAATATTTGGTTTCCAAATTTAGGTTATATTTGATAAAGACGTTAAGAAGGCGGGTAAAGTTCTGTGTGGCTTATGAGTTGTAAGAGAGCAGTTGACTGAATTGAATACCTCATTCCTTTCAGTTCTTTTTTCTTTTCTTTTTTATTTTCAGTCTGACGAACATTCCAATCCTTTTCATTTTCAGGTCGATAACACGTTTTATCTAGTAACGGAAAAATGCAAACCATTATCAGTCTACCTCGAGGATATGACGCTCAATGGCCCGCAGAAAGAGTTTGTGGTTTCGTGGGGTCTTTTTAGAATCATGGTGAGTCTCCCATTTTGCTGTTTTCTACTTCGTTTGTTTCTTCTCAGTTGTCAAGAGTAGGCGTTTATTTGTCGTTGCATCCCTTGTAGCCGCGTAGTGCAGTGGTAAGAAGCGCTACTGACACCTGCACGGTCGAGCGATCGATCCCGGCCCGGGCTAACCGAGCTTTCCATTCCTCCGGGGTCGGGTGAATTGGAACCAGACTTGTCTGGGAAGGTAAGGACATTGACTTGCTATAGCGCCTGGCCCCCGCAAGTCATTGTATAGGCCGAACACGCATTCACCATGCCTCTACGATTCTGAATTGAACACGGATGCGGCGGCACGTCCCTCGGGCACTGATCACCGCCGACATCTTCACCTTTATCTTTACCTTTTACCTTTATCACTTGTAGCACTTGAAAGTTTCCCCCTAAGTTTTTTTTAGAGCTCTCCCATTTGTGTGGAAATCGAACTTGGGAAGGAAAGCCGCTTAAAGCTAATTGAAACGGATTGAAGTTTGTGTTGATGGTTCTTGTTTTAGGGTTCGCTATTTTTGCATAGGTACCTTATTTACGTTCGCTCCGCCTGCTGATGTGTTCCAAGTCCCGTTCTACCTCAACATTCTTAATTCTTGGATCGTGTAGAAGATATTGTGATTCATTATTTTTCGTTGTCTAGATATCGATTTTTAAGAATGCCCTGAAATTTCTACATGAGGCTAACCTAAGTCATGAGAATGTTCGACGCTCAATCTACGTTACTGCAGGCGGCGACTGGAAACTCGCCGGTTTCGAGCGCGTCACCCAATTTACGTGAGTATTATTTATTTTCTGTCGCGCTTCAGTTGATTATTTTTGTTGCTTTTTTCTTTATCAAAATTCTTTTCATTCATTATGTATGAAAAATCTAGGCGCGTCATTGATAAAAGCAATGAATAGTAGGCAAATAGGCCATGGCATAATAAAAATTAGACTAGTATTCCAACTACCAGTGATTTAGCAATTCCAACCACGGAACAGCTAGAGCGGTTGCAAAACTAGGTTTTTGAAGGGTCCACAAAGGCCATCTAGCCATAAGCTTAGAAGGCCGTTTGAGGAAATGTCTAAAGTGGTTCAAAAGTGGGCAATATTATAATTTCCTGAACACTTTTACTGCGTTTTACTTTTAGACTTACTTCCACTCATCCTTTGAGTGATTTCAGCTCTCCTCGCACGGACCTAAATCAACTGGCCATCTTGTTATGGGAGGTGTTTAACGGCTTCAAGGAGGGTATCACAAAGCCGGAAGCTCCTGGACGAATGCCTCAACAGCTCCATGAACTCTACAAGAAGATGGCCACCCCAGCAGCGGCTAAGTTAACAGTAGCCGAGTTAATCAAAGGTATTGTAAATAGAAGTTTTTGTGTTGACACGAGATTCTCAACAAATCCAATTGTTCAGAGAACAGGACAAGAGGAGGATTTTTCAAAAATAAATTTGTGGACACCCTACTATTCCTGGAGGAGTTCCAGCTCAAGGAGACAAACGAGAAACAGCCGTTCTTCGTGCATCTTCGGGAAAATCTAGATATTTTCCCGGATGATATAGCCAAGTACAAAGTTCTACCCAAAATCATTGAGGTATCACTGTCCTTCCTGTTTTGTCTTTTTTTGTCCCTTACTTACATTTGTCAGACATACGAATATGGCGATGCTGGCCCTAATATCTTGATCCCTCTGTTCAAACTTGGACGGTTACTAGCTGAAGATGAGTATCAACGGAGAATTGTGCCGTGTCTAGTGAAGGTTAGTGGCTTGCATCATATTACTGTTTTGAATTTGAGTTTTTCCTATCGTTTTTAAATATTGTATGGTATTTATAGCTCTTTGGCAGTCCCGACAGAACAACTCGCGTCAAATTATTGGAAAGAATTGACGAATTCGCTCCACATTTATCCTCACAAGTTCTGAATGACAAAATATTTGCGTAAGTTATTCCTGAAACACTACCTAAGTTTTATGGTGGCAATCATTTTTGCTGTTCAGAAATCTTGCCTCTGGATTCCTTGACACCTCACCAGCGGTACGCGAAAGCACCGTAAAAGCCATGGTTTCCTTGGCGGAGAAGTTGAATTTTCATAATTTGAATGTGGAATTGATGAAATACCTGGCAAGGTTACAAGGTGGGAGGGTTTCTTGTCATTCTAGGCTATTTCGAGAAATCAATGTTATTTAGGTGCTGATGAACATGGAGGAATTAGGACCAACACCACAATCTGCTTAGGAAAGATTGCTAGTTTCCTGGATCCATCGAAGCGGCAGATGGTTTTGCTGAACGCTTTCACAAGAGGAATGAAGGTTCGCCGGTTTTTATTTATTCATTTATTTACCCTAAAGTCTGGCAGATACGCACGTCGCGCGCGCACGTCGCGCGCGCCGCACTACGGCGAGCGAGTGTTTCGGCCGCTTGCTATAGAAATCGCTTTTCGTGAGTTCCGCGGGAAATCTCTCAAAAATTCACGGTTAGAATCAAAAATCGTTGTCTAGGAAATCTCAAGAAATACTCATAAACCAGGACAGAAGCTCTAATAATACCGCACAGTGCGCTGTGCATTCACTTCAATAGAACTGTCCTGTGGTACTCCCTTACTTGAAGATTTTTTGGGAACTTTTAGGGAAGGTTTCCCATTGACTTGAATCAGTAGACTCAAGACTTTCCCATTGAATTGAATCAGTAGACTCAAGCTAAAGGTAAAGGTATCACTTCATAAGGATGAGCCGCCTCACTTTATTATTCAGACACAATTATTGTTCTTTATTTGTTGTTCATTATTTGTTTGTTTTTGTCCTAAACAGTTACCTAATCACTATATGGGAATAGCAAAGCAATAGCATCATGAAGGCATTAAAATTTAGAGAGAAAATTCTATTCATCACAATGAGGTGTAGCACATCTGTGAAGTGTCGTCGATCGATACGCCGCGCTACGGTTCGCGCGCGGCGTGCTTATCTACCAGACTTTAGGGTATTTGTTACGCGACGAAAGGACGCGCCACCATGCCATATTTTTATTTATTATTTTTTATCTATTTTTAGCATATTTTAATTTATTTTATTTCTTTCATCACAGAAATGGGGAGAAATTTCAGTTTTCTCTTTCAGGATCCTTTCCCTCCTTCACGAATGGCAGCTGTTCTGGCTCTGTCCGCCACACAACAATTTTATACCTTGATGGACATAGCGAATCGAGTGCTTCCAGCTCTCGCGCCTCTTACATGCGATGTGGAGAAGCAGGTTCGTATCGAGTGGGCTATATTTTTTATTACGTAGTGATTTTTTTTATTTTTTTTGAGTCGTTCATAAGTTATTCTTTTCTAGGTGCGGGATCAGGCCTTCAAAGCGATCAAAGGTTTCATGGAGAACCTGGAGAAAGCTAGTGAACATCCCGAGCTGATACCTGAAATTGAGTCGCAGGTGAAAGCAGGCGGTCGATTTCTACTCAATAGTGATAAGGTACGTGATTTGCTTTATTCTAATGATCTTTCATTGCTACTTTTACATCGATTTTACGCCGGCTCCCATTTAGGTGCCCCAGTGGGCCCAATGGGCGTTGAAATCGCTCTCGGGCAAGTTCTATAAAGGCACGCCACCACCTGAGAACCGTCCAGCAACGTCACCTGAGGGTAGCGATGCTTCGAAAGCAGCCCCATCCGCTGGTCAGTTATTTTAGTTGAATCTTCCTCTGCCTTTTAAACACTTTTTATTTCCCACATTTCCTCTAATAGAAGATGCAATATCTTAACGTCCGCCGGTACGTACTAGCGTATTTTTAGTTTTGTAAGAATTGTTAAAGTGAAAAATGGAAATCCGACCTGAAAAACTAAAACTAAAAAGTCGAGAGATTTTATACTTGTAGCAAATTTAGTTTCAACGCGAATGTCCCTTAACGATTTTGCTCTATTTTCACAGAATATTTCTGTTATCCTATAATTTTGTTTTTACATCGTCCTTCAGTTTAAAACAGTTCCGTTCACTTTAGAAGTTCTTTTTTTTAAATTCTGCTAATTTCAATATATTTTCCACTGGTTGATGTCAGAGTTTTAGCTGCTCCCGAGGAAAAAAAATTGGAACAATCTACTGATGTTGATGGATGGGGAGATCTTGATGAGCCTTCTGGCATCGGTATGTCTGCTGAAAGAGATACATGTACCGATAGCAGTTATTCATTATGAGCAATTTCAGGCTCTATAGATGAGTGGGCCGATGCGTTGGAATCAGCGCCACCTGTGAAATCTGACGAGGACGATTGGTCTAGTGGTTGGGAGACGTTGGTACGTTTTGCAGCGATATCAGTTTGTGCATACTTGATTGATTTTCTTGCTGTACTGGAATTTTCTGCTTCAAAATTTCCCTGATTGCGGTATTTTCGGTGTTTAGAAACCTACCACTGCTGCTATCCCCACCATTCCTCCTCCAAGCGCCGATCCGTTCCCGAAGAAACCTATTGCTGAGAAGAAAGCAACTGGTGGACTGAAGTTGGCACTACCGAAACCTAAACCTCCTCCGGGTTGGTAAATTCCAATCCTAAGTTGCAAATGTAGTTCTTACGAATTTCATCTTTCAGTTGATGATATAGACTCGTTGTTGGGTATAAAGCCTACAGGATCGGGAGCGGGTGCGGACAAGCTTACAGCGAGTATATCGAGTCAGCTTTCAATATGTAAGTCCAATCTCTTCATGGTCATGATTTCTTTTTCATGATGGATTAAAATGTACACCTTTATTGTCGGAATCCACCTTTTTGGTCTCTATTCTCTAGATGGTTTGATGAGGTGCTTTTCAGCTAAACAGAAGACGACAACGTCTAGTGGATGGGGAGACTTTGGCAGCAGTGGTAGCGGCAAGTTTGATGCAAACTCATGGGGAGACGACTTAAGTGAGTACAAAATGAGCATTGCCCTCCATAGAAGACGGTTCTAGTTGTTCTTACATTTCAGCTGCAATGGCAAAGCCACTGGCACTAGGTGCAAATAAAGACAAAGGTGAGGTTTTAGACAATTTTTCTGATCAGATTTGTCTCTTCTGAGCTGTTTTGGCTGTCCATTTTATATTTCGAGACGCTTTTTTTGAAATTTGCGGATGAGTTTTCGAAAGGTAGTGGAACAGGTTGAGAAGCGATAGTGTTGGATGAATCGCATTTGTTTCAAAGTTGGGAATATGGTCCTGTTCTTATGTTTAGCAGCTCGTAAAACGGACGCGGCCGCGCGGAACGAGGCTCGCCGCAAGGAATTGGCTGAGAAAAAAGCTAGTCGAACGACGACTAAGCAAACGGTAAATTTCTGATTCAGTTAATTTCAACTTTTTGTTCTTTTTGTAACAATTCCGATGTTTGAGAAGTTTAGCTCTGCTGTCTATTTGCTTATCTTTTACTAGGAAATATTTTTACGACCTTGTTCAGACGAATACCACGAAAACCCTGGATGGCTTTGAAGACTGGTGAGGATTGAGAGGTACCCGTAACATGCTTTGGTATGGGCATTCAAGCTTGAGTGCATTATAGAGGATATTACGTTCTAACTATATAAGGTGCTCTTCCAATATTTTTGTTATATTTCCACTCTGCATTTGGTTGTTTCATGTGTTGTTACTGTTTTGGCCGTGAATTCCCAGAGTGTGCGATTCACTTTTCTTTTGCCTATTGCATCATTGCTAACATCTAGTGTTTTTTGGAATTATATGGGCGTCGTATTCTTGTAAGGGTATAATTTAAGACGTAATTGAGGCGGTAACGTTAGGAACGATGGATAACATTGGTTCTGTCTTATCAGTGCTTGTCTGTGATACATATATGTAAAGTTCGAGAGATTTCTCATTCAATTGATGAGTGTGGTCGCTTTGCTTGATATAAACGGTGCGAACAGTTGGCCTATGCATGTGGTGCTCACGAAAGGTGTTGAAAAGATGGATAGAAAGCTGGGATTGGGCGATCACTAGGTTAATGCTCAACTCGAATGGTTTTTAGCCGACTTGTTGGTCAGAAAATCTTCGAAAACTTGTTCCGGAAGACCATCGCCGATTAGAACACTTTACTACGATAGTAACGCAGAAGATCTGGGCCCGGATTCACGACGGGTATCGGCGGGGTATACGACCAAATATACCCGTACCGCGCGCAAACCGACATTCGTGAACGCGCGCCGCGCTTTAGACGGGGTTTAGGAGGGGTCTCCGACACCTTGCGATGAGGCGGGGTTTCGGAGACCTCGCACCCACTGCGAGCAGCGAATATCGGTTTCCCGGCTCACGTGTTGACGGCGCTTGCCCACAGTGAGTGCGATTACGGCAGTTGCGTCATAGGCCGTCGAGGTCTCCGAAACCCCGCCCTTCGCGAATGGGAAATGGCCGCAGGTTCGCGGTATCGAGCGGGTATAGCGCCGACGAGGTATGGGAGACCGCTCGTTCCGTTCATGAATCCGGGCCCTGGTTTCTAAATCCTTAGCGTAAACCACGCACAACATCAATTATGCATTGGATAGTTTCTCGACCAACGACCATCCAGTAGACGGCCGCAAAAGCGCGCAACTATTGCGGAAGTATTTATTTCCTCTTTTAACTGCTCTACACAAGTTTACTGCCGCAGTAGAGTGTGAAGGGGCCCATGCTGAGGGGAGCGCTGGTCAAGTGCTCGGTCCCGCCACGAAGCCGCGCGCGCCGCCTGCGCGCGCGTTGACAGTACGTGCAACCGGCCATTGAATTATAGTCTCTCCCTGAATTGGTATTGCATGTCATCATCCGTGCACATTGCTTGTAGTTCTGTGGTTCATTCAGCAAAAGGATAATTCGGCGAGGTAGCATGGACTCGGGACTGGAGTACCCTCCAAGTTCGGTAAAGGAACCTCTCTGAAATCTTACCAAAACGACGCAAATCTTCTTTATTTTAAAAACAAAACTGACAAGAAGTGAGATATCGTACTTTGGACAGACAGTATGGTGGTGTGGTACGCAGTCATCAACCTACTTCCTTCAAGATGTAGCAAACCCTTTTAAATATTATTTTCGCTTCGACTTTGACATATCTATGCTAAGAATTTTGCCCAGGACCCAGATTCATCATTGGTAATCCCCCGATAAACCACAAGATATAGGGTTTATCGCGGATCTGTCATACCTCACGATAAGGCAGAGTTTCGGAGACGACGGTATCGGGCGGGTTTATAACGCCGACACGGTTTCGGAGACCGCTCGTCGGTTCATGAATCTGGGCCCAGGTCTCTGATTACGCACCGTGTCCACAGTTCACTGGAAAAGAAAGGCACCCAGGCGACTAACACACGAAAAGTTTGCTACTTCAAGATGTACATTTATAGAATAAGAAGACACAGAACAATGCAAAGAATAATGAAAAACAAAGTAACACCGAGTTCAGTGGAACACATTGAAGCGAATGACTGATAATGTAGGTAAATGAAGTTAGTGTTACAAGAAAGTTACACTGCAAAAATGTAAAAAAAAAAACAAGTAGAGGGAATGTGAAAGCGTGTTGTCACATCAAATCCGAAAGGCGTTTTCAGCATAGAAGAGTGGCTGTTTGGCGGCCACTTTTCAATCACAGCAGTCCGCAAGACAGCAACCGGCACAACAGGCGAGTAAGGCCACAAGACAGCACTTTCCACTGTCACCACCGGAATTTCGCGGTTCTCCTACCATCCTGAACAGCGACAGAGTTACCATATAAAATGCACTCAAAAGGTATTTCTCTCTTGTCACCATAACGGTAGCGGTATCGTGATGACCGTATGTAAGTGGCTACGCCCCACTCCGATATCCTGTAGACAGTCTTACTATAACTTCTTACGATGAATGTTACATATGGAAACAATGAATCATTACAACTCTCCCTCTCTTATGCGGGACAAACGTTACATGAGGTCCAGCGAAGATTTATTTTTTTTCGGACTTTTGCTCTTATAACCTAAAGAACGTAATCGGTAAGGAAGGCCACTGGATATCGGAGTGGAGCGTGGCTACTTGGGATCATCACGGTACCGTAACCGTTACCGTGCCACTCTATATTCGAGTTTCGCACAAACCAGCCTCGGATACGTAATAGATCAGGAAGGGCTCCCGAAATTGAAGTCCGGATCAGGGGTGGGCGTAAAATTTTTTACGAGTATTATTTTACGACAAAATCTGTCGCAAAAACCGTGAAATTCGTGAAATATTCTTTTTCTGCCGAAATAGGCAGCTTTGTGCCCCAGCGCGGCTAAAGTAAACGTTGCTGAAATCAGAACGCTTACTCAAACTGAGTGTTGAATCAAATATTAGGTTGGTGAGAAAGTTTGTGCCGTTTTTTTCGAACGTTTGTTGTAAATTAACTTCGGCAGCTTTTGCAAAGTGTGACACAGCATTCGAAAGAAAATTATATGTTCTTTCAAACAGTATATTCGGAAATTGTGATAAATTTGAATTTCATTGGTCCTTCGGCTAGTAAAGTGAAAAGCGAAAAAATGGAAAAATAACCTTACCGTGTCATATACAAGAGTGATCAGCCCTTGATATGATGCACTACTAAGGGAGTTCTTCTACTTCTGTACTTCTGTCTATACATAATAGTGTTTATTCGCGTACGCATGATCACGAGAATAAAGGAGGAGGACGAGGTGGTGCTCCCATCGCGGGAGAGACGGCCGGACTGCTCAACCGTTGAGCTTTGCTCGTTGGACCACCCTTCCTTATCAGGAGAGCACGACGGCAAGCTTGTGTATTCAGGTTGGGAGAATACACGACAACCGACAGCGATTTTTTCTGCTTTTGCAAAGTGTTTCATGTCTCAAATAAAATGTGATACACGGTTTGAAAGATAATGTTTTTTTCAACATGAACATGAAACCAAATTGGACGTTTTCCAAACCACGTCGGATGTTTTCCAAGCCAAAGTGGCTTGAAAAGTGTCCAGTTTGGTTTGAAAAACGTCCGACGTGATTTGAAAAGTGTCCAATCCAAAGTGAAAATGGTATATGTCAATTTTCAGATAGAGAGAAGCCAAAAAATACTTTGGAGATAGTGAAACTAAATGAGGGTAAAGAGAGTGACTTTGCAGTGCTCTAAGCAAAGGGTCCTGTCACGAACATTCGCAATTTTGACCTGTTAGCATTATTTGAGCTCCAAAATGAATGTCGTAAAAATTTCGTGAAATTCCCAATTTCTTGTCGTGAAATCGTAAAACGATTTTTTACGAAGAATGTCGTAAAAATCGTAGAATCGTAAACCATAAAATGCACACTCCTGTTCCGGACCTCGGTTCCGTTAATAGTAGTATCCTTCGCCAGCTTCATTTCGATGTTAACCCATTGACGACCAGGCGGGAAATCGTGTGTCTGGGGTGAGGGAGCGCGCGTATCGCGTAAAGTGGGCGCACGATTGCCACGAATCGTGCCGAGAAAATTCCGACTCGTTGTGGCAAGTGTATGAAACATTTCTGTCTTGATTGCTTTCAAAATTTCCCGTAGGAAAAAGAGACTATCCTATTTTTTATTTATGACATCTTTGTAAAATTTAAGCAACTTTTTGTCAAAAAAAAAAATCAATTGTCGTGAATCTATTGCAGTGCATAATATTGTTTATTAGTTTTTGTCAGCGATCTCGTCAGAAGTAAAACTTCTGGAACACTGGGCAGGTAGCATTGATAAGATCGAAAATATCTGACGAACAGTCAAGAACAGTGTAAAACCAAGAAATGAGCTGTGGCGAGCACTTTTACAACTGCGAGCTGTTTTGTACCCGCACCGTCCCACGCGACCGACAAAGTGCGGGTGCAAAACAACCCGCGCGGTTGTCAATGGGTTAAACATGGTACTTTTCGCATATATTATCAGATTCTCTTGCTAATGATGGAAGCCGGCAAGAGCCAAAAGAAATCAGAACGAAAAATCGGACTTACACCACGGGTTGTTGCTGAGGATAGGCTTGTGGATACGGTTGCTGTGCATAGGGTTGATATCCTTGCTGAGGTGGATAGTTTTGTGGTGGGTATCCTTGATTCGGGTACGGTTGGCCGGGATAACTCACTTGTCCAGGTGGATACGCGGCGTAACCTGGCTGTTGGTTGTAGGGTGGCTGCTGACCGTATTGTGGTGGTGGAGGGTAGTTCTGGAAGTTGTTTATTATTATTTTACAATAGTCCTATTTACAAAAAAAGTGAAAGAAGAATCAATAATTGTAGGCAACGGCTGGGCATGATTAAAGCGAAAGAGCCCTGTAACGAAAAAAAGTATGACTGGTAAGGGTGGCGAGGAAGGAACAATTCTTCAGAGTATTCTATAAGAGTGTCAGATGAGAGTAATATTTATGAAAAATCATTGATAAGTTTCTAAATGCATTGAGAAACATGTTTTTACCTCATAAGGTGGAGCGGACATGTCTCGGCTATATCGACTAGGTCGGCTAGTTTTTTCTGAGTCTTTGTTTAGATCTTGCTAGGCAACGGAATGCTGCCGAGTCGCTACTGCCTGCAATTTGTCAACTTATACATTTATCTAAACAGCCAAAGGACAAACAAGTGACGCACGAACGTAGTTTTCGGGAAATTTCCTTGAATGAACAGGAAATGAAAATCCGTGATAATAAAGGTATCCGGACCATGAAACGAGCTCATAATTAAAACTAAACATGAGGCAGGTGTTTCAAGAGAACAGCGGAGAATTCTTGGCATAAGATTAACCACACCAAAAAAGTGAAATTAAGAAAAACAACACAATGCGACCCGAAGAGATGTTTCGCACCCTTATACAGGGTGCGTCAAAAGTCATTGGACTCGCTGTTTGAGGACCATTATATATGGAGAACGCCCTGCAGCCATCCAAACGTTTATGCGTAACTATTATACTAATCTTGCCCTACAGTGTAGTAAATTTTCCTTGCTGATCGTTGGCCTGTTTGAAATGTCTGGAGTAAAAGGTTTGCGCACTGCTATGTCGAAAATGCACAAGGAGGGAGTGTCAGGCGCGGGCATTGCCAGAACTCTACGTATCCCAAAGTTCACGGTGTACGACAACTTAGTCTATATTAAACAGCAAGGCCTGCTCAACACCACACAGGTACATTAAGCCGCCCAAATGAGCTTTGAAGAAAGCCTGGAAATAAATTGATAAGGAAGTCCTGCGCGCCGCTGTAGATGGGTTCCCTAACAAGGAGGGTCGTCGAGGTGATGGTGGGCTCTAGCGATGCGATTTCTATGGGATGTAGGGCTCCTCATCGGATATCCAAAAACATGAAAAAAATTTTCGGAATCGCATTGTATGGTATTGAAAAAGGCCTGCGAAGACGAGGGAGGGCTACACATTAAAGCGCTCATCTCGACCATAACTTACCTTAAACGGATCCAAATTCAGAAACTAATGTTAGATTCGTGATCAGCACCCCAACCCATGAGCACCTGAACGAGAGTCCAACTGCTTGCCCACTGCGCCTCCAACCACACTTCAAGGGCGAGATGAGCGCTTTGATGAGTAGCCCTCCCTAGTTTTCGCAGGCCTTTTTCAGTACCATACAAAGCGATTCCGAAAAAAATTTTCATGTTTTTGGATATCCGATGAGGAGCCCTACATCCCATAGAAATTGCATCGCTAGAGCCCACCATCACCTCGACGACCCTCCTTGTAAGAGACTTAAGGCTTGTGTTCGTGCTAAATGAGGCCGTTTCGAAGCCTAACTATGTTTTTATGTGTACAATGTCTGAAGTAATGAACATTGTGAATTTCGTTTCATTTGCTTCGAAATAGCCGTTAAGGCGACCAATTATCTGACGATGAGTCCAAAGACTTTTGACGCACCCTGTACACCTCTTTAGCTATAGATATAGACAGATAAAAATCGATAGGAATGGTCAATAACGAAGGGAACAAGGTAGTGGAGCCCAAATTTTAGCATAATCTGTGTACGGAAACAAAAAACTAGACCTATCTTAGGACAGGTCTCTGCATTACTATTGATCATGAAAATAGAAATAAATAACTCCGCTGAAAGTTATATAGCACTTCGATGAGGTGAAAACGCGAATGTCTGAATAAAATGTCGCGATGAAAATGCAAGAAATCGATCAAAACTGTCAAACATAGCACAGTGGACGTAGTTATGAAGGCAGCATGTGAACGACTGATAATATTCGACAGCCTCGTAAACAAAATCAGAAGAAAAATCGATGAATCAGAGACTCTTCTCCGTCTACGGCATATGTAGGCGTCCTACAAAAACTTTGATCGGATAGTCATGCTTTGAAAACTGTAATCAAAGCGGCTTCCATCCGACGAAGAGACGAATAAGCCCTGCTTCAATCGTCTATATCTACCATGCCGATCTTCGGAAACAGCCACCGATCGCTTTGAAAGCTTGGAAGATCGCGAGGACGACGACTTCTATTGACAGGTCTTGTAGCGCTTGTAATTGTGGACATCCATTTGGATAAGATCCATTTAGATAAGGAAATACATCAACAACATCATATGAAGATTTTATCGGGGAACGACTAAGAAGCATAGCGATGATGATGCAAAGCAGAATCATCATCAAAAAGAATCTAATGAAAAAAATTCTAAGCAAATGAGAAAAAGTAAATGACAAGACATAATCTGAAATTAGGCATATTACACCAGCAGCAATACAGAAAGTCCATGTGCTGAAGGACGAGGAAAATACCTCTGAAAGCACCGAAATTCAGAAGGTTTCAAAAATAATTTAAATCCATTTAATTATTATTAATTTACAAAATTATCATCAAGTATTATTAATTAAAAATATGGGTAATTAAATTAAAGTAAAATTGTCATTAATTATTATATTATTTTTGAATTATTATTAATTTAAAAAATTTAATCAAGAATCTTCACTATGGCATAGCGACAACAGTGTTTTGACTATCGTATCCAGTTTAAAATTGCTAATTTTCAGAAAAAACTGCTAAATGGTGGGGTCTAGCGACCCTCCCAACGCGACTTTGCCTAGGGCAAGGCTGGGAGTTGGCGCCAGCCAGTTCGGAACATACGCTTTTAATTACTAATTATTCAGCAGCGACACCTAGGATAAGAACGGTATGAAAAAAGAAAAAAGAGCGCTCTTTCCTCAATAAACAGCTTTATCTCGTCGAATACTTCATTTCTATGACAAAATAAGCGAAATCTAAGACTTTTATTCGAAATGTCCGCAGATCGCTACCTAAAAGTATGATTTCAAAAAAAAAATCGCTTATTTCGCGCTCGGAAGCTCGACTTGAGCTTTCTCTAATTACTACTTTATTTCGTCAAATATTACATTTTTATGTCAATATGAGCAACTGAGATCATTTTTCGGAGCTGTCGTATGACGACACAGCTATGGAATATACGAGCAGGTGAGCAGAACTGCTATCAATGATGTTAGCTTATATAGTGGTAGTATGTAGTGGCAAGTAAGTTGGCCGATTATTTGCCAGCAGCTGCCAGCTGAAAGTGCTGTTTGTAGCGATGAATTGCAGAGAGTGTGTTGTGGCATTGTGGTGTAAAAACTACGATGTGAAATCGACGCCTCACTGCCGATGACGTCAGCGCCCACCATGGGAACGAAATACTCCCTCATACCCGCCCAACATCACATACACACTGGTGAGGGCAAGAATTGATGCGAATCGGTCGCGCTCAGTGCGTCGAGTGCAACCTCGTGGTTCGGTGTCCTCAACCTCTGGGTGGGTAAAGGTAAAGGGTTAATAGTAAATAATAAGTAAATAATAATGATAAATATAAGTAATAATAAATAATAATAGAAGGTAGAGTTGTCGGCGTTGATCAGACTCCTAAGGAGGCGCCGCCGCATTCGTATTCCATTCGGAATCCTCCAAAGGCACTTGAATGCGTATTTGGCCTTCACATAATTTGCGGAGGCCAGCTGCTACACCTGTCTTTACCTTCCCAGACGAGTCTGGTGAAAATTTACCCGAGCCAGCCATAGTAGTTCAAGTAACAGTAGTACAAATAGCTTACAGAAACTACTCCAACGAATATAGCTGCCAGAATTCCTCCCACATCGTACCAACCTGCTAAGAAATCAGCATCGGCCTCGCTCCAACGGAAATTCGAGTGTAGGTTGAATATTTCTTTATAAGGGAAGGAGGACGCGCCACGCACTCGTCTTCCATCCAGAATTGTAGATGGCATGGTGAATGCGTACTTGGCCTATACTATGACTTGCGCGGCCAACCGCTATACCAAGTCACTGTCTTTACTTTCCCAGACAAGTCTGGTACCAATTTATCGGACCCCGGAGGGATGGAAAGCTGGGTTAGCCGGGGCCGGGATCGATCGTTCGACCGTATCGGTGTCAGCAGCGCCTCTTACCAGTATACTATAGGCACCCCTTTTACGGTGGAACGCAGGGTAACTCAGTTAGATCAGATGAAATGTTGATGAGCTTGACAGCCGCCTTATTTCTAGAGGATGTCACCTGAATAAGGCCACATTTGGGGTTATTAGACGGGAATTTTGATGGGCAGGAATGGATCGAACACTGTTCCAAGTAAAGGATAGCAAGGTCTGGGATAAAATTGGTCATGTATGATTCGTTCAAGTAAAAATAAGTCGATTACTAAATATAAACCAATGGAAGGAACGCCGGTCGGAAATCAGAACGAGCCAAAATCATCATTCTCGTTAAAACTCCCACAACTCGTTGAGCTTGTTTGCAGTCACAATGTTTGCCAGATGTGCTTGTTCTGTGAGTCATTGACAACCTCAAAAATAAAACCACATTCACGCGTGGAAAGCGGTGCTTTGTAGTGAGTATGGTGAGATAGAATAAGAGTATGGCTTACAAGGTACAGTGTGGCCTATAGGGGTGCAGAAAGGCCCTAAGGGAGTGCAGTGGGAGAGATCATAAGCGTGGCCTATAGGGGCGCTGGAACGCCCTATGTGGGCGCGGGAAGGTCGGAGAAGCAAAAAAGATCAGTCGAGTACCGGGTCACTGCAGAGGATGCTTGCACTCGTCGCGCTATTATTCCCCTTCTTCATTTTCAGGTCTATCGCTCACCATCTCAAAAACGTAGATTCTTATTTGGGTGGTTATAACTGCGGCCCTTTTTTCATTAAAAAATCGTTTTGTATTCACAACAGTGTTCCCTGTGCTTGGGACGTCCGAAATCTAACTGCTTATCGAAAACTACTAGATTAGTAGAAGTTTTTAAAAATTCTCAAGTGTTTTTGTATGAGTATGTACAAAGCATTCGAGGTGCTTAACCCATAACGTACCGCGTGCGCCACATGGTGGCGCACGCGTTGTCTGGCCACACGGCCCACGTGCGCCACATGGTGGCGCACGCCCTTCATAGCAAGAAAATATTTTTTACAAATCTTTTTTAGTTGGGAATGTGACCGACCACCCACGGAGAACACGATACATACGTTGGTCCGCTGAAAGCTGCGGTATAAGTGTGGCACTTGGCCACCACCCTGGAAGCTCCATCCAGGAGCAGCAAATTCGCTGAAACTTCACCTATGGGATCTTTTTGGTTGATAATCACGAATCTGATGTTTATTCAGCGTATTTGGAACAAGTATAGCACCTGGCCACCTCCCTGAAAACTCCATTCAGGACCATCAATCTCACTGAAACTTTGCCTAAGTGGTTCTGGTTCTGCAATGTCTCTATGATTCTATGTAGTTGATGTGTGGTTGGTGCATCCCTTGTAAACCGATCGACTCCACCCACTTCACCAGTTGAATAATTTAAAATCTCTCCAACATTTTCTTCTTTTGGTCTGGAAGCGGTCCGGTGTAAGCGGTTCGCACGTTCGCAGAATGCACCGAATTCGAGAACGGCTCCCCAGAAGTTTTATTGTATAGAGCCGTTTGTGATGCATAACGAGACCCTGATTAGGGATTTTATACGAGCGCTCCTGTTTACGACCTAGGTAGAGCAAGCATATAACCCATGTATTATCAATCAGGTTCGAAATCCGAGGCCCTGATCGAGTACATAGCGCAATCCTCACCAAACACATGCCAGAAAATTTTCTATTTTTTAAGCTCTCATCCAAGCTATGATTCGTTTCTATCGGTTTACTTTCGCCAAAGTTGTGGTTGGCGATACATTAGTAATGCCATCGAATGATAATAAGATTTGTCCTAGGGACCGCGTGCGCCACATGGTGGCGCACGCGTGACCTACGCGTGCGGTCCGACTGGCCAGCCACCGCGAAACGGCCTCGGTACGTTATGGGTTAAGCCTCTTCAATGGAATAGGAAACAGAGCGAAACGGGCTTATCGAAGTTTACATCGTATGAGTCATCGCGCATCTAGTCGATGGTGATTCATCCGATAGAAAAAAAGAAGACGATTCTGACTCATGTCAATGGAAGCGTGGTAAATTCTTGAGCACGACCTGCTCTCCCTCATCCCCTTCAAAGTGGTGCTTCTATAACTCGAATGCGTTAAAAAAACAAGCATTATTTTTCCTGCCTAGACATTCCATATTCCACTGACAAAAGTACATTTCATACCATTCATAGCCATTCATGGAAATACTTTTATTTATATTATTTATTTATCCAAGGCGTCGGCAGAAGCCACAACATACACATTACTCGGAGCAGTCATTAAAAGTGAGAAAATGCATTAGTTCCATTAACAGAAACAGTTCCATTAAATACTTCACTTTCATATCAAGTGATAATTTCACTTGCATTTTACGGAGGGTTCTCTAATAGAGTATACATGAATGGATAGATAAAGAAATTGATAAATGGGAAAACTGATATTTGAAATATTTTATTTATTTGTTTGAAATAGTCGATCCATTAGGAAGAAATCGTAAATGCTAAGGCAATATCGATAGAAAAAAAGGAAAGGAAGACGCCTTCGCGACAAATTTGTTCACAATCTTTTGAATAAAGGCCTGATGTGACAATTGAGAAGCTTTATAAATAATCCATTTCTATGACAAAAGTGAAGAAAAAGCAAGGGGGAAGCAAAGGGGGAAGAAAGGGTGGTCCGTTTTACTCGGGTGGGACTGTTTGACTATGTCCTTGACTTTAGCACCTTTTTTTTAGATTAGAGCTCTCCCAATCAAAGCTCTGAACCCTTCCGGTATTTCCTGGGTCGTCCAATTACAAGCCTTTTCTTCATCTCTTCCCGTCTTTTCTATGTTATGATCAGTCTATCTTTTACATTCTCTCTCCCTATTCTTTATCGAATGACGCTTCTAATGTTGACTTTTTCAACAACTTGTTTTGTCAGTAGCTTGTTTTCTAGTGGAGACTAATTGTTTTCGAATGAATAAGAAAACTGTATTCAGATTGCTAGCGGAAATGGCTTGAACGGTAGGTAATGAGGAGCGCCGTATGGCTGGAATGACTCGCGGATCGGTGTCTGATTTCATCGGTGGCAAAGAGGAAAGGTCGGCAACCTCCGCGCCACCACTCATTGTCGCCGTGGAACTGGTTCTTTGTCGGCAGCTCTGTCGATTTTTTTTTCGTCAGAAAACAGAAAGCGATGACGCATTAAATCGTGGCTGGCACCGACGAGGGATCAGTGGGAATTCCATGAGGATTGACGGGAAAACACCGACTTTGCCTTTATGACAGGCTTTCAGAGTCTATTCTCGATCAAAATCGAATCAAGGGGTGTAGCAATTCGGTTGCCTGTTCAATAATTCAAGACCACACAGCGGAAGAACAGGATCTTCAGGGGTCTTTCCAGGTCCAAAGTGGTGCTCATACATGGTGTGGAACAAAGAAATACAGTACCGTCCGTATTTTCCGCCAAAACGTGATTTTTACCGTTCACTCGCCATAAATCACTTCACAATTATTTGTACTGAATAAAAACACATTGCGGTAATCAGAAGAGCGTGGTGTATCCAACGGTAAAGAAAGTTTAGTGGAATTATGAAATTTTTGATTTGTTGTGTTCCTTGAGCTCATCAAGGCGGCGACCACACAAGTTTTTATTCAAAACAACTGCCTCTAAAGTGATTTATGCCGGGTGAACGGTAAAAATCATTTATATCGTTCAAATCGCCTAGGATTGGCGAAAAAATAACGACGGTACCTTGCACCAATTTAGCAGAAGCCCTTATCAATAAAAATGTTGAAAATTTTTTGATATTTTTCATATTATTATTTTTCAGAAGCGACATTCGATATAGATTAGAGAAAGAATGTAGATTTTTTGTTATTTTTCATACACGGAGAAGCGAGTGGAACGTCAACTCACCGAGAAAACTAAACCAGACGTGGCTGCAAAGTGCACAGTCGATGGAAGGAGGACAAGCGGTGATAAGGGATTGATTCACGACGTTATCGGAATGGCTTGAAAAGCTTCCAGTGGCAGCAGAGTCCGGTACACTTTTCAATGAAATGGGTTGTAGACTGTTCGCAGAACAGATTTTTTAAAAATTCACTTCCCTATTTATATATTGAATTTCTTTGGTACCCAGAACTCGAACGAAGCAACAACAAGAAAGGTCCAGGATCGACTACGAAGATGAGTCGGTTGCCAACGACTGGATCGATGTGTCGGGTAGTTCAGAGAATGGCCTCGGCAAGGTCTCGTAGCTGAGTAAATATTGAATCGAAAATTCCAACCTACGCACCAAAGATCCTGGCCCATCTGCTGCATAGCTACCTTGAAAAGAGGTCCATGAATTCGGAAGCGTCACTGATCAGGGTTTAATCCCACTTGCCTTGTTTCGAAATGGCTGAAAAAAACAAACAAAAAACACATCAAATATCAAATATCGCTATCAAATATCCTAATTTGATGGTATTTCATTCATTGGTTACTGATATATGAAATTTTATATGAAAGATTGTCCAAAGATTTTACCATTTTTTGACCATGAAAAATTGAGACAAACAATTCTATGGTTTATCAATGACTTCAAACTAAAATTCATAGTCTATATGAGCAAGCTAATCACACTCTATCAGAATATCACTACAAGACAAGCAGAAGCTCAGTGGTTCCTAAGATACATTCGTTTAAATATACATATGAAAATGAGTTTAAAATTGTTTAAAAAAATTTAGAATTTCCAACAAGAGCACATATTAGATAAAACTCCTTTCGGTTTCAGCGAACTGCACCCAAAAATGCAAGGTGACATATCTTTTCGCGAACTATTGTATGTACTAGCTCTTATGTACGTGACCCATACTTACCGTAACCAAAAACTCAAATCGGTCCCGAATTAAAAAAACAAATGTCAAATCCATGATAAGCGCCTCGAATAACCCCAAAGACAGAGTTTAGGCTAAATCGGTGATTTTGACCAAACCAGCCTACTTTGTTTAACCCTAGCAAGCGCACGTCGAACACAATGGGTAAAGCCGTTGTTAAATTTGCGATTTGTGGATTTGTCAGCAGCCCAAGTAATGTTCCTTGATGAATATGAAAACAAACTCTTCCAAAAGGGAGTCTCTGTTCTTTATAGTCGAAAAGGTGGAGCAACTCTGCAATTTTGTAGTAGTCACGGGATAGAATCGTGTCCCAAACACGATTCTATCCCGCGACTACTACAAAATTGCAAAAGGAGCGAAATTTGTATTTTGCGCAAGAAGGCGAAAGAGAGATCTATCAAAGAGACAGATACCTCGAAAATCAGATTGCGAGTCCTGCATGCTACTCGCTCAGCCACCGTGGTACTCTCTTCTAGTTATCACCCAGAAGCGCGTTCCCCACTAGTTACTTGTCAAGATTTTTTGTCTTTTTTGGCGCACCCATTTGTATTTAGCAAAAACAAACTATACTGTTGTAATCGCCATTCGATGCTCTACAAAACCATATAGGTCTCGATTTGAATCTTTTGGGGAAGTTCACTGATCTCTCATGTTAGTTCAGTGAGCGTGCTGCCAAATAATGGTCCCAATATTATCTACCACCATGGCTATTCATCACTTTAATTTTTGTTTCTAAGCTTTAGATGCCCCTTCAATTTGTGGTCCATCAGTGGTTCAAAGTGAAAAAAAGCGAGGCGACTATCATGAAAGTGCTTTTAACTGATTGTATAGACTCTCTAAGCATATTCCTCAGTGAGGCAGTTACTACCTTCCCTGGCAGCACTCGGGCGTTCTTCGTACAATCAGCACTGATAGCATTACAAATTCATTACATAATTAATACCGAAAAGAAAACAATGCAAAAGCAACAACGGTATCAAAGCATGGACCAAATTATAATTGCACATAACAAAATCTGACACTGAAAGACATGGGGACCCGTTGATCAACAAATAAAAAGCCGACAAAAAGTAGTCAGCACTCAGTACTTTAGAATTATGACAGATAGTCGGCACTTTGGCCAAGATCATTTTCATGCGAACATATGGAGGCAACACTTGGACACTTCAAAGTCGATAAGTGAAATAGGAACACGTTTAATCTGCTTGAGACGACGTCTGTTTGGGTGGATCGGTCTGGTTGTGGAGCTCGATCTCGATCTGCGCTGGCAGGGACTCACGAAAATTGCGATAGGATCGCCATTGCTGAAAAAATTGAATTTGTCAGCTCCTGATTTCTGTCTGGACAAAATCTATCTCTCGACTATTCCTCTTAAAGCCCTCTTTGTGGTTCTTCCCAAGCAATTCTCAAACAACAATTCTGGAACCAGGCACTCCATTCCTAACAGATATCCGCCTTCAATATTTAAATTTCCAGAGCGAAACCCTAGGATGGTAAACAGACTTCTATCCGGCTAACAGTTCGGCGTAGTTGCTACCTATCGTCGCGAGATCGGATGTCCGTTCGGGTGGGTTTCATTCACCCGGCGACCTCTACAGGCGAGCGATAGGGTGATCGGTGGTTGACACCACCGGCGAGGTTGGTTTGCCGTATTGCCTGACGCTCCTGTTGGTTTTCAGGACGGTTGTTAATTGAAATGGTGCTTGGGCGTGTTGGTTACGAATGTCTTCGAGTTTCCAGGCTCTGACGAAGGCGACAACGCTTAAACGCTAGCCGGATGAGGAGTCTGTTCAATAACCTTAGGTGTCGCTTATAAAATTTGAATATTGAAGATATAGCCATTCCGAGATCCATAGGAAGTCGTTTCTGGAGGGCATGCGATATATAGGATATTAGTCATACACAAGATTATTATATCTTCAAAAAGACCCGCGCGTTTCCCGTAATACCAGGTTCATACTTCGGTACCTCGTCTGCATAGGAAACACTCCCTTCTTTTTGAAAAACTCAACACCGTCGTTTTAAGTGGTGGGAATGTTCATAACGACACAAGGGAAGCCAACCACACGGATGCTTGATATCGATGGGAGTGAAACTTGAAGTTGCTACGACACAGTGCGCCAAACCAGTTCTTTCATACTTCTATTTCGCACTCCAATACTCCAAGCAACATCGGTAACACCGTAATTGTGACCGACGTAAGGGACTTAGACTCTATTGCGGTAATAAGCCAAAGAAGAGCCGTGTCCACTGGACTGTCGTTGGTCAAAAAGCTGCTAAGTGCATAGTTGACGATATGGGTGGTTTTCGCAAAGAAATTTGAAAACGGATGTGAGATTCGTTATTAGCCCACCTGGCAAGCTGAGTAAGCGAAATTTCAGCGAAAAATAGCGAAAAATAGTTTGAGTGAAGTCATGTCCGACTTGCTGCCGCAGCAAAGCATGACCCGGGAAAAGGGGCCTTGCGTCTAAAATAAATGAAGGAGTAGCACCATATCTCACCTGGATATAGCAGTAGACGATGCAAATGCACGACACCAGTAGAAAAAGTTGAATTGACGCCAGGATCACAGTGAATAGGCAGGTGATGTCGTCGGAGAAGCACTGCTGAAGTGCGGAGGCGATCGGCCGACTCTCCACCTGAAAGCACGTGATGGATTCGGACATTTAGCAACACTTGCACGTACATGTAGTTAACCAGCTCGGGGCGGGATGGCCGAGAGGTCAAGATCTTAGGCTCAAGATTTCGATGATCAGGGTTCAATCCCGTTCCAGGCAGTAACCCTTGCCTAGCTTGGAAATAGCTGAAAAGGGTATCGGTACCAGCGTCAGGCCCGTGTGACGAATCGGCTGATGGAGGAAAACTGTTACGGTCACAAGACGGATTGATGGTCGCATGCAAGGAACTGCCGCTCAAGAACCTGCGATCGAGGACGATATGACCACCCCACAAGGGTCTCAAGACAGAGGCAAGATGGCAGTGTGGCACATCAACAAATGCGGGAGCAGCACCAAGGAGAAAGAAGACGGAGCGACTATCATGAAAGACGTACCCCGTAACTGATCGGGATAAAGACGTTGTGGAATAAAACATGTAGTTAACTAGTTCGGACCATATGAAAGGTAAAGGTAATGTCGTCGGTGTTGATCAATCTTTCGAGACGCGCCACGCATTCGTATTCCATTCAGAATCATTGTGAATGCGTACTTGTCCCATACAATGCCTTGCCGGGGTCAGGTGCTACATCAGGGCAGTGTTTTTGACTTCCTAGATAAGTCTGATACCAATTTACTCGACCCCAGAGGTATAGAAAGCTTGGTCAGACAGGCGCGGATCGGTCGCTCGACAGTACAGATGTCAATAGCACCTCTTAGCACTGAACCACGTGCGCCCTCTAGTCTCATGTTTGATAAATAATGGTAATAGTATTAACAACAATAATAATAAATTGTAGTAACAGTAATGAATAATAATAAATAATAATAACAATAGTAATAAATAATAATAAATAATGACAACAGTTATCTCCATATTCTCTCGTCTTTGAACATCGGCATTGACGATGATTTGTTAATATCAATTACTTCTGCCGCACGAGGTTATTAGGTGGATAAAGTATATCAAACAGCCTAACGTTTCGACCTTACCGTCGTGCTCCGAGGCCTGAACAGACATCGAAGTTAGTAACTTACCAGATCGGCCCACCAAAAGCCGTTAAATCCTACAACTGGTCAAAAATGCTGGGATTTAACGGCTTTTGGTGGGCAAGTCTGGTAAGTTACTAACTTCGATGTGTGTTCGGGCCTCCAAAGACTTAATAAAGTGTATCCACCTAACAAACTCGCGCGGCAGAAGTAATTGATATTAGCAGATCACAACAGCAATAGATAATAATAATGATAGATAAAGGTGTCGGCGTTGATCAGTGCCGGAAGGACGCGCCGCCGCATTCGTATTCCATCCAGAATCGTAGAGGCATAGTGAGTGTGTGTTTGGCCTGTACAATGCCGCGAGGACCAGTCGCTATACCTAGTCAGTGTCTTTACCTTCCCAAACAAGTCTGGTAGCAATTTACCAACGCGTGAGGGATGGAAGGTTTGGTTGACCCAGGCGCGGATCGATCGACCGTGCGGGTTTCAGTAGCGCCTCTTACCACTGCACCACGCGCGCCCCATAATGATAATGAACTAACCACTTCAACATGAACGTCGTCCTCATGCAACGCCTTCACCTCCTTAGCAAGTAGAGCGTGCTGGGTGCGAAGTCTCATCGCGTCGATTTGATGCCTCGGGGTAAGCGGTGTGAGCACCGTGATTCGACTTCCGTGCACCTAAAAACGATCACCTTAGGCAGATCCTTGCCAATTCTGTCTTCAGAGCTTCAATGGACCCTTATTCTCCTGGAAACCCTCGAAAATACAGAAAAAATGTCTGCAAGCTCACCTTGTAGATGTCCTGCGTCAGCTCAATATGCCTAGGACCGATAGCTCGCCGCCGGCGAACGTGACTCTCATTTTCATTGCTGAAGAGAATTGCATTAATATTTAATATTAAAAATATTTGTCGATATGATGCAGTGAAACTAACAATTCCTCGATTTTGTTCAGCCACAATCCGGCATTGCATTTCGGCGAGCAGTCGAAAGTGCACGTTTCCACCAGAGCTTGGTAGATGAGTTGCGCCTGAAATCATGCGAAAAATCGATTCCGCCGATTTCCGAACTTCTTTAGAGAAATCTACATTTACATATACTGACTTTTCTGTTTATTTAATATTCTAGTGAGTAAAAGTTCTTAGGATGTTGTGGAATATACCACTAAAAATTCCCAGTTTACCTCCTTGTCAAACCCTCCGAAGTTGATTTTGTAGCGCAGTTCAAGCGGCGACGTTCGAGAGATGCCCACAATGGAATCGTGCGCGACGCAGCTGAAAGGTAAATAAATAAAGTAAATATAAGATAGAATGGCTCACAATCGGTCATGGGGCCTCCTCCTTTCAAAATAAAAGTGAAAAATCAAAGAATCAAAATCGACAAACCCATCGTCTCCTATGAGCCTAATCTTTTCCTTAGTGTTGACGTCTCTGGCGATCACATTGGACACAAAGATGTGACTTTGGGCACCCTAAAAGTCTATTAAAAAAGTTTGTTCGTTCACGGTTTGTCCTTTACTTGACATAGAAATGTCACTATCGCCTGACCCTCGAACACGGTACCGTCGGTATATTCCCGCCAAAACGCACTATAAACGATATAAATCGTTTTTTCCGTTCACTCGGTATAAATCAATTTAGAATCATTTGTATTGGACAGAAAAAGAACATGAAAAAGAACAAGAACAATAAGAAGAGCGTGATCTACTCATCTTTGCTTTGTCTCGTCGGATATATTATTCCTTTTTGATATTTCATAGACAACCACAAGACAAGCAGAAGCTCAATGGTTCCTAAGATACATTCGTTCAAAAATGTATATGAGAATGAGTTTAAAATTTAAAAAAATCTAGAACTTCCAACAAGGGCACATATTAGTGTATTTCAGTAAGAGTTGGTAAAACTGTCAACTGGGATGGAATTCCCTTTGGTTTCAGCGATTTGCACCCGAAAATGTAAGGTGACATTTCTTTTCGCGAACTACTCGAACTACTGTAGTCACGTAAATGTCACAACATGAATCTTAGATGTCACTAAGTTAAAAATATTCACAGGGTGCAATCAGCGAGGACGGCCTGACGTTGACCTTGTGAGGTCGTCATTTGATGAGGTCAAGGAACACACACAAAAAAATCGAAAAAATCAAAATTTTCGCTACGCATCCTTCACCACTGGGTAGATCACCCTCTTTCGATTCCGGCCATATGTTCTTTATCCAATACAAATGATTCTAGAGTGATTTATGCCGGGTGAACGGCAGAAACGATTCATATCGTTTATATCGGATTGGCGGAAATATACTGACGGTACTGTATGGTGAGAAATATTCATATCGTGCGACTTCGAAGATATAAAGAAAATTTTGATAAACAGCTGATTACCTCTTTGACAGAAAGTGAAAGCCAGCCGTCCTCACCGGCTCTGACGACATCCGTTTCGTCGCCAGCTTCGTCGAGTACTCGTAACGAGTAACGAGCTTCTGAAGACCGAGCTGCCGGCACCAGAATGATCTTATTCGACCTACAAAGTGAATTTATTACAATATTATTAGTTTTTATTCATATGTTAAACCGCATGGTACGGTGGTAAGAGGCGCTACAGACAGCCTTACCGACCGAGCGATAGGTCTTTCCCAGGGGTAATGAAGTCTTCCATCCCTCCGGACTGGGTAATTTGGTGCCAGATTCCTTGGTAAGCACACTGACTCTGTGAAGCGGATGGCCCCTCCAGATTATTTCATAGGCCAAATACGCATTGAATAAGACTCCCCTTAGAATATTAGCCTTTGCCTTTCAGGTCAATAAGAAGGATTTTAAAAACACTGCCAAGCAGCACATAATTCCATAGAAATGAAAAAAGCAGAAACAGCTATACAATTGGCGGAGCCTGCCAAAGCCTGTAGGAACGAAGGGCTCAAACCACCTTAGATTCTCTTTTTGATAGCTGACAAAATAAGGAGAACCTTAAAAAAACGACTTCGTTTCGCTCCTCTGAAGCTTCCAACTCAAAAATATATTAAGCTGATTGTTGCCGGCCAAGGCGGTAAATTAGTCTATCTCTTCTATCACTTAACATTTAACTACTTTAATTAAGAAATACGTGACTGAACCGGAGTAACATGCTCTGGTTCATAAAGACCCTTACAATTTCTGTAGATGAACAACCTTCAACCTAAATCTTCTTTTCCGACTTATGTCGACGATTTGTTCTAAGATATTCATTATAATTATGTGCATGCGATTGCAGTTATTCGTTATTTCTTTTCTACATTAAAAAATTGTGTAATAATTAATAAATTAACTGAATATTTCGAGTTTGGAGAGAATGCTCTTTGACGCCACCATAGTGGCGAGCAAGCGAGGTCGATCTGATCACACCGATTCATCGTAATTACTGCCTCTGGAGAGGCCTAACGAACTGCAACTAAAATGCCTGGGTTTAATTACCTGGTTCAACTACCCAAGTGGGTAAATAGATAGAAATCAAATTACCGAGGCTCTGACGAAGGCGAATTGTGGTTTACTTAAGGATAAGGCGACCTCTAAGGAGGAGGTCCCGCATAAAAAGGTACTGGAGCAATAAGATCCAGAAAGGGAGAGAGAGGCGGAGCTAGAAAAAAAGGAAGGAAAGAGAGAGGGAGGAAACAAGGAAAGCCTACAGTATCTGATCCGTCCGATTAGAATCGGCCACCTCCATCGTGGCCATTATGGTCTGTTCGTTCATTTCGACTTGTGGGTGAATACGGCAGTTCACCTGAAACATTTTCACATGTGAAAAGGTTACTAAGAATTTCTTTTTCTTTTTTTTTTTAAACCTGAAGCAGCTTATCGCGAATGGTCACCAGCGTTGTGCTGCCCTCTTTCACATGTACCAGACCGCTGTATTGTGGAAATGGGTGGTCCTGGAACGAAAAGAAGTCATGACGGAAGTTTGAAATGGAAGAATTTTTTCTCAAATAAGGAAAATAGAAGACCGTTCTATCAATGCTGCACTCGTCATAAGGCATGAGCACATCGAAATGGTACGATCCGGTGACCTTCCGCTCGCAAATCACCTCCTTGTTCCGCTTCGTTTTCAACGAGCCACTGAAATAGTCTCGATTTAAAAAAATATTCCAAGATTCGCTCATATTCCTAAATATAAAGTGAAATGGGTTGTGCATGACAAAGAGACAAGGAGTTCCGCATACACGCTAGTTTCGAGGGATCGACCCCCACCAGAGGCCACTCAAGCATTCTAAATCTCCGTAGAATGGATGGTTGATATCAGAGTTGTCTCGGAAATTGAAGGCGTCATCAAAAGTGCACCCAAGAGTTTTTGCAGAGTACGACATTCTAATGGGCCCGCGTGGTACAGTGATAAGAGGCGCTGCTGTCACTCGCACGGTCGAGCGATCGACCCCGGCCCGGGCTAACCAAGCCTTCCATCCCTCCGGGGTCGGGTAAATTGGTACCAGACTTGTCTGTGAAGGTGAAGACACTGACCTGGTATAGCGGCTGGCCCCGCCGGTCATTGTATAGGCCAAATACGCATTCACTATGCCTCTACGACTTGAATGGAACACGAATGCGGCGGCGTGTCCTCAGGGGACTGATCAACGCCGGCACCTTTACCTTTTACCCTTACGACATTCTAAAATGTCTAGGCAATTCAAATGCACGGCGCAATATATGTAGATGGCCGATTGAACTCGATGCTCTTCTCAATCTGTGACTTTAGATTCATGAGATTGAAAAGCTACGGACTACTGAAGTGCTAGCCTTAATCGTTCGATTTGGCCAAAAGGCCACTGAACTATGCGACAAGAGGCAATTTCTGAGCAGGGTAACTTTACTCCTAGACTGATGGAAAGGGTAAAAATGTGGGTGAACTCTTCAGTAAAGTTCACCCCAGGTACGATCGAAACTGTAAAGGGCGACCAACCTGAACATCCTCATCGACGAGCCGTGGATCTCGAGAACATCGTTTCGACATTTTAATGCAACTGAAACACGATGAATATCTTGAACATTTTTGATACTAAAAAAGAGAAAAATAAATATAAGCATAAATAAAGTGCTCAAAACGCTCCGACACTTTTTGCCCACCACCAAAGTAGCAAAGAAAAATGTGAAAACAGAGAAGAAAGGAATATAAAATACAAAATCAATTAGTACAGAATATGAAGAATTTGAATATTAATATTAATGTAGAACATGAAATGTTTAATTTGATTTAAGTTAAACATAGTGAAAGGGCTCACAGTCAATGCAATCGTCGAGTGAGCCGTGCGTAAGGTTTGAATTTTGGCTGCTCAACGGACTTCGACCCGACGATCGTCCATCTAAATGGCTCAGGTAGCAGAGCTTGGTGGACTGATCGTAGGTATATGACCTGAAAAAAAAGAAAATTCTTATTAGACAACATTTAATATGACTTCTATGACAGTTTCATTTAAGAAAAGCCGCCAATAAATAACTTAAATATGAGAGCAACGTGCGTTTTGATTCGACTAAGTCAAAAAACAAAAAGAAAGGAAGTAAAAAATATTGAGGGAAGTAAAAGCTAGAAGATCTAGAGGAGAAGGCATAGTGTTAAAAATCCGTATGCTGCTTTGCCGAACGAGGTTAGTATTATGAATCAAATTTGTTATGGCCTAACGTATAACGTCCTATTTCTATAACATCATGCCGAGGTTTCAAAAAGAGAGAGCATGGAAAATTCTACATAAAATTAGAATAACTTCCTAGGAAGTATTTATGCCTCACTAGTGATAGGTGTGCTCCATTTCTAAGGTGCCTCTTTCAACTGGTGTTCAGCAGATCATTGACTACTACCGTAGTTCAACCGTGATTCCACCGTAATCCTACCGTAATCCTCGTCACCTGCAGGGATCCGCGAGTTTGCTTCGCATCACACAGATTCGCTCGCATTCCTCGACATTGCCGACGTTCTCGGAGATCTCGTCGTGCATGTTGGTGAAGCCGGCCGAACCCAGACGCATAAAGCTGCATCTTGACATTGACATTGGAACTGCAAAAATATTGATTGATTGAATGATCTCACTCATTCACTCACTCATTTAATCATATCAGCCACACCCAAAATAAGACTGCTATGGAGCAAGGAAAATTTCTTGCATTCAAAAATACGGTGTTTCTCGAAAAATCGTTGAAGTCATCGTAATCACTGGCGTTTCTAGGCAACCAGGCGGACTTTTTACAGTGGTATCCAGCAGATTATTGAGGAGCCCTACCGTAATCCTACAGTAATCCTTTTCAACTGCATCACACTTGTTCGCTCACCTTCCAGACAATTGTTCTCGTAAAGATCGACATTGTCACTGGAACGAAAATGGTTCCGGATACTGTAGACGGTGTTCGGTGAGGCTCTGAGAAAGTCACATCGTGAGCTTTGACGATTGAACTGTACCGCTCGACAGTCGGCTCTGGAAACAGTGGCCATGAATTTTACAAAATAAAATTTGAAAAAAAAAGAAAATTAGAAAAGCCATGTGCTGTTGTATGGAGTGAGACCTAAGCTAAGACGTTTCGAGCCACTTTTTTGGCAATTGTAAGATCATGCCGAAGTTTCAACTCGGAGACTTCAACTATAAAGAGTGTCTTCATCTTCACATACACCAATTAAGAGGTTTATCGAAGTTCGGAGCGAGCCCGAATCATTCTTTTCATCGCGCTCAGGCACTATTTCATATCAGCCTTCCATTTACCGGATAAGAATCGAGGACTTGTCCTTGACATACGGATGATTATGAGATTTCTTTGAATCATTCGATATGCGTCAAATTTATTCCAAAAGATTCGAGGCCACACGGTCAGCACCTGTGCCCCACTTTCCTTGTCTTCAATGTTCTTCCGACTACTCTCCGATTAGCAAAAATGCCGGGAAAAAGACGAAAGAGATTGCCAGACATGGTCGCTTGTCCCTTTTTACTGAATGTCGAATCTTTAACAACAAAATGTACAATTTCAAGAGTTACAATCCATCTTGCAAGGAAATTTCGGTACTTTTTGAAAATTTTTACTACACCGAGCGGGCTTAGGTCAAAAATTTAATTTTCACTGGATCTCTCCTGAGGGGTTTTTTGCGCGCTGATCACGAATCTGATGTTCGCTTCGCGGAATTCGGCAGAGGACCTTGCCTGCACTACTAGCAGGGTGGTCCAGCTAAGGTCTCCGATTTGATTGAAACTTTGCTTAGAGTGGTCATTTTGCATGCTGATCGCGATTCTATTGTTTGTTGTAGGAATTTCGGCCGAGGGCCACCCGTATCGTTGAATTGGTTGATCCGGTCAAAAATACCGATTTGGCTAAAACTTTGCCTAGGTAAGTTATTTGGAACGGTGATTACGGATCTGACGGCTTTTTCTCGGATTTCGATCGATTTCCGATCGATTTCGGCAGATTCAGGTAGCTACACCTCCCCACCACCCCGCCCCTCGCCTCCCACGTTTACCTAAACCGGCTCATAACGGCCGTAGCCGGCAGAAATTCGAAAAACCAATGTCATAATCGTAATCAGCATGCAAAATGAGCTACCTGGAAGGAGGTTGAGCTAAATCTGAGGTTTTCAGCTGACCATCCGAATCGACAATATTGGTGGTCCTCAACCGAAAGTCGGTAGACGGACATCAGATTCGTGATCAGCGCCCCAAATAAGCCCCACAGAGAAAGTTTCAGCGAAAGTCGTTTTTTGACCTGAGCCCGGTCGATGGAGTCGGAAGTTTCAACAGATACCGAAATTTCTAAGGTGTTACCTTTCAAGACATCGCGTCAGGCACTGCTGCTCACTGGCTTCGATCCGTCCCTCGAGGACATCAGCGTCGACCTGTGACTCCATGGCCGGATATTTATCGAAGGCAAACGTCCGAGACAAACAATTTGCTGAAAATAGTTCTACGTTAATTACTCAAGCTTGAGGAAATGTGATGGTCAGAACAATGACATGGTTCGGTTTGTTTTTTTTTTCTATACGGTTTTATTATAGCGGGGTTTATTCGGTATCAGACGGCTTTAATTCTTTTTTATTGTTTTTGCTTCTTTTAAGAGGCTCCCTTTCTTACTGACGAGTTCCGGGGAGGCTCAACTATCTTTCATTTCGCTCTTATAAGAATAAGAGGCGAAACGAGCCGTTTCCTTCATTTCTTTTTGTTACTTTACTAGGTTGAAATTTACTTATTTACTGAAATTCTACGGCCGTTTACAGAAAAACTTGCGAGTGTTTATTCTCACCCTGAAAGGGGAAATTTTAGCCTGACGAGAACTCGGGTAGAAAACTTTCAAGATACCGAAAGAGATCAGAAGCTTGGATCCATTTGGCATAGTTCTGAAACGTAATTAACAGCAGTTGAAGAGGCTATTGGGGAAATTAACAAATATCCAGATCACTGAACGTCGATAACCAGTGGTTCCATGTACGAGAGGATGTCAGAGCGCATTCGAAGAATTCTTGGCAGCGTTTTACGCATCTACAGTATGGGACATGCCGTAAGGGTAAAACGGCGCGAGCGGCGCTTTCTTGCGTAGAAACCGCAGCTTTTCTAGACTTTCTTTAAAACTGGATCATTCGAAAAAATGTGTATGCTTTTGAACTCAGCAAGTCCAGCTCTATCTTTTCATATACAATTTTTCAACATTTGTGGACCTTGCTGACAAGCGATTTTTTGACTTCTCGATTTTCAGTCCACTGCTCGTTCGATTCCTCGCTTGATATCTCAACGCGCCACGAGGCTCCGCTTTCGCCCAGGCTACCACGCGGGGACCCCGTTGGGAATGGTTTTATTATAGTGGAGTTTACTCAATCTCAGGTGGGTTGAATTCTCTTTCATTGATTTTTGTTTCTTTTAAGAGCTAAACCTTTGATGAGAGGGTGAATGAATTGAGGTCCGGGTGACCACGCGTGGATCCAGTGAACGGCGGCACGTCCGGTACTGTATGCATAGCAAACGACACGCAGTTCTGGTCAGGAATGATTACTCAACCGCCCAGAAATTCATAGAAACCTTACATTTCAAGGCAATTTTCATGGCAGCGTGAAGCACAGTCTCAGTCTTCGGTAGAGAATTGTCTGTAGTGTTCTCGTTTCCGTCGACAAGCATACAGTGAGCTTTTCCATCGCTGCTGCTGATAAAGTAGTTAAATCCGTCGCATTCGTCCACCTAAACTAGCAAAGATCCAGTCGAATCGTTGAAAGAAAAGCCATTTTGCTGGGAATACATCAAAACGATCAGTTTGACGAGAAAATCAATTGATCGAGGCTCACCTCTAGACAGCGGGACGAGCATTCTCCAAAACTCAGCACCGTCGTCTCGAGCAACACGTTTCCTCTCATAACGTTGAAGTTTTCGACCACGAAACTATAGTTTTCGCCTAAATCATGAAAACGTGAAGGATTGTACTTTCAACGTGCACGATAGAAGCAAAAATTCGCGACTATTCTGGGCGTTTGGTGCAATGGTAAGAGGGGCTGTTTCCACGCACACAGTGGAGCGTTCGATCCTTGCTCACGTTAACGAAACCATTCATCTTTACCCAGACTGGGTTATTTGGTACCAGACTTGTCTGGTAAGGAGTGACACTGATTTCACAGCGGCTGACCTCTGCAATTCATTGCTCGAGGCAACTACGCATTCATCATCCTTCTACGAATCTGAGTGAATTACATATGCATGGCGCGTCCTCCGAGCACTCACCATTGCCTACCAATTCATCTTTACCTTTCTGAATGAACACTACTGAATAGGAAGGAATTAATTCATCATTCAACAAAACGGTAGTAAGCAAATGGGTTAAATGAAAATGATCAAAGGCAAAGTGGTTCGCTAGGTTAGTAGCGCTAGGACGCGCCATGCATCCACTTTTCATTCAGAGTTGTATAGCCATGGCGAATGCACATTTGGCAAATACAATGACTATTGGGGCCAGTCGCTGATCAGGTCAATGTTTTCATCCTCCCAGACAAGCCTGTTACCTATTTACCCGATCCTGAAGGATGATAGGATTGTGTACCCTGAGCGAGGAATGATCCCTGGACTGCACGAGTGGGAGTAAAATGATTGTTGGGGCCAGCCGCTGATCAGGTCAATGGCTTCATCTTCCCAGACAAATCTGGTACCAATTTACCCGACCCCGAGGGATGGTAGGTTTTTTTACCCTGATCCATGATTGAACTCTGGACTGTGCGAGTGGGGATACGATGACTTTTGAAGCCAGCCGCTGATCAGGTCTTCATCTTCCCAGACAAGTCTAGAACCAATTTACCCGACGCCGAGGGATGTTAGGCTTTTTACCGTGGGCGTGGGCGGTATAAGAGCACCAGGCACCTTTGATAATCAAATTAACAACGACACTGACCACCGAAAGCTGAATCAACAAATACAGCCAGCAGGAGGACGACGAGATCGGCGACCATGTTGGAGGCGTTGTTGATCATTCAGCATGAGGTGGCGGCGACTTCTGGCACCTCGACAATTGCATGAGCTGGCGATCCAGGGCAATGACGTCTGGAGGTGCGAATTACGAATGGACGACAACAACGAGCACGAGAATCACCCCAAAAAACACATAATCGCGACACAAAACCACAAATTGTTGCAATACGAGAAGAAACTGGGACGATGAAGAAGTGCTGAAAAGCTCAGATATGGAAATGCTAACCCAGAATCTCGTCGAAACCTTCAATAACGTGGAGGATTGAACTTGAAAGAAAAGTACAAAAGAGAAGTGCAAAAGGAAAAAGGAAGAAAAAGCGGGTAAAATTGTTGAATAGAAATGGAACTGTAAAGAATACCCGGTCAAGCGTAACAGTGCCCTGGTAAGGCATGAGATGATCAAACTCAGCTTAACTCTAAGAAGTCGCTACTCAGCCTTTTGGATGAAATCAAAGTTTAGTTTTAGTTTAATTATTTTTGAACCCTGGGTTTCGGTGTTACATAGATAAAGGTAAAGGTAAGGGTACCAGTCATTGATGGGTCCCCTAAACGAACGCGCCGTCGCGTTCGTGTTCCATTCAGAATCGTAGAGGCATGGTGAATGCGTATTTGAGGAATATGACAAGTCTGGTACCAATTTACCCAACCCCGGAAGGATGGAAGGTCTGGTTAGCCCGGGCCGAGATCGATCACTCGATCGTGCGGGTGTCAGCAGCGTCTCCTATAACTGTAGCACGGGGTATTACACTCCTATGAATTTTAACGTCTATTAACCACAGAGACCGACATGAGGGCACAACAATACTTTGTACAGTAATAAAAGGAAAGTACAAGCACATTTGAACCTTCGAACATAGCCGGATCACAAGAATTTAGAATGTGGCAAACCAAAACAGGCGGGAAAAGCAGGATGACCAATCTGTAACTACACTTTTTACCTTAAGGTGCAGGTGTTTTTATTTATTTACTAAGGCCGTGAAGGAATTTCCATCACGTAGTATATTAGTGTTGGTATATTGTAACAAAGAGCAGCGTCACTAATGGGAAAATGTTGGCTCGTTTTGTAGCGCTCTTCTCATTCCATCGAATGGTACCATACTCAATTTAGAAGGTGCCTTCATTGTTGGGAAATTTGATCTTGAATTCGAGCATATACAGAAATATCCTATTACTTATGACTCAACCTAATAAAACAACACGACCAAAAAAAAACAGACAAAAATCACTGAAACAGACAAAGGCAAAGGTAAACAATCAGGAAAACATTGAAAGATCTAGATATATGACTCGGAGCAAGACAAGACTTAAATTGAGGCAAATACATATTAAGAATGCGGTGCTTAGCCAATAATCTAAAAAAGGGAGGGCACGTAGTGAGAAAAAAGATGATCCGAATGTGCATCTACTTACTGAACCAGCTAGCCTGATCCCAGCACTTTTAGTGCTGTTATCAACATTTTGGAAAAACTCATTTACGTTGGCATCAATAACATTAGTTAATATCTTGAACATCATTTTTGTACAGTGATTTTGCCTTCTCCTTTTTACGGATTGTAACTCTAACTGCAGTACAGCCTGGAATCAAGAAGTAACTGAGCCCAAAATATTTAATTAATATTTAGCTTGCGAGTGAAACTGTTTTGTACGTTTTCGTGGAAATCTATGTCCCTCTATTTGGTAGTATGGAACACCGTGATGCCACTCTCTATGGGGCGCACGTAAATTTCATACGCACCAATGAGGACCTTGGGATTCCGAGTTTTGAGTATTTTGAACAGATTATAACTATGTAATTTTATTTATTTGTTACATGATAAATCATGTAACAGCACTAAAACTCAAACAAACAGATAAAAAAATCCAGTCAACAACAGCCGCACTCAAAAAGGAGTAACGCAAAGTTTAATAGGAGCCTATTAAGGAAAAGAACTGCTAGAAGAGAAGCATATAACTAGGAAATTATGCGCAATAGTAGAAAGACAAGAGATTGGTGTGACTGGTAAACTGTTGCTTGTTGACCATGTTCTCGGACGAAAGCACTGTGCGTGGTTGAACAGAATTCTTCATGAAAACCTTATAGCTAGAAGTTGTCGTATTATAGAAGAAGCTGGATCTTAGTTTTGACCTGACCCTTGGATGAACAAGCTTATACCGACCGCCTCTGGCGATGGACGGCTCTGCAATGTGAAACCTGTCCGCCGTGATCCCACAAGGCCCAGAGAGAATTTTAAATATCATTATAATGTCAAACTTCTTTATACGATTAGGAAGAGTAGCCAGATGGATGTTCTAGTTCCTTTCCGCAAAACTAGGAATTCCGTCTTAAAGGAACCCCTTACGTCTCAAGAATAATTTCCTTGTGAAACAAGGACGAAGTACAAAACATGGCGTTTGTGACAATCATTTGGTAAAGGGTTTAAAATCGAGTTTATTCTCAAAATAGTAACCAGAGTGTATAGGTGAAGATGGTGGAGAGCGCATCTCAGAGATCAGTAAAATTCGAGGAAGAGTCAGGGTTGTAGACGAGAAAAAGAAAACGGAGAAATCTGCACGAAGCGCTAGAGGGTAGCGCAAGCAGAACAACACCCGAAGGAGCTACCACAGTGTAGCATACACAGCGCGCTGGGTAGAGTTTGGTTACGGAAGTTAGCAGGGAAGGAGTTTTCGGCGAGATGACCAGTAGCCGCGTGAGACTTTTCGGGGATGACAAGAGCTGGCTGTGAAAAACAGGTTGCAGCGAGTTGCATCACACAACAATGGAAAGCGGTCGATGGACGACGAATTTAGGTCGAACGCCCCGACCGACGACTTTCGGTTTCGAGGACGATTTGACTAGACGACGTTCGCCGGAGAAAGAGGTCTACGCCGAGTCATGACCGAGTGAACTCGGCTGGATTCACCCGGCTAATTGCTATATTTAACCCAATTCCACCCGGATCCTTACGAGCGTGAACCATATTACGCTTAGGTATCAATTGCGAGTAACCTGCTCCTGCGAATTTTACTTATGTCTTGTTATTACCACTAGTTAGCATGAGTTTTATGTTACATTGTAGTCGCGAATCCCTTCGCGTGCCATCGTTTCTGGTCCTCAAAAAACCTTGTTGATTCTACTGTCAATATGATAAATGCAGAGGTAAATTCTCCCTTTGATGTTAATTGGAATAGGCGGTGGATGGGGCCGGATAGCTCTTAGTACAGTCGGTATGACAGACAGATTGATTCGAAAAAAATAAAAAAATAAAAAAAATAAAATTACGAGGTGAACGTAGGTAGAACTAGGATGAACAGCGGCTTTTGGTGAGTCTTACTCACCATAGGAGTACGTGGTTAACTAGTAAGAGACTATGCTTTTACTCGCACGATCGGTCGATCGATCCTAGCCCAGGCTAACCTAGCCTTCTCTTCGTCTTCGGTTGGATGAATAGGTACCAGATTAGTGTAGGAATTTGTGGATGTATAGGTCAAACACATATTCACCCTGCTTCTACGATTTTGAATGGGAGAAGAAGGCATGGCGTGTCCTCAAGCGACTGACCGCCTAACCATTACCGTTGCCTCTCATCACTATGAAATAACCGCTGGGACTTGCCTGTTGAAAAGGTAAAGGTAAAAAGTAGATGTTTCGGCGTTTATCGGTCCCCAAAGGTTGCGGCGCCGCATTCGTGTTCCTGTCAGGATCGTACAGGCTCGGTGAATGGCCAATACAACGACTCGGGGCCAGCCGCTATACCAAACTAGTGTTTTTACCTTCCCAGAAAAATCTGGTACCAATTTGCCGATCTTGGAGGGATGGAAGGCTTTGTTGTCTCGGGCGAAGATCGATCAACCGTACGGGTGTCAGCAGCGCCTCTTACCACTGCACCACGCGCGCCCGCCTGGCATGTTAACATGAAAAATGACAAAAATACAAAAACTATCAAAAAAGCATAGGTTTCTGCGGAACAAGACCAAGACGAGCGAACTGATGCCTTTGACGTTGGGTCCGAAGGGATGGTGACTGGGATGAAAATTACTAAAGTGGACAGGCAGTGGGCGGAGTTACTACAGACCTTGCTGAACATCCTAAGCCAAGGCGAGCCTGGTGGGATGAGTTACCGCTCCTCCATTGGTTCTATTTCTTGATTGGTTCTACCGCACTACACCCTTGGAAGGCCGCCGTACATTCATCAACGGCTTTGTTGCTGGCCACTGAAGCGGTCGTAATGGAAAAGGGATTTTTTGTACATTTTACCATACGGCAGCTGCCAGTCACGCTACTGGCACATCGAATTTATGGATGGGTAGCAATTACGGCTGATGAATGAGAGATGTGGAAGATTTCCATTCCGGAACGAGTATAGTAATCGTGATGGTCGACATCTCAGACATTCGGAACCCGGGATAGCGTGTCAAAGAAAAAATTTCAAATTGGAAAGCGATACCCTGGTAGTGTCGCTAATTCTTAACATTTTTATATCAACGATGCAGGCATTTTGAAGCTTAAGCTCGTTAAGGCTAATTCCTCGCCTTCGTTTGGTTATTAATACTCAAAGAAAAGGCCACACTGCTATGCAACATGCAACATCTAATTAGGTCATTTAGAGCTGTGAGTAAGCAGCTCTAGTCAACTTTAAATTACCCACTGACTCATTCACCCCAGGGGAAACCGACGACGGTTTCTAGAAAATTCCAATTAGAACTTTGTTCGAGAGGAAAACGAGAAGTGGGGCAAGCAATGAGGTCATGAATCTCAAGGGATGAACGAGCATGATACATCGGAAATTGAGGCGAATCCAAAACTGGACATTAGAGGTTAGAAACTAAAAATTAGGTGCTGATGGAAATAATAGGATGTTGCAAAAGTCTTGCGACACTTTTGCAACATTCTTCAAATTGGCAGCAATTTATTCAAACAAAATATCAGTCAACGATATAATCACTATGCAGATTTATGACTCTTCCCCATCTTTAGGGCAACTTCTCAATTCCTCTCCGCCAGAACTCTGATTGTGAGAGCTGTGATGAAAAAAATTGGCCGACCTCTATTGTCAGTTGATCTCGATTGTCGAATTCCATATCTCGAGGGTGTTGTTTTAAGAACCGGAATAAGTGATAATCTGAAAGAGCAAGGTCTGGAGAATAAGATGGATGCGGTAGAACTTCCCAGCCTAAATCCTGAATTTTCTCACGAGTCGCTCTTGCGACATGAGGACGAGCGTTGTCATTCAAGGGGTAGACTTTTTCCCTTTCTGGGTGTTTTTATCGCATGACGGTAAGTTCTACCGCACTCACCTTATTCTCCAGACCTTGCTCCTCCAGATTATCACTTATTTTGGTCCTTAGAGCAACACCTTCGACATATGGAATTCGACACCCGAGACCAACTGGCAATAGAGGTAGGCCAATTTTTTCGTCACAGCTGCCGGAGTTCTGGCGGAGAGGAATTGAGAAGTTGCCCTTAAGATGGGGAAGAGACATGAATATAAATAGTGATTATATTGTTAACTGAAAATTTGTTTGAATAAATTGCTGTCAATTTGAAAAAGTGTCGCAAGACTTTTGCAACAACCTAATATAATAGCGGCAGCTAACAGCACTTCACATTGACATTAATTATATTCTGCTTATAAATCACAATAAAACGGAAAACCAAAACTATGGGAAAAACATCCGAGTGAACTCAGAACGTAATCGGATGAAATCGATTAAGGATCACTGAAAAGCTCGGCTGTTCTAGGGATCGTTCGCTGTCACTTTTAGAAGTCACGCCCTGTTTCTCAGCCAACATGCACTTTGCGAGAACGTCACGAAGGCGTTTTTTGACTCCGTGAAATAGAAAGTCTTGAACAGGGTCGTCGCGGCGGAGTGCGCAGGTGCCGACTGACCGAAATGCGGGTCGCTCAAATGACCTAAGTGGCAATTATACTACGCGTCGGACGACACCGACGACGATCGTACACGCCCATTCACGCTTTGGCTGTGGCAGTGCGAAATGACAAAAATTATTTCTTGCCGTGGCTGCAGAAGGGTAAAGTGGAGTGGGAGGCAACGCCCGCGAGCCATAGCGTTCCCCATTGATCTCACTACGGTCCTGGCCAGGGGTGTGCATAATACGATTTACGATTTTACGACATTACGATTTTTACGACACTTTTCGTAAAAAAAGGTTTTACGATTTTACGAGAAATTTTGGGAATTTTACGAATTCTTTTACGACTTCAATTTCAAGCTGAAGAAGTGCCAACACGGGACTCTAAGGCCATTATTATATCGACGCTCACCCCCCAGCGTCTGCCTGCGCAACTCGTCCCATTGGTGGTAGCAGACGTGCTTGTGTTAGTCGTCCCGCCAGCCGCCAGCAGGACAACTAACACACGCACGTCTGTTACCACGGTGTCTGATACTGAATGGGACTAGTTGCGCTGGCAGACGCTGGGGGGTGAGCGTCGGTATAACAATGGCCTAACACAGCACTATGGAGTATGTTATGCACAGTTGTGGTCAAAATTGCAAATATTGTGGTCAAAATGTCGTTTCTAAGAAACGACATTTTGACCACAATATTTGCAATTTTTTTAGAAGTTGGAGAATTTTTTCGGAACCTGCAGAAACGTCGGCCAACCCCCTGGCATTTTGGACTTCCCCTTGCACAATCTGTCTACCCTCATTTGGCGAAAATAATTCCGAAGTATTTCTGTGCTCCTGCAGGGTCCGTCGAGATGGAATGGATTTTCCCACTAACCGGTCACATTTTGAGCGATTCTCGGAAAGCGCTAACACCTGCAAATTTTTCTGCACTTCTATTTCTCAAGATCAACATTCCTCTGATTGATTATAATCGATAATTTATGGTTTTTGTAAAACACATTTCCATTTCAATTTCTGGCGACGCATTTACTGTAAATAAAGGAATTATTCGATTCGACGCTGAGATGTTTCGACTTTCAGTAACTTTCAGTTTATTTGTGTTTTGGAGCACAATACTGCCAGTTTTCACAAAACAAGAATATTTCACGAATTTTACGATTTTTAAGACAAATTTTGTCGTAAAAATTTCGTAACAAATTTTACGACAAAATTTTTATGCCCACACCTGGTCGTGACGCGAATCGCCGATCGCTGGTTTCAATAGGAAAGGTACTGATTCGCAGCAGCGCTGTCGCGGAGCACTTTATACGGAGGTGCACTTACGCTCTGTGCTTTACGGGGGGATATGAAGGACTGAGACTGACCATGAGGCTAGGAATATTATTTTTTAAGAAAAGAGACCACTCCTCAACAAGCGCTCTATCGTGCCGCGATCAAACTGGGGCATCGACTGGGTTAATGTGTTTCGATGTGTTCCGAAGCTATCAAGCCGTCCGAATTCGACGGCTAATTTCTGTCATCGTTGAGGTGCCGTCAATCTGTTTGTCGAGCAGAAAAAAAAGCAATCGCCTCGTCGGCGATCAACGAAAACGACATAATTGCAGAGCAGATGCGGGGTAGGAAGCGTGGTCACTGACGTTCTCGATTACCATTCACAAGAAAGAGGTGAAGAGGTAAGGTAGGAGGAAAAGAGAAGGAGGAAAGAGCGCACGAGAGAGCCCTAACATATTTGTCGCGTTTATCTGAGGTGAGATAGATACGACTGTTTCATAACAACATCAACACTGTCTGGGATGGATGAGTGTTTTCACACTCCTAATCACCAATAGCCGCGTGGTACAGTGGTAAGAGGCAGTACTGACACCCGCACGGTAGAGCGATCGATCACGGCCAGGGCTTACCAACCCTTTGATCCCTCCGAAGTCGGGTAAATTGGTAGCAGACTTGACTGGGAAGATAAAGACACTGATTTGGTATAGCGGCTGGCACCCACAAGTTATTGTATCGGCCAACACGCACTCACCATGCCTCTACGATTCTATGTAAATTGAACATGCGTCGGCGCGTCCTTCGGGGACTGATCAACACGACACCTTTACCTTTACCTTTGATCAGCAATAGCAGCACGTCAAGCTTACCCGAGAGATACCGACTAACAGATGGCTTCCGCATTTTAACACGCAGATGATGGTATCCAATAGCACGATCAGGTATCTCACAACTGGTTTTGTGGCAACCCCGTAAACGAGATCCACGGATAAGGCCAGAAGTGTATGAAACGGGCCGTGAAACGTATCAAAGAATCCGCAACGCGGGTCGTTCTCACTTAGTGACCAGAACAGAACCAGAAACTTGTTGCTTGTAACTGTTCCGAACGTAAATGGGCTATGAACGGACTGCTCTGACTTTACGAGCATCCGCGTGCGTAGTGAACGCCATAAAGTGTTTTCTCAGAATAAAAGGCTTTTCATCGCTGTATCCTTCTGATTCAAATACCGGACCCGCTATGGTTCTATAGAACTCAGAATACAGGTTTAACGTATTATCCAGGATACTGTTGACAAGTACAGAAGCGGAGGCTTTAGAGCAGCTAAGATTTGTTCAGAACTTCAATGGCTCATGGCGGTCAAGAATAAAAAGGTTGCTATCAGGTAGAGACTGGCAGCGAAGGTGACAAAACCGCTGAAAGGAACCGTATCGGAGTAGAGAACACAATGAGGCAAAAGAGGTAGGCAGAAAAGGCTGGAAAAAGCTGTAGAGGCGGTATGGAAGACCCGTTTCTTTGAATGCTCCCCAACCACGAATAGACCCACTCGTCACGCTTCACATCTAATCGAGGATTTGGCCAGCCGGTTACCCTCGATTAGTCGTCGGCTATTCGCTGGTTACCCGATGCTACATTTGAACAGCTCATGAGCTGGTGAGCTTAGTTCGCTTGCGGAGAGCTTCAACAGCTCTGATCAAAAGTGGAAATGAACTAACCACTAAGATTTACGAGTATTCGGAGAGGAGAGGGACTTGGAAAACCATCTGTTCGCCTGCCAGATAACCCGAATGCGAGTATTTCGGAGAAGGAACACCGCCGTTGTCCTCGCAAAGAAGACAAATCACCAGTGCGACAAGGGAATGGAACCCATTACATCACACCAACCTCATTCTGGCGCGTACTCAAGTCGAAATTTCACCTCTGCCCGACTTTCTGACTGACGGAATTGGAGCGATTTGAATGCGATCCCTTCCTTTCGACAACTGCCACACTCTGCGGGCCGTATAATTGCCGTGAGAATGGGGAATGATCCAAGAGTTGACATAGATTTCGTGTTTGGTGGGGGAAGGCGAAAGGATCAGAAGAAGATCGACCTTTTGTCAAAATAGTGACATAACTGAGCAAAATGAAGGGGAAAATTCTCAGTGAGATACAGGTTTGGAAGTAGGCGGCACTCCGATGAACTGAGCCATGTCGGATGTTAGGCCGAGGCGGGCAGTTACAGCAGTGAAAACTGCATAAATTCTCGTCAGCCGTAACGAGCTCGTGGACAGGTGCTATCCGCGGACATAACGAACGCTGTAAATAGTGAAAAAGCAAGGTCGCCACGAGCCGTTTTGGACCATCGAGGTGGTCCAGCACCGACACAGCCGATCGCTAATTCGTAAATGGCGTAGATTTATGCTTGAATATCCTGTCAGGTGGTTTAGCCCTCTCAACTAGGGGCCCATTTCAGGACCGGGTGCGGAGACGTGTACAGGCGCTAGGTGAAGTGTCAACGAATTAGATTCTCTTTTCCAAGGCCCTAAGATAGACAGGACTCAACTAATAAAGTCTTGGTTGTAAAGTGATTGTAACGGGCTCTTAAAGGTCACAGCAATGTATAAGACGCATCGTTACGGTAGCACGTTTTTGCCGTAACATCAGAAACTGACAAGGATTATTCTTTGTCACTGCTGCAGAAAAGTGACGTGAAGTGTTTGGTCACATCTGTTCGTTCCCGTGCATTAGAAACGTACATTCCTCGCATGCTGGTCCCATCACGAAACATACCGTTTCAGAGCGGCTCTGTTGCAATGGGGCGCTGTTACTGCGGAAACATGAAATGATTCCTGTTACTGTTCGACTCTGACTTCATACCGCAGAAGATTTTGCATGGCCTCCACAGGGTATGGAGAACTCTTTCCCCTTTGAGCAGGAGTGAGCATCGCAAAGGGCCCTTACAGACCCGACGACGTGCAATTTGAGCGACGAATTAGCCGTTGAGCATGAAATTGAGCGAAACACACGGCGACGAGTATTCTCGTCCAACGCGACGTTTGCGGCGGCCACATTGCTCTAATCGATACCGAATTGCAACGCGCGGTCGCCCGCGTTGGACGAGAATGCTCGTCGTCGTGTCGTCGGGTGGTTGACATATCTTGTCAAGCATTCAAGTGAAAAAGTGCTGGAAAGGTAATCAAGAAGAAATGAGCCGTGTTTTTCCGGCGAGAATGGGAGCGGAAAGGACAAGGAGGAACGCCGTTCGACGCCTTTCAGCAACGTTCGTTCGTGACCCATTCGGGGCACACGACGACGACTAGTGGGACCAATACTGCCCAGCCGAATGGGTTTCGCTGTTGACGACATGCAAACGTGAGCCTTTCCACTTTTCACTTCGAATTTTCGCGTGTCTAGAGGAGCCAGCGAAAGTGGGTTAAGCTGAAGAGATGGGGAAAAAGAAGAAAAGAAAAAGGAAAACTAAGAACAAAAGTCGCTAACCGCTCGTAGAACAGCTGGGAACATGCTGATTACAATGAGATCGGTGCCCGTTTAGTAGTACGGAGGCCACGACAGCCCACGTACTAGTGACAAGTGTTCACGGGAAGGAGCGAGAAGCGCCCGAAAGGGGAACGGACGATGTCTAACAATCAGCAACACGTGAAATGAAGCGGATTCTGAACGAATTTATTGCCGAACGGAGCTGGTAATCTTTTCCGGTGCTTTCTTTCAGAAGCAGCACAATTATTCCCATCTAGGAAGTGAACAGGACGTTCTCAATTGGAAGGACATCACTGAGAGTTGCTCCTTTTTAGCACGAGAATTCCCACTCAGATCAGCGAAGCTATAGGTTCAACAAATACAAAATTATTCAAAGAAAGAAGAATTTCCGAAGAATCCTAAGCAGGAGGATGTCGGATCGCTTTAAGGAAACGATGAAGAAGCTCCGTGGGATGGATGAGGGTGGAGCAGTGAGGAAGATTAGTGGCGGCCGACGGTCGCCCAGCTCTCCATGGAGTAATTTAGGATATCTCGCCGCTCTTCTATGACAGGAGAAATGAACGACATCAGGAGAAGCAGCGCGGCCGTTTTGAGCAATCGGAGATTTCGGGGAACGTCTAGACACCGTATGATGGTAGCAACACGCCCCTCGCTCGTTTATCGTTTTCTCCTCACTTATTGCCTTCAATTTTGGCGTCTTTTTGGCCTTCATGATAGTTGAAGGACAAAAACGGAGGCCGCTGTGATTATAGAGGAGCTACTTAGATGGGAGAATTATCAGAATTCAGTAGAGGTAAAGGTGTTGGCGTTGATCAGTCCCCGAAATACGACACAACTCAGAATCGTGGGGGCTTGGTGAAAGTGTATTTGGGCTATACAATGACTTGCGGGGGGGCAGCCGCTACACCCAGTCAGTGTCAGTCTGCACCACGGGCGCCCAAGAGTTCAATAAGATACATGCAATCCCTGGAGGAACGCCACTAGACAAAAAAGCTTTTTTAAAATCTGTGATACATTATGTACGTCTGAAAAATTCTGCAAAGATCTATAAGAAAAGGAGTAGTGCACACTGGAGCTCTGACGAAACGGGAGTTTCCACAGAACCGTAAAACTGTACGAGTGGCCGGTACGAAATGGGTTTACGAGGGTGAATGACCTATAGAAGGTGCGGCAAATTTCAGGCAGAGATCAAAAGAGAGCGCCGATGAGGGTAAGGGTCGCCAAGCGGTTCTATGACCAGGGTTCGACTCCCGTTTAGGCGACTACTTTTGCGGATATCTATGGGAAAATGAATAGCAGTGGACACTAGGCTTGACTGTATCCATCCAGTCAGTCACTAACGGATAATCCCACTCGTCGGAGGGTCCTCCATCGATGGTTCAAGTGCTAGCCGAGACGTGGTGGTGGTGGTGACCGAAACGGGCTAGATCAGATCCGCGAGCCGCTTGTGTAAACAACGAACATGCGCGCGATTAGCCCGAAAGAGTACGCAAATACGGTCCACATACGCACAGCCATGATGCAGATGGCGTTCAAAAGAGGACTGTGTCAATAGGCACGGCTGAAACTTGTCGCCGGTCGCCATTACTGCGGTCGTCACGAATGACAATGACCGGCTCTGAAGCGCCACCACCACCACCGCCGCGCAGTAATGGTACCCGAACAAGTTCAGCGTGTTTGTGCACCGATTGATATGGTCCACGTCGAAGTTCGGAGGTCGCTGGGGACCGCTGGGCAATTGGCCAAGAGCGTACTTCTAACAGTGGATTTGATAGTTCGGGTAACTTCAAAAGGTAAGGGTGAAGGTGCCATCAGTCCCAGAAGGACGCGCCGCCGAATCGTGTTGAATTCAGAATCGTAGAGACTTAGTGAATGCGTATCTGGCCTATGCAGTAACATGCGGGGGCCAGCTGCTATACCAAGTCAGTGTTTTCACCTTCCCTTTCAAGTATCGTACCAATCTAACTAAGGATGGAAGGCTTGGTTGGCCCGTGCGAGGATCGATCGACCACGCGGGTGTCAGTAGCGCCTCTTGCCTCTGTAGCGTTCGCACACTCGGTCAACTTTGCTCTAATATATTATTGACTGCTTTATTCACTTTTCCTAAGAAATAGAAAAGAAAGAAAGAAAGAAAAGAAAAGAGAAAGAAAACAGAAAGACTCGAACTTCTATACGGCGAGTAATGCTGGCCAGGAACCAAAACAGGATGTACCCGGAAGAAATTAGGATGCTGAGATAGGCACGAAGTGGACCAGAGTGGTCCTCGAGGTTAACGAATCCCTTCTATACCAGAACTTGCGAAGATTTTCTAGCCCACGAATGTCGAAGTACATATCTGACACCAGTAAGGTAAATAAGACCCTGAGTGAACCACAAATAAGCTCTAGCATTCCATGATGAATCACGGATGGCGTATACTTGCGGGGTTATACCGAGTTTGTCGGTCATGGTTTTGCGCCCAGATTGGATGTTCACGTAAGAAAGATGACTGAATTTTTCCCTAACCCCTGCTTTGATTCATCGAAGGACCTTGATTTTTCAGAGCTAATGAAGGTTAGTGCACAACTGCAAAGCAAAACCTTCTGTAGCAGTTACAATTATCTAACCGCATCTGCCTTCCGGTCGCAATTTTTCGTGACTTTCATAATTCTACAAAACTTCGTCAATCTCCCTGCTCTTCCGATTAGGGGAATCTTGTGGACGTAGAGCTTAGCCCGTAGCGGAGTTAGCGGGATGTTGGATGAAGAAGCTTCTTTCCATATCTGACAACAGAACAATGCAATAAAAACTATGCAAGAATTGAAGAAACTTCTCAGCCAGCAGAGTTTGAAGGGTCGACTTGTACCTTCAGAGACGAACAATAGGTGATTTGCGGGGAGAGCTGAATGAAATCGAGCGCTGACCTCTCCACCGAATTGCATGAAACGTCTCCGGGATGAATTTCAGAGAAAAAAAAGTAGAGGAGGAGGGCAGCGAGGAGATGAACGAGAGATTAAGGTGCGACAACGAGGCCAATCCGTTTCGAACGTTTGCTGAGCGCCGTCTCGCCAACGATGAGGTCAAGAGAGCGGCGTGGTCATCCGATAGCCGGCGGTTCATAAAATCTTTTCCAGGAGGTGGTTTTGTTTAAAAAAGAGAAAATAACATCATTTTCAGTCGATTTATTATTACTATCATAATAAGTCAACTGAAAATATGTAGTGACGATCCTCTTAAGCAACCGTAAGGAAGCATTGTAAGGATGCTGCGACTTTAAGGAACCCAACGCAGCACGACCGCCCATAGTTCTTTTTACAGCCCAATCCTTCACCTATACAGATCAATTTTCAAATATTTCATTATGTAAAGAATAGAGGTTGACCAGTCCCCTAAAGACGCGCCAAGCATTCGTCTTTTATTCAGAATCGTAGGGGCGTGGTGAATGCGCATTCGGCCTATACAATGACTTGCGTAGGCTAGCCGCTGTACCAAGCCTCCTTACCTTACCAGACAAGTCTGGTACCAATTTACCCGACCCCGGATGGATGGAAGGGTTGGTTAGCCTAGGCGGGATCGATCAGTCGACCGTGTGAGTGCCACTAGCCCCATGCCACTGTGTAAATTCAGCAGCAAATGGATGGACATTATTAGAACTCATTAGCCATCGAAAACTGCTCAATTTCTTGCAGAAACTGCAACGAAACTCTCGCTGAAAGTCCTTGACGCCGTATAACGGCGCTCATCTGGCTGCCATCATTGAGGACTGTACTCTGATCGTCGTCGCTTATGTGGTTGTAATCGGAGAAACACGTGCTCCATTAAACGTAGGTAATTTATTGGCGATGGCTCCGCCGGATCGCGCCATAAACATCACTTTCCTGAGCATCTGGGTGGTGGTCCTTGAAAGGGTCCGGTTGCTACGAAATCTAGATGAACATCGGGAGCTTGAAAAAAGTTGAAGGAAAAGTACAACCCGGTAGATGGCCTTTTTGGGCTGTTTTTTTAGCTTATCGAACAGAAAAAAAACTAGAAATCCGAATAGCAAGATTAATAGCTACACGGAACCTGCACCTCGCTTCCCAATCTCACTTTTTCTCCTATGCTTTTCTTCCTTATATCTCTTGCACTTTCTCGTAGCATTTTCGTACTTTTCGTGCGGATTTGAGGACGGGTTCCATAAATGATTTAGCAGAATTACTTTTTTTGGAATATTTTGTACGGTTATGCCTCTATCGAGTTATTATTGACCCTCCAGGGAGGAATACGAGGATTCGAAAGCTGTTCTCCGTCCCTCAGTTCGGTGGAAAATTCTTAAATTCCATAGCGAAAAGAAGAAAGAAAAGAAGAAATGCAAAATTTCACGTCTTTAAGCAAAAAAAACAGACGGCGAAGCAATTTCTAGTCTGAAACTATAAGACCTGCAACCCTATTAACTTTCAAGAACAATTAAAATTATTCAAAAATCGACATGCATTTTTTACAAAAACTAAAAACTCTTACAGTCGATGCCGGCACCGGTGGTTATCTGAGGCGGAAATGCAGCATGAAAGCGATTGACCCGTTCGATAGGATAGAAAAGACGAGCTAAAGAGGTCAAGTTCTGAAAAGCGGCCGTGAGATCTCTGAGGAAGCTTTTCTACGCTAAAAGTTTGGAAACCTTGGTAGATGGTAGGAGCAGATGGACATCGAGTGAGAAACAAAGGTTCTGTTTTTCTGCCGAGTGAACAGATTGGAAGAATTAATCTATTATGCTTCCTGTTTTGATACTTAATATATAATACATCCGACATCCTACGTATTAAGTGAGAAAATAGCAATTGTTAAAGATTTCTGATTCGTTGTTGATAGAGCAGCGGAAGAGCTCGTCAATTATACTCATCCAAAAGTAGGAGCAGACGGCTGTCAGTAACTTGGTTACATGATTAAAGGTAAGAAGTGAACCTTTCCAATCCTACGATACCTGAAGACTTTCCCAAACAAGGAAGAATGTAGAAGATTTGATCGAGATTGCGATTTTGCAGGAAAAGCCTCAAAAGTCAATTGCTAGCACCCTGCACCTTGCAATATTGAATTGTTTGAAGTATTTTCCTCAAGGAAAATATTGTACGAATGTATTCCCGTTAGAATTATGGTCGCATGTGATGAAGTGGTACGAGAATCTACTGCCGCGGGCGCGGTCGGGCGATCGATCCCAGTCTGGGCTAATCAAGCCTACCATCCAAAGTCAGACTAATCGGTGCCAGACCTATTTGGGAAGGTAAGGGTACTAACTCGGTATAGCGGCTAGCCCCTATTATTGCATAGGTCAAATATGTTAAATAATTCTCAAACCAGCTAGAACTGAATCAAGGGCAGGGTCCCTACTTGAGGGATCCCGAGATCGGAATTAACCTCGATGCCAAGAAGACAAAAAAGACAGCAGCAATCGAGAACGTTCCCAGACGTGATGTGAACGGGTCAGACTTTGAAGAGGCAGAAAAAGCGGAGAAGGCGGAAATAAAAACGCCAATTTGGCGAAAAATGGCGACTAGTCTGATTCAATCATTGGTGAAGTGCGGCGGGCGTATTAGTGACTGTGTTTGAAATTTCCACTGGCTGAAGTGCACTTGTCAGCTGCGTCTCCGGAACCAGGGCTCGGATTCACAAACAGCAAACGCCGCATTAAACTTCGATTATACCCCAGTTAACCAGGTAATTCACCCATGCTCGTCGGGGTGCCGTTAGGTTTGTTATGGATGTGGTCAAACTGCCTAGAAGTCCTCACGGATTGATCCATGGGTAAACGTCTGGTTTAGTGGTACTAACTGGATGTTTTCGAATCCCGTACATGATACGTCACTAGCAAAGATATCCCTGAAATCCCGATCCATCCTGAGTATTGCCCAAGGACAAAAAAGTGGCAAGAGGCGCTGTGGACACCTGCAAGGTGAAAAGATCGGCCCTCGTCCATGCTAACCCAGCCTTCCATCCATCCTGGTCGGGTAAATCGGTTCCGGACTTGTCTATGAAACTAAGGTAAAGGTAATTGCGCTGAATTTGCTCTGCAAAGGAAGACGACCACTAGACTTCAATGTCATCCGCTGCTTTTATAGCACCGATTAAAATCAAAGGTCGAGCAGAATGAAATGGAGAGCCGTTAGCGGAGATCGAACCAGTTTCGCTGGGTAAGTGACAGGGTCGTGGAGTTGCAGGCAGCCATCTGTCTGTTGTCATTCTATTCAACAATGGCGGCAGCGATAATTGCACGGCTAAGGCCAGACACATCAAAGCCGCCCGAAAGTCATGATTGTCATAATAAACAACGGCATTCGGCTGGCGCTATATTGACAGAGAGTTCTTCGAGTCGTCAAATCGTCGACCAAATGACGCCACCCCAACGACGATACAGTCGTTGAGGTTTTTCAGCAGGGTAAAGACTCTTTAAGGGGTGCAGTGCAAAGAGGCACTACGTACACGGGTACGGTCGAGCGATCGATCCTCGCGCAGGTCAGCCAGGGCTTCCAACACTCACTGGAGTAGGTTACCTGAATTGGCACCTCTCTGCGAAAGTGAGGATTTTGATTTCTGCATCGCCTGACCCTACTCGGTTAAGATAACCCAAGCCATGCTGGCTCTGCTGGTCTAGCGAGCAGGTATGCTTGATGATGGCGCACAAGCTGAAATTTTGAGGCCCTTGAAAAATGTTGAGGAGTGGCATTTTCATTTAGAAGCAGCGCTGAAGATTTTCAGATGGCGGAGCTCATTGCTAAATGTTTGAGCATATTTCCAAGGGAGGAATTGATTCAGAAAGGAGTTAAAGGGCCAAACAGTAAGGAATGAGAAAGCCAAACTGATAAGATAACTTCGCTCTTCAGGGGTCAATAGGTCAGGTGGGTGAGGACCATGGCATGACTACAGTCAACCACCATTAAGTCACTCCACCACGGCTCGAAAAAGAGAAACGCCCCTCAACAAAAAAATGTTTCACATGTTGAAGTTTCAGCATAATCAACTACTCCTACAGAAAATATGCGAAGGAAACCAGCGCAGTGAGGAAATAATTTTTCATGAACTTAATTTATTGGTAAAATGAATCTGTTCAACAGACCTCGGAATTGGACCATGTTTTCGGCTTTTATTGACATTTGTACAATACTGAAGCTCTCGAGACTGTTATAAACGGCAATAGACTTAAGGAAGCAAGCAATACGTTGGCGAATCTCTAGGAAAAAAGGCAAAAAATAAACGGTTCCTGACAAAACACTTACAGCGTTATGTACTGAAAGACTATATATATAATACAATTCCAACTTACAAAATATGCCATGAGCAATACTTCTACTAAACAAATATCTTCCCTTGACCAGGAAAATCATTCCGTACTAAGTAAGCAAAAGGTTTGGGACTGAAATGCTATACATTCCAAAAGTGGAAGAAGAAAAGCGGATAACACGAATATCTATTAATAGAAATGACTATGATCTGCTGCTCTTCTTTTAGAAGATACGATCCTTGCAGCGGGACAAGGTTTTGCAGCAGTGTACTTGAAAGAGTCATGCGAATGAGAAGTTGCAGTAAATGGATCAGTACTAAGAAATAGCTGATTCATCGGCCGTGTCATCGAGAATTTCTCACCCGCACCGCCCTTGTATGAATCTCTGAAACGGATTGTAGTTGTTCAACTTGTTCTAGCTGTTCTTGCGGTGAATTCTTCTATTCGTACCTGTTCACAGTAGATCCATCTAGTGGATCAGTGTTGCGGTCGATTTGGTCCTTGGGCCTGGTCATCGAGAATCTCTCACCCGCACCGCCCTTGTATGAATCTCTGAAACGGATTGTAGTTGTTCAACTTGTTCTAGCTGTTCTTGCGGTGAATTCTTCTATTCGTACCTGTTCACAGTAGATCCATCTAGTGGATCAGTGTTGCGGTCGATTTGGTCCTTGGGCCTGGTCATCGAGAATCTCTCACCCGCACCGCCCTTGTATGAATCTCTGAAACGGATTGTAGTTGTTCAATTTGTTCTAGCTGTTTTTGTGGTGAATTCTTCTATTCGTACCTGTTCACAGTAGATCCATCTAGTGGATCAGTGTTGCGGTCGATTTGGTCCTTGGGCCTGGTCATCGAGAATCTCTCACCCGCACCGCCCTTGTATGAATCCCTGAAACGGACTGTAGTTGTTCAACTTGTTCTAGCTGTTTTTGTGGTGAATTCTTCTATCCGTACCTGTTCACAGTAGATCCATCTAGTGGATCAGTGTTGCGGTCGATTTGGTCCTTGGGCCTGGTCATCGAGAATCTCTCACCCGCACCGCCCTTGTATGAATCCCTGAAACGGACTGTAGTTGTTCAACTTGTTCTAGCTGTTTTTGTGGTGAATTCTTCTATTCGTACCTGTTCACAGTAGATCCATCTAGTGGATCAGTGTTGCGGTCGATTTGGTCCTTGGGCCTGGTCATCGAGAATCTCTCACCCGCACCGCCCTTGTATGAATCTCTGAAACGGATTGTAGTTGTTCAATTTGTTCTAGCTGTTTTTGTGGTGAATTCTTCTATTCGTACCTGTTCACAGTAGATCCATCTAGTGGATCAGTGTTGCGGTCGATTTGGTCCTTGGGCCTGGTCATCGAGAATCTCTCACCCGCACCGCCCTTGTATGAATCCCTGAAACGGACTGTAGTTGTTCAACTTGTTCTAGCTGTTTTTGTGGTGAATTCTTCTATTCGTACCTGTTCACAGTAGATCCATCTAGTGGATCAGTGTTGCGGTCGATTTGGTCCTTGGGCCTGGTCATCGAGAATCTCTCACCCGCACCGCCCTTGTATGAATCCCTGAAACGGACTGTAGTTGTTCAACTTGTTCTAGCTGTTTTTGTGGTGAATTCTTCTATCCGTACCTGTTCACAGTAGATCCATCTAGTGGATCAGTGTTGCGGTCGATTTGGTCCTTGGGCCTGGTCATCGAGAATCTCTCACCCGCACCGCCCTTGTATGAATCCCTGAAACGGACTGTAGTTGTTCAACTTGTTCTAGCTGTTTTTGTGGTGAATTCTTCTATCCGTACCTGTTCACAGTAGATCCATCTAGTGGATCAGTGTTGCGGTCGATTTGGTCCTTGGGCCTGGTCATCGAGAATCTCTCACCCGCACCGCCCTTGTATGAATCCCTGAAACGGACTGTAGTTGTTCAACTTGTTCTAGCTGTTTTTGTGGTGAATTCTTCTATTCGTACCTGTTCACAGTAGATCCATCTAGTGGATCAGTGTTGCGGTCGATTTGGTCCTTGGGCCTGGTCATCGAGAATCTCTCACCCGCACCGCCCTTGTATGAATCTCTGAAACGGATTGTAGTTGTTCAACTTGTTCTAGCTGTTCTTGTGGTGAATTCTTCTATTCGTACCTGTTCACAGTAGATCCATCTAGTGGATCAGTGTTGCGGTCGATTTGGTCCTTGGGCCTGGTCATCGAGAATCTCTCACCCGCACCGCCCTTGTATGAATCCCTGAAACGGACTGTAGTTGTTCAACTTGTTCTAGCTGTTTTTGTGGTGAATTCTTCTATTCGTACCTGTTCACAGTAGATCCATCTAGTGGATCAGTGTTGCGGTCGATTTGGTCCTTGGGCCTGGTCATCGAGAATCTCTCACCCGCACCGCCCTTGTATGAATCCCTGAAACGGACTGTAGTTGTTCAACTTGTTCTAGCTGTTTTTGTGGTGAATTCTTCTATTCGTACCTGTTCACAGTAGATCCATCTAGTGGATCAGTGTTGCGGTCGATTTGGTCCTTGGGCCTGGTCATCGAGAATCTCTCACCCGCACCGCCCTTGTATGAATCCCTGAAACGGACTGTAGTTGTTCAACTTGTTCTAGCTGTTTTTGTGGTGAATTCTTCTATTCGTACCTGTTCACAGTAGATCCATCTAGTGGATCAGTGTTGCGGTCGATTTGGTCCTTGGGCCTGGTCATCGAGAATCTCTCACCCGCACCGCCCTTGTATGAATCCCTGAAACGGACTGTAGTTGTTCAACTTGTTCTAGCTGTTTTTGTGGTGAATTCTTCTATTCGTACCTGTTCACAGTAGATCCATCTAGTGGATCAGTGTTGCGGTCGATTTGGTCCTTGGGCCTGGTCATCGAGAATCTCTCACCCGCACCGCCCTTGTATGAATCCCTGAAACGGACTGTAGTTGTTCAACTTGTTCTAGCTGTTTTTGTGGTGAATTCTTCTATTCGTACCTGTTCACAGTAGATCCATCTAGTGGATCAGTGTTGCGGTCGATTTGGTCCTTGGGCCTGGTCATCGAGAATCTCTCACCCGCACCGCCCTTGTATGAATCCCTGAAACGGACTGTAGTTGTTCAACTTGTTCTAGCTGTTTTTGTGGTGAATTCTTCTATTCGTACCTGTTCACAGTAGATCCATCTAGTGGATCAGTGTTGCGGTCGATTTGGTCCTTGGGCCTGGTCATCGAGAATCTCTCACCCGCACCGCCCTTGTATGAATCCCTGAAACGGACTGTAGTTGTTCAACTTGTTCTAGCTGTTCTTGCGGTGAATTCTTCTATTCGTACCTGTTCACAGTAGATCCATCTAGTGGATCAGTGTTGCGGTCGATTTGGTCCTTGGGCCTGGTCATCGAGAATCTCTCACCCGCACCGCCCTTGTATGAATCCCTGAAACGGACTGTAGTTGTTCAACTTGTTCTTGCGGTGAATTCTTCTATTCGTACCTGTTCACAGTAGATCCATCTAGTGGATCAGTGTTGCGGTCGATTTGGTCCTTGGGCCTGGTCATCGAGAATCTCTCACCCGCACCGCCCTTGTATGAATCCCTGAAACGGACTGTAGTTGTTCAACTTGTTCTAGCTGTTCTTGCGGTGAATTCTTCTATTCGTACCTGTTCACAGTAGATCCATCTAGTGGATCAGTGTTGCGGTCGATTTGGTCCTTGGGCCTGGTCATCGAGAATCTCTCACCCGCACCGCCCTTGTATGAATCCCTGAAACGGACTGTAGTTGTTCAACTTGTTCTAGCTGTTTTTGTGGTGAATTCTTCTATTCGTACCTGTTCACAGTAGATCCATCTAGTGGATCAGTGTTGCGGTCGATTTGGTCCTTGGGCCTGGTCATCGAGAATCTCTCACCCGCACCGCCCTTGTATGAATCCCTGAAACGGACTGTAGTTGTTCAACTTGTTCTAGCTGTTTTTGTGGTGAATTCTTCTATTCGTACCTGTTCACAGTAGATCCATCTAGTGGATCAGTGTTGCGGTCGATTTGGTCCTTGGGCCTGGTCATCGAGAATCTCTCACCCGCACCGCCCTTGTATGAATCCCTGAAACGGACTGTAGTTGTTCAACTTGTTCTAGCTGTTTTTGTGGTGAATTCTTCTATTCGTACCTGTTCACAGTAGATCCATCTAGTGGATCAGTGTTGCGGTCGATTTGGTCCTTGGGCCTGGTCATCGAGAATCTCTCACCCGCACCGCCCTTGTATGAATCCCTGAAACGGACTGTAGTTGTTCAACTTGTTCTAGCTGTTTTTGTGGTGAATTCTTCTATTCGTACCTGTTCACAGTAGATCCATCTAGTGGATCAGTGTTGCGGTCGATTTGGTCCTTGGGCCTGGTCATCGAGAATCTCTCACCCGCACCGCCCTTGTATGAATCCCTGAAACGGACTGTAGTTGTTCAACTTGTTCTAGCTGTTTTTGTGGTGAATTCTTCTATTCGTACCTGTTCACAGTAGATCCATCTAGTGGATCAGTGTTGCGGTCGATTTGGTCCTTGGGCCTGGTCATCGAGAATCTCTCACCCGCACCGCCCTTGTATGAATCCCTGAAACGGACTGTAGTTGTTCAACTTGTTCTAGCTGTTTTTGTGGTGAATTCTTCTATTCGTACCTGTTCACAGTAGATCCATCTAGTGGATCAGTGTTGCGGTCGATTTGGTCCTTGGGCCTGGTCATCGAGAATCTCTCACCCGCACCGCCCTTGTATGAATCCCTGAAACGGACTGTAGTTGTTCAACTTGTTCTAGCTGTTTTTGTGGTGAATTCTTCTATTCGTACCTGTTCACAGTAGATCCATCTAGTGGATCAGTGTTGCGGTCGATTTGGTCCTTGGGCCTGGTCATCGAGAATCTCTCACCCGCACCGCCCTTGTATGAATCCCTGAAACGGACTGTAGTTGTTCAACTTGTTCTAGCTGTTTTTGTGGTGAATTCTTCTATTCGTACCTGTTCACAGTAGATCCATCTAGTGGATCAGTGTTGCGGTCGATTTGGTCCTTGGGCCTGGTCATCGAGAATCTCTCACCCGCACCGCCCTTGTATGAATCCCTGAAACGGACTGTAGTTGTTCAACTTGTTCTAGCTGTTTTTGTGGTGAATTCTTCTATTCGTACCTGTTCACAGTAGATCCATCTAGTGGATCAGTGTTGCGGTCGATTTGGTCCTTGGGCCTGGTCATCGAGAATCTCTCACCCGCACCGCCCTTGTATGAATCCCTGAAACGGACTGTAGTTGTTCAACTTGTTCTAGCTGTTTTTGTGGTGAATTCTTCTATTCGTACCTGTTCACAGTAGATCCATCTAGTGGATCAGTGTTGCGGTCGATTTGGTCCTTGGGCCTGGTCATCGAGAATCTCTCACCCGCACCGCCCTTGTATGAATCCCTGAAACGGACTGTAGTTGTTCAACTTGTTCTAGCTGTTTTTGTGGTGAATTCTTCTATTCGTACCTGTTCACAGTAGATCCATCTAGTGGATCAGTGTTGCGGTCGATTTGGTCCTTGGGCCTGGTCATCGAGAATCTCTCACCCGCACCGCCCTTGTATGAATCCCTGAAACGGACTGTAGTTGTTCAACTTGTTCTAGCTGTTTTTGTGGTGAATTCTTCTATTCGTACCTGTTCACAGTAGATCCATCTAGTGGATCAGTGTTGCGGTCGATTTGGTCCTTGGGCCTGGTCATCGAGAATCTCTCACCCGCACCGCCCTTGTATGAATCCCTGAAACGGACTGTAGTTGTTCAACTTGTTCTAGCTGTTTTTGTGGTGAATTCTTCTATTCGTACCTGTTCACAGTAGATCCATCTAGTGGATCAGTGTTGCGGTCGATTTGGTCCTTGGGCCTGGTCATCGAGAATCTCTCACCCGCACCGCCCTTGTATGAATCCCTGAAACGGACTGTAGTTGTTCAACTTGTTCTAGCTGTTTTTGTGGTGAATTCTTCTATTCGTACCTGTTCACAGTAGATCCATCTAGTGGATCAGTGTTGCGGTCGATTTGGTCCTTGGGCCTGGTCATCGAGAATCTCTCACCCGCACCGCCCTTGTATGAATCCCTGAAACGGACTGTAGTTGTTCAACTTGTTCTAGCTGTTTTTGTGGTGAATTCTTCTATTCGTACCTGTTCACAGTAGATCCATCTAGTGGATCAGTGTTGCGGTCGATTTGGTCCTTGGGCCTGGTCATCGAGAATCTCTCACCCGCACCGCCCTTGTATGAATCCCTGAAACGGACTGTAGTTGTTCAACTTGTTCTAGCTGTTTTTGTGGTGAATTCTTCTATTCGTACCTGTTCACAGTAGATCCATCTAGTGGATCAGTGTTGCGGTCGATTTGGTCCTTGGGCCTGGTCATCGAGAATCTCTCACCCGCACCGCCCTTGTATGAATCCCTGAAACGGACTGTAGTTGTTCAACTTGTTCTAGCTGTTTTTGTGGTGAATTCTTCTATTCGTACCTGTTCACAGTAGATCCATCTAGTGGATCAGTGTTGCGGTCGATTTGGTCCTTGGGCCTGGTCATCGAGAATCTCTCACCCGCACCGCCCTTGTATGAATCCCTGAAACGGACTGTAGTTGTTCAACTTGTTCTAGCTGTTTTTGTGGTGAATTCTTCTATTCGTACCTGTTCACAGTAGATCCATCTAGTGGATCAGTGTTGCGGTCGATTTGGTCCTTGGGCCTGGTCATCGAGAATCTCTCACCCGCACCGCCCTTGTATGAATCCCTGAAACGGACTGTAGTTGTTCAACTTGTTCTAGCTGTTTTTGTGGTGAATTCTTCTATTCGTACCTGTTCACAGTAGATCCATCTAGTGGATCAGTGTTGCGGTCGATTTGGTCCTTGGGCCTGGTCATCGAGAATCTCTCACCCGCACCGCCCTTGTATGAATCCCTGAAACGGACTGTAGTTGTTCAACTTGTTCTAGCTGTTTTTGTGGTGAATTCTTCTATTCGTACCTGTTCACAGTAGATCCATCTAGTGGATCAGTGTTGCGGTCGATTTGGTCCTTGGGCCTGGTCATCGAGAATCTCTCACCCGCACCGCCCTTGTATGAATCCCTGAAACGGACTGTAGTTGTTCAACTTGTTCTAGCTGTTTTTGTGGTGAATTCTTCTATTCGTACCTGTTCACAGTAGATCCATCTAGTGGATCAGTGTTGCGGTCGATTTGGTCCTTGGGCCTGGTCATCGAGAATCTCTCACCCGCACCGCCCTTGTATGAATCCCTGAAACGGACTGTAGTTGTTCAACTTGTTCTAGCTGTTTTTGTGGTGAATTCTTCTATTCGTACCTGTTCACAGTAGATCCATCTAGTGGATCAGTGTTGCGGTCGATTTGGTCCTTGGGCCTGGTCATCGAGAATCTCTCACCCGCACCGCCCTTGTATGAATCCCTGAAACGGACTGTAGTTGTTCAACTTGTTCTAGCTGTTTTTGTGGTGAATTCTTCTATTCGTACCTGTTCACAGTAGATCCATCTAGTGGATCAGTGTTGCGGTCGATTTGGTCCTTGGGCCGGGTCATCGAGAATCTCTCACCCGCACCGCCCTTGTATGAATCCCTGAAACGGACTGTAGTTGTTCAACTTGTTCTAGCTGTTTTTGTGGTGAATTCTTCTATTCGTACCTGTTCACAGTAGATCCATCTAGTGGATCAGTGTTGCGGTCGATTTGGTCCTTGGGCCTGGTCATCGAGAATCTCTCACCCGCACCGCCCTTGTATGAATCCCTGAAACGGACTGTAGTTGTTCAACTTGTTCTAGCTGTTTTTGTGGTGAATTCTTCTATTCGTACCTGTTCACAGTAGATCCATCTAGTGGATCAGTGTTGCGGTCGATTTGGTCCTTGGGCCTGGTCATCGAGAATCTCTCACCCGCACCGCCCTTGTATGAATCCCTGAAACGGACTGTAGTTGTTCAACTTGTTCTAGCTGTTTTTGTGGTGAATTCTTCTATTCGTACCTGTTCACAGTAGATCCATCTAGTGGATCAGTGTTGCGGTCGATTTGGTCCTTGGGCCTGGTCATCGAGAATCTCTCACCCGCACCGCCCTTGTATGAATCCCTGAAACGGACTGTAGTTGTTCAACTTGTTCTAGCTGTTTTTGTGGTGAATTCTTCTATTCGTACCTGTTCACAGTAGATCCATCTAGTGGATCAGTGTTGCGGTCGATTTGGTCCTTGGGCCTGGTCATCGAGAATCTCTCACCCGCACCGCCCTTGTATGAATCCCTGAAACGGACTGTAGTTGTTCAACTTGTTCTAGCTGTTTTTGTGGTGAATTCTTCTATTCGTACCTGTTCACAGTAGATCCATCTAGTGGATCAGTGTTGCGGTCGATTTGGTCCTTGGGCCTGGTCATCGAGAATCTCTCACCCGCACCGCCCTTGTATGAATCCCTGAAACGGACTGTAGTTGTTCAACTTGTTCTAGCTGTTTTTGTGGTGAATTCTTCTATTCGTACCTGTTCACAGTAGATCCATCTAGTGGATCAGTGTTGCGGTCGATTTGGTCCTTGGGCCTGGTCATCGAGAATCTCTCACCCGCACCGCCCTTGTATGAATCCCTGAAACGGACTGTAGTTGTTCAACTTGTTCTAGCTGTTTTTGTGGTGAATTCTTCTATTCGTACCTGTTCACAGTAGATCCATCTAGTGGATCAGTGTTGCGGTCGATTTGGTCCTTGGGCCTGGTCATCGAGAATCTCTCACCCGCACCGCCCTTGTATGAATCCCTGAAACGGACTGTAGTTGTTCAACTTGTTCTAGCTGTTTTTGTGGTGAATTCTTCTATTCGTACCTGTTCACAGTAGATCCATCTAGTGGATCAGTGTTGCGGTCGATTTGGTCCTTGGGCCTGGTCATCGAGAATCTCTCACCCGCACCGCCCTTGTATGAATCCCTGAAACGGACTGTAGTTGTTCAACTTGTTCTAGCTGTTTTTGTGGTGAATTCTTCTATTCGTACCTGTTCACAGTAGATCCATCTAGTGGATCAGTGTTGCGGTCGATTTGGTCCTTGGGCCTGGTCATCGAGAATCTCTCACCCGCACCGCCCTTGTATGAATCCCTGAAACGGACTGTAGTTGTTCAACTTGTTCTAGCTGTTTTTGTGGTGAATTCTTCTATTCGTACCTGTTCACAGTAGATCCATCTAGTGGATCAGTGTTGCGGTCGATTTGGTCCTTGGGCCTGGTCATCGAGAATCTCTCACCCGCACCGCCCTTGTATGAATCCCTGAAACGGACTGTAGTTGTTCAACTTGTTCTAGCTGTTTTTGTGGTGAATTCTTCTATTCGTACCTGTTCACAGTAGATCCATCTAGTGGATCAGTGTTGCGGTCGATTTGGTCCTTGGGCCTGGTCATCGAGAATCTCTCACCCGCACCGCCCTTGTATGAATCCCTGAAACGGACTGTAGTTGTTCAACTTGTTCTAGCTGTTTTTGTGGTGAATTCTTCTATTCGTACCTGTTCACAGTAGATCCATCTAGTGGATCAGTGTTGCGGTCGATTTGGTCCTTGGGCCTGGTCATCGAGAATCTCTCACCCGCACCGCCCTTGTATGAATCCCTGAAACGGACTGTAGTTGTTCAACTTGTTCTAGCTGTTTTTGTGGTGAATTCTTCTATTCGTACCTGTTCACAGTAGATCCATCTAGTGGATCAGTGTTGCGGTCGATTTGGTCCTTGGGCCTGGTCATCGAGAATCTCTCACCCGCACCGCCCTTGTATGAATCCCTGAAACGGACTGTAGTTGTTCAACTTGTTCTAGCTGTTTTTGTGGTGAATTCTTCTATTCGTACCTGTTCACAGTAGATCCATCTAGTGGATCAGTGTTGCGGTCGATTTGGTCCTTGGGCCTGGTCATCGAGAATCTCTCACCCGCACCGCCCTTGTATGAATCCCTGAAACGGACTGTAGTTGTTCAACTTGTTCTAGCTGTTTTTGTGGTGAATTCTTCTATTCGTACCTGTTCACAGTAGATCCATCTAGTGGATCAGTGTTGCGGTCGATTTGGTCCTTGGGCCTGGTCATCGAGAATCTCTCACCCGCACCGCCCTTGTATGAATCCCTGAAACGGACTGTAGTTGTTCAACTTGTTCTAGCTGTTTTTGTGGTGAATTCTTCTATTCGTACCTGTTCACAGTAGATCCATCTAGTGGATCAGTGTTGCGGTCGATTTGGTCCTTGGGCCTGGTCATCGAGAATCTCTCACCCGCACCGCCCTTGTATGAATCCCTGAAACGGACTGTAGTTGTTCAACTTGTTCTAGCTGTTTTTGTGGTGAATTCTTCTATTCGTACCTGTTCACAGTAGATCCATCTAGTGGATCAGTGTTGCGGTCGATTTGGTCCTTGGGCCTGGTCATCGAGAATCTCTCACCCGCACCGCCCTTGTATGAATCCCTGAAACGGACTGTAGTTGTTCAACTTGTTCTAGCTGTTTTTGTGGTGAATTCTTCTATTCGTACCTGTTCACAGTAGATCCATCTAGTGGATCAGTGTTGCGGTCGATTTGGTCCTTGGGCCTGGTCATCGAGAATCTCTCACCCGCACCGCCCTTGTATGAATCCCTGAAACGGACTGTAGTTGTTCAACTTGTTCTAGCTGTTTTTGTGGTGAATTCTTCTATTCGTACCTGTTCACAGTAGATCCATCTAGTGGATCAGTGTTGCGGTCGATTTGGTCCTTGGGCCTGGTCATCGAGAATCTCTCACCCGCACCGCCCTTGTATGAATCCCTGAAACGGACTGTAGTTGTTCAACTTGTTCTAGCTGTTTTTGTGGTGAATTCTTCTATTCGTACCTGTTCACAGTAGATCCATCTAGTGGATCAGTGTTGCGGTCGATTTGGTCCTTGGGCCTGGTCATCGAGAATCTCTCACCCGCACCGCCCTTGTATGAATCCCTGAAACGGACTGTAGTTGTTCAACTTGTTCTAGCTGTTTTTGTGGTGAATTCTTCTATTCGTACCTGTTCACAGTAGATCCATCTAGTGGATCAGTGTTGCGGTCGATTTGGTCCTTGGGCCTGGTCATCGAGAATCTCTCACCCGCACCGCCCTTGTATGAATCCCTGAAACGGACTGTAGTTGTTCAACTTGTTCTAGCTGTTTTTGTGGTGAATTCTTCTATTCGTACCTGTTCACAGTAGATCCATCTAGTGGATCAGTGTTGCGGTCGATTTGGTCCTTGGGCCTGGTCATCGAGAATCTCTCACCCGCACCGCCCTTGTATGAATCCCTGAAACGGACTGTAGTTGTTCAACTTGTTCTAGCTGTTTTTGTGGTGAATTCTTCTATTCGTACCTGTTCACAGTAGATCCATCTAGTGGATCAGTGTTGCGGTCGATTTGGTCCTTGGGCCTGGTCATCGAGAATCTCTCACCCGCACCGCCCTTGTATGAATCCCTGAAACGGACTGTAGTTGTTCAACTTGTTCTAGCTGTTTTTGTGGTGAATTCTTCTATTCGTACCTGTTCACAGTAGATCCATCTAGTGGATCAGTGTTGCGGTCGATTTGGTCCTTGGGCCTGGTCATCGAGAATCTCTCACCCGCACCGCCCTTGTATGAATCCCTGAAACGGACTGTAGTTGTTCAACTTGTTCTAGCTGTTTTTGTGGTGAATTCTTCTATTCGTACCTGTTCACAGTAGATCCATCTAGTGGATCAGTGTTGCGGTCGATTTGGTCCTTGGGCCTGGTCATCGAGAATCTCTCACCCGCACCGCCCTTGTATGAATCCCTGAAACGGACTGTAGTTGTTCAACTTGTTCTAGCTGTTTTTGTGGTGAATTCTTCTATTCGTACCTGTTCACAGTAGATCCATCTAGTGGATCAGTGTTGCGGTCGATTTGGTCCTTGGGCCTGGTCATCGAGAATCTCTCACCCGCACCGCCCTTGTATGAATCCCTGAAACGGACTGTAGTTGTTCAACTTGTTCTAGCTGTTTTTGTGGTGAATTCTTCTATTCGTACCTGTTCACAGTAGATCCATCTAGTGGATCAGTGTTGCGGTCGATTTGGTCCTTGGGCCTGGTCATCGAGAATCTCTCACCCGCACCGCCCTTGTATGAATCCCTGAAACGGACTGTAGTTGTTCAACTTGTTCTAGCTGTTTTTGTGGTGAATTCTTCTATTCGTACCTGTTCACAGTAGATCCATCTAGTGGATCAGTGTTGCGGTCGATTTGGTCCTTGGGCCTGGTCATCGAGAATCTCTCACCCGCACCGCCCTTGTATGAATCCCTGAAACGGACTGTAGTTGTTCAACTTGTTCTAGCTGTTTTTGTGGTGAATTCTTCTATTCGTACCTGTTCACAGTAGATCCATCTAGTGGATCAGTGTTGCGGTCGATTTGGTCCTTGGGCCTGGTCATCGAGAATCTCTCACCCGCACCGCCCTTGTATGAATCCCTGAAACGGACTGTAGTTGTTCAACTTGTTCTAGCTGTTTTTGTGGTGAATTCTTCTATTCGTACCTGTTCACAGTAGATCCATCTAGTGGATCAGTGTTGCGGTCGATTTGGTCCTTGGGCCTGGTCATCGAGAATCTCTCACCCGCACCGCCCTTGTATGAATCCCTGAAACGGACTGTAGTTGTTCAACTTGTTCTAGCTGTTTTTGTGGTGAATTCTTCTATTCGTACCTGTTCACAGTAGATCCATCTAGTGGATCAGTGTTGCGGTCGATTTGGTCCTTGGGCCTGGTCATCGAGAATCTCTCACCCGCACCGCCCTTGTATGAATCCCTGAAACGGACTGTAGTTGTTCAACTTGTTCTAGCTGTTTTTGTGGTGAATTCTTCTATTCGTACCTGTTCACAGTAGATCCATCTAGTGGATCAGTGTTGCGGTCGATTTGGTCCTTGGGCCTGGTCATCGAGAATCTCTCACCCGCACCGCCCTTGTATGAATCCCTGAAACGGACTGTAGTTGTTCAACTTGTTCTAGCTGTTTTTGTGGTGAATTCTTCTATTCGTACCTGTTCACAGTAGATCCATCTAGTGGATCAGTGTTGCGGTCGATTTGGTCCTTGGGCCTGGTCATCGAGAATCTCTCACCCGCACCGCCCTTGTATGAATCCCTGAAACGGACTGTAGTTGTTCAACTTGTTCTAGCTGTTTTTGTGGTGAATTCTTCTATTCGTACCTGTTCACAGTAGATCCATCTAGTGGATCAGTGTTGCGGTCGATTTGGTCCTTGGGCCTGGTCATCGAGAATCTCTCACCCGCACCGCCCTTGTATGAATCCCTGAAACGGACTGTAGTTGTTCAACTTGTTCTAGCTGTTTTTGTGGTGAATTCTTCTATTCGTACCTGTTCACAGTAGATCCATCTAGTGGATCAGTGTTGCGGTCGATTTGGTCCTTGGGCCTGGTCATCGAGAATCTCTCACCCGCACCGCCCTTGTATGAATCCCTGAAACGGACTGTAGTTGTTCAACTTGTTCTAGCTGTTTTTGTGGTGAATTCTTCTATTCGTACCTGTTCACAGTAGATCCATCTAGTGGATCAGTGTTGCGGTCGATTTGGTCCTTGGGCCTGGTCATCGAGAATCTCTCACCCGCACCGCCCTTGTATGAATCCCTGAAACGGACTGTAGTTGTTCAACTTGTTCTAGCTGTTTTTGTGGTGAATTCTTCTATTCGTACCTGTTCACAGTAGATCCATCTAGTGGATCAGTGTTGCGGTCGATTTGGTCCTTGGGCCTGGTCATCGAGAATCTCTCACCCGCACCGCCCTTGTATGAATCCCTGAAACGGACTGTAGTTGTTCAACTTGTTCTAGCTGTTTTTGTGGTGAATTCTTCTATTCGTACCTGTTCACAGTAGATCCATCTAGTGGATCAGTGTTGCGGTCGATTTGGTCCTTGGGCCTGGTCATCGAGAATCTCTCACCCGCACCGCCCTTGTATGAATCCCTGAAACGGACTGTAGTTGTTCAACTTGTTCTAGCTGTTTTTGTGGTGAATTCTTCTATTCGTACCTGTTCACAGTAGATCCATCTAGTGGATCAGTGTTGCGGTCGATTTGGTCCTTGGGCCTGGTCATCGAGAATCTCTCACCCGCACCGCCCTTGTATGAATCCCTGAAACGGACTGTAGTTGTTCAACTTGTTCTAGCTGTTTTTGTGGTGAATTCTTCTATTCGTACCTGTTCACAGTAGATCCATCTAGTGGATCAGTGTTGCGGTCGATTTGGTCCTTGGGCCTGGTCATCGAGAATCTCTCACCCGCACCGCCCTTGTATGAATCCCTGAAACGGACTGTAGTTGTTCAACTTGTTCTAGCTGTTTTTGTGGTGAATTCTTCTATTCGTACCTGTTCACAGTAGATCCATCTAGTGGATCAGTGTTGCGGTCGATTTGGTCCTTGGGCCTGGTCATCGAGAATCTCTCACCCGCACCGCCCTTGTATGAATCCCTGAAACGGATTGTAGTTGTTCAATTTGTTCTAGCTGTTTTTGTGGTGAATTCTTCTATTCGTACCTGTTCACAGTAGATCCATCTAGTGGATCAGTGTTGCGGTCGATTTGGTCCTTGGGCCTGGTCATCGAGAATCTCTCACCCGCACCGCCCTTGTATGAATCCCTGAAACGGACTGTAGTTGTTCAACTTGTTCTAGCTGTTTTTTGTGGTGAATTCTTCTATTCGTACCTGTTCACAGTAGATCCATCTAGTGGATCAGTGTTGCGGTCGATTTGGTCCTTGGGCCTGGTCATCGAGAATCTCTCACCCGCACCGCCCTTGTATGAATCCCTGAAACGGACTGTAGTTGTTCAACTTGTTCTAGCTGTTTTTGTGGTGAATTCTTCTATTCGTACCTGTTCACAGTAGATCCATCTAGTGGATCAGTGTTGCGGTCGATTTGGTCCTTGGGCCTGGTCATCGAGAATCTCTCACCCGCACCGCCCTTGTATGAATCCCTGAAACGGATTGTAGTTGTTCAATTTGTTCTAGCTGTTTTTGTGGTGAATTCTTCTATTCGTACCTGTTCACAGTAGATCCATCTAGTGGATCAGTGTTGCGGTCGATTTGGTCCTTGGGCCTGGTCATCGAGAATCTCTCACCCGCACCGCCCTTGTATGAATCCCTGAAACGGACTGTAGTTGTTCAACTTGTTCTAGCTGTTTTTGTGGTGAATTCTTCTATTCGTACCTGTTCACAGTAGATCCATCTAGTGGATCAGTGTTGCGGTCGATTTGGTCCTTGGGCCTGGTCATCGAGAATCTCTCACCCGCACCGCCCTTGTATGAATCCCTGAAACGGACTGTAGTTGTTCAACTTGTTCTAGCTGTTTTTGTGGTGAATTCTTCTATTCGTACCTGTTCACAGTAGATCCATCTAGTGGATCAGTGTTGCGGTCGATTTGGTCCTTGGGCCTGGTCATCGAGAATCTCTCACCCGCACCGCCCTTGTATGAATCCCTGAAACGGACTGTAGTTGTTCAACTTGTTCTAGCTGTTTTTGTGGTGAATTCTTCTATTCGTACCTGTTCACAGTAGATCCATCTAGTGGATCAGTGTTGCGGTCGATTTGGTCCTTGGGCCTGGTCATCGAGAATCTCTCACCCGCACCGCCCTTGTATGAATCCCTGAAACGGACTGTAGTTGTTCAACTTGTTCTAGCTGTTTTTGTGGTGAATTCTTCTATTCGTACCTGTTCACAGTAGATCCATCTAGTGGATCAGTGTTGCGGTCGATTTGGTCCTTGGGCCTGGTCATCGAGAATCTCTCACCCGCACCGCCCTTGTATGAATCCCTGAAACGGACTGTAGTTGTTCAACTTGTTCTAGCTGTTTTTGTGGTGAATTCTTCTATTCGTACCTGTTCACAGTAGATCCATCTAGTGGATCAGTGTTGCGGTCGATTTGGTCCTTGGGCCTGGTCATCGAGAATCTCTCACCCGCACCGCCCTTGTATGAATCCCTGAAACGGACTGTAGTTGTTCAACTTGTTCTAGCTGTTCTTGCGGTGAATTCTTCTATTCGTACCTGTTCACAGTAGATCCATCTAGTGGATCAGTGTTGCGGTCGATTTGGTCCTTGGGCCTGGTCATCGAGAATCTCTCACCCGCACCGCCCTTGTATGAATCCCTGAAACGGACTGTAGTTGTTCAACTTGTTCTAGCTGTTTTTGTGGTGAATTCTTCTATTCGTACCTGTTCACAGTAGATCCATCTAGTGGATCAGTGTTGCGGTCGATTTGGTCCTTGGGCCTGGTCATCGAGAATCTCTCACCCGCACCGCCCTTGTATGAATCCCTGAAACGGACTGTAGTTGTTCAACTTGTTCTAGCTGTTTTTGTGGTGAATTCTTCTATTCGTACCTGTTCACAGTAGATCCATCTAGTGGATCAGTGTTGCGGTCGATTTGGTCCTTGGGCCTGGTCATCGAGAATCTCTCACCCGCACCGCCCTTGTATGAATCCCTGAAACGGACTGTAGTTGTTCAACTTGTTCTAGCTGTTTTTGTGGTGAATTCTTCTATTCGTACCTGTTCACAGTAGATCCATCTAGTGGATCAGTGTTGCGGTCGATTTGGTCCTTGGGCCTGGTCATCGAGAATCTCTCACCCGCACCGCCCTTGTATGAATCCCTGAAACGGACTGTAGTTGTTCAACTTGTTCTAGCTGTTCTTGCGGTGAATTCTTCTATTCGTACCTGTTCACAGTAGATCCATCTAGTGGATCAGTGTTGCGGTCGATTTGGTCCTTGGGCCTGGTCATCGAGAATCTCTCACCCGCACCGCCCTTGTATGAATCCCTGAAACGGACTGTAGTTGTTCAACTTGTTCTAGCTGTTTTTGTGGTGAATTCTTCTATTCGTACCTGTTCACAGTAGATCCATCTAGTGGATCAGTGTTGCGGTCGATTTGGTCCTTGGGCCTGGTCATCGAGAATCTCTCACCCGCACCGCCCTTGTATGAATCCCTGAAACGGACTGTAGTTGTTCAACTTGTTCTAGCTGTTTTTGTGGTGAATTCTTCTATTCGTACCTGTTCACAGTAGATCCATCTAGTGGATCAGTGTTGCGGTCGATTTGGTCCTTGGGCCTGGTCATCGAGAATCTCTCACCCGCACCGCCCTTGTATGAATCCCTGAAACGGACTGTAGTTGTTCAACTTGTTCTAGCTGTTTTTGTGGTGAATTCTTCTATTCGTACCTGTTCACAGTAGATCCATCTAGTGGATCAGTGTTGCGGTCGATTTGGTCCTTGGGCCTGGTCATCGAGAATCTCTCACCCGCACCGCCCTTGTATGAATCCCTGAAACGGACTGTAGTTGTTCAACTTGTTCTAGCTGTTTTTGTGGTGAATTCTTCTATTCGTACCTGTTCACAGTAGATCCATCTAGTGGATCAGTGTTGCGGTCGATTTGGTCCTTGGGCCTGGTCATCGAGAATCTCTCACCCGCACCGCCCTTGTATGAATCCCTGAAACGGACTGTAGTTGTTCAACTTGTTCTAGCTGTTTTTGTGGTGAATTCTTCTATTCGTACCTGTTCACAGTAGATCCATCTAGTGGATCAGTGTTGCGGTCGATTTGGTCCTTGGGCCTGGTCATCGAGAATCTCTCACCCGCACCGCCCTTGTATGAATCCCTGAAACGGACTGTAGTTGTTCAACTTGTTCTAGCTGTTTTTGTGGTGAATTCTTCTATTCGTACCTGTTCACAGTAGATCCATCTAGTGGATCAGTGTTGCGGTCGATTTGGTCCTTGGGCCTGGTCATCGAGAATCTCTCACCCGCACCGCCCTTGTATGAATCCCTGAAACGGACTGTAGTTGTTCAACTTGTTCTAGCTGTTTTTGTGGTGAATTCTTCTATTCGTACCTGTTCACAGTAGATCCATCTAGTGGATCAGTGTTGCGGTCGATTTGGTCCTTGGGCCTGGTCATCGAGAATCTCTCACCCGCACCGCCCTTGTATGAATCCCTGAAACGGACTGTAGTTGTTCAACTTGTTCTAGCTGTTTTTGTGGTGAATTCTTCTATTCGTACCTGTTCACAGTAGATCCATCTAGTGGATCAGTGTTGCGGTCGATTTGGTCCTTGGGCCTGGTCATCGAGAATCTCTCACCCGCACCGCCCTTGTATGAATCCCTGAAACGGACTGTAGTTGTTCAACTTGTTCTAGCTGTTTTTGTGGTGAATTCTTCTATTCGTACCTGTTCACAGTAGATCCATCTAGTGGATCAGTGTTGCGGTCGATTTGGTCCTTGGGCCTGGTCATCGAGAATCTCTCACCCGCACCGCCCTTGTATGAATCCCTGAAACGGACTGTAGTTGTTCAACTTGTTCTAGCTGTTTTTGTGGTGAATTCTTCTATTCGTACCTGTTCACAGTAGATCCATCTAGTGGATCAGTGTTGCGGTCGATTTGGTCCTTGGGCCTGGTCATCGAGAATCTCTCACCCGCACCGCCCTTGTATGAATCCCTGAAACGGACTGTAGTTGTTCAACTTGTTCTAGCTGTTTTTGTGGTGAATTCTTCTATTCGTACCTGTTCACAGTAGATCCATCTAGTGGATCAGTGTTGCGGTCGATTTGGTCCTTGGGCCTGGTCATCGAGAATCTCTCACCCGCACCGCCCTTGTATGAATCCCTGAAACGGACTGTAGTTGTTCAACTTGTTCTAGCTGTTTTTGTGGTGAATTCTTCTATTCGTACCTGTTCACAGTAGATCCATCTAGTGGATCAGTGTTGCGGTCGATTTGGTCCTTGGGCCTGGTCATCGAGAATCTCTCACCCGCACCGCCCTTGTATGAATCCCTGAAACGGACTGTAGTTGTTCAACTTGTTCTAGCTGTTTTTGTGGTGAATTCTTCTATTCGTACCTGTTCACAGTAGATCCATCTAGTGGATCAGTGTTGCGGTCGATTTGGTCCTTGGGCCTGGTCATCGAGAATCTCTCACCCGCACCGCCCTTGTATGAATCCCTGAAACGGACTGTAGTTGTTCAACTTGTTCTAGCTGTTTTTGTGGTGAATTCTTCTATTCGTACCTGTTCACAGTAGATCCATCTAGTGGATCAGTGTTGCGGTCGATTTGGTCCTTGGGCCTGGTCATCGAGAATCTCTCACCCGCACCGCCCTTGTATGAATCCCTGAAACGGACTGTAGTTGTTCAACTTGTTCTAGCTGTTTTTGTGGTGAATTCTTCTATTCGTACCTGTTCACAGTAGATCCATCTAGTGGATCAGTGTTGCGGTCGATTTGGTCCTTGGGCCTGGTCATCGAGAATCTCTCACCCGCACCGCCCTTGTATGAATCCCTGAAACGGACTGTAGTTGTTCAACTTGTTCTAGCTGTTTTTGTGGTGAATTCTTCTATTCGTACCTGTTCACAGTAGATCCATCTAGTGGATCAGTGTTGCGGTCGATTTGGTCCTTGGGCCTGGTCATCGAGAATCTCTCACCCGCACCGCCCTTGTATGAATCCCTGAAACGGACTGTAGTTGTTCAACTTGTTCTAGCTGTTTTTGTGGTGAATTCTTCTATTCGTACCTGTTCACAGTAGATCCATCTAGTGGATCAGTGTTGCGGTCGATTTGGTCCTTGGGCCTGGTCATCGAGAATCTCTCACCCGCACCGCCCTTGTATGAATCCCTGAAACGGACTGTAGTTGTTCAACTTGTTCTAGCTGTTTTTGTGGTGAATTCTTCTATTCGTACCTGTTCACAGTAGATCCATCTAGTGGATCAGTGTTGCGGTCGATTTGGTCCTTGGGCCTGGTCATCGAGAATCTCTCACCCGCACCGCCCTTGTATGAATCCCTGAAACGGACTGTAGTTGTTCAACTTGTTCTAGCTGTTTTTGTGGTGAATTCTTCTATTCGTACCTGTTCACAGTAGATCCATCTAGTGGATCAGTGTTGCGGTCGATTTGGTCCTTGGGCCTGGTCATCGAGAATCTCTCACCCGCACCGCCCTTGTATGAATCCCTGAAACGGACTGTAGTTGTTCAACTTGTTCTAGCTGTTTTTGTGGTGAATTCTTCTATTCGTACCTGTTCACAGTAGATCCATCTAGTGGATCAGTGTTGCGGTCGATTTGGTCCTTGGGCCTGGTCATCGAGAATCTCTCACCCGCACCGCCCTTGTATGAATCCCTGAAACGGACTGTAGTTGTTCAACTTGTTCTAGCTGTTTTTGTGGTGAATTCTTCTATTCGTACCTGTTCACAGTAGATCCATCTAGTGGATCAGTGTTGCGGTCGATTTGGTCCTTGGGCCTGGTCATCGAGAATCTCTCACCCGCACCGCCCTTGTATGAATCCCTGAAACGGACTGTAGTTGTTCAACTTGTTCTAGCTGTTTTTGTGGTGAATTCTTCTATTCGTACCTGTTCACAGTAGATCCATCTAGTGGATCAGTGTTGCGGTCGATTTGGTCCTTGGGCCTGGTCATCGAGAATCTCTCACCCGCACCGCCCTTGTATGAATCCCTGAAACGGACTGTAGTTGTTCAACTTGTTCTAGCTGTTTTTGTGGTGAATTCTTCTATTCGTACCTGTTCACAGTAGATCCATCTAGTGGATCAGTGTTGCGGTCGATTTGGTCCTTGGGCCTGGTCATCGAGAATCTCTCACCCGCACCGCCCTTGTATGAATCCCTGAAACGGACTGTAGTTGTTCAACTTGTTCTAGCTGTTTTTGTGGTGAATTCTTCTATTCGTACCTGTTCACAGTAGATCCATCTAGTGGATCAGTGTTGCGGTCGATTTGGTCCTTGGGCCTGGTCATCGAGAATCTCTCACCCGCACCGCCCTTGTATGAATCCCTGAAACGGACTGTAGTTGTTCAACTTGTTCTAGCTGTTTTTGTGGTGAATTCTTCTATTCGTACCTGTTCACAGTAGATCCATCTAGTGGATCAGTGTTGCGGTCGATTTGGTCCTTGGGCCTGGTCATCGAGAATCTCTCACCCGCACCGCCCTTGTATGAATCCCTGAAACGGACTGTAGTTGTTCAACTTGTTCTAGCTGTTTTTGTGGTGAATTCTTCTATTCGTACCTGTTCACAGTAGATCCATCTAGTGGATCAGTGTTGCGGTCGATTTGGTCCTTGGGCCTGGTCATCGAGAATCTCTCACCCGCACCGCCCTTGTATGAATCCCTGAAACGGACTGTAGTTGTTCAACTTGTTCTAGCTGTTTTTGTGGTGAATTCTTCTATTCGTACCTGTTCACAGTAGATCCATCTAGTGGATCAGTGTTGCGGTCGATTTGGTCCTTGGGCCTGGTCATCGAGAATCTCTCACCCGCACCGCCCTTGTATGAATCCCTGAAACGGACTGTAGTTGTTCAACTTGTTCTAGCTGTTTTTGTGGTGAATTCTTCTATTCGTACCTGTTCACAGTAGATCCATCTAGTGGATCAGTGTTGCGGTCGATTTGGTCCTTGGGCCTGGTCATCGAGAATCTCTCACCCGCACCGCCCTTGTATGAATCCCTGAAACGGACTGTAGTTGTTCAACTTGTTCTAGCTGTTTTTGTGGTGAATTCTTCTATTCGTACCTGTTCACAGTAGATCCATCTAGTGGATCAGTGTTGCGGTCGATTTGGTCCTTGGGCCTGGTCATCGAGAATCTCTCACCCGCACCGCCCTTGTATGAATCCCTGAAACGGACTGTAGTTGTTCAACTTGTTCTAGCTGTTTTTGTGGTGAATTCTTCTATTCGTACCTGTTCACAGTAGATCCATCTAGTGGATCAGTGTTGCGGTCGATTTGGTCCTTGGGCCTGGTCATCGAGAATCTCTCACCCGCACCGCCCTTGTATGAATCCCTGAAACGGACTGTAGTTGTTCAACTTGTTCTAGCTGTTTTTGTGGTGAATTCTTCTATTCGTACCTGTTCACAGTAGATCCATCTAGTGGATCAGTGTTGCGGTCGATTTGGTCCTTGGGCCTGGTCATCGAGAATCTCTCACCCGCACCGCCCTTGTATGAATCCCTGAAACGGACTGTAGTTGTTCAACTTGTTCTAGCTGTTTTTGTGGTGAATTCTTCTATTCGTACCTGTTCACAGTAGATCCATCTAGTGGATCAGTGTTGCGGTCGATTTGGTCCTTGGGCCTGGTCATCGAGAATCTCTCACCCGCACCGCCCTTGTATGAATCCCTGAAACGGACTGTAGTTGTTCAACTTGTTCTAGCTGTTTTTGTGGTGAATTCTTCTATTCGTACCTGTTCACAGTAGATCCATCTAGTGGATCAGTGTTGCGGTCGATTTGGTCCTTGGGCCTGGTCATCGAGAATCTCTCACCCGCACCGCCCTTGTATGAATCCCTGAAACGGACTGTAGTTGTTCAACTTGTTCTAGCTGTTTTTGTGGTGAATTCTTCTATTCGTACCTGTTCACAGTAGATCCATCTAGTGGATCAGTGTTGCGGTCGATTTGGTCCTTGGGCCTGGTCATCGAGAATCTCTCACCCGCACCGCCCTTGTATGAATCCCTGAAACGGACTGTAGTTGTTCAACTTGTTCTAGCTGTTTTTGTGGTGAATTCTTCTATTCGTACCTGTTCACAGTAGATCCATCTAGTGGATCAGTGTTGCGGTCGATTTGGTCCTTGGGCCTGGTCATCGAGAATCTCTCACCCGCACCGCCCTTGTATGAATCCCTGAAACGGACTGTAGTTGTTCAACTTGTTCTAGCTGTTTTTGTGGTGAATTCTTCTATTCGTACCTGTTCACAGTAGATCCATCTAGTGGATCAGTGTTGCGGTCGATTTGGTCCTTGGGCCTGGTCATCGAGAATCTCTCACCCGCACCGCCCTTGTATGAATCCCTGAAACGGACTGTAGTTGTTCAACTTGTTCTAGCTGTTTTTGTGGTGAATTCTTCTATTCGTACCTGTTCACAGTAGATCCATCTAGTGGATCAGTGTTGCGGTCGATTTGGTCCTTGGGCCTGGTCATCGAGAATCTCTCACCCGCACCGCCCTTGTATGAATCCCTGAAACGGACTGTAGTTGTTCAACTTGTTCTAGCTGTTTTTGTGGTGAATTCTTCTATTCGTACCTGTTCACAGTAGATCCATCTAGTGGATCAGTGTTGCGGTCGATTTGGTCCTTGGGCCTGGTCATCGAGAATCTCTCACCCGCACCGCCCTTGTATGAATCCCTGAAACGGACTGTAGTTGTTCAACTTGTTCTAGCTGTTTTTGTGGTGAATTCTTCTATTCGTACCTGTTCACAGTAGATCCATCTAGTGGATCAGTGTTGCGGTCGATTTGGTCCTTGGGCCTGGTCATCGAGAATCTCTCACCCGCACCGCCCTTGTATGAATCCCTGAAACGGACTGTAGTTGTTCAACTTGTTCTAGCTGTTTTTGCGGTGAATTCTTCTATTCGTACCTGTTCACAGTAGATCCATCTAGTGGATCAGTGTTGCGGTCGATTTGGTCCTTGGGCCTGGTCATCGAGAATCTCTCACCCGCACCGCCCTTGTATGAATCCCTGAAACGGATTGTAGTTGTTCAATTTGTTCTAGCTGTTTTTGTGGTGAATTCTTCTATTCGTACCTGTTCACAGTAGATCCATCTAGTGGATCAGTGTTGCGGTCGATTTGGTCCTTGGGCCTGGTCATCGAGAATCTCTCACCCGCACCGCCCTTGTATGAATCCCTGAAACGGACTGTAGTTGTTCAACTTGTTCTAGCTGTTTTTGTGGTGAATTCTTCTATTCGTACCTGTTCACAGTAGATCCATCTAGTGGATCAGTGTTGCGGTCGATTTGGTCCTTGGGCCTGGTCATCGAGAATCTCTCACCCGCACCGCCCTTGTATGAATCCCTGAAACGGACTGTAGTTGTTCAATTTGTTCTAGCTGTTTTTGTGGTGAATTCTTCTATTCGTACCTGTTCACAGTAGATCCATCTAGTGGATCAGTGTTGCGGTCGATTTGGTCCTTGGGCCTGGTCATCGAGAATCTCTCACCCGCACCGCCCTTGTATGAATCCCTGAAACGGACTGTAGTTGTTCAATTTGTTCTAGCTGTTTTTGTGGTGAATTCTTCTATTCGTACCTGTTCACAGTAGATCCATCTAGTGGATCAGTGTTGCGGTCGATTTGGTCCTTGGGCCTGGTCATCGAGAATCTCTCACCCGCACCGCCCTTGTATGAATCCCTGAAACGGACTGTAGTTGTTCAACTTGTTCTAGCTGTTTTTGTGGTGAATTCTTCTATTCGTACCTGTTCACAGTAGATCCATCTAGTGGATCAGTGTTGCGGTCGATTTGGTCCTTGGGCCTGGTCATCGAGAATCTCTCACCCGCACCGCCCTTGTATGAATCCCTGAAACGGACTGTAGTTGTTCAATTTGTTCTAGCTGTTTTTGTGGTGAATTCTTCTATTCGTACCTGTTCACAGTAGATCCATCTAGTGGATCAGTGTTGCGGTCGATTTGGTCCTTGGGCCTGGTCATCGAGAATCTCTCACCCGCACCGCCCTTGTATGAATCCCTGAAACGGACTGTAGTTGTTCAATTTGTTCTAGCTGTTTTTGTGGTGAATTCTTCTATTCGTACCTGTTCACAGTAGATCCATCTAGTGGATCAGTGTTGCGGTCGATTTGGTCCTTGGGCCTGGTCATCGAGAATCTCTCACCCGCACCGCCCTTGTATGAATCCCTGAAACGGACTGTAGTTGTTCAACTTGTTCTAGCTGTTTTTGTGGTGAATTCTTCTATTCGTACCTGTTCACAGTAGATCCATCTAGTGGATCAGTGTTGCGGTCGATTTGGTCCTTGGGCCTGGTCATCGAGAATCTCTCACCCGCACCGCCCTTGTATGAATCCCTGAAACGGACTGTAGTTGTTCAACTTGTTCTAGCTGTTTTTGTGGTGAATTCTTCTATTCGTACCTGTTCACAGTAGATCCATCTAGTGGATCAGTGTTGCGGTCGATTTGGTCCTTGGGCCTGGTCATCGAGAATCTCTCACCCGCACCGCCCTTGTATGAATCCCTGAAACGGACTGTAGTTGTTCAATTTGTTCTAGCTGTTTTTGTGGTGAATTCTTCTATTCGTACCTGTTCACAGTAGATCCATCTAGTGGATCAGTGTTGCGGTCGATTTGGTCCTTGGGCCTGGTCATCGAGAATCTCTCACCCGCACCGCCCTTGTATGAATCCCTGAAACGGACTGTAGTTGTTCAACTTGTTCTAGCTGTTTTTGTGGTGAATTCTTCTATTCGTACCTGTTCACAGTAGATCCATCTAGTGGATCAGTGTTGCGGTCGATTTGGTCCTTGGGCCTGGTCATCGAGAATCTCTCACCCGCACCGCCCTTGTATGAATCCCTGAAACGGACTGTAGTTGTTCAACTTGTTCTAGCTGTTTTTGTGGTGAATTCTTCTATTCGTACCTGTTCACAGTAGATCCATCTAGTGGATCAGTGTTGCGGTCGATTTGGTCCTTGGGCCTGGTCATCGAGAATCTCTCACCCGCACCGCCCTTGTATGAATCCCTGAAACGGACTGTAGTTGTTCAACTTGTTCTAGCTGTTTTTGTGGTGAATTCTTCTATTCGTACCTGTTCACAGTAGATCCATCTAGTGGATCAGTGTTGCGGTCGATTTGGTCCTTGGGCCTGGTCATCGAGAATCTCTCACCCGCACCGCCCTTGTATGAATCTCTGAAACGGATTGTAGTTGTTCAATTTGTTCTAGCTGTTTTTGTGGTGAATTCTTCTATTCGTACCTGTTCACAGTAGATCCATCTAGTGGATCAGTGTTGCGGTCGATTTGGTCCTTGGGCCTGGTCATCGAGAATCTCTCACCCGCACCGCCCTTGTATGAATCTCTGAAACGGATTGTAGTTGTTCAACTTGTTCTAGCTGTTCTTGCGGTGAATTCTTCTATTCGTACCTGTTCACAGTAGATCCATCTAGTGGATCAGTGTTGCGGTCGATTTGGTCCTTGGGCCTGGTCATCGAGAATCTCTCACCCGCACCGCCCTTGTATGAATCCCTGAAACGGACTGTAGTTGTTCAATTTGTTCTAGCTGTTTTTGTGGTGAATTCTTCTATTCGTACCTGTTCACAGTAGATCCATCTAGTGGATCAGTGTTGCGGTCGATTTGGTCCTTGGGCCTGGTCATCGAGAATCTCTCACCCGCACCGCCCTTGTATGAATCTCTGAAACGGACTGTAGTTGTTCAACTTGTTCTAGCTGTTCTTGCGGTGAATTCTTCTATTCGTACCTGTTCACAGTAGATCCATCTAGTGGATCAGTGTTGCGGTCGATTTGGTCCTTGGGCCTGGTCATCGAGAATCTCTCACCCGCACCGCCCTTGTATGAATCTCTGAAACGGACTGTAGTTGTTCAACTTGTTCTAGCTGTTTTTGTGGTGAATTCTTCTATTCGTACCTGTTCACAGTAGATCCATCTAGTGGATCAGTGTTGCGGTCGATTTGGTCCTTGGGCCTGGTCATCGAGAATCTCTCACCCGCACCGCCCTTGTATGAATCTCTGAAACGGACTGTAGTTGTTCAACTTGTTCTAGCTGTTCTTGCGGTGAATTCTTCTATTCGTACCTGTTCACAGTAGATCCATCTAGTGGATCAGTGTTGCGGTCTATTTGGTCCTTGGGCCTGGTCATCAAGAATCTCTCACCCGCACCGCCCTTGTATGAATCTCTGAAACGGACTGTAGTTGTTCAACTTGTTCTAGCTGTTTTTGTGGTGAATTCTTCTATCCGTACCTGTTCACAGTAGATCCATCTAGTGGATCAGTGTTGCGGTCGATTTGGTCCTTGGGCCTGGTCATCGAGAATCTCTCACCCGCACCGCCCTTGTATGAATCTCTGAAACGGACTGTAGTTGTTCAACTTTTTCTAGCTGTTTTTGTGGTGAATTCTTCTATTCGTACCTGTTCACAGTAGATCCATCTAGTGGATCAGTGTTGCGGTCGATTTGGTCCTTGGGCCTGGTCATCGAGAATCTCTCACCCGCACCGCCCTTGTATGAATCTCTGAAACGGACTGTAGTTGTTCAACTTGTTCTAGCTGTTTTTGTGGTGAATTCTTCTATCCGTACCTGTTCACAGTAGATCCATCTAGTGGATCAGTGTTGCGGTCGATTTGGTCCTTGGGCCTGGTCATCGAGAATCTCTCACCCGCACCGCCCTTGTATGAATCTCTGAAACGGACTGTAGTTGTTCAACTTGTTCTAGCTGTTTTTGTGGTGAATTCTTCTATTCGTACCTGTTCACAGTAGATCCATCTAGTGGATCAGTGTTGCGGTCGATTTGGTCCTTGGGCCTGGTCATCGAGAATCTCTCACCCGCACCGCCCTTGTATGAATCTCTGAAACGGATTGTAGTTGTTCAATTTGTTCTAGCTGTTTTTGTGGTGAATTCTTCTATTCGTACCTGTTCACAGTAAATCCATCTAGTGGATCAGTGTTGCGGTCGATTTGGTCCTTGGGCCTGGTCATCGAGAATCTCTCACCCGCACCGCCCTTGTATGAATCTCTGAAACGGATTGTAGTTGTTCAATTTGTTCTAGCTGTTTTTGTGGTGAATTCTTCTATTCGTTCCTGTTCACAGTAAATCCATCTAGTGGATCAGTGTTGCGGTCGATTTGGTCCGTCTGGCGAACTCTTCGTCCTCTTTCGCCATAGCTAAGTGCGTGGGAACTTCTATGAATTTGTCTCAGGCTTACTCTGACATTCTTTTGTGATTCAACTGCTTATACCTTGAAGTGGTATCAAATGTCATTCCACTGTCGCCGTCTCCGTACACTTCCGTTAAATTTGTTTCTCTTCGATTTTTCGTTATCCTTATTGCGGGAACATAGGAAAAGTGTTCCTGGAAAATTTCCAGCTCACATTTATCTCAGTCGAGTCATCCAACGTACCATGTCTAGGTTTAGAATTCTCGGCTCCCGTTTCTCTCCTCGTTCGGTGGTTTCAGTGCACTGAAAGTTCCTGCATTTCGTTCACTTTCTCCTGGCTATTCGCTCTGGAAGTTATGAAGTCTCTGTTCCTGAGTGTCTTCTATGCTTGCGTAGAATACAATTTCTACTAGGAATTTTGCGTGGAACTATTGGACTTTTGTGTTGTGGTAGGTTTAGAATACAGGAATAATTTTGAATCCAAAGCAGGACCATTAAAGCTGAACTTCTAGTGAAGCAGTGGCGAATTCGTTGATTCTTAAGACCCAAGCGACTCGGGATTTGAGCTTTCCCTATGCATTAGCTAATTTCTACGAGGGGAAGGTGCTGCTAACTATATTTTACTACCAACTAGAATTTTGCGTGGAACTATTGGACTTTTGTGTTGTGGTAGGTTTAGAATACAGGAATAATTTTGAATCCAAAGCAGGACCATTTCGTTTTCGTTGATTCTTAAGACCCAAGCGACTCGGGATTTGAGCTTTCCCTATGCATTAGCTAATTTCTACGAGGGGAAGGTGCTGCTAACTATATTTTACTACCAGATATACCCTCTACTTTTCGTTTTCTAAAGAGCATAGTCTCTCAGTTAGATATTACTCTCGCGGGAGCATATTGCCTATATGCTTTACCTGCTCCCGATTAATCCGCTAGAGAGGATTACCCATGAAGGAGAGCATTTCGCGGTGATGACATCGAACAATGAGAAAAGGCGGGCACTCAGCGTATTTGTTGAATTTGAAACAACAATTACTTCGAAGTAATTAAAATAGAGGAAGAAAAGTGCAATATCAGCGTGATAGTTGATAGGGGCACTTGCATCTAATAATATCTGCATCTGTTCTCTCGAGTTTCCATGGAGATCCGAGTTACACATTCCATCGAATCCCACGGTCGAATTCCTCCACTCTTCATAATCGCCGATGAGCGGGGCGGTATAACGATGGAAGAAGAGGATTAGGACGAGAAACTAAAGAAGTGGGAAAAAAGAAATGAAAAAAATAAACGAAATTTCAAGGTGACATCTTGCTCGTCTTAGTGTTTACTAAAAGAGAAATTTTCTCCTGTAGCAAAAAAATTCCTACGGGGTGGCTCAGACTTCCTGATTTTTACTTCTATTCCCACCCCAGGCTTATTGTTATTGATTTGGTAGTATCTAAAAAAACCATCAGTCAAAATGAAGACGATATAGAAGCCTCTAGCAGTCCATTGATGGTCCTTCACGCCCTATCTAATCTCAAAATCGCCTAGAGCGCGCGCGGTACAGTGGCAGGAGGCGCTACTGGCGTCAGCTTGGTGGGGTGGTCAGTCCTCGCTCAAGCCGTCTATCCCTTCGTGGTCGGTAAAATGGTACCAGACTCGTCTGAGAGGGTAAAGACACTGGCTTGCTACGTATAGTGACTGACACCCGCAAGTCATTATATGGGCCAAATTCGAATTCACAATTACCTCAACGATTCTGAACGGAACACGAATGCCGGGCGCGTCTTTAGAGAACTGGTCATCTTTGCCTTTACCTTTTAACGGTATGACATGACATTTTTGATGCGCTTTTTGATTTTTCGATGTTTCTGGAACGTCTTCGATCTCTGATCAACAATTAGTTGTTGCACATGTTGCGTACCACGACGATGATTAGAATCCGTTCTGAATTGCCGGTGATTAATTATTCATAGCTGGACGACCACTGATAAGGCTATAATCACCTGCTGACAGCTGAGGCTGTACTAGCCAGGGTTTATAGGCTGTTTTACCAGCTGCTATAGAGTGCCTACAATTTTACCAGCTCAACCGGTGAAAGGCAGAGATTCTAGGCTAGTAAGGTAATGGCCTTGGTATGAAAATGAAAGGAGATGGAAGGAGAAAAAGAGAAAAGTGGGATAAGGACTAGAAGGACTTCCCGATTTGTGATTTCTTCAAGATTGCGCATCTCCTAAGTACTATTCTACTCGAATAGAACTATATTGAGAGGTAAAAGGGTGAAGATATCCACGATGACCGGTCCTCTTAGGACGCGCCACGCATTCGTCTTTCATTGAGAATCGTACAGTCATGGTGAATGCGAGGGTAAGCCGCTTTACTAACGCAATGTCATTACCTTCTTAAACGAGTCTGAAACGGATTTACCCGACCCCGGAGGTATGGGAGGCTTGGTTAGCCAGGGCTTGGTTAGCCCGGGCGATAGATTTGGACAAAAATCGTTCCTTCCTTGGAGAGCTTTAGTGAAATCTGCAGAAAATTAGAGAATCTGGGGAAAATATGTATGTAGTTGAAAACTCGTCCCTTTCTGTAGCCCTTACCCATGTCAGGTGCTACCTCCTACAGACTCCAAGGTCGTCGTCAACGGTCGTATAGAGCTTATCCCCGAGAATATGGCCCGACCTGATGTTTTTCGATCCCTTCGACGAGACTGACCGGGGTAGAGGTGAGTATCGGCCCAGGGTTTATCGGAGCCCATTTCGAACCAAGAACCACCAAGTAATCATCGGTCAACACACAACTGTCACCTCGTACTTGACGGTTAACGGCGGTAGTCTCGTCGTCGGAGGACGTCTTTGTTCGGCGGTATTCCTACCCCCATACCCATAGACTTCAACAACGACTATACCGTAATTGACTGCGGTTTCAATGGGTGTCGGACAGCCGGACGTTTCATTGTTGGCCAGATGAGAGATCGCAACACGAGCCCGGGGTGGCTCTTTGATGGCCGGCGGAGGCTCATGAGACATGGTTTTATTTATGGGTGTACATTACCCGACCATTGTTCTTCTCCAGGCGGCAGCCCGCTTGACAGCCGGCTACCGGCCGCCCGATGGTGTGAATCGGGCGGTAATTTCCAAATTGGCCACAATTAATTATTTATTGATCGGCCACCGAGGATGATAAGGCGGTAATTAACGGATTACAGTAGTCGACGCATATGGTTTATTCCATGACCTTGGCACCTATTCTCCTCTAATGACTGTGTTTTATTAGCGTAAAAAACTAGAGGTAAAGTGTATCTGTTGGACCAGTCTCCTATAGATGCGCCATGCATTTGTTTTCTTTCTAGAATCGTAGAGGCATGGTGAATGCATATTTCAATTCCAATAAACCGTGTCCACAGAACCTATATTTAACATTACTTCCTCACATTTAGTAAGTCTCCAAGCTCCTTCGTCTTAAGACCTCCGGGTTAGTAGTTGCATCGGTTTCGTTTATTATGTTATATATTATGGTATTTTTCATTATGTTCGCGCGTGGCTGAGAGGTGAGAGCCGCTTATGACAGTCAACCGGTCCAGCGATGGATCCCCACCCCCATCCCTCGAATTAATTGGTAGCATATGTACTTGTCTGGGAAGGTAATGACGGTTAAGCGGCTGCCCCTGCTAAGTCATTGCATAGGCCAAATACGCATTCACCTGCCCTCCACGATTCTCAATGGAAGAAGAATGCATGGCGCGTCTTTAGGAGGCTGATCAACGCTGACTACTTTACTTAGATTTGATTTACTTATCAAATCTCGCTGAATTTGCACCCTAATATAATTAAATTCAATCTTCATCATAGAACCTCTGAGCGGAAGGAGGAATTTTACCCTGGAATCCACTGTAACCCTGTGCTGCGATTAGCATTTCTGTTGGTATACAACTTCTAAGGTTTTCTAGTACCTAAAACCAATAAGTTCTACGAAAGTTCTCCGCTCCCGTGGATCGATTGAGCATTGATTGATCGGTGGCTCTCGAAAGCCGAAGTGTTGCGAAGCGCTATCTACGGTACTGATCGCTGTCATAAAACTTCTTATGAGAGGCGTACATCTCAAAAGGAAACCCTTACGTGAGAGGTCGTAAACCGTTTGAAACCCGAACAAGGCCGAAGAGTAAAGTCGTACCCCGACTGACGAGCTCTTTTATTGAGACTCTAGTTGCAAACGTCAAAGAGAGACTTTATGACGATTGTCGGGCACAACGGAGGCCTTTCTTGTGGAATTTGGTCGCCACCGACCCACGAACTTTCCGTGTGACCCATGGGTATCGAAGCTTTTGGAGAGACTTATTCCCAGGCCCAACGAAGGCCTTTCTAGTTGATATAGGCCCCACCCGCCGCCATAACCGTAACCTATTGGAGTATCGTCATTTGAGGTCTTTTAGGATATTCGAGCAGTTAGAAGACCTCTAAATTAAGAAAACCCAAGAAACACGAAGAAGCTGACGACAGAAGGACGTTCTATAGTAGTGTTGTAGTGACCGCATGGGTATATTTTAACATAGCAGTCAAAGGCAAAAGTAAGGTGATTGATTTGGTCAGCCTTAAAGGATTCTGTGAAGCTACGGTCAAGAGGAAAGATTCGTCTTGTTAGGTTCTTCTTCCCTTCAATAGGTTTATCCTAGCCTTTTGGGCCCAGATTCATAAACGGACGAACGGTCTCCGAAACCCCGTCGGCGATAAACCCGCTTGATACCGTCGAGGTTTCCCAAACCCTGGCTCATCGCGAGGTGTGATGGACCCGCGATAAACCCCCACATGCGTTAATGAATGTCGATTTGCCGCTGGGGGTATATCTCGGGGTTTATCGGGAGTTTACCAATAATGAATGTGGGCCCTGGATAACCTGGACAACCAATAGCTAAGAATGTATTGAGTTACAATTGAGTATTTTTGGGTAGCGACCAATCGTCCACCGAAACCTCGACGGAGAAGGCCAGGGCCCAGACTCATCATTGGTAAACCGCCGATAAACCCCGAGATATACCCCGAACGGCGCGCAAACCGAGGTTCGTGATCGTGCGACATGGTTTATCGCGAGTCTATTACACCTCGCGATGAGGCATTGTTTAGGAGACCTCGACGGTATCAAGCGGATTTATCGCCGACGGGATTTGGAAAACCGCTTGTCCGTTCGTGAATCTGGGACCAGAAGTGCTCAGAGGTTTGCAGCCAGGACCTCGGGAATCAGCCTACGCTAGGATCGATCGCACAGTTCAGGTGGAAGTGGCGCCTCTCACCAAGGGATCATGAGAAATATAGAAGCTCATTAGAATAGGTAAAGTGTTTTCCAGGGTCTCCAGAATTAGTTCTTTCCCTGGTCCTCTTCTATAGCTCAAAATCCTCAAACATATGCAACACAGCCGGTGGTAGGATCGTTCTCCAGGCACTAAATCATCATCAGTCGATGGGTGTGAGCATCGGCGGATTCTTCAGAACGTCGCTTCGAACGACGATCGTCGAAGGCCGCCGGACCATCTTTCGAAGCTCATAAATTAGCAATGTCGGCGAGTCGTTCATTACTCATATCGTTACGCGCTCGGCTCTTGGCCGCCGGACAACTGTTCCTTTGTCGCCGACCCGATGGGTGTCCTTCATAGCACTTTCGAATGAGTTCTTCGATAGGTTTTTCGATGTCGAGCAGCGGATCGGGAGCAGTTTTCGGTGGAGAATTCTTTGGCGAAATTGATACCATTGTGTTGTTGTTCATCTACGTTAGTGGTATGCGCCATGCCCTCGAACGTCAAAGAGTATCGGCTATTAATCTGATGTTGATAGACGAGTTCAGTTTGTAGGCATACTCTGAAATTGCACAAAATGTACTATTTCGACAGCATATCCCTGAGAGTGCACTAGCAGCAGAGGTAAGAGGCGCTGCTGACACCTGTATGGTCAAATGATCGATCCTAGCCCGGGCTAACCAAGCCTTCCATCCCTCCGGGGTCGGGTAAATTGGTTCCAAACTTGTCTGGGAAGGTAAAGACTATGATTTGATAAAGCGGCGGGCTCCCTGCAAGTTACTGTACCGGCCAGTCACTATGTGTCTTAGGTTCTGAGCGGAAAACGAGTGCATGGCGCGTCCTGAGGGGAATTATCAACGCCGACCCCTTTATTTTTAGCTTTATCTCTACTATATCGCTGAACTTATTGAATCGACTACTAACAGAACCATAAATTCCTGTGTAGGAGAGAGCATTTTTCTCCAAACACCACAGCTTTCTGGTGAATTATAGAAGTTATGACGATTCCCATAACATTTTTCTTTGATTTTTGTAGTTTTATGGGTTACAACTTCATGCAGGAGGAGCCAGAGTTGAGAAGATTCTCTTTCATTTCTTATTTCTATTTCTATTCCTCTTTGTCCTTCAGTTGTCCGTTCGTTTCCTGTTCAACTCGTAAACGGATCGAAATCGAATCGTGTGGCCCATTTCTTCCTCATGTTCCATATTTGTCGCAGTTTTTCCTCGTTCAACAGCAAGACCTTGAGAAATGTGCATTGGACCCGCTCTTTATGGCGCTTTTTCCCCCACCAGCGGACAAAAGCATGCAATTCGAGATCCGTGTATGTGTGTCTGTGTGTGTGAGATCGCGCCATGAACGGGTTTTTCGTCCCTCGCGATGTTGTCCTCTCGTGGTCCTGAAATAGCTGCATCATAGCTCCTGAATTGGGTGCTATGTGGGTTGGGGGGTGCAGCGTGCTGGTCTGTAATATTGCGTCGATTTTGTGCTAGTTAACATGTTAAAGAATGAGCAATTCTGAAGAGTTTACATGTCAAACATGTCAAAACCGTCCGAGTTGATCGTAAACAACGGCAAATATAACAATGATATCACGCTAAAGTCGACGTAAAGTTGCAGACCACCACCCATCACCCCCCAACCCACATAGCGCCCTGAATTGTGTTCTATAAACCTAATCATTTATTGCGTCACATAAAGTGGCTCAACAAGTACAACAAACGATCAAATAGCTACTACGTGCGAAAGGTAGGCCTAAAAACGGTGGATGAGATGAAATTATCGACTGATTAATTGATTGATTGACCCATTGATCGATTGGAATGGCATGATTTTCGGTCGGAAAGTGGTTAAATGAAACATATTTTAGGCTCTGCAATTATACGTGAAATCGTCTGTGGGCGTTGCGAAAGACAAGAGGGGCTCCTCGTTGAGTACTGTACCCCAGGATACGCCGTGCCCTCGCCTTTTCTTCAGGATTGTATGGGCGATCCTATGCTAGAGAAGGCCTTTTTATGCGATCTCGGAAAGGAAGGGGTCCTTCTCGTTGTACGTTCAGCCCTGACGCAGAAATATATTACTATACCATACCATTATCCACCAAACCCACAATTCCTCCGGATCTGGGTAAATTGGCACCAGAGTTGTCTGGGATGGTGAAGGCAATGAATTGTACAGCGGCTGGCTCCCTCAGGTTATTGTATCGGCCAAATAACCAATCCCGATTCTGAACGAAAGGCGACTGCGTGGCGCTTCCCTAGGAGACTGATCAGCAGCGACAGCTTTATCCTTATCTTTACCCTGGCTGTAGTGGAAAGGTCTTGCGTCCCTCGGAACCGTTGTCCTCCAGAAATGGCAACATCACGTTTCAGGACGGCGACGACAGCCGGGTCGCGCCATGACCTCGATCGTGAGGCGTTGAATGTTTGCTCGAAGGATGCGCATCGATGCGTTCGGGACGCGGTCATATCCTCGTCGACGGCTCTCCGGTTGAAATTCGAACAAAAGCGATCGTCGCTCGATGTCGTTACTAGGCCTCGTCCTACAACTCGTTATTTCTTCCAAAAAACACGTTAAATGGCTAAAAAAACGCCGAGAAAGTGAAACAGGCACTGGAGTCGTTGAGAGAATTTCTCCTGAGTCGGTTAAGAGAGATAGGCCTATTTTCTGTTCAAAGAGCGGTGATTTTCTTCGCAAGGCCAGCTGATGTAAGTCCAGATGGTTGAAGACCTTGTGACAGATCACCTCGACAGATTGGTTGTAATCCAAGTGATCCATAAGTTAGTGGTTCACTTAGATTACAACCACTCCGCTTGGCCAGCGTAATTTGTCTATTTCTGCGAGAAAAAAGCTGGAATGCTCCCTCCTTTTCTGAGTAATAATTGAATGATTACCAGTGGTAGGAGCCGCTTCAACCCACATGGCCGAACGATCGATCTCGTATGGGCTAACCAAGGCTTCAATCCCTACGAGGTTGGGTAAATTGGTACCATACTCGCCGCAATGTCGGAATGTCACGAACAGGAAAAATCCACTTCTAAATCATTTGATGATTGACCTTGTACGGCTCTGAAGACGAAAGCATGACGCTTCCCTAGAGGACTGATCAACGCCGTATGATCGATCTCCTTTGATGCCAGCAATTGCTCCGGGATCGGCATAGGATTCGCACCTACCAGAGGGGGTAAAGACCTGGGCTCAGATTCATGAACGGACGAGCGGTCTCCGAAACCGCGGCGAGCCGGAACCAGACGGCAGATTATGCAGATGAGAGATTACGTTTAAGAAAGGAAATTTAGGATAAGTAGACAAAGGTGGGCGCCGTTCGGGCTATATCTTGGGGTTTATCGGGGGCTTACCAATGATGAATCTGAGTCCTGGTCTTTCAGGGAGAATAAGTATTCTTGAAGCTTCTAGTACTCTTCATGAAAAACTGTGGTATGGCGTAACCGATTGGTAAGAAAAATCTGAATTGGCCCGGTACGGGGAATTCTGAAGATCCATTTTCTGGGAATTATCCAAAGGGGCATTTTTTTCTTGTTCGTGATATTCCGTCTAACAGCAACGGTAGAAGAACGTCGGAAAACCATGCTAACCCCGACCGTTATCCACGCCTGACCTATTTCTTAGGCGAGTACCAATCGCCGGAATTTATCGGTTGGTGCGGGTGATGGCAGAAGGGTCCCGTTGCTTGGTCGTTTCCCTCTCTCAGTCACTCGTCCTACACTCCACCAACACCAACCAACACACACCCGCATGGCCATTTATCCTCACACACAGCGCGATACTGTGTTGATGCTTCTTTGTTCGTCGACATATGGACTGCAGGAGTTGGCCGGCCGAGAGGATCAACGTGGAAAAAATCCCCGAACGACCATCGCCTCGCCCGACTCGCCGTAAAATGCCGAGCTAGCTGCTCGCTCGAAGAGAAAATTCACACACACAACATGTTAGCCGACCGGATACGGTAGCTGGAGCTGGGTAAAATGATAGGTAAAGTAGTCGGGCAACTTTAGGTGAAGGTTCTTTCGCTTTGGGCAGATAAGGATGTCGACCTCACTATGCAGTCCAGCTTGAATACGGCCTGTGTCAACCCAATGACAACTACAATATCACTCTTCTATTGTATAGAAACTAATGAGAAAGTGATCGGGATTGATCAGTCCTCTTAGGACGCGCCAAGCATTCGTCTTCCATTCAGAATCGCAGAATGTGGTATATACAATGACTTGAAGGGTCGGCCGTCATAGCTGTCAGTTATTTTCCCCTTCAAAGAGAGATTCCAGTTCAGGATACCATTTTGCTCTACTTCAGAGGGTTGGAAGATCATTTTTACTTAGGAGAGGATAGATCATTCGAATGTCCGGGTGGAAGTAGCGCTTGTTACCACTGCACCACATGCTCTAATTTATTCATTTGTTTATTCATTTATTATTAGAAGCTAGAAGTGGGAAGCCAGGAAGGCAAACTAAAAGTACCCTCAGAGCTGAAACCCATCACAAAAATTAGGTAAAAATGAAACTAAAGATTTACGCTGCCTCAGCGCTCAGACACGGTGCGAATTGCCAGATCTAAGAAGATTTTTTTCCGAAAGAAAGCGGGTAGATAATTACCTAACTCGACAAGCTACCGTAATTTACTCTACATTCCAAGGACTATAAGGCTGACCTAGATTTGACGTTTACCGTAAAGTATCGGTCTTTGTCCAGCTAGTGCTAGTGGGAGGCAGGTTTCGAAAGGCTGGGCCTCAACCTGCCTCGTTTTTTGTTTAAAAAAAACAACAACCTGGGTGTCCCTCCGGTTCTCGGGCGTCGTTCAACGGGGCGGCCATCACCGCCGCGCCTACGATCCTTGGTCTGGTTGAACGACGTAAATCGACGTGGGATCAGTTCAGCGGGACCTTGAAGCGGTGACGAGTTGACGATTGTCGTGTGAACACCACACGCCGTAGCGCTTCATCGTATAATCATCAGCCTCGGTAGTAATTGCAGGCGGGATGGCGAGACATGCAGCGGACAACTGTCACTGAGGACTATCTGTCACAGCCGCCGAGAAACTCTACTGGAAGAAAAGGGACGAATAGCTCTCGCTTGATCCGAGGTATGCTGCGGTTTGGCGCCACGAGCCGAAAATCTGCCCCGAAACGACTCCACAACCCTCCGTTATACAAATGAGCCGCAAAGAAGGCAGAAAAACGGGTCGCTGGGTTAAGGGATGCCAAAATTGTGATGTGGGTAAGCATAGGTCAAGCTTCTCACGTTGCTTTTAATCTCCACAAGCACACGACTTGTGACCATACCGCTATAGCAAGTAATAGCAACGAATCAATAGTATAAAAAATAATAGCTGAACAGCAAATAATGGTCCGAGACAAAAAGAAGTTGCAATGATGGTGCTAGGTTTATCGCAAAAATCGCATCTCACGCGGGAAAAAAAACTGAAACTGGAATTTCACAAAAGGAAGTGTTTCACCCAGGTATTCCAATGTCTTTTTTTCAGGTCTTACTACTATGCTCCTCGAAGGTATCGTAGCTCCCATTGAATTCTCCAATACCGTCCCCTTCTTCTTTTTCTTTTTCTCCTTCTTTTTCCTCTTCTTCTTACTTGGCGTCTCCCTCTACCACCCTCTTCTTTTCGGATTTTTGATTAGTTTCAGAACTTGCCAGGGTTGTGTATAGTCTTGGCTGCGTTGCCTTTATCTACCACGTATTTAAACTCCGAAAGCCGCTAGAAATTGTGCAACAACAGGCTGCAGCAACTAGAGTTACGAACAGCTACAGGGAAAATGCCCCGATGGACCAGGTAAAGAGAATTCCTAGTTTTTTTTTCGCTTTTATTCTTTTATGTGGAGTATACCCTTTGTTTCTAGGCAACAAAAGAGGAGCAGAGAGGAAAAGGAACTCCCGACCTTGACGGTATCATCGACGCTTCTCCCCGTGCACGTGTCATGTTCGTGAGGAAAGCGAGAGGTTTGGCACCATCATTCGCCATTTCGCCTTCCTTTTTTACTTCCTTTTTTCACTTTTTTCGGAGCCATTTGAAGTCTTGTATTTCTAACCTCCTGCATCTCTTGGCGATTGAATTCTTAGACTCGCTAGAGAGATATGCCATTTTTAGGAATAATTCCAACGAGATCAAGAAAAGGTTCATAAAATAGCTAGGCCGGCCACACACGCAGTACTCGGATAGAATTCTCGTTGGTTAAAAATTACCGTTCGCCCATCGCGCGTCACTGATTTCGCAACGAAAATTAGCCGCTCGGGTTCACCTCGCACCGCTACCACTGACTCCCCTGCTTCGAATAATTGTCACCTGTACCTGCACTGCAAATGCCTTTCCATGCGACAATATGCTCGAGAAAGATCAATTTAATACCCCTTAGCCGGGCGAGTTTCTAGCTTTTCGTCTGAATTTACACCACATTTCGCTCGCTCTTTTCAAATTGAGCAGCTGCCACCTATTCTTTTATTCCTATATTCGACGAAAAATGTGCTGCTGAGTGGCTGTTCCTGTAACTGAACCGCGTGCGCACACGCTTCGCGTGACAGCAGCTTTGACTATCACTTTTCTTGCTAGTAGGCAGTATCATTCTACTGGTGATTTTCTTGCGTTGATGGCTGCCGTAATTTGGTGGGACCCATTTCTTGGTTTGTTGCGTTCTATGTATATTACCCTTGCATCTTCATCCTTCTATGTTTCTGCCTGGAAGAGGGCGAAAGTGGAACTGAGTTGTTGTAAACTAACCCATGCCTGCACGTGAAGGACCACTGTTCTTTTGATTTTCAGGTCACTGAGCACCAGCCTAGCCTGGCAGGCTACTGTACAGCCGAAAGCGCGTCTAACATGTCTCTATGGTTTTGAAAGGGAATCGATTTCATAGCGTATTCCACGAAATATTTTTATCTTCTTATTACGCCGTTAACTATAATAGCATAGAGCACTACACAAGCAGACACCACCGTGAATAGGAGAAATCGAGAAATTGATTTGCCTGAACCCTTTCACCGCAGGTTACTCCTATGAAAAGGAGGGGCTTGACTTAGTTTCAAATGTCTTAGTCAATATCGTAGTCCGAATCGTCGTTGTTTGTTTCGGGTTTTTCTGGGGGTTCCTCATTCTTTTCGATTCTGGGGGTTCCAATATATTTTTTATCAAATTGGGCAGTTGTCACCCATATTTGACAAAAAATGGGTTGTTGGTTGGTTGCTGTTGCAGCTGAGCCGCGTGCGCACACGCTTCGCGTGACAGCAGCTTTGACCACCGCTCTCGCTGAGATTAGGCAGTATCATTCTACTGTTGATATTCTTGCGTTGTTGATTAGCGTAAGTTGTTTGGCGCCACCTATAATATTCTAAAAGCAGAGAATACTACACAAGCAGACAAAACCATGATTAGTATAAAAAATCGAAAATTGATTTGCCTGGACCTTTTCAGCATCAGTTACCCCTATGAATAGGAAGAACTTGAATTAACTCCAGAGGTCTTGGTCGCTGTCGTAGTCCAAATCGTCGTCGTTTGTTTCGGGTTCTTGTGGGGGTTCCAATATTTTTTCCAATTGAGCAGTTGTCACCCATATTTGACACGCTTCGCGTGACAGCAGCTTTGTCTATTTGACGCAAAATTAATTTCGGTCCAAGCATTCTGAGTTGACATCCAAGCATACTGTCAGGTAGGAGATTATCCGCCCTATCAAAAGCATACGTTACTGTCTCTCTAGCTTGTGTAGCCGATTTTTTCCATGGCTTCATTCGAACATGAACCGACGCGATTTTCGAGTGTTCATGCTTTATGAATATAAATTTGGACATCCTGCGGCAGACGCGGCACGTAACCTTAGCAGGGCTTTTGGGACGGATTGTCCTTGCGAACGGACAGTGCAGCTTTGGTTTAAAAAATTTGCTTCTGGCGATTTTGATCTCGAAGGAAAAGCTGGTCGTGGTCGCAAGTGGTCCCTTGGTGAAGAGGTTTTAGGACAGCCGTTGAAGCAAATCCTGAGACCAATACTCGTAAGCTAGCAGAAGACCTGGGTGTACATGCTCCACAGTTGGAAGACATTTGGAACAAATCGGCAAGGGGAAAGAGATCAAAATGGATTCCTTTTGAATTGGCCGATGAGCAGCGTCTTACGCGTTTTGACATCTGTTTGAATCCCCTAATTCGTTATAAAAATAAACCGTTTGTCAACCGTTTTATAGCTGTAGATGAAAAATGGGATCTTTATGATAATATTAAACGACTATTTGCTTGGGTTGATAAGGGCGACCCACCAAAACCTTTTCTTGAAACGAAACTTCATCCTAAAAAGGTTATGATTACTTTGTGGTGGTTTAGTAAAGGACTTATCCAGCATAGCTTCATGCCACCTGGTGGTTCAGTTACCACAGAGTCATAGTGTTGTGATTCAGACGAAATAAACCCGTAATTGCAAAAAATTGTTTCCGACACTAGCGAACAGAAGCGGTGCGATCCTATTGCAGGACAACGCAAGAGCACACACCGCGAAGATCACCCGGCAAAAATTGACCCAGTTAGGCATTAAAGTTCTGTCTCATCCTACTTATTCTGCTGACCCTTCGCCAACAGACTATCACTTTTTACAAGCATTTGATTCTTATTTGCGTCAGAAAAAATTTGCTGATTTGACCGATGTTGAAATTGCCTTTCCTGCTTTCGTTAATTCCCGTGATCCTAGTTTCCTCTCTAAAGGTTTGAATTTATTGCCGCTTCATTGTCAGAGGTGTGTAGATGCTGATTGTTTTTACTTTGATTTATAAAGTTGCGTTTGAGCCGAGCTATTGCGGTTTAAACTGAGCGGTGCATTTCCGAAATTAATTTTGCGACAGCCTAATACGTTCGCTCACCCCCAGCGTAACTCGTCCATTCAGTATCAGACACCGTGGGGCCAGACACGTTTGTACGAGTTATCATGGTGACGCTGGCGTGGTGAACTCGTACAAACGTGTCTGGTCCCACGGTGTCTGATACTGAATGGACGAGTTACGCTGGGGGGTGAGCGAACAAGGGCCTATCGCTTTCCTTGATAGCAGGCACTATCATTCTACTGTTGATTTTCTTGCGTTGCTGGTGACCGTAAGTTGTTTGGCTGATCTTTTCCGACGGTTCAGTGTGCGGTGTGGTTCTGCTCGAGTGATCTCAATTCAGATGCGGTCGATTCTCGTCGCGTCCGATCAGCCGGCGTCTGACCCGCTTCGTACAATGTGACCAGCGGCGGCCCGGATATGCACTGTCGACGGCGATAACCACACCGCCTCGATCATTCTCTGCTCCATTCCATGGTATTATCCGCTACCGATTTTACCGCTGTAAGTGGAACTCGATAAGTAGATTACCTTCCACAAATTCAACCGCTTTCCTGCGCTGCGAATACGATATTATTTATTTATTCAATTATTTATTTTTTATTTACACCTATCATACATAGACGTGTTTCAAAAAACAAATGTCTCATTTAAAGGCTGTAAGTGGAACTCGACAAGTAGATTAGCGCCCACGAATCCAACCCCTTTCCTTCTCTGCGCATGCAATGTTATTTATTTTTTTATTCATTTATTTACGCCTATTATGGACTTATCTGAGAAAACAAATTTTTCAAAACAAACAGAGCGATTCTAGACGAGAAACACATGGTATAAAAATACTACTAACCACACATGAAATTTGGGGAAATTATTTTACCACCACACAGACCAAGATTACTATATGCTTAGTAACTGATCATCATTAATTTATGATTGTCAACAACACTTTCTCATACGTAGTCGAGACTTGGGAATTTCCCAGCTCCTGTTAACTTTATATTGATATCAGTGCTTACATCCTTTTCATCTGGAAACTGTTTCTTCATCTTTCTCTATCGTGAGCGTCCTTCACTTCCTCTTTTTGTGTACTCTGTAAAAATTTCGACTTGAATGAAGAAATATGACATTTCAATGACAATCCACTCAGGCGTACCCACAGGGACCGTAAGATGAGATCGACCTTGTTAACTAGTCCCTCCGAAAAAAGTCAATAAATGCTCATCTCGCGTTTTTAGAATTTCCTAGTAAAAAAATATGTCATAAAATTCTCCTTTCTAGTTGAATTTCTTTTATGAAATAATGTATTTCGAAGAAAATTCCAATGAAACAGAAATGACGGATTGATCTGCCGTCAACGGGGCTTTGGTAAATAGCGACGGAGTTGCACACCAAGTTTTTATCTCAAATGTTTCCAAAACCCTCGAAAAACTCTCAAAATATATAACTCTCAAAAATGTAATTTCTGTTATTTTACATTTTTATATATAGATTGTAAAAGGCAGGATGTTGCCAATGGATATTATCAATGGATATTTATTAAATTATCGATTACCGTAACCCGATAGCTACCGTAACTTCAAATTAGGGTCGAGAAACAGCGATTTTTATGGTAAAAGTAATTAAAAAATATTAGAACGTTCTCGAAATATTCCATAAGTAATTCAAACTTTCAAACATTCTGATAACAAATTTAAGCAGTAGTCACATCTATAATAGATATGGATCTGGATGCTAAGCTCAAGTACGATAGAGTGGCTCTATCGGCAACTTTTTTCTTAGACTTTTTAGCCAATCCAGTCTTCTAACCGGGAACCACTTGAGGTAACATTTACTCTGTTCGTGGCCAATCCGCACTTGGTCAACCCAGACGACATCCGAGGCTCGTTGGCACTAATCACAGTCATTTTCGAACTTTTTCTATTCATTCGACGAAGATCACCACCTTCGAAAGGCATTGTCCGGAGTGAAAATGTAGGCTAACCGAGGCGCCTGGGTATTTTTTTCCATCCCGTGCCGTTGTTGTTGTTGTAGGGCCGTACCGGACTCTCATCAAGAGACGGACAGATGACGGTCGGATACCGACGAATGAGGCTTTGTCTCCTCTGGGTTGAGGTTGAGGTTTCAGGGTTGGTGTTGGAGTGGAGGACTGGCGGCCTCGACGGCATCGCAACTCGAGCATGTAATGCACACCCACGGCCGAACTGGGTTAGGTCCCTAATGAGCCTTTCTTCCTCATTCAGTGGCCAGGTATGTACCATACCTCACTCTCAACTTGTCGCTGAACCCTCTGTCATCCACCGGTCTGGTCTCGACGACACTCCTTCATCAGCTCTCCTCTTGCTATCTTTTTAGTCGATCTCAACGATTCAGAATAGAGAACGGGAGCATGGCGCATTCTCTAAAGGCAGATTAACCTCTTTATTTTTTTACAGTTCATCCTGCTGTGGTAAATCCGTTACGGTATTTCTCTTTACAACATATATATGAGATTTTTCAAAAAAAATTCTATAACTCACACTGAGACTCATTTTTATACATGCAGCTCTGTTCTGACCTTCTCCAATCGATTCTCCGGGGTTGGGTCAATTCGTACAAGACTTATCAGGGAAGGTAGAGACTGATTTAGTATAGCGGCCCCCACAAGTAATTGTATAGGCCAAATACACATTCAAATTGCCTAGACGATTCTGACTGGGAAACAGGAGCGCATCGCTTCTTCAAAGGACTGGGTAACGCCGACCTCTTTACCGTTTACCGTTTGCTCTCGCTCACGTGTCTCCGTTACGGTATTTCTCTTTCCGGCGACAAGTCAGGTATTATATCGGTTCTCATACGCTTTATTTACCTCAGTGAAATAGACATCAAACATTCCCTGGTCTTGGTGAACTTTCCGAAACAAATTCGCTTAATATCTAGGGGACAACTTTTCCGGACTTCCGTATATACTGCGGGTTAGCTCTTCCAGGAATATCCATTTTCAGGAGCTTAAATTCATTAAAACATCCGTAGAACCCCTACAAGTCTAGAAATTCGGCTCCTGGGTAACTGATACCTCGATGAGAGCTAACGATTTGTGCGGTAACGGTTAGGTCACGAGATTGGACGAAAATTGTAGGCATCCCACACCCCGTCCATCCAGGTATGTTCGTGGACTTGTGGTTTTGGCAAGCACAAATCCCTGAACAGCAAGACGTACTTCCTGTCGGGTTTACTGGTAAATGGGATGCCCGAAACTCATCCTCACTCAGCGGATTACCCATGACCAATTGCACCACCGGTATCGGGTCGGATCGGCTGGTACAGAAGCCGATTTGTTTTCGATGGTGTTGGCTCGTCGACGTTCCACCAGTTGAGGGTCATGATCGGATCGGGGTCACTGTCCTCCATATTCATTTCGTCGTGCGGCACAACCCGTGTCCGTGATGATCAGCACTTACTCACCGGATACGACCGTGCGGACGATGAGGTAATGGTGGGTTCGACGGCCGCATACGTACACTCCTGATACGGTAATCACCGACTAATCCAGTCGGGACGCGCCGGTTGTTCGGCGGTCAGTTCGTCGGGCGGCCGGCTGATCGCCGGCTCGACCGAGTGACACCGCCGTCGGCGAACGGTAATGGGCCTTTGTCTGTCTGTGTCCCGTTGGAGCGGACGGGGCTAGATGAGCGGCAGGAAAACGCGCTGGCTCCGAGCCATCATCACAGCCCGTCGATCTCACAAAGTGAGGAGGGCTGGCCGAAGTTTACAGTCGTGTGCATCAGCTTACCCATGTGGTGCGCGATGCCCATTGAACTCCTCCTTTGCCCTCATCTGCTGTTCCTTCTTGTCTTCAATAATCGTATTTGGGTCAATAGATACAGCTGTGAGTTCTAACTATGCATAGGGTAAGCGTCTCGTATGTGACGACAGGTTTACGTTCTACGCGATAGAAGCTAACACTGAGCCATTAGCCTCTCAGCTGACACCTTCAATAGAAACTAGAATTCTCTCCCAGTGCATGGCGCAATCTCTTACTTTGTAAACTGGAGAAGTCTAATCAACGGAAAACAGCTCAATGCTCTGAAATATGTCTGGTAAATGTCAACGTAATGCTTACCTACCGGAACTCGTCAGCTATGGTTGAATTGGACGTGGTAAAGTGCTCGAAAGATCAATTCCCGCCCAGGACCACCATACCTTCCATTCATCCAAGGCCGGTGGATTTTTTACCGAGGGAAACTGTAGCTACTGGCACTAACAGACCACTGTGAACTACATGTACTGTAAATACGCTTCCGACATGCATCTATGTACGATTCTGACCTCGAAAACGAGTGCATGGCGCGTTCCAAGAGGCTGATCAGGGGTAACACGAATGAACCCGATTACATACATGTAACCGGCTACTGTAACCTTATGGGTGGTCCGTAAGCCAAAAAATACCTGGTAGAAGGTCTAACGGCGCAGAGTGCTAAAACTAAGCATCTCTCCGATTTTTTGAATTTTCTCACTTCAATCGCTGTTTAGGGCTCGTGTGGTGTAGTGGTAATAGGCGCAACTGATACCCGCACGGTCGAGCGATCGAACCTCGTCATTGATAGCCAATCCGTCCATTCCTCCGTGGTTGGGTAAAGAGGTACTAGACTTGTCTTTGGGAAGGTAAAGACACCGACTTGGTATAGCGGCTAACCCCTGCAAGTCATTGCATAGGTCAAATACGCATTCACCGTGCCTCTACGATTCTGAATGGAACACGAATGCGATAGCGCGCATTTAGCGGACTGATCAATGCCGACACCTTTACCTTTACTTTTATCTTTACTTTTAATCGATATTTAATCGAGTTTATCTAATAGTACGTGAGTTGGCACTGCAACTGTGAGCCGAATGGAAGTGGAGGTGTTGCTATTTCAACACATCGACGGGGTTTTAAGCGAATGTGACAGCAGCTGCTTTTGCCCGTCATCGAGGTCATTCCGGCCGGCTACCGTAGTCTCGGTGGGTCTCGGTGGCGCGTGCGAGATGTTATCAACGTTTGCCTAACCTTGTCACATCGTCGCGCCAGCCACCGGACAGGCTAATTGTCAACGAGTGTCGTTGACGTCCGGCGGCCTGTGGCCCCGGTGTGAGCAGCACAATGGCAACATTCTCGCCAAATCGTCGTCACTCGTCGATAACCATCGGGTGGTTCGAATTATGAAATTCTAAGCGTGCTGCTTACGGAAGGACTGAAAGTGAACAGCTGCCGATGTTGACCCGCTAATGATGCGCCATGCGAATTTTTTCCTTCGAAGAACGAGTGATTTCAAACCAAGAGCTCTACGTCTTGCAGAGCTATTCGGGATAGATCGGTAGCCGGATCTTCTAGATCTAATATATAATTTCCTAGTGAAGCTGTCCTGGACTCGCTCGAGAACGTTAATGTCCTTTACTTTGGCTGGACAGAACAGCGGGGTTCCGTACTCCAGAACAGGGCGCACGTAAGTCTTGTACGCTCTGAGAAATATATGCTCGTCACTGGTGCTAAGACACCTAAAGAGATTGCATACTTTCCGCAGTGCTTTATCCGCTATTTCCTTACAATGCTTACCAAAATCCAAGTTTTCTGTGATATTAAATCCAAGATCCTTCACCTCTGCCACTTCATCGAGCTGACGCCCTTCGATAACATAAGGCGAACGTCCATTGCTTTTTCCCAGATGCAAAACTTTGGTCTTACTATATGATAACGGAAGTTGATGTAAACGCGCCCATTCGACAACCTTTGTTATGGCGTCTTGAACCCTACCAGCATGAACCGAATCGGGCACCGCGCTGAAAATTTTGAGATCATCGGCAAAGGCCAAACATGACACTCCCAAAGTTTTGACGAGCGCAGGGATTTCTCTCGTGTAAATATTGAAAAGAATAGGAGAAAGAACTGACCCTTGTGGTACACCGCTACTTATGGCCTTAGTCATAGAAAGGTGACCGTTATAGAAAACTTTAAATACCCGACCGCTAATGAAATTTTGAATCCACTGCACGATTTTTGGATGAATACCCATGTTCTTAAGCTGTGTAAACAGTTCCTTGTGTGGTACTTTATCGAAAGCCTTTTCAAAGTCAAAATAAATTATGTCCACGCCAGTGCCTGATTCAAGGAGATTGGTCCACTCATTGAATGCTACAAGCATTTGAGTTGTAGTAGACCCGCCCTTCCGGAAGCCAAATTGCTCAGGTGGGATAATTGAATTGTTTTCTAGGTGAGCAACTATAGCTTTTTTCAACAACTTTATTCGTCCTCCGTTCGGAATCGTAGAAGCATAGTGAATGCGTATTTTACCTATACAGTGACTTGTAGGGGTCAGCCGCTACACCGAGTCAGTGTCCTTACCCTCCCAGAGAAGTCTGGTACCAATTTATTTATTTATTTATTTATTTATTTATTTGTCGTGCACTTGACGTGCGCCTTCAAATAACAAGAACGATGAGCAATGAACAACCGGGAATGCAAACTAAAACAAAATCTAAAAACGAGAATATGAACCTAGTACACCAGAATTGACAAACGTGATGTGATTGAAACTCGTCATCTATCACTGATCAGAACCTAGCTAACTAATGTCGCCTAACTGTACTAATTCACTTACAAGTTGTAGGTTAAAGTCACTTCCATCGCAGAAAGGCATTGCTAGCTTGTTCGAGACATTGTTTGTTGTTTACCCGACCCGGAGGAATGGAACGCTTGGTGAGTCTGACGAGGATCGATCGCTCGACCGTCCGGGTAATAGCAGCGATTCTTACCCCACTCTAGCCCGAAAACAAAACAAATAAAAAACTTGTTTGTTTGTTTGTTTATTACATGGGCATGCCATGTGAACTTGACAAAACACAAACACGAAAAGAATCGGCAACAGCAAACAACGAACTGTAGCGAAATCTTCTAAGCACCTTCAAAGATATTCATAAAAATAATAAAAAACTAATTCCAATGGAAACAGCGAAAAGCTCATAAACCGGATATACTATGTTCTTTTGCGGAACGATACCAGAAGGTGGTTAAATTTTCTTTTTAGCCCAGCGCTTCGAGCTTTCCATTGTCTTTTGGGAATTGGGTGACCATCGTTAGAGCTGCTCGACGTGTATAAATCGGGTACATGGCGTATACGTGAAGTTTATTTATCCTTCTCGTGGATCAGCTGAGGTGGAATCTCAGCCGCTTTTGTAAACTCTCAATGCTATCGGTTTTTTTTCAATTTTTGCTAGATTTTCCGCTTTCATAAGAGAAGCTGCCCGACCTTCGCCGTTTCTTTTTTCGAGTGGACGTTCTGACGATTCACTAGATTTGGCGAATCGGCTCATTGTCCACTTCAGTCCGTGTCCACTTCAATGGTGCTAGTTCTCTTCTTCTTTTCTTTTCTCACTTCTTCTTTTCACTCCTTTTCCATCGTGTCGACCGTGACCGACGCACGAGTCGAGCCGGACTTCCGACGATCTATTTCCGCCACGATGACCACCATCACCACCACCACTTATGCTGGCTATACTGGTGTTTTCTATGGGACTGATTCAGTTTATACCGCCGATCGGCCAGTTGGACGGGCTTTTTTCACCTGGTGGTAGGTGATGTGGACGGTCTGGTGCCAGCACGGTGCCGGTGGCTAGATGACGGCTGGGAGATGAAGCAGAACCTGACCCAGTCCACCGGTCAGCTAGAGCGGTGAATGACCGATACCCAGGTGTCCCCAGGTGAAAAAAGTAGCCCTCAAGGATGAACCACTTTTCTCCATAGAACAATGGCGTGAAGAACTCCTAAAAGGTGTTGCGATTAAACCCTAGGAACACATTATCCCGTCGCGGTTATCTATCTTACCCTTATGAGCAGATACTCCAGAATTCACTGGTCTACGGAAAGTCTACGGTAGCTAAAGCTGGGTAAAAGGTGTATCCGAAGCGGTTGGACTTCAAGAAAATTTTGACTTCTAAAAGAAGATCCTTTCGCCTCGAAGGAGTGGCCAGATAACGAGGTCGACCTCATTATGCAGTCCACCTTAATTACGGCCCGTGGCTAAGCGTAACTCAGTCGCAATCATAACTTTACTCTTCTGGGGTATAGAAGCGAGGGGTGAAGTGGTCAAAGTTGACCACTTCTCTAAGGATGCGCCATGTACTCGTTTTCCATCCAGAATCGTAGAGGCGCGGTGACTGGCCTGTACAATGACCTGACTCCCAGAGAGATCTTGTAACAATTTGCCCAACCCATGAAAGATGAAACATATGGTCAGCCTGGGCTAGGATCGTTCGCTTGACCATATGGGTAACTCAGTTATTTTACCACGTTACCACGCTCCCGCGTGGTACAGTGGTAAGAGGCACTGCTGACACCCGCAAGGTCGAGCGATCGATCCCGGCCCGGGCTAACCAAGCCTTCCATCCCTCCGGGGTCGGGTAAATTGGTACCAGACTTGTCTGGGAAGGTAAAGACACTGACCTGGTATAGCGGCTGGCCCCCGCAGGTCACTGTATAGGCCAAACACGCATTCACCAAGCCTCTACGATTCAGAATTGAACACGAATGCGGCGGCGCGTCCTCAGGGGGCTGATCAACGCCGGCACCTTTACCTTTACCTTTTTTTTACCACGCTCATTTTATACCTAGGGGAAGATCCATGAGAGTCGAGCAGCTACTGAACAGATTTTCGACCTTGAGCCGATTGGTGATCTTCGGCTTTCCATAGAATTTCTACTTTTATTACCTAATTCGCCATGCAATAGGTAATAAAAGAAGAAAAACATTAATCAAGCGCCGGTACAGTGGTAAGAGGCGTAGTACAGTGGTACGAGGCGCTACTAACACCCGCACGGTCGAACGATCAATCCCGGCTCGGGCTAACCAAGCCCTTCCATCCTTGCGTGTTCGTGTAAATTGGTACCACACTTGTCTGGGAAGGTAGCGACGCTGTTTTGGTATAGTAGCCGGCACCGCAAGTCATTGTTTTGGCCAGGTACGCATTTACCATTCCTCTTCGGTTCTGGATGGAAGATGGAGGCATGGCGCGTTCTTGGGCATACTTATCGACTGCGACTCCTCAACTTCACTTTACTACTCCCCCAAACGCCGTTTCATCACCAAGGTAAAGGTTAAAGGTAAAGTGATCGACATTGATACGTCGCTAAGGACACGCGCTCCGCCGAGAATCGTTGACACCTTGTCACGGATGTAGTTCTCCTAATGGTTTCGTAGCTCCTCCTGATAAGTATCTCTTGGTAGAGGTGAACTGCCAACATATTGACTAAGGTATTAAATTATAGGATCGAGCGATTGAATCCGATTTGCGCTAACCAAGGCTCTCATCCCTGCGGGGTCGGGTAAGTTGATATCAGACTTTTCTGGGAAGGTAGAAACACTGACCTGGTATAGCGGCTGACCCTTGCAAGTGATTGTATAGGCCAAATACATCAACTTGCATCTACGATTCTGACTGGGAGACGAGAGCACGACGCTTCCTCAGGAGACTGGCTAAAGGAGACCTTTTTACCGCTTACCGTTTGCTCTCGCTCTAGTGTCTCCGTCACGGTGATTCTCCTTACGGCGATATGTCGGGAATTATATCGGTTTTCATACGCTTGCTTTACCTTTACCCAACTCCGGAATTCTGATAGGCTGGGCTAACCCTTGGTTATCAAACTTCTCATCCCTTCGGGGGCGGGTAAAACCTCTACGGTTCTGAATTGAACACGAATGCGGCGGTACTTCTTTACGGGACTGATCAACGCCGAGACATTTGCCTTTTGACCTTTTTTCCAAGGGCTCGCGTGGTACAGTGGCAAGAGGTGCTGTTGTCACCAGCACGGTCGAGCGATCGATCCCGGCCCGGCCTACCAAACCTTCCATCCCTCCGTTGGGACAAGACTTGTCTGGGAAGGTAAAGACACTGACCTGGTATAGCGGCTGGCCCCCGCAGGTCATTGTGTAGGCCAAATACGCATTTACTATGCCTCTACGACTTGAATGGAACACGAATGCGGCGGCGCGTCCTCAGCGGACTGATCAACGCCGGCACCTTTACCTTTACCTTTTACCTTACCTTTTTTACCATAAGTCAGCATGTTGATCAGATCGCCATTACCGCCGTCTCACCCAGCACTGGCCGGATGGTGGTCGATATATCCTCGTCATCGGTTACTAAGTGTTCTCGGGCAGAGTAGCAGCAGTAGCAGCCGGCCCAGAAGCAGCAGCAGAAATCATGACGATCCGCCATTAAACCAATTCTCGCCCTCATAGAATCCGCGTTTTTGTCGGCCAACTCGCCTGACCTACTTCATCGGCGGTCGTCGGGACAGGCAGACGAACAGACCGAACACACACACACCCACGACAACGACATTCACACTCCATTCATCCCGGGATCGTTGTCAATTTGACACACAATCGACACCTCTCAAATCCCCCCACCCGTTCCTTTTGAGAAACCGTCCTTTTTTAATAGGGTGAGCCAATAGTTCGTGTGCATTTCAGATTCTCACTTTCTTTTCATAACTAAAGAAGATCAAATAAATGACGGATAAGGTTATCATGGCTAAGCACAATTATTTACCGGATCGTTGGCTATGAATTGTGCTTGACATTGATGACCTTATTTGTCGTTCATTTGTTTTTTCTCGAATTATGAATAAAGGATGCCGGAATCTGAAATGCACATAAACTTTTGGGTCACCCTAAGGAATGAAATTGACCACATTTAGTGAAAGCCTCTTTTTACTCTAACTCGCTCCTTCTTTTTCCCTTCTCCATTTCCTTTCTATTTAAATTTTTCTTTCTTTTTGCTCTTTCTTTCTTTATCTTCTTTCTTTTTGTTTTTTGTTTTTGTCCATCGATGTTTCACCTACAATTCCAAGCGAAGCCCAAGTCATAGCGTGTCCTATGGAGATCACCCAACGTCTTACCGTCGACTAAAACTTTTTTTATTGTTTTCCTTGATGAGTGGAGAGCAAGCAGTTCAAGTAGCGAAAGAAATTTATTCCAACAGAATCGATTACTATTATTATTGTTCAATTTTATCAATTTCATTTCCTCACTCGTAATATATGTATTTTCCAAGTTATTTTCAATCTCTTCTATGAAGCTGAGGGCGCGCGTGGTATCTACAGGCGCTACCGACACCCGCATGGTCGAGCGATCGATCCTCACCCAAGCCAACCAAGTCTCCCTCTGTGGTTGGGTAAATAGGTACCAGACTTGTATGGGAAGGTAAAGATACCGAATTGGTATAACGGCTAGCTCGCGCAAGTAATTGTGCAGCCCAAGTTCGCATTAGCCGTGACCCTACGATTGCGAATGAAACACAGATGCGTGGCGCATCATCGGCCCACTGATCGACACCTATGTACGTTCCTTGTCCTCTATTTTTCAAGTCAGGTCGCTAATTTGTTGAGATGTTGAGCTTTCTAAGTTTTTTCGTAATTAATGGCCACTTTGATCTATTACGCAGAAAATCTTGTTTTGTGAGCAATCTGGTCGAAAAATGCGCGTTTGTTTCGTTTTTCATTCAAATGAGAATATTTCTGAGATCAGATCGCCAAAACGGCTACGTTCTTGACCGGGGCACAGGAAACACGTAGAAATTCTGTGGAAAATAGAATGAGCTAGACCGAAATGTCGCGGGGTTGGTTCGTAGCTGATCAAACCACGGTCACTTATCTTAATATCGACGTAGAGAGGCTGCTTTTTGAGAGAAATTTTTCTTTATCACAAGCGTCACGCAAACCTTGGATAAATTGTGAATCCGATCTCATTCACTTGTGTGACAATGGAACATTTGTTTTTACGAAGAAGCTTGGATTCACTGAAAAAACCTGTCATTTTGATCAAAGCTACAGCTACCGTAGTACTGCTGTCCAGCTGTGGTATCGGTAGAGGGGGCAAGATGGTGAGGTATTCGGCGTATAAGCGTTCATTCATACTCGGCAGCAAAGCAGCGCTGCATGAGAGTGGGTCTAACACCTCGCTGGCGCAGTGGAGACCTCAAACTACATACAAGTATCGACGAATAAACCCTATGCAAACGCCAGAGCGTTGATGAATCGGGGTTTGGTTTTGATTCGGGGTATCCGAATCCTTGTCGGACTAATTAGCTGTGATAGCCCTGAATTAACTCTGAGTGAGCCACGCTGTGCATGTTGATGAATAATGGTTTGACCGCTGTCTCAGGTATATTTCGGGGTTTACTTCTGGTAGATCTTTCGGGAATAAGCCCTCGAATTCCTAGTTTCTCTGCGTGACAGTACCCAACCACGGTGAGAGTCATTTTATCCCTAGAACGTCGCCAAGGGCTCTCGGCGCTTACTGCTATGATGATTCCTCTGCGTCTCTGCGCCGCACTGCATTGCTGCCGACTATGAATCGCCTCTAAGACACTATTTTTTATTCGTGCCAGATCCTGCTTTTCTCAATGAGTTCCTCATTTTAGGTTTTTCTAATGACACCCCTTCATCAGCGATTATCTTTGCCATTGTTCTAATGGCAAACTAGTCGGGGCCAAAGCTTGCAGCGCGGCTTCCTTGTGTTGCTAGCCGCCCGCTGGAGATGATTCGTTCGGATAAGTTTGGGAATTTCCGGCTTTTCACCGACCGACTGGCCTCTCCTCGGCCTCACCCAGCATCTCGTCGCCCACACATCGTCGTAGTCGCCGTCTCTGTCTGTATCTATACAGTCCAGACTGCTGTGGAGTAGCTATGCGACACCTTGAGGCGGCCACGGCGGCCGCCAAACGCTAATTGAAACTCGATGCATGGCGCGACACACGACGATAAGCGCTCGCGCGTACTCGTTGCATAACGCGATCTCTTAGCCGATCTCTACAGACAATGGCACCTCGAGAAGATCATCTCCGCCGACGACGGCTAGCCGGCTATTATCGTTGATTGATTTATACCGTGATTCTTTTTCATGAGCGGAACCCTGTTCAAGCTACTTGGTGGTTAGAAATTTACCCGTTTTTGTAGACCATTCGAAAAGAAATAAAATGCCAAACAATAAAGTTATATTCGTTTCACCGGGTTTGGCTACTAGAATGCATAAGTGGCATTACTGACACCCGCCCGGTCGGGGGATCGATCCCGGCCCAGGCTTTCAACCCTCCGGATGGGATAAATTGTTATCAGACGTGTATAGGAAGGTAAACATACTGACTTGGTGCAGCGCCTGGCTCCTGAAAGTCACTGTTTAAGGCAAATACCCCTTCACTACACCTCTACGATTTTGAGTTCAAGGCGAGCGCATGGCGCGTCCCTAATAGGCTCATCAACGCTGGCACCCCTACCTTTACCTTTTGATTATTAACTACATCTGGAACATCCGTCTGCTCCCACAGAATTTTTGAGATACGGAAGAGGCAGAAGAAACCTCCCCCCAAGATCGCCAGAAAGACTATTGGCAGTTAACTCCTACCCAGAGGTAATTATGAGGGGGAACTACGTAACCGTAACCGAGCACTACATCGGTCGCAAGGTGTCTACGATTCTCGATGGGCACGAATGCATGGCGCGTCCTTCGGAGCGTGTCATACCCATCACTTTACCTTTATTTTTACCTTTATGATCAAGTAGTGTTGGGAAGAGTAGCATAAAGGTTAAGTTAAAGGATCGGTGTTGATAAGTATCCCTAAGGACGCGCCATGCCTCCGTCTTCTATTCGGAATCGTAGAGGCATGATGAATGCATTCTTGGCCTATACAATGACTTGCGGAAGCTGGCCGCTATATCATGTCAGTGTCTTTACCTTCAGACAAGTCTGCTACCAATTTACCTGACCCCGGAGAAATGGAAAGCTTGGTTAGCTCGGGCGAGGATCGATCGCTCGACCGTGCAGGTGTCAGAAGCGTCTCTAACCATTGTACCACGCGCCACCAAGAACGGTACCAGTAAAGATAAGTGAGTGACTTGATGTTTGATATTTATTACACGCGCAAGGCATGTGGTGCGTAAAAAACAGTGGTACAAAACACACACAACCAACGCTGTTAGTGCTAAAACGTAAGTGATACAATAGAATAAAATCCTAACGTGATTAACAGAAGAGAATTAAGTTACATATAACCGCAGTAGAGGGAGAGGCAAGAGATGTAAAAAGTAAAGATAAGTGGATGCTGAGAAAGAGAAGAAGAAGCACCAGGAAATAGTTGATAATTAACCCGAAAGGTATCTCTTAACAGTAGAATTGAATTTGCCAAGTGTATTAGGTATCTGGACTGATTTGCTCAATCTTAGGAATTCCATCCCCGCTCTGTAAGCAAACGAACCGCTTCATATAGAATTTCTTGGGCATCGAATACTAAGTTTATACCTCCAACCATGCGTAGTGGAGTTAGTAAGAGAGAAAAAGTCAGCACAATTGAGACCAAGTAATCCGAACGAGATCCTGTACACCATTATGAGATTATTCTTCTTCCTTCTTGTGGGCAACTTAGTTGACAACTCGTCTCTTGTAGGTGTCGGCCGACGTTGGTCCCCGAGGCGCTGTGGACGAAGAAGCCAGATCGGCGCCAACACCGCCACCACCACCACCCCACCGGCTGCGGTGTGTTGTGCTTCGCTCTTCTCATGGTCACTTCGGTGACGAGTGGTGCCCAGTTGCGCAATGCTTTTGCGTGCGAGATACATGCGTCGTGTCCGCCGTCGTCGCATCATATCCAGTTCTTCCAACCTGCACCACCACCCCCGATCTCCTGTCCCCACCCCCAACTCCTCCACCGTCCCAACAGGCACTAAGCTGCACGCCGACCCTCTCGGCTGCAGCCGGCAAGTCGGCTGAGGTCGACATAGGTAACGGTAAAAATATCGGCGTTGATCAGTCCCCGAGATACGCGCCATGCCTTCGTCTTCCATTCTGAATTGTAAAGGACCTTTGAGAGCGTATTTTGTCCACACAATAATTCACGGTGGTCTGTCACTGTTCAAGCCAGTGTCTTTACCTTCCCAGACAAGCCTGGTAACAATTTACCTGACCCCGGAGATATGGAAGGCTTGGTTAGCCTGCGAGAGAATCGATCACTCGATCGCGAAAATGGTACTAGTGCTTCTTACAACTATACCTCTAAAAGTAAAGAATTGCTCCAGTTTTACAGTATGATACCGGTCCAATCTGGAGTGCATGTGGTGAAGTGGTTAACAGCGTTTCTTCACTCATGCGGTCAAGCGATGGATCCTCACTCCGGGCAACGAACCCCTCCACCATACTGCGTTCGGGTAATTTAATACTCCCGCATGACATAGTATCGGTCAGAAGTGCATTTATCTTTCTTCTACAATTCAGGGCGGGTATCGAATGTGGCGCATTCTTAGAGCATTGCTTGACGCCGACATCTCTATCTTTTATCCCTAACATTGTTAAGAAGAGCCAGTCATCAGCAGATTCCTAAAAATGGTTGTATTTACTGCAATAAGCCTCTCGTTAACCCCAAGGATATTACTGCATAGGTAGACCGCTCTCTCTAAAGCTCTATCGAGATCCACAGAAGAGCTCGTAGGAACTAGAAGCGTAGGAGTAAGGTAAAAGGTAAAGGCAAAGGTCTCGGCGGTGCTCAGTTCCCAAAGGGCGCGCCGCCGCATTCGTGTCCCATTCAAGTCGTAGAGGCTTCGTGAATGCGTGTTTGGCCCATACAGTGACTTGTGGGGGCCAGCCGCTATACCGAGTCAAAGTTTCCCTTCCAAGTAAAGTCTGGTACCAATTTACCACTCCCGGAGGGATGGAAGGCTTGGTTGGCCCGGGCGAGGGTCGATCAACCGTGCGGGTGTCAGTAGCGCCTCTTACCATTGCACCACGCGCCCTCAAGCGTAGGGATATTTGCCAATCTCCCTAGAGTTTTCAAAGGATCCCCCAGTCAGCGGGACCTGCGGCAAGTTTGGCTAGTGGACGATAGTTTATGGCAGAGACGAGGTGATGGTGAGTGGACGATGATCAAGTCAGCGAAAACCCGACCAGAATCTGGCGGCGAGCGGGGCGGCTCGACCTTGACGAAGTCAGGAAGAGACCGGCGGCGGTGGCTTGTCGTCGATGCCAAATCGCACCAGATCATTCATAACGACAGACAATCGGGAAAAAAGCGGCCGCGTCGTGGCCAGAGCGACGACGACACCCAGAAGAACATGATGCCGATGCCGATGGCTTTGCACGATGCCGATCCTGGTCGACTGAATGGCGGCCAGCCAGACTGACTGGCCAGCTAGTTGGCTAGTTGACTGCCCGACCGGCTCGGCTCTTCACAGTCGCGGCCTCGGGGGCAGTTCTTGTGTTGACCGTGTCCAAGGCCGAATAATTGCCTCTGTCGTCGGCAACGATGCAAAACATATCCAGAACAGTGCCCGGACGATCTGCTGCCGGGGGATCATCGAAGCTGCCCGTCCAGGAGAGGTTCTAATCTGATCGGCATCATTGCTGCAACAGGCCCCGATTGACGGCTGCATCGTTAGCAAGAAGCTATCGGTGCTTCCTGGCAAAAAATCCACAGATCATTTCCTAGCGATGTTGCAAACCGATGTATTTTATACTACGTGATGCTCACCTTATTCAGAGCACAACATCGATACTGACTGGGTAACTCGTCCGACAGAGGGCTCGTCTAAAATGTTCTAATCAAGCGGAGAGGTTCGAGAGGTCCACTTGCCTTTCCTTTCAATGGAGGAATTGTAGGGTTTTTGGAGGAGCATTCCTCGCACTTGTCCCTGGTAAAGAATGATGCTAGAATAAGGACATCTGTCAGTCTTCTGGAACGCGCCAAGAACTCGGAATCCATTCAGAAGGCAGAAGATCCCCGCCAACTCCATGTTTTCCCAGAATGAAGGATATGCCCGCCGATTCCAACGGCTTTTGTTGCGAGGCAATAGATCAGACGATTCCTTTTCTCTTCGAATGTATGTTTGGAGTACGAATTTACCTGGATCGCTTTGCCTCCTGGGTTTAGATTCATGAACGTACGAGCGGTCTCCGTTACCGCGATGCAGCCAGAACCAGACGGCAGAGTCAATGAGAGATTGCGTTTAACATGGGAAGTTTAGGATAAGTAGACAAAGGTGAGCGCCGTTCGGGCTATATCTCGGGGTTTATTGGGGGGTTATCCCCTAGTAAACCCCGAGATATAGCCAGAACAGCGCTCAGCTGGTGAATCTGGGTCCTGATGTAGCCAAGTATCAGTTACCCCAAGAGTTTGTTGTGGGTCACCGCGATTCTCTTGAACTTCAAGGTAACCAAAACTCTGGTATATTTAATGGGTCTGGTTCAAGGTACATTGGAAGCGTGGAGGGTCTGGGTGGTCTCAGGCGAGAATTGATCGGCCGACTGTTTGGGTGAAAATGTCTCGTTTTACCTTTTTATACAGAGCCTTACTTTTCAAATTTCGGTTAAACAGAAATTAAGAACGTCATCCAGCATTGAGCCTTCTCGTTTGGACCCATGCCAATTTCTCGTCGCTGTCGTTTTCATTCGACCTTCGCACATTTTTCGCTTCGATCATAAAACATGCGAGTTCAGTCTCGGCCCTGAGCCGATGCAAGAACTGCGCTCCAGCACGGCACAAAAAAACGAAAACTCTCAAGGTCCTCGTGTGGACGAGACTGAGGCTCATGGGCGTCGAAATGCTGCTGCTTTTGTGTTCTTTCAATGATAATCAGAAAAATGTTCGTCTCTTTGTCGGTTCGAAGAAACCACTTAGAAGTCGTAAAAAGGTTTTTCATCATTCTTATAATATGATATGTTCTCGTAGAGAGCATTTCTCGGACAGAGTAGCATTTTGTATTCGAGTTCGCCGTTGAATTGATGAAAGTCGTTCCGAGAATGAGAAAATCGTTCTTGATGTCGGACGCAGCAGAATGTCTCGCGACAAGTCGAACATCTCGGGCTTCTTCCCAGCTTTCTTCGCCTATTTTCGCGCCAAAATAACTCGAGTTTTATCTGTGAGTGATACTCAGGGTAGTATCTACGTAGTTGTGCTCCACTCAAATGAGGATTCTAAGTGATTGGCACGACTTGAAAAAGAAACCCTGTGCCCGGCTTATCCTATGTAGCTCTTTCCTCAATAATTCCAAAGGTAACTTGTGATAGATAGCTTGAGCGCAAAAATTATGCTTTTTCGTATGTCCTCGCTGAGCCAGGATTCCCGATTAATGTTTTTATAGTTTCTCAGTTTCATTGCTATCATTTTTGGTTAATTAAGGCTAAATCAAATTCATTATTAAAATTTTATTACACTAAAATGTAGAAAGATATGGTCTGAACAGAGACAGAGATGAACCAAAGGTCCAGCTCCTCCCAGAGCGAGTACGAGAAGATGATTTCAACTAAATATGCGTAGGAAGTAACCGCGAGCGGGTATCGGATACCCCACAGATGTTCTTCCTGAAACTGCCAACTTCCGACCAAGTTGTTGGCTTGCTGCCATGACGATCATCGAAGAGAGCGCTCATGCAGAGGATATACGTAAACTAAGAGCTGCCGCTATTTTCATGAACTTCGAGGTAACCGCAATTTTCGGTTTGGTTTAGGAATTTGGGTCAAAGAAACTGGTAGGGAAACTGATACCCAGTCACCTGGTATTTATTTTATCAGCCATTCAGCACCCTGCAGGCCGCCAAATCAACTAATGAATAGTAGGAAACATATGAAACATTTATAATAACAAATAAAACGAAGAACAAAAAGCATGCAGGACAAGACGGCGAGGAACTGATGAAACACGTCACTGGGAGTACGGTAACGGGCAATCGCGGCGGGACCCTAGAGTTGACAAATGATATACTTCCCTTGCACTTCTGTTTCTTCACAACACTGATGAAAACCACGGCAAGATACCGTAGAAGCTGAATGGTCTCTGTACCCATGCATCTCTGCGGAATTCGTCAAACCCCTTGTAAAGCGTCGGAGTGTGCGAATCCCTCGACGGCGGCTTCATCTTTAGGCGAGATCTTTGCTAGTACGTTGTTGCTTAGCCGCGGCGTGTGTGTGTGGGGCTGCGCAACTAGCCGGTCGGTTGACCCGCTCATCGGCAAACTCGTTTCGTGTGGTGTTGAAGGAGACCAGCCGACGGGCAGCGATTGGGCAGCGACGACGAGCGAGCTGGGTGGCTGGATGGTCAGCAGCCGGCCGGCCGGCCGCCGAAGGTAACCATTCATCCATCGTCAAGCTTCTCTTCTTCTTGTTCTTCGTCGCCTTGTTACATAGAACTGGTCGGCGGGCTGGGCTGCCGTCGCGATATCTGCCAACGTCCGAGCCAGCCAAGGAGGACGGCTTTCTAGCGTCGTCGACATCTCGAACTCGTTCCTTCGGCTGCCATAGCCGTCGATGACATCGGCCCGTATCCAGCCAGTCTGCCAACAACAGCCCTATAGTTGTGTTCGGTAGTGGCCGTCCCGCCTCTCGTGTCACGCCCACTTGGCCACCACCTTGGCGACGTCGTCGTCGTCGTTGCACCAGCTGCCCCTCGCCAACGGGTGCGAGCGGGCGCCTCGGCTCCGCCCATTTGGCCGATTGACCAACACAATAGCGTAATACGACGACAGTAGTCCTGTCCTGTCCTCGGGCCGGCGGCGCCCACGAGATGCTTTCTTGTTTCATGGCGCCCGCGCTTTTTGCGATTTCCTTCCTCTTCCGATTTCGCACACACATGCACATGCACCGACCGCTCTCGTTTTGCTGACTGCTGACCGACTGGACTTGAGGGCGGACTTCGGCTGACCTTCAGGTCATTTCCCTGAAGTGCTTTCTGAAGTTCCATTGGGTGACATTTAACCCACTTGCTCGCAGTGCTTGTGTTTTCTCCAATCATTGTATTGTTATGTTGTACGTTCCATGTTCGATTTTCAGCATTGTATATGTTGGGCGACACACCCACATCATTCAAACACTTTTATTGAACAGCAAGCTTGGATGCCAAGCCTATCATAGGAAAAATGGGTATAGGCTATCTCATGCAATCAGGTGATCGTTGGTAAGGTTCATAGTTCCGTACTAGGCCACACCCAAGCAAAGCTTCGTAGGTAACGAGGGTTCTCGTGCGACAAGATGTCCTGCGATCTCTTGCGGTATGTGTAGTCTATGCGTCGTATTGGATGCGGGTTAATGTATGCGGCATAACGCTACTATTTTATATCTGCAGAAGTTGTTGCTCGGCAAAAAAAGACTCACTTCGCCCTCAAAGGGTAATTGCAAGACTATAAGAACGGATCGTAGTCCTTAGAAACGTAGCATGATGTTGGCTCCGGAGGCGAACATTTACTCACCTTATGTTACGGAGAAACCCCGTACGGTTAAATTGACCCCAGATACCACCTACCTTGGCGACCTTAGAGGACTTGCATTGGTACCGTTTTCATACAGAGCTTCCTCTTGTCTCTTCAACATTAAGGCTATATCAAGACTGCTCCGCTTTCTTCTGTACTCCGACACAGCTTTCTCCACGTTCGCATGACCATCTAGGGCTCACACACTGCTCTTGTGGGACCGTACAGATTGCCATTGACTCTCTATCACGACATTCGTTGCGAAACGACTCCATATACGTATCTCCTTTACAGCTGCATCCACCTTTGAATTTTCCTCACGTTTCTTTGAAGTTTATTTATTTATTTACTTATTTATTGAATACGCCCCAAGGCGTGCCATCACAAGTGAGCATTAATAGTGAAATAAAAGGAGCGGAAGGCGAGAGGTCCTCATAATCACTGACGACACAGCAGTTGCATATATATCCATTCCATCCCAGTAGAGTAGGGCTCAAATATTCAAATTGGAAATTCATACTAGATAAGAGTTATATTATAGAACCTGGGAAGATTCTTATGTAATAGCGCACTGTTACGTATATTTTTTTGTGAAATCATTTTTGCTATCCAGTCCCAGCTACCCATTTTTCTTTTGAAGTCCTTTCCCTGAAATTCCTAGCGGAACCTTCAGCACCTGGGAGGGCCTCTAAACTCAATTTTGGCATTTCCAGACGAGTTCCTCCATACTGATGTCCTTGAAATGATTCCTTGATTCTTCTTACTCTTCTCAAACGAATAAGTTTTCGAATTCAACAAAATTTGTTCTTGAACAACGTTGGTGACCACTTTATTGATAATTTTTCATAATTTGTAGTTCTTAGTTTTTCATAACTTGTAGATAGTTCATAATTTGCATTCGTCAGCGGCTTTGCAAGGATGTTTTCATAACCATTACTCATTTTTGTTCTACTTACCTCTTTTCATTTTTAAAGGTCTCGATGTGCTGGGTTTCCATTAAAATACGAAATCTGGAACATGGACAATTTTTGGGGATAAAGTGAGAGTATCATCCTTCCATGCAGTTGTTGGACTCCCAGAAGTAAGATTTTTGCCCACGGAGCCCCTTGTCCTCTCCCCTACTGTTAAAAATCTCTATAGCTACTCTCAAATGTAGATTTGAATAACTTCGAATAAACTCCATACGCTTTTTTCATCAATTTTGTAGGAGAATCCTTCGTGGTTTGTGGAGCAGAGCCTCAGTATATTGCCACTTTACCCTTGCCACTAGCTGGTCTAATTTTCCCTGTAGGAAGATGACAAGGCCGAGGAATGTTCGGAGCGGCTGTACCGTTAGCGGAACAGCTGAAGTCACTGTGCAGATGGTCACTTTTTTCGCAGAAACGTCTCGATGCTGAGAATTTTCGACGAACAGTCGAGTCATCGAGCCCGGTTCATTCCCAAGAACTCACTTCCTCAGTTCATTGTTTTTTTTTCTGTTTGTTTTTGAGCACAAAACACGTTCCACGTCTCGTCAGTCACTCGGATGGTGCATTTCATGGATCCTCACCTCTCGGGGGTGAATTTTGCGTCCCGGATTTGTGACGCGGGTCGTAATCCGTTCCGCGCCACTGTTCACCCCGACGATCCTCGCCTATCGCACTCTTGACTCTCATGGTCGTCGTTCACCTACTAATCCTCTCTGGAGGATATTCTCCAAGACGATCTCCTTCTCGTATAGGAACCTCATCGAGGATCTTTCGCTGACGATGATTTTTGAGCGGACTCGTTCACCAAGAGTTCTAGTCTTGTGTGGCCCTTGGATCTTTGGTCCCTTTTATCCATTTTCTTAAAATGCTTCATTACGCTTCTAGGATTGAATGTATTTTCTGGACTTTTAGACGAGTGATGGAACAATTCACATCTTTGATTCGTTCTCTTTTTCATTCTCTATTCTCATTCGTTCATCATCTTTCAATTTCAATTTACTTTTTTCTTACTTCTATCAGGCTATTCTAATCATCGTTCAATAGCTTCGTTTTATTTTAAACTCACGAAATTTGCTCTTGCACAGACGTTTTAAAAATGCATTTTCCAATAAGTATATGGGTTTTTGATTTTTTATATACATTTTTCTACGCCTGACCGTCCTCATGGAAATATCGGCGTTTCAGAAGCCTTCGTTGTCCTACGCTCTGGGATAACCTAGATAGATCCTCCATCAAGTTTACAGTAACTTATTCAGCTTATTTCAAATAAATTTCATTATTACAGTTTCGTTGTGCGTTTAGTATAGCATCTTGTTGACCGTTTTGATACCTGAGTAATTTGCCTCCGGTACTGTAGGGTAAGCACATCCGCAGCAGGTCTTCTGACGTTTTTTCCAAATTTTCCTCGAAATTCCTCTATTTTGCACTGCATTCCTCTATTTGATGGAAAGAACATTCCAGTATTATGACGTCATATTTGTCCTTATTTGTCTACTTCCACCACGATGGTAAACAACTACAACTAGGTAACGGATAAAAAATTACAGGCATTAAATGGACGAGGAGTGAGCCATGCCCTTGAATTTCATGCCAAAAAGCTACCCTTCCCTGTGTGTCCAGCTCTAGTTCTTTGTATCTGCTGTTAAGCGTGACCGCTGTCGTTCTCCATTCGTGGAAGTCCCGCCCTGCCCAACATGTTCTTCTCTCATTCTGTTTATTTCTCAGTTTCATTTTTAAAAAAATAGAAACCGGTCCGGATACGTTTTGCCGTCAAATAGGGGCTTAAGAGGCCGGGGACCTATTAGGATTGCTGCCTTTCGAGCGTATCACCATCTTACTGGTTCACTTCACTTCATCGTTTTCGATAAAAATTTGGTTTATTTTCAATTTAGGCTATCAGAGACGTTGTGATTAATTCCTGAAACTCTTTGAAGGGGCAATTTATAGGTCAGACCAATGACTGCCTCGTTTGAATTCGAGACAGCAGTCCACAGTGCCAACAATTGCATGCCGAATTCAAGTGCATGGCTCAATCCTCGGCCCATCGTAGGCCCATAGTTTTCCAAGTTAAAATCATTGCTCAATGGTGGCTGTTTACCTTCGTAGGGTCATCTCCAAGTTCTATCGTCTTCTTCTTCGGAACATCGGCGTTTTTTTACATCGGTAATTAATTTACAATATTAATTTCCTTCCCCGTTAAATGAAGAGATTCCACGTGAGACGTAAGAAATTCATACCGTAAATAAACTACTTCAAAACTTTAAGTAACTAAGACCTTTCCCGACCAGGTATGACACCGACCTCCCGATCTCCGTCCTTAGGAACAAGATCGTCCTCTCGAATTTCTCCGTTCCTCTCGTTCTCAATCCGCTCACAATTACCATAACCTGACAGATCTGAGCCGATGCGATGGGTAAAGAGGAGATGTGGACAGTTTAAACACGCGTTCTCCTCCACGAACATCGAAAGCGTCGTCGTATTGACGAAGGTGTTCCGGAGTAGTGGATCGGTGGAAACTAGGCTATGTAACCATCACGTCTGGTGGTGTCCGACACTCGAGCATCCACCCGATCCGCCACCTCTCAACGGCTATCTTACGGCGAATCGGATAGACGATGTGGCACTAGGGTAACAAGGGTAGGGACCTTCGAGACTTGGTCCATCGGCTCTTTCCGGGTAGATGGCTCTGGACACTGGGTATACCCAGAGACCCATTCTTAGCGAAATGGCTTGTAGGTATGCACTCTTCTCGTTTCATGAAGCGTTTGATCTGAAATCTGAGTGTTTGGAGCTTCAAAAAACTCGTGAAAGTAAAGAAAAAGTTTTTGTCGCTGAACCTGCGGACGCGCCAAGCCCCGTCTGTCCGGAATTCAGAGGGAATGGTGGATTTGGCTGATATAATCACTTGCAGGGGTCAAGTCAGTGCTTTCAACAACCCAGGTAAGTACGGTACCCATTTACCCGACCCAAAACGGATGGAGGGTTAAGTCAGCTCTGGATGAGGATCGATCGTTCGACCTCTTAGCTCTACCTGTTGACGGTTTTCAGAAAAATTAATCTGGAAAATGTTCCCGGATTTCTTTTTTTTCCGAAGTGCAGTGATACGAGGAGATACTTCCAATAGTCGAGCGAACGATCGTCACCCAGGCTAACCAAGCCTTCCATTCTTTCTGGTAGATTGGTAATAGATCTGTCGGGAAAGGTAAAGATACTGACTTATACAGGGTGCGCCAAAATTATAGCGACACAGTATTCGAATCGCCAAAAGCGACGTTGCAGCAGTTTAAAGAAACTAATGATGTGATCATGTTTATTAGTCCATTGTTACCAACATACAACATTACGGTTCGAATATATCTCCATTGGCTTCGATACAGGCTTTCAGACGCATCGGGAAATCATCGACGGCGGCACGCAAGTACGTCAGGTCCAGTTCTTCCCACGCTTTCAAGAGAGTTTTCTTCAGCAAATCCACAGAGCGGTGTGGTTTCCTGCAGGCTTTCGCTTCCAGAACTGACCATACAGTGTAATCCATGGGATTTAGATCTGGAGAATTCGCTGGCCACTCTTGGAGGCTGATGAAGTCGGGGAAGTACCTTCTTGATATTGTCCGTAGTTACCACAAATGCGGGATTTTGGCGCACCCTGTAATAGTATATCGGCTGGCCTCGCAAGTCATTGTATAGATCAAATACGCTTTCACCACATCTCCACGATTCTGAATGGAACACGGATGCATGGCGCGTCCGTAGAGGACCGATCGACGATAATCACTTTATTTAGAATGAGCTTTGATTGGGTTCTACGCTCTACTGCTTTCCTTTGGCCCTCTGATGCCACCGGATCACGGTCGTCTACAGTAATGACCGCGAAGGTGATCGAGCCGGCGTCGGCTCATGGTGACATCAGTCGCGCACACAACCGATATGCTAATTCGTGTCGGTTACCGTACGCGCGAGGCAGGCTCGTCCGGTAAACAAACCGTTCAAGATTTGTGCTGACACAGTGTGGCCCACATAACTTATGGACCACAGTGATTCGCTCCAATTCGCCAGGGTACCGCGCGCCTCACCAGGCGAACGTTTACCTCGAGTCAGCGCCGTTCTCGGTCTTCTGGGTATTCTGGATCAGCTTACCTCGGCTCTCGAGCTGGCACAGGAGTCACCTGTTCAAAAAAATCAGTTTTGACGGTTTGACCCAGTTTCACCCACCTAGACCATACCCAAGTCATTTGCAGTTCGATTTCATGGTATCTAACCTTCAATCCATTCACAGTTAAATGTTTTTTCAATTCTAATTCAGTTCAATTTTATTTTCCAGTTCTAAGTATCCTTCCATGCCAGTTACGCAAGCATAACGCTTCTACTGTTATCGACGTAGTCCTTGTGCATGGCGTATACCGATCGGACTGGTCAGTAGACTTTACTTCGGTGTCCTCATTCAACATTCTATGTTGTTTTCCTTTCTGTAGCATATTTTTTCATTTGTTCATTTTATCAGATTTTTTCTCATTTTTAAATAACAACAAATAATAAGTAATAATAAAAAGAATAATTTGTAACATAAGTACGTCTTGAATTTGTATGTGACTTAGCCTAGTTGCCGGAGAGAAGGAAGCGTTGTTTCGCCTCGGGCGAAGATCGATCTGTCGTCAGGCGGATGACAGCAGCGGTTACTGCCAATTTGTCGGATGGTGTCTAAAATGGCATAGGGCATAGCAGTTATAATATAACTGAGCAGAACTTCTGAAATGTTTATTACCAAATAATAAAATATTGCTTCTACCCTTTTTTGGCTTTGTTCATATGCAGACCTAAGTCTCTGAAGTTTCCAGCTCTGTTGGAGGGAAACTGCTCTTAAGGACTGGATATTCTTCTGGCCGAAACTCTTTCCTGATCGTATTTCCATATCGGAAAACTCGATCATCGGTCTTCGTGATGATTTCTTTGCTTTTTCGCTATCGTTGTCCCTGTTGTTTACCTAACCTACCGTACACCGAAGTGGCCTGATTTAGGCTCGACATGCTGCAACTGCCGCAGCCGGGCTCGTTCTCGTCGTTTCCGTCGGCGTTTGCCGCGTTCGCATCGCAGTTGCAGTCGCCGCATTTTCAGGTGAGACATTTAATGAGTTGTTTTCAAGGATTAGTCACTCATTGTTCAATTTCTAATGTAATTACCGTAATTTCAGTCGTTGCTTCAATCGCAGGTGGCCGCTCTCCAGTCGCAGCACATCGCTGCACTTCAGACGGCCGCCAGTACGACGGCCGCCTCGGAAACGAAGCCGAGAATGGTGAGATTGGTTTCTTCAGCTCCTAAGACAAATCTAATACCAATTAGCCTACCCTCGACGGGATAGAAGCGCTGATTTGCCTTGGACAATGATCGATCTCTCGACAGGGCGGGTGGCAGCAGCGCGTATTGCTATTTTATCAGACGCAGTCAATAAAAGCTCACGCGTTGACAGTTGAAATGAAGAAATGTTATTCTTGTACTTGACATTTTTCTGCGAGCATCGAAAACTGGAGTTTCCGGCACCCCTGGGAGGGAATCGATCTTTATGGACTTCGGATATTTTTTCATCCGGGGCTCCTTTCTAATCGTGCCCCATACTGAATGTACATCTATTTTTCTTTATTTCACCCAGCTACCAATTTTACGCTGAAATGTGATGACTATTGATTCTTTTCCTAGAGCTGAGACCAACCGAAGAGAAGGACTAGTATAAAGAGAGGCTAGATGGAGTACTTTACACAGGAGAAAGGCTAGATGGAGTATTTCACCCTAGCTAACACCAAAGAGAACGAATAGTATACAGAAAAGTTCCATGGAGCACATACTCTACCCCGAGGAGAGGTTAAATGGATAACCTTACCCTGGGTGGTACCAGAAGGAGTAGTACAGAGGCACACGGACTACCTTACGTAGAAGAGGCTGCATGGAGTAAGTACATACCTTGCCGTAGCTGTTACCAACCGAAGGAAGCGAATAGCATGGAGAAAAATTCCACGGAGTACCTTACCCAGAAAAGGGGTTAGATGGAGCATCTTACTCTGGCTGTCATCACTCGAAAAGAGATGGTAGTATGGAGAGAGGCTCTTTGGAGTACGTTACCCCGAAGAGAAGCTTCATTGAATATGTTACCCGAACATCTTTTAATGAAAAACACAGCGGTTCTTCCGCTTCTTCAGTCAGCATTTATCGATTAATGTCAGCTCAAAGTTGCTACCTTAGGCACTCTATCGTGTTATTTTGGATCAAATTTTCACTTACCTTTGTTTTTTTCAAACACTCTCCATCAATTTGTTTTCAAATTTCCTCGACCTCGTTCTTTTTTTTGCGTTGCGAATTTCATGCTTCGTCCATTCCAGAACGCCGACTATGCGATGCCTCGGAAACGGGTCGGCGGCTCGACAATGAAAACGGCCAAGGTGAGCTGCTGCTGCTACGAGACCCTCAAAAACTGGTTCCCCCGGTGTCGCCAAAGAAGTCGCTAATTCAAAGCGGACGAATTTGTGCTCCTAGTACCTCATACAACAAGGAAATAATGTAAAAAAGTAGCCATGTCACTGATTCTTGTAAAAGGTGAGGGCTTAGGAAAGATTACGAAGACCTAAAATCCCTGGAAATCAGGGTTTTCCTTTTGAGACTCGGTTTTTTTTTCGGTTTCACAAAATAACTATGTGTAGTTTGGTATAACTTCAGTAGGAAACTCAGAGATCCCTCATCTGTCTATAGTGAAACGTAGAATAAACATATAACATTTTTCGGCCTAAAAATTGATTGAGAACACCTTTCTCTCCATTAATCTACTTACGGACAGCTGAGGCATGCGCCATGCATTGGATATATGTTCGGAATCGTTAGGGTTAAATGCCACTAATTTAGGATTTCCCTTTACAGACTTGTGGCTAAGGATTATTCAGAAGGGCTAAAGGAGGTCGAGTAGCCTAATGTAAGAAAGTCAATGATGTAGTGCAAATGGAGAGTTGGCCTGGGTGAAGACGTCCATGAAAGTTGGTGTAGTGGGTTGAAGTCGTCTTGGGGCTAAAGTCGTGGGTTCGAATCTCGTCTGGGTGAATTTTTTGCGAACGGACTATGCCTAGAATCATTCCTTGACGGAGAAGTATGCTTTTTAGGATTCCATCTCCCTCCCAAGCTTCAGCTTCCCACGGAAACCCTCAAGGTCTACAAACGGCAGGGTAACCTTGTCCGGATATGAACAGGGTGTAGCCCGGTCTCTGACGCAAACAATCAAATTCTTGTAACAAGCTTGCCGAGGATAGCCATGGCCGCTCAGAAAAAGAGGAGAAATTCAAAACACGAAACTCGTTCCCCCGATGGTACCCCGTCTTTCGGTGACCCGGTACCCGCTTTTGGACGAGTTTTCGTGTTGTCAGAATCACTGAACAAAGTCGCGTTGAATTCAAGTCATTATGACCGTTCCACCGGCGACTTCTTGCAGGTGTGGCGATTTTTTGACGAGCTACCGACGCCTGAACAAGCGGCCGAATGTCGGCTGTGTCGGAAAAAGATCAAAGCGACAAACAGCAGGTTTTTAATGCATTTTTTGCTTTCCTACAGTCTCTCTCTGTTCTTCCGTAGAGTATTTTTTACGCTGCTACTCTCCCGATACCGTTTCAGCGAGTTTTTTCGTTCTCGTGAACATTTCGGGAATTTTTCGATGAGTTGTCGTATGTCATCCGATTAACCGCTGTCACAAGCACGAACGCATGCAGAAAGAAAGTTCTCTTGACGACTTTTTCATCCACCAAGAAAAATTTTTTATTAAAAAAATCATATTCTGCAATTTTTTCATTCACTATGCACCTGTGCTGTCGAATAGTTAAAGTGTTTAGTTGGACAATGGTTAGTAAGACTATTGAAACAGACTCACAGTGATTCATAGGTCTAGAAAGGTGCCGAATCTATGAGATTGCGCCATGTCTCAGCGATGTGTTCGAAATTGATAATCTGGGAAAAAGAAGCAGATCTTATTTGTAGAAGTAAGGCGTTCTGAGACATTCTCTTTTACCTCCTCTCGTTTACGCCTCATTCTTCTTTCCCTTGTCCCCTATCCGTCTTCTTCTGCCCCTTCTTCTCCCTCCGCCCTTTCTTCATCCTCTTTTTCTCCTTCTTTTCTTCGTCTTCTTTTCTCCTTGCTGTTCCCTTTCTTATTCCTTTTCTTCTTCCGTTCTTCCTCCCTTAAAGACGGTATCGATAAGTACCCCAGAGGTGAAAAAGGACTCAGAAACTGTGATCCGAGGTTTGATTCTTCATGGTTTTTTTGCCTAAATAGCTCCATAGGAAGGGGTTTGATTTTCGTGTTGGTTTGATCTGAAACCTACTGAATGGTTCTTTTTTCGAGAAAAAAAGTGCACTGATCTCCGCATTTGACTGGGTTATTGTTCGATGTGCCCTAGCCATTCATCGCTTTTCCGGTTAATTTAATTTCTGGGAGCCGTGGACGGCCTATATTCGATAGCTATCGCACAGTGTTCTCGATCGAGATAGTTTTTTGTTTCCGAATCGGGAGCGTTGCAATTTGAAAAATAATAAAAAAAGAACTTGGGCTACAAGGGACCCGTTGACATTGAAAATGGAACGGCTAACTATATTATTCACAACTCGAGCGCTACCGTAGTAGACGGGGTCTTGTTTTGGCGGCGGTGGTCGGGGTGATTGAGGATGAACGAAAGAGGTGATGTTGAGCCGCCGCTCCAGCACCAGAGCCACTGCACCACCACAGACGAGATCATCGTCTATTCCGATACTCTGAAAACAAGGCCACCGGCTGGGTCGTCGTCTATTCTTGAGACGTCTTTTGTGAGCAGCCGAGCACGAGATTCGACTCGCTGAGTTCTACGACTCGCCGCCGCCGCCGCCGCCGAACCACCAGAAAACACCATCCTCTACGACATTTTTTGAGCGGAAAAAAGTCAGGGCAGAACGCTGTAGTCAGAACCATTGACTCAGTAAAATAGTAAGATCCATTAAGATAATGAGATCAGGACTCACACCCAGAACCGTAACTTGATTACAGGGCCCAGATTCATCATTGGTAAATCCCCGATAAACCCCGAGATATAGCCTGTGAACGGCGCGCACCCTTCTCTACGTGTCCTACACTTCCCATGTTAAACGCGATATCTTATCGACTCTGCCGTCTGGTTCTGGCCGCGCTGCGGTTTCGGAGACCGCTCGTCCGTTCATGAATCTGGGTCCAGGAAGTCGAGTGAGATGGCCGTGATTCGTGACTTCTGTCATTTTTCGAGCTCTAGGGCACGGAAGCTTCGGATTTTTGAGTTAAAGTAGTGAGGGATTAGCATCTTATTCAACGGTCTTTGTACAGACTCAAGATCTGACCTACTGGGTCCAGATTCGTCATTGGTAAACCCCCGAAAAACCCCGAGATGTAGCCCGAATGGCACCCACCTTTGCCTACTTATCCTAAACTTCCTATGCTAAACACAATCTCTCATCGACTCTGCCATCTGGTTCTGGCTGCGCCGCGGTTTCGGAGACCGCTCGTCCGTTCATGAATCTGGACCCCGGGTCTGTTTGAAATAGGCGTCGGCGGCTCTCAAGAGGACCACCTCTCCTCTCTCTTTATTCGTTTACTTTTCTCTTCTTTCTGAGCTACCTGGATGCTACATTTCTCTAAATCTACGGAAGAGACAGCCTTTGGAAAAAAGTTTTTGTATGTTAGTATCCCATATCAATCCTTCAATTCTTCAGCACTACCGGCATGATACGGCATCTTCGCAGCTGTCACGTACAGGAGTACCAACAAGTGCAAGAAGCACGCCAGTCGACGCTTATTCTGAAAATGGGTGCGTTCATATTCAGCTGTTATTATTAATATTTAATTCGAGCCGCATTACGTGTTGCCTTCGAAGGACCATTCCAAAAAATCCGTTAAGGTCTCTTCGAATCTCAACAATTACCTTCCGTACTCTAAGCATTGTCAAAGTCGAATTTTCTGATGGAAGGTTCTAGAGAGCTTTTTTTGTCATTTTTAATTTTCTTGCTCATGTGATCAGTTAGTACAAAATCGGATTTTCGTCTAGTTTTTCATTCTACACTACTGGTTGTGGCATCTGCCACTGCTGTGGTTGTAGCATCTTTCCTACGCATGCACTACTGGCGTATTCATGCTATTCTTCCACTGCTCAATGAGGGCTTTTTCCGCTGTTCTGAAATAACTGGCAGACCTTTTAGCCTGCTCCCTGGATGCTCCTCTGAACCCCTCTACGCCCTTTCTTACGCAGTTCTTTATTTTTCATTCAAAATATCGGTAACGTAGCTACCGCCAATAAAACAATAATGAAAAACACTACCGATAAAAATCTGTAAAAAACCGATAAAAGCAGCACCGATAAAAGGAGGTTTAGAACAATAGCTATTCTCTTAATGAAGAAAAGTCCCTAAGTTCCATCCCAGGTGCCTCAACGAAATGCAGGGGAAGTTAAAAGAGGGCAGCCGCTAGGCACAAGAGAGCAACCAGCATGACATGTGAAGGAGTAAACTGCAAGGCTCAATTTGAGAAGCAAGGGATAAGCAAAATGGATGTGCGAGGACCTATCTACATCATGAAGCTGAATCGCTCGCCGAAATGAATACAGATGAGTGTTGCGCATCCTAAGCGTCGGGTAAACACTAAACCCTCACGCTTTCTTGTTGCAGTAGATCAATAAAAGGTGAGCGGAGATCAGAAGGCCTAGATTACAAGTTGGTCATGTTCACGCTTTTGCTGTGGCAGTGCGATTGCTACGTTGGGAGTGACAATAGCCGTCCACTCTTGCGTGGCAACACTTCACCTCTCAGTGGTCCCGACGCGAATGGCTGGTCCCAGAGGGAACGATACCGTTTCACAGCAGCCCACAACAGTGCGCGGTTACTGCGGAGATACACATGTAACATAATTGCAAATATCCACGAGGTTTAATCAGCGTCTAACTTTCTAACGACGTTGACCTTGTGTGGTCGCCGCCTTAATGAGGTCTAGGAACACAAACATGCAAATTAAAAATTTGAAAGTTTGGCTACGACTTGATCACCACTCGGTAAATCACGCTCTTCTGATTCCGATCATGCGGTTTTTATTCAAAACAAATGACTCTAAAGTGATTTATGCCGGGCGAACGGTAAAAATGATCTACATCGTTTAAATCGCGTTTTGGCGGAACAATACCGACGGTGCTGCATGTGCGCCCACCATTCCCGCGGCTTCTCAATACGGCTTTACTGTCGCAGTAGAGTGGGAGTGTATCCCACCGCAACTAGCTCCGACTATGTACATTTGGTCAGCATCGGCGGCTAGTCGCGCTCCGTCGCTGCATGTCCAACAGCACCGACGACAGCGCCAACGAGTTTCTATCCACACCGCGCTGTTCTACGCATGTGCGTTTATGTTGCGCAATGTAGAAGCTTGCGGCCGTCCGGACGGCGTGTGTGTTAACGACGATGACCGGAGGTCCGACGGGGGTTGTCCGACGAGTGGAAGCGCGGCGGGAGGCTTTCAGCAGAGGAGCGCACGGAGACCAACGTATGTGAAATGGTCTCGACCTGCGAATCGCGACCGGTTCGTCCACCACCACCATCACCAGCAGCAGCAACAGCAATACCAGCATATCCAACAGTGGTCATTGTTCGGACAAAGACCGCTCTCGGCTACGCATCATAACGCAACGCACCGCACTCGCCTTAAATGCGCTCATAGGCGACGAGCGGGCGATTGCCATTTCTAGAATAGTCGGTAAGATCAAACAGAGTACCATAGAAGTGGCATTCATCCATCTCGGACTGTGTTGATGTTATTACGAAACAGTCGTCTATGTAGCACGGGTGCTTGACAAACAGCGCGCACCAGGGCCCAGATTCATCATTGGTAAACCACTGATAAACCCCGAGATATAGCCTGAAAGGCGTGCACCTTTGTCTTCTTATCCTAAACTTCCTACGCTAAACGCAATCTCTCATCGACTGCCGTCTGGGCCCAAATTCATGAACGGACCAGCGGTCTCCGAAACCGCGGCGCAGCCAGAGCCAGACGGCAGAGTCGATGAGAGATTGCGTTTAACATAGGAAGTTTAGGATAAGTAGAGAAAGGTGCACGCCGTTCACAGGCTATATCTCGGGGTTTATCGGGGTTTACCAATGATGAATGTGGCCCCTGGTTCTGGCTGCGCCGCGGTTTCGGAGACCGCTCGTCCGTTCATGCCTAGCGACCTTTGCACCATCCCTTCATTGAAGACATTCCTGACATATTTATTCAAATAATTTATTCATTTTACACTATTACGTGCGCCAAGTGAAACAGACATAAGTAATCCTAAACAATCGTGCTGCACTCAGTTACAACTAAAACTAAAAAAGTAAAAAGTTTGTGATATGCTGCATCCCTGTCCTCAAGAGGAGAGAGACCAGCAGAGCTAGTGTACGAATGAATGGGGGAAGAGCCTTCCTGGTCTCTTCAGAAGATAGTCGGTTTGTATCAGTGTTGAGCTCGGTGCCACTATAACTTCGGTCCGACAGGGGCTGAGGACTAACCAGCTTAGAGCAACTGAAATCTAGATATTTGGACCCATACGGCTCCTTGAATTCCTGCATTTCACATAATTAGCATGCCAACAAGTGGTGTCTGGGTGCATTCCCAGAGACTTTAAAGAGCTCATATTGAGAAATGCTACTGTCTTTCGAATATTCTACACCAGCCATTCAGCAGCCTGCGGACCGCCAAATGAACTAATAAATAGTAGGTAACATATACTAATAAATAGTAGGTAACATATGTAAAACATTTGTAACAAAAAATAACAGCAAAAGACGGCGAGGAACGGATGAAATCCGTCTCTGGGAGTACGGTAGCGGGCAATCGCGGCGGGACCCTAGAGTTGACAAGCAGACATTTATTAGTAGGATATTTGCTTCCCGTTAAATTCCGCGAATTTGTTTTGAATTTTGTTTTAATATTTTCCAATGAAGAATGTCACTGTAGACTAGCCTGGCGGTCTTTCCTGTCTTGCCATGGGCCAGTTTATACCCGCCCTCAATAGCTGAGCTTATACACACTCCAGCCCTGACCACGGTGCCATGACTGTCTGTTATACCTCTAGTTGGATAAGTTTTTCTGCCCTCGAAGAATATGGAAAGTTGGGACTGGAAATGAAACGGAACAATGGTTTCATCTAGAACCAGGACTCCTAAGAAACCCAATAGGTGTGGAACTCCTAGTCAACTTATCCCAGTTCCTCGATTTCTCATTCGCCTAGTGACCGGAAAGCGCAGCCCGGCCGGCTGCTCAGAGAAGATCGTCGTTCAGAATGTTCAGCAGCGCTGCACCGAACAAGAAAACATTTAAAAGGTGTCGGAACGGGTTTCGAGAACTCGTCGCTGACTCGGCCACCGGCCACTTTGCTTCCTTCCGCGAAACTGGTTCACCATGGCGCGATGACCATTCGAAAAAAAAACGACGCACGCCACCGACAACCACGAAAGAAACGTTCTTCTATAGTAGTACTAAGCGTGGGGAAGCCAAGCTAACCGAGGGGGTTGAAATATTTCCGGTACGAATGCGCCATGCACCCGCCTCATCTGTAAAATGTGAAAGGATTAGTTGCTCTATGTCTATGTCAATAAATTGCTCATCTTTTTTTAGTTCTGAATATTCTGTGTAACCTTTTCGGTTAGGACCGTTCACTAGCACCGGACTGAGGGCCTTGGGGAAATTGTTCTTCATCTAAGTTAAAAATTGCATAAAAGTCCATTTATACTCGACAGCCGCCCTGGGTTGGCTGACATCTGCTGAAAACGTCTGGAGATGATCATAGGTTTGGTGTTCCTAAGTAAAGATATCTAGAAATTAACTAAACAATATCTGCACGGTTATTTCGCCCAGGATATTGTTTACACTACTTGAACCGCTACTTTTGGACACCGTTGCCGTCAAAGTTGTACATCAGCTGAGAAATATTGCAAAAAATTCTAACATATTATAAATGATGGAATATGTCAACGACAACGAAGCAAAATAAAATATTATCTGACAATAAAAATATACACTAGCGCTTCATAGAGCATAGAATCGCATTCTTTTCTAGTTTAATTTTTTATTTTCTTAAAGTTTTCGCTCAAACAAGATCGCCTTCGTCACGGCGGCACCTTGACTTTTTATATTTCTTTTACTTTTTGACCAATGAGAACATACAGCTAAAGCCGGCCGGTTCAGGGGCTACATTCAAAATTTCGAACTTAGCAGAAAGCCTTTGAACATTGTAATTATAAATTTACAAATCCATTTTATTTAAATTTGTACAATCGTAGCAGAAAGCCTACGAACATTGTAATTACAAATTTGCAAATTCGATTTTATTTAAATTTGTACAATCGTCGAGTTCCTTTTTGGAACGCTTCTTATACTCGATCTCGACTTGGATTGAACTCCAGCTATAAATCATCACAGAAACACCAATAATTCTGCTTTCTACATCACAAAATCCTATTAGCTTATTGATTGCCGTTTCTGTATGAGTCCATTTCTTTGATGGTTTTTTTGAGTTTTGAATACTTTGCATCATTTTTTAAAATTAGGTCCGTTCACTAGTACCGGCTTGAGGGCCTTAGAGAATGTTCTTCATCTAGGCAGTAGAAGTTGTATAAAAGCCCATTTATAGTCGGCAGTGCCGCTCTGGGTTGGGTTCCCTGCCAAAATCATGCCTATCCAGCCTGGAATTTCTAATTTCTGGGCCACTCTGTCTACAAGCACACGGAAAACGTCGTTGCTCCAACTGTTCTTCAGCGTTACATCCATCTCCATCCATAATCGTGTCTGCGCAACATTGCTGCCGAGTATGAATGGACCCCAACACGCGCCCAGTCAGTGGGAGAATTCGAACGGCTTCGAGCGATTCCCGTTCAAATTCGAATTTGTCAATTACGTCTTCGAAACCGAAATAATGAGGGCGCCTCCTTGTCCTCAGGTGTCCTCTATCAGTCAGCGGAAACCGGCTGCTCGACCTCGTCAGGCCGGCAGCTGTGCATCGTTGGGCCTTTGGAAGAGATTCGCCCTCGGACCGTAATCACCGACGACTGATGACTTTCAGCCGTCAGGTAACACCAGCTGGCTGACACCAGCAGCCTCGATAAGACTCTCCTTTGAATCTATTTCGTTCAAATGGGCTCTGAAAGACCTTCAAATAGAGGAAGATAAGGTGAGGGTGAGGGGTAGGAGAGGAAAAGGTCGTAGAGAGCGCGATGGTCGAAAGGGAGGTATGGAAAACATCGTGATAAATTGATAAAATCTAGCTGTTGTTCTCTCAGAGTGCTCTATAGTTGTTATTCAAATTGTTTTTTTTTATTTATAATTTTCGTATGCTGCTGTGCCGAACGAGGTTAGTAGGTGGACCAAGATTTGTTGATGGCCTATAACATCATGCCGAGGTTTCAAGAAGAGAGAACTTGGAGTATTTTTTGAATGTTTCAGAGGAGAAGGCTCGTGCTCAGCTTCTTCGCGAGATGAACACACAAGTCGCGTCGACGATGGTCGCTCATATCACGAAGAAGACGTCGCCCGAACCACAGAAGAGTCCATCCGGTGGGTTTGCTTTTCTGGTAAAGGGTAAAAAATCACTTGTGAGGGTTATGAACCCAGGTATCGACTCTGGGATGTTTCTCGCGTTCCCGAAAAGTTTTTTTTCACCTTGGAGAGTCTAAAACGGGATAAAATAAAAACCGCTGTCAGAAGTCTTTTAGAGTGCTCTGGGTAGCTCCACTCTTGTGAACTGTGAACCATTTAGCTTCAAAATGTGAGTTAACTCACAGGGTCATGGACGGGGTTAGAAAGGCTTCAGGCTCAGCACCATGAAAAATCGCAAAGGAAATCCTGGTTGTCGAAGCTCTCCAGTAGACCATCATCGGGGAGCTAAACTAGAATCAGGGGTCTTTCTCTCAGACAGTCCATTTCTGTCGGGTCTGCGGTGTCAATTCGAAGCCTCTCGCCACCGAGGTACTGTAATTTTTCTTTGCAATTCAAAAATCTCCTGACTGGTTCCGGGTCCGAAAATCCTCCTCGACCCTCTCGTTTCTAACCCAAGTTTTCTACCCTCTACTGGATCATTATCGGTCTTCAAAGACAATTTCATGAGTGAATTACATCTGATTTCCTGAGTGAGTTACTTCTGATCGTACCCAAGTTAGGTAAGGCATAGAGAGAAATGTTTCTGGTATATTTACCCTCTTCTTCTTGCGGCTCACTGACTAATGGGAAAAAGCTGTTCGAGAAAATTCCTGTTGATCAAAATGGGGTAAAAGAGAGGCTGCGGTCGCTTTGACAGCTTCCTTCTTTCTGTCTGTCGTGCCGTTTATACTGGAGTCGCGTTTCAGCGTCGTCGTCGGCCAGCGACACGGCTTCTTCGGTGGCGTCGTCGTTGTTCGGACCGGCACTACCGCCTTTGCCGCCGCTTTCCATCGCCCATGCCGGACTGCCGGCACCGAAACCAGTGAAGATCTTCGCGCAACCTATGAGCGTCAAGCAGGACGCCACCGAGGTACTGTAATTTTTTTTCGAAATTTGAAAATCTCCTTTTCTGCCCTCAATGGATGTATATCGGTCTTTAAGGACAATTTTCTCCTCTCCCCTGAGTGAGTTACTTCTTCCTCTCCAGGTCGAAGACGACGTCCATGAACCCACTGATCTCAGCGCCAAAACGTCCGCGTTTGCCGCATTGTCGCAGAAGAAACGCGGCGGTGCGGACGAGATCGAGAACGATCTCGAACAGCCGAAAATCGCTGCCAACGGCAACTCCACCAACACCACCCCACCGCGACACTTCACACTGCGGAATGTCGACGAGCGGAAGATCAACGCACAGGTGAGATGTTGTGAAAGGCCACGCCCATGTTGTATATCGAAAAATTCGGCTCAAAATAGGATCATCCGAAGGAAATTGCAGGCAGTAGCCCTTTTAATATTGATGCATTTCTTCAAATCGCTTTGCTGATCATTGGATCAAGCTCCAGCTGCTTGGATTTTTCGATTTTTTTTAAATATTTTTCTTTTTCACCAAATTCAAGGAGTGGTGCCTCCCCGAATTTTTCAGGCTCTTGAAAAACGACCTCGTAAGGCGCAAAATTCTGAAAAGAACAACCACAAATATTTCTCGTCCAATTCTTTTGACAAATTTGGTAATGATCTGATTTTCCACTCAAATATTCTTCTTAATAACGGGTTCAGGATACAGTAGGAAAGTTAAGGGAAAGTAGGACACTGATCAGACAGAAGAACCCTTACCACCATTTTTTCATGGCAGTGGTATTTCCAGGCCAATCAAAGCTCCAGGTACGGCCATTTCTTCCAGGTGAAGGAAAGCAATTTCTGTAGGGGTGTGCAACTCGCCAGTTGTAACCCGATTTCTCCTCATTGACGTTTTCACAATGCCATTTGCCAGCTGAAAATCGAACAATAATCAATTTTTTCCGAAGAAAGGGAAACTTCTTCATTCCGGTGGGGGTCAGATGAGGCATTCCTGAATTCCTGCCTTCCTACGGGTCTTCGTACTTGTAAAATGCGTCCTTTATCAACCTCTAGCGCATCTGTTGCCTTCAAGAACTTCAGTTTGTAGGTTAACCTATGTAGGTATGCTATCCACTTTGGCAAGGTAAGTTATTCCGCCCGGTCTGAACTGCTCTTCGCTCTAATGAGCTCGAATTGTCTACCGTTCTCTTGTTGGGTATCCGAACGGTGGTAACTGAGGGTTCGAGGACACGAGAGGTGTGATGGCGGGTAAGATGGACGGCTGTCTATCGACTGAGGATGGCAGATGTTCGAGTAGTGTCAATGTCGTCGTCCTTGTCTCGCCGTTACTGTAAAGGCAGCCGGCTGCTGCTGCTGCTGACGATCGCCGGGGCTCTTTTTCTCGTCGGGGCCTTTCTGCTGCTTTCCCCTATTGACTCAGAGACTTCGAAACAAACCCAGCGCAGGTGCCATCTTCGCTGACGGCGGGACAAAATCGGGCCACTGACGGTTTATTTTTCGAAAGGGGATTTGAAACCGGACAGATGTCATCCTAGATTCCAGTATAAGATAAAGGTAAAAAATAGATTAACAATAAATATAGCATCGAAGTGGGAGGCGAGCTGAAACTGGCCAGAACCTTCGTATTACTATGTCAGATCTTGAACTGTTTGCACTTTTCGACGAATTTCGAAGAGTCTCACCATATACCTTAGAATAAAAGTAATTAAAGGTAAAGGTAAAGGTAAAGGTGCCGGCGTTGATCAGTTCCTTAAGGACGCGCCATGCATTTGTGTTCCATTCATAGTCGTAGAGGTTTGGTGAATGCGTTTTTGGCCAGTACAATGACTTGTAGGGCTCAGTCGCTATACCAAGTCGTGTCTTTACCGTTCCAGACAATCCTGGGTACCGATTTACCCATCCCCGGAGGGGCGGTTAGCTTGGACGGGGATCGATCGCTTGATCGTGCGGGTGTCAGTAACAGCTCTTAAGCTCCTAGCTAGGGTAATCGAGTCAAGTCAGTGTCTTTACCTTCCCTGAAAAGTCTGGTACTAATTTACCCGACCCCAGAGGGATGGAAATTTTGGTTAGCTCGGGCGGGGATCGATCGCTCGACCGTGCGGGTGTTGGTTGTAGAATACAGTTAAGAAACGTCGTCGGATCTCAGAACCTAGAAAAACTCGTAGAGTGGAAGGGTCTGGTGGCCTTTAGAGCTCTTTCCTAGAATTTTCTTCATGGTTACCCATTAAGGTAGATATAGGTGTCCGAAATTTTTCGACCTACCTAGTTGCTACCTGAGAGTTCAGCCAATTGAAAAGAGTTTCCGTAGAGGCGATCCAGAAACTCGTCATAGTTCTTGGTTTATCCAATACCTGTGAAGTAAAACTTTTTCTATTCTTGAACAGAGACACCTCGTGAAGGTAACACCATCTCCAGCCGGCACCCTGCCTTCCCGAATAATCGGCCAGTCGATTCTCCAACCGAACCGGTCCTTGTTGGGCTACAAGCGGACGACGTCCACCGACGCACCTGAAAGGTTCGATCCCGATCGGTCCACCTCAATTATACGATAATTGACCATTGAGGTTGCGCCGTCGTCGCGCAAGGGGGCTGTAAAGCTGGAAATCGAGGCGAAAAAGCTCGTTCCTCTTGACGTTCGGTTGGATGAGTCTCGTCGATCTCGGGCGACGAGTCACGGGAGCAATCCAATCATAGCCTCTGTCTCGTACTCCTGGGGACCGTCGGAATCCAGCTGGAAACTCTGATGGCCAGCAGTTAGCATACCAAACTGTTTTATGCAATCGTTATGGTGCAGTTGGCCCGACGACAGCAACTAGTCGCCGGCCCGGTCAGCCAGTCATGAGCCTAGGAAACGTTAAACGAAAAAAGCAGAAAGACCCATCACATACACCTAGAGACTGGCGTCTGGGACACGTTCTTCTGGCTGTAGACCAGGAGGACGATGGCTTGGACGGCAGTAAACACGATGACCAGCAGCAGCCACTATGGCAACCGGATTCGTCCACCAATCAACGATGATCGTCGTTCTCCCAGTGCCGAGCCAGTCCCCTGATCCAGCCCCTCTAGATGGACGACGTCCAGTCGGCACAAGTTTCAAGCGAGGGATCGGAAGAGGAAGTCGGACGAGTGGAGCTGAGGTTTACTCCACGACTGGTTTTGTAAGAATCTTGGCAAATTGGTAGTCAACGTGCAAGGTATATTTTCTACGTGAAATAGTCATATTTCGACATTTTCATCGGAAAAATCAGAGGCAGACGATAGACCATCAGTCAGGTGAACGATTGTAAGAAAAGGTCAGCTTTTTCTGAGGTGGAATAGTTGGAATAGTTAGGTCAACATATCATCCATGGAATGGAGATGTGGCTAGAGCTATTCTATTCGTTAAAAGAACACTCATATCCTCCTGTTCTGATTGGAGCTCATTGAAAAACCGATTATTGATCGATCCACGATTTCCACAAGATACGGCTCAAGGTTGAAGGTTGAGGGGTTTGTACAGTTGTCTAACCTCGAATTTGCTACGAACTCTCGAATCGTATATTCCTTAACGCTTGGCGCTGACGTTTAAATATTCTGTTATTATTGTATTAGGGTGCGCGCGGTACAGTGGTAAGAGGCGCTACTGACACCTTCACGGTCGAGCGATCGTTCGTCGCCTGGGCAAACTAAGCCTTCCATCTCCCGAGGTTGCGTAAATTGATGCCAAACCTGTCTTTATTTATTTATTTATTTATTTATTTGCACTTAACGTGTGCCGTACAATCCGAAAACGTGAACAAACAGTACAATACAAAAACACACTACTTATGATATCACTATTTGGCCAATACTTAGGAAGTCATCACTGTTAAACTTTTGTTGATAAAGCTTCTAATTCAAATACAATTATTGCCCAGCCCATCGCAGATGAAAAACAGTGGTTCAATAAATATTATTTCGGAAACGATATCATATCATATAAAACTTATGAATGAAGGTGAAGACACTGACTTGACTCAATTGCCCTAGCTTGGAGCTTAAGAGGCGCTACTGACACCCGCACTGTAGAGCGATGGATCCCCTGCCCAGGCTAACCAGACCCCACATCTATCCAGGGTTGGGTAAATTGATACCAGACCTGTCTGGGAAGGCGAAGACACCGACCTGATCTACAGGCTGGCCACCGGGAGTCATAGTATAGGCCAAATACGGATTCAGTATGCTTCTGCGAATCTGAATTGAACACGAATACGTGGCGCGCCCTGAGGGTACTGACCAACGCCGAAACCTCTATATATGTCTATATTACGAACACTGTTTTTGTAGGGGCGCCAGTGGCCATAATAGGGCTGGTCCACTAGGGCGAGCGCCGAAAAAGCGCCGATGCCATTGTTCAAGGTGACCTGGTTTCGAGTTGTGTGCTTCTATGAAGCTTTGTGGGCGTTGTGTTCGGGGGCGGCTTCGTCGGGGGCTGCTTAGGAGCCGGTTTTCGATCGGCCCGATCCGATCCGTCCACAAGACGGCGGTCTGCTGCCGTGGATGGACGCGTAGAGACAGAGGCAGATCTCTGCGAGCGCCTTTATGACGCCATGAACAACACACCACTACAAAAACCAAAAACAGCCACGACACAGCATCGAAGCTGCTGCAGGCTGTCCAGAGATCCAGCCCCGGGGCATTTTCGGCAGCATCGAAATGGGGGGCGAGCTGAAACTGGCCAGAACCATCGTATTACTATGTCAGATCTTGAGCTGTTTGCACTTTTCGACGAATTTTGAAGAGTCTCACCATACACCTTTGAATAAAAGTAATTAAAGGTAAAGGTGCCGGCGTTGATCAGTCCCCTGAGGACGCGCCGCCGCATTCGTGTTCCATTCAAGTCGTAGAGGCATAGTGAATGCGTATTTGGCCTATACAATGACCAGCGGGGGCCAACCGCTATGCCAGGTCAGTGTCTTTACCTTCCCAGACTAGTCTGGTAACAATTTACCGACCCCGGAGGGATGGAAGGCTTGGTTAGCCCGGGCCGGGATCGATCGCTCGATCGTGCGGCGTGTGACAGCAGCGCCTCTTACCACTGTACCACGCGGGCCCCATAAAAGTAATTAAGTGAAATAAATCATTAATAAACGTAAAAAGAATAAAATTATTTTATCACGTTGAAACAAAAACGCTGTTGACATAATGAATCGGACCTATCGCTCTGTACACTACACACACACAGTTGAGTGCGGTAAGCAAAAAAAAAACGTTTGATTTTGTCACCAGAATACGCTAGAACGCAAGGGTAATGTGTATCGTTGAACAACCCCTGATGGATGCGCCATGTACTCGTTTTCCACTGGGAATCGTAGAGTCATGAAGACGCGTGGCGTATACAATGAACTATGTGGTGAACCGCTGTACCAAGTCATGGCCTTCACATTCTCGGACAAGTCTGGTGCCAATTCACCGTACCCCGGAGAGATAAGAAGTTTTAGTAGCTCGAGCGAGGATCGATCGCTTGACTGCATGGGTGGGAGTGGCGCTTCTTAGCACTGCACTCCGCGCGCTTTTTGTCTTCATTGTTTTCATTTCCAATCGGCAGTTGAACCCATGGATTTCAATATGTGTCCGCTGAGGATGCACAGGGGACAAAAGTGGGCGGAGCGTGAGCCCTCTCGACGGAGGAGTGCCACAATAATTATTTTCCTATTATAGATGAACTATTAGAATTTTTGTAAGGTGTCAGCATATATTCTTTGCATATATGTACCTCTGAAAAATAACTGTTCAATAATTCCGACAAGTTCCAGATAGCCATGATGATGCTGATCGATCAAATTCCATCGAAAATCGTCGACGGACACGGTTTTCGCAGCTTAATGAGGTTGGTTTCGAGCAAGTTTTTTACTCTTCTTTTCAGTTAGTTTTAATATTTTAGAAGTGGCTGATCTTTATAAATATAATTCAATTTGAATTTCTTGGATAAAATATTTTTCACAGCTTCCTTCTACCCGAATATCCGATGCCGTCAGCCGAGCTGTTCGAGTCGACGATCTGCCCGGAGGTGATCACCCAAATACAGCCGCATTTGGCAAGCCTGTTCAGCGCCAACAAGTAAGTCTCAGTTTACGAAAATCACCCGATTTTCAATCAACATCCACTGAAGCTTATTCTGATGGCTACAATCGATAATCGATCTGATGAACGTCTTACGGTAGAACGTGGTGGCCAACTGACGGGCTATTTTGTTCAAATTGAAGCGGCGGTTTGAGATTTAGTAAGCTTGGATCAGAGTTTTAAATATGCATAGGTAGAACAAATCGATTATCGATCGGTGCCGTTTCAAAAAAATTGTTCTCTGGTTACTGAGTCCATACGGCCGATAGTCGTTCTTCGCTCGATCGAGCGGTCGTTCATCAGCGGCGCTGCGGGAATCTCTTGTACTCGAGGGCAGCAACAGTTGACGGGCGACAGAATGGACGGCCTCTGGTGGTCGACGGCGTTCGAACGAGCCCTTTACCCCATACCTCTTACCCAACGACGATCGGCGCCACATCTCCACTGATGGTTCTTTGTTGCGTTTCGCCTCGTGCCCTCCCATCAGGCCAGCGCTGACTCGTTGCCACCCGCGAACCGATGACAAAATGCTTGTGAACGGCCGTCGTCTCGTCGTTCGTGTCACATTCGAGAAATTCGACGTCTCGCACGAATCGTTCAATTGCCGCTTCGTTTGAAAAAAAATCGAGGGGTCGGTTGTTTTTGTGCCTGGCGAATTTTTTGCCTCTGAATTACCGGTACATAAATAACAGTTTCCCAACCTCGGAATTTTCTTCGTACTTCGCCCTCAAGCTGTTTTATGAACTGGTGATATTTCTGGTGATAGCGATAAGATTTAACATTTATTACATGTGGAGACGTGTGGAGAATTGATCTACAACAAACATATCGAAATTACTCGGTTCGTGTTCATACAGCTGTGAGAGTTACTAGATCAACAAACGATGGTGACATATAAAGCGAATATTGATAAAACTATAGAATAAGGTGGAAGAAGCAGAGCAGGAAAGTAGAAAAAGTGGACAGGATAGAAAGCCTAATGTTTCGGCTTCAGGTACCCAGCTAGAAGTTTTTTTTTGAATTGAGTTAAGCGTTCAAGAACCCGCACATTTTTAGTAAGTTTAGTATATTCATTACCGGCCCTGAAGGAGGAAAAGTGCCTTTTGAGAGTTGTTCGTAGTTGATTGAGGACCAACTTGGGTTGTGGCCCTCGTGTACGTGAGGAATTAAACGTAACGAATTAATCATTCCTTGTCTTCCTTCTCCTCCCACCTTCCTAGTGGTAGTGCTTCCCAGTGGCCTTGGTAAATGGAAAGTCCTCCTAACCCCCACCCCACGGTCGGGTTGGTCAAGCCTTCCATCCCTCCGTTACCGAGCAAATCGGTTCTTACATAGACTTTGCTGGGAATATGGCTCACATGAACAGCAGCTGTGCTCTGTAAGTTATTGTATGGGCCCTGTACGTATTTACCACGCCTCCACGATTCTGAACAGAAAACGAATGTGTGGCGCGCCCTCGACAGACTGATCAACAACTATCATTTTAATTTAACTTGCAGTTTGTTTCATGAGATATAGAGGAGGCTGGATTCATGCAACCTATGTACTTTCTCCTGCTCAAAAAGCTGCACACCAACACCTTGACTCTCCCAAAAAGGGAAGTCCGTTCTGTCACACAGATGATTTCGAAAGGGTTCCTTCTCTTCCTTTCTGGTTAGAATATCGAGAAAGGAGCACAGCCTACGTAAGCCTGGTCTTGGACTTGAAGACTGGAGTTTAGATTTTCAAACAAAACCTTGCGTATTTCAAACCGTCTATTAATGAGTTGCGCATAGTGAATTGTGATGGTATGGACTCGCAATCTACATAATTAACGAAACGGTCTTCTACGTATCCGCTGCTTACATCTTGAGGGATTCGCAGCTTTCAATCGTAATTTAATTCAGAAAGCTTGTGAAGGTGCACCCCTACATACTAACTTTTTGTTCACGCTAAGCTCATGACAAATACTCTTTGCTGTAAGTCAAAAAATTGGCTTGAAGGTTTGCAAACCCTATTGACTTCTCGCATAGGGAAGTGACAGGAGGAAGTCAGCGTTGACCAGTCCCCTGAGTGCGCGCCACACACTCGTCTTCCATACGGAATAGCTGGATGTGGAGAGTGTTATTTGTATGTGAGCACCACTTCCAAAGAATTTGCCAACTTGTAGTAGGTGGTCTCGAAAGGATTTCTGGGCCCACATTCATCATTGGTAATCCTCGATAAAATCCGAGATATAGATGTGAAATGCGCGCGCCTTTCTCCATTTATCCTAAACTTCCTATGTTGAACGCAATCTCTCATCGATAATCTGGCTCTGGCTGCACAGCGGTTTCGGAAACCGCTCGTCCGTTCATGAATCTGGGCCCTGGTACATCAATTATTTCTAGCCAACCCTTCTTTCTTCTGTTCTTCAGCTTTGGCTTAACTTGGTTTAAAACTAGAACATAAGAAAATTTAGAAATACCTCGAGCCAATTAATTAGGTTCTTTTCAGCCCCCACACAGATCCGTTTGACTCGTTGGTGCAGGTGCTGAAGAAACGCCAAACGTCCGCCGACGATTGTCTGAATGTCAGCTTCGATGGCAACGTGTCCAAGGTGAGCCCGGCATGGATCCTACTTTTACTATTTTATAGAAAACAGAAGTGTAGTACAGTGGTAGGAGGCGCTGCTGAGACCTGCACAGTCGAGCGATTGGTCCTCGCCTAGGCCAAGCAAACCTTCCGCCCTTCCGAAGTTGAGTAAAGATGTACCGGGCCTGTCTCGGAAGTTAAAGACACTGACTTGGTATAGCACCAGGCCCTCGCAAGTCATTGTATAGGCCAAATACCCACTCACCATGCCTATACGATTCTAAACGGAAGACGAATGCGTGACGCGTCTTTAGGGAATCGATCAATGCCGACCACTTTAACTATACCTTTATACAGAAAAGGTAATACTAGTGCGAATGATCCAGTGGTTTTCTAAAGAGGAAATTCCAGAACCGCTTGGCTAACTATGACTGGAGCTGTATGAATTTTCGCTAAATGGACACTAAACCTTGCAATTTTTGAATCGTCGACAGTTTTATGAACCTCTTCCCTGTTCTTTCCTATACCCTTTCTATTTTACCCTTTCTCTGAACCCGTTGTTACTGCTGGGTATCGATGAATCCTCAGAGTCTCAAACTCCCGGCGACATGAGCCTTCCATACATTTGACATCCATCACGCTAGTTTCGGGTTTCCAATGGTTCAGCTTTTAAGAACTCAGGCATGATTCCACAAACAGATAGGTTAACACTAGGAGAAAGATAAGAATTGTTCAAAATTGTTCAAAAAATACTGTAAAAGCACAACATCACTGGTAATCTTCGATACTAGTACTCACATCGATCTTTCAGTCTTCGAAACACGACGAAGATAGCGACAGTTCGTGTTCTGTCGAAGTCGAGAACTCTCTGTCCTCACAAATCGACGCCTTTGTCGACTACGTGAGACGATTCTCCTTTCCAAAGGTGAGTTCATCTCCATCGATGTTTCGAAAATAGAAAAGGAAAAGATAGAGAGGAATAGTGAAGGGCTTCCGATAGGAGTTTTCACGTTGTGAACTCGGAGGGATATTCTAGAGATTGAACATCCTTCGCTAAAAGGAGTCTGGATTCGTCCAATGATTCATTTATTTATTCGGAGTATTATAGTGAAACACAACAACGAACAGGTGCAATACAGAAAGCAACATTGATAATTGGTAGTTAATCGCAATTGTGAAATTTCTAAATAAAAAAAATAGTAAGAAGGTGAGATGATTGGAGAGCTACACTCACATAAGTTGTGCTACTTTTTCTTCTTCCCTTCCGTGATCCTTTCCGAAGCTCTAGAAACTTTTCAGTGTTGTACTATCCCTCAAGCTACCTATAGAGTTATGTTCCTACCTTGCCTTACCCAAGGTATCGGTGTTTTAACCTCTCTGGGCCGTGTAACATATTATAGTGAAACATACCATGTTGTTACGCTGTCTACCATATTACGACACAGTGGTATGAAGGCTAACATTCGCTGCGAGACCATCATACGTTGGCATAAGCAACACGGACCCTGATAATAACCTAATAGATCTATTCAACAATCATTCTTCTGAAGTGCTCAGTGCCGCTCTTTAGACAGTGATGGATGATCGGTGGCATTTCGGGAAAAGGTCCATCCCGGAAGCACCGTCGGGTTTGGTAGTGGCAACGAGGCAGTGGAGGTGTGGAGGATACCCTCTCTCAAGGCTGTGGGAAACTGAACTATTTTTTGAAGCGTAGCTGTGCGCTGCCGTTACCGACTCCCTTTATGGCAGAAGTGTTCGCTCTGGCTGAACCATACCTAGGGAGCCGTTTCAAGAGATACTTATCTTATATTGCACTCATTCTGATCTACAGACCCACGCCAATTGCTACTACTACTATTTATTACACTGGAAAACGCCGTGTGTATAAATCAAGAAACAAACGAAAAAGAAGGAGAATAAATCAAATCGAACAATCAACAATCAAAACATAAGTAACATTGAAGCAACTGGGAACACTGCTAGTAACACCATCGATATTTAACAACTTATAGTAATCATATCAACTAAACAGCGTAAAAATTGTCGAATTTTACGTAATCAAGTACCGGTCTAACGCGTTTTTGAACGCCTGAATTCCGCTCGGCAACATTTTAGACCTACTGATTTGTAAATAGACAGATCCCGCTTCAATAGTAAAGAAGCGCTGGTTATGATTATGATTTATTTCGGACAGTGGATGACAAAAATCATTGTAAAAAAACCATACGATAATACATTGCAAAACAAGGACAACTGCTAGTGTACAACAGTTTAGCAACTAATCAAATAAAATTCTATGGGATCTTGAATTCTTAAAAATCTTGAAGGGGAGGGGGAAGGAGAGGTGGATAGCGAGCTCAGAAGGGCAGTGGCTGCCAACAGTGCAAGTCAATGAGTGAAATTGCTTGACTCCGGTTACGAGCTCAGTAGGTCCGCAACAGGGATGGGCGTAAAATTTTTGTCGTAAAATTTTTTACGAATTTTTTCACGACAAAACTTGTCGCAAAAATCGGAAAAATCGTAAAATTCGTTAAATATTTTTGTTTTTTGAAAATCGGCAGTATTGTGCGCCACAACACAAATAAACGTTGCTGAAAGTCGAACCATCAACTATCGATCAAAACCAATCAGAGGAATGTTGATGTTGAGAAATAGAAGTGCAGAAAAATTCGCAGGTATTAGCGCTTTCCGATAATCGCTCAAAATGTGACCGGCTGACGAAAACTCCTTTTTTATCTCGACGGACCCTGGAGGAACACAGAAATGCTCCGGAATTATTTTCGCCAAATGAGGGTAGACAGACTGTGGTAGGGGAGAAGTCCAGAATGCCAGGGGGTTAGCCGACGTTTCTGGAGGTTCCGAAAAAATTCCTCCAACTCCTGAAAAATTGCAAATATTGTGGTCGGGTATTGCAAATATTTCTAAGAAACGACATTTGGACCACAATATTTGCAGTTTTGACCACAACTATACATAACATACTCCGTAGTGTTGTGTTAAAGTTCGGTGTTGGCGATTCTCCAGCTTGAAGTTGAAGTCGTAGAAATTTCGTAAAATTCCCAAAATTTGTCGTAAAATCGTAGAACCTTTTTCCGAAAAGTGTCGTAGAAATCGTTAAATCGTGAAATCGTAAAATAAAATAAAACGCACATCCCTGGTCCGCAACTTTGCTGCTTCGACATTGTCGACTCGAACTGAGGCCGAGTGAGGTCACAGGATACAACACAGGAAACTATTATATGTATGTTAGTAGCCCTAGCGGTTCAACTTTATAAAACAGGATGAAACATATTGGTAACAACGAAATAAGAAAACAGCTCAGCTAGAATAGAGAAGAACGAATAGTTAAAATGGCGGGGAACCAAAAAGGAAAAGGAAATAGTAAGCGAAATGAAAAGAGAAGGAAAAGGAAACGAAAAGGAAATAGGAAATGAAAGAGTTTGGTGCTCTATCGAGAAAAATGACTGACTGAATGAGTGTAAGGCGATTTCGCAACAATTCGCATTGATCGTTTCAGGACGAACTTCAATCGTTACTGACCGTCTGTCACAGCGTGTTCGGCTATTTCGAGGATCGGCCGAGTCTGATGAGCGAACTATCACTGACTATACCATCGGTGGAGCCGTCGCAGCCGACACTTCTACGGGATGTGTTCTTCGTCGCCGAACACGCCGACCGTATCAACGCCTACATACGGGCCACTCCCGACATGGCACTGCTTCCGATCTCTGACGCTCAGTCCCAAACGCTGGCCGAGCTCGTACGGCTCGTACGAAAAATCTGATCACACCCACGTTATTCACCTATGTATGACCTAGTGAACACAGTACGGAAACGCGTGCGTCCAGAAGGAAAGAAGAATGCGGCGGTTTTTTGCGCCGAAAAGCGTTGTTTCTTCATGATTTCTTTGAAGTTCGATATATTGGACAACTGTACAAATATTAACGTTCAGCGGCTCAAGTTATATCTTTAAGTCTGTATTTTTTCCTAGCTCGCACTCAGATCAGTGATCTCCTTTAGACGTGTCGCAATCGTGAACAAGGAAAAATCGATAAATCCGACGAATTTGGATTCAGATGACAGTAATGGGCTCGAGCTGCATAATCTATTTCTGAAATGATAAATTTTTAAAGACGCTATTCAAATCCAACGCTTTTCGGCGCGAAAATACATCGCAATCGTCTTTTCAGCCGGACGTGGGTGTAGTAAAGTACTGTTGTCTTCGTCTTTGCATTGTAATTTATGATACTTTTCTCTTGTCGTTTTTCCGTTTGAAGCCATCTCGTCTATTTATTCTGTACAGTCATTGCCAGCCGGAATAGTATTCACACTAACTAGCTTTAGGCCTTTTTGAATGTGCGTCGATTGTGTACAACACCATCTGTCTGTCTGTCTGTCTTCACATCTCGATCTTCACAGGATCCTCTTGTTCTTGCCGTGTGTGTGTCTGCTGATAGTCGAAAAGCATCAGGGAAGAGCATCGGCGATTCCTCCTATTCATCCTTCCACATACCCCGATTTCTCTCAATTTATTATTTGAGAAGAACTTGTTCAGAAATCATCAGCATTCCGTTATCGCTTAATACCGACGACTTGTCATCATTTTGTTTCGCTGAACTGAGCTTTACAGTTTATTCGGTTGTCGTCATCAGCAGCTCGCCCCGCTTCGCCGTTCTTTAACTAACGACGTTATCATAGCTAGTGATGTTAAGGTGTTCATAGAGATCATGTCGTGTGTAGTACTTTACTTATACATATATCAATGTATGCTGATAAGTGTTGTCGAAAAAAGCCAATGGAATCATGCCACCGTCATCTTGCCTTTCTCATTCGACCACCTCCATCGGTTACTTACTTATTCACGTGATTCAGTGTTGTTCGTTTTACTAAAATAAAGAAGTATCTCTTGCGTTGCGTTTGCCCTCGGGCGCCCAACCAACATCCCTATCGAGAAAGGCGTCAGGCAAGGCGATACCATCTCACTAAAGCTGTTTACTGGCGCATTGCAGTGGGTGATGAAGTCGCTCGACTGGGACAAAAAACGCAAACGTATGAACGGGAAATTCCTCTCGAACCTTCGATGACTTGTCTGAGTTATAAACCGCGCACCCATTGCTAAACTTTGCTCTAGGGCAGATTAGACTGCGTATTAATCAGATGAACACGCAGCTCGTGAAGAACTCCTGGTGTGTAAAATGCAGTGGTGGGTTGTACATTCTAGAGACAGTAGACAGTTCTTCAGTGGTTCATTTGCTTCTGTAGGATTAATATACTTATCTATTATACAGGGTGCGTCAAAAGTCTTTGGACTCGCTTTTGAGGATCATTATAAATGGAGAACGCCCTGCAGCCATCCAAACTTTTATGTGTAACTATTATACCTATCTTGCCCTGCAGTGTAGTAAGTTTTCCTTGCTGATCGTTGGCCCGTTTGAGATGTCTGGAGTAAAAGGCTTGCGCACTGCTATGGCGAAAATGCACAAGGAGGGAGTGTCAGGCGCGGACATTGCCAGAACTCTACGTATCCCAAAGTTCACGGTGTACGACAACTTGGTCTATATTAAAGAGCAAGGCCTGCTCAATACTGTCGTGAGCCATCTCCTGATAAGGGCCCGCCGCGATGACCGCCCACTGGAAGGACAGACGAGGTTCTACCCCCATGTAAGGCGAGTCAACATCAATCATACCCATTTCACATCGTGTATCCTCCAGCATCATATGCATCATGCATCAGATGCATCTGAGAGTACGACTCTTGTACGACTCTTCCTTACATTCGTCCTGCCAGTTCTGACGGTATATTTTGTCATACGATCAATTCTCATTCATGTGGAAGTCAGATTGTTATTCGATCGGTCGATCGTAATCATCCTGTATGATTCATCGACACCAACCATATCTTATGTTATGCCTTCTACGCATAACACTTCCGCTGTTATGGATCGCAATGGCATGCAGCTGACAACGACTACTCGGACGAATGGATCATTGTCGTACATCTTCAAATCTCGAGGACGAGCTTACTTCGGGAAGGGAGATGTCGTGAGCCATCTCCTGATAAGGGCCCGCCGCGATGACCACTGGAAGGACAGACGAGGTTCTACCCCCATGTAAGGCAGCCGCCTTACTACCCCTTTATCATTAATTACCATATTTTATGAATAAATAACTTATACATCACTAGTGTACTATACAGGATCCAATCTCCCATAAGAGCATCATGTAAGGCCCGATCACCCTTACACGATAATACCATACAGGGACATTGAGTCGCCCAAACAAGATTTGAAGAAAGCCTGGAAAGAAATTGATGAAGAAGTCCTGCGCGCCGGTGTGGATGGGTGTTACTAAGAGACTTAAGGCCTGTGTTCGTGCTAAATGAGGCCGTTTTGAAGCCTCACCATGTTTTTATGTGTACAATGTCTAAAGTAATAAACATTAAAAATTTCGTTTCATTTGCTTCAAAATAGCCGTTAAGGCGACCAATTATCTGACGATGAGTCCAAAGAGTTTTGACGCACCCTGTACTACTAATACAACTCTCATAATACGGATAACAGTGCAACTACGTTTCAGCAGTCATAGGCGAAATGGTCATCACACTAAGTTAGGATCCGTGATGTGAAACTAGGAATAAGGCGGAACTTGAAAGGAACCATCACACTAAGTTAGGATCCGTGATGTGAAACTAGGAATAAGGCGGAACTTGAAAGGAACCAAAGGGAGCTACACCAGAGCTAGCAAGGATCTAAACTACCGGAATGGAGCTGCGCGGAATTCTTATACCGGCGGATATGGGCGGAGAAAGCTGAATGTAACTGATTATTGGACGTAGGTTTACTGTCGACACGCCCAGGGTCATCATGAATATTTATTTATTTACTTGTTACACCACATAATGACGCGTCGATCATAAATGCAAATGAATGAATAAATGAATATAATAAATGAATATGAGGACATTCATGCCACCCTGGTGCAAGGGGAGGCTATGAGCCTTTCTTCACCGCAACGACGTCCTACGTTTACCTGGGACGTTCCATGAACCCTTGCAACGACATGAGGGGTGAACTCATCAGTAGAAGGAGAGTTGAATGGTCAGCCTATGAGTCTTTTGAAAGGGCCACTCTTTTATGCTGAACTCCACGTTCATTTGTTCGACTCGTGGTACGTTTAACGTGATGAACCACGAAAGTCATTCAGAGTGCAAAAGATGTAAAGTGAAAAAGAAGTTTAGAAATTTATTGGACGAATCATTATCAAAGCGCATTGGAAAATGGCATAGGTGACCAGAGATGCTATATGACATGTTCCCGGAGGTCCGGTGGTGATAGTGGTTTGATCCGCTTTCGATATGCATAAAGGAGTGAACGTCGAAGGAGATTAACCATACCTTACACCTATGCCGCATTCAGTTGCAGTACTTCGACAATCCATGGTTGAACAGGAGTGGCACTGCCTCCTTCTCAGCTGCTAGGCCTTTCATAGTGTTCTTAGAATCCTTATCCCTCTTCCGCCGTACCTCCGAGGTGTGACTTGTGTTTTCCTATTTTCCCATTGTTATTTTATTTGGGCGCGCGTGGTGCAGTGGTAACAGGTGCTGCTGACACCCACACGTACGATCGATCCTCACCCGGGCGAGCCAAGCCTTCCATCCCTCCGGGGTCGGTAAATTGGTACCAGACTTTTCTGGGAAGGTAAAAACACCGACCGACTTGGTATAGCGGCTGGCCCCCCAGAAGTCATTGCATAGGCAAACCACATTCGCCACGCCTCTACGATTCTGAATTGAACACGAATGCGGTGGCGCGTCCTTCAGGGACTGATCAACGCCGACACCTTTATCTTCACCTTTACCTTTACCTTTTATTTTGTTTAGGAACGACTGAGGGGCAGCAGTATAAAGTGCTACTTCCAATCGCGTTCGAGCGATCATAGTTTGCTCAGGCGAACCAACTCTTCTATATCACTGGAGTCCGGTATCCCTCTGTGATACTTACATACTGGACGATGAATGCACTGACGTGAACTCAGGTGAATGGTAAACGTGGTCCACCTTCCCTTTACCTGTGCTACCATATTTTAGTATGCTCTGCTATGTTTTTACCTTATCCTAGACTCAGATTTCTTGAATAAGGACCAATGCAAGCGCTGCCAGGGCTCTCTCGAGCACACTAACTTTGAGATCGGATAGGAAGACAAGTTATACATCTGTACCCACCGTAGAGCTAAGCAAATCGCCCCATTCCAGGAATGCCAATAAATATCTGAATATGAGTCCCTCTTAGATCGTATTGTCGGTGTTATTTCTTCTTGTTTACCATCAGTGAAAGATACGGGGGATGACCGCTGTGAGTACGTGCATGTGTGATTCACAGCGGGTGGGGTGGATGATCCACTTCATTGGCGGCACAGCAAACGACGGTCAAGCACCTCGTTAGTTACACCATCATCATAATCCGCTCTTCGAGACATGGTGTATCCTAGATGAACTGGATGCTCAAAAATAGCATATTACTTCAGTTGAGGCATTTTGAAGGCAAATATGATAAATTAAATATGTAAAGAAGTATAGGTACTAAAAGTATCTGAAAGTCAGGTGATGGAGAGAGGTTGTTCTTAAAAGCCGAAGTCAACGATCCTGAATTTGTATATACCATTTTTATTTTAGAATGGACACTTTTCGAACAAAATGAACGTTTTTAAGTCAAAATGGAGGTTTTCAAATCAAAAAGGACGTTTCTCAAATCAAAAAGGACATCCTCAACTTTCAAATTGTATTTATACCATTTTCATTTTGAAATGGACACTTTTCAAACCTAAATAGACATTGTTCATACCAAAATGGACGTTTTCAAATCAAAAAAGACGTTGCCGTGCAGGCCCTGGTTTGAAAAACGTCCGTTTTGGTTTGAAAACGTCCTCTTTGATTTGAACAACGTCCATTTTGGTCTGAAAAATGTCCTTTTCAAAAGAAAAATGGTATATATTTCAATCCTTTGTTGGACATTGCTTGCTTAATTCTGCCCTTTAAAGGTAAAGGTAAAGGTGTTGGCGTTGATCAGTCCCCCGGAGACGCGCCATGTGTTCATGTTCAATTCAGAATCGTAGAGGCATTGTGAATCCGTATTTGACCTACACAACGGCCCTGGGGGCTAACCGTTGTATACCGGGTCAGTGTCTTTACCTTTCCAGACATGTGTGGTAGTAATTAACCCAACCTGGAAGGAATTAAGAACTTGGTCAGCTTCAAACAAAATGGATCGCTCGACCGTTCGGGGGTCAGCCGTTATCTGCGCCTCCTCCTTGGGTATTTCGGCCATAGGCGAGCTGAAAACTGATAAATTTTCATAAATTCGAAAACACTTGCTCAACTCATCAGTATCACTAGCCAGCATGCCGTCCACATCATCAAGAAGAGATTCGGCTTCAAGGCATTTTGGTGAAATCTTGCATCAGCAGCTTGTTGCTCATTTTGTTTACGTCTGGTAGATGGCCAGGTGAGATAATGTGTTCTCGCCGGAATTCACGGTAATAAAGGTAATGGTAAAGGTAAAGGTATGGATGCCGGTGGTGATCAGTCACTCAATTGCATTCCTGTTCAATTCAGAATCGTAGAGACATGGTGAACGCATATTTATTATACAATGATTTGCTTATGCCAACCGCTATTCCAAGTCGCTGTTTTTACCTTCCCAGGTAAGTCTGGTACCAATTTGCAGACCCCTGAGGGATAGAAGACCTGGTTAACCCGTGAGTGGATCGATCGCTCAACCGTGTGGATGTCAGCAGCGCCTCTTCCCACTGTGCCACGAGCGCTTGAAGAAAGAAAAAATAGAATAGATAGTTCAAAATGTAGTGCCGCTCCCTACTGGCTGGCCGAGAGCTCGGTTCAGGCGGTGAACTTCGCCGTCGGCTCGTCCATCACTACAGCAATCAGTTCACACGATCTCGGCGCTGAATGGCGTCGTCATCGCCTGATAGGATCGAGCCGTCTCTGAGATGAGTCAATCGAAAACAGAGCAAAGTGTGGACCGCAATAGACGGACGACTCACTCTCGCTCTCATTTCTCACCTCCGCCTGTCAGCATTTGTCATCCACGCTTCACCGAAACCCTCCCGACAACAAATTGCTTTCGATGCCCTCGGCAGATCCACGGCTCACTGGTTCTGCCTTATAACAGCGGTTTCCATGCTACTTACACTACAATTATTAGAATTATTATATTATATCAATTATTACTGTTACTTCTAACACTGACCACTTTTAACTACTCCCTTTACACTGGGTGTGCGTGATACAGTGGTAAGAAACGGTGCTGACCCCCGTACGGTCGAGCGATCGGTCCTCATCAAGGCTAACGAAGCCTTCCCTTCATCCGCTGTCGGGTAAATTGGTACTACACTTGTCTGGGAAGGCAAAAACACTGACTCAATATAGCGGCTGCTCCGTTGTATAAGCCATGTACGCATTCACCATGCCTCTACTGTTCTGAATGGGAGCGAAATGCATGGCTCGTCCTTAATGGACTGATCAACACCGACACTTTTACCTTTACAGTTACCTTTAGAAGATCCTTCTTCCTCCTTCTTCTTACGCAACATTATTTTCAGATTCCTTACATACCCTTTTAATTTCAGACTATATACCTGACGGATTTAGCGCTGAGTCCCTACATGCGATAACTTTGCAGATCAGTTTAGGCCACTCCACTTTACCCACTTTAGGAGGCTAGGAGGGGCATGGTGCGAAGGTGAGAGGTACCGCTGACACCCACACTCTCGAGCGATCGATCCTCGCCCAGGCTAACAAAGCCCTCCATTTCTCATGAGTCGGGAAAATCTGTATCAGAACAACACTGTATTCCAGCGAAATGTCCCTCACGGTTTTGAACAGAAGATGGATGCGCGGCGCGTCCTTACATTAGAAGACCCATCAGCGCCGGCCACCTCATCTTTTTCATCTTTTCACCCTTTATAGTGCGAAAACGATTGGAAAAAGCTCTAATGCGGAACATCCTTGTTTGGGCCCACCTAGCAGAGTACCCCACGGGCTATAATTTAGTTTACGTTAAAACGCCTTTTTTAGGTGAGTTTTGTAGAGGAAGAACTTGGTACCATAGAAAGGGTAAAGTTCTAAGGGCTGGGAGGACAAATCTCGCCTGTTGGTAGGCAGCAACAAACAATGGGGTCCCCTTAAGACTCAGCTGTGAATATTGATGAATTATACATACATAAATACGACTGCATTCTGTGTTACTCTGCCAATTTCGACATGGACCACGGTCTGCCATTCTAGTCGTCCTTTTGTCTAAGATCTAGTTTATACTTCGATTACACCGCTTTATTTGAACAGTGACTCAGTGTGGTTTCCTTCTACCGATTATTTATTCGATTTAGTAGAACTGTAGCCCTAGCACCCAAGTGCGAGGCACCTGGCACGCTCAATTCTCTGAATGGACCGTAAAATTCTCGAATATGGGTCATCACCTGTAGGTGATCCGCACGAACGCTGAACGTTCTCAAGAACACCCAGCTGGACGTCGATGTCCGTAACGAGCTGAATAATCGCAGGTGATTATTCCGACCACCTTTGCTGACAGCTCTCGTATTAGTCAGGAGTTTAAGGAATTTTAGGTGAAAGTCCTTAGGTCTCCACACCCCGAGCAGCCACTTCAAGAGGTAATTTGGTGGGAAATCAACCAAGTCTCTGAAGACGGCGAGCAGGTCAAAACATATTCCGATGGATTATTTTTCCTCTCTCGAAAGGCAGAAGAACCTATTAGGAAGATTAAAGGTATGGTAAAGGCAAAGGTGCCGTCGTTGATCAGTCCACAAAGGATGCGCCGTGCAATCGTGTTCAATTCAGAACCGTAGAGGCATGGTGAATGCGTATTTGGCCTATACAATGACCCATACCAGGTCAGTGTCTTTACCTTCCCAAGCAAGTCTGGTGACAAAAAACTCAGCCACGCAGGAATGGATGGCTTGGTCAGCCTGAGCAGGGATAGATCGCCCGACCGTGCAGGTGTCAGTAGCTCCTCTTGCCACTGAACCACGCACATCAGTCTATAATACACAATCGCAAGATTCGAAGAGGAGATAATTTAGGAGTTCCAACAGTTTCCATTCCTATATTTGGAGATGCTAGATTATTCGCAAAACATGTGTTTAATCTTAATTCTTTCACATGAAACACGTGTGTTATCATGCAATAAATAATAATAATAATAATAATAATAATAATAATAATAATAATAAAACACTGACATCGGACGGGAATGTTTCCATTCTTCTTTGAAGTGTTACCCAATTGGACAAGTTTTTCAGACGAATTTCGTTCTGAACTAATTTAGAACAGCCGTCATTGCTAAGAGCTATTGACAGCCGGTGATAATTCATCAAGGTCAAGCAGTTCGTTTAGCACCGGCCAGCCAGCCAGCTGATAAAGAGATTACTAATTCCTCCACGAGCAGCAGTTGCTCATCGAATGATAAGCTGTTGTTGGCGATTTTCGATGAGTGACGGCCTCCTTACCCTGGAAGGTGGCCGAGTTTTCCTCATACAGTTCGAGTTTCGGCAAGCAATAGTTGAAAATTTGAGAATTAATTTCCTCAGTCCAAACATCGTTCCGCGTCAGTCTGGTCTTGTCATTGTCTTTGCCTCGGTCGTATTCCTTTTCGTTCTTCCATTCCTAGTTTGTCGTTCATCTTCTTATCTTCAAAAGTCGGACTTTTACATCCCTCTATTGATCGCATGAAAATATTTTCTCACGGTTGCTTCAAGCGATACTCTGATGAGCTGGTAAAAAATCACAAAGTTTACCACAGATCTTAAGTTCAATTTACTATTTCAAGAATCACTTTTCTTATCCATCGTTTCGTTACATTCCTTGAACAAACCCCTTATTTATTCACTTATTCACATTGTTACCTATTCGCTATGCAGCCAGGTATGTAGAAAAAATGAAGAGAGAAATTCATTCCATTGTTTTATTTACGTGTTTTTGAGATCCACTTTAGACACTCAATTGGTTTTTTACTGGGGCACAGGTCTCGAGCTTGAATGTTTAATTTTTGCATATTTTTCTTATTTTATAACCAAATCGTGCGAGCGTCCAGTAGAACACCAGTAATAACTTTGTAAATCTTGAGAAGGTTTTTCTGTACTAAATAAAAGGACGTGTTGTTTAGCGGTGAGAGGCGTTACCTACACCTGCACGGCAAGCGATTTATCCCGGCCCGGGTTAACCAAACCTTCCACTCCTCCAGTGTTGGGTAAATTGGTATCAGGCTTGTCTGGGAATGTAAAGACACTGACTGTAGGTATAACGGCTGGTCCCCGCAAGTGATTTTATAGGCCAAATACGCATTCACCATGTCTCTACAAATCTAAATGGAACACGAATGCACGGCGCATCCTTGGAGGACTGACCAACGTAGTCACCTTTACCTTTACCTTCTCTATGATGAACCTAATTCTACTGGAGGTCGCGATTTCCTTCCACGTCTGTTCTGCTTTTTCTTCGAGTTTTATTTTTGAACTGTCATGAGTGATTCTACAATCCTAAGGATTTGGCAAATTCCCTACCTAATTAAATAACGGTTTCAACTGAAATAGCCCCTGAAAAATTGGGTCATGGAAGAGTTAATTTTCTTGTGGAAGTTATTAGGAGATCCCAGCTAACGACACGATAGCGTGCCGAACAGTGCTCAATTTGCGGTCGTTTTTTCCGGTGGAGCAGAAGAAGTTCGGGGGCGAGTTGGCATCGTCATCCATTATTTTACCCAAGTACATACCCTTGCCGAGCAAGAAAAGTGGAGTTTTTCGACGGTCGGCAGCTGATTGATCACCGCTGCAGAAGGCCGAGATGTTCTCGTCATGCCGCCTGGCACGATTAGTTCCAAGTTCTAGGAGTTTGGGCGGTCCAATCCCTTTAAACAGCTACTTTTACTAATTTCCTTACTACTCGGAAGTTCTTCATCCTTCCGGACAGATCACTTTATCCGTTTTCCTCGTTTTCATTCGATTTTCCTCCGTTTTTTCCCCAACCTTCCATCAGGGCCGGACTGACCCCACGGTCCGTGGCTGACTGACGAACCGTCAGCCGGTTTGTCATCGGACGGAACGGAAACCCCGAGCACCTGTTCGCACCCTGCACCTCGTCTCGTCGCCCCATACCGCTCAATCATACTCATCAGGTCCGTCCGACCAGCAACACCTCTACACAATACGGAAATTAGGGCACTAAGCGCTTAACCACAGGGTTCCTACGGGGAAAAATCTGTCGCCGACTGATCCATTGTCCAACGACAGCCAGTGGTAATTGCTTGTACTATGGGAAAGCTAAATCGTGGAAACGGCAATGATTTTTCAAAAATGGAGATTTTTACCATTTTTCTTTTGTTTGTTTTTCTTGCTTTAGCTGCATTTGGCTTCATATTCAAGGTAGAATAGCGGATCTGTCCCAAAAATTTGAGCATCTTTGTTAGCAGCCTAGTCGTGGTAATTTTCACCCTCACCGGCCGATTTATCAGCAATGAAAGGGAACTGTGAACGACTTTTGAAAAATTGTTTCTTCCAAAAGTTACCCCGTATTTCTCATTTTCAAGGCGTGTGTGGTATTATGGGAAGAGGCGCTACTGGCACCCGCACGGTCGAGCGCACGATCCTTCCCAGACAAGTCTGATACCAATTTACCCGACCCCGGAGGGGTGGAAGACTTGGCTATCCCGGGCCGGGGTCGATCGCTCGAACGTGCGGGTGTCAGCAGCGCCTCTTACCACTGTACCACGCGGGCCCTTGGAAAGGTAAATACATTGAATTGGTACAGTCTGCCTGCGCTGCGCAAGTCATTGTATAGGACAAATACGCATTCTCCATGCCTATACAATTTGAATGGAACACGAGTGCATGGCGCGTCCTTAAGGGACTGATCAGCGTCGACATCTTTACCTTGTACTTTCATTTCTAGTTTCCATGGAGGAATCCGTGGAACTGGACTGGCACTTTTCCCGTGCCTTGTGTCCGCATTTTGTCGTCGTTGTCGTTCAGCTCTCCACACCCCCCGAGGCTATCAATCACATTCACCACCGAAGTGAATGCTCTAATGGCGTCGGACCACGGAGTGCTGAGTGAATACCTCATACCCTGGGGAAATTGCCGATTCAGTAAACGGCACTTCGCCGCCCGGCAAATCGCTGAAACACTGGCCCACTGAGAGAATATAGCGCCAAAATTCAGAAAGAGCTCCGGGACTGGAGCTATGTGGGATCGTCTATTAAGTTAAGTTTGGGTGGGCTCTAAGGTTCGATCTAGAGATGCGCCATGAATTCGTCCTCCGTTCAAAATCATAGGGGCATGGTAGATGCCCATTTAGCCTATACAATGACTTGCGGGTAAGGGCTGCTGTTCAAGACGGTGCCTTCACCTTACCAGTCACATCTGGTACCAATATACCCTCCACGGGAGGATGGAAGACTTGGTTGGCCAGGGCCGGAGTCGATCGTTTAATCTTATCCTTGAAGTAGTTTTTTTCAAGACATTTGAGTATAAAATATGTAAAAATATAAAAAATACATTTTTTGTTTGCGTTTTGCGAATACAACTGGCTCTCGTCTATAACCCACAAAACAAAAAACGGTAATTAACAGAATAGTTTCGTATTACATAAAAAATAAAATATAAAATTAGTAAATATAAAATAACTAAACTGAAATTTGACTAACGAATTTGAGTAGTTCCCAGAAAGGTGAAGGCAGAGCGTTACTTCTTTTCGTTTTCGTCTTTTTTTTCATTTTTTTCACGAAAGCTGTTAACATTCTCCTACATTTGGATATTATACATTATACACATTTTAAGATTTTGTAAACACCGAATTTGGAGAAGCTCTTCATTTCTGAGCGCAAGGACCAACAGCTTTGCGGTGCCAACCATCTAGTTGTCATGAAATACGGCTTCAAATACCCTGGTATTGAACCCATTTAAAACGCTTCAAACGATCTGGTGGTTTTTGAGCCCTCATAATTGGGTCATCATGTAGTTGTGGCGTTGATTTACGGCGATATCATGTCCGACTCTCATATTGGCTGCGATGACATATGGCCTCATAGCTTCGTGCTCCATAATTACGTTGTCACCGGCTCCGCTGATCCCCTACAAGCTTTGCCCCAGACCTGACAGCCAAGATCCGCACCACAGAGACGAAGCCGCATCCTGATTACGTAATAGCGATCGAATCTGATCAAGGCTGTTCAAACTGGATACGATAGCCCCTGAATGCTGTCATTATTCTTACTATAGGAAGAATGTGTGGTCCAAGGGTATTTTTCTAGTACGATGCAGTTAGGCGAGCGTGGTGCCGGGGCAAGAAGCGCAACTGACACGGTCACGGTGGAGGGATTGATCCTTGCCCGTGGGCCTGGGTACGATACCAAGAGTATATCGTGAACGTAAAGTTGTCCGGGTTGATCAGTCTCTTTAGAATGCGCCAAGCACTGGCCAGCCTTTCAGAATCGTAGACGCAGAGTGAATGCGTATTTGGCCTCTATAATGACTTGCGGGCACCAGGTGCTATACCAAGTCAGTGTCTTCACCTTACCAGAGAAGTCTGGTAGCATTTTACCCAACTCCAAAGGAATAGAGGGCTTGATTAGCTCGGGGATCGATCAATTGACCATGTGGGTGTCAGTGCCGCCTACCACCACATCATACGGACCTTATAGAAGAGTAGGAATTGTTACTTAGGAAACCACTTTGAGTGGTATAGGCTCCGACAAAGAAGAGGATGTGGCGTCAAACCAAACCTATTGTTCCCGGTTAGATTTATTCAGACGGTCGATTTTGACTGATCTGCATCCAGGCTAACCAACCTCTCACACCTCCACGATTGGGTAAGTTGGTGTCTCACTTCTCTGGGAAGGTGAAGATGCTGTCGTTCGTAACCATTAGCTTCCACAGGTCGCTCATTAGCTTTTGTGATCTCTCTGTTAATCTGAATGATTTTACTTATTTATTTATTTATTTATTTTATTTATTTATTTATTTATTTATTTATTTATTTATTTATTTATTTATTTATTTATTTATTTATTTATTTATTTATTTATTTATTTATTTATTTATTTATTTATTTATTTATTTATTTATTTATTTATTTATTTATTTATTTATTTGGAACGCACCGATGTGCGCACAATTGTCAGAACAAAAAGGAAAACGTCATGATCATGATGGATGATATACATATATAGGCATTCCATGACGGAAGCAATCAACGCTCGAATCAGGAAATACCTTCAGATTTACCCCACCCGAGTGTTGGAGCAGCGTGACAAAGGCCGATATAGAAGCCCAGATTCATCATTGGTGAACCCCCAATAAACCTCGAGATATCGCCCGAAAGGCGCCTACCTTTGTCTACTTATCCCAAACTTCCTATGTCAAACGCAATCTCTCATCAACTCTGCGGTCTGGTTCAGGCTGCGCCGCGGTTTCGGAGACCGCTCGTCCGTTCATGAATCTGGACCCTGGTTGGGAAAGGTTAGGGTATGGAGGATAGTTTTTCTTACCTGGGTGATTCCGTTGCGGACAAATTTCGTTGCAGAACTTCGACACTAGCGTGATAATCGGTGGGTAAATGATTGTGTTGGTGTCGTCGGTCGACAAAGCGTCCGCGTGAGAATTACCTCATAAAAGTTAATTGGAGGCCTCTAGCCGGGCGCGAACCTGAAATATAGTTCGCCCCAACGGCGCCGCGTCGAGGTCAGCAACGGTCGAGTTTACGATCCAACCACCGCCACCATCAGCATTGCCGTCATCACCCGATCTACTGATATCACAAAGTCATCACCATTAGAGCGGCTATAAAATCCACCCCGCTTGGGATACGGTAGCGCGAGTTCCACCCACCCCCGATTCCCATGGGTTTCTTTTCTTGGTTCCCCTGCGCTCCAAATCATCCTGCTACAGCTGCCAGAGTTATTTTCATTTTTCTTGTTTACACCTGTGGTATGCTGCTTGAAATGTTTTCTTACCGCACCGCCACTACAATTTATTCTATCTATTACACGTGGTATGTACTATATACTTTATTTCTTTCTCCTGGCGCTCGTGGCGCAGTGGCAAGGGGCGCTGCTCACACCTGCACGCTCGATTAGTCCTCGCCCGGGCCGTCAAGCTTTCATCCCTCCTTGGTCGGGTGAATTGGTATCAGACTTGTCTGGGAAGGTAAAGATACTGACTTGGTATAGCTGCTGGTCCATAAGTCGTTGTATAGGCCAAATACGCCTTCACCATGCCTCTACGATTCGAAATGGAACACGAAAGCGCGGCGCGTCTTCAGGGGACTGATCAACGCCTTTACCTTTATTTAGCTGGATCACAACGGATTTGATGCGAAATTTTTGACCTGTGGTATTTTGACCCCCGAATAACGAAAAAACATGGTGTTGTTGGGTTTGTAAACATCCTAAGTGAGAAAGCGAGGGGTGGTCGCCCACCATCACCCTCACCAGATGCATCGATGAGAAAGATCTGCTCCTCAATGCACTCCAATCACCGTTCAAGACCATAATTGAGCCACAAATCGCATCATACGCCTGCTTGGCTCTGATGAACCCGTAGGTACCTCAGTCAGCCAGCACCTGCCCACCCACAGCTCTAGAGGCTCTAGAGCTGTCCCCTTAGACCTAATCCACGTACGTGGTGGAAAAACGACAAAGCTAATCCTCCAGCAGCAGTCGACCAGTCAATTACCGTAGCGGGCGTTGATCGGCTGATTCGTATGCAAATCTCTGTGGCACTCATCAACGGTCCGAATATGCTAATTCACCTTAGCCGCAGCTTGACGACACGGTATGGACTTCTTTAGGAAAAACGCTGGCGGTTTCTTGACCGTGGGATTTCAGTGAAATGCCTCGCCGACAGCGGTAAGCTGAGAAGTTCTTTCATTTAGGAACTCGAAAAAGGAGAAAGGAGCTCAGGAGGTCCAGGAAAGAATAAACGTCCCTAGAAGGCTTCTAAAACCATTTAGGCTTGGGAATGGGCGGGTTCCATGAAATTGTTACACCTGTCTACAAATCTATCAATTATCCGAATATGCTAATTCACCTTTGCCGCAACTTGACGAGATGGTACGGGCCTTTTTAAGAAAAACGCCTAATTGATTTTCATGAAAGTGATGTTGTTGTTTTGCCGACAGCTGTCTTAAACAGCGTATGAGAAATAAATAAATAAATTTAGGAACTCAAAAAAAATCAATTACGGAGCTTTGCCGAGGTGAAAAAGACCTAAAAGGCTTCTAAATGCCCCAGAAGGCTTCTAGGACCATCAAGGCTCGTAAAAGAGCGGGTTCTATGAAGCTATCCATCTACAACTCCATTAAGAAAGTCCATCAAGCCATTGAGCAAGACAACCTTCAAAATATGTAAACCTAAATAATAGAATAAAAATGATGATTATGCTACTGAAAAGCTCGCTTTGGGCCCAACATAGGGTGAGAAATTTAGAATGAAGATTTTTTCTGTTTCGTTCAAACGTTGGCATGGACATAGGATTTTTTCTAAATTATTTATTTACTATTTTTTCTGAGTATTCAATTAACAGAATTCAAGCAGAATAGCAGAAGAACTTATATAAAATGTGACAATTGGACATGATTTATGATAATAATAATGATAATAATAATAAAATATTAATAAAAATAATAATAATAGTAATACAAACATCGAAAACTCAAGTCATTTGTAAAAAGGTGGCTGGTAATATTTTTATGACTTTCTTACGAACTTTTATACTTTTGAGTATGATAAGCGACCTCGTATTTGCTATTTTTAAGTGATTTTGGGTGTCTCTTATCCTCTTTTTTCCTTTGTTTTTTTTCTCATATTACTTGCACTCGCACAATAGTAGAAGCTAACCATGTCGGGTGAATTGGTGCCAGCCTAGGCTAATCAACTTAAGTATATTGTTCCGGGTAGGTAAACACATCCTGATCTTTTCAAGTACATGTATAGGGCAGATACGCAGTCACCATGCCTCTACGATCCCAAGTGGAGTGGGAGGAGGGCGCTCAGGGGTCACTTTACCTCTACCTTTTACCTACGAAAGAGTATAGGCGATAGAATCCTGAATAAACCTCCAGGCACTTTAAACCAGAGCGTCATGCAAATGCCGACGGATTTATGGCTGTCGTATACTTTTTCCGGCCGGAATGTCAGCCAATAACTCTGCAGGTTTCGCTGTCAGAATCTTGCTCTTCAATTTTTTATTCGTTTGCCGATTTTCTCCAGCAGCTTCTCCTCAGCAAATGTTTCGGGAAGATCTCTTGTCCTCCAGTCTCCACCGTATTATCTTCCATAGAGTCGTAATCCGTTCGGTGTCTTCTTTGCCGCGATAACAGCAGATGTTCACTGGTAGGCGCAAAGCATTGAGGTTGCCGCCGATCTCGTTAACTGTTCGTTCACTGCCGAAGAAGCTGTGAAGCTGCTGATCACACCCTGGACATTTCCGTTGGCTCGATTGATTGTATATCCAACATGCAAATGTTTCTGGTCACGTCCTGGCCTGGACTGGTCTAGGCTGGTCCCTGTCTCAAGTGGGTAAGCGGTCAAACTCAGCGGCTTCACCAGCACCATCAAAGTTCGATCCGCGTGATGTATTTCCAATGCCTCGAATATTCTTTACAAAATTCGACAGCATGGCGCATCCCAGGGGATTTCAACTGAACTGGGCTTTCCATCATTTGCTTTCTTTTTTCCTAGGAAAGTGCAAGCTGTTTCCATCGGAACGTTGGCGTGCGAGTTCTTTATGCGGGCAATTCTTCAGGATGTTCCAGCTGTGGACAGCTATTGAATTTCGAAAAACGACAATAAAGATGAGATGCGCCATGCACTCAGCTTTGGCTTAGAATTATAGACCAATTAACAGGGCCAGGGTGAAGTCGCTCCAGCTTAGCAAACAAGCTTAAATTGGCTTGTGCAATGGTTGAAAGAACGTTCGGCGCTGAAAATCTTTCACGGTATGCGCCATGCATTCGGCTTCGGCTCAGAATTGTGAAGCTGGTCGTAGGGGTTAAGTCAGTATAGTGGCTTTGCATAAAAGAACAAGCCGTTGAATATTATCAAAATAAAGGGCATTTCAGGAAAAAATTTAAGTTTAGTTTTACTTTCAATTTTATTACCGATTCCAGTAAATCGTCTGAAGAAGGCCTAATTTCTAGTGTTTTGTTATACATTATTTACTCAATGCGAAATAATAAATAATGCCTCCAGCTCTCATCAGACAACTCAAACCGGTAATTTACCCAAGAAATGGAGTCCCTGATGTTCCTGCCAACACCGGCTTTTTCCTCAGGGAAATGAGTGACCACCAAAGGAGACATTGGAAATTTCCACACTTTTGTTTCTTTTTCTCGTAGAACATTTTCTCAAATTTTAACTCTCAGCTTCCCTACGCTCCCTCCAGTAGCCAGATAGGCCCAGTTCTTCTTTCCTTCGATCGAGCTTTGCTCGGCAATCATCACCAACCGGTCTGTGTAATTGAATCGTCGGAAAATCAGAGTCGCCGATCGGTCCTTACTGGGGGTAGCGGGTGGCGGGTAGAATAAAGGAAGGCCAAGGAGGTGATGATCGGGGAGGAGGTCCAGAACGGGGCGACTGGGTGTTTTTGTGTTTTTCGCCGGTTCTGCAGACAATTAGTGAGAAAAACGCCGATCATCTTGGCCGATTGTGAACATATGTGCCACCGGAGGGGTTCGGTGGAGACAGCTGCGTCCAATTGTGCCGAGTGTTCCTTCTTCTTCTTCTTCTTCTTCTTCTTCCTCTCCTTCCGCATCCTCGTCACATCGCGTGTTTGCCCTCAGCATTGAGAGTAATTGAGACGAGGCTCGACTCCCTTTGGCCGGTACTTGTTGCTATTCCTTAATGGGAAACAGCGCATCGATCCCTGGTGTTATACGATTCGAGGTCAGCGCCTTTCGGTGCCCTGAGGGCTCAAGTACTTATACCACTAATAGGAATTCCGCACCCATTAGCGAACAGAAGCCGCAAGCGGATGGATGTCAAGTTTCCGGCATAGAATCAGAGGGGAGCGACCAGCTAGGTGGTTTACCCTGGCTTAGGTTACCCCTTCCTCACCTTTCCGGTTTTTCACGAAGTTACTGCAGGATCCTTCAGAGAGGTATTTGATGCATAGCCTTGTCAGAGGGTATACGATACCCACCTCCCAAGAAGATATGGCTTATCACCGGCTGGTTTAATTTACCGGCTGGTTTGACAATGATCGATCTATATTCAGGTCAACCGCGATTCGCTAGATTCGGGGTGAATCTCAGAGTATCGTTTACTCTTCACATTTTTGAGAGTAACTAGAAGCTATGGTAGGAATCGTCAGATGCCAGATTTTGGTGACTTCACGGTAACCAGATAACGTTAGATTTACCCATGGATCTGTGCCCTGAGGCATTTTTTCTGTTCCTCGATTGGTGAGCTGACCATTGGAGCCGAGTGTTTAGCCGTTTTCCGGGCCAAAAAGCGCTGCATTTGAAAGCTGCCTGGGGAAGACCTCAAGCTTTGCACTCCTCGTCTTCTCAAGTGCTAATGGGCCTATAGAGAGCGTCATGGAGGCGTTTTTCGACGAGAATTTCCCCTGTTTGTCATGCATATCATAGAAGTGCAGACACGGGGTCCTAGAGAGGATAAACGCCAATTCTGACCGGCCGAGCTCCGCTTGACGGACGCCGGAGGGCAATTATAGCCGCCGTGACCGCTCATATCAAAGTGCTTATTAGAGGTAAGTGAGCCGGTCCAGGTCGAACGGAAACCGCTTATTCTGAGCGTGTTACCATTCAGATGAGACCTAGGTGAGTGAAATCACGTTAACCCTCAGGTTGAGCCACGCATTCGTCCTTCATTCAGAATCATAGAGGCATGGTGAATGCGTATTTGGCCTATACAATGACTTGTGGGGCCAACGACAATACCAAGCCAGTGTCTCTCTCCTTCCCAGACAGATCCGATATCATTTTATTCGAGCCCAGAAGGAGGTGTTATTGGTAGGAAAATTTTGACAGGTGTGGGTTTCGATAATACAGAGGATGTCGCGTCGTACTTAACCCAGCGTTTCTGGTAACGTATACCCAGACATTTGGCTAGATGAGAAGTGATAATACCTAGGAAAATTTACGTTGATGTGTATGGGTTTTGCCAATACAGAGGATGTCGCGTCATACTAAATCCAGCGCTCCCGGTAAGGTAAACCCAGACGTTTGGATAGTTAAAAAGTGATCATACTCTAGCGCCACTTACTACCGCCTCCAAGATTAAGATACAGGGCAATACTCGTCTTTCTGGTCCAATTTCTTTATTTATTTATCAGTTTTTGGACCATTTACTCACTTTATAAGGCAAATTTGGCAGCCACAACCGAGCCTTAACTTACTGTTAGTAATGTTTCCCTTTTTCTGTTATTTTTGCCGCTCCGCCACTTATCGTCTCTCATTTCGCGGATCCAATTAAGGCGTCAGTTTTCGAAAGCGGAGCCGTTGATGGCTCGTGTTCAGAAAAACACGCCCGAACGCTGCAAATTTCACTAGCCCGGTGGGAAATTCCCGAATCGAGGGAGGAAATAGATTTCACCGGCTGAAAAAAGTTTCATCAACGCTTACTGCCGCCCGAGGAGGTGCTCGAAAAACTCTAAATGGACCACGGCCATGTGATGTAGTCAGGGAGCGGAGGCGCTGAGAGAAACGTCAAAATTTCTTGTTTTCGCGAATTTCTTGTCTGAGACAGGGACATGGCGATCCCCACTTTCCGTATATCTGTGCTACAGTACACAATTGGCTCAAATAGAAAGAGAATCTAAAAAACTATAAACATATAGCGAATAGAAAAAATGTAAATATATATATAATAAAATAAAAAACTAGAGGATGTTGGTGTTTCGTCCTTAGAAGTTTTGGAATATATAGGAACAGCAAAAAATATTATATATTTCAAAGTTCTCTATTTTTGGTGTTTTTTATTTTACTTTTTCATGTTTTTCGTTGAACTGTCTCCTCGTCTTCCTTGTCTTCCTAGGAATCACTCTCCTTTGACACAGTCATCTTTTTCTCTCCTTTTATTTTCCCAACCTCTTTCCATTTCTTACTAAATCGTACCCTAAACCTTGAAAAAAGGTCAAGTTCCAAGTCCTTGAGAGACCCTGAATTATAGTCTGAAGGCATAATGATCCGAGACGCTCTCTTTAATTGCTATCAATTTCATCTTTGCGATTCGTGTTCGCTAAACCCTCGTCGTATCCGTTCGCCAGAAAAACCGTCATCAGTTCGAGTGCGTGGGAGCTGCTTGAAAAGACGATTACCCATAAAGAGCCAAGGATACCGGCAAAAAACCGTCCACTTACCCTAATGAACAGGCGATGTGGATATTCTAGTAGTGGCTCGTGTTCTAGGAAATTATCAGTGAAATTAGAAATCTGGTAATCTGGTAAAACCCGGCTTTTCTACGAATCGACTGACACTGTGAAATAATGGTGAAGGAAAAGCGATTGGCATTAATTAGTCCCCCATGGACGCGCCACGCATTCACCATCCATTCTGTTTGAATGTTCTAAAACCCACCATTAAATTGTGAACGGAAAAATCGATTTTTCGACAAAATTTGGCTTGGTGACGACGAAAATCGAATCTTTGTGTCAGAAACGGCTGTGAACGTTCCTACCCTGTCCATCTCTCTTTGTGCATCGGTTGATGTCGCTTGTCAGTGCCGGCCTCTCTGTCGACCGTCAAGCGGTTCCGTTCTAATCAGAGTCGACACCAAAAACTGCCTGATTCCGCACGCGTGGCGTACGCCAGCCCTGTGGGTGTGGTCCCTGGGGGATGTGTCGCTCTGTGTGTGTCTCTCTCTTGTCTCCAAAGTGCATAGGAACGATTTGAATTCTAACCGGCAGATTCCACTCGACCCGGCTGATACCCTCAGGGGCGGGGGCGGCTCCAAGAACTCATCACCTAGTCGAGCCTCTTTAAACGGGTGTCATTAGTCGACGGTGACCTCATCAGGTGAACCGCCGTCGGACGACCCCGCCCCCCCCCCCCCCAAGAAGAGGTCCACTAGCCAGGCACCGCCTCCTCCACCACCAGCTCGGTAGTCGACGAGACCGATGGAGGAGGCTCTCGGCGATCCGGTGTCTAGGAGACAGTCCGTCGGCGGCCACGTCGGCCGTCGGATTTTTAGCCCTCAGGGCATAAAGTCAATCGTACTAAGCCGACGTCGGCTGTCTTCTATTTTCATGCGTTTCCGAGCTTTTTGAAATTATTTTCTCAATTCTTCGTGTTCTAACTTCTTTTCTTCTTGAATTTTCTTTTCTATGGCTCCTTTTTCTTCTTGAAACTTCGGCATAATGTTATTATTGTCATTTTTCAAATTTTCATAAATTTTCTTCATCTGGGTGAGACCAATAGGTGGATCAAATTCAGCCGTAAAAGTTTTAACTCCATCTACTTACCTCGCTCTTCTCGGATGCATAAAATGATTTTTCAAATCTTTTCGTTTATTTTTCCGTCGTTGCCTCGCATTCAATTATTTTTCTTGGTTTTTTCTGAGGTTCACTATTCTTTTTGCTTTTTAAACTTCATCCCCTTATTTGCCGCTGACGACCTCTGAGACGTTTCATACCCTCCGAACCCTTGAATACCATTCACTTTAGAGCAAATTGGACTATTCTCTATGAATCGGCAAGTTCCGTTGGAAATCTCTACTTTATCACTCTTTTTTTTGATATTATTTTGGATGATGCCACTTTGTCAGCAAAAATAACTACTCGGACGGGGATCGAACGTCTGAGTCTCAATCCTATCCAAGGCTAAACTGCGGGGTCGCATGGCAGCTAAGACTATTAAAACTATTTTGACAATTATTGTTATCATTATTGATATCAATACTATTAATGCGACTGCCTAGCTATACACTATTTTTGTTTGGTTTTATTTTCATTGAAAATGACCGCTCATGTCGTCTCTCAAACTCTCTCGACATTTTCAGTTCAGTGTTATCTCATTCTCGTTCTTATGGTATTTGTGTGCTTCCTACTCTTATTTTACTCTTTCACTTATTTTTTGTGGTTTCGTTATCGTTAATTATTTATTTGTTCATTGTTGCTGGGTCCTTTAATTCAAACTTAACTCTGGGCAGGGAAAAGAATCCAATCTCGTCCATTGACATATTTTCGGAACAAGCCGTCAAGCTTGTTTATCAGAGAGTTCTTCTCGCTTCCGGCCAAAGTCCGGTCTATTTCAGTGAGCTTTGCAGTCTCATGCATGCGGAAGATATGTACACTTACTATGTATTTACGCTAACCCTTCAAATAACCAAGGGTAAAGATATACCTCTTTCGATGACCACTGCGTGATCTATCCTGTTCAATTTCGTGTATTTTTCACTTTTCAAGATTTTTCAAAAGGATTTTTCAGGATGTTCCTCGGCTTATTTCTGCAATTATTATTAATGGCTTCGGGCCAGGCCGCTCCATCACCCTCACCGCCTCTGCGGAAGGCCTTTCCGTCGGCGATTATAGTCGGCGTGAAGAAGGCCGGCACCCGGGCGTTGCTCGAGTTTCTACGATTGAATCCGACTATTCGGGCTCCTGGACCGGAAGTTCATTTCTTCGACAAGAACTACCACGAAGGTCTCGACTGGTATCGGTGAGTTATCGTTTTATAAAACAGATATACAATTTTTTGTGGTCGCGTGGTAAGAGGCGCTACTGACACCCGCACGGTGGAGCGATCGATCCTCGTCGAGACAAACCGACCCTGTATCCCACCGGGGTCGGGTAAATTGGTACCAGACTTGTCTGGGAAGGTAAATACACTGACTTGGTATAGTGGCTGGTCCGGCAAGTCGTTGTAGGCCAAATACGCATTTACGATGCATCTACGATTCAGAATGGAAGACGAAAGCGTGGCGCGTCCTTAGAGGACTAATCAACATCGACCCTTTTACCATTACTTTTACCTTACGTTAACTTTTTTTGTGAAAAAAAGTGCTGGAAATGTCTTAGTAGTTACAGGAAGCTTTCATCTCTTGAGCTTTTCTTAAATCCTGCAAAAACCTGAGAAGATGTTCTAAGAGATTTTTTGCAGACCAGTCAAATAGTTGGAATTCCCCAGATTTTTTTTGTAAAAAAAAACATGAAAAAAGTACTAACATTTGGGGTTTATCTTAGCCCTTTATTCTAGTTGCTTGAGAATTCCTAGCACCTCAGGGGCGCCCGATGGCACTTTCACATTGTATTTAGGTTTTCTCGAGATTTTCTATTGGGAATTTGACTTTTCCCCAGGCCGATTGTACTTCAAGAACAAGCAGTGCCGTTCACACGCACTTTTGTCGAGGAGATCCAGGCGACTTTACGAAAAAAATTTTGGTCCATTTAGAATTTCTTTCTGGCTTCACCTATTGAACTCGCCTTTTATTCTTTTGTTAATTTTTTGGCTATTCTATCCTTTCTTCTCTAGATGATCGCGTTATATGGGTAAGCATCGCGCTTCTTAAAAAGATGACATACCATAGTCTTCCCACAATTCTGATTGGCGTCTAAAAACCACTAAATGATGCAAATTAGAGATAATCCGACCAGGTATCGCTTATCTGTTCGCACCTTTCGAGTGGGCCCGGCTGAGCCGGTCTCGGTGCCACTGGAACAATCTGTCGTCGATTTCGAGAAGTTCTCACCCCCGTTCAGGCTAATCCCAGCCCTCATAGCCTTTGGGTATATGGGATGGCTTATCGAAACGATAGCATCGAAGGCGACCTCATCATGTGTCCTTTGGTGCTGCTACACTTCGATTGAGAATCGGACTAGTCGCCTCAGGCAAAAGGCCTTATTAGTGTTGGGTTTCCGCCGCGACAAATTTCCTTCCTTATAATTACATTCTATTATTTTCTTTGGGACACGTTCCTCTAGAGAAAGTGCGTTTGGCAAGTGTTGCGTAAGAAAAAGGCTACAAGAATACGGTAGATGGCGCGAGGGCTACGGTAGGGGTTGAAAGCATACCCGTCTGAATACAAGTGTGAAAAAGAAGGTACAGAATACCGCAAATCCCCGCAGATGGCTCTGAAATAGACCACTGACTATCGTAACCTCACAAAGTGGTATCCCACCTCGAACTGGTAACCATTGGGTAACTCCGATTCGAGTTCGGTGCCGTTCGGTTTCTTTTAATGCGCCTGATTTATCCTCCGCCGTAAAGACGTAGAGAAAATGACCCGACGCGCATACCCTGGCCGGTTCGTTGATTACTCGTAAGGCCTTGAATCAGGCGAGTCACCTCTGTTTCGACGATGGACATCCAACGAACCCGGGAAAGCCGAAGGTAGGGTAACCAGAGCATCTCTCGAGTTACTAGGGCAGTTGACCCTGAAAATCGTAGAAATCACCAAGACCCAGACCAGTTTCTGGTAAAACAGTCGCAAAACTTACCGAGACACCCTCCTACTCCGATAAGGCTGGTATCAATTTACCCGTCCCCCGCCGGATTTACCTGACCGAGCCATTCCCTAGAGAGATCGACGCTGAGCCCTTTATTTTACCTTTACGATTAACCGTCACCCTGGTGCGCGATCTGGCCCGACCAGTACGGTGATATACGGGTATGTGAGCTAGTATTGTTAAGTCACGAGGGTCTTTCTGAATCAGAAACCGTGGTAAAATTGTGGTAAGTCGTTTCAATAAGAAACATAGTAGAAATCAATATCTTATCTTATATACTGTAACCTCACAGACAAGATAGGACGAATTCTTGGTTTATTCCGACGGGTCGAAATTAACCAGGAATTCAGATCGGACAACGTGTAGAGGTAGAAGGGATTTCTTCCAACTAATTAACTACCATTGGGTAAATCATATCCATAGGGAGTCTAGAACGTCGAGAACGTCGTCAACTAAGGACATTCTGATGGAATCAGGCTCGTATTCATCAACGCGGCTATTCTCCGGGTAACCATGGCAGAGTGCACAACACGTACTGCGATCGGAGATCGTGGCTACAAATCGGGAATTTCTTCGAAATCGCCCGATTCTGGAAGATTCCATTATTACGTTTGGAAAAATCATGTAAATTAGCGGCATTCTCGAAAAAAATCCAAACGAAATTCCTAGAAAATCACGGATTCAATGCACAAATACAGGAAAAATCAAACTTTGGCTTCTTCACTTGGCTTTCTCTGGTAAACAATGATTACGAAAATAAGTTTCGCTTGTTTTCTCTATTGCTTAACTATTATGTATTTATCTATTTATCACATTTTTCTTGCTTATTTAATCTATTTTTGACTTTTTGAAAACCTTTCTTGAATCGTCCGCTTTTAGTTTCCTTCGTTCACTTTCAAATTCTACATCGTTTGTACAGTGCTCAACATTAGTCACCCATGGCTACCGTATCCTTCAGGGTAGCGGTTAGATAAAGCTCCACTTTCCCGGAAAACAATAGACCCTTCAGCTTTACGTTCATTTCCAACTCGCGGCCATTTTGAGCTTTGAAAGCAGCCGGTGGCTTTAAATAATAGCACTTCGAGTGCAGCTATTGTTCAGCCAAAGTCGAAGAAGCTCAGGATTTATATAGATCTTTTTTCTTTAGAATTTACCTCTTTTTTCTAGAATAACCTCTCAAGAGAATCCTAGAATATACTGCCTATCCTCCAGTAAAGGTTCGTATAGTAGACTAAAGACCTGATTACTGTAGAAGCCCAGAAACACCAAGGGCTTTGTCGCAGCTGCTGGCTGGCCGCGGTCTTTGTCCCTTCTGGGGCTTCGCTAATTCAATATGAGACTTGGCTAGGCCAGCAATGAGCAAAATTCCGTCGGATTCCGTCCAGACCGCGGGAAACTCGTCCAGTTGCGGGATCCGTTGGGAGAGGAGTCCTAGAATACCTAGTAAGGCCCGACGACCTCAGCGCGGGATCCCAAAGGTTCTTCCTTCAAAGGGACCCCTATTTCAATGGTTTTGAGAAATTTTTCGCCATTCTAATTTTAAAAATATCTAGAAGGTTCTCGTACGGACTTCTTCAGCCAATCCGTCTCCATTTAGCACCAGAATCGTCCCGTTCGGACCATTTGGACCACCTAACGCGGCGATTTTCTCCGACGACCTCACATCTGTCATCAAGCGCGTCGTTGAGCGGTGTTTTTTCTTCGACTCGACGTCGACTCGCCTTCGATTAATTGTCTTCTGTAGTGCACCAGGTGTGTGACTGGATGGCGATAGACGTCCTGGCGTCAACCTGGACTTTCAGGTTAAGGTTAGGGCCCAGAGAGAAGCAGGAGAATCCCCAAACTCCGTAAAAGTTCTTGCTTCCTTCTGAAGAGAGAAGCAAGCCTGGAGTGGAAATTTTTCAATTCCGTCCAAACCACAACCTGTCTAGTCTCTGTTTGACATGGGTAAGTGGTCGGACATGGTTAGGTAAGTGGGGTTGTCGACTGTTTTCCCCGATACACCCACGGATCGTGTTACGCCGACTGAGCCGCAGGTGGTGCAGCTCACACGGTGGGACAGGTGATGCTCACTCGACTGATCAAATACATACACCCGCTACAACACCACAACACAGTAAACAGACGGCTCAAATTAAGGTCACGCCGACATTTGGGCTCACAGGATATGCTCTTCACCCAGTTCGGGTAGACTCACCTTTTTTGGGTAAACTCTGAGGATCCAAAGGTTTCCTATGCTGCCCTCTTTCGCGAACAGAAGTGGTCGGATTCCATTAGAAGTGGTCGGATTTTTCATGAATCTTTCCGATTGACATATATGTGAACCTGTACTTCAGAGGTCTAATTGGGCAATTGTTAAAGCCTCGTAGAACTCTGGAGCTCATTAACGCATGTAGGTATAACTTCACCCAAAGGTTATTCAGATCGATAAGCAACTTCACTCGGGAGTCATTGCAGTAGTCCACAAAGTCTCTAAGAGTCGTTCAAAGTTGCCTGAATATTGAAGAAGGCCAAACGAGGATCAAACCCCCACCACTTCTAATGGTATACTAATAATCAAAGAGGGCAGCATAGGAAACCCTTGGATGATCTGGGTTTACCCATAAAAGTGAGTCTACTGGTGGCATGGCTTTTTCCACTTCAGCAGCTCACCCTCCTCCCACAGGATCTTTTCAGCGCAGGCCTGAGCTCAACCCTTTCAGAGCTCTGCCCTCCGGGTATTGCTAACCCAACACCCTTTTCAACAGGTGTTACCCATTACTGAACCCCACAACCACCCGAAAGTGCCCCATCTACTACCCAGATGCTCTATGGGAATGAACTTTTCACCGGATGTCGATGACCTTTCGCACCGGCGGCAGCAATTTGTCAGCAGAGTTGAGGAGGGCCTGGGCTGGCCAACTGTAGCGCTCGTCAATCTCTTCCGACGGCGCTGACAAAGCAATTAGTCGACGGCACGGCGCGATCCTGGCCAGCCAGTACACGTCTCCGGCAACTCCTATTCGTCGCAGGAGGCGGAGGAGGAGGACAACTGCTCCAGCTGGAGTGTAGGCACCGCTGGGGGTCCCTACGCAGTTTCAGCTTCCAATTTTTCGAAAACTACTTGAAATTTAAACCGCTCCCGACGCTCACCTTTGTCTACTTATCCTAAACTCTGACCACGTCTGCCGTCTGGTTCTGGCTGCGCCGCAGTTTCGGAGACCGCTCGTCCGTTCATGAATCTGGGCCCAGGTTGCTCGGTAGGGCTAAACCCCTTCAACTGACCGCAAGTAAGCTTAACCTCTTGGCGGGTAACAGGTTGGCCCACCAAGTAACCCGATGGGGCAGAATCTATCGAACGATGACTTTCTCTACTTGACCGTAAGGTGCTCTTCTTAGCGATTAATTTCCCTATCCGAGATCCAAAAGCCTCGAATGTCTGCTCAAATGTTGTACGTTTCGACACCGTGGGTTACGGTAGATTACGGTAAGCATGGAGAATCAGTCGGAGCTCGTTCCTCGGTTAGTAGACCTCTTCTCCAGTTACCGGCCCAGAACCTGTCAAGCTTCGGGTAAAATCCCTTTTCTCACGTGGCCAATAAGATCATTTTTTCACGAGGAACCCAGGGGATATTCAAAGTCCTGTGGTTAGGGTAACACTGCGTAAACATCCTATGAAGAGTCGATTCATGGGCTAAAGAGCAACTAACAAAGCGAGAACAATCCTGGACGGGATTCAAGCGCGTGGCGTGACCTGGGAGTTCGATCACTGCAGACTATTTTGCTTCTTACCAAGCCATCGAAAGCGTGGTCGTCAGTTCTGTGCCGCCCAGATTGCGCCACGACTCTGTTTATGCTTCAAAATTTTTAGTAGCTCACATATCAGTTCATGCGGTGATTTACACTTCGGTAGCGGTGTGTTGACGACAAAATTCATTCAAGTGTGTTCAAATCCATTCTGCTCTTAGTCTCACTGTCATGGGTAAAATATAATAGATAAGCAGCAAAAGTAGAAATTCCTCCCGTTTCTTGACGAATTATTACCAAAGTGTTACTGTAACCTAGACGGATCGTAAACGGGTAATTGGCCCGATTGTGATGGGTAAAGTGCGCGAGTAAACTCTGCTCACGAGTTGAGGTCAGTCCGTGGGACCCGATAACGCTGCCAATTCTCTGCGAGTGATGGTTTTACGAGGGCGATCGTTAGTGAGCAGTGTCAGAGGCAGTGGCGCACTGTAGTAATATCGATGGTCGTAAATCGGGTGGTGGCCCTCGACGATCAAGGTGCTGGTCGTCGCACGATCTCCTCGGGGCCCATTCTTCGGGACCACCGGAGCTGCCTGCTCACAATTATCAGATTCTAATCGCCAGTCATTAGTGACGACCCGGAGGATTTGTGGGCTGGCGACGGGTGATTTCGATGAGCGATTACAAGCCGTCAGAACCCAGGGGATATCCAGAGGCCTATGGTTAGGGTAACACTGCGTAAACAGCTTATGGAGAGTCGATTCATGGGCAAAGGAGTCACTAAAAAGGCGAGAACAATTCTGGGCACGATTCAAGCGCATGGCGTTACCTAGTAGTTCGATGAGCGTTGACCATTTTACTTCTTTCCAGACCACCGGAAACGCGGCCGTCAAATCCGTGCCACCCAGACTGCGCCACGACATCGTTTATCCTTCAAAATCGCTATCGAAAAAATCGAACTTCAGCAGTTGCACCCCTTTTTTACGTATTGGGGTAGTTCTTCTATAGTTTTTTCTCTCTTTCTGTTTCCAGAAGGACGTCCAGTGAAGTGAGGTTGCTCTTTGATCACAGAATCTCCAAGATTGAATCTCAGAGAGTGCAGGCTGACTAAGCCGCAAGGAAAATAGGTCCAATTGACGGCAATCATTGAGTCAGCTGGTTAGTCATACTGGATCAGCGCCATGTCGCTCTGATCCTGCTGCACCCCTCTCTGCAACAATTCTCTTAACCCAAGAGGGTATAATAACTTTCGAGCTAACTTTAAAAGGTAAAAGGCAAATGTGTCAACATTTATCAGTAGCCAATTTACCCACGAGGAATGCAAGGCTCGGTTAGCCTGAACGGAACGCATTACCGAGCGGGTGTCAGTGGCGCCTCCTACCGCTCTACCACGAACGCCCAATTTTCTGGTTAATTTTATAAAAAAAAGAAAGGGTCCAACATCGTTCTCATATCATTCCAGTTCCAAAGTGGAGCTGCCTGGGTTTTATGGGAATTCATTAATTAATCGTTGTCGATCTAGTAACCGTAGAAGTTATCGTTGTCCATAACCTTGTGGTAACCTATACCCTGCTTTCTTTCATGGATCTAGCATGGTAATTTCGCATAGAATTCTAAGGCATTATTTACCCTACTCAACGCCGGGCGAGTTAGAATCTGCGATAAGGGCTGTCAATAAGAATTGGATTCGGTACTCTTTGCGGTAACCTATACCCCGGTTTCTTTCATGAATCTGAGCCCCTGCCGGGGTTGTTTATTCAGTGCATTATCCAGAACATTATTTTTTAAATGTTTCTTTTCCATTATTTCCTTGTCACAGCTGGCTTCTCAAGTGATTTCAAGAGCGATTCGAGCGAAGAAGACGCCGGGGTTCTCGGGTAGCTTAATTGGAATCCGGAAATTGCCACCGAAAAGCAGCACCCCCCGCTGAGCCGAGAAAAAACGCTCGACCGACAATATAATTGCGTAACGGCGGCGGCGGTCGGATGGTTAGCCGGGCGGCCGTTCGGTGTCCTCTTCTGCTCGGATTTCCCTCATTTATTCAGAGCGGAACAAACACAGATGGCGTGGAGATGATTTGTCGCCGTCGTCATGCGATCATTATTAGGTGTAGAACAAGAGTAGAGTAGTTGGTATAAGGTAAAAGGTAAAGGTATCGGGATCAGTCTCCTAAAAACGCGCCATGCATTCGTGTTCCATTCAGAATCGAGGAAGCATGATCATTTCGAACCAACTTACCCGACCTTTGGGGAGGGGAAATATTGGTTGGTCCAGGTGTGGATCGATCGCTCGACCGAGGGGGTGTTAGTAGCGCCTCTTACCACAGCATCACGCTAGCCCTTTTGAGGGAACTCAAGGAAGTGAAAACCATGAAATTCTAGCGAACACGAGCAAGAAAAATTCGAAACAAAGCGGAACCTGCTCCAAAAAAAAACGGAAGCTACCGCAGATTGAACTGTGGCCCGTGGTCCTATGATGATCGATTTTACTCCTTTGACTTTGTGATTTTTCTAGAACTCGTAAAGCGAAAAATCGAGAATAACTTGCCCAGAAGCTCCTCCTCGTAATGCTAGCGCCCTTTTTGGTTATTTGGCGGAAAAATTCTCCTCCTGCCGCTGCTCCTCTCACTAGCCGTAATCAACGCTTGAGTAAACAACCATGATTAGCGCCGAAAAGCATCTCACGTCTTCTCGAGAGCAGCTAGAAGTTTGTGAGAATATACATAGCCAGTTTGGGACCACTAAATTAGGAGGAGAGGGAACAGTTCAAAAGGCGCTACTTCCACCCGAACGGTCGAGCGATCGATCCTCGCTCGGGCTAACGAATATTTCAGCTCGTTCGAGGTTTGTGTAAATTGGTACCAGACTTGTCTGGGAATATAAAGCCATGCTCCCGCAAGTCATTGTATAGGCGGAATACGCGTTCATCATGCCTCTGCGATTCTGAAATGAAGGCGAGTGCATGGCGCATCCATGGGGGAATGATCAACGCCGACCACATTATCGCTTTTCACCTGACCACTATGACTTTGCACTTGAAGTTTGGGTTTGCGGGGTTTCCCGAAGGGCAGGTTCGAGCAGTACGTGAACTTGTGAAACAATTCCAACCTAGGGAAGACCATCAGAAGTTTTTCAGTTGTTTTCAAATGAAAGTTCATCAACTTCTTTTCTTTTTCTCTGCAATTTTCTCACGGGCCTGGCATCATTCGGTCGAAGAGGCGCAGAAAGGAAGCCGGACACCATCACCGGCACCTATCGGCTATCTCTGGATAATTACCCTCTCTGGTAGATCCACATCCTATCCCATCAACGAATCTGCTCTCGGATAAAGCTGAAAATCCTCCCCGCCGCGGATCCCAATTGGGAATTTGGAGGGTAATTGCTTCGGGTGGCCCGGGTCTCTGCTCACCACATAAATGCTAACCCGTGTGGCTGATGAGGGTTGAGACAAGCTCCCGGCCCATCGTTCGGGTCCATTTAGGGAGTGCTATTCTTTTAAGGAGTAACGAGTAACAACGGACCCATTTCAGACTGGGTCCCTACATATGGGTAAAAGGTACAGGTAAAGTTGTCGGTGTTGGTCAGTCTCTTGAGGACACGCCATGGATCCGTGTTCCATTCAGAATCGTAGAGGCATGATGAATGCGTATTTGGTTGATACAATGACCTGCGGAAGCCAGCTGCTATACCAGCTCAGTGTCTTTACCTTCCCAGACTAGTCTGGTACCAATTTATCCAGGAGGGATGGAACGCTTGGCCAGCCCGGGCTGGGATCAATCGTTCGATCGTGCTGGTGTCAGCGTCACCTTCTAACACTGTACCTCGCGGGCCCTATTTTTGGGTAACTTTTCACTATTAGCTACCAGATTACCCGAAAGAAATGGTGAGCTCAGTGGAGTTGTGCATCAGAAGCCTCAGAAGGATGTTTTGATGTACGGCATAATCCCATTCGATAATATATTTGTTTAGGATTAATTATTATTTGTGAATGTCGGCGGTCTTTGAGAACTGGGCCATGCGTATCAGCAGGGGTAGTCGATTACCAGTAGTTGGTAAACAGTTCGGCGTAACTTTTACGCATCTGCGCAAACACCCAAAAGGTCGACAAGCATCTGATTAGGTAAGAAGAATCACCGGAAAGGGTCTCTCGGTGGATTCATTCCTTTGGATCCAAATTCGGGGTAGTTTTTACTACCTACGAAGGTAAAAGTAAGCGACAGATATTTGAATGGATCATCTCCGGGTTTATGGGTACCCTTGTTTTTACCGAGTCTTTCGGCTACCTTTGATAGCTGGTAAATTCTAGTATCTCTCTTCATTCGATTTTCTAGGTTATATATCAAGTTAGTGTTTTTCCCCTCCAAGACAAGTCTGGAACGAATTTACCTATCCCCGCAGGGATGAAAAGTCTGAAGAACTGTCTCAGAACCTAGTCCAAGAAGGATGCGCCATGCACTCGTCTTCCATTCAGAATCGTAGAGGCGTGATGAATTTATGTGGGGCCTATACAATGACTAGCGGGGGTAGAGCAGCCATACCAAGTCTTGTCTTCACCTTCTCAGACAAGTCTGGTACCAATTTACCCACCCATGGAGGAATGGAAGGATCGGTTTCCCCTGACGAGGATCGATCGCTCAACCGTATGAACAGGTGCAGAGCCGCTTACCATTACCCCACTTTCTCTTTCCGAAAATGCTGTCAGTTCCACTCCTTGACTCCTCCAGAGCCCTTCGACCTCAATGTTATTGACACTAATGGATATCTCTATGTAAGGGATGGGTCCGTCGAATCTGATTGAAAGTGCTGTACATGGCGTAGAGTGCATATTGGACTACTGCTACATCCAATAGACAGAGCCGAGCCATAATATGATTGAGTCCGTATAATTACGTCGTGTTTGGCGTGTGTTGTTCCAAGACGAATGGACGTCGAGGCCAATCCCGGTGGTGTTTATTAGATCAGAAACGGATTCGTATTCCAGTCGATTAGAGAGCGGCCGGCTAGACGTGAATGTCGTCTACAGCTGCGATACGACCTGACACCGTGGTCCGAGACCACCGAGACCATCTGAACAGCTGTTGGCACCATTTCCTGATGAGATAGAAGTTCTGGTCCAGAGCCCTTGGGCTCAAAATTGGGGTCACATTCGCTAGATTCTCTCGATGGATGCACTAGATCCTTCCGAAATCATCTGTGGTCGATGGAGCTCAGGGTCCAACCCGTCCTCCTCAAATGGGATGGTAAAATTCTTTAATAGGTACAGGAGGGCGACCCACTTCATTAGCCCAACTTCAAGGACTTTAGTGTAAGGTAGATGTTCTAAGAAGCCGAAATTGATGGATAAGAAGGTTGGGTATGAACTTATTTATTCATTTATTTACTTGTACGTCCGAAGACGCGCCAAAACACAATTAGTACTTTAACGCCAGACTGAATGAAACAAATTCAAATTCAAAATCGAAGTTAGGACCTCGGCAAAGACTACGGATATGATCTGATCTAATGAATCAATTTTGCAATTTTCCATACCTCCCTTAGGATGAACTATATTTGATCAGTGGTGTTGGTCTGGTCTGAAGTCTAAAACAGATTCATCGGGGCTTCACCACTGTCCTACCGTCGATGTAAAGGTAAAGGTAAAGGTATCAGCGCTGAGCAATCCTTGAAGACGCGCCACGCATTCGTGTTCCATTCAAATCGTAGAGGCAATGTGAATGCGTATTTGGCCTATATAATTGGACTTGCGGGAACCAGCGGCTATGCCAAGTCAGTGCTTTTACCTTCCCAGACAAGTCTGGTACCATTTTACCCGACCTCAGAGGGATGAAAGGCTTGGCTAGCCAGGGCGGAGATCGATCCTTCGACCGGTGTCACCCGAGGTGATTTCGGATGATCAGCGATCGGGTCTTTTATGTCTTTCTCAGAGCCGACCTTTGAGCCACTAGTGAATTCTAGGACATTACACAACGTCGGCACAATACCGTAGCACAATGAGCCGGCAGTAAATCGGTCGAAACGACCACACACACACCTCACAGACACCGAGCACTCGAAACAGTTGTCGATGGTGTCGGACAAATTGTCTGTCGTCTACCACCTGCGCGCTAAACGGCCGGTCGGCTCGGCTTTGTTCCTTGTGGTTTTTATGACGTGCCTAGGTGTTAACCGGAAGGCGACAAATGCGCCATATCCAAAGTGTCGAACTGAAGCTGCTCGAGGGAGCAGGTGTTGGAATTCGGCCAAGTGGAGCCGTTGAGCATCAATTTGTCGATAAATTGGAGAATCCTATCTGAATTACTAGATGTAGGTAAAAGGTAAAAGGAAAAGGTGCCGGCGTTGATCAGTCCCCTGAGGACGCGCCACGCATTCGTGTTCCATTCAAATTGTAGAGTCATGGTGAATGTGTATTCGTCCTTCACGATGACTTGCGGGGGCCAGCCGCTGTACCATGTCAGTGTTTTACCTTCCCAGACAAGTGTGGTACCAACTTACCCATCCTCTGATGGATGGAAGGCTTGGTTGGCTTGGGTGAGGATCGCTCGACCCTGCGAGTATCAGTAGTGCCTCTTACCACTGCACCACGCGAGCCCTATCAGGTGTAGGCATTATTAGAAGAGGTAATATTACTGCTGTTTTCATCGCACTGCTTTACTGCCAAGAATAAACAGGTCTATCAAAACTTCCCTGAAGAACTTTCAGCTCTTTCCTGCATCTTCCCCCGGTTTAAGAGCAATACTCTAGGTGCGCGCGGCAGTGACAAGAGGCGTTACTAGCATCCACACAATCGAGTGATCGATCCACATCTGAATTAACCAAGCCTTCCATCCCTTTCTGTATGGGTAAATTCATACCCGACTTGCCTGTGAAGGTAAAAACGTTGACTTGGTGTAGCGGCTGGTCCCCGCAAATCACTGTACAGGCCGAACACGCATTCACCATGCCTCTCTGATTCTGAATGGAACAGAAACGCACGGTGCGTCCTTACCTTTACCTTTACCCTGGGTATGGTATCACCCGCTAGGATTACGGTAGGCGTTGATAGTGCGAGAATGTCGGTGTTCATCAATGGCCGGACGATGTCTGGCGATCTGGTGACAGTTTGCGTCATTGGCGCCTTTAGATAGTAGCGCCCCGAAGAGGAAAAAGGTCGCCGAGCGACCCTGGGTTAGTTAACACCCGACGGTCAAGTCTGTTCGATCAACTAATGAGGAACAATGAAACAGAACGAGTGTTCTGGTGGGGGAAGACGAATGGGTATGGGTAAAGTCCTCTGCCAAGCCCCTAAAAGAAGAGGCTTTTTACTGTTAAAAGAGTCAAGGAAAGAGTATCGAGCTGTTCTATCTGAAAAGGAAATATTTTTAAAATCAGAAGAATTTTTGTACTATGAAAATGCTATTTCAGTGAGAAGATGCCTCTGACGAACAAGGACCAGCTGACGATCGAAAAGAGCCCGGCTTATTTTCACAGTAAAACGGCTGCCGAACGAATTCGAGCCCTAAATCCGGCCATGAAAATCATTGTCGTCGTACGTGATCCGGTGATGAGAGCGATTTCAGGTAGAATTTTATTTTGATTTTTAGATTTTTTTTAATTCGAAACTGAATCTTTTGACCTTTCCAGACTATACCCAAGCGTCGTCGAAACGTAAGACGATCGGTATGATGCCTACCTTCGAAGATATGGCCGTGGGCGATTGTGCCCCATGGCTTCGAACGAACTGCTCGTCGAAAGTCGGCGGAGTGAACGTCGGCTGGGGAGCGATCCGGATCGGAGTTTACCATAAACACATGAAAAGGTTGGGAAATTTTCTTGTAATTCAATTCGCAAACTCATGTTTTGTGCACCATGATAGGTTAAAAATTTGGAGAATCAAAAAAGAAAAGTTCAGAATGTAAACAAATAAAAGAATGGCCTCGAAGATCTCGATGTTTTTGAAGGATTCTCTCATATTTCGCTTTGATGATTGAGATAAAATGCTTGACATTACCCAGTTTTTGGAGAATGCGCCACGCACTCGTCTTTCTTTCTGGATCGTAGGGGCGCTCGGTTTACTCTGCCTGAGACCATGAACATTTGGTTGCTCACTAGACCATTCTAAATGGGTACTTTGAACAGCTACAAGGGCCCAAGGAAAAGTCGCTATCTCAGTCCACTCTGTCGAGTGATCCATCCTCGCTCGGGCTAACTAAACCCTTGATCTCGGGGGGGGGGGAATTGGGACCAGACTTGTCTGGCAAAGTGATGACACTGATTTGGTACAGCTGCTAGTCATTACATAGTGCAAAGATCCATTCACTGTGACCCTACGATTCTGAAGAAATGTTGAAAGCACGGCGCGACTAAGGGGACTGATTTACGGCGACCGCTTTACCCTTACCTTTCACCTGTGCAAAAATTCGTTCTTAAATGCCGCTTTACCGTTGCGTTTTACCTGCAAAATTTGAGTATATTATGAAAATTCTGATTGAAAACCCCATTTCAGATGGCTCGACAACTTTCCAATGGAACAGATTCACATCGTGGACGGTGAGCGGCTGGTTCAGCATCCAGCGCTGGAGGTCAGCCAGGTGGAACGGTTTCTTGGGCTTGAATCAGGTAAGATATACCTATACCTACCGTAATCCGTCATAATTCAGAAAATGCACGTCAGGTGTGGGGTCAGCGCTCTAAATCACCTATCTGGAGAAAAAACTCGAAACTTTTACCTGCTTTGAATTTCCTATTGCCTGAGCGATTGAATACAGTCACAAGATTTATCGATTTATTGATTAGTTATCTATTTGAATTCCAGTTGTAAAGCCGGAGCACTTCGGAGTCGATCCGGTCAAGAAATTCCCATGTGTCCGTCGACCGGACGCCAGTCTCCACTGTCTCGGGAAAACGAAAGGTCGAAAACACCCCCATGTCCGGCCGGAAGTCCTCCAGCGCCTCCGGCGTTTCTATGCGCCCGAAAATCAGAAGTTTTTCCGAATGATCAACCGGTCGCTGGCGTGGTAACTCGTCCGCCGGCTGGGTCCCTGCTGGGTCCCCACTTCACTAGCCCTATCTCAGCTCATCGATTCTAGTCGATCACTGCCTTTTTCTCCGAATCAATACGTGTAATCGCCTACCCGGTAGGACTTCTATTTTCGTACTGCATGATGTTTTTTTCATATTTTTCATTTCTGATTGTCATTGATTCTTTTTCTTTCTAAGCACATCTTTCTGAACTTTTTTCTTCTATGTAAAAATGTTCATTGGAAATTATCGGGTAGCTATTCGTCTGTGATGTGTACTTGAACAGTTTATCGCATAGTATTGATGTTTGATATTGTGATAAATTGGTAAATTGATAAATTTGAGCTTACCTGCATACAAATAAATCGATTTTGAAAACTGTTCTACACTTTTTTAGGTCCGAGAAAAACATGTCATGCTTTTGAGATGACCTGAATGGGGGGTTTTTCAAGTTCTCCTCCCTTAGGCAGTCCAAAAACTGTCGAATAAAATTTTGATGATTTTAACTTTAACTTACCTACTTAGTTAAATGGGGAGTTTGTGAGCCCCAATATGAAAAAATCATAGAAAAAAAAACTGATGAGTTACTAACTTTTATTACTGCTTTTGTATGTTACTACTACTTTTACAAGAAAATGTTGAAACAATGGTCCTAGAATCATCGCAAAAAAACACGGCACATGCTGGATTCGATACAGAGGGGAGGCTAGTGGCTATCAGGGACACGTGCGTTACACCACTACACCACTGATCCCACGGGCCTTCACCCCAACTATTAAGGAGTGCTGAAAGTAATAGCCTTCTGGCTTTGGGAAGGCAAAAGAAAGGGAAAGAAAGGCAAATATAAAGGTAAAGGTAAAGGTGCCGGCGTTGACCAGTCCCCTATGGACGTGCCACGCATTAGTCTTCCATTCAGAATCGTTTGCCATAGTGAATGCGTATTTGGCAGGCGCCAGCAGCTAAACCGATTCAGTGTTTTTACTCTCCCAGACAAGTCTGGTACCAATTTACCCGATCACAGAGGGATGGAAGGCTTTGTTAGCCTTGGCCGGGATCGATCACTCGACCGTGCGGGTGTCAGCAGCGCCTCTTACCGCTGTACCATGCGGGCCCTTTTAGGAAGGTGCTGCGGCACAAATGACGGAGAAATCTGACGGCTCAGTGGTGTAGTGGCTAAACGCGGGAACCGCGTATAGACCGAGACGCGAGTTCGAATCCCGCCCGTGCCGCGAATTTAGCGGTCATTAGAACACCTTCTTCCAGTAGTGTCTTCTTTTAAAAATGCTTTGATCCCCGTAAAATGTGTACGGAAACGAGACCAGCCTCCAATATTGCTACTAGATGAGTCGACCTACCGGTACTGCCGCTACATGTAGGTAAAATTTGAAGATAGTCGGCGTTGTTCAGGTCGCTGAGGTCGCGCCGTGCATTCGTATTCCATGCAGAATCGTAGAGCCATGGTGAATGCATATCTGGAATATACAATGACATGCGGGCGCCAGCCACTATACCAAATCAGTGTTTTCATCTTTCCAGACAAGTCTTGTATCAATATACCCGACCTTGAAGGGATGGAACGCTTGGTTAGCCAGGGCCAGGATCGAACGCTCGAACATGCGGGTGTCAAATTACAGATCACAATCATTTTAGTTGAAATTAAGCACAGTACTATTGTTTCTTATTATTAATGTCCGTTTCATTTGGCGCACGTAACAGTGTAAATAAAATAAAAATGAATAAAATAAAATATTATAACCCAAAATAATGCTAAGTGAGAACTCTTCAAAAAACCGCATGGCTCTTTGTTCCATGAACACGTGCATTTTTTTATGCCTGAGGTGATATTTTCGTTTGCATTCGTATAATACGCTGTGCGCTGATGTTTGATTGCGATACGAGGACGTTTTCGGCGCTGATAAAGCACCGGGCACACTTCTGGAACTTCTTGGCGCCGGCAGAAACTACACTGTGACGAGCGGGTTTTTCTATTTCGAAATGGGCATTTCGAAATCATGTTTGCTTAGTTTAGATTATCGTTGATCGGTTTATTGCCCGATTTTTCGAAAATGCACTTTTGATATCAATTCTGTCAGCGGTCTGACTCAATCCAGTTAAAGAATCACCAAAAAGCCCCGGATTTTCGTTGAAAGCGGAATGGATCTCTCGATGAGACTCCAGTCGTCTCGATTGAGATGAGGGAAACAAAGAATGAAAGAAAGAAGGAACGAACCAAAGACTTGAAATTTAAGCTATTTAAAGTGCATGCATTGAGCAGAGACCAGGAATGCGCCATGACCGATCGCCGGCAATCGCTGTCACGTGTCCGATTGTCCGTCATATTTTTATGTCACACTTTTTTGAAAAAATTTCTAGCTCTTCAAAAAAGAACCCACGACTGATTCCGATGTCTCTCTTTTCTCATGAAGACGCTATTCATCTAGTTACCTTTTGGCACATTTATTTTTTGCTGGAAACTGCGGCCTATTCAACAGGTGAGGGATCGGCAGAAGGTAGAAATCGGGTTCCGTTTTAGTTCCTCAACCCATCAAATGGCAATCGTCAACTAGACCTTGTAGTGGTTGTGCTAGGACCATCACAAAGTCATGGCTCAGGGGGGGTTCGATCCAGCTTGTACATCCGTGCCATCATACCGTTATGCCACTGCGCCACCGATCAGATGACAGCGCGAATATGTCTTTGCTTTATCTTTTGCCAAATCTGTATGGTTATCCCGCCGAAAACGATTGTACTCGGAAGGACAGAAACGATTGCTTGTTATAATGATGGTGCTGGGATCATCGCAAAATTTGACCGATCGATCCTACGGATGAATTTCGCAGTACACACGTGTCCGATATGATCTTCAACTGCGCCATGTCATCTTAGCACCTTCCTTAGCCACAAATCTTTTTTTTTAATTACGTATTGAGCTCTAAATAGCCACGACTGATTATCATGGAATTCTAGTTTTATTATGGTTTTTTTGAGGATTGCATCGAATAGCCGTAGTCTTCGGTTGACGGCCGCTATTCATCTATGTTGCGGAACTTTGGCACATTTGTTTGAACAATTACGCTAGATCGTTGCTAAGCATTATTCTTCAATCTTTTTTTGGTTAGAATGTATTTACTGGCTTTGCGAACTCCTTTATATTGCTGACATCGATTCCAGTGGTCTGTTCTGTTCTGGTCAGACCATAAAATGGCAGTCATCGACTTCATATTGTCATGGTGGTGCTACGATTATTACAAAAATCACGGCTGTCGCTGGAATCGAACCAACTAGTCTATCTGAGCTATCATTATGGTGTACCACTCACCACCAAATGGCAGCATTACCATTTGTCCTTACTTTATCTTTTGCCAATTCTGTATGGTTTTCCTACCGAAAATGGATGGACTCTGATGAACAGAAACGATTATCCTTGTTAAACAATGATAGTATAACAGGACTATTATTGCAATAATAACAATATAAAAGATAAAATATCAGATAAACTATTAGGTTGGTCGATCCTGCGTTTTTTTATCCGCGCCACCACGAATTTAGACCACTACATTACTGTGCCGACATCTCTGATCTTCAACTGCACAACTCCGGTTTTCGAACCCGGTGAGAGCCTCGGTTTTTGCGATGATCCCAGCACCACCATTAGAGTATACAAAAAAGTTCCCATCTATGAAGTTGAATAATCGTTTAGTCTTTTTTGGCTAGAATGTATTTACTGGCTTTACGAACTCCTTTATATTGCCGACATCGATTCCAGTGGTCTGGTCTGTTCTGGTCAATCTATAAAATTACATTCGTCAATTTCATGTTATGTTGTTTGTGATATACCGCCCAATAGAGAAAATTATCGTCTTTCAAACAGTTTATCAAGTTTTATTTATGCTTTTGAAATTGAGCAGAAAAAAATCGCTGTCGATGAAGTTATTTTTTCACTTTTTCGCTTTTCACTTTACTAGCCAAAAAACGATGACATTCAGAATTACCACAAATTACAAATGTACATCTCGAAAGAGCAAATAATTCTCTTTCGAATGCTGTGGACTCACTTCGTACTAAAGTTACAACTTGTTTGAAAAAAACATGGATCATTCATCAACTAATAATAGGGTGATTCATAATAATTTAACCACTTTATGAGGTCACACTGAAAAAATTCAAAAAAAAAATTGAAATTTTTCAAAAAAAAACTCGAATACAATAATGTTGATATAACACGAAACTATTCTGCTATTTGCCGCTTTTTGTTTAGCGGTTTATAGACGAGAACTAGTTGATTGACTTTATATTTCGCACTCGGTACCACAGTGATTAGTGCAGTCTGGAAACAGAAAGACGCGGGTTCAATTCCCCTCCGATGTCAGTGTTTTGCGAATAACCTAGCATCTCTGAATCTATAAAGCAATGTTGTCGATTTCCATTTTGTGACGCCAATTCCAGTCGTTTTCGCTCTGGTTTGTGCTGATCTGCTCCGGAGAGAGCGGATTGCCTGCATTCGCAGTCAGAATGTGCCCGTGGTCGTTATCTCGTAGGCTGAAAGAGTCGAAAAGTCTTGTGGCGCTGACGACGTTATCATTTCGTTAGAGCAGCCGCGACTTTTACTGGCGCTCTAGTGATCGTTCCCAATTGTCAGTAGGACAGCCGCTGCGGTCGTCGTCGCCGTCGTCGGTTCTTCCACAATGGGTTTTCGAAAAAGCACGAAAAGCGCGTGAGTTCGAGGAATCAACTGAAAATCGCCATCTGTGATGATGACGGCTACCTTTTTCAAATTTTTCTAATAGAAAGAAATTTTTTTGCAATTTTCCATTAATATTTCATTTTTTAACTTTTAAATTTCTTTTTTGTCTTCGCGTTCTTTATTTTCAATGCCTTAAGGAGATTGGTTGCGTTATTGATGCTATGTAATTGATACTTTGGCAATCAACGATAACATCGAGGACAACCACAGAATTTTTCCAGCGTGAATAAAGCTTTTTTTGAATATATTCTTCCAGTATTTCTCGACTCTTACATTTTTACTCTGTGCTAATATTTTCGATTTTTTAAAAAAAATTCGTATTTTGATTTTGAGCGTGAACGAAAATACGAGGAAGTATCTTTTTAGTTTTCCTTGGAGATATTCTTAATATTATTATTACTGAAAAGCCTCGGCTAATGGAACATATGTTTTTGTGATTTCAGAGAACCCGAGAATGATGTTAGCGCCGGTGAGAAGAAAGAAGAGCCGGTGAAGAAAGTTCCTCTGCTACAACTTGTGAGTGCTTAAATTTGTCTTCAGTTTGCTTCCTCTTCCATTTTTTCCTTTGATTCGATTATTTTATCGAGATATTGTTTCTTTTTACACTGATGACCACTTCCACTCACCACAGGTAACCGATTTGCCAGCAAGACTTCATTATAAGGTCGTATTCTAGCGTCTGTAATGCATTAATTTCATTTCTATCCACTTTCCTCCTTCTCAAGTTGAATAATTATGCTATATCGTTGCTAAGCATTTTCTATAGTTTTTTGGATAGAATGTATTTACCGGTTTTACAAACTTATTGCAAAGGTTACTGAGAAATCAAGGTAGAAAAAATCAAAAAGCTAGAGACTTCTGCATTTGTTCTTGAAAGTTCTGGATGAAAGTTCTTCGACCTCGCCGAAAGGGCGAGATAACGAGGTTGTCCTCATTATGCGGTCATCATTGATAATTGCTACTATTCAATGCCGATCGCAAAGGTGTCAGTTGCTGGTTAAACATTTTCGTTTTTTGATTCATTCGTGCCCTTATAAGTTCTAATGTTCTCCAATTTTATTTTATCTCAGAGAATATTGAATGTTTTAGTTCAAAAAGGGTCTCTCTTTCCTGGAAACTTACAAACTCTGGATAGGCAATGGAGTTGTTGCACAAATACAGTAGGGACGTGTCTTTCTATATTTTTTTAAATTCCAAAAAAGGTTGTTTTTGAACACACCAAGTCGAGCTCTATCTTTTCATATGCGAACTTTCCATATTTGTGGAACTTCTTATCAAGCGATTTTTTAACGCCTTGATTTCCGTTCCCTTGCCCCTTCGATTCATCGTCTAGTGACGCATCGCTCGACGAGGCTCCGCTTTTGGCCGGGCTACCACGCCGGGCCCCCCGTTGTGCATGCGGCGTAAATGAATTGAGGCAGACGCGAACCGCCGTTCCATCTTTGCGCCACATCTGGTACTGTAGTATTGCATTTAAATAAATAAATAAATAAATAAATAAAATAGAGAACTCGGTCAGCATTTGAATAAATAAATAGTGTGCGTTGAAATAAATAGAGTAGTGCATTTATTTATTTATTTATTTTTAAATAAATAAATAAATTCGATTAAATAAATCAATAATTCTGTATCGATTCATATTCTGTAACTACAGGATGCGGCAAAAGCCCTTCAAAATAGATACTTGACCGTCTAAACGGCAGATCTCAGGCAAATGAGATGAAATTTATAGCATTTGTTGTTGTTCATCGGCATCGGTGAAATGACCTCCTTTCTCACGAATGACCGGCGCCGGTCTGCCGTTGATGTCCATCCTTCAGGGACGCGTCACTCAGGCGTTCGTCTCGGAGCAGATCTACAAGACTGGAAGACGTTTTGGTACGCGAAATTATATTCCATGGACTCTCAGATATCTGGACCTGCTCATATTCGCCGAAGTCGTATAGAAGTGGTGAACCCGCAATTTTCTGATTTCATCTCAGCAAAAGATTGGCCATAACCACTGTGCTAATCCGATGGATTATTTAATCTGGTCCATATTGAAGAGCAAAGCCTACGCAACATCCCACGCGAGCACTGATGATTCTCTGAAAGAAGCCTTGAAGAAAGCCTGGGAGGAAATTGATGAAGATGTCGTGCGTGTAGTTCCCCAAGAGACTCAGAGCCTGTATTCGTGAGAAAGGACGTCATTTCGAAACTAAGATGCTTTGTTATAAAGGGCTAAACAATAAATGTTATAAAATAGCTGAGATCTTCCGTTTAGACGTAATATATTCGAATTATTTATCTTCATATTCTAGGAGCAGTTGGTGCTACTGGGATTATCGCAAGAACAACGGCTCAGGCGAGATTTGAGCCCGACCCATGCCTATCCAGGGTTCACGAGCTAACTACTACACTACGGAGATAACGGCCACGGTCATGCGCCTGTCATTTGCGCTCCTCTAACGCCTTCCTTGAACCAGAAAGCTTTTATTTCCGGCACTCATCCGTGTTCACAGAGGGCCGGGTTCAAATCTCGCTTGAGCCGCGATTTTTGTGATGATTCTAGATGCATCATTATAGCATCTATTTCTCGTATACTTAGCAGTAATCCGCAAAAACGCGATAATGAAGCTATAGTTTAACGATATTTATATTCTACGTTATATTCCTTTCCTTTGGATCATAATCCTGAAGGTGGACCGCCTTGATCAATCCCCTAAGGACGCGCCATGCATTCGTCTTCCATTCAGAACAGCAGAGGGTTGGTGAATGTTTATCGATTTATAGGAGGAAATTTCACCTACGGTGATTCGAACTTCACTCACGATGTCATGAACGCTGTTTACGGATACACCGGCATGGCAGTGGGCATATTCTTGGCTGCAAACATACAGGTGAGACAATTAATCGATTAAATTGATCAACAAGAGAATAATAAAATGAAAAAATAAAGAAAAAATTAAAGAAGATAAAAGAGAGGACGACTCAACGAAGAAAAAGCTTGGCGTTCATTTTTCATCCCACCGTTTTGTTACCTATGAGATCTTTATTGTAAGTTCATAGTCGAGCAGCGGCATTGCACTAAGGTCGACTCTAATCGATCTCTAAATTCTCGATCGATAATCGAATCGATTCATCGTCTACAAATCGATAAAGCTGATCCTTTACAGGTGGTGTGCTTCTTGATTGTGTGTGAACAAATGAGCAACAGGATACGACGGAAATTCGTACAGGCGATCTTACGACAGGACATACCATGGTTCGACAAGAACAACAGCGGCACGCTCGCCAACAAGCTATTCGAGTAATTTATCTTTTTTTCTAAGAAAAAAGATTAGAAAAATCTGTAAAAATAACTGTAATCTTTTCAAATAATTATTAGCCTCACGACAACAGGGTCGAAACGTTAATTTACAAACAAAATACATACGTATTTTCGCTCATAAAATTCGAAAGGCAGGAAATTAGTGCTGAAAAGATTCTCATTGAAGTTCAGGTTTTTTCCTTTTTTTCGTTTCTTTTTTTCTTTTCTTCCTCTTTTTCTATGAGACTTGAGATAACCGAAGTAGAACATCTAAAGAATTATAGTTGGGAAATTAAGTTTGTCTAATTTTCCTTCTTCATCGAGTTGGTAATCTTTGTTCGCGGTTTGTCAGTGGGCTTCTCCTTCCTTGGAAAGACTTTAGGCTTTATATTAATGGAATACGTGCAATTGAAGTTCTGCAATTGAAAACCAGTTTTTTTGTGATTAATTTTCAAAATGAACTAATTTCTTGTTACAGTAATCTCGAACGAATCAAAGAGGGAACTGGTGACAAAATCGGCTTACTTTTCCAGTACACCAGCCAGTTTGTTACCGGTAAGTTCTACCTTCCTCTTCTCTTCACTGGAGTTTTTCAACGATTCAAAAAATCAAAACAAAAATTAAAAATTCCATTACCGCACTTTACTAAGGCTTCCATAAAGTTAATAAAGTTTTTCAACGATTCAAAAAAATCAAAAAATTTCATCACCGCAAATTTACTGAGGGTTCTGTAAAGTTAAGAAAGATTTTATATTGATTTTCAATTTTTTTCAGGTTTTATAATAGCGTTCACACACAGTTGGAAGCTCACTCTGGTCATGTTGGCTGTGACACCGATTCAAGCGTTCTGCGGCTTTGCCATAGCTAAGGTATCCTCATCTGTTATTCTTATACCTTTTAAAAAATATTTGTAGTGAAAAATGGAGTGAATTTGGGACTGACTCAAGATAAATACTGAAGTTTGAATAATCGCATAATAAAATTGATCGTAAGTTTTTTTCCTGTATCGCGAGCATAACAAGGTGAGAGGCCGAACTGAGGACTGAATGAATTCCGTTGTTATCATAGCTGATAAGCTTGTCGGTGATTTCTATGCCAACTTCTCCCACTTTTCCTTAATAATTCCCTGTGAGTGCGCCGCTTCCTCTGCGTCTCTGCCGTTGACGTAACCATTGCCGCGCTGCTGCTTCGCCGAGTATGAATGAGAACTTATAATTCGGTATACCGCTCGGAGACAAATAATTGAGTGAAAAATGTAGTCACTTCTTCTCTATCTTTCATTTTTCTTTCCCGAGTATGAAAAAATGTCAAAAATCAAAAATCAATTTCAGTCGATGACAACGTTCACCATTGCTGAGACGATAAAGTACTCAAAAGCCGGAAAAATCGTTGAGCAAACGATTTCCTCTATTCGAACAGTTTGCGCTCTGAATGGACTCCAATATGAGATTGGAAGGTGAGGTCAACTCGAATATTTCCGTTCTAGAATTTTTTAAACATTCAATCATGAATAAAAAAGTCTTCTGAATCCATCAAACCTCACGGACACGACGTTGAAACTTTTAGGAAAATAGAGGTTGGAAAAGTCAAAAAACAAACCAAAACGTCGACTTGTTAGCAGTTTTTTCTTTTTTTTTCTCTTGGAGTGGATAGAGGAAGTCTGCCATACCCGAAACCCGAAATGCTTGAGTTAATTTACTGGATACTTAGCCACGATTCCAAGTACTAGATTCCGTGAGTGCCACTCAAGGTTGAAATGTAACAAACCGACAGCTGTTTTTCTAGGAGCACCCACTCTCTTACTGTTAGAGCTCGGAATTTGGGGGATTTTTCGGAATTCCTGATCTAATTGCGTCGGTGTTTTTTCGATATTTCGTCTTCTAAAGTTTAAATCTGTTCTATTCATTCGTTTTAGGTACAAAGTAGCGTTGTTGGAAGCGCGTCGAGCCGGAATCCTGAAAAATCTCTTCGTCGGTTTGTCGTTTGGTCTTATGGGTCTGACGAACTTCTCCTCACTGGCGTTGGCGTTCTTTGTCGGTATCACTTGGACGGTTAATGGAGAGCTGCAACTGCAAGATTTGATGACGGTACGTTTCTGGGACAGAATCCTACCCATTATTCTATTTATTTACTTTTTTATTTACCGATTTCAGACGTTCTTCTCGGTGATGATGGGCTCGATAGCACTCGGTCAAGCCGGTCCACAATTCGCTGTGCTTGGTGCTGCACAAGGAGCAGCGGCCAGTATCTTTGAGGTGTTGGACAGGGTAAGTTCACCGCGTAGGGGTACTTTGTTGGGTAACAAGAACCATAGACTTCTCACAGGAACCCGAAATCGACTCGTCCAGCAAGGTCGGACGCAGAGACATGCGGATCAAAGGTGACATTGAAGTGAAGAACGTCGTGTTCAACTATCCGTCGAGACCCGAAGTTCAGGTATGTTAGGGTCTTCGATGAGACGATTGGGAAACCTTGTTCCCCAAAAGCAAAAGGATCAATTCAATGAAAATTTGGAAAAGTTAAAAATTCAGGTCCTCAAATGCCTTTCCCTGAATGTGAGCGCCGGCGAAACGGTGGCACTGGTAGGATCTAGTGGCTGCGGCAAAAGCACCATCGTCAGTCTGTTACTGCGCTACTACAATGTCCTTGGTGGAGAGGTGACGATATTCAGCTTGTGGTCTCGTTTGTTTTACATGTTATCGATCGTTTTTAGATTCGAATCGATGGTGTTCCGATCAATGACATCAATATCGAGTTTTTGCGGAATCAGATCGCCGTGGTATCACAGGAGCCGATCCTTTTCAACTGCACCATTGAGGAGAACATAAGGGTAAGTGGGCGCTCCAATGGTAACGGTTGCATACAGTAGTTCGCGAAAAGATCTGTCACCTTGCATTTTTGGGTGCAGATCGCTGAAACCAAAAGAATTTTATTCCAGTTGACAGTTTTAATAACTCTTTCAATTTTAAATTCATTTTCATATGCATATTTAAACTAATGCATCTCAGGAACCACTGAGCTTCTGCTTGCCTAGTAGTGATATTCTGATAGAGCATGATTAGCTCGTTTTTATAGGCATGAATTTTAGTTTCAAGTCATTAATAAATCATAGGTTTTTGTGTGAATTTTTTCATGGTCAAAAAATAGTGCAATCTTGAGACAATCTTCCATACATATGAACTTCTATAGATTAGTAACTAGTTAATTTAATTGCATCAAACTTGGATATGTGGTAGCATAAGATTTTCTCTTTCAGTTTCATAATGAAGTTCTCAAAACTGGCTGCCAATTGCAGAGAGAACAGCTCTTAAAAATGCATTTACATAAACGGTCGTTGTAAGAACACCCGAAGGGCATTTGACTGCAAATTTCTGTAATGCATAGTGAACTTGTTGCTTAGGTCCTTAACAGATAGCAGAATAATTCCCACTCTTGTGTAAAATTCATAGCCTGTAAGAACGAGCTAATCGTGCTCTACTAAAATATCACCACTAGACAAGCGGAGTCTCAGTGGTTCCTAAGATACATTCGTTTAAAAATGCATATGAAAATGAGTTTACAATTTGAAAAAATCAGGATTACCAACAGGAGCACATATTAGTGCATTTTCTATAAGATATTGAAACTGTCAATTGGAATAAAATTTCTCTTGGTTTCAGCGATCTGCACCCAAATATGCAAGGTGACATATTTTTTTGCGAACTACATACTGTATGTTATTTTAGTACAGTGCGTTTCAAGAGTATGTATCCACCTTATGATCGGAAGTTTCACGCTACGCGTTCGTTTTTTACGAATCGGTGTTAGTTGCCCTAGATCGCTCGTTGTCGAAAATATTTGGCTTGCGATTCTCAATAAAAAGAATCATCTCCAGCAAAAACAGACTGCTTTTGAATTTTTGTTTGTTTCAAAATTATCCACTTTGAGACTCCACGCGCTTCTATTTTCCCACTCTAACGATACGCTTTGTATTGGCGGGAAACTAGGCATATAAATAGCGCTGTGGTCCAACACTACAAAATAAGCACAACGCCCATTCGTGAAGCCGTGTTGTCATTGGAGGAAGAAGCTCAGATCCGATGTATTAGTGACTTTCGCATTTTACTGGTGATAGATGGTTTTTTGAGTGTTGGTTGATTTTTCTAAAGTTAAACGTTTAAGCTTGGCCGATCGGATCTCAGCTATCAGGAAATGGTGGCTGCGTGTCGGATGGCAAACGCTGAGAGCTTCATCAATGGATTACCTCAGGTATGGTATATCACTCTTTGATTGCACCACACAAATAACGGCAATAATGAGCTGCAATGGAGTTCACGCTTTTGCTATGGCAGTGCAATCACTTCAGTAGGGAAAAACAGTGATCATTCTTTGCTGTTGCTGCAGAAAAGTGACGAAGGGTGTGGGGTCACGTCCGTGGGTGTTTGCCACGCAGCGATTCCAATGCCAGTCACTAGTTGCTGGTCCCAGCACGAAAGCTACCGTTTGCCAGTTGCTTCACCCCAAATGTTGGCAGCGGTTGCGGAAATTAACCACAGAGACCTTAGAGCCGTTTGCCTGTTGTAATTATAAATAACCTGTTCTTAATGTTTCATAAGTTTGTTATGTTTGATGTTGCAATTATCCCACGACTGCCTTAAATGGTCGTAATAAATTATAAATATTAAGTCACATAACTCCTTCGCATTTAGAACTGAAACTAAAATTTAGGATATACTTTTACTGAGTAACAACTAATCACTACTGATTGACACAATCAATAGAATCACAGTCAGCTTTGAGGGCTACCAAACAATCGTCGGAGATCGCGGTACACAACTCTCTGGTGGCCAGAAGCAGCGAATTGCCATCGCTCGAGCACTCGTCCGAGATCCGAAAATTCTGCTGCTCGACGAGGCCACCAGTGCACTCGATGCTGAGAGTGAGGCGGTTGTGCAACGAGCTCTCGAGAAAGTATGACTGTTACCCTAGAATAAGTCACGAATAAAAAAATAAATTACACCTCTCCTTAAGGCATCTGTCGGTCGTACAACCATCGTCATCGCGCATCGTCTATCCACCATCAAAAATGCCGACAAGATTATCGCTATGAAGGTACAGATTCTAGTTGTGACGTTGCTTTTTAGGATGTGTGAATGAGATAATTTCGCGGTTCATTTTTGAGGCTGGCGAGGTTGTTGAATTCGGCACACACGACGAACTTCTGGCGAACAAGGGTCTTTACTACAATCTGGTGAATGCGCAGACGTTCACCGATGCCGTTGATAACGTCAACGGTAGGTGTCCACTATTTGTTCTGTTTGGCTCAAATAACCATTATTGGAAAAGATCGCATGAAATGAAATCCGTTTCGTATCGTCGGCTGAAGGCCATCACTAAATGCTTTATTGAAGCTGCAATAGCTTGGATCTTTGAAGCTTGGTGCTTTGAAACACATAACTTTGACCGTTACCTGATCAGTGCCACCTGACCCGCCGCACCTTTCTTCGCCTCGGATAGATATACATAAATTCCTCCCCAGCAGTGCACTCCTAGCCCTACTGATGATCCTAAGGGAGTGCTGCCTGGGTGCAAAGCCCTTATATTAATTATCGTGTTTAGGGCGAGGTGGTGGTACAGGATTCTATTTCTCCTCATTCATATTATGCTAAGTATACTCAATCAATCACTTTTATCTATTGGATTTTCAAACAAATACGCAGATGGATCGTTCGTGTACTTTTGATGGTAGTCTGTGACCCTGAGATTTCTTCGCCTTTGACTGTTCATAGATCCAACGTTATCAGGCTGGGTACTGACAGTCTGCAGGAGAGTAACAGGGAAATGGAGCTGTTTTGTCCCATCCCATGTGATAATCTCAACGGGGCGTCCTGTGGGTCATATAGCGCATTCACCAATCATGACCTTGGACACCCCGGGTCCTTTAATCACGTGAATCAGTCGAAAGCTCTTCCGCATTACACTAATAAATATTCGGATCCCCGTCACAAACTGGTACACCTCGACAAGGTACAACAGAAGTACTTCATGCCCTTCTAGCCTCTGCAAGCCACTGAGGCAGCAGTGCGAATGGTTAGCCATTCAAGTTGTCGAACCCTTCCTGGGTATCACCTGTATCACCTGTCGTCCCGTTGATCATCGATTTGCTCGAGCGGGCGCCAGTAACGTATCCATTCGCCCCTGTCGCGTGCCATGGTAGACCACTGGGTCCTACTCGCTTGAGGAACAAGAAGAGCATCAAATCGATCGTTCAGGGATTTGACGAAGAAGTCCGACCAGGGCAAAGGTGGGCGACCTGGGTGACCATTCCTGGGTAGCAGCTGTAAGCCACATTAAGGAGTTAATATCTATATTTTCGAAAAACGGGTTCTCGTTGAACGAAATATTTACAGCCCACAGGGACGAAGACGAGGACGTGGAGATGATGCAGAAACGAGCGAGCTTGATCTCACGAGAGATTTCCGTACAAACCGTTAACGACATGCAGGTGAGGTCTAGGGGAAGCATTGTGTATAAAACTTTTGTTTAGGAATATCCTATCTCAGCACTTTTCACCTGAAATCAACATTTTGAACAATTTCATGGTCTGTCAATGAGGATAAACATTGCTTCCCCTTCAGCTAAGAATACGTGGTGCGACAATGATGACCGGAGACGACCAGCCAACCGATGACACCAAGGAGAAAAAGGACGACATCACTCGTCTTCGAAAAGGTTAGCGGCAAGTTTTGTTCAATTTTCGAGTGTCAGAATCATAGGAGGGACCACTTCATTCCTGGAAACTATACTAAGGACAGGAAACAGTATTCTTTCAGAAATGAAAGCGGAAGGCGTGAGGAAAACAAATCTGCTCGAGATTTTTGCCTACGCCAAACCTCATTGGAAAGCATTACTGGTTGGATTCACTGCCTGCTGCATTGGAGGGCTCGTGAACCCCACCTATTCAATCATCTTCATGCAGGTTATACAGGTCAGTGGAAAAAATGTACAATTGAAATAAACCTTTAGTTTACATAGACTATGAGCGAAAAAAAGAATAGAAGGATAAGAATCTGCTCCTAGTTCTTTTGGAGAGAACTCTATTCTTTGTTTCTATTCTGTGAGATTTGTTCACAGTGCTTAGGTAAATACAGAGAGTAGTCGGAGTTGAAACTCACAATTTTTTCAACCTTCATCTAATAAAAAATCACGTCCTTCAGTCCTTCTCCGACACCTCCACACTACTTTCAACCGGACACTTCTGGGCGCTGATGTTCCTTGTGCTCGCCGGTGTTCAAGGATCAACGTTTTTCCTTCAGGTAAGCAATTGATCCTCGAAGATCGCCGTGATCAAAATCGAATTTTCGAATCTCCAATACGCTCCTGGTATTGAAGACCGTCCAGGGTCCAAATTCATGAACGAAAATTTGGGGTATATAACACTCCGGGCGAAATAATCCCGATCTACCACCCCAATATTCGCATTCATGACAATCGGGTTTGCGATACTCGGAGTGTAGCAGAACAACGACTGCAAGACCAATTTAGCATTGGAGCACTCTTGCTACGCTCTTCCTACTACGGGCCGCTCGATGCCTTGCCGCGCCGGCCGGGTGGAACACACCCGCGATATCCCCCCAAACAACACTCCGCGGCACGTTCATGAATGCGAACACGTGCGCCGCCCGGGGTTTATTCTCGGGTATATAGCGCCGATACCCGTCATGAATCTAAGCAAAGGAGTCGCTTTCATGTCCTTAGTCAGCCCTACTCTTGCTGGAATGATGAAAACACTTCCACATATCTCTTTTCAGACATTCTTCATGGGTCTTGGAGCAGAAAACCTGACCATGGATCTGCGTTCCATGCTTTTCTCCAATATTCTCTCACAAGATATGGGCTACTTTGATTCACCTCTACACGCCTGTGGAAAGATCTGTACACGATTGGCATCGGATGTGCCGAATTTGAGATCGGTAAGAATTTTTTTAGTGAAGAACAGCTGACAAAAGAAAAAGAAAAGAAAAGTAACGAGAAAGACAGAGTAGGAAATACATTACTTTCCTCAAAAGAAGGACTCACTAACTCGGCATAGTAGACCGCCGAGCAAAAGCCTTCATGATAAGAACGGTTCTTCTCAAATTGACGTTCGACACAGATTTAATGTAACCTTCAGGGAACTAATCGAATGAGAACTTTGTAGTTAAAAATTACCGTAATTTTTTAGGCGATCGATTTCCGATTCAGTACCGTAGTCACGACGCTGATCTCGCTGATCAGCGGTATAGTGCTGGCATTCTACTATGGATGGCAGATGGCTCTACTCGTCGTCGCCATTCTTCCCCTTCTCGGTCCGATTTTTCAAGTCATTTTAATACTTTTAATCAATTGTACTCTTATTTCAATACGTTTCCAATAATGTCTATTTTACAGCCTTCGGACAAGCTATGAGAGTCCGAGTATACACTGGAAAGCATCGAAAAAGCGCGAAAGACTTTGAGGACTCGGGAAAGGTGACCTGTTTGTACCACAAAATTTTCAATTATTGTTTTCCAATCAACAAAAAAAAGAATTGAAAGAATTTTAAAGGTGGCTATGGAGGCGATCGAACACGTCCGAACCGTCCAAGCTCTTACCAAAGAGGACGACTTTCATGACAAATTCTGCCATCACCTTGACGGTCCGCACAAGGAGGCACTTCGCGAGTCGGTTGTTCAGGGAATCGCCTATGGGTACGCTGGTTTTCCAAAATATTTATTGATTTATCAAAATGAGTTCGATATCCAGAAGTTGGACTGAAGTGTAACTCTCCTTTAAGGTTCGCCACCTCGGTCGTCTACATTCTGAACTGCTGCTCGTATCGTCTAGGACTTTACCTGGCCGTGCACAGTATTATGCTTCCGATGCGAGTTCTCAGGTAAATAAACCAACACCTTCGTATCCTATCCAATCAGTACTGATCGATAATCGATTGATAGAGTAATGTACGCGATCACGATCTCTTCGTCGACACTGGGTTTCGCCTCGTCCTACTTCCCCGAGTATATGAAAGCCACATTCGCCGGCGGTATCATCTTCAACATGCTCGGACAGAAGTCGGCGATCGATAATCTGAGCACTGAGGGCAAGAAGGAGGTATTGATTTTATTGACTTTACTGATCCATATCCTTCTCATTTTGATTTTCCTTTCAGAAGCTGACAGGAGCAGTCACGTTCAAGAACGTTCGCTTCTCCTATCCAGAGCGACCACAAATCGAAGTGCTGAAGGTAACGTCCTTATGCCATTGGCATAAAAAATAAAAATATAAATATATTCTCTTTTAGGGTCTATCGTTCACTGCTCTACCCGGCGAGACGTTAGCGCTGGTGGGACCGTCGGGTTGTGGCAAGAGCACTGTGGTCTCATTGATTGAGCGATTCTATGACACAAAGTCTGGACAAATTGTGGGTTAAAAATATTTCAAAAATTATTTTTACTAACCTTTCTTGAATTTAGCTTCTCGACTCGCACGACATCCGGACGCTGAACCCCTACCATACTCGATCTCAGATCGCTATCGTGTCTCAGGAGCCGATACTCTTCGACTGTTCCATTTCTGACAACATCGTCTACGGTCTGGAAGGTACTGCTGGTCTGGGTGGAACTGATTCAGAGGAAAACTCTTTTTCATGGATTCCTAGTTCTTCAACGAGATCTGATTTTCAAAAAGAAGGATTTCAGAAGCTTAAGTTAAGAATAAAATCCGCGGGAAATTAGTGAATCCAAAGACCAATTTCGGTGTTCCTCTAATAAGGATTCCCTTTCTGGATGTGCCAAGCTTTCGTGATAAGGCTCAGGCGGTAGTCAGGAAAATCCCTTCTTTGAGGATCGATTTCTATTCATCAAGCAAAAGCAGTTTCTTCACGACCAATATCTTTTTTGAATTCTATGATGATGTAAAATTTCGAAAGAAACTACGTGTAATGGTGATCTTCCGGTTGATTCTATTCCATCAATTCAGATCGCCCATCCCAAGCTGAAATTGAAACCGCCGCTCGCAAAGCCAACATCCACTCCTTCATCAGCGAGTTACCAGAGGTATTTTTACTCTCGGCAGTACTTTTCGCCTATTTTTTGCTATTTTTGAATTTTGGCAAGTATTTTAGGGATACAACACGTTCGTCGGCGACAAGGGCACTCAGCTGTCCGGTGGCCAAAAGCAACGAATCGCCATCGCTCGAGCGTTGGTGAGAAGTCCTAAGATTCTGCTGCTCGACGAGGCCACTAGCGCTTTGGATACCGAAAGTGAAAAGGTTGGTTATTTAAGATAAAATAAATGCGGAACTGATAGCATTCCTCAGCTATGTATGCCACTGTGCAGCATATTTTCTCCTATTTGCGCAATGATTCTTTACAATTTTTATAGAAAAAACTCTTTAGATTGTACAAGAAGCGCTCGATCGGGCACGAGAAGGCCGAACGTGTATTGTCATCGCTCATCGCTTGAGTACTGTTGTTAACGCTGACAAGATTGCCGTAGTGAAAGGTGGAGTGATTGTCGAGCAAGGTGCGTTAGAGGCGATGATTTCCTATTTTACTACTTAGCAGTGGTGTGCTCAATTTTTTTTTGAAAAAGCGGAACACGGAAGATGGAACGGAAATTTCCGGAAACCGGAATACGAAGCACGGGAACGCATGTTCCGCAGGCTACTGCTACATAGGTTCCCTTTTTGATAATACAGCCAGAGCCAACGGGAGAGCGGGGTTTCCCGCACTAGCGCGTCGCAGAAGCGCTGCAAGGAAACGGTATATTTCGCGTTGGGACCGAGAACAGGCAAATCGCGCCCAACGTGACTTTTTGCAGCAACAGAAAGGAATCACCTTTGTCTTTCCGTTTTCCCCTTATCGCAATGTCGTGCAAAAGCGTGACCGCGACCGCAGCATTGTGCCTACTTCATTGCATCCGTCTCATCTCTGTACCATACCATTCCCCGCGATCGAGCGCTCTGTCCTCGTGTGGGCTAACCAAGCCTTCTATCCCACCGGGGTTGGGTCAATTGGTACCAGACTTGTCTGGAAAGGCAAAGACCCTGACTTGGTATAGCGCTTGGTGCACGCAAGTCGTTGTATAAGCGGAATGTGCATTCACCATGGGATCGTAATTGGAAACGATTGTGTGACCTTACAATAGATGAATGTTCAGTGCCAAAAACTTTACCTTTACTTTCACCAGTTTCTAAAGGAAAACACAAGAAATCAATATCACTGGCTCTGACAAAACCATCACAAACGCAGACAGATCAAATTCTAATTTTACTACCGCTTTTCTGTGAGTTACTTTCATGTATACTAGAATTGTCACGGTATCGGTCACTGTATCGTGGCCACCTCAGAAGACCACGCCCCTCTCCGACCTCTGATGGAGGTAGTCTTCCTTACTGTACTCTTAACGAATGGTTGTGTCTTTATGCTTGTTAGATAAATTATAATAAATTATATGGAAACTCTTACTCCTGTCGGGACTAGCATGACAATATTGTAATGGTGGTGCTAGACTTCATCGCAAAAATCTCATCTCAAGTGAGACTCTCACGCCTAGCCGGGGCCGTGTGTCGTCCACTATGCTACTGGTGCGACGGTCATTTGCGCTCCCCTAGCACTTTCCTTGAGCCCGAAGGCTTTTACTTCCAGTACTTATCCGTAATGACGGCTTGAGCCGGCGAGCCAGACTCGGCATTGCACCTGTTAAGCTGAAAGCGTTTTACAATTATCGTGTAATTCTACTTTTATTACCGCTTTTTTGCGGGTTACTATTATGTATACTAGAATAACTAGAACTAGAATTGTAATGATGGTCCAATGCTTAACTGGTGCAATGCCGAATCCGGCTCGCAGGCTCAAGGCGTCATTACGGATCACTGCTCGAAGTAAAAGCTATCGGGATTGAGGAAGGTGCTAGAGGAACGCAAATAAACGTCGCAGTTGGGGACGAGAGCCGTCGTCTCAGTAGCGTAGTGGTTAACGTACCGTTCCAGTCAGGCGCGAGACGCGGGTTTGAATTCCGCCTGAGATGCGATCTTTGCGGTGAACCTAGCACCACCATTACAACAGCAGACTGATTATTCATTCTTATTACATTTTACTTTATTTTAGTTTTTTTAATTGAAATTAAGCACAGTTTTATTGTTTAGTATCATTCATGTGTTTCATTTGGTGCACCTAACAGTGTAAATAATATAAAATGAAATTCTAGGATCACATAGCGAACTGATGGCACGGCGAGGTTTCTACTATGAGCTGACACAGAAGCAAACTGTCAAAGCAAATACAGAACAACAATCCAGTGAACAAGCACCGTGACTTCTGCAATGAGCTGTCTCCCGTCGATGTGTACCGCTTTACTGTGTTCGAATACGTGGTCTTCTCATAGTTGTTAACGTCGTTATGAGGCCTTCTACCCTTCTCGTGTAAGGTTTTATTCCGACATTATTGCCCGTTCTATTTTATTGTCTAGAAGTTGCTCAAGCGCTCTCACTAGTGACCAAGTTCAAAGTTAGCATAAACTAGATATCCAGCTCAGCCGAACTGGGCTACTTAGAAATGTTCAATAAAGTCGTTGGTTTATCTGTCTGTAAGGCAGGTTGTGTTGTCAATTTGCCACTAGTGATGGTTGAATTGTCTTTCATTGCTGTTCCTGGTTTTGTTTCGATAAAGGTTCAGTTCAGTTTCGGTTCAGCTTCAGACTTTGTGCAGGTGGTTCTCACACCAGTACAGATTACTCGTGGAGCAGCATACCCCCTTCAAAACTACCGAGAAGAAATTACAGAAAATATAAGATTCAGCTGGCCACAGCGAACATCTAAATGAATACTGGTCAAAAATGTGAAGTTCTTTGGAATATGGAGCCTTACAGGAAATTCCGGAAGTAAAGACGTCGTTGTGTTGCAGAAATTAGCCAATATTTTCCCCAAAGTCTGTTCCTCTTTCTATGCTTAATTAGATTTATTTGCATGGTTAGCTAAACTCATTTGTACGTCCTCCCCCGCGTAGTTAGGATGTTTATGGCCGTTTATTATTCATTCGTCGACCATTCAGTCAGTTTTACCCTACTCGAGTTAATTCCAAACCTTCCGTCCCTCCCTGCCAATACATGCTCCATATGGGCGATTCCGATGATTTCTTCATTAGCTACATCCATGGACGCTATTTATACAGCCAAACAACCCATCCTCGCCTGGGTAAGCCAAACCCTCCATCCCTCGGGTAAATTGGTACAAGACTTGTCTGAGAAGGTGGAGACGCTGATCTTGTGTAGAGAGTGGCCCCTTCAAGTTATTGTACAAGCCAAATACGCACTAACCATGCTTCTGCAATTCTGCACGGAACACGAATGCATGGCGCGTCTTCAGAAAACTGATCGACCCAGCTGTCTTTCTGTATAATATCTGCCTAAAATCACCTCTGTTCTAGCGACGCACTCACCATTATACGGCCGACTAATGGACAGGGCACGTTTCCGGTGCTCATTTTTTGGGGTCGAAGCCCTTCGGCGGCATTCCGCCTCGTTGGTCAACAACTAGAATGTTTCTTAGTACTTTTGAATACTATTCCGAGTAAGTCTTAGTGGACGGATGAGCGAACCCGAACAGAGCCCGCCGGCAGCGATCTCCATAGCTGGGGGTCGCCCGTCGAATCCGATTACGCCTACGCTATTCTACTCAGGCGAGTTCTCAGTGAGCCGCCATCGACCTGCTGGAAATTGCTAATTTCTGCCGGACTTCAATCCACGATTAACTATAGAAGTATGACTTCTATCTTATCATAAGACAATTGATATCAGTTGTCATTCGAATATGTAATTTTCTTTCTGCCGGTCCATTGAAGAAGTGCAAAGCCATCGTTTAGGTGAAGAATGGGATCCAGCATCATGCCCTTTGTTTTTTCTTTGTTCTAAACCTAATTTCTTACTGCAGTAGGTTATTCACGATATTTCGTCACCCGCCTTTGTGCATTAATAAATAAATAGATAAATAATTAATTTGTCCGCTTCTCAGTTCGAATACCCCAACTTCTTGACTTCCTATTTACATATTTGTATTTATGCTTGCGTGTTTCCGCAGAACCTTTTCAAATCGTTCATTTTAGTTCAACAAATATGTACCTGACTACTTGCCTACCATTGAAACTTGAGTTGAATGGGGGTTAAAGTTTGGGCTTGGATCAGGGCACTGAGGAGACGCCATGAATTCGTTCTTCATTCGGAATCGTAGAGGCATGGTGAATGTGTATTTGGCCTACATATACAATGGCTTGCGTAGGCAAATCGCAATACAATGTCAGTGTCTTCACCTTCCCTGACAAGTCTGGTACCAATTTACCCGGCCCCAGAGGGCTGGAATTCTGGAATTAACTCGGCCGGGATCGATCGCTCGACCGTGCGGGTGTCAGTAGCGCCTCTTACCACTGCACCACTGCAACCTATAAAGTAATACCTAGAAATTCAACAGAAAATAACGGGTGTCCTTTTAACATTGTACCACCTACATAAGTTGAATTATACAGGTTAAACTAATTCCTCAGCCAATTTGTTGCCGTAGGAAGCGTTCAAGGGATTTAATGGCTCTATAAACAAGCTGCAGCTTTGGTCAGAGCACCGTGGCAAAATACGCTGATATTTCGCATAACAAGCGGTTTTTTCCCACGATCCCGGAACTCGGAGGGAGCGGCAACGAACCAGTGATCATTACGATGAAATATGCACGACTATTGTCAACAGGAGAACGGAAATACGGAAAGTGGCTAGAGAGCCTAATTGAGGCTTGAGAGTACAATTACCCAAGGTTGAGATATGGGGTGTGTTAGCCATGTACAGATCTAGAAATGGAAAGCATTTCCTGAAGTTGGGGATGGAATTCGATCACGAATAGATTTTTCAAAGGATTACTACAACTTGCTAAAATCATTTTTTCCGAGGGGTTCCGGGGTTGATCCTATTTACTACGCCCGCCTATGTACAGTACCGGACATATTCTTTGATCACTTCCCGGAAAAGCCGAATAGGAGCGTCCCAAAGCGGTTTTTTTGAATAACTTTGAAACTCAATAATTCGTTAAAAAATATACATATATTAGGTTGGCTTATAAGTTTGTGCCGTTTTTTTTCGAGCGACTGTTATAAGTTGAGTTCGAAAGCTTTTGCAGTGTTACACAGCGCTCCTAAGGGAAGTATTTGCTCTTTCAAGCAGTTTATTAGAAATTTGTGACAACTTCGAATTTTATTTTTCTGGCTAGTAAAGTGAAAAGCAAAAAAGTGAAAAAAATAACCTCACCGACAGCGAATTCTACTTTAGCTCAGCAGCTCGAGCTCTATCGTTTGGTGTACAAATTATCCACACCTGAAAACTTTTTCAAAATATCGATTTTTTGCGTATTCCTCGTGTCCATCGATTGTATAGGAATAGGTTTTCTGAAAAAAATCTCTCTTTTCTTTTTCATTTTGCTAAGAACAGATCTTCCTCTTGTTGTTGTATTGAGAAATATTCTATGATAATTCCTACCAAGCCTCTCTTGTTTGCAATAATTAAGCTCAAAAAGTTTATTGCGAGCCGGCTGCCCCATAGGCTTTTTGGCGAATGGCCGATTTCTGCTCCTCAGTGCCGTCAAGAAAATTTGATGGGCTGGGCGCGGATCTTGAGGAGGCTTTAGGGGCAAATGCCATCCGACCCGATGAGGGTTGTAGTCCTCAGGCCTGATTAAAATCTCGTTTTTCAGGCATTTTCCCCGAAAGAGGCACAATAGAATCTCTAGAGGAATAACTCTACGCCCTTTCAAGGCGACACAGACATCTATCGTCTTACAAGTCCAAGGGCAGACCCCAATCTAGGCCGCAAATTTTAGGTTCCATCGTTGTTTATGGTTATTTCAAGTCATGGAAGATGGAAGGTTGTGGAAAATTGTACGAAAAGTGTTGGTAAGCTGAAGATAAATGTCAAAGAGAAGCTGTCGGCGCCGACCAAGTTACCAAGAACGCGCACGCGTTTGTCTTCTATTTAGAATCGTAGAAGCATGATTCACCGATATTTGGCTTCAACCTAAACCCACCCACCTTTGGCTATTTCCAAGTTGAGACTATTTTCATTCCTTTGCTCTTTATTGGCTATGAATTCTCGCGCATAATTTTAGATCCAAGAAAGAAAAGTTGAGGAAGAGACAGGGAAGTTTTTCTTTCTGAAAAAGTGGAACTTTCCCTAGGAAGGCGGAGCCCGTTCCCGATGTCGCAGTCGTTTTCAGCTGTCGCGTGCGGCTTTGGCTTTTCATATGAAATATTTATGCAGTTCACCCTTTCGTTCCTCTTACTCGTCAAACTAGGTTTTTTTCTTCGAAAAAAGTCTTTACCTAGGTCTCTAAACTCAAAATCAATAATCTAACAATAAGGCCAAATCTCTGAAGAATGGCGGAGACTGACCACATCTGTCTGTGCTCTATTGCTTTTTTGTATCCATACATCTGTCACTTTTCTCAACGAAAAAAGAAAACGGAGCCAACACAGTTCTTCTTTAGTTTTTTTTTCAAAATAATTAGAGATTAATTAATGGCGAAAAAACTCATTCCATTGACTGACTAGAGATTTGATGGTGCTGGGGTGCACGAGAGGGGTAAATCTTGAAGAGGAGGTTGCGAGAGAAGGTTGAATAGTGCTGAATCCCTTCAGTTTTTCTTTTTTCGTCTGTTTGTTTGTCTATTTCTCTTATTCTTATTTGTTTCGGCTCCTTTTTTGCTATTTTGCATATTCATCTTATTTAGTATAACATCCATTTTGGAGAGGACGTATCTAATAACACTGCAAAATAATTGACGCGCCTTTTTATGGGGTAACAAACAAATAAAAAACGAAAGAAGTATTAGGGTCATCCGAAGATCTGTAAAACGACCACCTCGGAAGAATTGGCACTTTGTTATACCTTTTGCCCTGAATGTTTCTCGCCTCTATCTCAATCTGGCTCCCTACCATTACCGTTTCGTGTGGGTGAAAACCTTTCATCTCTTCTTTTCGATTTTACTTCCTTATTTTTTGATCGAGCAATTACATTCGTGTAGGAGTTCCGTGTTATTCCTGCAGGAGAGCGCTCGAAATAAGAGCCGAAATATTTGAGATTCGTTGAATTTTGATGAGCTTCTCGCCGACATTTACATCTTCACGATGACAAAGATCGACGACCAATGCGTGTTTTATAGCCGCTTGAACATTGGTGCGCCGATTGTGAGAACATTTGCTTGTTATGCTGCAGAACTTCAGCGCATGTCTTCGCCACTCCTGAGCAGATTCAAGGTGGAAAAGCTCTTGAAATGTTCACACATCCTTGTAGAGGCAGCCGAGGTCATTTTTTATGTCATGTTCTACACTTCCTTCTTTTCCTCTTTTTCTTCTGTGCCGAGCGAGCTTAGTAGGTGGATTGAACTTCACTGGCGTTTCTACCTTTTTGTAAAAATTCCGATTTTTTTTTGTTGAATCAAAGGTGTAGAGCCATTTCGGGCCTGTGAAGACGGTGAAAATATCAAACGTTTTTGAGGCCAATGAAGCATAATCCACCCTGCTAACCTCGTTCGGCGCTGCAGCGTTCAAGAAGTATAACATCGTGCCAAAGTTTAAAAACAGAGAATTCAGAGAAATTCTATTTATTTTTCATTTTTGTTTTTCGGAATCGTAGAGCACAACAGCTTAAAAAACAGTTCTCAACTTCTGGAGCATCTTGTTTTTAGATCTTATTGAATCTTTCGAGCTATACTCGCTACCGTCTCCTCAAACATCTGCTGCGCAGAATGGTTCTGAAGTCGAATACATGACGCACTCCACGAGAATAAGCTGAAAATACAGAGACTTGATACACCTTCAAAAACTGCATAGACATTTACGATTCGTTCTATATGAGGGTCTGAATCCCAGCCCTTCAAACAGATAGACTTTTTGGCACGAAGTCAAGTGCATGGCGCACTCCATCGGCAGTGACTACATGGGGCACCTTAGCTAATTCTGTAACGAAATGCTCCACGTCAACAACACACTATCAGAGTAGCAGGAGCGGGAAACGGATAAATGTGCTGAGTTTTGTCCCCGGGGATGCGGCCAGCTCTTCAGCGGACCATTTTAAGCACTCCCCGGGGCGAATGAGTTTTTCGATTGCCTTCGGTGAAGTGGATGAAGGCCAGCCAAGAGCAGCAGGCGATTCCGATCCTCTCTCGGAAACCCGCTCATATCATTCTTTTTTGCATATTTTTGTCCGACAGACCGCTGACTGATGACACGAACCCGCTGCCCCAACAAGAATCAAACCAAACTTCAGCCAAACAACAACAAGAACTTGAACGAAAAGCTTCTCCGGACATGTCAGCGCATTTTTCTTTTCGAGATTTCCAGTGCCTTGCGAATTTAGTTGCCCAGCAAAACAGTGACGAATGATCTGAGAAACAGTTCGTTCTTTGGTGCTCGCAGTTTTGGAAAAAAATTTCGCGTCTTACCGTTCTTATTGCGGCAGTTTTTTGCCCTTCCTGGAAATTTCCATCTTATTTGTCAGCTGTTGTTGACAATAATGACAGGACAAGATATGCACTAGAGGAAACAAACGGTAAATCTGTAAAAAATCTGACAGCAACTATGATTGTTCTCACAATTTTGTGTCCCATCCCGGAGTAAAAGAGAAAGAGAGAAAGGCAAAGAGGTGAAAGCCTTCCAAATCATTTTGAGAGCTTCTTTTCCGATTCGCATGAGACGTTTTCGAAACTAAAAAAAGGAGAGGAGATTCGAAGAGCAATTCATTCGCTCTGCCTGCAGATGTCTGTAGAAAAATAAGCTGCGAAGTGCAGTGCGTCGGCTGAGAAAATGCCCAGAGATTGATGAACAGTGTATAGTTGTCGAATAGAACAAATCGCCAGACGTAGAACAGTGATTTTGTGGCCAGATAAGTCTTGGAGCAAGACGGAAATGGCGGAAAAACGCAGACGGTCTCAGGAGATTTGTGAAGTTGCCTGGACGAGAAAGGAAGACGAAACGGACTGTCCATCTTGTTAGAGCAATATTTAGTTGGCATGCTTTAGACTGTTACCACATTTTTATTATTTTTAAGCATCACTGACTTTTGAAAAGCCTTTTTCATCTCACGTGAAAAGTACGGCAAAGGACTGGTAGTCGCAGAAAGCTGTTTTGCTTGCTATTACAAAGTGTTCGGGAGCGGCTAGCCTGTTGACATAGGAGATCTCTAGGGGCTTTTCTCAGTGGATCTCTGTCCTAAGGTGCTCCTTATCGACTCGGCTATTTTGGGAAGTTAAAAACTCTTGAAAAAATGAACTGATTAGAAAGAATCGGCTAATTCCTGGTTCACGTTCACAGTTCAACCTATAAAATAATTTTCACAGTAACAGATCTTAGCGCTTCTTCTTGTTTATTGAGCTTGAAGAAACGCTTTGAAAGCTCAGGTTCGAATTCTGTCAGGAACTCTATTTCTGTGAATGTACCAGCATTATCAGGTGCCCAAACAGTGCTAGGAATTGACGAGCCGGTGAAAGACAATCTCCCTTTACCCATTCACCTCTCCTTTCGCGGTATTTATAATCTGAAAGATGGAGGAATACCCATGGGTTTGATTGCTCTAATTTGAGGTGTAGACTGGATTAGCAGTGTATATCTACTTATCAATTTTCGGCAAAGGAATTCGATTATTCAAGTAGCTTTCAGAGGTATATCGCAGCATATCAAGATCATTCTGATAGAGTTCCAGGAATGATATTATTCTTTGTTAATATCCGTCCAAGAGTAGGAACGTGAGCGATTTTCTGTTCCTTTTCTTGTTTGGATTGCTTTCCCTTACCCATTCACCTGCTCACTTTTCACGGTCCTTAGAAATCTGACAGGTGAAAGGGTACCCATTTAGAGGGTGTGGAGATAGAACTCTACATTCTATCAATGTTGTTATTGTTTTGCATTTGTATTAATATTGTTTATTCATTGAACTCTTTATAAATAAACAACTTATAATTCGTTTAGAGAAAGCGATAGATAATGGGTTTATTTTTCAATTGAATACGCCCCAAGGCGTGCCACTACAAGTGAGGGTTAAAAGTGAATTAAAAGGAGCAGAAGGCGAGAACTCCTCGTAATCACTGACGACAAAGCAGTTGCACACCAGGGGTGTGCGGATTATCCGTTATCCGGTTTCCGGGGGTTTTGGCTTATCCGTTATCCGCACCGTTATCCAGATTTTTTCGGCCGGATAACGGATAAAAATCGATGAAGACCTCTCACTCAATGCAATTTCGCGCTCTATTGACAAATAGAAAAATAGAGTTTCGAGGCTAAACCCCTTTCAAACTCGACTATCACTTTATATAACTCGACAAATGTTTATTTGACTTACAAAATTCACGCATTGAAGTCCAAATTCATAATATACAGAGTTTTGTATTGTATTTATTACACGAGACGGACCCGTGTGCACAAACAAAAATCACCAACTAAAACACGAAAACGAAAGTAGTCACAATACCTAAAAGCACAACGAAAATTTGAAACAAGAGGAAAGCATATAATAAGTCAGTATGAACTACAACATATGAAACAAAGTAAAACTTGTGAAGAACTACGCAACCAAGTACCGATCCAACGCGTTTTTGAAGGCATGAATATCGCTCGGAAACGATTTAGACCTAATGATCCGCAAATAGTCAGACCCCGCTCTTATAGTAAAGAAGCGCTGTCGCAGATTGCGTTTAGCACGTGGAAGGACTACTGAAGTGGCACCCCTTCTGCTGGAAGTTGGTCTACGAGTACAAAATTGCCCGGAATCGAGGCCACAAACACCAGTGAAGATTCTGTGAAATAGTACCAGGTCAAATTTCCTCCTTCTCTGTGACAACGTAGGGAGCTTGAAGTTAGCATTCCTCTCCGCATAAGAGGGAATTCCGTCATATAGGAAACCTATGACTCTAATCATTAGTTTCCGCGTGAAACTGTTCTGAACTTTCTCAAGCATCGCTATAATTTTGGATTTATTCGGATTAAAAACTGGAGTACCATACTCTAGTATTGGCCTGATATATGTTTTATAGGCACGGAGAAGAATCGAAGTGTTTTTCGTACTGAGAACGCGAAACATGTTATACATCAACGACGTTGCTTTTCGAGCGATAACTTTGCAATGGTTGTCGAAACTAAGATCTTCCGTGACTAGAAATCCAAGGTCCTTATGCTGATTCACCTTCTCAATATCTGAACTTTCTATATGATAGTTGAATCTCGGATTATGTGACCCTAGATGGAGTAGACAAGTTTTCTCTCTAGACAGGGGCAGACTCCATTTCTCAGACCATTGGACTACAACCCCAAGCGCTTCTTGTAAAATCAAACAGTCCTCTTCGGAAGTGATTCGCCTGTACAACTTAATATCGTCCGCAAAAGCGCAGCATTTCGCTCCTGCGCCTAAGATCAATTCAGGAAGTTCATAAGTGTAGATATTGAAAAGAATAGGGGAAAGAACCCCGCCTTGGGGAACGCCACTTAGTATTGACCGTGGAGTAGACAATGTGCTATTTACTCGAACGACAAACGTTCTGTTCAAGAGGAAAGCCTCAATCCATCTAACAATCAGCGGATGTATCCCAACCTTAGTAATCTTACTTATGAGTCTTCGATGACAAACCCTGTCGAAAGCTTTGGAAAAATCTAGATATACTACATCAACTGAGTTGTTTTCGTCCAGATATGAGGTCCAGTCATTAAGAGATTGTATCATCGCCGTGGTAGTTGATTTACCCTTGACAAAACCGTGCTGGACAGGAGATATTATAGAGTTCTCGTCAAGATGTTGCAATATTCGTTTCTTAAGAATCTTTTCAAAAAGACGGGCGAAAATGGATGTTACACTAACGGGACGATAGTTCTCCGGAGAATCGTATGGTTGCTTTTTCGGAACTGGGGTCACGAAAGAAGTTTTCCATCTGCACGGAACTTCCGCTCTCATAAAACTTAAGTTAAAAATATATTCCAATGGACGCGCGATAGCACCAGCGATATTCTTTATAAACATCAACGGAATAAAGTCTGGTGTGGCGGAATACGATGACGGCCAATGTAATAGTTCCGAAAGGATGTCATCTGCATAGAACCAAATAGAATCACTCATCACTGGATAGGAGGTTTGTTCATTTCCAACCTCAAAGTCATCATTTCGCAAAAATGATTTTTCAAAAACATCAGCCAAGAGCTCCGCTTTTGCATGATCCTCAGTTATACAGCTACCACTGCAAGTCTTCAGGGTGCCGAGCCTACGTTTAGATTTGAGCCTCGAATTAAGTAATGCGTAAAATGCGTTTTTGTCTTTGGATGTCATAACCTTATTTTCGATGGAGCTATTGTACTTCCGCAAACTCTTCTCAAACTTGGCATTCAAAGCTTTGAAAGCCATCCAGTGCTTCTCATTATTGTTCACTGAAGCTAATCTCCACGCAGCAGATCTTCTTTTATCGATTCTCAAAAGGTAATCAGGCAGCTTCGACCTATTTAGAGGGACATTTCTTATAGGGACAAACATAGAAATACAGTGATGTAAAACGCCGATGAAAAGCTCATACATCTCGTCGACCTGGCTGACAGTGTTAAATGAACCGTACCAGTCGATGCCACTCAAATATTCCTTGATGCAATCATAGTTCGCTTCCTTAAAACAGCGTTTTTTGATCGTTTTATATTTTTGGGAACCACCTTTGATTTGAAAGCTAACGGAGTTGTGATCGCTTGTCCCCACTGGCGGACCTACTTTTGTATTCTGCACTAAACCTTTGGCACTGGTCAGGACGAGATCTAGAATATTTCTCCCTAACGTTCCACAATTTACATGCTGTACAAGAAAATGTGATTGGCAAAGTTCAACGAAAGATTTGGAAGCTAGACTTAACTTTCCAACTTTGGGGCCGCAAAAGCCATTGATGTCCGGAAGGTTAAAATCACCGACAATAACGCTTTCTCGCTCACAGGAAATCAAATCACTGATTGCTTTGAACAAACGTTCCGATTTCTCAGAATCGCACGATGGAGTTCGATATACAGCGATGATTCTTAAGTCAAGACCTCCCGACAATATATCTACACACATAACCTCATAGGAGTCAGGACATGATTCACGGAAAACCACTACAGGGGCACAGGATTCCTTAACCAAAAGTGCTACTCCTCCACCCTTTCTGTTTGAGCGATCAATTCTAAGCAACTCGTACCGTAGACCACTACCAGCAGATATCGGGGCCACATCAATATCCGGCGATAACCACGTCTCAGTTAGAATCACAATATCAAAGTTAAAACTAGTAATTGCAAACAGCAGCGCAGCATAATTTTTGAGTAGCGAGCGAATATTGGCCAGTAAACACGAGAGGTACCGTACTTGGTTCAAATTATTACTCGAAATCCTCTGAGACTCTACTGGTTTAAATTGACAGAAACCGCATCTGTGGAACAAGTCTTGGTTACAATACTGGTGGCAGAGGCATCTAAATTACGATTTGCATTGAGCACAACATCTCTCGAAACATTAGCGGTACTCGAGGAAGAATCGAGCCGAGAACGACTAAGGCGACCTGCTCCTTGTCCTCTAAGTTTTTCCCTCTCCTCCTTGGGAAGAGAAGGGCGAACAAACGGACGCCTTTGCCAGCGTAAAAATTTAAGACGAGGAGCACGTCGCACTACTAGAGTAGCAAAAACAGATGACGGCAAAATGACCTTGATGAGTCTAGGCCTACGAGTATGATAACGACCTAGCCTGTAAACCGATGTAATAGGACACTCAATGTCTAGGAAATCCAATATGAATCGAACACGCCGGAAATCATCGTCAACTCTTTCAGAAGGTAGACGTAGAGTGCTTTCTGGTACGTTAGCTATGACGATTGAACGTGATCGTTCCTTTCGGTCAGCAGCGTCGCACTCGTCGGCTGGTGGCGATGAAGAGAACTCAAAAGACTTGGGAGTATGGGCGTGAGCAGGGTCTTGAGAGCCAGTCAACATAGATCTCACATTCATATTTGCAGCCCGTAAAATACTCGTATCGTCGTTCAACTCACGAATTTTGTCCAGCATCGCGACAATCCTCTTCCTTTCTTCGAGTAGTAGTGAAATAATCGCACGTACGTAGCTAGGAATAGTCGGATCCTTCAGAAGGATTTCGATATTCTCTGCCATTTGATCAGTGGTGGAAGACGTGGTGAGCTGATCAAATGCGTCGATAGAATCGATGGCGGGGCCTCTCCCTGGCGCCCGCTTTCGCCCGGTCTTAGGATGAGCTCGTGGAGTTGAGTTAATGACTCTAGAGCTAACATCCATGACAGGTGATGGTGATGGTCACCACGACTCGTCAGAAGAGTTGACGACTCTTCTGACGAGTCGTGGTGACCATCACGCCAAAAATTCCATGGACACTGTCTCTGAAATACTTCTTTCAAATATCTGATATTATGAAGAAACAATAGCAAAATATTTTGCAATGAACTTGCAGTCGTTCTTGGATCTTTTCAAAAAATCAGCCAAATACTTTGCTATTGTTTCTTCATAATATCAGATTCCTGAAAGAAGTATTTCAAAGACAGTATTTATGAAATTTTTGCCGTGATATTCTCCACGGCTCGTCATAGAAGTCGTCAGCTCTGTATATGAGGAATTTGGATTTCAATGCGTGACTTTGTGCTTCAAATAAACATTTATCGAGTTTTACAAAGTGATAGTCGAGTTTCATAAGAAGTTTAGCCTCGAAATTTTTTATTCGTTATCCGTTATCTGGTCGATTTTGGCTATTCCGTTATCCGCACCGTTATCCGGGTTGCGAAAATTTTTTTATTCGCACACCCCTGTTGCATACCATCCCAGTAGAGTAGGGCTAAAATATTCAAATTGGAAACAAACCCTAAATAAGAATCACGTGTTAATTTCCAATTTGTTTGCAATGTTTTGAGATTTCGAGATTGTAATTATGACCACTTGCATAAAAGCCAAGTGAGAAAATGTTATGAGCGTATGTGCCTTATCACTCAAAAAAAACTTCCAGCAGCTTCTTCTCTCTACAGAGGGTGGTTTTTCATGCTCATATGTGGACCGACGAGGGCGGGGGCCGACGACGTCGTCGACGAGATGGTGCCAAATTCGAATTGCTGTCTGTCTCGCGTGACGTCCCCATTAGAGGGTAATTTCGCAGCCTGATTGCAGCTGATTTTGGTTTTTCACACGAGTTTTGAATTCACCCCCGGCCGACGCCTCAATAACAGGTCTCGTTTGCAGGATATTTGAGCTCCAATCTGAGGCTACATTCGCGGCGATGCCTTATATGGCTGACCAGGAAACGTCTACGGATTCTGGCTGACAGATTCTAGTCCCTTTGCGAGGCTACAATGTCCAGAAGTGGCTCAACAGTCTTTTAAAGACACCTAATCAGCCTTAACTGAACAATGACTACAGCACCGGATGTGCCGCAACTATTATATAAAACGGCGCCAGCGGCGTTTTCTTGCGTGGAAACCGCCGTTTTTCCATATCTTCTTTAAAATTAATAGATTCGTAAAAGCAGGTGTATTTTTGAACTCAGCAGTTCCAGCTCCATCTTTTCATACGCAAATTTTCCATATTCGTGAAACTTTTCGACAAGAGATTTTTTGACCCGTCGATTTTCGGTTCCTCGCCCCTTCGATTCCTCGGCTAGTGACTGATCCTCGACAAGCTCACCTTTTGGCCGGGCTACCATGCGAGGCCCCTGTTGGGCATGCAGCGTAAATGAATTGAGGCAGACTCCAACCGGGTCACCACGCGTGGACCCCGAAAACGGCACCTTTTGGCGCAAAATGTGCCGCTGCCGCCGCTTTATCGTTGAGGTACGTCCGGTACTGTAGCGGGCAGGTAATTCTAGTTACCTGCGTTGATTTGCCTGCCAGTGCCAACCAATTAAGTACCGCTGCTGGCCAAGTACTAAAAACCCAAGGACCTTGCTCGTTTATACCCCGCAGTTTTGCGGTCAATTACATGAGAGCACTGACTTCCCGATACTCACAAAAATTTGTATTTTTAGCACTTACACACACTACTCACCACAATCATCCAGAAAGAAGGATGGCTACAGGCTCAATTACCCATTCCTTCGTTCCGGTTCGAGAACAAACCTTCAGAAAATGTCTGGGTATGGTATACGATACCTTCCATCTTCGCAAAACCCATTTCTGAAACGCGGACTGGAGTGCGCAAAAGTGACATTTCACACCGCCTCGTCTTAACTCAACGTCCACATTACTCCCTGGAGGTTTTGGGGTCGCCCTTTACGCACTCCTCGCCCATTTCTTCGTCCATGTGTCCGTTTTCATTTGACGAAATCTGAATGTCTCAAACATCAATCTGCTATCACCTATGAGATCTCCATACCACTAAACATAGTGGTGTTGGCAGCGCACCAGGAACGCACGAGGTCTTTCTGGTCTTTAACTATTTTAATTCCTCAAGTTCTTTCGTCTTTAAGCCACGGTATCGATGATGATTAGTGGTTTCTTCTGCTTCATCTGATCAAAAAAATTGGGATCGAATGGATCCTGGGCCTAAATTCATGAAAGAAAATTTGAGGTATATAACCCTCCGGGCGAAATGAACCCGGTCTACCCAATATTCGCATTCATGACAATCGGGTTTGCGATACTCGGCGTGTAGCAGAGCAACGACTGGCGACACCGGACAATTTCGCAGTGGAGACCCGCGATATCCCCCAAATAAACTCTGCGGCGCGTTCATGAATGCGAAAACGCGCACAGACCGGGGTTTATTTTCGGGTATATAGTGCCCATACCCGTCATGAATCTAGTCTCTGGTGAACCAATCCGGTAAGTCACCACCTTTGAACAGGGTACAGGCCTCCTAAGACGGACGGAAGATCGAAACGTTAGGCGGTGAATAAACACCTCCACCTGTCAAGCTCGTCGGCAGAAGAAATTGATATGACGAAGATTATTTTTCATACTCTTCTCGTTAACTTGGCTTTCTGTGGGTTTCCGGTGGCCTTTCATCGGCCAATAGACGTTCGTTCTCGCCTCACCTGCCAGGCTGGGCTCTTTATCTTGTTTTTCGGAGGTGTCGTCTGGGGCAAGTGACGGGCCTGATGGTGGTTGTCTGGACTGGCGGGAGACGAGTGGATGATGACGTCCTATCGAGATGTTTGGATATGAGAAACGCGTGCTTTTTGGCCAACAATTCTCACATGTTCGGCTCATTTTACCCCAACTGCTGAGCCGCGTCGTAACACGATAGCGATGTCAACTGACGACTCCATTCTCTACATTTTTGATCAAGCTCGATTTCTGGTGTTCCCGTGCTGCTGAGGAACTCTTCATTTCCTACTCAGACGAATTGACAAGCGAAGAGGAAACCTTTAACCCATTGCAGCGACCCATACCTCTACCCAGTGAATCACCGAAATAGGCTACAGCTGTCGGTGTTGATCACCCTTCTAAGGACGCGCCACGCACTCGTCATCCATTCAGAGTCGTAGAGGCATGGTGATTGCGTATTTTGCCCATACAATGACTCACGCGGGTCAGTCGCTGTACCAAGTTAGTGTGTTTACGTTCCCGAACAAGTCTGGTACCCATTTACCCTCATGTGGAAGAGATGGAAGGTATGGTTGGAATGGGTGAGGATCGATCGCTGCAAGTTGAGGGTGTCAGTATGAGCTTGGTCTGATAGCCTGAGGCTATGAGTTGTTTTCAAGTTCCCATTTTCCAGCTTCAGGTACATATACTTACAATCAAACCAATAAAAATAAGATATTATCGTGAAATTATAGTTTTATTACTGCATACTGCTGGTTACTATCAACTATGCTAGTAACATGAATAGTTTTTATTCTACGACTTCCGCTATTCCGCGTACGTTTTTGCTAATCCTTTCCGACGCCCTCAAAATCCGTGGCTTAAATAACCTTCCGGTACTCCTTTCGAAGCAAAAAACCCTCTGTACTCTCGTAGCCAATAAGAAGACATGCCGATGAATTGTGACGTCGTTGTCTCCCTCTAGGACTTTACAGACGTCCGTAGAGCTCTCCATCAGTTCCATTTTTTAACAGCGCCTTAGTCTCCCGATTTCGTGCGACTCGTGGATTAATCTGTGCTCCTGTCGTCACAGAGCCTTCTTAGAATGTTGATAGCTAGGGCTTTCTCGATCAACTAGAAAACAGACGAAAAGCTGAGCTTCGGAGATAATTCTTAATCACCCAGAAAGCCGCATACGGCAGCAACGCTCTGGTGTTTAGAGAAATGCACAAAAAAGTAAGCTGAATTCGATTTTTCTCTGAAAAAATGTTTTGTCTTACTAAACACCTCCTTTTTTATTGCTCAAATCCGTATTTTTCAGAGAGTTCACGATTTTATTTGTTCTACTAATGATATGTAGTACGTCCATGCGCTGTAGTTGCAAGTTAATAAATAAGCAAATAAATGTGTAAAAAAACTCGAAAACTTATAATAAATCAAAATCTGTAATGCTCCCCCGTCTTGAAACCTCGGCATGAGGCTATAGAAATTCGTATGCTGCTTTGCCAAACTTTTTTTTTAGGTCTCCGAGGACGACGTTTATGTCGAAACGTTAGGCCATAATAAATTTGATACACGATTTTAATCTTGTTCGCCAAAGCAGCATGCGGATTTCTACAAATTAAAATTTTGCAGAAAAGAAGCGAACCGATGTATTTTCCACTAATTTTTCAATAGAAATGTATATCATCACCCGAGGGAAACTACAATATCTCTCCTAACCATTGTCCAAAAGCGCGCGCAGAACGCTCCTGAACGGTTTTCGGCGTTTTTCCTTTGATTATGGGTTTCACCGGAAAACAAATATATCATATTTATGTATACCGGTTATTTACGGAAAAACCGGCCTCAAAATGAGCATTCTGGGCTTGTGCAGTTCCTCACAGCATATATCCTTCCAATAGTGTGGTGCCACTCTGTCTGAATAAAAATGAGTCGGTAATATAGAAAAAGTTTGAAAAGTTCAAAACTTAAAGTCAAAAAAGGCAAATTTGCTTTTTTGAATGTTCTAGTTTTGAATCTGTAATGTTAAGAAGCTTCGTGAACGTCGTATTTTGGTCTTTGGTAGATGGATGGCGCTCGATGATCAGATGGGCGTAACTGAGAGGATGGAAAGGGGTGTGGCAGGAGTAGGATCCTGTCCAAAGTCGCCATTTCGTGTTGGGCTGTCTTCTGTTTGTACCTTCTTTTACATTATTTGTATTTATTTTATTGTTTAGTCTACAATCTCAATCATTTTTTTGGTCCCGAACGTCCTGCCTTGCTGAGTTCCACTAAACTGACGCGTGGTCAAGTGTTGAAAGGCGCCGTCTTCACCTGACAGGGTACGAGATCAAACCTTATCTAGAGTTATTCCTCACATTCCAGAGCTTTGTATGCGCCATGAGGTTGGATTGATCGCTCTGCTTCCGTTTTTGCTCATCTTTGCCACATCGAATGCAGTTTTACACAAAATGTCCTTCACAGCTCGATGCATACTTTATACGTTTGCCAGTTTGATGGATTATTTCAATTATTTCAAAAATTCCACAATTCAACAGGCATTTACAAGGGACACAATACAGCACTAAAGGTAGTTGTTGACGTGTTTTAGCGACATTGAAATTCTCTCTTCTTCTGAGGATTGAAAGAAATATTCATTCAACTAAGCAGTACAAATTAGTATACTGGTTATTCCTCTGGAAATAAGCATTCATCTGGTCTCTGTTTGACGGAAATAATTTATCAGCATTAAATTTAATATTTGAAAAGTTTTTTGATAATAAACCATGCACTAATCTGGTTCTTCTTTCCTTTGTTTTCTTTTCATAGAAAGGAAGAAGCTTTTTTATGGTATGACTAAATCATGACAGCAGGACACATACAGTACCGGGCGTGCCGCAACGATGAAACGATGCCAGCGACGCTTTGTTGCGCAGAAACCGCCGTTTTTCTATAATTCTTTCAAAATTGATTTTTTTAATAAAAATTAGTACAATTTTAAACTCAGCAGCTAGAGCTCTATTTTTTCGTATACAATTTTCCCATATTCGTGAAACTTATTGACGAGCGATTTTCTGTCCCTTGCCCTTTCGATTACTCGTCTGGTGACTCATCGCTCGACGAGGTCTGCCGTCGGCCGGACCACCGCGCGGGAACCCCCCTTGGACATACGGTATAAATAGGTTGATAGGTTGAGGTAACATCTGTCCGAGTCACCACGCGTGGACCCCAATAGCGTCACATTTGGCGTGAAAATGCGTCGCTGTCGCCGTTTCATCATTGCGGCACGTCTGGTGCTGTAGGTTGCTTCAGGCTTTTGGAAATACTGTCCTCGGTGAAATTTGCGAATACCCTTATTCGCACGTTATTCAGTGTTCTCGAAAATTCCGGGATAAGCCCGAGCACAGCTAGACAATCCGTCCTAATGGAGATAGATCGCTGTCGGAATGAATGGCAATGATTCCGAGAGACTTATTGCTTCCGCTTGTATCGAGACTAATGCGTATCACACGTCGTTCCACATAATCGCATATTCTTTGAGCTGTGAGAGAGCCTTGATATCCTGTGGTCGATACTTCCATTGTCAACGTTATTCAATGAATTACCTCCCTTCTCAGTAAAGCTATTATGTCTCAAGTTCTACATTTCAACCATGGTTTTACGGCGCATGATGCAGAAGTAAGAGGCACTATTTTCTCCTCCATGAATGAGCAATCGATCCCCCAAACAGCCTTCCATTCCTACGGGTAAAATGTAAAGGTAAAGGTACCGGTGTTGATCAGTCCTTTGGGGACGGCCATGCATTCGTGTTCCATTTAGATCGTAGAGGCATGGTAAAAGCGTTTTTGACCCACACAATGACCTGCGAGGGCCAGCCGCTATTCCAGGTCAGTGAATTTACCTTCCCCGACGAGTCTGGTACCAATTTACCCGACCCCGGATGGATGGAAGACTTGTTCAGCACGTGCAGTGATCGATCGCTCGACCGTGCTGGTGACAGCAGCGCCTCTTACCACTGTACCACGTTCGCCCTCATCCCTTCGGGTAGGGTAAATTGATACCACTTGTCTGCGAAGGTGAACACACTGACTTGTTATAGGGGCTGACACTTGCAGAGCAAATAAATATTGAATGCAAGGCAACTGCATGAACTTTTCTTCGACTTGTCGATGGTGTAGCGGTCTAACATAGCTATCTGGAAAGGCTCTGATCTTTGGAGAACATGAGCGTCTAGGAATTTATCACCTCTCAAGAGCTTGATAAAGCTTTCCGTGGCTTCGGGTAGTGCGGCTCTCCCTCCTATAACTCAAATTAACCCGCACCGGACGTCTTTACTATTCGTTTCCGTTCCGTCCCAGAAAATTGCTTCATAAAAAACTCCATGGCAACAAATTCTCCTTAGCATTTTTCTGACAGAAACTTATATCTGACTGTGAGAGTTCTCGGACGGACTGATGTTAAACTCGGAACGCCCTCTGTCACGGATGGTAATTAGTTCCTAATCCGATGATCCTACCTTCCCTCATCCCCATTCCTTTACCGTTCGCTATTGATTATTTAACCAATTAAAATATCCTTCAAAGTTCGGCATGACACATATTAGTTGACGTGGTAGAAGCCCCTTTAGACTTCACTGCTTTGCTGCTGCAGTAATGATGAAACATAGGGACCGGCGCAGTTGCGCAGCATCCGTTTTCAAATCTCTTTGCGAAAACCACCCATATCGTCATCTGAGTAAAACATAGTTTTTTGACCAACGACAGTCCAGTGGACTGCTGGAAAAGCGCGCACATATTGCGTAAATACGTGCACCCCCTTTTTACTGCTTTACTTTCGTTTACGAGTCGTAGAGTCATAAAGAATGCGTATACCAATTCACCGGACTCCGAAGGGACGGAAGGCTTGGTTGGCTCGAGCAGGGATCGATCGCTCGACTGCGCGGTTTACAACAGCGCCTCTTACCACTGTACCACGCGGGCCCATACCTCTACGATTTGAATGGAACACGAATGCGGCGGCGCGTCCTCAGGGGACTGATCAAAGCCGGTCCCTTTACCTTTTTACCTTTTACTTTGGTTCACAGCGACAGTAGAGTCTGAAGGAGCCCTTAGACAGCTACACCACCTTGACGAGCCCAACTGCGGCGGTTTTCTTAAGAATGTGATAGTAAGAGATAGCCGTATGGTTTCCAAGAAGACTTCAGAAGACTTCTCAGTATACAGAAGAACAACATTGGCCGACTTCTCCAAGGTCTTCTCGGTAGCCGCAATATTGCTTGCCAGCTGGTGGCTAATCCTATTGAGAGGTTTCGCACGTTATAGACGTTTTTGGGTGAGAAAGGCATGAATTCATAGACTTCGCCTTTGCACTTGTCAGCTGACCAGCTACCTTTGTAGTGATTCGCGGAAAGAAAAAGATGAGCGGGTGAAAAGAAAAGAGAAAAAGAAAAAAAGTATAGATAAAGAGGCGAATAAAACTCGAATAGGAACCGGTACATCCATTATTTCGACTTTTTGGTCCCAGATTAGCTCACACCGATTATTTGTATCCTGTGGCCATCGAGATGTTTCCCTAAATCGGAGTAGTTTCGCTAGGTTTTTCAAATAGGCCTACTCAACGGTTCTAGGAAGATATTTGGAGAGCCACTGCTCGTAAAGCTGGAACTTCATGGTAATCTGACCGCGATTGAAAATTTATTATTCATAAGCCACAAGCTGGAGGCCTGGGGCGAGAAATCCTCTGAAAATAGTCGGCTTCTGCGCTACAGTGATATTTGACACTTAAGATTAATAATTCTCTATCTTACTCTATCTCCCTCTATGTATCTTCAAAAGTTTGATATTTATTTATTCAGTATATTATGAATTTTAGAGTTGTGAAAGCTTGGTTAGTTGGTTTGCCAAGTAAACCACCACAGCTCCGTGTAAACCACCACAGCTCCGTCAGAAAGATCACGTTTTTTGCTTTCAGTCGGTTTGTCCGTAGTAATGTCGACTCCATGAACGCCTAAAGGGCTGAGGTCTTCCTTATTGTGTGATTTGAATTTATAATTTTTCCCATTTCTCCTTCTTCGGGACTTTGAAATGGACCTGAAAAAGTTCTGAAGAAAAGAACTTTAATATTGAGTTCCGTTTCCGTAACAATTGATACGTACAGAACTGAAAATTGGGATTCTGCGAGTACAAATCTCCCCAAGGGATTTAAGGATTCAACTCAAGGGTAGCAATCATTCGAGTCATGTCAAAGAACGAATTACACAAGTCCAGAGGATGCCCTGAGGCTATTTTGGGCCCAGACGTGCAGCAGACCGTGATTTGCACTGCCGTTTGTTTTGATTTGTTTTGCGGATGTTCTATCTTGCGTTTTGGACCCAGTGCAGCATATTCCCGGCGGATCCGAGCAACTTTATCTATCTTTCATGTTCTTTTTGAGCATGACTAGCTCTCAGTCACATCTCTCCTCACCTCATCTATCCTCCAGCGGCTCGCTAAAGTTACTTCGTCGTTGTTGCCTCCGGCCACCTTCGAACTTTTCCAGAACCTTCTGATCCTTCATCAAAAGCTCCATCTTCATCTCAGTAGCACGTGCTGTTGTGGAAAGAGGCGCTACTTCCATCCGTACTAACGAGTGATCGAACCTCGCCCAGGCTCACCAAACCTTCCATCCATCCAGGGTCAGGTAAATTGATACTGGATTTGTCTGGGAAGGTGAAGACACTGAGTTAGTATAGCACCTGACTCCTGCACGTCGTTGTATAAGCCAAATGCGCTATCACCATTCTTCTACGATTCTGAATGGAATACGAACGCGTGGCGCGTCCTAGGGGGATTGACTGACCACTTCACCCCACATTTCACGATTAGTCAGACATGAAATGTGTCAAGAAGGCACATCGGCACGCATATGGTAGGTATATTTATGGGTTCTATTTACCTTCCGCTTTTGGAGGAAGTAGCCGGTAGCGTGGGTGCATTTTATATTTATTCGTGAGCTAGTAGTCTTCCAAAACTCAGGTGACGCGCCCGCGAGGCCTATATAGCTATAGACTTCCTCAAAGTCATCACCTCTTCTCGAATGGGTCACAGTATACCCCAGGCACCGTCATTTTGACAGGTTCTGAGCTTCCTGGAAGGTTTAATGGATTGGCCTTTCGACTTTTGTTTTTCTGGGCATGACTTCTCGAGAGCAAGTAATTTCCTTTGCGGTAACGTGCCGATGGGAATGTGATCGTCACATCAGCCTTGTTCTCGTGGTTTCTCCGCTGGGAACGCCCACTGGGCTTCATTTTCTCCTAAGAAGTTTGTCCTATTCGCTTGTCACACCGTGCTAGTCCATGACAACGCGTGTGTCTGTGACATCTATCTTTTTCATTATAATACGTGCTGCATCCGTCTCTTCTCTGTAGCAGCTTCCAAATGAATATTCATTAATATTTTGTGCCGAATAAAAACAAAACAAGTGAATAGATGAGACGTCCTCCTGGCCTCTCTAGTCATTGGCTGTCACCATAGGACTACTAGCTGTTTGGAGCTCGTCACCCTACGTGTTTTTACAGATATTTTGGTATTTTTGCATGTATAACAGGAAAATTAGAACGAGCATGATGCAGCGGTAAGAGGCGCTACTGACACCCGCACGGTCGAGTGATCGATCCCCGCCCGGGCTAACCAAGCCTTCCATCTTACGGAATCAGGTGAATTGGTACCGTACTTGTCTGGTAAGGTTAGCAACTAGTCCCCGCAAGCTATTGTATAGGCCATGTACGCATGCACAGTGCCTCTAGTGCCTCTTCAATTCTGAGTGGAAGACGGATACATGGCGCGTCCCTCGAGGACTGATCGGTATCATTGAAAAGCTCTTTTCATCATTCATTCACTATATTCCAATTCAGTGACTTTCTTTTCTTTCTTTTAGGTCTTATAAGTTTTTCGATTGTTTTTCTATCCAACTAACTTATACGTGGTGGTCTCCTACCCCATGAAGGAGCTCTTGGAGTTCTACTTTTCCTCTTTTCTTCTTTCGTTTTCTTCTTCATCTGTTTTGCTTTGTAAGAGGGCGCGGGTTTTGTAAAGATGCTGAAATTGATATTATGATAGAGTCACCATTGGAGTCACCGATGCAGGCAATACGGAAATTGTCGTCTGCTTTGAGAAGTCTGCAAAACTAATGATGCCTCAGGGCGGTAATCAGCTATAAATGCTGTTTTCAGGTGGAATATGTTTTCCATTTTCAAATAGCAACTACTATACGGAGTCCTAAACTCCATGTTATGGAGAATTTCCGTATTGAAGTGACTTCTAGCTTTCCTGTATTCTTTTCTCTTCGAGTCTCGAAGTAGGTCTCGTTCTTTTTTTTGGAGAATTTCCAGAATTTCTGAAAATGATCGACCACCCTCTCTCAAGATCTAACTTACCACTTGTTTTCGAGATTGATCTGAGCATTACCTGAAATACGACGGAAGCGCTGCAAACATCGTAATCGAATCAGAGCTGCAAAGCCTCCGCTCCCCCCTCCGATCTTGGGTAGCACGAAATTCACCGGATTCTTAGCTGAAGTTCAGTCCTTGAAAAGCTCCTCCTGATGTCGATTTATCATGTGAATTTTATCCAAAAATGGAAGTCGAAACGTTTACTTGTTTATCTTGCTGCTATCTAACATGGTTCGTAGAAAAACTGAACAGAAACAAAACAGAAATGCGTGATAGAAAAATAAAAGGAATCGAATAAATATGAAAATTCCGGTCAATCTGTGGTTCATAAAAGGATTCAGAATGTGAACACGGAAAAACAAAACACGAAGGGTGTAAAAATCTACACTCAACATCTAATCAATCACCGTAGCTGTCCGGCGCCTCCCTTCCGGCAGCTTTTCAGCTCAGATGTCAATACTTCTAGGGACGACTTCAAACTTTGGAAACTATAACTATTGCACATTACTATTCAACTGCTGGCTTAGTTTTTTTGGAATTTTTACAATGTTTTGAATTAAGAAAGAGACAAAAATGGAACTTTCTCCATGTTTAGAATTTATTTTATGTTGTGTTCGCTATCACTCTTCTTAGTAGTGCACATCTCTGAATAATATGCAAACAGGCAAATAAATAGTAGAATAAATAAATTCCTCGGGAACTTCCCTATATTTTTACGGTTTCGTCACGATCCGCTCTCAAAAACACCGCCGACGACAGATTAATCCACCTATCCTGCCGCTTCGGTGCACCTCACATTAAACTCTTTTTTTAGGTATAGTTAGAGTCAGGATAAGAATCTATCTCGTGGTTTATAACGGGGTTAGAAATTCTAAAAAATTTTGAGATTACAGGAAAAGTTCTTCGACCTCGTGCTAGAGCGGCGAGCTAACAAGGTCGACGTCATTATACCGTCTTCTTTAATTACCGCCTGTGGCATGCATTAATGAATCGTAATTAACATCTGACACACCTTTAATTAAACTAAAATCGACTGCTTTATTCGAAGGTAGGAAGTCAGTGAGACCAATTCCGAGCGAAAAAAATGCCTCAGGATAAACCTGGCTGTGAGGAGTTCATCAAATCCTCACTCAGCTTCACATTGCCTCGCGTTTTTCCCTTCTTACCTTTCTGCCTTTCACCTTTCTACCCTTTACCTTTTTACCTGCTTACTCATCCTTCTGGGCGTCTATCTGATCTCACTGTTTCGAACGTGATCCAATGAACCGCTCGATTTGACTGTTGGGACCATTGCAATTTGATTTTCACTCGTATCTTTCAGATTTCCTCGTTAGCCTCATGGGTGCATCTCAATCGACGAGCCGAGCGGCAAAGTTCAGCGGATCTAGAAGGCGTGTTCGAAACTGCAACAGCGGTATGCTCTCTATGACCTCCTTTTTGACTTTTTCTCCCTTTTCTTCTCTTCTTTTCTTCCTTTTTTTCAATGACCGACCCACATGAATCTATAATAGATTAATTCATCTAAACTCTTCCTCTTCAGCACCTCCGTCGGCTCCGACAGTCCGGCGCCAGTTGTCACAACGAAACACAAATCGCAACGTGAAAGAATTCTCGAAATTCTGGTCAGGCGGTAAGTATTTTGGATTTTTGATTTTCGACATTTTTTTATCTTTAAAGCTCATCAGTGAACCTACATTTTTGTATTTCAGGAGGTAATCTACGACCTAAAGGCGGCGGAGGTACGAGGCGCAGTGAGTCCGTGAGAAGAAGCAACAGTGTTCGTCGACCGAGGAATCAATGTGGGTAGAACTATTGTATCGGAATTCTAAACAAATAAACAAGTAAACTTCGAGAAATAAAGGTCAGAGGTAAAGGTAAAGGTGCGGCGTTGATCATTCCTCTAGTGCACGCTATCCATTCGTGTTCCATTCAGAACCGTAGAGACGTGGTGAACGCATATCTGGCCTATCCAATGACAAGCAGGGGCCAGCTGCCAAATCAGTGTCTTTACCCTCCCAGTCTGGTACCTACTTAACCGACTGCGGAGGAATGGAAGTCTTGGCTAGCACGGCGAAGATCGATCGCTTGACGTGCGACCGTCAGTAGCGCCTCTTACCATTTTACCACGCGCACGCCTTTGCTGTATCTTGTCATGGTTTATTGTAACAGTTTCGCAACCAGGTAGCCGCGCAGGTCTTGAACCTCCTCTTTCCGCCTCAAACTTGGGTAATTAAACCTTCATTTTACAAAAGAAATGAGCGAAACAACAACGACATAATAGTACAAAAATACGGAAATAACAACACAGCAGTGGCTTTCCGCTAGCTCATTTTATATCCTACTTCTATTAATACTGAGGAATCCGATTCATTGATAACTAAAAAATGTCAACATGAATCACTAAGAAGCTATTAAGGTGTTTCATAAATAACTGGTCTACACCCGAATAGTTCCGGATATCCGGTATTTCTCAAGCAGTTTACGCTTCATTCCTAGCATATCTTCAATGGACAAGTCTGCTGTAATTGTCTAGCCAGCCGGTAGAAGCGAGTAGTGCACGACTCCACGACTAATGAATCAAAGTGAAAGCAGGATCTCCTTCACATGAGTGGCCAGCTTAGCGATTCGTTCAGCCTTCACGTACTTCGAAAGCCACTGGGGGGCGTATGTTCGTCTCTCCCGGCCGGGCGATGGGCGCCCTTCGCCCGGCCGAGTTAGGCCCTTGGTATACTCCCGTTGGCCATCGCCGTCGATCGCCGTCGGTCGCATGCGCGGCGACGGCGATCGACGGCGACCGACGGCGATGGCCGACGGGAGTATACCAGAGCCCGCGACGGCCCGCGATGGCCGGCGATGGCTAACGACGGCCAACGACGACTTGCGATCCTTCACATTGTGTTGTAGCTGTCGGTAGAAGTGTTGTAGAATAACAGTTTATGAACAATTTACCGAAGCGCCCTGGAGATGATACGACCGCTACATACAATGACTAAATACACTTCAACTGGTGTTTATATATGCTTCCTAGTTTATCAATAGATCAGAGTGATACCACACAACCATGGCCTACAACACATTGGGGCGCGCTTTCGCGCATCGAACCGTTGCCAGGACCCGACTACCCAATTTGAGAATATGGGTGATCCTTGGCTGAAATTCGAAAACTGACGTTCGGAATCGTTATCACCATGTACAATTACCGCCCTAGACGAAATTTAAACCAAATCGGTGATACTACCTGCATCACCCAGATTGCTTCTGCAAGTAGTATGGGTGGTCTTCAGTCAGAATTCAGAAGACGGGTGCCGAATTCGTGATCCGCACCTCAGAAAGCCCTCAAGGCTGTACTTATTTCTGATTTTATTTGTATGTTTGATCTTTCTGTTGTGATTTTTCGGACTTTCCCCTGCTTCATGTCGATGTCGCTAACGCAGTGTTACTTTGAAGCTTTCTTTCGTTGTTTTGAGATTCTGTTCCTTTTTTTCTCTCCAGTTAAATTAAAAAAAACAAATAAGTAACAAATTTGGATTCACTTCAGTTGAAATTCCTCCTTCAATTCAATTTTGAATCTACAGATTTAAATTAAATGCAATTTTTCTGAATTTAAATTTAGAGAAAATTTGAAATAGAATATAATTTAAATTTAAATTGGATATAAAAATTCAAATTGGACTATATTCAATTTTCTATTTTTTTCCTAAGTTTAAAAACTGATTTGAGAAACAGAAACAGCAAAAGAAAGCTTCAAAGTAACATAATTTTAGCAAACGCCGACCTGAAACAAGAACAAAGACAGAAAAGTACAATAGAAGAATCAAACATGCAAAAAAGTGGGAAGCAAACACAAAAAACTTATAAAACCCATCAATGTCCCATGCCCGTCGCTGGCCGTCGCCGGCCATCGCAGCGCTCTGCGCTACGACGCCCTGCGACGGCCAGCGACGGCCGGCGATGGGATCTCATCGCAGGCCGTCGCGGGCCGTCGCTGGCCGTCGCAGGCCGTCGGCGATCGATGACGGGACTATAACATAGCCCCGTCGCCGGCCGTCGTTGTCGATCGCAGACGGGAGGCGTGGCAGCGGACAACTACCACGCCGACCGCCATTCACTGCGACGAGTGACAATTGCGCAGCACCCCCCGCGACGGACAACGGGAGTATACCAAGGGCCTTATGGCGAATAGACACAACTCAGTATGTCTATTCGCCATAACGCGGCCGGGCGAAGGGCGCCCATCGCCCGGCCGGGAGAGACGAGCATACGGCCCTGGATCTACCGTGTGATGTTATCGTAGGTGCACCAGTTCTCGTCCTGTGCCACGACTGAGCTCAACCACGAAGTTGTTCTGGAACGACTGAGATAGTTCTGGCAGATGACCACTCGTTCCCGCTTCTGAACCGGAGGCAGCGCGTGCGGTATCCATCGTTGCAAGACTGCTCTTCTTCCATTCCGCTTCAGCTAGCGATAGACTGTGGTACATCATGTTTGCCGACGACGAAGAAGTTAATTTAATAAAGGATTTCTATTTTACTAAGAAAGCGCTTCTTTTTGTAGTTTCCAAATAGTTTTTGCAAATCTTCTGGTTTCACGTTTTTCCTGATTTATACTCATTTTTGTGCGTCGAAGTCGAGCTTAAATTGCGGCAACTCTGAATCTACTTAGACTTTATTTTCAGAAAATATTTTTGTAACCATAGCATCCTATTTTCTTCTAGTTTTCGATGTATATGTTATATTTCCGAAATTCTGAAAAACTTACCAATTCAGATCCATGCAGATGTAGCAATTTTATCCTTCGTGAATCGGGTTCTATTGCGTTCGAAAACCTCTTTTTCATGACTTCAACAGAAATTGAACAAAAATTTCAATATTGTTCTTATCACTCTATAAACTTTACTTTGTTTTCATGGTTTAAAATTTCAATTAATAAAATTTTCGTCCGACATACTACCCCTTTCTTGGGCAGAACTGACTTGCCTTCTCAATCGGTGGATGTGTGAAGTTTAACCTTATCAGTAGGCTTCAGATCTTTCAGAAAACTTTATTGTTTGCTGCAAAAACGTGGGAACTCAATAGTTATTGAAAAAATTTATTATAATGATTAATTCCACTTTCGCATCCAAGTAACTTTGTTTTCAGGAGATCAAGACGAAAGTCCGTGTTGTCTCTGCGACACCTGAAAAGAATTACTTGATTTGGGCTATATGGTACTTCGGAACCTGCAGGAACCCATGTACATGCGAATTAGGGTATTCAGAAACCTCCCGGTTTAAATAGGACCCCCTTCCATTGACTAATTCCCCTTCGAGATGAGCTCTCAGTACGACCCCCCCCTCGGACGATGTTCAATTACGACCCCCCCCCTTCGATTCTCGACCCTCAAGTTAGAGCCTGGGTACATGGAGTGTTGGCAATCCTCGATATCATTCTTACGCTCCGAGCAGGCTGTCCCTTAACTGCTCGTAGCGCAGAACATCTGTTCGCCCCAATCGGTCTTCCAACACGCTTCTTATCCGTAATGTCAAATACTCCTTTTCGAAGGCTGGTGAACCAACTTCGGAATGTTGACTTGCAACAGGCATCTTTGCCTAACAAAGCCACGATAGCTCGATAAGCAGCGCAGGTAGACAGGCCAGAACGAAAGTAATGAAGAAGCATGAGAAATCACGGAAATGTAGAAAGTAGAGCAAAACAGTCGATCAGTATGCTGTCGGAAACTATTGCAGAATAACCTCACAATCTCGTCTGGATCTTGTATAAACAAGCTATAATATGTAAAACATACACGGTCCAAATAGACCAGAAACTTATGGAACACCCTAATACATTTTCTTTAATAACAAGTTCTACAATTTCAACGAAAGATGGCTATGAAGAATAGACAATCTTCTCTATAATGATTGTATAAAATCGAATTTCAGCAACGGAACCGATTCGCAAGTATTCGGCAGCGGCTACGGTCACCGCTCCGCAGCCGACACCGTTCCTGTCACCGCGTTCGCCACGCAACTCCTATCCACATGATGTTCGTCCACAACCACAACAGCAGCGCTGCTATATGAGCACCACCCCACGCTACGATTCCTACGAGAACGACGTCATCTACGATTCGAACCCGACTCGAGTGTTCGAGAGCAATCCAGAACGCCTCCACGCTTTTCAATTTCCGCACGAGACCGCCATCTACTAGGCTGTCGCTAGTATATTTATGAACTGCTCATTCTCGTGGTTTTATCCTATAACTGATTGTCAACGTATGAAAGCATTAAAAGGTGAACGCAAAGTGCAAATCTCTCATTGTATAGGCCCAATGCTGCTTCTGCGATTGGGCGAGGAAGACGACTGCATGGCGCGTGCTTAGGGCTTATCATCGCTGAGCGTTTTGGTCGTTTTAGATTTTTTAGTTCGAACCAGAGCCTAGAAAATTGATGTCCGGAAAGGTTCGCGCATCGGTTTGCCGGGCCGGGAATCGATCGTTCGAAGGCGAAGGTGGAAGTAGCGCCTCTTAGCACTTACCAAACGCTCTGATTTGGAACGATTATTTTGCTTTTATTCCGCTGAAAGATTAACATACAATGCAATTTTCTCTTGAATCTTCTCTCAATTTAGAAAGTGTAATAAACCTGCGAGTTCAAGTAGGCTGCATCTGCTTGTCTTGCACCTGTACAAACTTCTTATATCCCGATTCGATCTCCTTTGAAAATCTTCGCTTGTATTATTATATCTTTACTTTTTCACTGCTTCTAAGTATCATCCGTCTTGTTCTTCAATTTTGTGTCAAGGTTGTTGGTGATTGTTTGTCTACAAATTGAATTCAACTAGGTAACTGATGGACGTTAAGACGTTGTTACCTTATTCGGGTCGTATGAATGTTGAATATATCACATTTTTGCATTGCTGTCGTGCTTGCAATTGTCTATGCGCAATAAACTGTTCATTGTTTTGTTCTGATCTACGGTGGTATAATATTACGTTAGTTGTATTTGCATTTTTTCAAGTTCTATAAGCCCATACGATCCAGTTGGTGCGGTTAATGCAGGAGTATCACCTGTGTCCTTCAAAGTGAAAGATATAGTTTTTGAGTTCAACGTATATACGCGGGAAAACTTTTTGTAGCGCACTCTCGTCATGTCGCTATTTATTTATTTAATTATGCACCTCACGAAGCGACTGTGGTGTAGTGGTGAGAGGCGCTACTGACACTCCGCGCCCGAGCTAACCAAGCCTTCCATCTCTCCTGGATTGGCTAAATTGGTACTAGACTTGTCAGGAAGGTAAAGACACTGACTTGGTATAGCGGCTGACCCCTGCACGTCCCTGCAATTATGGAGTAAATGCCATGTCATTCTCCATACTTCCATGACACTGAATGAAAGACGAACGCGTGGCGTGTTCCCACTGATCAACGCAGACCCCTTCAGCTTTATTCCTCGGGATTAAGCATATAGTGATTACGTTTGCATGATTCTCTTGATTTACATGGCACTAAAAAAGTTTTTCTCAGTTTTCTCGTCCAACTACCTAATTTACTGTTTCACTCATCGCCACAGGTGAGAACAACCTTTGGAATAAGGGTAGTAGAATAGATACAAAAAAACAGATACCAGAAACTCTTCAAAACCCATCTGAAGCCATGATTTTGCTGCAACGCAGCAGTTGTGAGAGAAAATAGCCGTGAGGCATGTGAGTTGGTCGTAATCGCACACAACCTCCTCGCCGACCGTACACCATTAAGCTGACCGTTTAAAAGTGGCTTATTTACATTGCTTCCTTGTTTTTCTTCATGATTTTTCTCTTTGCCCCTAAATTAGTCCTCTTGTAAGCATTTTATTGCCTGAATAATAGACTTAAATGTCGTTCCGTCAAATTTTCTATTTTTTTCAGTTTTAAACCCTAAATTCGAGTGAGTCGCCATGCCACCGAAGAAGGCTCCGGCGAAGAAAGGTGGTGGTGACAAAGAGGACGCACCGAAAAAAGAAGCCAAAGGAGGAACAGCGGTGAAAGTACGGCATATTTTGTGCGAGAAGCAGGTCGGTGATCATTTCGAGTTGCTTCATTTTTTTTGTTGTTTTTTTTCTATTCTAGAAAAACTATCAGTTGTGACAAACCCAGTCGTTTTTTAGTCTTAGCTTCTTTAATATCACTAAGAATAGGTTCCATTAGTTCAGGGTCACCTGGACAGAGGTGTTTTCAGTCCAATTTCCAGTAGAATTTTTCGCCCAAGTTTACCCTGGCCCCATAGTATACCTGAGGCACTATTAACTAAACTTATATCCTAATTAGACTTATATCCTAATTAGAATTAGGTACTTCTGGCTGATTGAGACTTATGAATCCATTTTGACGAAGGACTGCCTGATAGACACATTTTGGTAGGCGTATGTGACCCTTCGTACTGTAAGCTACAGTAATCTGTCGTTGTTCGTTTAATATAAAAGGTTAATATAAAGTTTAATAAAAAAATAATACGTTATAATAATACATTTAATATAAAAGGTTAATATGAAGTTGCATGCGTTTTCTCAGTTTGCTGAAATTGCGCCATGTATTCGTCTCCCTTTCAGGATCTTAACACGTTGACGACAGTGTGGCGCAATGCTGCGCCACGGTCTTGTATCGTATTTTTCTCGATACATTTCAGAATTTCGAAGGATGTTTTTGGGCCACTTTTTAGTAGACCTTTGCACATTGTTACAGGAAGCATGGTCCATGAAAATGATTCTTAGCTTCTGATTTACAGGAATTTTTGATTGTGCACTAGTTTTCTTGACAAGTAAAAACAAATAATGGGTATTGCAAGAAACAAATAAATGCAAACAAATACTGGTCACTGAAACAAACACATAAATACAAACAAATATTGATTATTAGAATAAACAAATAATGAACAATAAACAAATAACAATTTCCTTTTAACCTGGATAGGGAAAAAGGACATTCTAAAAGCTTCCAGCCGTTATTTTTCTATTTTCATTGCAAAAAACGGATAGTCACAATTCCCGATATTACAGGACTGTATATGTAGTCTTCGAGATTTACTATTCACTTCCATTTTTGAAAAAAAAATTCGCCGTATGCCGGCATCACGCCACAGTTTCGGCGCGGTGGAAAATCGGTTGGTCCCACGCGCCAGACACGCGAAAAAGGCGCTGTCGTCAACGTGTTAAAGTATCGATTCTTATTGTAGCAGTACACTGAGGGTAATCTTAGTGTAGTGTGAGCAGTGCAGGTGGAGGTCCTTAATTGTATAATTCCTTAATTATCTCATTTTCTGCAGAGTAAGGCGCTTGAGGCGATAGAGAAGCTGAAAGCTGGCATGAAATTTCACGAGGTCGCCGCCCAGTACAGCGAGGATAAAGCTCGATCAGGGGTGGGTGATATCCTCTATCATTTTCATCAGATAGGTTCCAACTTTTAGTTCTATTTTTGTGAAATTCATTTTCCGGTACTATTGTACTTTTGGGGCCCCACTTTTTTTCGTTCAAAATAAGGCTATTGGGGGCAATCGGCAATGAGAAGAACGATTCTGATACTCGCTAAGTGCGAAAATGCCTTATAAGTCCTTTATCTAAGGTTTTAGGGGCGAGGAAACCTACGAAATAGCACGCGGCGGCGGGAGACGCAGACAGTGCAATCTCTTCCTTTGCACATTTCGAAGTGCTTCCACTGCTGAGTCCGCGTTCAGCTCGCTCCGACTTGTCGGAGAGTTTCCATTGGCACCACTTGGAGGGTCGGACAACACCAGCAAGGGTTATATCGGCGCGGTTGCCGTATAATTCGTTCCCGTTCCCCACGATTCCCAGACAGTACTACCATGGTACTTCTACGGCAACCGCGCCGATATAACCCTTGCTGGTGTTGTCCGACCCTCCAAGTGGTGCCACTGGAAACTCTCCGACAAGTCGGAGCGAGCTGAACGCGGACTCAGCAGTGGAAGCACTTCGAAATGTGCAGAGGAAGAGAGCGCACTGTCTGCGTCTCCCGCCTATCTCGTACTATCTCGTAGGTTTCCTCGCCTCTAAAACCTAAGATAGCGGGCTTATTAGGCATTTCCGCACTTAACGAGTATCAGAATCGTTCTTCACATGGCCGATTACCCCCAATAGGTCTAATTTGAACGAAAAAAAGTGGGGCCCCAAAAGTACAATAGTACCCATTTTCCCTCAAATTTAAATCTGCTGACTTCAGGGCGATCTTGGCTGGATGACTCGCGGTTCGATGGTGGGTCCATTCCAAGACGCCGCTTTCGACCTGCCAAAAAGCACCTGTGATAAGCCCATCTACACCGATCCGCCAATCAAAACCAAATTCGGCTATCACGTGATAATGGTTGAGGGCAAAAAATAGCGCCTTTTCGGATGTTTGATGCGTTTTTATAAGTTTATTTCTGTTGTGTAAATATTTCCGGTTTCGGCTGTGAGTTATTAAGTGTCAGGATTGTATTTGCCGGTCTGCCTGTCTTTTCCTCTGTTACTTTACCGTTAAAATTGATAAATTATAATTTCACTGCGACGATTTTTCCCTGACGTAGCGCCAACGAGACGGCGGCGCTCGGTGGTTAGCTGTTGGTAGATTGCCCGCCCCTTTATTTTCGAAGGTGTTCGAGGCTTTTGGTGTTCCGTAACGTTTTAGGTTGTTTTCTGCTCACTTTTTTGCGTTGTTATCTTGTAGGTATTTAGCTTATCAATCAGTTATCTGATTTCCGGGATTGGTGGTCTTCAAGTGTCCTCGTGATCGTTATCAGTGACTCCGTCTGATTTTTCGAAAAAAATTGTCCAATGCAGAGTATTTGCGTTCTTCCTCAATATCTCGATCTTTTACACAACAGATGATCTACGAAAAAAGGGTTTTTCACTATTGGGGTTTATCTAAACCCATTTCGGACCCATATCGACGTTTTTATTTCGACGGGAACATGGAACTTCCGCAGTTTTAATGTCTTAAGTTTAGTTTGAATTCAGGGTGATGGAGGGCCAAGCCGAACAGCCCATGGATGCAAGCACCTCAGTCGCCGCCGAGTCATCCACGAAAATGAAGATTTCTTTCGGAATGAAAAGGGCACCTCCGACGAAACTACTCCATGAAAGCACTGCCGCTGTCGTCGATGGTAAGTGAATTTTCCTTATTTTCGGTTTTTTTTTCGAGAAATTCTGAGCTGAAAACATCAAATATATACTCCAGGGATGGAGAAGGGTGGTAGAATGTGATAGTATTTCGTAATATATTTTTGTCGGAAATCAGAAGGATTTTTCCAAAAAGTAGATTTCTGGGCGTTTGGCCTGTTTTGAACAACGTTGAAATCAAATAGGAAGTTACATTAAGTTGTCAGTGCTTTGCTACTCAATTCTATCATCGGCTCCGTTGTTCTCAAGGGGTTCGAAGCCGTGATTTTTGCTCTTGCGGTCCTAGCACCATCGTTACAACATCTACTTCTACTGTATATTACTGTAGCTCGCGTAAACGTGGTAGTAAAGGTAGAATTTCAAACTAATTAAATAATAAAAAGGACTGTTAAAAATATTATTTAGTTGCCGTGGACAGTGACGAGGAGAGGGAACATGAAGAGGAGGAACGAAGAAATAAAAGACGTAAACTGACCAGCTTCGAAGATGGTGATGTCGCGTAAGTGAATTTTTCTGGTTCTTTGTCGAATATTATCTGACCCTTCAATACTTCAATTTTCTGTTTTCCTTTTGTAATTATGCTCTAACTATTTAAGCGATGACGAGGACAAAAAGAAGAAATCAGCGGTGGTGATTCCTCTTGTCCAAGAACATGACTGGCGCGTTGCCAAGTTATTAGCGCTCGAGAAGGAAGGTAAACTCACCGAAGAGGACAGGGCAAGACTAGCTATCTTGACTGGCGATCAGACGTTTGATTCTTCGAATGTAAGTTAAATTTGTTTTGTTTCTTGATGATATTCTATACTCTAAAGTTCTTGAAGGGAGCCGGCAACTCTTCAACTGAATCAATAGTGGTGAAGGAGGAAGAGGAGAAAGCTCCGGATGACGCTGATTACAAAGCAGTAAGTACTTTTCAGTTTTTGTTTACTGATAATTTCGGACGATCTTTTAACATTAATAAATATCATTCCAAATTACTGTTCTATATGGTTCAGGTAGCCATAGAAGATTTCGGTTTAGCTATCCTGAGGGGATGCGGCTGGAAAGATGGTGAAGGAATTGGTCGGAGACCACAGGTTTGAACTTCCGCATTTTCTGGTGAAAAAACGGTAATTATATTTTTGATTTTCTAGGTGGTTCCCCTGCGTATACTCCCCCGACGACCAAATGGACTCGGCCTAGGCGCAACTCCTAAGCAACCGGATCAAAAGAACGGTGCCAAGGTGAGCCTTTTGTGGAATTTTTCTTGGTAGTTATTTAGTTGTCGATATTTCAGAAGCAAGATGAAGAAATTGAGGAGGAAATAAAGAAGGATTCACGGATACGTGTCACGACGGGAAGGTATAAGGGACTGTATGGAAAGGTGCGGATGTTATTCATATTATCTATGTTCTTTTTCTTTTATTATTCGTGTTAGAGTTCATTTCCACTCAGTATTCTTTCGCTGTAATTGTGCTGTTTCTTTTTTGGTCTTGCATTTTCCTGCAGAAATGGACAGAACTTTACTTACAACCTAATATTTCCACTGCCAAACTTTCTGTAGATTTCATTCGTTGCATAGAACGTTTTCATTTCAGGTGGAGTCTAGAGATGATGACAATAACTGCCTTTTCGTGAAGCTGGCCGTAGGCGGAGAACACGTAAAGGTCCGTGAAATTGTGTGAATTTTGTGTAATTTCGAGAATTTTTCCGATTTTTCATATTTATGGATCTAAACATTGGGCACTCTTTAGGTGAGCCTGTTCGCAGTTCAGCAAGTCTCCAAAAAGGAATATGATCGTGACAGCAAATGTATAAGTGGGTTCTATATTCCTTATTGCATTTTTGAGAATTTCCATTGCAATCATTTCTTCTCTACTTTCTTCAAGTTCTGAGAGAGGAAGTAATTTGAGTATTTGAGCGGTTTTTGGCCACATTTCGAAATATAGCGGCTGATCTTAGGTGTTTTGTTTTCGTTGTTTTCAGTTAATAACCCGATGAAGGTGTGTGTGGAGAATCTGTTATTTTTTTTTTAGATAAATCCGATTATGATCGAGAAAAGGAGAAAATAGAGAAACGAAATAACGAAGCAATCCGAGACAATCGTAAAGACGACAATCGACGCGATCGAGGTGAACGATCAAAGGACAAGTACCGGGAAAAGGACGATTCGAATGGTAGAACTACTGAAGTATGTTAATCTACTCACTACATCATATTCTATTCATTTATTTATTTTATTTATTAATTTCTATTCATATATTTCTTGTGACTTGATTCTCGCACATATTTCTTGCAGAAAGAGGAGCTGTGGGTTCGTGCTGACCTACTGGTGAGGTTCATCGACGAGGATTACAAGAAGGGCCGGTATTTCAAGGAGAAAATGCGCGTTGTTGATGTCGCCTCGAGAAGGGATATTTCGCTGGAGGATTCGCAAGGCAAGATTCACTATGGTGAGATCTGAGTTTTTTCCACTTCACCTCTTTTTCAACACTTTAATTTTTGTGGTAGAAGAGCGGATCTATCGAATGAATCTAATTATTAAATCGTTGACTAAAGTCAGTGAAATTTTGTTTCTTTTGATGTTTCAATTTCAGGAATAAGTCAGTCAGCTCTGGAGACTGTTCTGCCCCGGCTGGAGAAATCTCGTGTGATAATCGTTCGGGGAAAATACAAGGGTCATTCGGCTACCATGGAGGAGAAGGACAAGCGACGGTGTCGCGTCGTCGCCCGGCTACATCGGTCTAATGAGGTATCATTTATTTTTTTTTGCTTTATACCTATGTCTTACAATGCTATGGTCGTGTTGGATATTTTGCAATTATTGTTCCGCTCCTGACATTGTTGATGCTTATAGGTTATTTTTTACCCTTTACCCCTTCTTGATTATGCAAGGATTAGGTGGCTCGAGGTAATCCTCCCCGTAACAAAGTTAATAGTCCTCCATCTCAATTCCCTTTCTCCTCATGCATCTCTGAGCAACTTGGAGAGAGTTTTTTCGATCTTTCTAGGAGGTTTGAACGGTATGATACCATGTTTCCATGTTTTTTCTTTCGGTGTGTCTGGTTGTTTGAACCACCCAACATGTCATTTTCTGTGTGGTAATTACAAATTATTTTTATTTATTTTTGCATCAAAGTCATTTCAGATCATCTCTGTCGACTTCGACGACGTTTGCCAACATCAACCAAAGGACGATGATGATGATGACTATTAAAGACGGTACTAGAACGAGTAGATTTTGCCCCAAAACGGCGGTCTATTGAGACCTCAATGGAACCAATTTGACATTGATGTGTTGTTTGATAATTTATTCTGTGCTGTGAACTACGGATGATCTGATGTAACTAACATAAAGTTCTACCGAACAGTTTTTTGTGTGTCGCACTGTGAAAGTACTAAATATTGAGGATGCAAAAGAAAACAAGATGGCGAGATCACACAGATCACACGGATTTTTTCGTTGAAATTTTTATAATTTTCGAGCGGATGTTATGCGCTAAAATGCTTGTAGAAAATATTGAGCGCTCTTGTAGATGTATTTGTTGGATCGTGTGAAGATCCCGTCGTAATTATCATTGTTATCAGTATCACTAATGTTGGCTACCTTTCGACTAATTTATGAAATATCGACCTTATATGGATCAAGTATAATAGAATAATTAAACGGTATGGTTTATGTTCATGTTGGAAATATGTTCCGTCACACACAACAACATCACTGAGGAGCCTTATGAAGGTTGAACGCTAAGCGGCCTACCTCTGAGGTTGATTTATACCCTGATTGTGAGGTCGGCGGTACGTTATTTTAACTAGTTGTCATTCTGAGGGCCCGTTTAGACGGCGCGCGGCGAAAATGCGTAATCGAAGCGCAATCAATAATTAACGTCATTGATCGAATTTGCTCCTTTGCATTAGCGGCCCAATACGGTGGCGCCGAGGAATAGCCGCCTTCTTAAAAACCCGAACGACCAGTAAGTTTGTCTCGAAGAGGCGCCACCGGACTGCGTCACTAATGCAAAGGAGCCAATTCGATCAAGGACGTTAATTATTGATTGCGCCTCAATTTTGCATTTTCGCCTCGCAGCGTCTAAACGAGCCCTAAGTCTGGTGGGCTTTTTCAAATAATTTTTCGCACACTTGTTGAGTATTGAGTTGATTTCGGCTGCTTAAAAGATTTACGTGCCATTTCTTATTCGTTCTGTGCGAGACCAACTTGATTTTTCGGCCAAGTTGTAACGCAATTGCGCCTCAGGTACAGGTGAGGCTGAAGTAAATGACAACGTAACTGGTTTTTGGCATAAATCCACGAAGTAACAAAGAATGTCAGAATCATGGGATTAAAATGAGGACGGACCGATATGATGAACAATACGATGCACAGCGTCAATCTGACATTTTAGTTATCATATCTTACAAGTCATCACAGGAAAAATCGGAATATTCAAATGGACACAACGCCATGCTATTATGTGATATCATTTTCGTAATATCAAATTATCATAAAATGTGTAATCCTTCATGTTAAAAAGATGTCGACGTTGATCAGATATTAAATCATGCTAAGTGTTGGCGTGCTCCAGGCGTTCGTGTTCCATTCGGAATCGTAAAAGCTTTTGATGAAGCTCTTCTCCGACGAAAGATTTATGGCCTTCGAATAGCCCGATCTTGAATCCGTTTTAGCTTGCCGTCGAATATGTTTTGGAGAAATATCTTAGGAGTCTACAACAAAAAAATTGTCAAATTTCGACGAGCCCTTTCCGAAATATGGACAACGTCTTGCGATAAATGAAGGAATGAGAGTTGAAATCGAAGCTCATGGCAGCGTTACGTCCTACTCCTATATATAATCATATTTGTTTTGATATTCTTTGGCAAAAAGGAAAGTTATAACACTTTTCGCGGCGCTCGTATTTATTCGCCACCCTGTACACCCTAAAGATCAAAAAAGGGCAGATAGGAGCGATCAAATAGGTAGAACAAGATCAAAGAGGAGATAAGAGACTATAATAAGTAAAATGCTAATATGTGATATCAAAAGGTAAGAGGTAAATGTGTCGACGTTGATCGGTCCCCTAAGGCCGCGCCAGGCATTCGTGTTCCATTCGAAATCGTGGTGAATGCATATTTAACCATCAGGATTGCATATTTGACCTATTCAACGACTAGCGAGACCAGCAGCTATATAATGCCAGTGTCTTTACGTTCTCAGACAAGTCCGGTGCCAATTTACCCGACCGCGAATGGGTGGGGATGCGTATAAATATATACTGTATGAATAGAAACCTTCGGACACCTCCATGAAATTAGCCCGCTCCGGTTTGTAGAACGTGGGGGCGTTGGTGGTGTTCGGTGGGGCTAAAGTCGGAATCGGGTCAAGAGCCCTCACGTCTAACCGACCAGCTATAAAGCGCCCCGAACGGGCAACCTGCTTGTGTCGTTCAGCCCGGTGCCGTTTCGCTTTGATCGGCCTATTTTCGGCCTAGTCCTCAGCCCTGTCTATTGCGTTTTTTTTTGGCTTTTTTCTGACCTCCGGCTTGATAAATTCAAACTGATAGCCATAGAAATATACAATATTCTTTTGAACAGTTTGTTCCGTGATTAATGATCCGACAGAAAGATTTCCACCAAATAGCCTCCCCAAGAGCATAATAACGTCAGAACATCTATATATCAATACCGAGCTCCAATGAGCAGAGAATTTGAGAGTTAGTTTCGTGTAGGGATTGTTTGAATGAATAGGATAAAGCTAGAATATTATAGATTTTTTCCATTTTTTTCGGGGATTTTTTATCCGAGTCGATTAGAACTTTTTCACTGGTTCAACAACTCTGGCATCTTCCTTTGTCGATTCTCAAATTTTCAACTACCATCAGGTCCTGAGTGATTTCCAAAAACAGAATAGCACTACTCTTCTTCTGCAGCTTTTTTCGGTCTGTAATTCCGGTCTTGCCGCCTTTTTGGTTGGCCTTTTTCTATTGCGCACTGCTTTTTTGGCATTCTCAAACAGAAAATCCTGTCTTTGAGGTTCGAGTAAGGGTCCTCCCTTGTACCCTCAGAAATGCGCTCGTCACCATTCTTACACTTATTTGAAGCAAAGGCCAGTGCGGTTTAATGACAACGTTGTTTTTTTTTTAGTAAACCAAGGCCTAACCCATCTACACCTGCCTAATTTTTCTGTAAAAAATCTTTTTTCGTCTCCATTCTTCTGCTCTCGTTTTCCTTACGCTTCATCTGTCGAAAGCTGGTAGAGAGTTCTGTTTAGGATTTTCAAAATTTAAGAATGTTCGTGGCGTTAATCGTCTTTCTTCTGCCGGTGCTGGCAACGTCGAAGTTAATTCAACTTCGAGTTCGAGAAAACTTCACGCAGGCCTGTCCAAACGGTACGTTCAAATCGAAGCTGCTTATTTGAATGGTTGATCTCTAGCTACCGTTTATTATACCTAAATGTCCTATATTTATGACAATATTGCCTGATTTTGCCCAAAGTACGACCTGCTGAACTATAGTTCCAGTGAGATCCGACCTCATCGACCGATCGTCGCTCAGATTCAGTTTCGACATGCTTTCCAATGACAATGAGGACGAAGAGGGAGGTGACCAGGTAAGGAATTTCATCTTTAATGGGTTTAAATTCACCGGGCTCTGTAAGCGCTCTCATTTCATCCAGTTCAGGTGATTCTTACCGACGTGAACGGTGAAACCAGAACGATCTCGTTTCCCGGCTGCTATCAGGTGAGACTCTCGTTCAAGATGCGGCAACCGATCCAGAATCCGTGAGTTTTTTTTTAAATTTTAGTTTCTGAGTAAATTTAAATCTAACGTGGATCGTGGTACAAGTTTTCAAAAATTGACGTGGTCGGGTAAATTGGTACCAGACTCGTTGCTTTGTTCTACGACTTGAATGGGACCAACGCCGGACTTTGTTCGAGATGAAAAAAAAAAAACAAACAACATTTGCGTTTTCAAAGCTTTTCCTATTTGGTCACTGAAGCGGAACCTTTATCCTTCTAGTGGATACCATTGGAACTCCTACGCTAAGCCTGATAGCTAAGGTTTTGAACCTGGATCGGTTGTCAGACTCAAAAAATCTAAGCATCAAACCCAACAACGATTAACCAATCGACCTTCTTTTCCTTTCTTAACTCGTCTTATTTGTTTTGTTCGACTTATTAGTGTTATTTTTAAATGAAATAAATTCAGAAGAACTATTTAGATACATCGAAGCGTTCCTGCAACTTGGCGAGAACATTCCATGTAGAAGTGAAGGACGAGGCGGTGCCGCCGTATCCAACATCTGTACGAACATTACACGCAGCAACTGGTGTCCACAAAGTGTGAACGATCAACTGAGAGGAATGCTGGCCAACAAGGAAACATGGTGAGTGGAGACAATCTCTTCGTGTGGTACAGTGGTAAGAGGCGCTATCGACACCGGCACGGTCGAGCGGTCGATCAATCTCCGCCCGGATTAACCAAGCCTTCTATCACTCAGAGGTCGAGTAAATTGGTACTAGACCTGTTTGTGAAGATAAAGACACTGACTTGGAATAGCCGCTGCCTCTGGCAAGTCTTTGTATGTATAGACCAAATATCTATCAACTGTATCTCCGCGATTCTGAACGGAGTACCAATGCGTGACGCGTGGACTCCTTAGTGGACTGCTCAACGATAAGTTAACAAAAACCAAACGCAATCTAACATTTTGTAGAAGAGGTTTTTCTCTTTGAAATGGTGTACAAAGAGTTACAAAAAGGTTTCACTTTTCTGGAGAAAATTCCATGCCGCAAAACTGGCTATTTTGCGAAATTTCATTTTCCATTTCACTGGTAAAAAATTAGCAACATTTCGAGTATTCATCAAAACGAAATACCTATTGTAAAACTACAAGCAATTCTCTATCGATCGCTATACAGCGCTTTGCCAGAGCTTTCCTATTAAACTTACAGAAGGACGTTGAATAAAACGGCAAGGACTTCTGAAATGACCTAATGTATAGGCCATATACGCATCTACCATACCTACACGGTTCTGAATAGAACACGAATGCGTGGCGCGTCCTTGGGAGCTGGTCAAAGCCGGCGCCTTTACGTTTCATTGTTTCGAATATGATTCATTAAACCGATCTGTTGATCCGTTCAGTCAATTCTGCCATCTTTGCGACACTATCCGTTCCGAGACCAGTAAAGAAAGCAGTGAATGGAAGCAGTACGTGTTCAACGAGGGCTCGGAGAAATGCGATACCACAGCCGATCGACAAACCCTATACTTCAAGGTATGCTTCTGGTAAACTATTCAGATATGATATACCTCTACGCCCTCAGGAATCCCTCGGAGACATAACGGAGGCTTTATGTTTTTTCGCAAATTTTCAGCACTATTTCTCGCACTACGTACAGTGAATTAAAATAGGAAAAAATGAGCCCTTCGCCTCCTCAATTGCCGCACTGCTTTACTTTACTTACTAGTATGAACGACCTTGCGTGGATCAATAATCGAACGCTATTGATTTCCTATGCTTCAGATGTGCACGCCGTCTCGTAGCGAGCTGAACGAGAAACACGGTGATTCTCGCGATAAACTCGAGGAGTATTGGAACTACCTGAAGCAGGTACGTCACAGATCATAATACCCGGCTTCTTTTCTAGAAATTTTTGTCAGGATCTCTTTGCAGCCAGAAAAGTGACAGTTGTCCGTCCGGCACTTTCCTCTTTTAGGGCGTAATGACCGCTGTAGTACATGTGATGGATCGTTCCGAGTTGGATTCGAACCGACGGCAACAGTGCCAAAAGATGTGCAGCACCTACTCGAGCAAACGCGGTGTCAGCTACAGTTATCGAGTAAGATCAATCGATATATCGATCGGAGCATATGATTTTAATCAATATCGACCGAAAATCCTTTTCAGAACACTCTTTTGAAATCGATCGAATCTCTGTGCACTCCTCGAGATGACTACGCTGCCTGTGTCTATCATACTGTTAAATTTGACATCAACGGCGACTTCTAGGATTTTTTTGTTTTCAAGTTTTTATTGATTAATTGATTGATTCGTGGTCTTGGCAGGAGGGACGGTTAGAAATAAAGGCAATATCGACTTTGTTGTAACTACATATGTTCAGAAGTACTCGTTTGCATGACAATAAATCGCTTTATTTCAAAAAAGGCTAGATCATTGCTTAGGTGCAAATATTTCAGATGAATAAAAATAAGTATTTAAATTCAATCAATAAATTGAAGCGTACGACATTGTTGGCTCTCAAAATCTTTATCAATGGGTGCCAAAGGTGAGTGAATTTTTTTGATTTTCTCGTGAATTTTTACAAAATCAACATTATCCAGCATGATTTTCATATCGATTGGATTAATTTTGGATTTGGATTGGATTAGTAGTAGATTGCAATCATCTTTCATCCGAAGTTCACCTTGAAAGCTGGACATGGTTTACACACTTTGAGGCGTCCTTATTCGAGCATTTGTCTTTACCCAGTATCAGTTAATAACAGAAAGATTATTGGGCTAATTCCCCTCAGGCATCGATCGAAGAAAGTGTCAGGATATGGCTAATTGAGTAGGTACATATTTACAACCGGTGTGATTAAGATGAGCGAGATAATGAGGTCGACCTCGTTAGCCACTCTTTGCATGCAGATCAGAGAACACTCAAATCTATTTCCAAGAAAAATTCAAAATTTTCAAGCATACTATGAACCACAACCTAGAAAGTGCTATTCTTATTCTAACCATGTAATTAATATATAAAATGGTTAATTTGAAAGGAGTTATGAGGTCGCGGCAATTCTGTAATTGCTTTCTTATCAGCTGATTATCATCAGATTAGAGATGAGAGAGAATTCACGATATCAGGCTTATCAATCTTCGATAATTGAAGTTTGAAGTGGAACTCTTTCGATCGATAACGGAGATGAGAACTAAGCTGGTAGGTTTTGCCATTTCAAATCCAGGTTAGCACGTGGCCGGTTGCATTGCTCAGATTAGGAAGGAAAACATCGCCAAATGCGAATCATCTGGGTTATTCGCCACGCTGAAAGGTAAATTTTGACCCTTTTCTCTATCAAAACTTCGTACCCGGTTGTCAATTTTTGTCATGTTTCATTGTTTTAGTTGGTTAGCTGTTGTTCTTCACGCATGCGTTGGTGTGCGTCTATTAAATAAATAAATAAAACTTACCCATATCTTGAAAAAATCACAGAGTAAGAGTAAGCTGTCTGGCGACGATCGATTCCGATTTTTCGAATGTTTCTTTTTCCCTCGATTCTTCCCCCCCACACTTCCTCTGTCGACTACAGAGGTCAAGAATTCTCCACAGAGACCCTCATATTTGTTAATATTTCAGCCAAATTTCGTAAAATTTTACCAAGCCGTATACCTATTACATCGTATCTCTCTAGGGAGGACAACATTAACCAAAACTGGCAATCACTTCCCGAGGCGAAAGGACTGGGCAGAGACAATAGTATGCTGAGCGCTCGTGGACGTATTCAAGCTAAGGAATGCGCGGATAGGTAGGCTTTCTTCTGCTTTTTATTAGTTTCTTTTAAAAATATAAAATTTTTTAGATTCGCTGACGTCAATATTGCGCATCTTTTTGCCTCACCGTACGATAGAACCATCGAGACCGCAACGTACATCGCTGAAAGGAAGGGACTTCTTATTAAGGTTGAGTTTACAGCTGATTTTCAACGGATGCATTTTCATTTTCAAGCTCATAACATAATATGAGCGAGCATGGTGCAGAGGTAAGAGGCGTTGCTGATACGCACACGGCCGAGAGAACGATCCTCGCCCTGACCAACCAAGTTTCCGTCCTTCCGGGGTCGGGTGAACTGGAACCAGATTTATCTGGGAAGGTGAATACACTAACCTGGTAAAGCGGCTGGCCCCCACAAGTCATTGTGTAGGCCAAACACACGTTCACCATGCCTTTACGATCCTGAATGGAAGACGAATGCGTGGCGCGTCTTCAAGGGGCTGATCAACGCGGTCGTTTTACCTTCACTTGAATGACTATAAAAGAACAATAATGAAACTATTTCTAGCCAGAAGCTGGACTATGTGAGGTGCTTACCGAATGCCACCATCCGCCGTTATTCTGGGACACCAGTCAGCTGAAGAAGAAGTTTCCATTGGTCGACACTGACTATAAACCGGTCTATACGAAGGTAAGCAAATGTACCAGAAGAATCAGGTAAAATAAACTGTGTAAGAAATATAGAATTAAACAAAATAGCCCCAGGCGTTTCAGGACACGATGCCACCTGAACTCGAAGGCGACGAGTCGTGCATACCTCGTGTACGGCGAACGCTTCGAGAAATTATACAAAAATATGACGGTAGAGTGCCGACAGCAATTCTTTTTTATTGATTTCATTTATTTTCATGTCCAGGTGATCTTCTTCTGGTCAGTCACGGAGCTCCAGTCGGCGCCATTCATCAGGTGTGGGGTGGCAGCTTCACCTATGTGGGGCAAGCCACGGTATCGAAATTTGTTGAAAAAGAAAAAGGCGTGGTCGACCTACAGTACAGCTCGGACTGTAGCCATCTATCGGATAAAAGTAATCTTCGTCCTTTCTAGAGACCCTTAGGCAAGTATAATTCCCATCTCAAATGCATCGAATTCTATAACTTCGTTGTCGTTCACTGAATTTCAACTTTTTGTACAATTTCAATGAATGAATTTTTCACTGGATGGATGCACCATTTGTTTAGCGAAATATTAGGTTCGCGCGGACAGTACATTGAGAATATTGACCCGTGACTCATCTCGACGAATTTCTTCGAAGTTAGAATCTGAACCGATACTTGTGGCGTGGCAGTTCGCAGTTTATTTCTTTTCAAAACATAACAACAAAACGAGTAGACCAGTTAGGAAAATATCTCACGGGCTCAAGGATATCTTAATAATATCAATCAATCGATGCCTAAAATCAAGAAAGTATTCCAAAAAACTGGGTGATTAAGTGATATGTTAACATCTCAAAAACATCGAAGGCCCGAGGAGGACAAGTTTAGTAGGTCAGAGAAGAAGAGGTGGTGTGGACTACCAAGAAAGACGTACCCCGTAACTGATCGGGACAAAAACGTTGTAGAATAAAAAAATAAAGAATAAAGAGAAGGAGAGTGTCGATGAATGTTTCGGAATAAGAATTTCAGAAACTACTACAGTTAACAATTCTCGTTGACCAGCAAGGGAACACGTTTCAACCAAAAAGGTTAAAACCTGAACTCTAAGGCGTACTTCCTAGCTTTTAGAGAGATTTCTACTGTAACTAACTTTATAACGTCGAATATTATAATGTCGAGTATTTCTCTACAAGTGTTCCTTTATCAGTGCATTGCTGTTGAAATAGAAAAACAGAGCACCGGCAGCGAGCCGAGACGTCAACTCCTCTTGTTCTATGTCATGAGCCCATTCAACCTGAACAAAAACTATTAAAATAAAATGTGAAAATTGAATTAAAATACTATTAGGATTGTCAAACAAGAGAGTCTAGTAAATCCTAGGCAAAGGAACGAAACCCGGCAAGACTGCGGAGTTGAAACCATTCAACTAATGCCCAGTTTGGTGCCACAGTTTCTTTTTTTTTTGATTATCCAGTCAACTGAACTCAAACCAGAATGGTAAAAAAAACTTATATGACATGTGGCTATTGGGCTTTAATAATATTTACATGCCCAATAGATTTATATTATATTATATTATCAAGAAACAAAATCAGGTGTTAAAAACGTGACACGTCATAGTTCGATAGCTTTATGAGATCACATTCAAAAAATGAATTAAAAAGAGCGTTTTGTAGTCTCCTTGGCTTCTTGTTTATTTTAGATGGAAATCATTCAAGAAGGAATGGCGTTTGAGAACTAGTAATTTCTCTCTGAGTTCTACCGGCTCTGACAAATCGAGCAGACGCCGAAACGTTATGGTAAGTAGAATAAAAGATTTGCAATAAAAAAATTCAGAAAATCTAAAAAATTCACAACTAACATTCCATGTGCGACTTTCAATAAAAAATTCAGAAAATCTAAAAAATTCACAACTAAATAAAAATTTCCGCTAACCTTTCCCCAGGTCTCCGTTTGGATTTTCTGCTCGATCAGCGCCCGCTCAACAGCATCATCGGCTCCCATTTTGAAGGTGACCACCGAGTATGGCAACAGTACACTTTTCACCGACTCGACCGCGTACTGCATACCTGTCAGGGCCCAGAAATTGTACGACATCAACCATTTCTCCACAATTTTTGCATCGGCCGAGGACACCACCTCTTCTTCTGCAAAAAAAACATTTCGCAGGGAAAAAAAACAACAAGAAAAATCAAGAAAATTCATAAAAAACGCTGGAAGGAGCGAAAAACAGATACTTGTTGAACGAGAGTAACCGGAGTGGTGAGCGCTCAAAAATGAATCCAGCACTTCTATGAAAAGCCTTTTCTGCCTTATCAGACGAGTCTGGTATCACTATACCCGACTTTGGAGGCATGGAAGACATGGTTAGCCTCGGCAACGATCGATCGCTTGATCGTGCCGACAAAAGTATGTAACATCTCCTACCAATGCCCCATGCGAATCCACCACAGCGTTTTTATCCCGATCAGTTACGGTGTACGTCTTTTATGATAGTCGCTCCGTCTTCTTTCTCCTTGGTGGTGCTCCCGCATTTGTTGAGGTGCCACACTGCCATCCTGTCTCTGTCTTGAGCTCCTTGTGGGGTAGCCATATCGTCCTCGATCGCAGGTTCTTGAGCGCCGCTTCCTTGCATGCGACCATCAATCCGTCTTGTGACCGTAACAGTTTTCCTCCATCAGCCGATCCGTCACACGGGCCTGACGCTGGTACCGATACCCTTTTCAGCTATTTTCAGATATTTCCAAGCTAGGCAAGGGTTTCTGCCTGGGACGGGATTGAATCCTGATCATCGAGATCTTGAGCCTGAGCTCTTAACCTCTCGGCCATTCCGCCCCTCAATGCCCCACACGAATCCATTAGTCACAAATATAATGAAAAAGTTTACCAAAAAGGTTCATTGACGGCTTTAGCGATGTTCCAAGACCAGCATTCGCGTGCTCTATCACCGGTTCCCAGTACACGTGCTGATACCTGCAAGACCTTCTATTTACAGAAGAACTCGAAATTGCATTAGAATGGCTTGAACGTACTTCTCCAACTTTGCACTTTCGTCATTCCAAAACAGCACCGTATCCCCGTGAAGATATTCCAGAATCTTCGACGTTATTGATTCTCTGGAATTCCACAAACAATTCAAACAATCGATCTGAACTATTTGCCGGCAGACATTCAATCATGAGCGGCAGAAGTGCAAACAAACAGCACACCTCACATAACAGCAACGCATCATCGAACAAAGGACAGCGAAAACAAAGAAAAAGTATCGGTTTCGAGATTTCCCCGAAAAAAAAAAACCTCAAATTTCTCACACACTTTGTCATATGAAGTGGATTGTCCTGCGCGGTGAACGCCAGCCCGGTCAACCTCATGTGACCCATGTGTAGATACTCTTCTTGAGAAGACCATTCCTGAGCAATAGCTTGGGCCAAGGGTTCGGATTCTACCTGAAAAAGTGAATCAGCTTAGATATGAACCCCATTGAATTGTACACAGCCATTTCGATGGCGAAATAAATTTATAGTGTTTTTTACTCACATTCATTGTTTAGGATATTTTTGGGGTTGTTGTGTATTGGTTACGAAAATATGAAAAATACAAAAATTACATCTAACTAAAACTCCTTGAAATTGGATGAAGAACAACCATCGTAAAATGGATCTAATAAACAGATAATAAATAAACAAATACGATCCGAGTGGGTAGAGGAGGGGTGAGGAGTTTGACGATGTTCAGGCTCACCCCAGAAGCCGATACACCCCAGGGGATATAAGTGGCCCCATGACAGATTCTTGCCGAAGAGCGACCTCTGGCCCCTGGGGGTGCAAGGGGAAGCATTTTTGGGGCATTGACCCGCTGCATCTGAACTGCTCCGGTTACTCATGATATGTGTTTACCCAAAAAAGTCCATCTCGGGTGGCTCAGAGCTCACGTGCGTGCGGAGGCGGAAACGCCTTATCACCATGCAAACATGCGAACTCCGCCAAACTCGATGGACGGCATCGATCGGCTCTGAACTTCCAGCTTCATGACACTACATAACATTGGCTTACACCTCATCGGATTAGCGTTGTTCATTGTGGTGGGCCCGTTTTTTGATTATAAAATTATAATAGAAAATCTATAATCGAATTATAAATACATGCTAAGTTTACTTCAGCTCCTTCTCCTGTTATGCTTACTCTGCAAAGTTGTCGACAAAGCAATTGTCACACCCAGGAAATCTTCGACGACCTCACGACGCTCAAATACATCACGACGTCAACGGGAAATTCCGCTGACTCCATTGATGGTCTGTCGTTTATTTGTTTATTTTTTTAAATTTATTTGATTATTCACACCGTTTTCTACCACACTGCTTCGTCAAGAACTGACCAACTGCTTACTCATACCATAAATTTTATAAGTTTTGAATTGGATTCATGGTGGATCTGCAAATTGACGGATCAAAAATGTTCTCACTATCTCAAACTGTAATAGCGGCTTGGACAGGGTTCGGATCCGCACTTTTTACCTTTTATAGTTCTTAAATATTCAAATACCCTCTTGACATACAAAATACAGAGAAAAAAGACAAATTACTGTTTTATAAATTTTTGCATTTCAGGGAAATGGCCGTAAGGATTCAATCTAATCAAGCTTTTCAAAGAGGACTTTAACTAGTTGCTGTTCTTCTTTCCGCTTCTCAGATCTTCTGTGAATATGGGTACATTTTAATTTCTATTTGAATAAAGAGATGCAAACAGAAGTTGCTGGTAGTCTCGAAATTTCGAATAGAAACGTTTCAAGGAAATCCTTCCCACTAGAAAATGAAAAAACACAGATTATGGCCAAGACGAATACAAACCTGCAGAACGCTGCCGCCCTGAGTTCTCAACTTTCGACCGTCCAACGTCAACTGGTATACTTTCTTCCCTTGTACTTTTTCGCCCACAACATCAACATCCTGAAAAATCACCACACCTACAACACATCTGCTCGATTTAGCCTACCTTCGACAGTTAATTTCAAGAAAATATAAACTACAGGGAAGTGATGAGGGAACCTACTTCCAATCGCCCCGGCGAGTCCATACCTAATGGATTAGGTACAACTTTACTTTCACCTTTGAAAACCCAAAAAATTCGATGGTGACAGGTCTAAAAATTGGGGAGACATAACCAGGATAATACCTTGGGGAGGGAAAGTAGGGAGGAAATTACCTAAGAGGTTCAATCGGAGAATGATTCTCAATTTTCACATTAAAATCAATAACTATTTACAGTTCACCGTGAGTCACCGTGAATGTCAAAATCCATGTCATATCAAAATAACCCCCAAAAAATTCGAACAAAATCACCTTGTAAAATCGCCTCCGCTTAGTCAGCGCCGACGCCGACGAGGCGGTGAATCTTCGTGACAGAAATCGAGAAAACATCGCTCCCACCTCCTATTAACGTGTTTTGTAAATTGCAAACCAAATAAAAATAAAAGATAATATGGAAAATCTATTCCTCACACGAACTTTGCTTCCACACAACAAAATGAAACGTTTATTTCATGTAAAAAAAAATATGAAACCGATAAAAACATCATTATGCTACAAAAGAGCCAGACTAGCCGAAACAAGGCACATTACCGTTTGGCACGTTCGACGACGTTTACACTTTGCGACACTAGAAAAATCAATACATACGATTTACAAGGCAGTTTGTGATTATGGTTACATATTCGATGAGGTATCACAGTTACGACTACAATCATACACATCATTTAAACGTAAATCTTACCCTGCTTTGATACGAGGCTACAACTATACGATGCGACATAATGTTCAACAGATAAAAGCGTGAAATGATTGGTCGCGTCGCGCCGCGATCGAGTACAAACAAAAGTTTTCCAGAACAAAGTGTAGTGTACCTAAGAATCAATCACGAAGGAATATGAGGTGTAGGCTACAAGGCATGGTTACTTGAATGACAGTTGTAATGTAATACTGGGCTAGAAAGGCATCTAACGGTCAAGTTAAGGCATCCATAGCTAAAGAACGAGACAAAAAATGCATAAAACAAGAATAGAATAAAACAGAAATAGACGATCGAAGATATCACTTGAATTTGTCATAACGAAAAACAACCGTTACGTGAAGCAGCACCTTTCAAAGTTGGACGCTAAGACACCTGCTGCTCAATCTCTTTCTCCAGCTGACCAACCGTCTCCTCGTCGACGAGCACGAACTGGCTATGGGGTTTGCTGAACATGTACATCTCACCGGCGAAGATGTCAAACCACATCGCATGGATGTCTACGGTCTTCTTCTCGAGGAACTCCTAAAATCGACAAGTAAAACCCAAATAAAAACAAGATAAATATAAAGGTAAATGAATAAATACAGGTAGATAAAGGTAAGGTCGGCGATGATCAGATCATGAGGCGGCATATCATCAAATATGATCAGAGCTTTCCAAACACTCACCGCCATGAATCCATGACTTGCAATGTTCTCCAATTGTTGAAGAGTATTGATCTGAGACAGTTTATCTTCCACACCCCACTTATTATCCGGATCGATAATGGCTTCAAAGCTATAAAAAGGAATTTGCGTAAAAATATGGCGTAAGCTTGAAATTTTGAAGATATACTTGAAATTAGGGTTATCCGATACGAATTTCAACGGCTTAGCCGATGGATCAGCCAGACGTTCCTCCAACCGTTTCAATGAGGTGAATCCGTGACGCCGTAACCAGTGATCCATCGGTGATTGTGGATCGAACGATTTGGGATGTTTGTGAAGATTGTACAGGGTATTGATGGCCTAGAAGAGCTACTGTAAGAATTGTGGCCAATCATATTTACCAACAGAAACATAAAAACGAAAAGTAAGCGTAAAATCTTAAAAACACCCACCTTACAATCAGAATGCCCACAAACAATAACATGGTGAATATGTCCACGGGTAACGGCAAGTTCCAGAGCTGCTGGTTCGGTTGTCACCGATACTTCATAACCAGACGGCCCTACAATGACCGATTACATCGAGCCAAGGACGCGCCACGCATTCGTCATTCATTAAAAATCGTGCAGGCAATGTTGATACGCATTTAACCGAAAAAAACGACTTGTGGGGGCCCCCCAGTGCTCAAGTTGGTACTACCTAAGACCAGTTTACCCGACCGTGGACACATGGAGTGGACGAGGATCGATATATCATGTACTTTTATTACACTTTAGGGAAACAAATTTCATGAATACTTACCGTAATGAGCGGCATGCGGAATCATATTACCAGAATTGCGCACAACAAACATGTCGCCAACCTGACTCGATGTAAACCTGAATTAGCCAATATTTGAAAGTCTCAAATGGAAAAAATCATAGTAATAATTGCCAAAAGAGAAAGCCAATGCATCAGTGAATACTACCATCCATATTTGAAACAAAAATAACCTAACTACAAAATTACGCAGCTCACATAACATATCAGTGCAAAAAGTAAAAGTAAACAAGTTTAAAAGTACACCTATTCCATCTAATAAGCCACTACGAAAACAAACAAAAACAACAGCACCTGGCTGGTAGCATTCGAGAATCCATACAGGTGAAGAATACGGCCGTCGGACATGGATTATCACGAATTTTTTCGAACTGTTTCACCTATTAACACAACATCTAAAGAAACCACACAACGAACACACAACCAATAAAAGTACATTCTGAAAGAAATAAAAAAAGAAAGGCAAAACAAAGAATGAAATGCATGCATGTACCTCACTGCTTCTCCTGAAAGGCTATATTATGTATATTCAAAAAAATCAAAAAATCTCCACAAAATAGTGCTAGTGTAGTGCGTAGTGCTTACATTAATCAATTATTTGGTGTAGTAAGAGAAAATGTAAAATGAAAACCTTCGTAATGGAAAATGGGAAATGGAAAACCTTATCATTCAGAATCTATCTGTAATCTGAAATATCTTCATCTATCTGAAAATTTCTCCATGGATATAACCGTTTATGTAGTCAACCCGAACTAGCGATGACATCTGTTCTCGCAGTTGAAAAATCTATAAAAAAGCAACGTACCATATCCGACCGCACTGTTTGCCGGAATCGGATGATACCAGCTAGGATTCTCTGCATTCCAGGCATTCCTGAAAAGGCTAAGATTAATAAGAATATATCAAAACATCCGGAAAATAGCGATACAGAAGAAATTTCGTGAACGGGTTATCAAAACGAGGGTACAAACAGCGAACCACCTTCGAAGTGAACGCGAGACACAGAACCGGTTAGTTCCAGTCACCGAAAAAAAACGACAACTGCAAACACGATCAGAACTTATGGAGGCAATTATATCAGAAAATTATTTGAGAAATCGTTGAACGAACGGCAATGTGATCACATCAAAGAAAACACGATTTTAACCAAAATATTCAATTAGAAAACGTTTGTATAAGAGTTAGTAGCTATTGGTGTCGTCACAACAAGGGAGTTGGTTAGTGGTGTTCAGTGCATCGCCCGGCTTACCCATTAAATTGAAGTTAGCCCATGATGAATTGATCAAAACCCAAGTGAAACCTTACGCACGACAATTACGTATTTATCTCCAACGCTAACTTACTACAGACCACTTCGGCTAACACTTCAATCAAAAAATGTAACATTAAAAAGAAATCAAATGGTAAAAGTAAATAGGAAATAAAATAAACGAAATATCCTCGAATACGAAACCAGCGGTAGATAATGCAATCGCATTCTCAAATATGAAAACGTTGTTGACTCATTATTCAAACAAGCCACCATTCAACGAAGAATAATAGATTGCAAAAACTTTGTAACAACATTTACTACAAAAAGCATTGATCGTTCATTGATTGGAGACTCCAACAAGTCACCACAATACCATAACGCCTCATTTTCACTAGAAAAAAACTTGAAATTTGGAAGCTTGAAATTTCGAGTGAGCATAGCGGATTTGAATTCCATTGGAAATCAGTAAGAGGACAATAATAAGCACCTCGAAGACAATATCGACACCGAATTTTTCACGCTGACCAGCTACTGTCAGGAAGATATTAACGGGCTAAAAATTCGTTTTTGGTAAAAAAAATCGATGTAAATATACCCTCCAGGAGCCCCGAACAGAAACTTTCGAGGGCCGATTCGACGATTAGCGATATGAACAAAGGAATAAAAAGTTAAATGACTTAATAAGTTACACGTTCCTAAGCAAAATCCTGATGTGAAACTAGTCGATGGAGAAGCCTACCTTTGCACGGCATGACTGATTTATACGAATGTACGACGTAACAATAAGCCACCAATTCAAGTAAGTTTGTGAACGATAAATAAGCTGATAACCCCTGATAGTACGTACTGACATGTTAAGCAGCTCATGATCTCTGACTGAACTAGAAATAAAGAAGAAGAAAACTGCAAACTAATCGGCATGTTACATATAGCGTCTGAAACAAATTGAGCTACTCTTCTACAGTATTACAACAGTGCAACGCCTCTCCCAGAACAATGGAACAGCTGCTCACCAGACAACAAATTAGCGGTCAAATAAACAAAAGTACTTCAAGCAGCTGTTGGTCAACGATTTGCGTGGGCGTATCTCAGGGGACGGATTTATGAAACATATACCTGCCATAAACTCCAGATATACCCCGCAAACCGTGAGTCACCAACACGTAGCGACGTTTATAAAGGTTTAGTAACGGTATATAAACCTCAAACAAACCGAGAATATACTCAGAAGAGACCCAGCGGCGCGTTAGTGAATCAATCAAGTTAATTTTCGAAATTGACGGTAGGCGTACCATTCACGAATCCAGGCTCACGATACAAGCTAACATAACTCTCAAAGAAATTACACATCTGTTTTGTGTTAATCGTGTGTCAGTTGTGAAACACTGCCAAAAGTTTCACTGAAGCTTTCACAACCTCTAAAGCTGAGCTACCTCACATTTTAGCAGGTACGAAAAATGTTGATGGACGATAAAGAAAGCCACTAACCTATCCATCATCCGCTGAACCATTTTCTTTCGCTCTTTCATTCCTAGAAACTTCCGATTTGACCAGTTTTCCTTCTACTTCTTTTTACTTATATCAAAACCTCCGTGGTCTCTCCCTCCACTTGAACCTGACATTTCGTCCTTGAATGCTGTAACAACGGAAAACCAGAATCAATTCTACTACGTAATCACTTTATAACAAGGAATTCACACTTCGCTTAAAATCTATTGTTATGAAACTTATAGAATATCATTTCAAGAAGACGAACAATGGAAATAGCCTTGGAAGGCAACCACCGAGACATGGCACCACACCGGTCGCAAATAATATTTAATTTATCAAAAAACAACAACAAAGATTGATAGAAGACGGGAAGATTGAGTCAGAGTAACCTCATGGACAGAACAGCGAAAACCGCCTCGATAAAAATGAAACAAAAATTACTTGAAAAATGATGACACATTCTCAATGCCCAGAAGGATGTTATTGAATTAGAATTCGAACGCTCGGCTACTAAAACTACAACTCTTCATGCTGATCATCTTTGATTTCAGAAATGATCGGCTTCTCTTCGTATTTGACCTCTTGGTCGGGTTCTGACACCAACGGCGGAATTTCTTTCTCTTCTTCATCATTCTTTTCATCTTTCTCTTCAGCTTTTTCTGCAACTTTTTCCTCCACTTCCTCCTCGGTTTTCTTCGCTTCTTTCTCCTCATCGTCATCAAACTTTGGAAGTGGTTTTCGTGGATCGTGAAATTTGAGAATGGCTCCTTTGATGTAGCCGTCAAGACCTTCCAACGTTTTCTCTCTGTTATACAGAGACTCCATGTTAGTGAACTTCTGCAAACACAAAGCTATAGTCAGCTATCAACTGAACCTACCGCAGATGGTTCAACAGCACATCTTCACACATATTAGTGTGATGATTAACTATCCATTTCGCTAGTAGATTTGAACAAAATTACCGTGCATTTCCGGGGGAAAATCCCGCTATGGTAGCAAGAGGGGTACAAAAGGGCCGGTTACAAATCGCAGCTACTCCTTGACTATATTTTGCTATGGTCACGTATGTTACAGCAACAGGAAGCGCGTGGTGCAGTGCTGTGAGGCGCACGGTCGAGAGATTGATTCTCGCCGGAGTCGAACAAGCCCTTGTTGCATGGTCGTGGATACGAAATTTGTCTGATAAGGTGGAGATACTGACTTGCACGTTGGCTTACCCCATTGTGCGGGTCCAATACACAATTAAAAAAGTCAAAAAATCAAGTGCTGTTACCAGAAGAATCCAGGAGAATCTCACCTCATATGAGCGAATCTCTGGCAATTTTTCTTTCCGGACCGGAGAAAAACTATGCGGCATATGGTTCGCCTTCATATCCATCTTTGCCAGTAGAATTTCACCGAATTTCTCATAACGATTAGCTAACTTATCCATTATTGGGATCAAATTCTTGCTTTTCTTGTCGCTTCTATCATATAGAAGAACGATCACTGTCTTATCACCCTGGAGGACCACCTAAACACAAAAAAAATGTAGTGAAAAAAATAATCGAAAAGAAGAGCAGACCAAGAAGGCTATGAAAAGACAAGATTCAGCAGCATATAGTGGACTATGGATGTGAAATGCAATGAGCAATCAGGACATGATTGATATGCTCAAACTTGAGACGTCAGATGTGATTGATCGAATTTCGACACTGATCGATTTGTATACAAGAGGGTCTCTTGCACTACAAAAAATGGAGCCAATTATTCGTCGATTATACCACACATACCTTCAGATTTAGCTTTAGTTTACTAGTTTTTCTTCTAAGTCCTTTTAGTTTACTGGGGAGTAACCGAAGCTGCATTTCATGTATTTTCGGTGAAAAAAAAAGTTGAAGATCTCAAATATCCCCTTTCTCACCCCTTCATATGCAACTCTATTTGTCACTGCATCAGACGCCGACGAAAACTTAGAGAAAACCGGTAAAGAGATGCTCTAAGACAAGGGGAACCAAATGAGAAAAGGAAAAAAGCTGAACCATCTCCTCCACCACACACCTCCTCGAAGTTAGATGCCACCAGCGTTTTCAATGGTTTTTTATCCCAGTTACTTGGGAGCCGGGCTGATTCCAAATACGCTCGCAAACTTCCTTTCTCATACAAGTTGAGAAAATCCATGACAGAATTTTTAGAAATGGGTTCCTTGATAGCATCCTCCATTCTGAAACGAACAAAATCGGGCGAAATTCGAGTGGAGCGAGAACAATGGGTGTACCCTCACATACCTAAAAAACATGTTTCTGTATTTAAGAAGCAACCGAACGCGAGCAGGACTGTCCTTCCTTATTTTGAAGTAGCTCATAATCATTTCCATGTCTGGATCTTCCTTGTTACACGTAAACATTGCAAATTTTCCTCTTAGTTTGTTTCCCAGATCTTTAAACCAAGGAGAGACCTCTGAAAACTGCAATCCTCAATTCCCACAATAAATAAATAAATAAGCAGATTCCTGTCTTGATAAAAAAAAATCCGGGGTAAAAGCAAATGCGTTGAGTCCCACAACGATATTGACGATACCCTTTATTCCTTCCATATTGTCCACATAGAAGACGAAGCCTCTCTCTTTGATATCGGACATCGCATGGGAATCGCCAGGAAATTCGAACAGTGGCCGATGTGTGTGGTCCTAAAAATGCTTTGAAAACTTCTAATTGCAACCAGTTTCAACGAGATAAAGTAAAAATCCAAAATTCACAAAACACACCCTGACGAATTTCTCCAAATCCGGCGTTGACATAACTTCGCCCAATGTTGACGTTCCGTCACCTTCACGGTGAACATAGGCAGCAGAACCAATTTCCTTAGCCATTGGTGAGCTAAAAGGGAGTGTAAAACACTCTCGCCGATACCATCATGAGAGGACTATTTTTGAAAATTTTATCAAGAACTGACGCTACAGTGGGTTACTGTTTGAAATCACCACTAATATTTAAGCAATTTCACCTACTTCAAATTTCAGAACATTTCCAAGTGTATACAAACAACTCCTTGAATAACTATAGGTACTTCCATCACCTCCATTTTCATGTAAGCATTCCTCACCCTTTAACTCTTTCTGCAGCAATTACCATCGATAACATCGATATTGGCAGCTTAAGCTACTTACTTTTTCAAAACATAACCGAATGTGGCATTGAAGTTCCTTCGCGCTATTTTCAACAATCCGTTGAGCTGCGGACCATTAACATTACCATCACCATCACCGTCAAGTGCGACAATTACGGATGCATAAGAAGATTGCTAAAGGGAACACTAATCATTTTTATTTACAAAAACGAATCAATTATACCTACTTCTAACGCCTTCCTATCCTCCTGCGAAGTAATGTGGCTCACTTTCGCTGAAAGTGCAAGCTGGAAAGAAAGAAAATTAGCAAAATCGGAACAACAAAACACTCATTTGCTAGCAAAATAGCACGTACCTTCGCAAAGCGAACGATGAAGTCCGTCTGTGGACTACCACTAAATCGTATAACTTCTTCACCTATATACAAGAATATGGTAGGAACGCCCATAATCCGCTCATCGCCTATTTCCTCAACAGGCTGATCTTCAGCGTCCATCTAAATCAAACATTTAACAAAATTACATCGACATTTGATAGCTTTGACACAATCACAAAAACTACAACGTCTAAAAGTTACATGAACATCGCTAAAAAGCCTTTTCGGGCACATCTTACCGTAACACTGCCCTGCAGCGGGGATATTTGGGATGGGGTGCAGCCAAATTTAAAAAATTATCCGAGGCGGTATTTTCCTACTGAAATCTGTTCAAATTGGTGATCCAGTATAGACAATTTGAAATTCAGCGAAAATATCGAGCTGCGTTCAAATTCGTACTCTCGTTTTTTTCATACTTGAAGGGGACCGCGTGGTGCAGTGGCAAGAGGCGTTAGTGACACCCGAACGGTCGAGCTTTCAATCCCGGCCCGGAGTAACCAAGCCCTCCATTCCTCCGCGATTGGGTATATTAGTGCCGGATTTGTCTGGGAAGGTAAAGACACTAACATGGTATAGCGGCTGACCCCGGAAGTCACTGCCTAGGCCAAATACGCGTTTCATCGCGCCTCTACGATTCTGAATAGAATGAATGGGACAGCGCTTCCTTTACCTTTACCTTTTTACCACATCTGAACAATAACTAGAAAAGGGTTCGGTGAAAAGAAAAGTCTCAGGAGAATTTCCCCCAGCTTCATCTCCTGTCAACCAATTTAATCAAAAATATAATCGTATAACGCAAAAATAATGAGCTGCGATGTTGTCATCGCATCAATTGTGGCAAAATGAGCTGAATAAGAGTAAAATCGTAGAATAACAAATAATACGAGAAAATATAGTTAATGTTCGAAGACTGACCAGATACATCGCCAACGAAGCGTTGATTCGGGCCAGTTTACTGTTGATGGCCGGAATAGTGCTCATTAATTCAATACACCTCGGACTTTTTTTCGAGACTATGGCAAGCATAAAGTATTTTCCTTCCTGCAATAAGAACAAATTAAATCGGGAGAAAACGACAGAGTGTGAAAACGTAAAATTGCTAAAGTGCACAAACCGTGGACATCTTTTCCGCATCGTCGAAGGTGATGAAGTCGTTCTTTGGCGAAGAAGTTTCCTTGTCTTTCAGGGTTTCCGATTTAGTCTTCGTGGCTCCTGTAGGGCTGTCCGTTGGTGGTGTAGAAGTTCCATCGTCACCACGAACGACGACAGCCACCACTATGAGCAGCCACCAGAAATTCATCGCGTAAATGAGCCCACATCCCCGGAAGGCTCGTTTTATAGTGGCTCCACGTCATCTGTGACTCTGAAACCTGACCGGGCACGTTAGCTGGACTTCAATCGAAATCTTCTCATCGGAAATCCTCTTCTCTATCGTTTCTATTGTTCTCATCATCAAAACCTTCAAAAAGTCGCAGCTTAGTAGCAGCAGTTCTCAATCTCCCTAGAAATTCCTTACAATGAACGCTCTTCGAAAAACAAATACATAGACATGGACACCGCTCGCCAGCTTTTCTTCACCAGCGATTACGGTATGGCACAAACATCGGTAACATAATTGAAAATCGCAAAATACCAGATACGCATCCGTCATGTACAATGTCTAATTTGCGTCTAATCTTTTTTAACCCAGATATTTTCCACTCCTTTTTCAGCGGAACACAGCAAAACAAAACAAAATTTAGCGTGAACTTCGCCCCCCGGGGGGTTTCTGGAGTGCAGATCGCGAATTTAATATCCTCTTTCCAAATTTCGACCGGAGGTCTTCCAAATCACCGAATTTCGGAAAACGGACATCAGGACTGTATTAAGCGCGCCAAATATCTCGTTAAGCGAAGTCTGGGACAAACAAGTCGAAAAAAATAGTGCCATGAAGAGAGCGATCACACGACGTAATAATGAAATCCCACTCTGCGCTGTTCGTTTGGATAAAAGGATGTTCTCCTCCGAAACTTCAGGTATGTATACGGGCATTTGGGGCGCTCATTACCAATCTGGGCCTAAATTCATGACGGGTATCGGCACAAAATACCCGAAAATACACCCCGGTCGGCGCAATTATTCGCATTCATGAACGCGCCGCGGAGTGGAATAGACCCGCGATATCCCCCAAATGAACTCCGTGGCGCATTCATGAATGCGAATAATCGCGCCGACCGGAGTTTATTCTCGGGTATATTGTGCCGATACCCTCATGAATTTAGGTCCAGGAAGGTTCCAAAAGAAAACTGCCGAACCACTGAAATCACTGTAATGTCCCAATTTCTGGAATAGAAATTCGCAAAATTGCAGGCAAGGATCGGCCCCAGATTCGATACAACGACTTCTTTTCAAATCAGTACATCACCCACATCAGAATTTTTTTTCTTTGAATAAGCGCAGCGCAGAATATTCGAAAAAGTTCCATGAAAACCGACCGAATTACTATAATTTACGCTTGATTTTCTAATTTTCTCGAAAAATAAGCTCAAAACAACTTTGTTTGAGTTTATCGTTGCAACCTATGTGAAACTCAAAGACAGCTGCGAATATTCAACAGACACCTGGCTGTTTCCACTGGTATTCTTTCCATGACCATATAACCCCTGAACCCCTGGTGTTCACCAAACGGGTCTCTTAATGTTCCTTCCTTTTTCCCTCAAAGTTGCCGAAGGGCTTCCATCAAGGATTATCTGATTGATTTTGTTGATTGTTACTAACCAAGTTTAATTTTTTTGTGTTGTTTTTCATCTTTCTATGTTACTAACGCTATATCCCAGTCGACTGTAGACAATGGATTCAACATTTAGCCCATCATGGACTGGAAACAAATAAATGAAAAATGATTGAGCCACACCTCTAAAACAATTGCTTTAAATAATAATTGACGAAGAGATTAAACGGATTAACCGACAAGTTCTCATTACACTGAGATCTATTTTGAACCAACAAAAGACGAAAAATTGCATTACAATCAAATCACAACAGGTCAGCTGTTTTCACGAGCTGCCCGCTAGGAACACACTAATCGAAATCGCCTCAATGTAAATAGACCGATTAGAGGAACACGGACTTATCTGAGGCAACGAATCACGTGAAGCACACAGTGAACAGTCAACAAGGACGTGCTACAAAACTTAAAACTATTTTTTGCAAAATGCTATGATCTCCTATAACTAGTAAAAACGAATAGCAACGCGGTCATAAACACTCTAAATTCGACTATGAATCCTTATAAGCACATATTCGAATTTAAAAAGGACCTAGAAAAATCAGAGTACAATACAGTTTCGTCAACTTTTCTTCGAACCCGGAGCTGACTCGAAGTCTTCGTACTGAGGAAAAGCTTGCGGCTTATCTCGCGGTTGATTGCTACCGGTCGTGGCCACGTGAGGTGCTCGCATTTCGGTGGACAAGTTTTGAGAGAGTTGAGCCTAGAAAGGGATAATCATAGCATAAAAAGACCACCGGTTTTATAATACTATTATTAGTATCCTGGGAAAAACGATGACACTATGGGACAGATCTGGAATCGTCTCTCCCGGCCAGGCGATGGGCGCCCTTCGCCCGACCGGGTTAGTGCGAATAGACACAACTATGTGGACACCCTGCCGGGCGAAGGGCGCCCATCGCCCGGCCGGGAGAGACGAGCATACGGCCCCTGGAAGCAAACGCAAACGAAACCAGCAGAAACTCTTTTAAACAGTACCAAAATAAACTCATTCACGCGCCCGCGCTGCTAAAAACCGAAAAGAACATTTAGTCTCAGCAGAGCCGCGGGGAATTTTGAAGAGACTCCGATTCTGTTACCTCAGAAAATCCACAAATGCACTAAAAGTGGTTGAGTAGTAACTTGGGATTCGGCGATGGGCTTCGAAACAAAGCATATATTACAGATGTAAGTACTCCGATGAGAATTTCAATTATTCGTGACTCAAAAATGATGTGAAATCAAACCCTCTGATTGTTGTTGTAGGGTTGCCAGTTTTATAGTTTTATAGTAATCTTTTTTCGTCACATGTGAATGCCGCATGTAATAAACAACACAATCTCTCTCTATCTATGTTAACAAACGTCCACCACTAAAAGGGAGAGGACGCCAGGTCAGGTCCCGTGTCGGCACGGCAAAAGGTGACCCGCGGGTCCTGGGGATACAATTACCGACAACTCAAACCGTTGTACCCGCCATCGTAGACTCCTGCTCGACGAGCCATGGTCGCCTCACCAGAGAGGCAGAGTGACCCGATGATGGCCCTATCGCCAAAGCTGATTCAAACGTAGACCAGATTATCAGATAATCAATGGTTTGATTGAAGCAATTGCTAAAAGCAGCCTCCGAATTTCGCCCAAGTGCAGACCCACGCAGGTTTCTGCTCAGAATTTCGCGTTCCATCCAGTGAGATTAATAATAATCTTCCCACAACGACCATGGGGCACGAAATCCTCGACTTCAATATTTTTCCTTCGAAATTGGCGTTTAGTGTGGATAGATTGTGTCACAAATTCCTAGGATGAAATTTCGTAGGAATCCTAATATTGTTATGAAATATCCATGAAATTTCTCTTCACGCGGTCTAACACTCATATTTTTAGAAGAGAAAAATAGCACATATGATTTCACAATGAGTGCATCCTTCTCAAATTCAACAATTTTCTCCATCTGTTAACAATAATATCAATCTATGAGAAAGAAGAAAAGGATGATCCTCATAACTCGTAATGACAGGGTGAACATTTATGGTTCCAATCACACCATAGTACATGATCTCGAATGACGAATAAATCCGCAAAAAGAATAGTCCTAGAAAGAGCCAAAGATTCTGGATCCCTCGCGAGTTTCTTTTATAATCACAACGCTTTGTTCGTAGATTTTAAACTCGAAACGAACTACGAATAATATTATGCACGTCATTATTTTCTATAATGACGTACATAATATTATTGGTCCACTCATTCTTTCCTAAAATCTCCTGTTCATGCATTTGCAATTAAATGTCATCCTAGAAATTTGTTACACAATCTATCTTTACTAGACTCCCGAATCCAAGAATTTTTTAGATCAAGATTTCGTGCCCTGGAGGATGTTGTGGGAATATTTTTATTGAGCGTATTGGATAGAGCTCGAAATTCTGAGAAGAAACACGCTTGAGTCTGCACTGGGACGAAATATGGAGGCTGCTTCTCACAATACCCTTGATTAAGCCATTGACTATCTGGAATCTACGATGGCAGGTGCCACGGTTCGAGTCATCGCTAATTGTACCCACAGGACCCATGGATCACCCTTGCTGAGCGGACACGGGGACCTAACGTCCCTCACCCACCAGCAAAGGAGAAGGGCCCGATAAGCTGACAAAGAATGGGGTAGAAGTCAAAATACCAGAATGCAGAGAGACAATGACAACTGAATATTTGAAAAGAACATTCTCTCACAGACGCCACTATGTCGCTTGGCACTATTCAACTTAAAAGACACCAGTACTCGATTTTTTTCAGTCGTCGAAGTTCGCTGAAACTTTGCACGGGGGGGGGGTAATTGAGAGCGCTGGTCACGAATCTGCAGTCCGTTTTTCGCGCAGGTGGTTTCGGACTACCCAAATCGCCACCTGGGTGGTTCCGTCAGGATCACCGATTTCGCTGAAACTTTGTCTATGGGGGTTCTCCGTTTTCCAAATAGCGGACGAAAACGGTAGCTATAAGTGCCTACCGGCCATACCTGGTGAGACTGACCTACAACTACCGTATTCGGCCGCCATTTGGAAAACGGACTTCATTATCGTGTTCAGGACACCAGTGAACCCCATAGACAAAGTTTCAGCAAACAATGATACTTATTGGACCACACAAGCAACGATTTGGGCGGTCTGAGACCACCCACGAGAAAAACGGACAGCAGATTCGTATTCTGAACCCCAAATAACCCCCATAGGCGAAGTTACAGCGAATTTCTGAAAAAAAAATTTGACTAAAAAAATTGAACGCTGGTGTTCGTTAAGTTGAATGGAGCCGGTCGCTCTATGGCACAGATGCCACATTTCTAGCAGGTATTGGGGTAAGAGAAAGAGAGAAAATAAGAGAATGAGGAACACATCACGTCGACACAAGAAGTGACTTCGAGTGGAAACCACGACAAAAGCAGCCAATACGATTATTAGGTGCTGCAAAAACCTATTCCTCGGTTCCAACGAGATAGTACAATCTGATGGTAAACAAGTATCGTGAATAAACTCCCTCTTATCAGTCAGCGCCTCAGAAAAAACACTGAAGCGATAAAGGTGGACAGCTTCATGAAGGAGCAACAGTCAGAGCCTTAATATCAGAGGTGTAGGGAACATCCATTTTCGTGTTCCGCATTTCGGTTTCCGGCCGTTTTTGACATTTCCGTTCCGTTTCCGTCTTCCGCTTTTTCAAGAAAAAATTCCGCACACCCGTACTCAACATGTTTCTCTGCAGAAAAAATTACGGTGAGATGATGAAAACTTTGCCACCCCAGAAGAGAATTAGTTCAACAGTTACCGCACAAAATTTCAAGTCAAACGGCCCAGTTTTGTATTGATGAAGAGCAGAAGAAAGGTATTCCACACTGACAAAACACAATTTCTTAGCGTAGGATAGTGAAGTGGTTCAAATACGTGTCTAGAAGTGTCCTCTCTAAATACCATAGAGAAGGAAATATACAGGGTGTCTCAAAAAAATGTACTTCCTGTTTGAAATGCCGTAACTTTGACGAAAGTGAACCAATTGAAACGATTAATAGCTTGAATGGAAGCTAAGAAAAAAGAAAATTTTCTGGTATGTGTTTGGTTAGGATTGCGCCATGTACTCGACCGAGGCCTCAGATTGTGGACCTGATTGATAGTGCATGGGTTATATGCTTGCTCTAATTTGGTCATAAACAGGTGATATTGCTGCCATGAGTTACTTCTGAGGTACTGAACATATCTGCTACTCGAAACTTTTGGTTAAGCATGGAACAACATCAATATCGATCAATAATTGTAACCACTGTTTGAGAAGCTAAAACTCTTCCAACCATGATGCAATCATTGGAAAAGAATTCAGAGGGATGTAAAATGTATGAACCATGAAGTCTGCGCCATGCACTTGCCCGAATCATCGGATTCTAGAACTGATTGAGAGTTCTGCTCTTTCTACTTTGGTCGCCAACAGGTGATATCGCTGATACGCGTTTCTCTTGATGCAATAAACATAGAAACATCAAAACATAACAAGTTTAACATGCAGTCTGAGATGCACTTTCACAATACGACAATGTTTTTTATTCAGATCAAAATGAACACTCAGTGACTGATAGTGACGCTGATCCGTCTCTAACCGAAAGCTGAGTTGTTTTGTTCGCTGCCCTAAGTGTAACGTAATGATATGAAATGTTTGCGACCAAAGTGGAACAAGTATGTTACCCGTGAACTTTCAATCAGGTCAAGAATCCGACGATTCGGACGGAAGCATGGCGCAATCTTGATGGTTCTTACATTTTACATTCTTCTTAAATCCTTTCTTATGATGCATCACTGTTGGAAAAGTTTTAGCTTCTCAAACAGTGGTTACAATTGTTGATCGATATTGATGTCGTTCCGTGATTAACGAAAAGCTGCGGTGAGTAGATATGTTTATTGCTTTGGGCGTAACTGATAACAGCAATATCACCTGTTTACGACCAAAGTAGAGCAAGCATATAACCCATGCACTATCAATCAGGTACAAAATCCGATGCCTCGGTCGAGTACATGGCGCAATCCTCACCAAACAAATACCAGAAAATTTTCTTTTTTCTTAGCTTTTATTCAAGCTATGAATCGTTTCGATTGGCTCACACACACCAAAGTTATGGCATTTCAAACAGGAGGTACATTTTTTTTGAGACACCCTGTATACGATTCAGAACTGATGTTCTGATGAGAGTCTGAGAAGAAAAGTAACCGACTTAAGGTAACAACAGATCGTTCAGGAGACGTAAAGTAAAAAAGCGTAAAATAAAAAAGTGAAAGTCGCGTCACGAAAATGTCACCTGCTGCTTAGCTCGATTCAATGCGATCTCCTCGTCACTTGGAGGGAATCGCCGAGTTCCCCTCAGCCACGATTGCCATTCAAGACTCGGCTCCGATTGAGGGGCACCAGGTGGCGGCTCATAACCCCTCGAATAGTTAAAATTTGATGAGGTATTTTTATAAAAAAAACTACTCTATAAAAAAGACTAAATGAAAGCACCCTATTACCAAGAATGGGCCAAAAACAACGATAACCCAAAGATTTATATAAGGCACTAGTTTAGGAACAACAGCAGACACACACCGAGTAGCTAAAGCTAACAGAGCTACCAGTCCCAAAGCTCTTCTCAAACAGTTTTTACTCCCGAAAGGTATGTGTACACGAGCGCACTGTAAAGAAAACAAAACGCCGACTGTTGAGTGCTCGACGGAATGCTTAAGCTAATGAAGAGTGGTCTGCATCGAAATGAAATGAAAAAAATTGTAACTGTTGTAGCTGCAAAATCGGGAAAACTGATGCCTTCAAGAGTTTATCTAGTTGCGAACACCAACTTATTCGTAAAATATCTTATCCCTTACACCAGCCGCATATCCAAAGCCGAGGGCTAGAAATGCGAATTCACAAAAAAAAAGAATGAACGGTGGGTATCGGTCTTCCCCTTGTGGTTGCCTAGATGGGCGGCTCACGGATGATAAGTTTCTGACTCTTGGAACTCTGGACTGTAGGAGAAGCAAACGGGTTTCAAAAGGCAGAATTTCAAAAGGCTTTGGCAGAATACTGGCTCTTATAGAGCCAGTAAGTCCTATGCATCAAAAGACCTCTTGCATAAGATCAGAATCCGACGATTCCCGTAAAACCTTCTCATGCTCCCATTCCGACAGGTAAATATCGCAACCATGAATGAAGGAAAATACTGCCACACCTGGTCACATTCTGGCGGCTGTTCCTGATCTCATAAAATCGATGACCAACCGCATCTTCACCGATGTAATGCTTAAAAAGTGAAGCTAGTCATCACAATAGCAGAAAAAATATGACGAAATTAGCGAAAAGCGACAATATTAAATACTTTCGTGACATCGGGAAAGAAGATGAAGACTGGTAAGAATTACCTTTGTCGACCAGTCCTTCCTCAAGTACTTCCACATATTCGAAAGTACTCTTCCCCATGCTCCCGGTCGACTCATTATGAGAATGAAAGAAATTGGCTATTAAATCCGACGGGTCGTGTGATATTGGGTTCGGGACGCGACAAGCAACCATGCGCTCAATCGCACGTTCAAAAATGATCTGTTCGTGATATAAGAAAAAATCGTGCATATTTATATTTACAGCAGTCTAATTCGTATGGAACAGTTCACAAATATCACAAATATTAGTTCTCTTTGTTGGTAAGATTGTAGGTTATTCGGCAAATAGGCAGTATCAGGAAAGAGGAGGTCACAAAATAGAGATCAGAGTTATTTTAGTGATAAGAAAACTCTCTACAAGGAGAACAACGAACAAGTTGGACTCCAGATAATACTTAAAAGACAATGTATTACATGTTTCATAGCATTTAGAATTGGAAAATTACAAAAACACAAAATACAGAAATTCCAAGCAGAAAAACAAATGGACTGGATGGCACTCTCAACCATTATTCAAATCAAATAGCTAAATATGGAAAGGCGCGCATTTTCCACTAATAGATCGCTATTGTGGCTTGCACTCGGGCTGCTCTTCTAGTGGAACTTTCTGTTCCTTCGGTTTGAAAGCACCTCTGTAACAGCAGAAATAAAAGTAGAAAACAAGCTCGATAAGAATTTGGAGGTTATTTGAGATGTGGTCTCGTAAAACGGACTTTTTTAAATTCAAAACCCCTGATAGTAGTTTTCCGGCATCTTACCGATACAATTCATCTTAAGTTCCACAAAATACTGCTTTATAGGCCTTAATATCGTTTTGAATATGCCGAAAGAGAAGGAAGCCTGATGAGTAAGAGAGCTCCTTGACATTAGGGAATCGATCAATAACTAGTTTTTAGTGGATTATTGATGGCTACTTGAACAGTAGAAGCCTCAAAATGGAGTGTTTAAAACCTATCCCCTCGCCTCTAGCAATTCTGAAAAGATCGTTCTCCTTTTCCTTGAACGCTTCTTCAAATTCAGCCCACCTAAACACCAAGAGTTCATTGCAAAAAGAGGAAATGCACTTATTCCATCGATTTATTTATTGAAACATGCACCACAGCCATTAAAACATGTGAAAGTTTAATTTACAGTAAAAAAAGAACCTTGAAAACAACGAAGAATAGTTGAAACACGTTAGGCGACACTTATTCAAAACTTATCAGTAACTTTCTGAAACCATGCATAGAAAGTCACAGAGCGTCTTCCCCAATCAATTTTTAAAAAGTGAGAACCACTGAACCATGCAATTTATTGTTTTTAACATTATCATTTTGAAGACCTACCCTTTCGCCCTTGCATTAACATTCTCCTTCAGTCCAGATTCCAACTCGGCTTTAGCTTCGAGAGCCTGCGAATGAGAAAAATTGACATCTACATCGTCTAATACTATTCTTGTTAGAGAAAATATATTCACAAACCAACCCTTTGCAACTCCTCTATTTCTTTCGTCTTCTCTGTCAGGCTCTTCTTCTGCTGATCCAGTTCGCTTTCTAGTGTTTTTATCTTGGTCTTCAACTCCGCGACGTATTCGAGGCCGATATTTTTCTGCTATAAAAGTCATTTGCTCGTGCTCACTCCAAAATCGCAATAAACTAGAAAATCACAAAACAAAACTTAAACGCTTACCTTTCTATATCGCAGGATCTTGTCCTTACATTCTCCCAATTCCTTGACCAGATTAAAATTCTTCTTCTTTAATTGCTCCCGCTGAATAAACAACAAATAAAAATTATTGGACCGGTCTACATTCAAGAAGAAGAAGCAGGAAAGCACGTACTGCACCTATTGTTCTGTTGAACAAGAAGAAAACTACACCTACGCCTACCTCTTGGGAATCGACGGAGCTTGTCGAACTGGTGGCACTGGTTCTGGTCAATTCGTCGCGCAATCGCAAAATTTCCTCGCACAGCTCCTTCCGTTCCTCAGCAAACTGTCGTTCAGATGACCTCGACGGTCGTTGTTGGCTAGTAATCTCGTTTGCGTCTCGTACCTGCGAAATACCTTGCAAAATAAGATGATTTTTCAGAATAGGCTACGAAGCTACCTGTCGTTCCAAATCTTGAATTTGCGCTTGAAGTCGGGCTTTTTCTTTTACCCACAGCGATGACTGAGCTTCTCTGAACACAAAAGATGTGGAGATTTTTAGATTTACTTTTCATCAAGTTTTCTTCTAATTCACAATTGCTTCCAAACTGAATTTGCCCTTACGTCTCCAATTTCGTAATTGTGTCCATCGCCTTCGTCAGCATTTTATCCTTCGTTTTCAACGCATCTTCGACTCGTTCTTTGCCATTTCTTAGAGCCGCCATCTCAGTTAGCAGCCCATTGAGTTGTTCTTTCAGATATTGCTCCTGATCAAGTATTTTATTAGCTTTCATAAAACGACGAATTTGATAAAACTTGCGCTTACCTCGTCATTTTTAGATCTTGACTCATCTTGAGCTTTTGCCATGCTCGAAATCGTGTTTTTATATCGTTCCACGTCTTTGACAGCAATGGCAAGATCGGTATCCAGGAGAAGGATCTTGTGTTTGTCATCTTTAGATTGTTCGATGAGCTTAAAATGCCGAAGTGTTTGAGAAAGCACAAGTATGTACGTACTTTGGAGAAAAATTGCCAAAAATCACCGACCGCCGATATTTTCCTCTCTTTTTCTTCGATTATAGATTCCATGTTAGCGCTGTGCGATCGATACTTATCTCGCAAATCGCCGATATCCTTTTTCAGTTGAACATTATCTTCTTCAAGCTGAAAATTCTTCATAATCGCATCAGAAAAAAAAGAAAAAGGAAAAGATAAAGAAAAGAGAACAAAAGAGAAATCAACTAATTAATGAGCTTAACGAAGGAAAACTCGCCTTTTGCACCGTCGATTCGACCTCTTCTTTGTCCTTTAACAACTTCTTGTTCTCGGATTGTTTTTCGTTGATTTCGTCGCGCAGGACGTTGACTCGGGAGCACAGCATTTCCACCTTATCAGCTTTTATTTTGAGCTGATTGGAGAGCTCTTTCTTCTCCCTCGAAAGGCGTTCCACCTAGAAACGAAGTCATACAGCATTTATTAATACTATTAATCAAACTCTTATTATTGAGTCAGATTCTGATAACAAATCCATTAAAACACTACAAAACGAGGGGTGCGGAAGTGCTAAGCTACCCAATTCCTTAACAAGGTTTTCTATCGGGCGAGAAAAATGAATTTTCAAGGCTCAATTCACTTACTTAGCCTTTGAACTCAACTAACCGTAATGTTAGCTAGCTTCAACTCCTCTCCGTGTTTTTCGGCTACTTCGAGCGCTTTACATTTGCGTTCGATCACCTCCTTAAGTTCCGCTACTTCCTCTTGCAGCGCGAGGGCCTCGTCCGTGGAGTTGCATGGAGGATTTTGCTGTAATATTGAATCTTCGCATAAAATAGCAACAATTCATATCCGTTGAGAATTGAGCTATACCTATTCTATACACTGTTTACTTTCTACAATGACGTACCGAAAGTCAAAAAATGGAATACAGACGAATAAAACAACGCAACGTAAAAATCTATCGAAAGTGAACCTACCTCTGACAACAGGTTCGTAATCCTCGCTGACAGATCAGCGTTGTCCTTCCTGAGCTGTTTGATTTCTTCTTCGGCATCTTCCATTGATTTAGAGAATCGTACGCGGAACTTCTTCTCAGCAGCTGCTAGTTCGCTAGCTTTTGAGATTTCCAAATCCTCCGCGCGTTTTTTCGCGACAGCCAGCTCCGCTTTCAGTTGTCGAAGTTCATCACGCAATTCGGAGACGATAGTATCCGCGTTTTTCGTGTTTTCTGCCTAAAATAGCAGAAGTAAAGGTAAAAAACCCGCCAAATCAACTGTAACTCTTACTGTTATTCTTTCAAGTTTTCCAATGAAATCCTCTCTTTCTAGCATCCACTGTTTCCTTGCGTTGTCGAATTCATGTTGGACAGTTTTCGAACGACACTGCGCTTCGTCTATTTTGTGTTGGAGATCTGAGATAGCAGCTCCAAGAATTTCTTTTTCATCGCTGAGCGAATTCACCCTACTCTGAAAATTAGATATAATAGTGCATATAGTTTACCTATAGAAATTAGGACATAAGAATACATGTAATTCATCATCAGAAGAGGTACTAGTAATCTGAAGCTTTGAGGGAGGAAAAACATTTATGGCTTTTCCAGCTAGTTACTAGAAAAACCAATTGGAAGTTCTCCGTAAAATTTGCTTTAGAAGGTAATCACGTACTTCAACAGAACCACCCTCGAAAATGTGGCAGAAGTTAGAAAATAAGAATTTGAAGATTCGACGCATTAAGAATGAATGACAGCCGGAAATAAAGATCTGCAGCACTCCTATTCAAATAAGAACCAACCTTTTCGTGACGGAGTACTTCTTTCAATTTGCAGTTCTCGTCGTATTGGTCGTCAATGCGACCAAGTAGGCGCTCTCTGTCGATTGGAGTGGTTTCGTTTTCGCTGATGAACACCTGAAATTTTGATAACGGAACAGTGTTACAGAGAATAAAATAAAAATCAGATCCATATCACAGCAAAAGCAAGCAATTCCGAGTCGGGAACGTTGCCCACCTTCAGAGAAGCGATTTCTTCTTTGAGTCGTCTATTTTCATCCGCGAGAGTTTTGTTCTGAGCTCTTGTGTCCTCCAGGCGATTCTGTGAGAGAAATGTTTTTGTAATTTCAACACTTCGGGTAACAAGTATGAATACCTCCAAAGCAACTGCTCCTTCCTCTACCTCCTGGAGACGAGCTACGGCATTCTTCAACGAAGCAAGTGCGACGGCACATTCCTCTTTTTGTTTCTAAATTATTATTTTTGAACTGAGCGACTCTCAGTCGTCTATTTATTTACCACCTCTAGCTCAATACAGCGCTTCGTCTTCGTCGCTAGCTGGTCGACCAACGAGGAGTTACCCTTCTTCAGAGTAAGCACCTCATCCGTCCGATCGACAGGATAAGGGTAGCAGGTCTGAAAGAGGAGCCAATCTTTCAACAAAACCAATGTGGGACAAATTTCCCTAATTTTGTAGAAAACATTCATATGTAGCTGATATTGACATCACCAGTGAAACAATACTCACCTGCACTTCAACTTCTGCGTGCTCAATTTTTTTACCGGGACGCGATGGGACAAATTTGGGTATAGCAAAGGCGTCTCCAGCAGCCGGCGCACAATTCGACTCCTCGGATTCATTACTGTCATCTTGCAGGCCTTCATCCTGTAGACAGAAAAGTAAATTTTGAAAAATAATATGTTTGGTTAACACTTACTGATTTACGCCCTTCTACTTCAGGTTCATCGATTGCAAATAGAACTCGTTCCTTTTTACAGGGTGGCGACATAGATCTTCGCCCCGTCAAGCCCATGAGTCGATTTCCCGGAGCCCAGGTTTGTCGACGGGCCTTTCTGCTCTGTAATGTCAAAAGATGGTGAAAATATACTGAAGTAAATTCGGAACTGATCAGTCATTTAAGGATACGCCACGCACTAATCTTCCATTCGTACTAGTAGAGGCGTGGTGTATGCGTACATGTTCAATAGAGCCGCTGTCTATTCTGTATTCGGCGAGGATCGATCGCTCGCCTATGTGGGTAGGCCCATACCATTACACCGTTCGCGCCACGCGAACAAATAAAAAAAACACAGATAAAATGCTCAACATTAATAGCAGCTCACCAAAGCACTAGAGACCTCGCCACTTTCTCGCCCATTGAGAATACCCTTCATCAGCTCGGCTAATTTCGCTCGTTGTTCTCGACTTCGTTCTTCCTCGTTGTTTTCCTTTTTCGTTTTCTTAAAAAATTACTTTTACGTATTCTCAAATAATACTTCAACCACTGCAGTTTGCAGTTTACCTCGAGCTCGCTCCTCAACAACTCAATTTCTCTGAGGTATTTGGACAGAAGACCATCATCCGTAGCTTCATTAACAACGGGACGAGTGATAATTTTCTTAGCCTGCTTGGCAAACTGAAGAAAATACATTGAGTAGCTCGAAACTAAGGAATTATCTGGCAACTTGACCACCTTCAAGGTCGAATTCGTTTCGCTCAGTGAAAATGGAGCCACACAGCAGATTATGACCGTCTTCGAATTTCCACCCAGTGAAGGCTTTAGGATACGTGTCAGTTTCGAATCACGATAAGGAATAAACCTCCTAAAGAAATTTAAATGAAAATTAGAACAAATAACGGTATACGGCAGGAACTTACTGGTTATCGGCGAGACTAGACACCACCTTTGATAGTGCTAACAATGATTTATTGATGTTCGCTCCTTCCTTAATAGGCAAAAGCTAACAAAGTGCCGAACGTCGAAGTATTTTTGAAAAATTGCAGGAAAAAACTTAACAAAATGCTGGATATTGAAACATGTCAGCAACAGACAGACCTTTTGACGTAAACCTTGGGTTCCTGCAGAAGCCGCGTTCTCACTTCCTGCCAAGTCGACGAGATTCATTATGGAACATCTCGTGGCGTTGCCACCAAACTTAGCTGAAGGAAGGATGGTTACTGTTAAACAAACAAAGATGAAAGGGTTGGGGTTTACTAGTCCCCTGAGAACGCGCCGTGCACTCGTATTCTACTCAGAATCCTAGAGCCTGACGAATGCGTGTTTGGGGTATACAATTACTTGTGAGAGCAAGCCACTGTACAATCCTGTGTCAATTCTGTGTTATATTTTCCCAGGTTTGTCAGGAACAAATTTACCCAACCCTGTACGGATGGAAAGATTGGATAGTCTGGGCGAAAATCGATCGTTTCACAGTACGTATATTAGTAGCAGCTCTTACCACTGCACTACGAGCGCCCACAGCTGCCGTACAGATACCAAAACATACCGTCATGTGACTCGATTGTGATCCGAATAATTGTATGAGACCGTGAACTTCGTTCATTAAGCAGTGTTTCACCAAGTTGTCGGTGATCTAAAAATATGATACTTGAAAAAGAAATAGAAAAACATTGCTTAGAATTGTCACCTTGCGCTGTCGCTAACAGGGATTCAACCTCGGCTTTCTCGGTCACAACGACATCTTTTAAGCCTTCAATCTGAGCCACGCCATCCTTATTTTCGTAGATGGGAAGATCTGCGACAGACTCGCTCAGCAGATCTCGAACACGTTCATTATAAATCTCCACGTATGATATCCGCAGCATGTAGTTTCGATCTTTCGACTGAAAAAAACCTTTAAGTAACAATTGGATAGTTACTAATAAAAGTTACCTTAGCTATGGCGTCGAAAAGCGCTTCAAATGTGCACTGTACGATTCCATCCTCAGAGTCCGAGCCGGTGAGAGTATGCGTCTTACCTGGAAAGAAACATCATAGACGGCAATACTTGCTTTAGTTATGAACAAGTCAATAAAGCCATTGAAAGTTTTACTCTTCGAAATTTTATCATCGTAAGACTTCACTCCTGCAAATCCCGATTTAATCAAATTTCAATTTATTTATATCTACGTCTGCTCAGAGACGTGCTGACCAATGTAGTACATATAACGATGAAAGCATATGAAAAAAAAAACAACAAGACAAGGCAACGACACGACGAAATCAGCACAACACGGAACAACCAACTTGACAAACTACTTTAACTTTATCTAAATTACGGTGCAGTTATGGGTTCCAATTGGTTCGACATCATCTGTTCAAATTAGTAATCAACAACCTAGAGGAAGACAATTTGACTTTGTCAGTAGAAAACAGGGGGAAAGAGATATTCAGTAAGAATTAAAAAAACACATATATATATGAGTAGTGATAAATCAAAGATGTGTTGTCATAATGATAATGACACTTTGTCCCTGAGTTATTTCTTTTTAGAGGCCCAAAATCTACCAAAACATTTGTGAATCTAACAGTAACAATTAATGCAGACCGCATCAGAACCACGATTTACCAAGTGGCTGGCCTACGGGTTCTGCTTTTCAAGAAGTCAACAAGTCATATGACAATCCCCAGTCAAAAATTGTCAATTAGACCACACTCGGAGCTTTTTTGACCTCACATGCACACTATAAAACAATTTACTAAGCAAGCCTCTGCTACGCAACTTCCACGATGTGAATTAAAAAATTAATAGTAAATCGTTAGCAGTTGTTTTTTTTTAAAGAACGGAAACAGGAAATCAGGATCACTCACCGGCCCCAGACTGCCCGTAGGCACACACGGCTGTGTTGAAGCCGGCCAGAGCCGACTCCACTATGCCAGACATCACTCGCTCATAAATTTCAGCATTCGAACACACTTGATCAAAAACAGCGTCTAAAAACCATAAGAAATTACTCATTTGAAAACAAAATGAACAATAGTGGAAAACTCACCGAAAGTATAAATTTCTGTCCCGTCTCGTCTCATGATGTTTCGTTCGCCATTTTTCACCCATTCCACCTGACCCTGGCCCCATTCTCTAAACCATTGCTACTATTTCTTTTGCCGGTATGAACTCAAATCCGCCACAAATTTAAAGCAAAATATTTTACAGTAAAACACAAAAAGGAGAAGCCAATGAACGCCAAATCTAAAGGTAACGGAACTCACGGTCTGATTCGAGTAACTACTGAAATCTTATCCTCGACCATTTCACACCAGATGATGGTCTCAACAGAAGCTGGAAAACGAATCTTGAAGGAACTCACGTCGATGACCATTACTATACATATAGTGCACGTTACCGATACTCGCTAACATTAATAAGTCCATCAATATACGTTTAAGAATGTATTGTTGTACGCGTATACAAAAGAAATTGATGCATACTTGTTGCCAATACTGAATGTCAACATGTCCTCAAAAATATTCAGCACATAAATAAAATATAAAACACGGAGATCATATATTCATATTAAATATAAATACATAGCCTCCGTGTTATTATAGAATAGTTCAAAATGGATTCACAAGTGCGAATTTCAAAAGTAAATTTTCCCACGCTTTCCGTGTTTCGCTGCTTAGATGCCGCGCGACGCGTCGAATACTCAGGCAACTCTGACGTGGGGGCGGGGCCAGAGCCACGCATTCGATTCGAAAACGCCGCTCTGCCATCTGTTTTGCCTCTGGTTTTCACCATTTTGGGATTTTTTTGATTCGGTTCTCTCATTAAGCTTACAATGTTACGATCCTGAGGGTAGTGTATGTTATTTATCAGTGGAGACCCGAAATTCCGGAGTTTTGTAGCCTTCTCATCCGTTGCCGGTGGCTTTTCGTGATTTCGGCAAGAAAGCCGCGTGAATTCTCATATTTTCGTGTGAGCTAAAATTTCATAGTTCTGGATCGATTAGAATTATAATGAGGGAACTTCCTATACATAATGTTTAGTGCGCCCATAGTATGGATTAAACGACAGGGTGGTTGAAAGTAACCATGATGCGTCGAGCGAGTCTTGTCTTGCTCTGCCGTTGGTGCAGAAGGGTAGACCTTCTTCTATAGTTCTAACTCGAGCAGTGCGAAATCATCTCTTCTCAGACAGACCTTCCTGGTTTAGACTAAATGGATGCATTGCCGCAGGCCGGGGGAGAGTGTGCGTAGGGTAAATTGTTTACCAAGCTCACCTTGTATCTGAGGGTGGGTGGTGGTTTGTTTCGACTGCCAACACAGTATGCTTTTTGTATCGCTCTGCTCCTGTCTCTCACCCTCTTCTGCTGTTTTGAATAATATTTTCAAACACGATCTTACCCAGGAAAATACACTTGTGTAGGGTTGTGTTTGAAGATGGTATTCTAAAATTCGTTACAAAATATGAGCGTAGTTGCCACAATAATCCCCAAATTCCCACGCTTTTAGTAGGCAACTGTTTTCGTCCACCGCTAAAGTGACTATTGATCGTAGACCGATTTGGTTGTCAGATAGCATTCCTGCTACTTTTTTCTCTCACCATTCTCTCCGTAACATCTCAGAGAGCCGGTAGTCTGGTGGGGTTTTCGTGTTACCGGCGATGGTTGGTTGATGTTTTCATTGAGATCTGGGAAACCTGTTTAGATATGAACTTCGGTGATACGCTTTCCGGTGCAGAGTATTTGGCATCGATCTATGGCACGGAAAAGGACAAAGTCAACTGCTCATTCTTCTTTAAGGTGGGCTATTCGGCGAGAAAAGGGAAAATATGTCGAAGAGTTGTAATTCGTAGCTAGCTGTCACTTATTTTCAAGTTTACAACTATTCTTTTCTATGCTTTCTATCCCCTCTATTCAAAAAATGATTTTAGACTGGGGCCTGTCGGCATGGTGACAAATGCTCCCGTGCCCACCACACTCCCACGTTTTCGCCAACGATTTTGTTGAAGAATTTCTACCACAATCCTGTTGTGGACGTGCGACAGGCTGATGCATTCGACAGTAAGAACCTTTTACGCACTATCGCATCTGTTTTGTTTTTATATGCAACGTGTACTTTAGTTATCGACTCTTAACGAGTGCAACATAATAGAAGAAATTGTTTTGCCAAAAATTAGTGGTTAGTGTTCTGCTATTACAGAGGTCGGAAGAAAAAACGAAGAGGAACAGAAATACTTTGATGAGTTCTATGAAGAGGTGTTCACGGAGCTGGAAAGAAAGGTTCGTATCATTATTTGTTTGCCTGCAAAAACAACTGACCGTCTTTGCTGGTTAGTAACTCTAAAGTGACAGAATTCACTAGCGCTCTCACTTTTCTGTTCTTATTTTTGAGATAAAGCTGATTTGAGATTCATCAAGGAGTTGGTTGCCGATATCAACCTGTATCGGAGCATGTAATCAAAGTTTTTGTGATGCGGTTTTATGCATCTGCATTGCAGTATGGAGAAGTGGAAGAGATAAATGTGTGCGAGAATATCGGTGAGCACATGGTCGGCAATGTGTACGTCAAATTCGTGCGAGAAGAAGATGCTGATAAAGCGTGTCGTGATTTGAACGACAATCGATGGTACGTTCTATTCTTATGGTTGATGTTTGCAAGCCTTTCATAATGTTTATTAATTCTATCTTTTTCTTCATTATGAGCGCACATTTTCAATTTGCTGTTGCTCTCCTCCAAAGTTCTCTTGTACCATGGGGAGCACACGTAGTGTTAGGATTGAGTTGATGTTTCAGTTACTCCTTGTAATGTTATCGTGTTCAGATGCTCTACGCTGCAATCTTCACTGTGCACGATCTCTTTAGAGTTGAAAAGGTCCTTCGTTACCATGTGTCCGTCAGCGGACTTCGAAACTACTGTTTCGTTCAGGGAAAAGATTGCTTCACCTGAGAAGATCTTGATGTGTATTGTTGTGCTTTTCCAATCCATCCGAGATCAGACACAGAGACTCACATAGCTGTTAAGAGATTCTGGCATGCGGGACCACATAAGTGCCTTTCATCCCTGTGACTGTGAAAAAAATCCCCCGTTCAGAGTTCAGATCCATTGACCGCGATTATGGTTTCTCGCAGGGCGCGCGTCGTTCGAGACGGTTGAAGGCCATTATGCATAAATGAGTGAGTGAGTAACTCACATGTTTCGCTATTGTTCAGGGAAAACACCCAATTTGGGTGATTCGGTCCGTTCGACGACGTTGAGGTTTGGCTGATGCACAACATTTAACATTCGTATGTGCTGAGTTTATGTACGAGCGCTCTAAGCTGACCTTGCATCGTCTGTCTCGCTTACTGTAAAATTGCAGTCGGATTGTTGAGAACGCGCGTTCATGCGGTTGGATAACAACTTTGCGAGCTGTGCTGCGACTTCATACCGTAATCCTAATTGTTTTAGGTTCAACGGAGCTCCTATATATGCGGAATTATGCCCTGTCACAGATTTTCGAGAGTCGCGCTGTCGCCAACACGAAGTGATCACTTGTTCGAAAGGTGGCTTCTGTAACTTCATGCATTTGAAGGCCATCAGTCCCGCTCTTGGAGAGAAGTTGTTCGGAAGGAGGGGAAGACGGTAGGTTTAGCTCCCCTTCTGGTAAATTTTTCATATATATGCTTTCACTATCTCTACGATTCTGAATGGCACACGAATGCGGCCCGTTAGTGGCTCATCAACTTTACTTTTACCTTTATTTTCTACTTCTAGTTAAGTAGCCAAATTAGTTCTCAAAGTTTCTATTCCGTGCAGATGGTATTGTTCCCATTTCAGAGCTGACTCTGCTGGCCACTACCCGTCGATGCGCGGTGTGTCTGGAGGTGGAGGAGGAGGACGAGATCGGGATCGCCACGAAAGAGAGCGAAGACGTGATAGGTCCCCATACAGGGAGCGAAGGCGAAGCCGTGACCGTAGGCGTTATTAAGCCGTGCCGAGATTTGTATTCAATTGCGTTGTATCGTGTCTCACACGTTTTGTTTTCGGGGGTTTGCTTTTATTTTAATATAGTTTGTAAAGATTTCTACCCCAGTGCTAAGTGTTGTGAGTCCTACAATCATTGTTTTTTCTGTTCGTGATTTAATTTCTATATGTCTATCCATAATAAACTCTTTGAAATTTTGGTTTTGTTGTATTGCTTTAGAAGGTGCTGTGGCCTATACTACGAGATTTATTTATCTGTGATTGATTTGCCAGTTGATTCTTACTCGACTTCTGGTCAAGTAGTTTTTTGTAATAGATGGCGACGTCAAATTTCCCGCACAACAAGAAAAGGACGTTGTACGTCGGCGGCTTCGGCGAGGAAGTGACCGAAAAGGTGGGCTTTTCATCAAAAAGCTTTTCGCTAATTGGGGCCGCATGCTCGAGATCTCCCCAGCTCGGGAGTCAAGAGCATACGGTTCTTAATATGGTGAAGTTTCGTTGTGACTAGTTCTCTGTTTTCTTTCTTTACTTTCTAAAGTATTTTAGGTTTTGATGGCAGCTTTCATCACATTTGGAGATATCGTTGCAATATCAATCCCTATGGATTACGAGACAGGCAAACATCGAGGTTTTGGGTAAGTTAACTGAATGTTCTTTTCATATTCCTTCGTGATTGGAAAGTTTTCAGTTTTGTGGAATTTGAACTTGCAGAGGATGCAGCGGCAGCGATCGATAATATGAACGAGAGCGAGTTGTTCGGTCGCACTATTAGGTAGGTCGTGAACAATACTGTGTGGTGCTATCTTTAAATGTTTAGATAGGAGTTTTGAAATGTGAATGACATTATTTCTTTTGTTTTTTTTACCTAGGCATTCAACTTGCATACAGATGATCAGCGAGTTGGGGCTGGTTACTGTAAATCTGTGTTCATACTGTTAAAACCACGCCTTTTTTCTAGCAGACTAATGCAGACTACTTGAAGATGCAATTTCGCTCGTCCACCCAAAGCCACCGAGCGATCTTCTCGTCCTGTTTGGGCGGATGATGAATGGCTCAAACGCTACGGCAAAGGGAGTGGCATTGAGGACGCCAAAGACAGTAATGGAAATTCAGCGTCAACAGCGAAGGGATTACCAAGAGTTTACCTAGGAGTAAAAATTGGTATTCGGTCAGTGTAGACTGGTTTTGATCGGTTTTTCACACTTAATTTTCACTTCGTTTGAAGGTATATTGGGCGAATCGTGATCGAGCTTCGTAGTGATGTTGTACCTAGAACAGCTGAGAATTTCCGATGTTTGTGTACAGGCGAAAAAGGATTTGGATTCGAAGGTTAGCATCTTATCGTTAGTTACGGCAAAGTATTTTTATACCTATTACTTTTTTCATTGTAGGGTCTTCGTTCCATCGAATCATACCAAAGTTCATGCTGCAAGGTGGAGATTTCACCAAAGGTGACGGCACTGGTGGGAAGTCTATATATGGAGCAAAATTTGAGGACGAGAATTTCAAGGTAGATTGAGCTGCCATTCTTCCTTTATATGAACGTAATCGTGAAAATTTAGTTAAAACATGTTATGCCCGGTACCGTCTCGATGGCTAATTGTGGCCCGAACACGAATGGGTCGCAATTTTTCATTTGTACAGAGAAAACCGACTGGCTCGATGGGAAGCATGTGGTTTTCGGGCATGTTGTCGAAGGGATGAATGTGGTTCGACAAGTGGAACAACAGGTATATTTAAGCGGTTGTTTTCTCTTTTTTTCATGTTAAAAATGGGGTGATAGACGTTAATCAGAGCCCTGAGAATGATTGATGTGATGCTTTGAGGGAATCAAGTTTCTCATTTATTTTCCTATTCCGTACCTTGTTTAGGGTACGCCATCAGGAAAACCTCAGATGGTTGTCAAAATCGTGGAGTGCGGCGAGTTAGAGCCAGCCCCTGTTCCAGTACAGTCCAGCGAGGATAACGGCGATTCCCAAAACGCCATGGAGGTGGATACTCCAAAGGATGTGAATTCACAAAACGATGCAGAACCACAAAAGGAGGCGACCTGACCGGTGTTCAATCACGTTGTTGTTTCTAATTTACCTCTCTATTTTGCAACGTTTTATTGTTTTTGTTATGAATGAATAATTGAGTATAAAAAAGATCTCATTATCGACGTGCTATCATTGCAAGTACATGGTTGAATGCCATGATTATCTGTTTGTGCGAAATCATTGATTTGATTGAATTCTATTGTTGTTTTATCCAGTGTGCCACACCATATTGCACTTGTTTAAAAAATATGAGTAGCAAAACTGGTGGCAATACCGAGCCGATGCCCTTTGTACGAAAATGGGGCGCAGCGGCGGCCAGTGGTTCTGATGAAGTAACGGTCGCACCTCCACCTCCACCGCCTCTAGAAAGTGAGTCCTTTTGTTATTCTTTTTTCTTTGTTTTTCTCTTTATGTGAGAATGAACCGGTATAGGTTATGCGACGTCGGAGCATGATGGTTCCGTGCATTCACATCGCGATCGTGACCGAAGCAGAAGTCGCTCGCGTGATCGTAAAGATCGTCGGCGTCGACGGTCGCGCTCAGGTGACCGAGACCGTCACCGAAGACGCAGAAGTCGCTCTCGTAAAAGAAGCAAATCACGCGATAGAAGACGATCTCGCAGTAGAAGCAGGTAATCTCTTTTTCTTGATTAAAAAATTAGGTTAGGTTCTCCTAAACCGCCGACATTTTCAGGGATCGCCGTGATCGTGATCGAGACCGAGATCGCTCTCGAGATCGATCCCGAGAACGATCACCTCCAGCACCAACGTACACCCCTGCGGCGCCAATTATTAAGGAGCCTATAGTAAATCCGCTATTGCGGCCGGAAGTCGGTATGTGATTTTTGTTCCAAGAATAATGTTAAACCAATCCGGATGTTTTTGGTGGTCAAAAATCATTTGGAACAATTGGACTAATGACTCCAGCACTTCTGTGCTGGACAGTTGTGATTAGATCCCTAGGTGCTTATTGGAATATTTTAGCCCAATCTGGTGCTAATACACTACCTGGCCACGAAACAGCCTTGGTGGAATCCGGAGCTAGACGTGAACGAAAATCTCGTTGGTCCGCGACGAAAAGTTTTGTGCCTGGCATGCCAACAATATTGCCGTCTAATCTGTCAGACGACCAACGCACGGCTTATCTTCGTAAGTTTTACTTACCCTTTTGTTTTCCTTGAATTATTAGTGAAGTGGGGAATAAAGCAACATCAAAACTGTTCTGTCACGATGATAATTTGTATGGGTAGGTTTGTCGAGGTTTGTGGTCTTTGTTGTTTTCATTGATATTTTTCAATATATTCTCCATGTGAGGAAATACTTATTGTGTGTTGTTGAATCATTGACATTACTGTTACTAATCTTCTACGCGGCTTGGCCGTGATTTCAGTGCAACTGGAGATTGAAGACGCAACACGTAAACTGCGACTTGGCGATTTTCTCGGCTCTTCCGATCCAGCGCAAAGGCTAGTCAATAGCGATGCCGAGACACTATGCTCACGCGTTTCAGGCCTTCTCTCACACGATCCGCATCGCACCGAATCCATGCGTGCCGTACCGAACGGTACGCTGGCACGGTGCTTGTGCGACGAGCGTGTGATGTCGTCCTGGCAGAGAAGTGTTTCTGTTTTCGTTTTTTACTTTCTATCAAAAATTTTCGATGAAAAGTATTGGTGTAATTCGCCGCTGAGAAGTGAGTCTACATTTTGTAGTTTAGCGAGCGAGAACTGGCAGATCTTGTAGTTGGGTGTAGTGTTTCTAAGGCATCGATTACGAAAAAATGAAGAGGTTAATTTCAAGTTTCAGCTTCTAGATCCATTTTGTAGTCCTGCCCGCAAATAGTAGCGATCAGTCGTTGAATCCAAGGTCTATCGTCTTTCTGGAGTTTTTCATTTTGAAGAATTTTCCTTCCTTTCTATTTTTTTGTGTCTGAGAACGACCGGAAGTTTTGGACACCATTCTTCGTCTCGATTTCTCAAACGGGTTTCTCTCAATAAATATGTCGTACTTAGTCCCTTTTCTCGCGTCTGTGTTATTGCTCTCATTTCATTCCGTAACTAACTCATCCAAATGGTCGTGTCGGGAAACTATTAAAGAATACGACTGCTGGCAACTGCTTGCGTGCAATCCTCCTTTCCTCGGTTGTTATTTCGTATGGGTGGATCATCTCCCTACGAAATAATTCGCGTTATTTAATCACTCGTTTTTTTTTCAGGCGTGAATTTCGCGTTTCATTTGTTTCGCTGGTGCTCAATTCTAATCCTAATCCTAATAATATTTAGCATTTAGATCCATCTCCAAGTCCCCCATCCAACGGAGTCATCGTTTAATCGCAAAATTTTCAGCTGCTTTAACTAATGTAATCACTATATTTTAGCGTTTCTGGGACATTCCGCCTGCGACATTAACCAAAAGTTTAATAAATGATAACAATCTAAATTTTTCAAACGAATGGCTTGGTAACTGTCGTCTCATTAAGATATTTCAGAAGTCCATCACCTGAGCCGATATATGACAGCAATGGTAAGCGCCTGAACACTAGAGAAGTGCGCAAGCGACAAGAATTGGAGCAGCTCAGACACGAGAAGATTCAGGCGTTGTTGAAAATTAATCCGAATTTCAAGCCACCGGCCGATTATAGGTGTGTTGCTGGGCAATTCGAAGTGTTCAGTATAGTTCTTTTCAATCTAGATTTAGAGCGCCAAATATTCGCCTTCACGATAAGGTATGGATTCCACAAGAAAATCATCCGGAGTTGAATTTTGTTGGGCTGCTGATTGGACCTCGAGGAAATACTTTGAAGAGTCTTGAGGCGGAAACTGGAGCCAAAATCATTATTAGGTTTGTGATTTCAAGCGAGTAGATCTAAAATAACTTCCCGCAAAATGTATGAAGTTCACTATTGTTGTTGTATTCTAGAGGAAAGGGCTCAGTGAAGGAAGGTAAACTTGGCAGCAGACTCGGACCAATGCCGGGTGAGAACGAACCCCTTCACGCGTATGTTACCGGTACGGATCAGGCGACGATTAAGAAGGCTTGCGACAAGGTGGGTCATTCATTCAAAAGAGACTCGAGACGTTTTTTTTTATTTTTCTGATGCTTATTCTTAGATTCGTTCCATTATCGCCGAAGCTACACAAATTCCTGACGGCCAAAATGAACTTAGAAAGCTCCAACTTCGAGAGCTGGCTCTGCTAAATGGTACACTCAGACCGGAAGATCTCGTCAGGTTGGAGGATTTTTCCTATTGTTCTTTATTTTTCTTGAAGTCGACAGTTCATGTTATTTGACGTGATTCAGCGGGGCGCGCTGCTCGAATTGTGGCTCCGATGAGCATAAGACATGGGAGTGTCCGGATGCACCCAACGTCACAGCAAAGGTGGTTTGTATGGCGTGTGGATGTGAGTTCAAGTTTTCTGTTTTTCATGGCAAAAGTTTGATTCTTTGTGTGATTCATCTTTGTATAATGTTTCAGGCGCTGGTCATATTGCTAGAGATTGTAAAAATCCGCGTCCTGGTGGAGCAGAAATAGGTGAAGGGGGTGATGGAGGAATGGATGATGAGTACTCAGCGCTCATGGAAGAACTCGGGGAGCGTCCTGCCCGTCAGGCTGATGGTTCGATCCGAGGCCGAGGTGCTCCAGCGTTCCGCGGACAGGTGTGTTTGTGCCAATAATTCTAAATTAAGTTTTAAAGTAGTATATTATGTCTCAATGTTTATAGAGAGGCGGATTCTTCCCACGTGGTGCCATGAATAACCAACCGCCAGTGATCCGTGTTAATCTTGGTACTGCCGCGCAGCAACAGATGATGAGCGGTATGGTACCACCTCCGCCAGGCAGTCGCCCACCGTACGGTATGGTCCCTCCACCGGATCCGTACCAACCACAAGGATTCTTCTCAAGTCCTGGAGCTAGAGGACGTGGAGCCTACAGAACGTATGTTAATATTTTCTGTTTTTTATAATCATACAAGAATTGCCTATCAGAGCCCTCTATCTTCAGAGACTACTCGAGCGGTTGGTACACAGGAGCTACATCGACCATGCCACTACCAGTGCCGCCACCACCTCCACCACCAATGGGTGGATTCCCTCCACCACCGCCTCCGCCGCCACCGCCAGCTCCACAGAGCACCGATCTTTCTCGTATACTATCGGCCCCAGCTCCACCACCACCTCCACCGCCTCCTTCGCAGTAGTTAGCGGTCTTGGTATTGTTTATTTCCTTGTTTCCTGCACTGTAGTCGTTGTTGTTTTTTGAATGCGTTCTTTTTTTGTTCAACTGCGTCGTTCCAGTAAAATTAGCCACACGAAATCTGTATTTGCTTCATGTTCTGAAAATTCCTCGGAGATCCTTCTTGTCTTGTTCGGTTGTCGTTCTTTTTGTGTTATGCTATAGCTGATATCGATGCAGTTGGAATACGTGACTAAAAGTTCTTTGTCGTTTTCGCTTGAGACAAGTGTTTGTTGGTTTTGGTTATTCTATCAATAAAGTGGTAACTGCTCCTGTATTTGTCAGTATGGCCAAGACAGAAACGCCTACCATGCGTAGAATGACCAGGGAAGACTGTCACCATAGTTAACCCCAGGTCTGATCGATAGTGGCATAAAAGCTCGTAGCTGATCAGCATAAGGCGTTAAGGTGCACATTTTATCGTTTTTCTTAGTACGGCTGGCATAACCGCCGCCGGAAACGCATCGTAAAGGCATCAGTGATGCTACGCAAAGGAATAACAACTTGAGGAGTCTGACTAGATCAATGGGACTCAACAACTTCAAATATAACTATATCACATAGTTTTGGAATGGAGCATACAAAGAACAAAGGCACACGATTGAATACAAAGTGATGTTGTTTTGAGAGCGAGTAGTTATTTGCTAGGCGATCACCGTTGGTTTAGCTCACAATTCAGCTAATGGTTCTACAAACTAGAATAAGTTGTGCAATCCGAACACCATCAATTCGATGAAAACATCGAAAATCATTGAAAGTGGTTCTAGTACGAATCACTATCAAAGCCGAACGGATCCATCGTCTTTCTTAGTCGACGCAGACGATCAGCCATACAGGCCGCCGTGGTTCTGCCCTCGGGCTCGTGCTCCCACATCTCGGCGATGAACGACCAAAGCTGCAGCAAATCCTGAAGCAATGGCATGTAGACAAGCTTCCAATGCGGTCATGATGAATAGACAGAAGAACGAGGTAAGGGTACCTCAGGGGCCGTATGTTCGTCTCTCCCCAGCTCGTAAGTGGGCGGGGTTAGGGGAGCAACGGGCGAGTATGATTGAAATCGGCCCGTGTGGCCTGTGCTCTTACTCGCCCGTTCTCCCCTAACCCACTCTCGAGTTGGGGAGAAACGAGCATACGGCCCCAGGTATCTACGCGACAGTTTTGCTGGAAATGGTACTTTCTGTGTTGGGACCAACAACATGCGATTCGACGTGGGACCATCGTAAAATGAAACATGGGCGCAAAAACATACATACGGGACCCCATTGTCATTTCCTAGGCGATGATCGCCCGTCACAGCAAAAGCGTGAACGCAACCGCAGCGCAGCGTTATAGGCATAATCATTAAGGCCCCTTCACACTTCACCGCGTTGCCGCCGCAGTAATGATGAAACATAGGGACCGGCAGCGGCGCAGAATCCGATTTTTAGCCCATTGACGACAGTGTGGCATGATGCCATGCAGCGCTCAAGCGCCCGCGTGGGACCGAGCGGCACGATGCCATGCCACAGCTTAATATTTCAATTCTCTAAATGGTGTCGAAAGGTTCGGGCAATCTTTCCTATGCGATATATTGTTCACCTTTAAACATGGAAGGAGTGGTCATGAAAACAGTTATCAGTTGCTGATTTATACATCAAAAATACAAGTAATCAAGTAGATCAAAATACGTACATGTCTACTTCGATACTCTAAAGAAATGTTGATCGCTAGAGACGTTGTTTTGGTGTTTCCAAAGATGACATTAGTCACAAATGAACCGAAGATATCAACGATACTGCTAAAATATGGGTCACTGGTAACATTTTCTGTGTTCAGAAAGGAAACAGTCGAAACCATTTCAAAAAAGGTGACCTTCTAGCAAAATTTGGAAGAATTCTGAGAAAATTCTGTAAGTGAGAAAGGTGCTATTACATAAGGATATCGCTAAGACTGAAGATCCCGATTTCTCATTTTTTGCTCTTTTTCTTTTCAGTTTTACCACGCCCTGAGCGCGGCGAGAAATCGATTGGTCCCACGCGCCAGACACGCAAAAATGGCGCGGTCGTCAATGGGTTAATTTGTTCGCAAAAACCACCCATATCGCTAACACTAAATGGTCTGAGGGCGGCGCTTGCGAGCTGTTCTCCTGTTTTATAGGCTCCGACGAAGGCGAGTAGGCCGAAACGTCAGCCGAATAAAACCTGTACCATCTTGGCCAGCTTCACAACTCGAATTAGAACAGTACGCGCTAAATAGTTTTTTTTTACCAACGACAGTTCAGAGGACGGCTGGAAAAGTGCACAGCTATTGCGGAAATACGCGCACCCCCTTTTTACTGCTCTACTTCGGTTTACTGCCGCGGTAGAGTCTGAAGATGCCCCTACTGTTCTGCTGCCACAGCAAAGTGTGAACGGGCGATAAGACTCACCGTTGGTTTCGACAGCGCCTGCTGCTTCGAAATCGGCGGTGGAGCGTCGGGACGTCGACGTTCACGAACAACTACCGTGTACATGTGCTCGAGATGAGGACTGCGCGGCACGAGATTGTCAAATGCAACGCGATGCGATGGAATTTCTGACAATGGGAACGGACGATCATAATGACAATAGTAGAAGAAACAGTGAAACTGAAAACTCACCGCCCTCCGGCCAAATGTCCCTGCACCGCCACAACAGCTCCCACATCACCAGCGCACACGAGTACACGTCTGTTTGAAGCAGCGATGTCATTGGATCGAGCAAATTCACGGATCCTTCGATAAGCTCGCCAGCCATGTATCGTACTGTGCCTCTCTGAAACGATGACTACGATGTGAGATAACTCTTCCAGACGTTTTTTTCATGCCTCACCTCGGTGATCAACTCCAAACTTTTCGTCGGTCTGCCCTCAGGGAACGCGACCGACAGTCCAAAGTCAGATATGCAAAGCTGTACACGAGGTCCGTGTTTGTGATGCACGAGAATATTGTTGGGATTGAGGTCGCGATGAGCCACCACTGGCTTGGAGACGCTGCCTGAAAGCGGAATCGACTGGTGAAATTCTTGAAGGCTACCTCCAAAATGGAACAAAACGTTTAAAAGAAAGGCCTCCGAGGATAAAAGGTCACCATCGCTCACCATTTGTATGAGAATGGAGGAAAGCGAGACCGTCATTGATAGCCAGTGCACAGTCAAAAAACTCGGTCATGTTCAACGAGCGCTCTTCCAAAACTGAATGCAACGATCCAGAATACAACTGCAGCACCAGGCGATTGCTGGTAACAACTGCACTGATCTAAATAGAAGGATATCTCTGAAACCAAGTCCATTTTCTACAGAAATAACCTTAACATGCAGTGGTAAGGCTAACCAGGTGTATAATATTGGGGTGTCCCATTGGCTGAAGAAGGTTGAGAATTTCCAGTTCATTCTGGAACGTCTGCTCATCCGAATGGTATACTTTTACCGCCACATCACCCATACCTGAAAACGGCTCTACTAGCGGCAGGTTTGCAGTTTTCAGGAAAGACCCGATTCTAGTTTTGCAGTTGATAGAAACCCACTACTCGTTGCCCGATGCACGACCGCAAAATGTCCACCACCGATGCGCTCGCCGAGATGTAGCGATGCAAGAACGGGGTCTTTCCCGATATCCACAAGCGGCTCGAGCTCGGATGACACTGGAAATACTTCTACTAAATTGTAGTATTTATATTTAACGGCAGGTTTATAAAGTTGCTAAAGTAGCTTGCTAACACCTAGATGACACTTACATGAGCTTTTCTGCATCGATTCTTTCGACGACAATTCTGTTCTTTCAGTGGGTGTTGACGGACAGCCGCTGATGTCGTTGCCCTTCCGATGTTTGCTGCCTTTGAACTGGTACTGATGCCAACATTTTCGCACCGTTAGCACCAGTACGAGGACGCTAACCACTGACGACGTCCATAGAAGTATGGTCAGGTGAGTGTCTACAATCGAAAGAATAACTAACATATTTAGATTTGCACTGCACTCCGTAAGGCCCTTGGTATACTCCTGTTTTTCGTCGCCGGCGAGGCTGGACAACTGATACTCAGTCGCAGTGAATGGCAGTCGGCGGGGCAGTTGTCCGCATGCCACGCCTCCCGTCGCAGCGCTGTGCACAGCGACGGACAGCAACGGGCATGGACCATTGATCATTTTTTTATCATTGTTTTCTTATCATTTTTTGTGTTTGTTTCACATTTTTCGTACACGCGATTCTTCCATCGAATTTCTTCTGCCTTTGTTCTTGTATTACATAGGTCGGCCTTTGCTAAAATTATAGTATTTTGAAGCTTCCTTTTGCTGTTTCTTCTCCTCAACTCACCTTATGGAAATTAAGAATCAAGAAATAAATGAAAAAATTGAATTCAGTCCAATTCGAATTTTAATATTCAATTTCAATTTAAATCATGTTCAATTTCAAATTTTCTCTAAATTTCAATTCAAAAAATTGAGATGCATTTATTATGAAATTTTCAAGTTCGAGATTGAACTGAAGGAGCAATTTTAACTGAAGTGAATTTAACTTTATTACTCACTTGCTTTTTCAATTGAATTGAAGAAGAAAACAGAATATCGAAACAACAAAGAAAGCTTCAAAATAACACTATATTTGCGGACATCGACATATTAGGTCGTCGGAAAAGTTTCCCGCCACTCAGTTTGACCGCTCACCAAAATTTTAGAACAGGTTTCGGTATCTCACCTTTATGAGTGTTATGTAGGTTGATTCATGAGCTACATATACCACATTTGTCCTGGTTCAGCACTACAGGTGTTGCAGAGAAAGTCGATATTGATTGTAGGTACCTTAAGCTGCCTTTCCTTCACGAGCTCATAAAACAACACGTTGAAGAAAGCTCAGTTAATGGCTTATGCACCATGGTAGGTCCTTCAATTGTCTTTCTTAGTGCAGCAAAAGTTTGGTTTCGTGTGTTCAAAAAGGCCCATTTTGGCTTCAAAGAACAACAGTAGTGGGGGAGGGTAGTTGCTGTTGCTTAAGTGGGTCTTCTGGAGCTGGCTTCAGAGGATGGCCGGCGTAGTAGCCGTGGGTTGATAAAGGAACTCGAGAGTCATATACTCTCACAGGCTGTCCGTCTCCGAGGCTTAAAAAAGACAAGGAAATAGGGGGCATAGTTGAGCATGCTTTAGCGGCCACCATCTACAGATGGTGACGGGTGCATGCACGACCATCTCAACTTTCCGAAGAAATTTTCATTCGCCCGACAATTTAGTTCGTGGCATCAAGGAGTGGGTAGCGTACAGCAATCACACGCCAAATCTCCTGCTGTTCACTTGCAGCAAACCAGCGAAAATTTCAAAACCGCAACTCCACCCGGAATGGGAGATGATCGATCTGCAGCTGAACTGCAAATGAGGCATTCGATAGGAGCTGCTACCTGCAGATGCTACTGTCACCAACGATGTCTAACATCGCCACTTCGATGGCGATGGAGTAGCCGTTCGTTAAAAACACGGGAAAATCTTCTTCGGTTACCATGACGCGCATTCACCTATTGAGAAGGAGACCTTTCAAAAATTTCAAAAATATCCGACATTTCCGATGACCTATCCAAGACATTCGTCGAACCTTGCCCCAACAAAATAATATTTGTTCCATTCGTTTTCCATTCAATTACTACAAAACCAGCTCGACGAGTGAGAGTACCGCAAAACTTGGCTCGCCGCATTCTTTTCATCAAAACTCTAGAAATTCTGGACGATGAGAGTTCCAATTTTATCTGATAAAAAAGAAGATGTTGATGGTAATCATGCATAAATGTGTCGGATGTCGAGTGGCATAAAGGAGAGGAACAATTTTGAAAACATTGGCAAAAGTGGCGGGAAACTTTTCCGACGACCTAATAAAACAGGTAGAAAGTCCGAATAGTCACAACAGAAAGATCAGACATACAAATAAAATCAGAAATTAGCACAGCCCTGCAGGCTTTTGGGGTGCGGATCACGAATTCCTGAATTTTAGCCAAGACCACCCATACTGCTTGCAGAAGCAATCTGGGTGATGCAGGTAGTAATACCGGCTTGGTTGAAATTTCGTCTAGGGTGGTAATTGTACATGCTGATAACGAATCTAAAAATGGGTTTTCGATTTTCGGCCAAGGATCACCCATATACCCAAATTGGGTGGTCGGGTCCTGGCAACGGTTCGGTGCGCGAAACGTGTCCCGATGTGAAGGATCGCTGGCCATCGCTGGCCGTCGCCGCGCATTTTTCCCGTCGGCGATCGCCGGCGACGGCCGACGGGAGTATACCAAGGGCCAACGCGGTCGCGCGTGGTACAGTGGTAAGAGGCGCTACTGACACCGACACGGTCTAACGATCGATCCCCACCCGGGCTTATTAAGCCTTCCATCCCTTCGCGGTTAGGTAAATTGGTACTAGACTTGTCTCGGACGGTAGAGACACTGACTTGGTACAGCGGCTGGCCACGCAAATCATCATAGAACCCAACTGCTCGCTATTCAGTTTTTACTTTTAACATTGTCCTGCCCTCGAATTTATCCAATGTTGGTAAACTTGAAGAAATGAAGTCTAATTTTCTGAGTTTGAGTATAAAATGGCCGACTTTGGTTTCCATTAGAGTAAAAAGTAGTGAATGAGACACTTCGTTCACCTCGCCGTTCTGTAGCTCCACGAGGACTGCTAGACGCTGCCCGATCGATAGACGCTCCAGAGGTCAGTGGTCCAACGATCAGTCGATCGATCTGATTGCAGTGGTTCGAACGGCAACAGCACATGTACGAGGGAAATCCATCTATAATTACATTCAGGGGATGATAGGAAGGGAAACAAGCAAATAGGAGGAATCGCTCAAACAACTCACTTCGCAACTGCTGAAACACACGATCGCCGCTTGCACACACATCCGAGTCGGAACACTTACCCTGGGTAAAATCCCAGCAACCTGAAATGAGGCTAGTTGAAACCTCAAAAGAATTATGTCAAAAACATATGAAACTAGGATCACACCTTGGAGGAGGACTTCAGTCTGGTTTTCACGAGCCGTCCATATGGCCACACAATCCGCCTGAGGGTCGACGCATTCAGCCGAGAGTGCGGCGACTGGGTCGAGACCCTAGAAGCGACAATAAATGAAGTATTTCCACAGGCCGGAGGAATTGAGATTTGAAAAAATTAAAGTGATAAAGATAAATCGTTTTCACAGTGTATGTATCGTTCACAAAAGTTTTAGCTATACAGCTATACATTGGCTCGGCAGGGTCTTATTGTCTCGCTCACTTGTGTTGTGTACTACATGGGCGTTAATGCGTCGATGTCAAAAAATTATTATAAGTTATTATTATTATTAAATTGGATGCACTCACCGTGCTCACATTCTTTGCTCCTTTCGCGATTTCAGCCGATATACGGGTCCAATCGTCTAGGTTGCTGGCGCGAGAAAATATGCAACGTAATGGTTCGACAGCTGAAACGAGATTCTGGAGATTCGAAGAGATTCCGTAAAACGCTAGATAGGATATGATTGTCTGTGACAGTTCCAATTTCTGCTAAATTGGGTCTGAATGTACTCAAAATCATTCCGTTACCACGAGACTTTTCCTGTTGCTCGATATTGATCTTAAGAAAATCTCGATGATTTTCTGTTAAAATCAACTAAAACAAGAGAGTGTTCACCTTTTGGCGCAGCGATGACGTCTCTGAACAGCAGAACAGTGAGAAAGAGCGATTCGGCGACTATCATGTGCACATGATTGGCCAGCTGAAAACACGACATGTTTCGAATTCGAACGATCATGGATCTTACGACCGCGTGATCACCGCAAAACATCAGAAAAAATCATAAAACGGAGATAGGTGTAGAACTATGGCGAACAAATCCTTCAGATGTTGATGATAATTGATTAAAAAAACGAGAAAAAAATTCGAAAAAAATCGCATCATCGGGACAAAGAATCCCAACAAAATACTGCGTATCGGGCGACACTTTGCCGTTCATTGATACCACAGTACAAAATGCTGCCTAAACAGCAGAAAGCCGGGAAGATGGAGCGATGATTCAACGCCGGAGGGTTCTAAACTGTTCACTATAATAGAAAAAGAAACATGGTCAATTTTGGTGAATCACGTTGAACACGAAGATTCGTGGAACATTCTAGCTACCTGAGATTGTTTTTCTATCGTCGACACCCTGTTTATGTTTCCACAAGTGTTTTCGAAAAAGAACAAAACGACATTTCGCACTGGTTTTTCATAGACCTGCGAATCGGAGCGTGAATAAATTGAAAAACGGCTGACGTTCAACCGGTAACCACGCTCACCGCCAATCTAAGCCGATTAGTCGTTCGAGTGATTCAACATGAATCGTCGATGAACCACAATTGGTGGCTCCAACGTGAAAGACAAAAGCGTAAACTGATCGGGATCGATCAGTCCACCAAGGACCCGCCACGCATTCGTATTCCATTCAGAATTAGTAAAGCATAGAGCATGCATACTTGGCATTTACAATGACTTACAAGGATCAGCCGTTGTTGAGGTCACTGCCTTCGCCTTCTCAGACAAGTCTGGTACTAATTTACTCGAACATAGCGGTTTCAACTAGACAGGGTGTCCCAAAAAATGTACCCACTGTTTGAAATGCCATAACTTTGGCGAAAGTGAACCTATCGAATCGACTCATAGCTCGGATGAAAGCTAAGAAAGAAGAAAAATTTCTGGTATGTGTCTGTTGAAGATTGCGCCATGCACTCGACCGAGGCATTGTATTTTGGACGTGATTGATAGTGAATAGGTTGCTTATATACTATGCTCAGTTATATGCTTTTGGTCGTGTACAGATGAAATCGCTTCTATGAGTTACCTCTGAGGCAGTGAACGTATCGACTCGCCGTAGCTTTTGGTTAAGCATGGAACAACATCAATATTGATCAATAATTGTAGCCACTGTTTGAAAAGCTAAAACTCTTCCAACAGTGATGCAATCACCAGAAAAGAACTTAGATTGATGAAAAATGTGAGAACCATAAAGATTGCGCCATGCACCTGTCTGAATCGTCAGATTCTAGACCTGATTGAAAGTTCACGGATAACATGCTTGTTCTATTATACTTTGGTCGCCAACAGGTGATATCGCTTCTACGCGTTTCTCTTAATGCAGTAAACATGAAAACATCAAAACATAACAAGTTTAACAACATAACAATTGCTATTACATGCCCATTACAAGAGCGCTGGGTTTCCGGAGAGAATAAGCAGTATTGTGCAAAAGCATCTTAAAGTGCGTGTTGAACTTGATACGTTTTGATGTTTTATGTGTACTGCATCAAGAGAAACGGTATAAGTGATACCACCTGTTGGCGACCAAAGCATGTTATTCGTGAACTTTCAATCAGGTCTAGAATCCGACGATTCGGAGAGATGCATGGCGCAGTCTTCATGGCTTATACATTTCACATTCCTCTTAATTTTTTCTTATTATTGCATCACTGCTGGAAGAATCTTAGCTTCTCAAACAGTGGTTACAATTACTGATCGATATTGATGTTGTTCCATGTTTAACCAAAAGCTGCGTCAGTCGATATCAGGGGTGTGCGGATTATCCGTTATCCGTTATCCGCTATCCGGTTTCCGGGTTTTTTTTGTCTTATTCGTTATCCGCACCGTTATCCGGTTTTCTTCGGCCAGACAACGGATAAAAATCAATCAAGGCCTCTCACTCAATGCAATTTCGCGCTCTATTGACAAATAGAAAAATATAGTTTCGAGGCTAAACCCCTTATCAAACTCGACCATCACTTTATATAACTCGATAAATGTTTATTTGACCCACAAAATTCACGCATTGAAGTCCAAATTCATAATGTACAGAGTGGACGACTCCTCTGACGAGCCGTGGTGACCACCACGCCAAAAATTCCATAAACACTGTCCCTGAAATACTTCTTTCAATTATCTGATATTACGAAGAAACAAAAGCAAAATATTTTGCAATGAATTTGCTGTCGTTTTTGGATCTTTTAAAAAAATCAGCCAAATACTTTGCTATTGTTCCTTCATAATATCAGATACTTGAAAGAAGTATTTCAGAGACAGCGTTCATGGAATTTTTGGCGTGATGGTCTCCACGGCTCGTCAGAGGAGTCGTCAACTCTGCGTATTATGAATTTGGATCTCAATGCGTGAATTTTGTGGGTGAAATAAACATTTATCGAGTTATATAAAGTGATAGTCGAGTTTGATAAGGGGTTTAGCCTGGAAATTTTTTATCCGTTATCCGTTATCCGGTCGATTTTGGCTATTCCGTTATCCGCACCGTTATCCGGGTTGCGAAAATCTTTTTATCCGCACACCCCTGGTCGATATGTTCACTGCCTCAGAAGTAATTCATAGCAGTGATATCACCTGTTTACGACCAAAATAGAACAAGCATATAACCCATGCACTGTCAATAAGGTCCAAAAGTCCGAGGCCTAAGTCGAGTACATGGCGCAATCCTCACCAAACACATACCAGAAAATTTTCTTTTTCTAGCGTTCATCCGAGCTATGATTCGCTTCGATAGGTTCACTTTCGCCAAAGTTATGGCATTTCAAACAGTGGGTACATTTTTTGGAACACCCTGTATAAGGAAATAGAAACACTATAAAAAAACAACTGGAAATGATTTGATAGCAATAAACAAAAAGGCATTGATTACAATCAGACGATTCGGAACATAGCGCCTAGGTAGCGATGATGGAAGATAGCGAAGAACGCGACCCAGACACCGGTTTTGGGAGAGAAGGAAATGAAAACAATGATAAAAATGTGCGCTTGTTTTGAATAGTAAAAGTAGCCGGTAAGTGATATCTATTGAATTTTTCGTTCCAATCAGTTGACATAGACGTCCTGTCAAGTGGTTGGATAAAAAAAAATCGATAGATAGAAATCACTCGTGGCGAAAAATTTACTGTGAAAGAACATCGAGGGAGTTTGCTAACATTCAATTGGCAGTCGAAGACGACGAACAACATCCCTTTGATATCGATCCGTTCCCAAATCAAAATCGATTCCAGAGCGGATCAATGTTCACTTTATGATAGGAAACCAGTTTTGTAGACGAGTTTTGCAGTGTATTGCAAAGACCACCGCCGTGCAGAAAACTCAAGAACACCAACGAGGTTGTCAAGCAACATCACAAGTCGAGACGATGATCGATCGATTGCAATGAAATCAAACGAAATCACAGCAGAAACAAACCTATCTGACCTGTCCTTAGAATTTCTGTTGGATTTCTGATCTGGACCACACATATCAGAAATATAAGGCAAATTAATGTAAAACGAAGGAAAATCCCAAAGAAAAAGGAAGAAACTCAGGAGTTCACAGTCAGCAAACTGTATACGATGTCAATAGAACTGGTCAAAAGGCACAATGTTCATTTCAAATCAACAAAGAACAGTAACAACAACATCAACAACAATACAAATCAATCGATAACAAATTTTTGCATCCACAAATGGGAGGTGATGAATGAGACGAGTGAATGGGAACGATTTTTGGTTGCAGTGTTGTTGGACGATGATCGCCCATCAATCAGGCTGCCTAGTTAAGTTCGCTGATGGAGTTGTCTGTCAACGAAGATAGCGGACTCCGGCAAATAGGAAACATGGAAATTCAATGGCTAGAAGTTTCCAAATCGTAATCAGGCTGATTTACCTAAACCGACTAGAACAGCTTTGAAGTGGGTATTTTAATATGGAAATGTTCTAAAAAGCATCTCAACAACCAAGAAGGAGGCTTCGGATGCTGAGAAATTCAGATTACTGGTGCTTTTCGGTCTCGTCGTGACAAATTTCCACGAGAAAATGGAAAGAAAAAGAAGTACTTGAAGTACGTACCAATGAATATATTACAAGTCTACCAATTATTTCAATCTGGATCGGTCGTAGATATTTGCTCCTGGTGCTTCATACGTCCCGATTTCTCTTATTTTTCTTCATTTCTCGATACGCTTCAATCACACGCTGACGTTCCAACTCTCCAGGCTTTTGTCGCTTATCTTCATCCAGATATGTTGTCTTCTCGCCAGTATTCTGGCGAAGAAGTGAGTGCAACAGCAAGTTCTTTCCTCCAGCCTGCAATCAAACCTCATTCCTTTGGGAGCAAACTTTTCCACACCGAAACATTTTTACAACAACATTCATACGTTCCTAAAACTACGCCCACTGAAAAGAATGTGCTTTTTGTAAAAAAGGCAAGAGCAGAGAAAAATGGGGGAGGCGGAAGAACTAGGGACGTGGAGATATTTGTAAAAAAAATTTACAGTGAAAGGATAGCAAAAATCTTCGAGAATCAGAAGCAAAAAAAGTTGTCAGTCAAACTTCGCTAGACGTACGCTTTTGAATCAAGCGCGGTAATGAGGACAGCAAGTCGAATCAAAGGACAACTAATGAGGCTGCTCACCTTGGCCATGAGAGGATTCATCTCCTTCTTCATCACACCTTTAAATACTGGCGGTGCATCGTATCGTTCGCCAAATGCAATCACTTCTGCAAGGATTTTCTTTGAAATGAAAAAAAACTATGAACTCTTCGAGCAAATCTCATCAAGAAAACAGGCCTGACACAAGCATACTATCAGGTGCTTACCTATCCTACTCTACCGTTATAATGCTGTCACCATCCTTTAACTTTTACTCTGGGTGTCGATCTAGTTGATTTTACCTCTCTGATTGAGCACCGCTTCTTTTCGAGCTATATCAGCAGCCAGTTTTTTCTTCTCGCGAATCTTGTCTGATCCTCCGAATTTTTTCTTCTTCCTTTTCACCTCGGGGTCACCACTCTTAGATGACGTCATTCCATCAGCGTTCATTTCATCATGCTCTTTCTGAACAAGGTCAAACTCAAATAATGTTATCTTAAAACTCAGCCAAAGTTATTGAGAATCCATTTGACGAAAAAAAAACAACCTCATCATTTTTATCTGACTCAGCGTCGTCTTCATCTTGCAATTTTCGCTTTCGCTTCCGTTCCTCTTTCTCCAACAGTCGCTCCTATATGACATTTTCTCGAACGGGAAAAATTTTCAAAAAATATTTGGATAACTCACTTCCTTGATTTTAGCTTCACGTTCTCGCTTTTCTCGAGCGGCTTTTATCTTGTTCTGTATTTCATTTTTCTTCTGTTCCTTTGCTCTTTTCTCTTTCTCCTCGAGCAGTTTGAAATCAGCTTCGAGGTCTTTCTCGTCACGTCCAACCAGGCCTTGTTTGACCTGAAGAGCTAAATAAGAATCCAAACAAGGACAAAAAGATTCCAGCGGGATTGACTTCAAAAATTCGTGCAAGAAATAGCTATATGATAATGTTAAAAAGGGAAAGTACTGGTGGAACAAAATGGAATGAACTATAAATGCTAAGGAAATAGTAAACAGGGAAAGCTCTGCACAAAAAAGTTTCACAACCTTACAGTTTTGAACGCGCCAATGATGACAATTCAAGAATTAAAACTATTACGAACCAAGGTATCATGGTCCTTGATAGCCGCATAGGTCATTCGCTCAACTCGACGAACAAAGTGTTCGACGCTTTCGAATCTGCCCTTCTTAATTCCAATTTTGTCAGCTTCAGCTGAAATGAAATATCGTCACCTTCCAAAAAAGAAGCTATTTTGTCCACAGAAAAATGCCGTACTCATTTACAGCAACTGAGTTCAAAAGCGGAAATAAATACTCACCAAGTACTTTGTTTTTATGCTGCCTTCGTTTCTTCATCACCTGCTTGTCAACGACTCCTTCGGCTTTGCTTTTCTACAACAAAAATGCACATGGACACATGAGTGACGAATCTTCTGGAAAAAAGTTCAAAAAAATGAAAAGAAAACATGCGCATACCTCCAGTTCCTTCAGAGCGCGTGGTATGGGCTGCTCATCATCCTTCGGTTCCCAATTGATTTTGCTGAAAATGAGGAGAATAAAAAATGGCTGAGATGGACCACGTCGAGAAATACACTACAATTCTTCTCGAAACTGACAGGGAACACAAAGAACAATTGTTTTGAAGCAGAAGTTGTGGAAATGTTGGATGTATCATCTACGACTGTTGTAGGAATTATCAATGAGACTAACCAACTATACCAATAAACAGTTTTTTCTAAGACGTGCGGCACATGCAAAAACAAAAAACACCCTTATAATTACGACAGCAATAATTCGATAAATGCAGCAAACAATAGCAAATGCAGAGAACAACTGCTCAATAATTACGCGAAAAAGGCACAAATTAACCAATAATCAATAGATAAAGTCGAGCCAACCAAAACAACACACCTTATCGCCGCAGCTTTCAATGCTGGAGCTTTCTTGTTAAATGGATCAACTGACTTCAGCTTCTTCCGATTCTTCGTCGGTATTCTCTTGTGTCTACCCATCTGCTGAGGTTTGAGAGACTCATAGATCTCCAAAACATTTTTTGACAATAAAAGCAGTATTAGATATGGACATGATTCTCAACATCCCCACAGAAAAAGAAGTTCAAAGGATGAATATTTATTTTGATATTCACAGAAATAGGACTATTCGGATGCGGTCGCCGACATTGGGAGAAACTTTCTGCAAGACGGGAATCCACAAAGACATTTCTTGCGGGAGTGCCCGGACAGAGCTGATGCTCCATAGTCGTAGCAGATTTCCTCGCCAGCACGTATAGGCCTGAATGTGCGAAGTTATGGAGGTAATTTCCACATGGAAACTATGAATTCGATCAATAATTCCGATCAGAGTACTACTTTTTGAGAATCATAGGCTCTCAAAAAAAAGGTTAAAATGACATTTGGCTTTTAAAATTAATTGAATCAGCGTACCTATTAGTGAATAGCGCCACCTGTGGTACTGAGTATCCCATTCGTACAATGACTATTGAGAGATTCGGCTCACAAGCGTGATTTATGAACCGAGCCAGGTTACCTCGATGCCGAGGGTCGACAAATGTCGTTACGACTCCATCTATAAACGAGATGATATAGTAACACAACTCACCCTTCAATTCAGATTTTGCCTCTTACAATTAGCCCAGTACGGTGAGATTCTGACGTTTACTTGTTACCGTTACCTGTATTATACCATATCGTAACCGCATTGCTAAGAACGAAGCTTTTTTCAAACGCAAACTGCGCATATGAGCTTCGATTGATCTAGCCTCTCCTTTTTTATTTTTTCCTTTTTTTATAAACTTCTTGTCTTCTCCTTTTTTATTCCAACCTCCACCAAGCCTCAAAATGCGGACTCAAGTTGTGCCTAGAGATTTAGCGGACTCGCCGACATTTTTGTTAGCAATTTGGTTTTATCTATTCAATTGGTATGCTGTGTTTTGTGTTGCAGTTTTATATTATAGTCTTATCTCCTTGAAACTAGGGACCTGAACTATAGAAAAAAAAACGAAACGAAATATAGTCATAACCTAGAATACCGGAAAAAGAAGTAGTATAAAAGTATGGTAATATAAAATAAAAGACACACCTTTTCCATGTTCCTTCACGGTCATCGTATAATTGTGTTCGTGGAGAGCGACAGCACGTCGTTCGACTTCTCCCTTATCTACAATCTCACCAGCATATTCGCACACAAACACTCCTTTAGCAATGTCTCGTACGGCTTTCACTCCGTACCCCTTTCCATCAGAACTACTGAAAACCTACAACACCATTTCAGAGAGTTCTTGGAAAAATGACGAAAAAAAGCAAACGAGAAGCTTAAAAAGCGGCAATAAGAAATATTAATAACAAAATGAAACCAGCAACTCTACCTCTAGAGCGACATGTACGCCACGCTGAACAACCCGATTACGGCACGGTTCCAAGCGTTCTGAGCATCGGCACTCACTGTGACACTCCAGTATCGGGGCTCCACTTGGTTTTTCCAAAAGTACACCGTCTTCAGAGTAGTTATCCTGAATTTACGTCCAAAATTTTGCTAGCAATTTATCGAACCCAGAATGAGGGACGAAAACCTGGTTAGCTTCGGTGAGGTTCGATCGCGCAACTATTCGGATGGAAGTAGCACCTCTTACCACTCTACAATCGCTCCTTAAATTTTCGTACCTAAGCAGGCCAACCAGAAGCTCCAATAAACTGCTAAAAGCAGGAGGCAACGTTCCAGCGCATTCACGAGTCTAACGACGTAATTACTTCCCCTTCCGACCTATACACATGACTGATAGTATCCGACAAGGAAACCGAACCACGACTCGAATTCTCGAGGTCTACACCCTACCATCAATGGGTATTGGACCGGAAACTAGTGATTATTCTGAGTGGTGAGTATACAAGAGAATCGAACTAATAGCTATCGTTAATGAGGTCTTTATGAGCTTTGAATATTCAAATTGTGAAAAACAACAACAAAACAAAAGCCATTTCAACAAACCTCGGCACCAAGCAGACATGCGCAATTTTGTTCTGCTGAACATTCCGTTGTACAGTCACAACCGAACAGGACCTCCCATCTAGCCGGGTCCGAGCCTGGACCTCTTACACTTGTTGAAATATATTCGAAATCCATTTTCCGAGACATTTATATGTTCTCACCTGACTTTTAAACCTTCACAGCATATTTTTTAGGTTCATGCACACTTATGTAACAGAAGAGAAAAGCGGAGATAACTGGATGGAATTCTTCCCAAACGCCGTAGTAAAATTTTACAAACAGCAATAAAGTAATTTATGCATGAATACAGCGAAAAGGTAAAAACATGAAAACAGAGTCAACAACGTTAGTAAATAACTATTATGGTTTAGCGGCCGCAATCAGGTCAACTAGTCAATATCGCACCACACAGCACATTGGACAATATGGGTCCAACACAAAGGCGCACACAACACCTGTATACAGCACAAAGGCAGCCGCTTACTGTAAGTGAACCGTTAACAAACAAAAGAAATTGCATGTGTAATATATAATACAATTATTACAAGCTCAAACGAGAGCACAAAAAGCATCGTAGGACATTTCACTGATGCCTAATGCAGTATAGAGGAAAAGCAGAGCCTAGATTCAACGTCCGACAAGCCGACAGGTTACTGAAAAGTTACCGTGGATGGTCGATTTACCTGACTGACCATAGGGAAGGTGAGGTGAACAATGGTGGTTGAATTTCATGGTATAAGGAAGCCGAGTCTCCTGCAGGTGACGTTCCTTGGTTACCACGATCATTTTTAAAGCAGTGGGGCTCACTTTGTGAGACCTACCAAGACAACACATAAGGCGAGCTTCTGCACGCCGGACCCTACTACGTACGTAAAGCAGTAATGGTTCAGGATAGGGGAGAGTTTTATAGTTAGACACAACAGCAAGGCAGTAGGAGTAACGCTTCCATACTTCTGCTGTGACAGTACGACCGCTGCGCTGTCGCAGTACGAAAGGACGGTGATCATTCCTTGCTGCAGAAAGGTGACATGGAGTGTATGAAGCCGCATCGAAAAAATTACCGTTTCCCAGCAGCACTACCGCAAACGGGCGCACCTAATGCGCAAATACGCTTACCCTCCCCGTTCTTCTACTCTAGCTTTACTGCCGCAGTAGACTGTTACTGAAGGCCCCTTCAGACTTTTCTGCGTTGCTGCCGCAGTAATGATGAAACTTAGGGACAGGCGGCGTGCGCGGCAGCTGCGCAGTAGCGGCAACGCTGCTGCCGCCTTCAGTGTATCACTGCGGCAGCGCTATCGCAGTGCCGCCGCAGCAAGGAATGTCCCGGGACATTTTTTGCCGCGGCAACAAATCGGATCTGACCTCCCTCAAACTATTGCCTGAAATATCAATCACTCACGTTTTCAGTGGTGCTGATAACGAATCTCTCATCCGTTTTACAATTTCACTGCGAAAACCATCCACATCGGCAACTGCGCACTAAATAGCTTTGTGACCGACGATACTCCAGTGGACGGCAGCAGAAGCGCGCAGCTTTTGCGAAAATACGCGCACCCCCTTTTTGCTGCTCTAATTTGGTTTACTGTGGCGGTAAGGTCTGAAGAGGCCCTAAATCAGGACGATCATATGTACAGTCGGCAAACGTCAAAAACAACAGCAAGACGATAGACGAGGAAAAATATCGTGTATGAATTACGGAAATGGGTTAAATTCCTCGTTTTTTACCACTGTAGGCAGAGCGTAAGCAAACGTAGTCAACTATTTAGGAGGAAATCACAGCGACCCTCTACCGGGGTTAACTATAATATGCTGGCAATACTAGAAATAAGATCAGATCGAGGAGATATGCGCGCTGGTTAAAAGCCGTCTGTCCTTCAGACACCTACTATTGCCGTCGGCCTATACTGCTTCAGCCTTAGCGAAGCGTACGTAGGTGAATGGCACGATGCCGACACGGCCGTCCAGCTCGCCTTCGTACATGCCGTTGGTCAGCTTCTTCGTGATGCGTACCAGTTGTCCTTTCTGAAAAAAAGTCGATTAGACAAAGGCATCCATTCATGCTCGGCAGCCTGTTCGATAGGTCCAGATGTCGCAATAATAATGGGTAATGATAAACTGCAAACCGCCCCTACTCAGCAGAGAGTAGAGGCGACGACAAAAGAGAGTAAATAGACACATAATAAGGGCCCATTCAGAGTTTTACTGCCGCAGTAAAGTAAAATTAGCAGCAAATGGGGGGATGAGCGCACCCCACATCCGTTTCCGGCAGCAAATCCGCTGCCGCAGCAAGGAATGTCCCGTGACATTCCTTGCTGCGGCGGCGCTGCGGCAGTGCTGCCGCAGTAAAACTCTGAAAGCGGGTGCAGCGCTGCCGCTACTGCGCAGCTAACGCGCGCGTCGCTGGTCCCTATCCTTCATCATTACTGCGGCAGCAACGCAGTAGAGTCTGAGTGGGCCTTAAAAGATAGGAACTAATTAGCGACATCTGGACCTATCAGTGTCAAAAAGTACCTTCAACTTCAATTGAGTGCGATCATAGGCGTTTGGCTGCCGGTCGTAAATCGCCTTCGCAACAGCAGGTAGTGGTGGCTGCAAAAGTGCTTCTTTGGCACAATGAAAAATTGCAGATCTCCAACATTGAGATGAATGTCCTTCAAAGAACTCGTGAACATCTGCTTGTCCTCTGTTTGCCTTTCTAGGAAGGTACATTTGAGTCGCCTGATGTGCTGGGTTAAATTATACCCGCCCACCTTGTATTTTCGACCTCTTCCTTTATCCCGCTTATTATTCTCATGAACTGCGCTTCTGCTGTCCTCATCTTTTCCACCTCTCACCACGGACATACCAACATCTCTTCTTCCTTCTCTCCTGTGCAACACATCCACTGTTCTCTGCTTTTCTTCCTGTTTTTCCGGGTTTTTTTGTCCCCCTACCCCCTCGTCCAAACGCATTCCGTGCGTTTCCTTATTATGCACATATCATGACATTTTTACCTGATTGTAAAAGTGGGTAAAGAAATTCAATCTAATTTCCCACAAAGGGACACACCGTACACGACTCTTCCGGAATGAAGGAGCGGGTGAGCAGTAGAATTCGACCCAATTCCCCCAATCAATCCATAATCAAAAGGTCATTTCAACAGCTTCAAAGTGACCATCTCTGCACCATCTGGTGCCACGAGTCGTTTGTACTTTGTTTGCGGGGGAGTTCACGAAGCGAAATTCCGCTCAAATAGAGAACATCTCGAAACAACTGATGTTCAATCGCAAATCTCCTATCCCTTTCCGTGTTTCATTTCACGACGACGTTCCGAGAAAACTCACTCCGTCTTTTGTCTTCAAAATTTTGCACAAAGAACGACGTTCAACATCTGTCACTGGCGAAAAAACCACAAATGATGGATTTGCGTGTGTCAAACTGCACTTGATTACGACTTAGAGAAGAAGCGATGCCACCACTGAACGACTGACCTCATAACGATCTTCAATCGGATCGCTGTTCGTCGAGACTCCACTGAATCGTTCGTCACCAACAGAACTGCCCAACGATGATTGACTGTGTCCTTTCACTTGTCGATCGCCATTCTCGTCGATCTGTGGGAAACCTGACTTTGGTGAAGACCACAAAGAGCACCGAAAACCGCATCAAAAGCAGAACAAAAGCACTTTATACTCACATTCGTTCCTCGAGTCAAAGCTTCCTAATAATGCTGACGGGTATGAATGACTATAGAGAGAGAGGAGCGAAAGTGCAAGAAGGAAGAGAGAAGAGATGACGGGGGTAGAGCGAGACAAAAGGACTTCATCCGACTGAAGGGACAATGCCAGAAGTGAAATGAAAGAGCTCAGCGAAGAGTAATTTTAACGCAAGTAATGTTCCACCAAGTACCCAAAAATCAACGACCACTTCTGAGAAAAAATACTCAATCGAAGGAAATAACTATAAATAATATGATAATAAAACAGCTATGTTAAAAACTTACCGGTCTCACGTAAATCGCTGGAACCAGACCCGTGGCATTTAAAGCATTTCTAGCTTGCCACCATCCTTCTTCTGGCTTTCCTATAATCTCTAACGTCTCGCCGACTTCGAACGGTAGATCGGTGTCACGTTCGCCTTCGAATCGATACAAGCCAATCACCTAAATAATCTCCAAGGGTCTTAGGGTCAAAAAGCTTGTCAAAAGTTCTGACAGCATCATAAAACCAAACTCTGTTAGGTGAGGAAGATCATCGCCAAGCATATAGTGATCAACCTGATCGGCTCACTCTAAACTCCGCAGAAAAGAGAATGGCCCTGAGCAATTGCTCAAAAATAGAAAAAGCCAGGTAATTTCGATGTTGTCGAAAATATGAGAGCCACAGAATCTCACAAATCAAACAGCTGGAAATGGACTGGACAGAAAAAACTAATCAAAAAACGAGTAAACATAACGACACACACCTGTTCAATTTGCCCTTTGCGGTATGGAATCGTCAAAGAAGTCTTGTCAAGTATATGAATCTTGAAATGATTCAGCAATGTTGGAATATCCATGAAATCGTGATCGGCGATCTACAACGAAGAATGAATGCTGACGATGACGATTGATCAAAAATAGGTTTCACCCAACAAAAAACCGCCGCGCACCTTGACCTGTTTGACGCCATTCTCGCAGAATTTCTCTTCGATTAGGTAGTGACGCACTTTGTTCTCCTCGTCCGACTCTCTGCATTAGTGAAATCGATCGTATTTCAATAGCATTAATCGGACACACATTTGAGGCCCTACCTCACGCTCAGCGAATAGTCACCCGGCCTTGAGCTGTCACGCAGCAGGAATGTACCAATGGCGACTCCGGCCTCGGAAAGTAGTCGAGCCGCTTCATCGCGTCCCATTTTCCCAAAGTAGAACGACGCCCAATCGTAAGGATCGAACGATGCCGACATCCTCAAAGAACAAAGAGACGACTCAATTCGACCAGAGCGCATTAAACTCGATAGAAAAACTGAGCTGACGCCTCACACTCGCACAACGGCAAACAGCGCAATAAACTCTGAACGGGTGCGGTGGAAAAAATGCAACGAACGCACTCCCACTGCGATAAAATGTGCGAAAAAAAAAACTAGTGCGCGAAAGGACGACTGGGTGGTGGAATAATGAAAAACGGTGGTGAAAACGCTGAACCCGCAGAACAGCTATTGCTCTGTCATAAAATGAACAAAAGACATGATAAAGTCACCATAACGCAAAACTAATTCCCAGGAACAACTGTACAAGTTCAAGAATTGAACACGTGCATATTCTTGCAACGCAAGACTATGTATTTACACCCAGCGGTAACACAATGGGAGGTGCTATTAAATCGAAAAGTATGAAAACATGTTTTGGAAAACCAAAGGAAAAGAGCTACACATTTCTATCGGCGTTCATCTCCTTCGTCTTCAGGAATTTCAGCTCCGACTCCCCCAAAAGTGAGAATGATCAACAAATAAGGATTCGCAAGGATATTAACTACAAACTCCTTTTGCGAAAATTCCTCTATATGATAAGTCCAACAGAACACCTGTCTTCCTTAATCACTTGCACTCCTCCTCAGCACATGTTTGGGCAGTTGAGCAAGAAAGTGTCAAGTTCACCTCGTGATCTTTAACTGCTTGCTTACTTGTTTTGCTCAATTGAAGGCTTATTATGCAAAAAATAGTAAACAATATATCACCTTCACTAAAACACCAAAGATCTGACATTTTAACGGCACAATGCAACATCTCTACATTTTTGCCATTTAAAAGTTATGAGCGGCGAAACACTTTCTTTTAAACAGCGTGAGCATGTAGAGCTCAGATAGGGCTGGGTTAATAGAGTTTGACTATCCTCAACTCGCAAATATCAACACTGGACTTGGAAGCGATAAGTGGTAGTGTACTACAGCAGAGGGAATAGATCACGGATAACTACGTTCACTAAGTTACGGAGCGCTTCGTATAAACGAAAAAATTACGAATAATCGAGAAATTTCATCGCAATTTCCAGATCATCTCAAGTCGAGACGGGGCTGCTAATATAAACACGCGTCAAAAACAACACCGCCACTCAGCCAGCTGCACTACAAACACTCAGTCAACACGAGGAGATTATTCTTCATTATAGATACGAGCTGGGTGAAGCAAGCAAAAGAAAAGTTAAGCTTAAACCTCATAATTCCAAAAGAAAACTTCAAAATAACCTTGGTAAACGGTAAATTCCAAAGAGCGTTGCAGCAGCCTTTTTAGGCCGCCCAGTACGACCGCTTCACTGACTCGCCATTAGCCTGAAGAAAAATGACTCCCATTCACGGAATTAAATTTCCCTGAACCATCTGCCTCAATTGGAAGCGTGTCCATTAAACAAATTAGATACGATTCTTCAAGGTCATAAGAAAGCGGACCTAAATAGAAATGGCTAACCCGACTCTACAAACACCCAGAACTACTATCTCACACGGCAAGTGTTTATATGATGTGACTTAACAATAAACAGTTTTTACACTAGATACATCGAAATCGCGGTAAACAAGGAGGGAAACAACGAAAGGGGGAGGGCGGAAAAGACAGAGGACAAAGAGCAACCAAAGAATCCTCGACTCTCAAGGAGCAGACGAGCAATTCGCTATAGTTTTAACTCGAAAGTTGTCGAATACAACTTCTATAAACGTTGGGATGACCGACATGTCAGAAATACTCTTTTGAAAACATTGCGAAGACTATACAGTAAATATCAATGAAATAACAGCAAAACATCGATCCAAAGAATAGCTTTACAGCCCTTCATAGAATATTACAAATTATTATTTTGAAAAGTTCATTTGAAACTGAACACAAGACTGACGTCTGAGGTGCATATGAGGCGTCGGCAATGACATCGAACGGCTATTTCGCCGCCTCGACAACCACCATCAACGATCCTCCCCCATTCCCTCACTTTGCGCTCGCTATTGCGGGCTGCCTTTTTCACCCGACTTTACCCCTTCGACCTTGTGTTCACCTTCGAATCTCAAAACAAAAAGGAATAAAACGTTCTTATCAGCTGATAGCATGAAAGTTGACAATAACTCCAACCACAGGCCGTCAAGTCATAATCCACTGCAAAATACCACAGAGACTACTTACCTAATCATCTTATTTACCATTTTCGCTCACAGGGGAGCTACTTACCACAGTTCTTAGGAAAACAGGAGCGAAACAAAAGAGAAACGCATGATGCTAAAGTGAAGAAAAGGAAGAGAAGGGGCAGATGATCAGTCAAAGAACCAAACTGTTTAGCTTAAATCACTATATCAATTCAGTAATTTACTTAAACCCAGGGCCCAGATTCATGAACGGACGAGCGGTCTCCGAAACCGCGGCGCAGCCAAAGCCAGACGGCAGAGCCGACGAGATATTGCTTTTAACATAGGAAGATTAGGATAAGAAGACAAAGCTGGGTGCCGTTCGTGCTATATCTCAGGGTTTAACGGGGGGTTGCCAGTGATGAATCTGAGCCCAGGAATATCACAAATGTTCACCAACATTTCCGGAGAAATATAATACTCACTTGCTTGATCTCCACTGAAAGTGAAGATTTCTAAAAAAGTAGGGAGAACCAAAGAGAAGATTTTCTCTCCTAGAGTGACACCGACACTCTAGAAAAAAAAAAGAAGAAAAAGCTCCCGTTAAAAGCGAGAGCGACGTCAAATACAGCAAATCACAAGTTCCTCAGAAATGATTCCCTTATTTGTTCAGTATGCGACCCGAAACGAAGTTTTTAGCCATCTCAAACAACCCCGGCCATGATCGGCATACCCAATGCATTAGTCTCGCTCATAACCTGTCTGAGGTAGAATGTTCCTGCAAAGGATTGAAATGCGCGATCACGAGCAAAGATCATAATTCTATAGCAATAGAAATAATAGATAATGATAAAGCGAAGGAACAATCGAGTTCTCCGATGCAGACCGCCACACATGTAAGCCCCACCGACACGGTAGTTTTATTACATTGAATTTTTCGCTATAAACTTGCTCAGATTCGCAATAAACTCGCTCTTTCCGAAGGACACCAAACAGCGGGAATTTGCCGTTCCGAGCACACTGCCCGATACACCATGTGACTACCCATGCTGTACTATATTTTGACTTTCAATCAAATTTTGACTACAGAATCTATGCCGATTATAGACTATGGAAATTCAGAATTAATCAAACCGCTGAGAATTTAACGAAATCAAAAACTGGAAGTGAAAATGCAGCACCACAGCGCTGACGAAGCAGATAGAAATGAATCACAACACTGAAAGTAAATGGCATGTGGGCAGCGATTTAATTGACCGATTTTAAATTTAAAAATAATATACGTCGGAATTTTTAAAGTGATGAATCATAGCCGACGCATAGGAATACTAATGCGTTGGTGTCTCACGGCTTTTTATGGTATTCTTCCCGGCGGAATTGAAACGTGAGAAAACGAATGCAAAAGAGCTCAAAAGCTGCCCTTTTGAATGTACTCGTCATCTGTCAAACGTGGACTGTTTGATGCAAATTTTTAGGAGGTTGATAAGTGTTTTAAGAAAATAACTGTTAATTTTTAACTAGCAAAAGGTAAACCATGGGAAAAGAAGGAAAGCCAAGAGCTGCAACGAATGCGTTTGACGGAGTGGAGGTGAGGGGGGAAATAGTATTCGACAACAACTGCGCATTAGAAGCGTAATAATCCGCCCTTAGAAAATGAAAAAAAGAAAAATACAATGAAGTTCGGAGAACGCTATTACCCATTCCACGCACTTTCTTCTGACAATATCCTTCAAGTGGAACGGTAAACTGAAAGGGTACAACGGTCTGACGGAAGCAGTTCTGACACAACCGAGTTTTGAAGGATTGAAACATTAATGTGAGCTCTACAAAACTTAAGAACGAAAAATATAATCTTCAAATTCCTCAGCGTTTCATTAGAGTGACGTTCTCGCTCCGCAGTTTCAGCGATACTGATCTTGGAATGGGAAAAGGGAAAGAGAGGAACAACAATAAATTCAAACGTCAAATGAAGACCCTATAATTATAATTGAGAGCAGAAACATTTCAAAACGATAAGATAAAATCCGTAAAAAGTGATAGCGGCGCAGATCTTTCACTACTCTCAAGCATTGAAATCGTACCAATAGAGTCCTCATGCTGAGTCTATTGCTAATTCAATTATTTTATGGAAATTAAAAGTTACCATGAACGTATAAAGCTAACGCTAGTCGAAGCTGCGGCTGAGGTCTGAAGACAAGGCGCTAGATTTGCACTAGCCAAAAACCCTGTTCGACCACTTTTCCTTCGAATTTTATGCGTTTGTCATTCGTTTGGCGTATGAACGATTTTCTTTCTAAAAAAACACCTGAGAACTATATGAGAAAAATAAAAACGAGATTTTCGAACACATTTTTCGGGTTCTCATCGCATTGATTTCACGATCATCCTAGAATGCAGGAGAATTGGTCTTTTTCAAAACAGTGCAAACTAAACCAAACCACGAAAAAAATTGAGATGGGGGTGGTGTGAAGGTGAAATCGGATCACTGCTACTTTTTTGATATTTTTAAAACAAATAATAAAGGAGAATTCAAATTTTAACCGATGTAAAGGGAATAAGCAACGGATGTGTCGAACAGCGACCTTGACCTTTGCCTGGCGTTAGGTGAAGTGCGAACCCAGCTGAGAGAGGAATGCAGCGGTGAGAGAGATAGCTTAGCCGGAGCCATAAAAAGGGTTTACCTACATAGTCGAGGTTAGCAACACACCAATCGCTCACTAGGCTAACCTTTGTAGCGTAGGAGGAATGTACAGAAAAATATCATGCAAATAACGCCAAAAATAGCGTAATCGACTTCCACGATTATTTGTTCAACCTAATCAGAAACATTTGGCAGCAACAGTTTATCGATTGCCGTCATACAACAAATACTACACAATGACATAATAGTAATAACGCGAACTACAGCGCCTAGTGAAAATCAACATTGGACGACGTTTACGCTAACATACATAGAAACAACGAGCACTTATATCAACCTAGCCGTACATATATCGAACAACATCGAATGAGATTTTAACCGATTTGAATGTCAACGGAATCCGAGAGGAGGCAGCGCGCGCGTACACGCAATAAAAACAGAGAAAACATGTGACAACATCAACAATTCAACGTGATATAACAATTATTCATCAAAATCATATACAAACAACCACTCATCACTCATAACAAGACTGTATCGTTCCTACGATGACATGGCAGTAAGTCTGAGGTGGAGGGCCGAAAAATGTCGGTCGAGTTGTAGCAGATGCGACGAGGAGATTGCTCTGGCGTCCAAGGAGAACATCGACACGCACGAGTCGCAGATACTAGCAATTTTCGCTCTAAAGACTCATTGCTTTGGATGAAAAAAGGTAAAAATGACAGCGTCGGCGTTGACCAGACCCCCAAGGACGCGCCGCGCGTCCATGTTCCATTCAGAACCGTAGGGGGATGGTGAGTGCGTGTTCGGCTTATAGAATGACTTCCAAGGGTCAGCGCCTATACCTAGTTCCTGCCTTTTCTTTCCCAGACAAGTCTGGTACCAATTTGCCGCCCCTGGAGGGATGACAGGCTTGGTTAACCCGGTCGGGGATCGGTCGCTCGAACGTGCGGGTGTCAGTAGCGACTGTTACCATTGCACCACATGCATGAACAAACTTGTCGACCTTAGAACAAAAAATAAACCAACCGACCTCTCACTCGGTGTGTACTTCGTTCCGCTATCAAGGAACGCTTGTACTACCGCTATTCCAACCTCCATGATATACCGCTGACCGGCTTCATCTTGCGTCCACCATGGATCACCGGTTCTAAATCTCACTATTTATCGAGGGACAAAAGCGTCGAGGTACGATTTTTTCACAAATTTGAAAAAAAATAACAATGGCCCAGCACCAGCACACACCTGTACTCTGACGAGAGCAGTTCGATGAATTCGCTGAAGCTTAGGTCCAGTTTCGAGATCAGCGACACATAGAAGCTGGCCGGTAGGACTCCTCTCTTGAATCGACCAGTCATACCAGAACCAAGCTCGAGTAACCGTCGCAATATATAGTCTGAAAATCACGATTCTTGAAAACTCCTAAGCCAGATTAAGACCCGAAAAGGTTACGTACTCCGCGGAAAATATTTCGTCTGGCCATAGATCGCGTACAAATCTTTCAGAGTGCATAGCAGTCGCTCCGGAATCTCTCCTTCGTATTTGAAATCTGTTACAAAACCTAGTATTAGGTCCAGTCCAGGTCACATAGAGATAACAAATAAAGGGTAAATTTGAAGAAAAAATGTCAACAACATACCTGCTTGCAAAATACTCTCCCAGACAGCCATTATTGGTTCTTCACTGTATAGGTTCGCACAGTGGAAGATGGCTAGTTGAACTTTGTATAGTCCGAGAGGGTTCTGAAATAGAACGTTTTTATCGACCTGTGCCATTGGTGCTCCTTCGCGAAATGAACAAAAACCGAAATGGAAGCAAAACTTTACATCAGAACTCCAACAAAAAAGTGAAGCAACGTTCTGAACCCTCACCGCGAATTTCTGCAGAAGATCATGCAATGGGAGTATCGGGCCGTCAAGCAATTTCACCAAATGCTGCTGCTTTGGCGTGTGGATATCTACGCAGTCCCTGAAAAAAAAAACTGAGTTTTAAACTACACGACTGGGTAGCCATAGCCATGGCAGAATAACAGCATCGAACTGATGGTGAACAAACGGAATCGAACAAATGGAGGAAAAATCTAAACCCACTTTATCGCCAGCTGTATGTGAGCCACTTCGACCTTGTCACGCAATTCCTGGATCATTGCCTTCGTTTTGGCATCGGATGCTGCCTGTGCACATATGATGGCATGAGACAGATAGGCGAATCGTTGCGACAACGAAATTTCGTCGCTGAAATAAAAAAGAAAATGAAAATATTAACGGGAATAACTGAGCCGATAAACCAGAGCCATTGTCTACACACTTCTCATTATCAGCGAGTCGACTGAGCAACGTAGCTGCTTTATCATAGTGTCCAGACTTTTCGTAGAATCGCCACAACAGATCCAAATATCGTTGTCCGCGACCGGAACTGATCTCGTGCGTAAGAAACTGCTCCACATAGGGTGACTTGCTCTGAAATTCAAGAATACTTTCCTTACTGCAGGAAAAATCTGAAATGTTGTCAACGAGTTTTATATCGCACCTGGAGAATCATATTTGCCTTGTTCCTCTCCAACATCCATCGGAAAAGGGCGGCATGGGCTAGTTCATCGTCACTCGACACCACACAGGAAATAATCAAATCGCTGTTCACTGCCTGAACAAGACAAACAAGTAGACTGAATACCAATGAATTAACTCTAGCAAATCTACTGCAGAGGTGGACGTGGTGTAGTGGTGAAAACCGGTTAACCAAGTCATTCATTCCTCCAGGTACCAGACCTGTCCGAGAAGGTGAAAACACTGACTTGATCAGCGGCTGGCTACCGTAAGCCATTGTATAGGCCAAATCCGTCCTTCACGAATCCAAATGGAAGACAAATGCGTGACACATTCTTAGAGGGCTGAGCACTACTCCCGGCGAAAGAATGCCATAAAAAGCCGTGGGACACCAACGCGTTAGTATTCCTATGATCCATCATTTTAAAAATTCGGACGTATATTATTTTTAAATTTAAGCAGGCGATATGTTATGCAAACCAAAAACCACGCACATAATAGCAGAGCACCGTTTTGTCAAGTAGTGACGCACAAAAATGAAAATTTAGGAGCAGACTACATGGAGAAGAAATACAGCATCCTGACAGAAGACAGTATTTTCTAGAGCCAACACTAATACATCGGCGCTAATGGACCAGTGGCCAGCACGTGAACAGGGTATAACGGATTCCTAGGCTTTTTTCTGGAACAACTACGAACAACTTTCGCAAAGATGATCAAGTGATACCGTGCTGATAAGGTGATATCTTCCACAAAGTGTATAAACAGCTTGTTGGTTGGAGTTTGCTTCATTTTACAGTTTTCACCTTGGAGCGGTTACCCCGACGGGCCTCTGCCGGCGGTGGCACAGACGTGAGCATCTCTAGTTGTAGTTCTTTCAGTTCAACTACCGGAACTTCCTTGTGTAGCCCTAAGAACTCGAGAACACCCAATCTAACGCGACTAGACCTTATATGATGAATAACGTAGGCACAACAACAACAACACCGATACAATACAGACAACAAAAAGACGACATAGTAATATCGCACATTTTCCATACGAAACTAACGATCGTGCTCAAGAATTCAGAGTTCTCCTCCATGAATCGCTGGTTCCTCACGACCAACAATTAATTTTTAGATGTCGAAGAAGAAAGACTCTTCACCCGAGCCACCTGGTCAACCACCCAAAGATGAGGCCTATCTACTCAACAGGTAAATGAACGTTCCGAACAGAACCATATCCCACAACTTACGAACTGCTTTACAGACCGGGAGAGCCGGAATTCAAAATGAATATGAATCCGATGAAGGTTGTATTCCAATGCACTCCCGAAAAGAAACCGGTCTGGAGTGATATACGGGTTTCGAATCCCACCAAGGATAAGCACAGCTACAAAGTATGAATATATGAGATTTTTGATAATTTCGCGACATTTCCATCAAAACTGTAATTTTAGGTGAAATGCACGTCCGCTGACATTTTCCGTGTGCAACCACCGTTAGGATTCATAAAACCTGGTGAAACGTCAATAATACGGATGTGGTTTCAGGTACGACCAAAAAATGCTGTCTATTAAAGTTCTATAAAATTATCAACAGCTTTTAGAATAAGGAAATTCCGGAAGGTCATCGTCATTATTTTGCTGTCTACCATGTGAAATGTGCAGAGGGAAAAACTGTGAAAGAGATCTGGACTAAAACCGTGAAGCCGGACGGTAGGGAATATTTACGTTGGATGTGGTTACAATTGTAAATACATATCCTATTTTCAGGGGTTAAAAGAATTGCTGCAATATTTGTAAAAGTCCAAGGTTCAGCGGAGAAATCCAAGTGAAAAATTCACTCATGTGTCCTTAACGAATCGTGATACGAATGTGTGCGACTAGCGAACCAAATGGTTCACACTGGCTATAAAAATGCAAACCAAAAAATTTTCTACAATGAAACATTACGTGCTCTTCACATTCCCAATTTCTGAAAGTGTGCACTGTGGTAGAAAAGGCAATTTCACCTTCTTATACAAATTTGGTATTGATTCACCCGACCTGGGAGGCATGAAATACCAGGTTAGACCGGGCGAGGATCGATCGTCCGACCGTGCTGGTGTCACCAGGAGATCTTACCACAGCGCCAATCGAGCCCTTGCGTAATGGTAACAACTCGAAGAAAAACTAAGCAGGAGTAGCAAAATCTCCAAGAAATTAGAACTTCACAAATAAGAAGAAATAATGTAAAAATAGTGCTATTTATCATTCAACTCACACTCTCTGCTGATGTAGGTGATGACCTCGATGAGGCAGCCTCCAAGTCATCCAATGTGTCCGTTATGCACCTGAAAGAAACGGAAATTGGAAAAGATATATAAATTAGGAAGCAAAAAATAGGGACTCTGCAAGCTGTAGCCAAAAGCTGATCAGAATCGTGTCGAGCTTTTTGATCTATTTCACACTTTAGTAAGAGAAGTTAGTTTGCGGCTGTAAGGAAACCCAATGTCCACCTGCACTACCGTAATCTAGGAAAGGAATACCTGTGCTATGAAGAGTTGATCTTTTTTACAAATAAATGAAAATAACGCACTTATAACTCTCCGACCGTCGTTTTTCCGCCGCCTGCATTTCACGATCCTCCCCTGCTCGACCATGACGATACGCTATCAACGCCAGCTGCTTAGGGTCATCTCTCTTCGCTTTCAGTAAGCAAAGATCGGCAAGATGTTCAAAAGCGTTCACTAAAATTTAGAAAAAAATACACAAAAGATCGAATCTAACATAGACCCGCCTACATTCAGCCAACGTTCGGCAAATAACTGGCAGGGAAACTTTTCCAATTGATTGACGGAAAAGTTCACAAGCTCGATCGACCAAATTCTTGCGCGCCGCTCCAGAATTCGCCGTCGAGGCGAGTTTCAATTGTTCCATAGCATTCGTCACGCATGCGTCATCCTGGGAAATGTTGAAATTTTGTTAGCTACGTCCGTTTTACTGCAGCGAGCCAGCTCACCTTCGAATAAAGATTCGGACATAGAGCTCTAAGTCGTTCAGACAACTCCTTCGTGCCAGCCTCGTCGCCAAGGAAAAACCTTCAAATACTAATTAATTTACGTGACACATGCAGTATCACGCTGGTATTGGGACTCACTTAATCATAGCCCTAATGAGATCACCGTTGAGGTGCTGTCCATCGCATACCAGGTGGCAGAAAGGCCGAGCCGCCAACAAAGGAAGGGCCGACGGATCCATACTGGCCGAGATTGCCTTCAGATCGAACGAGTTCGCGGACGACCACAGAGAAAGTACTTCCTTAATAGAAAAATTTTCTCTTGAATTTATCTTGAAAATATGATAATTCGACTTTTCCAGAGCAAGACTCACCGCAGACGATTCAATCAGCTTCCGTAGAGCAATCAGTGACTGTCGTTCCATACTTGAGGCTTGCACTAAAATGATGAGCCATACAAAGAGATTAGCTTGAAAAAAAGAAAATCAACAAAATAACAAGACAAATTTATCTACCGTTCATCTTCCCCGAAGCCGTGTTGTTCCACGTCACATCCGGCTTCGGCAGCAGCCCATATCTCTCCATAGCTTGACCAAGTTTACGCAGTTCGTTAGATAGCCAATCCATCTCTTGTGAACTTAGTGAGGTGACTAGCTGAAACCCGAGAACAATTGAAAATATTCTTCAAAAAGTTAAAAGTTGATCAATCATACAGCTCCATCCTTCACTCGACAGATGGTGTGATTCCAAATCGGTGTGACAAGTCGTGAAAAGTAATAGTAGAGGGCATCGTGTCGCCGACTTGGAGAATGTGCGAAGCCTTGTCCACCACCGGCCAGAGGTTTGTTCACTGAATAGATGATCGTATTGGACGTACAACAGCAATGCAACGACGCATTAGGGCTACAAGATATTCAAAAAATCAACAAACTTTAAGAAATTATCAAAACCCAACATTAGCGAAGGCAAAGGGCAAAATACAAGATACCAAACACTACAAGAGCTATTCTCTTAGCTGTCTGAACATTGTTTTCGGCTGCTTTCTGGGCACATCAGAAACATTAAAGAAGTCGAAAATAACATAAACCACAGAAAATTATGAGGATGAATGTACATATCCAATGAATACGTAGCCGTGACTTACTATGCCTTCAAGAGAAACAAATAAACAAGGAACAGATGCTAAACCCACTTGTAGGAGAGAACGGCGACGAAACCTGAGGAGGTGGATGGCTTTCAAAACGTGGCGTAGACGCTTGCAGCGGAGCTAAACGAATAACAATAAATGAAAAAGAAAGCAGATTCATGAAGTCAGAGTCGAAGGTTAAAGTTTACCCCAATGAGAAGGAACCAATAAGCCTCACTTTCTAACGTCTTACAAGTTCAACTACTGGTTAGAACGTAAACGAGCAGTGTTACAATTTTCCCTGGAAAACTTACAAGTACTTTCAAATTAACTTCTAAAATTGGGCGAATCCCCCAGAAATCCATCCCACTTTTTTAGCCACCAAGAAATGCCTGGGCCCAACCTGAAACTTTTGGTAAAGTAAAAGATTGGTAAGTACTAGGTCTGGTAGAATTAGATGAAAGAAAATTAAGGAATTAAAGTTGACCTGTCATCGTAAACGATAGGTCAATTGGCATTCGTGGAATAATGGCACAGCGACACAGAAAAACTTTGAGAAATAAATACCCACATCGCATTTTGTGCTTCCACTCCGCGATACTATCCCCTGGTGACCACGTTGTATCCAATCCTCTCACGTGTTCAATATCGATAAGTTCAGGATTGTCTTTGAAACTGTAGAACATCGTAGCGGCCTGGATAGATGAGAATCCATTTTTGACAAAAAATGAAATGAATTTAAGCCAACTTTTTCTTTGATCCTATCATCCACTGCTAGCTCACTGGTCAGCACTGACAAAGCAAGCACAAGTACTTCCGTGGCACCAAACTGCTGCCACAGCTGAACAGTGGCTCGGCCCTCAGCGCCTCCGTCGAACAGCGCTTCACGTAGAGCGTCACGAGGGGTCACGTAGTCGAATTCGTGTATACCCTGAACAACAAAAATGTTTTAAAGACCTTTAGAGCCTGCAGGATCAGCTCAGGATGTGACATAACCTGCCCCAGCCCGCTATCTTGGCAAAATAGGAATATAATTTGCTTTCCTCACAAGAAAGCCTGATATTCAGACTGCTCCAATGAGAAATTCCCATTACAAACCTCATTTGAACATATAATTAATCGATGTCGCGATTCAATGGATTGTCGATAAAACTGGTGCGGCTGGACTCTTGCGATCATTCCTGGCTCTGGTGGCTGACAAGAGAGCGCCTGGAATTAATAAAAAAATAAATGAAAAAACGAACAAAATATGCAGCGTGAACGGAACAGGTGGGGGTCCAAGACAACTACACAATAACTTCTGCCTACCTTATCACAGACAGGAGTTATGGCCCACACGTTTCCAGCCACTTGCAGATCGTTCTGAACAGAATCATTGGAAAATGCGGATATTTAGAAAATTACAATAATAACTTTTAAGTAACCAAAATATTTGCATAGATTACCATGGATTCACAGTACAAGTTCTTATTCGGATGGTACAGATCGGAAAGCGCCCACACCAACTGCCTGTTCGCGGTTGCCATTACACAAATGCCTCAAAACAGCGACATTTACGAAACTCATGCCAAAGCAATCAAAATATTCAATCAAAGGAAACAAAACAGTACTTTGATCCGCATAGGCTATGGACACCCCTTGTGGAGTGTCGCGATAAATCGACGTGGGCGCTACTCCTGGCGAAAATCTCACGTGAGCAACTCGCAGGCATTGTGGCCGCACTTCTTGTTGTGAAAGACTCTGAAAATGGTTTTACAGAGCGAAAAAAGTTTTCTTTAAGTGTTAATAGGACATACCTTGTAGTTCATCTGAGACAGGTACTGCCCTTGAGCGTTCGAAGCTGCGACATTTCGTGCTAACACAGAGAAGTATATTCGCACCCCTTTTGTTGTGACGGCAATCTTAATTACATTTATTGACTTGAAAATAAAGAAAAGTAAGAAAGAGAGGAAAAGTACCAGATTGAGCTGATTCGACTGTTCAGCTTCAAGTGCACAAATTGTAGCGATATTTGTAAAAGTACTCTCTTCATGCCCGTACTGAGTCATCAAATGAGCTTCACTCTGAAAAATATTCTTTTAAATTTATAAAAAAAATTCACTCCACGAAAAAGCATACCGCGATTTGTCCAGCTGTAACCACACACACTCTAGAGCACTGCGCACCATCCACACCAAGATCGAAAACCTGATAAACATACAGAAATTAAGAAATTGAACAAAGACAAAAATAGAAGATATGCAATTCCACTAGGAGCAATCTAATTGTAGAGAATATACCTGTATGGATCCGTTCTTGCCCAAACAATACAGGATGTTTCTTGACTTATCTAACGCGATCTGTTCCAGTTCCTCTGAAGTTATGGGAATAAACAAATATTCCGTCTAAAAAAATTAAATAATAGAAGACGACGCACCACTACCCGGGCCCAAGAAGGGAATCAGCGTGCTAAGCAACGTTACGGACTGGTTAACAACGCGACATCTCCGTCCACCACCGAACCATCCAGTGTTATACTAAAAATGATTCTTATTACTTGCAAAATTTCATTTTTTGTTTCACTCAAAAAAACCGCAAGAATTTACGAAAATTTCAGAAAAAAAAACAACTAAAGGGCGGAAACTTGGATTCGGGGAACCAAAAAAGGTAACGCTAGCTGATATCGATAGGAGACCAGAAATTTCAAATTTAAAATGTCATAGAATCACCTAGTTGGGAGAACAAAGATGTTCATAGGCTATTTACCTCATACACAAATTCGTAGAGTTTGTCATCAGCCGTGAAAAACACCCTTCCCTCGTTGGTAGAAACGATATCGTTCAACGATGCGTTGTCGAGATTAATCTGAAACAACATGTGAGGAAAACAAATGAAGAAAAGACAAATTTGGAGTAAAAAATATTTTTGCTGACATTCTAACCTTGAAAAAATGACTGGCGTCGATAGCAATGCCCGGCTTGCCGGTGACCGGGTCAACATCCATGATCATTGGATAAAGAGATAGGTCCATCACCGTCCCGACAACAAGCCCATGCGTAATTTGGGCCTGAACGCATAAGCAAATGCAATACATAGAAAGTAATGATAAATGCAATATATGTCTAGAAATGGAACAAAATATACCTGGTACAAAACAAAAATTGGAACTTACCGCAAAGACATCAGATTTTACCCGCACCAACGCTATTTTCAGAACCGTATTTTCAACCGCGTCGAAATAGGCAAGATCATCACTGGAACAACGATTTCATTTTAGAGAATTTAAGGTAACAATATAGTCGGCTAAGAATTCTTACTTCGTTTCATAATTCCACATAAATATATCACTATCGATAACAACCCAAGCTCTCGTGATTTCCGGAAATAAACCCATACTAAATTGTGATCGCATATCTGGAATTATAGAATGTAACAACTTTTTGTCAGTTTCGAAAAAAAATTGGCTTACTTTTTATTTGGTACGACAATTCTTCAGGCATCGGTACTCTTCGTCGTAAGACAAATTCCATACCACCTCTGGTGTAGAAGCGATCTCCGAGTCCAGACACCGGCACGGTACCTATAGATAGTTGAAAGGTATCAGAATTAGGACTTGTTTGCTTTCCATTTTTACGGATACCAAAGTAAATTCGTTTTAAACTTGTCTGGGAAGGTAAAGGCACCAATTTGGTATAGCGGCTATCCCCGCAAGTCATTGTATAGGCCAAATACACATTCACCATGCCTCTACGATTCTGAATGGAATACGAATGCGGCGGCGCGTTCTTAAGGAACTGATCAACGCCGAAACCTTTATGTTTACCTTTTACTAATTTACACCCTTTTTTGTAGGTCTGTGGATCTTCAAGGATAAAGAACCACCAAGCCTCATTTGAAAACTTCAGATTAAAGCTATGTATGTAGAGCGAGTGATAACTTCCACCTAAACCTCGGACGGTGAACTACAAAGAGTTATTGTCGGAAATACATCGAAAAGGTTTTGAACAAAAAGAGAATGTAAAGAAGACGAATAATAAAAAACTTACCATTTTGTGTCAATTTGTTATAAATATCGGCAGTGTCGATGGTGTTTTCTATATGTGCAGCGACCCGTTGTGCAGCGCTCTCAATAGAGTCGCCAGCTACCGCTTCAAGGAATGAGGCACTCATGCCTGAACTTACTCTACATAATTACTCAAAAATAATGACTTAAAATCATGCTTCAATACGCGAGGCTCAAATGAACCAAGAAAACTGAATTATGCGTTCCAGGAATGTGAACATTCGCGACTTTGAAAAGGAACACCAAAAATCTTTAAGCATGGACGAGAAAGTCTACGCTAGCGAAATATTAGTCAGTACGAAGACTACCTGTATGAAATCCACGAATTAGGAACGAATTATTTTCACTACGAACGAATTATTTTCATTAGGAGAAAAACCTCCCGTTTTAAGACGACAAATCACTCTTCACAGTAAGACCAAAGGATGGACAAATGAGGATCCGATCACGTCTCTCACCATGAGAAAGGAAAGGCAGAGAAACTGGAGAGAATAAGGTGCCTAACAGCGTCAATCCACTGACTGATTTTCGTTTGCGAATAACAACCTTCGATCGAGAGGATTCCTTGTGATGGATCAACGTAGGCTTTAACTGTCATAACTTCCCAACAGGTCATAAATCTAGCGTACCCGCTGATAGATAAAATAGCAGGTTACTTTACAAAGTTTATGCAAAGTAACAGATCAATTCACTACAGAGATTTCAAATTCGAAAGCCGGCGCATTACTGCGACCGAATCGCGCTTGCCGTTTAGCGTCGTCTGTATTGTCGTGAGAAATATTGGGCGACCCTATTGCTAGTGCCAGAGGCGATGTTGGTGTAGCATGTCTCGGGTCAACGTGAAGTTCATCGGTGGAAGTGTTGCAAGGGTAATGGTATAATGAAGGCAGTGCTCAAGTAAATCAGTTTCATTCACAATTCGTCAAGGTAAGTTGTCTGAGGTGCAGTTCTTAAGTGGGAGTTAGATGTGTGATCTACACCAGTATCGCTTCATCAATTCGAGTTTGGGCTTGATTGGAGTTAGAGAAGCTCATATATACTTTCGAGCATGAAAGAGTAGTAAACATACTTTTGGATTGTATGGCAGACTCTTAACCTCCTAGGAAGAAGCCCTAAGGCACTTTCTTGAGGATCCGAAATTGTACCATACTCCATTCACGTGGCACCTTTTCTTGTAATGATTTAAAATCAAAATCGCGTTATAGTGGAATATTTATTGATATGTAATAGGAGAACATTAACAAAAGATGAAGAGCCTAGCGACTGAACGACTGCAGTAGCTATGGTGCTCTGAAACTAATTGAAAACTCCAGCCACGCGGGTACTTAGTGGTAGTGCTCATGATGAGGATGATAGTGATCGTGGTGATGATGATGATCATCATAGTGAGGATGATAATGATCGTGCTGATCATAATGAGGCTGGTAATAGCCATAATAATGAGGCTTATGATCGTGATAGTGATCCTGGTGATGGGGTTCGTAGTAGTACTTGCTGTAGTAATCCTTTCCATAGCCGTGGTCATGGTGATCGTGGCCGTGTTTCTTCTGAGAGTGACCCGAGTCGTAGTCAGATCCTGAAGCTGGTTTCCTCGTGATTTGCTCATTAACTTATTGGGAGGTTACGGTACCTACCGTAGTGACTTCCTTCTTCGTGTTCTTTAGCGTATTCATCATATCCGCCGTACTTTTTAGTGGCGTATTCTCCATGGGCAGCTTTTTTGAATCCTTTGCTGTAGCCTTTCTGGTACTCACTGTCATGCTTATCGTCGTATTTGTCGCCACCGTACTTGCCATGATCACTACCGTAGTCGTAGTAGTTGTAGTGATCTGAAAATCCTTTTGTATTAAATTTAGCAAGCACAGATGATCTGAAAGCACTTCAAACTTACCAGCTGCCAAAGTGAGGTAGGTAAAGGTAGCCAGGATCAAAGCTGTAAGGCACTTCATGCTCAGAGAAGATCCTAAGCGATGTGCTCGCTGATGCCAGACAGTGACAGACAGCTTCTTATATATCACGAGTGCCGTGAGGTGAATAGTGAGCGAATGGCCCTTTTTTCGAGGTGTTCCGCCAGGCATTCAGTGGGTTAGCCTTTGTTTCAGACTCGCTCCTAGGTATGATGCGACTTTCGAACCAGTTCGTGACCTACATTCTCCAACGTTGTCAGGATAATTTCCCAAGAGCTATTTGCACGAGAATGTTTGGCATTCGTCTTCCTGAAATTTGAATTGTCAGAATTAACCCCCACTCGGACTTTCATTTGTTGTCTCCTCCCATATTTCCCAGTGGTTTCCACAACATGAATTCATTGATTGGTGATGCTACTGATAATGAGTGTCTAAATCTATCAAAATTCGTGAGGATAGAGAAAGACATGGAAGAAAAACTGAGGCAGAGGACCATATAAGGCTTGCTACCTTATATTCTTACCAAAAAATGTTGAGAATCAGAGCAGATGGCGCCTAACTCAAAGCCTGTTCATACTCGGCAGCGAGGCAGAAAAAAACCTGAGCGTCCAATATCCTGGGCCCACATTCATGAACGGACGAACGGTCTCCGAAACCGCAGCGGAGCCAGAACAAAACGGCAGAGTCGATGAGAGATAGCGTTTAACATAGGAAGTTTAGGATGAGTAGAGAAAGGTGCACGTCGTTCACAGGTTAAATCTCGGGGTTTATCGGGCTTTACCAATCATGAATGTGGGCCCTGATATTGTGAGTCTCACGAGAATTGACTTCACGAATTCTCTACAGCGCGATCCACAATCAAATGGAGGCAGTTTCACTGATGGACCCATATTGTTTACTGCATAATCCTGTATACTTTGAAGAATACTCAAAATCAGAGAAGCGCACAAACTGTGATTCATCAACGCACGACGGTGTTCAGTTAGGGTGTATAGCCGGTTCATTTCGTCCCACTACGGCCATTTGGCGACTGTGGCCACAACTGCTGCACCACTACACTACACGTCAGATGTCGGGACATCAGATCTTGATGAATTGCTGTTTCCGGGGTATAGAGCGAGTTTGTTTCACCAGAAGCAGACTATATTCCTTGGTTTCCGCTCACGAATCTGGTGACCGGACCGAAGCATGTATGGCATTACAGTTGCCTTTGGCGTCTACTGCCCCGCCGCGTCCTCTGCGTCTCTGCCCTATTCCTAGCCGATACGTCACTGCTTTATTGCTGCCGAGTCTGAACGAGCATACAATCGCCCTTCTCTTTCCTGTTAGAGCATGTTCGTCACACGTTCTAACACGAGCTGACAGGATGACCAGCGCCTCCACTCAGAGTATAAATAACGGCTGGCGCTCAGATGCAGTACCGATCGCCATTATCGCTACGCGGCTGATGCGACGTGGCCGCGCGCGGCGAGTCTTCGGACGAGCTATCCAGCGGCGCCAGCCTCAGGGTGAGTTTACCCATCGTTGTAGTATGGTCGCCAACAAATCGATTTTGCTATGTGATCACGATTAGACGAGAGGTTAGTTTGTTGATAGATTGGGTAACCGGTGGGTTTGCGTCTATTTTGGTTTCCTAAATGGCCGTAGGAGCAGTGAAGCTTTAGTTTTTGTTTTGTCAGGAATTGACTTGTTTTGTACTCGAGAAAACGACTGTAAAAGAGTGGAAAGGGTCTCCAATTTGCACTACCAAACAGGTGCTCGTGCAAGGTGATCATTTGCGTCGCGGAATCAAACAAATCCTTTTCTGGGAACTTCAAGTGGTGTCCAGTTCGAGTTAAACTTAGTTTATTCATCTAAAATACTTATAATCTGATATTTGCTTTGTCGTGGGACCAGTTAATCTAGTATGACGTTACCTTGATTCTCGGTTACCACTCAGATCCCTCAGAATAAAAGGATCTTTTGGAAATATATCGTTTGAGCGGGATTTTCGAGCAACACAGCTGCTGAGGGCAGATTTGAATCGTTATTCTTAAAATTTTCCTTCTAGTAGTCACTTTTCTTCCACTGAGAGCAATCTTTAGAGTAATGGAGTGTTGGGTTAAAACCGTTAAACGAATAATTTCTTTATTTCTGGCTAGGTTGTGGTATGGTAAGGTAGGTACCTAATGGGCCTGGGCTGTGGGCGGTCCAGTTCCAGCTTTTATCAGCAATAATTTCTAGATTTTTTCCTGGCTAATATTCCATTTATTAAATAGGTTACCTAATTGTTCTTTGCTGAGCATGCATCCTTCCGGCTCCTGATGATACATTAAATTTTTGCCCGAATTGGAAGTCTTGATAAAGGGATGTTGTATAACTGGTGTTTCCATCGGAGCGTTTTATTTTCTGTTCTTGTTCTTCGTTCTCTTGTTTTTTCTCAATGTAATTCCCTAGTCAGCTATTAATTTCGGGTTCTTCTATGTAATCTGAATTGGAGTATGCTGGTCCGAGAGCAGCGGGTAACCATTAAGATGAAAATATTCCTTACGAGATTCTTTCCAGTGGGTGACCTGTTGGCTTCGCGGGAAAATGGGCGAAAGGAGGAAGTGTCCGCCAAAATAGGGGACCAGACATAAGCGACGAAAGTTGTTATTCAACGATGTTGTTTGTGCTATGACGTACGTGCACTTGGGAGCAGTGAGAACAGACTGGTACTCCTATTTCGTTCGACCCGAAGTATTTTCCCTGTGTGAATTTGTTTTTCAGCCCTGGTTTTGGTATTTCCGTAACTGTTCAATGTAAATGTTTTGTCATGGACCTGCACCTTGCTGTTTGCATTCAAATTTGAAAAGTTGGTGTTTTCCATTTTCGGTAGTATTTTCATACATTTCGCTAAAGACCGGTATGTAGGTATCTCTCACGGCGTCTCAGTGATCTGTTGACCTTGAGCCGATTTGATTGGGACTGGTAGGCTAGGCGCCTGTATCAGTCACACTAGAGTTTGGGGAAATTTTCGTTCACTACTTGCTGTCTTCCTAAAACTACAAACTGTAAAAGGCCCAGGTGACCTAAATTTTACCGAATTATAGTCTACTTTCTCATTACCTAATGCATTTTGAAGAGACAAAACGTCATACGCCACGGTAAAGACTCCCTTTTGGCGTTTGTAACCGACCTCGTTTTCCATTACAAAAAAGTCCTTTGGTGTTCTGCTGATCCGCTCGATTCAAGATCGCTGCGTGAAGACCGATTCGAATCGACGTGGATCGATTCCCACGCTTGTAGAGGCTCCGAGGCTCAGCAGGATGCCATCTTCAGCTGCAAACGTGAGTAGTTCTCGAAGTAAAATTCGTTATTATTCCCGTTGCCCAAGACTTTTATTCAAATTTCTCTGCCAAATTCAAATAGATATCAGGTAATCATTGAATTTATGCGGTGCTTTGGAATTATTTGTTGTTCCCCACTGTGATCAATGGTTATTCATTTTCGTTTACCGTCTGGAACTATAAATATTTCTGTGTATTCAGATTTGTTTGCATTAATGCTGCTGTATCGATTTTTCAGTGTTTGAATTCTCATTATCATACCATTAAAAGCAGTAAACCCTCGAATCACAAAATAAAAAAAACGATTTGTGCATAGAAACCCAACAAATTTCCTAGAACAAGAAAACAATAAAGCTGACATAGACCTGAAAGTTGGTGATCTGTATGGGACCGTACCTAATGGTTTAGTTATTTTACATGTGTGTTCGAATTTTCGACGAAATTATTTTTGTTTTCATCCTGCTCTAGACCAGTATTTCATGGTTTAGTTGCTCTTTATTTTTTATTGAGTTCGGTCGTGTGAAAATCGAATACACCTCATTTGAGCGCTGCTGGCTGGACCCTAATCGAGCCAATTGATCTAATCTTGTTACTCCATCAATGCTTTTTATGGTCAATTTTAGTGTGACTGGAGCAGTACTGAAAAATAAGGCACTGAACAATAGAAAAGTAAGGGAAAGATTTAAAATAGGTGGTGGAGGTGCCATTTTTATTTACCTGTTTGTGGTCTGAGAATTGAGCACGTTACCTTTTCACTTTTTCCGTGGTTCGGGTGAGAGTATTGATCGGTATAATACAATTATGTCTTGTCCTCTCTAAGGGGTAAATAAAATCGTTAGTAGTAGTAATTCATTTAGCATGATCTCACTGTTGCAATTTTGACGAAAAATCAAGCGGCTGTAAACTCTCTGCTTGCCGGCGACGATATCGACCTGAACCACACGGATACAACTGGTAGCCTTCCCTTACACTACGCTGCGTTCACCGGCGATACAACATTGATCAAACTATTTCTCGGTAAGTGGTGTTGTTTTTTTTCGTTTCCTATTTCATAGGTGTTTTTTCTTTCGTTCCAATTTTTTATTCACAAATTTTTATGTTTCTTCTCTGTAAATGTTTTTTTTTTCAAGAAAGAAGCGCTGATATCAACGCCAGAAACAGTCTCGGACTGACGGCATTGCATCGTGCCGTTGCCGCGCATCGTTATGATGCCGCTCAGCTTCTTATCGACCAAGGTGGGTGACTGTTGCATTGTTGTGTTTAGCATGTTTCGGTTTTGTTTCTTTTATTTTATTTGTATTTGTTCATCCTTGAGGTTGAAAAGAGCAGTGCTTTCCCCTTCTCCGGTATCCATCTGGGAACCCACAAAAAGGAATAAATACAGCCTTTTCTATGCTTGCAGCTGCGTCTGTCTTCACTTGTACATTTTCATGTCATTTAATGGACGCTCATTCTAGTTGCAGCAAAACGTTGGTTAATATTTGCCACAAAATTACCAACAATGAACTGAATATATTGTCGAAAAGCCTGTTTCCGAACATTATTCTGAATTGGGATCGTTTCGAGCAGCTGGTCATCTATTGAGAGTGCCTATTTTTCTCATGACCGGTTTATTGAAAAGTACCTTCAAGAATCGTTCAGGTTGCGATACAACAAGTCGCTGTAAGCTGTTTCAAACTGCCCTTCACACATGTGCTATTCACAATGTACCAAATGTTGCTGCTTTATTGCTGCGCGACAGGTACGCAGCATTAGGTGAGCTCGTTTACTATCCCTGTATTTTTGGTAGTTTTGTAGTATCTGTTCAAAAATGGGATAGTTTTAATTTTAGATTACGCTGACGGTCGTGGATGTACTGCTTTACATCATGCGGCTTATCATGGTCACGTTGAGGTGGCTGAGCAGTTACTAAAGGCTGGAATAAACATGGCTGCCGTGTAAGTTTTTTCCGGCAGCTTTGAATTTCCGTTGGGTATGAGTTTTGTAGCGTTAAAGTTTACCCTTTCAAGGGACAAAATGGGTCGTACAGCTGTTCATTCGATGGCGTGTGGTGGCAGCCTTGGAATGCTGGCCGTCCTACGACAAGCGGGGGCTTCGTTCTCTGTGCGTGATAACTGTCGACGAACAGCGGCTCATTATGCCGCCATGGCTTCACAAACAGAGATTTTAGGTAGGGTTAGGTTTTTCGAAGGGAAAATGGTGAATTAGCGGCATCTTATTGTTTACTTTGATTCTTTATATGTTGAACTTGTAGCTGAACTGATAAAACTCGACGCCAACTGCGTCAACGAGATCGATGACGGCGGTTATACACCTCTTCACTATGCGGTTCAAAATGGGCACAATGCGAAAACTGTTGAGCTGTAAGTTTCCTTGACTTACTTGATAATTGTATAATAATTGTGATCTATCGGCTTTATTTTAGTCTCGTTGAAAATGGTTCTGATGTCGCTGCAGCTTCGAATAATGGCACAACGGCCCTTCATATTGCTGCATCGCTGGCGGAGTCGCCGAAACCGATTGAATATCTGATAAATGTGAGCTTCTGAAATTGCTTTAGACTTATTTCATACTTTCAACAGTCTTGTTCTTACTTAAATCGGTACCTTATTCGAGCTTGACGAATTTTATTTAGCTTTAGTTTTTTGTTCAGTTTTAGCTTGACGAATGTTGTTTTTTAATTCATTTCATTATTTTTCGTCGTAAGCCAGACGGCCTAACCGAAAATTTCTAAAATCACCTATAACGACATTATGTGTTCTTATCTAAAGTTAACCTTTTCTGGGATTCGACTGCGTTTTTTCCGTTTGTAATATTTTGAATCATTTTCCTTGCTGATTCAGTGCCAGGGCATTGACCTAAACACAAAGAACGCTGACGGAATGACCCCGCTGCATCTTGCCAGCGAATGGAGCAAAGTATCAAGAGTAGATGCTTTAATCAGAGGTGAACTTCTGGAATTTCCACACATGAATGGTGAGTTCATAATAACTGCTGCTTTCAGCTGGGGCTGAGGTCGATGCGAGGTCAAAGGACAACGCCACCCCTCTGCATTGTGCAGCCATTGGAGGACACCAGTTAGTCGTCAAGCATCTGCTCAAAGCTGGGGCGGACTCAAACGCGTTGGTTTTCGATTAATGCCCAAATTTGTATTTCAATTTTTGTTTCTAAATTACTGATCTTTTTCAAATTTCACGGGAGCTGTTTTTGCTGGAGGATTTTTATACCCGACGGAATCCAATACTTATCGTTAAAGACGGATGAGAGGCGACTTCACACCGCTTCACCTTGCCGCTTACAACGCATCTCGACCTGTTGTTCAAACGTTGGTGGAAATGGGAGCGGATTTAGAGGCACAAGACCACGTATTGCGTACTCCGCTCTTTTTGGCAGCTGAAAGCATCTCGGACAATGGGTAATTTTTCAGATTCTGGATGTTTAGAAACTAGATAAACATTGTTTTAGAAAAAAGTGGTTTTTTAGTGCGTTCACTGCTGAGTATTTGGTGCAAAATAACGCTGAGGTGAATGTGGTCGACAAGAACGGTTACAGTCCTCTTCACTTTGCAGCGGCGAGAGGGCTCGATCAAGTGGTATATCTTATCTATTCATATGTTTCTCTATTTACAGCTGCCTTCAGTAGACTAAGGGAGTCAGCTCAGAAAGGTTGACGATTTCAATGGAATTTTCATGTAATTTAAGGTTAACGTCTTGATAGATGGTGGAGCGGACGTCTTCAAAAAGGATAAACAAGGTCGTAACGCTCTTCATTTCGCTGCTCTTTCGGGTTCGGAATGTTGTGTGAAGGTCTGCTTTCTGTTTTTTTTTTCAGAATTTAAAATGAATAAAGGAATTCTTGAAACGTTTGGAATCCTTCAAAGGTGTTACTTTTTTATGTTACTGCAGATGTAAGCATCAAATGCACGCCTTTCTTTCAATTTATTTACTTCAACCTTTCAGAAGATTTGCAAAGCGGACTCTAGAATCGTGTATGAAAGAGATGAAAATGGTTTCTATCCGCTGCACTACGCTGCGTATGCTGGTGCCGAACATATTAGTTTGGAAGTGAGTTTTCTACTTGTCTTCTTTGACGTTTCCACCTCTTTTTTTCAGCTCTTCTTTTTCGTTTCCCCCTCTCACCTTCCTCAAAATAGTCATTGTTTAGTGTACGTTTTAGTTGTTTGACTACATGAAATACATCAAAGAGATGCCGACGTGTGACCGAAAGAGATTTATAACACCATTTCACATGGCCGCAATAAACAACAAGGCGAAGCCGTCGGTGCGGCTAGCAAAAGCTATAGAGGTGAGCTGGTTTTTCTTTTCACGCTAACCCTTTAGGTGGTGTATCGGTGACACGATTTATTTTGGTTTTCTGCTTCCCTTCTGTCCTTATTCTAGTTTTTCGGAGGTTGAAGTTTCCATAGCATCATATGATACTTCCAGGAAAGAATTGAAAAGGCCAAGCTAAAACGAACCAACGTGGAGCGGCCTCGATTCGCCTATGCGGATGTCCGAAGAAGAATTCCACTGCATTATGCAATGAAATATGGCAAGTCCTAACGATGTAATGACAGGGTTGGTCACTTTTTACCAGCTATGGTGCGTGTAATTTAGGACATCTTGAATCCTCGGCGGTCCTACTGAGTCAAGAAGGGGCGCCATTGTGCTTGACTTGGCGTGATGATAGAGGTATGCCTTCATTTATCCATTTGTTTGTTTATTTTGTTCGTCTGTTCAAATATTAGTTAGTATCTTCACTCTTATTCTTCATGTCAGATCTCACTCCCCTCCATTTTGCTGCTGCGAATGGTAAAACCGAATGTATCGAGTACGTGCTGCGTAAATTTAGTAATATCAGCGTGATTAGGAAGGATTCGTGTGGAAGGTGAGCAGTAGACACGAACTTCATTCTGAGTTGTTGGATTTTTTCTACTTTTTCATTTATCTCGCGAAATTTTCTACCTTCGTGTACACCTCAGCATAATGATTGTTTCCTACCAAGATTTCCTGTTCAGGACATGTGGAATGTTGTCGCTGACCTCCTTAAAACCATCTTGGCCGTTAATTATGAAAAGCAATCTAAACCGGTGCGATATTTTCGGCCGAGGTTACCTGCACAGGGCGGTATACTCTCACGATCAGGGTGTAGTGGCGAAGTTGTTGGAGACCTGCGATCCAAATATTCGGTGGGTTTCAAAATTTAAAAAATCCCTGGCGCCATTTATGATGTGTGCTTTTTGTAGCGATAATAATGGGGTGACGCCTCTCCACGTCGCAGCTGCTGTCGACGATGCAATTATTGCTGATATGTTGATCGATAGTGGAGCGAAAAAACTTGCAACCGACAATTATGGCTTTACGCCCGTGGATTATGCTGCGGCTCATGATAGCAGCGGTGTTATACAGGTGAGTTTTGATATTTATATTGGTAAAAATAAAGGCGTCAGCGTTGATCGGCCCCGGAGGGATGGAAGGCTTGGTTAGTCAGGTTGGATCGATTGACAGTGCGGGTGTCAGTAGCGCCTCTTACCACTGCACCACACGGACTCCTTTTGTGCCAGAAATGTTAACCTTTTGGGGCGATTCAAGAAACTGAGATTTCATTGGGAAGCGGTATAAGTGTATCTATCGAGTTCTTAGAAAAACAGCATCCATCTGTTGTCGTTCAGGCGGAGGTGTTAGATGAGAATCGTCTTGCTTTTTCTATCCTTTTTTGCTTGAATTTGATCGAATGTGAGCACATGCGCTGCACAGCTGGTTCCCAACTGGCAATGCGTTTCGGGCGAACCCTGGTGCGGGCGTGGCTTCTCTTGGGTGGTTTATGGTATTACACTGTTTTCCACATTTCATGAGCTGGGTTAGATTCGAATATTGGGTAGCTTTTACCCTCCGTTGCGCTTATATCTCCTGCAACTGGATATCTATCTGTACCACTCTTCTACGAGTATCATTGTTGGCGCTCGTGTTGTTGTGTGATGTAATACGATCCAGTTGTTGTTTGCGTTTCACTTTCTCCTCACGCGCTTTTTTATCAAGCGCACGACTCCATCCGAAACTAAAAAGTCTGTGGTGAAGTCAAGTGGAACACCTGCTCCGCGGTTGTTGTTTAACCCATTGACGACCGCGTGTCCCGCCGGCGGGACACACCTTGTGGTCCGCGGTGGACCGCGTGTCCCGCCGGTGGGACACACCTTCTGGGCTACGCTTCCTCCCTCTTGGGAGACACTGTGGCTAGGAATGTCTATTTAGGCAAAGTTACTACCCATTCTATATTTTCCGTTTTATCAATGCTTCAAGATACTCATCAAGTGAACGACCCTTCAACAAGCTCAAAAAAGGGTCTGAAAATCGTCTACTTCTAATGATTACTTGAGGAAGCTTCAAAATCAACAATATACACAGAAAAATTATTCTTATGATCATTTTGAAAACAATTAATGCCGCTGAGGCACTCTTATCACTGCACGTGCGCGGTCCCCCGCGTCAGACACGCAGAGAGCGCGCGGTCGTCAATGGGTTAAAGGAACGATGTAACAGTTATAAAAAAGCTGCAATATTTTGCCTACTGAGTCATTTTAAGCTCCAAACTGTTATTTACTGAATTTCTGGCTTCAACTTAATATTTGTCTGAAAATTGGGCGTCAACATTGAAGTGAGGGAGGTATAAGCTTGTTTATCTTCTTGCAGTGGCTTGCTGTGGATTGATGATTCGTGCTCTTTTTTGGATTATGCTAGCCTTGGAGCGCTCATGGCTTGAAAAAGTAGGACGTCTAGGCTAGTGTACGCTCCAATCTCAAGTTTCGGAGCACTTTCTTCTTTCCTCTTGTAAAGGGTGGGGTCTTTTCCGGTTCAATTACTACCAAAATTCTTGAACAGATATCGACCATCTCTTCAGTTCGCATCCTTAAAATTAGGCGTCTCGAAAGCTCTACCCAAAGACACCATTTTCACTTGGTGTGAGAGTGGCCTATTTAGCAATTTATGATTTTTGACGCGCCTCGCTTTTGTCGGTTACTTTACTGTGCGTTTCCATCCTATTCTTCTGTGATACTTTGCTGAGGTGGTATATTTTCGTTTCTGGAACCTCTTCAGGTTGGGATTTTCTAAGTGCCATTCAAGATGACATTTTTTTAGCGCATTCTCGACCGACTTGCGTTCTCTTCGGGACCGTCTAGCACGGATTCAGCTTTAGGAACAGGATCTACAACTTCCAAGAACACATCTGGAGACGCAGCTTCGGACGATTCAAGTAAGCCTTTCCTCGTTCATTGATTTCCTTAGTAAAGTTAAAGGTAAAGGTGCCGGCGTTGATCAGTCCCCTGAGGACGCGCCGCCGCATTCGTGTTCCATTCAGAATCGTAGAGGCTTGGTGAATGCGTATTTGGCCTATACAATGACCTGCGGGGGCCAGCCGCTATACCAGGTCAGTGTCTTTACCTTCCCAGACAAGTCTGGTACCAATTCACCCGACCCCGGAGGGATGGAAGGCTTGGTTAGCTCGGGCCGGGATCGATCGCTCGACCGTGCGGGTGTCAGCAGCGCCTCTTACCACTGTACCACGAAGGGCCTGGTTTCCTTAGTACTGGGTTTATTTATGGGAAGCGGGATGGCCGAGAGGTTCAAAGCTAGGCTTATGATCTCGATGATCAGGGTTCAATCCGGTACCAGGCAGAAACTCTTGCGTAGCTTAGAAATACCTGAAAAGGGTGTCGGTACCAGCGTCAGATCCTAGTGACAGGTCGGCTGGTAGAGGAAAACTGTCACAATCACACGACGAATCGATGGTCGCATGCAAGGAATCTGCGATCGAGGACGATATGTCCACCCCGCAAGGAGCTCTGGATCGAGACAAGATGGGAGTGTGGCACCTCAACAAAAGCGGGAGCAGCGAAAGAAGACGGAGTGACTATCATCAAAGACGTACCCCGTAACTGATCAGAATAAAAACGTTGTGCAATAAAAAAGCTAGGTTTATTCATCTCCTGCTGTTGCTCATCACCACTGGGATTTTTTGAAGCCTTCTGATGTTTTAAAATGCTGCTTAAGCTGTTGCTTGGTAACGTCGAACCCAACTCGCTCGGAGGGTGATTAACTCGATGGTGTCGAAAGTTTTATGTAGTGAACTTTAATTACTCGGCGCTTAATTCAAAATCCGTAGAGTGGCTTACGGAGGCAGTATAGGAGGGAAATGAGGTGATCGACAGGATTATGGTGGAGTTCGCGGCGAAGTTACCACCGGCTGATCCAGTACGTATTGATCGCTGACTAGTTCTGGTGCGCAGTGCGCTGCTGTGGAGCCACACGAGGTCTCGGTCTGGCTCAGTAAGCAGCTGATTGTGTACACGGGGTATTTCGCATATTTCAGAGCTAGTAACCTCTCTTTTACCCTAACAGCCTTTTATACCGTTCTCAACAAATCAGAAAAGTGTTTGGTTATGGTTATACCTAGTTTTTCTTCGACAAACAATGCGTTTCTCGCCCTCCACGTTGTTATTGAGATGTTTTTGTGGTGTTCTCGTTTTACGAGGTATCATGATGGATGCCATGACGTGTGTTTTTACGTATGTTTTCTCGGCTTCTCCTTGAAGTCTGAGTCATTGTTCCAGCCTCTTCGTGTTCTTACCGTTCGCGTTTGAGATATTCGAATAGTCCTAGGTTTATGGTGCTGTCAAGTTCAGGGATAAATTTACAAGTTATTTCTACTCAAAAGTCAAAGTGAGTGTATGGTGGAGGGTGAAAGTGACATGGTTGCGTGCATTCAGTCTCGATGCGAAATAAAAAACCAAATTTAAGATGATAATCGGACCCATTGATTATGGTTATCGCTCTGGGTTTCAGCTGCTCAATGTGCGGTTTCTTCTCTCTAGAGTAATATTTTCTCATATATTATATCCATATCCATATGCGGCACAACATAATTTGAAAATTTGGACTAATTTGTGATTTTTGAAAAAAAAAAGAAACTTCAATGTCGTTCCAGAACTGACCATCAGTCCATCGGATGATGCACCGTGTGGTCATGCCGGTCTGTTGTTTGCTTCCCATCTTGGCAATATTAACTGTGTAATTGAGCTGCTGGAGGTTTGTTTTATTAAGAATATTTTTGTTTTAATTCAAATAGTTTTGTATTTTTCACGAGATTGTAGATATAACTCCTTCTCGTTAATTCCCTATATTCTGACCTTGATTTTCAACTCTAATTAATTTTTATATCATTTGCCCTATATTGTGGCGCGTGGCAAACAGTCTCTCCCATCACTGGTAGATTCTTGTTCCAAGTAGGCAACTGTATAATTTTACTGGGAAACATAAATTTCCTTTTGTTGCAAATATACAAATCATTTGATACTTATCGTTTTTCGTTCTATTGAGAGAAATTCTATTCTGAACCTAATTTAGAGATATCCGAGAATCATCTCCACTCGTGATCCTCAAGGACGTACCCCTCTGCATTTGGCTGCCTGGAAAGATCAGTATCACTGTGTGAAATACTTACTGGAGAAAGGCATTGATGTAGAAGCAGTTGACGATTATGGTGTAACACCTCTGATGTACGCGGTGAGAGAGCCGAGCTCGCTAACGACGTTAGGTAAGTCCCTCTATTTATTGATTAAATATCTCTTTTTGTTACCTTTGAAGCTTTTTGGCATGGGGTTAGTTTGAGGTTATCTATTAAAACATGGTGCAAATGTATCGAAGAAGGACCACCGCAATAACACCGTGCTCCATCATTGCTGTATGTATGGAAACCAAGAGGCAGGAAAGGTGAGGAGATCCTATCTTGCGCCTTATATTTTCAATTTTTATTTTATCTTTGTCTATATTTTGTTGGTTTGTTTTTACAATTTTGCCGTGGTCTATCTTATTGTGTTTCAGGCTCTCGTCAATTATTTGGCTAAGTACGACCCAGAGCGTGAAATTTGCAATGCGGTAAACGTGAACGGCGAAACGTGGGTTAATGAGGCTTTTCTGAACTTCATTCCTTTATTCATGCTCGTAGCAGCTAGCGTCTATGCAAAAAGAGCAGTTTTCATTATAAAGGGAAGGGAAAGCGCGTACGACAATAAAAAGCGCATTCTTTGTGAGTTATGACGGCTGGTTTAACGATTCATTCCAGATGTTTTGTTGTTGGTAACTGAGAGGATATGTATTCCGTAAAGATTTATTTATCTATGTTTATTTGCGTTTTCAGGGCACTACATTTTGCGATGAAGAACCGTATGCTCGATTTTGTGCTGAGTTTTCCGTTTGGTGTCGACTCGATGTTCATTAAAGTGTGTTTATTTTTTAATCATCTGAATATCGAGTTCGGTAGATTCATTTTTTATTTTATTTTTATTTGAGGACGTAAACGGTCGCGTGCCGCTGTTTAATGCTGTTGATGATCCGGACATGTACTACTTGATGAAATACGTGCTGTGGTCTATGGCAGAGGAGCGCCCGCTCGAAATCGCGCAGCTGTTGGGAGACGATCTTCATCAAAGTGCGTTATAGTATTATTTGTTGTTTACACTTTTTATTGGTTTATTTCGGTTTTTGGTTGTGGTTTTACTTTTCTACATTGTCGGTGATGGATAATTTGTATTAGGTTGATGCAAAAGTTCTCGGGCATTTTGGGACTTCTTGAATTTGAAAAGGATTTCCCCGCCATTTCCCCGCTCCAGTCAAAACTTGTTATAGAGAAGAGAAGACTTGATATTAACGGTGCTTACTTCAAATGACTCCTTGCTATTGTTCAGATAGTACAAAATAAATTGCTACTAGTTCTCGTCCACAAACCGCTAAACAAAAAGCGGCAATTAACCCACTGACGACCGCGCGCTCTCTGCGTGTCTGGCGCGGGGGACCGCGCACGTTCAGCGATGAAAGTGCCTCAGGGGCATTAATTGTTTTCAAAATGAGCATAAGTATAATTTTTCTGTGTATATTGTTGATTTTGAAACTTCCCCAAGTAATCATTAGATGTAGACGATTTTCAGACCCTTTTTTTGAGCTTGTTGAAGGGTCGTTTACTTGATGAATATCTTGAAGCATTGATAAAACGGAAAATATAGAATGGGTAGTAACTTTGCCTAAATGGACACTCCTATCCACAGTGTCTCCTAATAGGGTGGAAGCGTAGCCCAAAAGGTGTGTCCCACCGGCGGGACACACGGTCCACCGCGGACCACAAGGTGTGTCCCGCCGGCGGGACACGCGGTCGTCAATGGGTTAACAGACTAGTTTCATAAAATAAATTGTTTTATATCCCAAATGTCCGAAAACTTTTGTACCAACCTAATAATAGCGAGGGAAATAATCACCTTTACAATGATTCAAGTGCGACACTCGAAATCGTATTATAATGGAATCTTTATTGATATGTAAAAGTGGAAAATTAACAAAATATCTAGTGCCTCGCGAGTGAACGGCTGAAGTCGCTCTCTAGTTCTGAAACTACTTGAAAATTCCTGCCACGTAGGAACTTAGTAGTGGTGTTCATGATGAGGATGATAGTGGTCGTGGTGATGATGATGATCATCGTAGTGAGGATGATAATGCTCATGATGATCATAATGAGGTTCGTAACTGCTATAATAGTTGGGCTGATATCCGTGGTAGTGCTGATGGTGTTGGGGTTCGTAGTAGTACTTGCTGTAGTAATCCTTTCTATATCCGTGGTCGTGGTGATCTTGACCATGTTTTTTCTGAGAGTGATCCGTGCCGTATTCAGAACCTGAACAACATAGACCCATAATTTACTCTACTGTACTACTATAATTTACTTTAAAAAAACGAGGCTCTTACAAAAATTAAATAATGTTCTTGTCGGAGGATTACGGTACTTACCGTATTGAGCTCCCTCTTCGTGATGAGTTTCGTACTCATCATATCCACCGTACTTTTTAGTGATGTAATCTCCATAGCCCGCTTTTTTGAATCCTGCAGTGTAGCGTTTATAGTAGGTGCTGTCTTGCTCATCGTCGTATTTGTCACGACTGGACTTGCTCTGCTCTTTACCATGGTCGTACTTGCCGTAGTAATCTAAAAATTCTTCTGTAATGAGGCCGAATATGATTAGAACTTGGCTCAAATATGATCAGAACCTATACTGACCTTCAGCCAACGCGAAATATGTTAAAGTAGCTAGGATTGAAATAATGAAACAGTTCATGCTTGAAAGAGATCCGGTGCTGATCTGTCAGATGCAGACAGTGGCGCTGTTTCTTATATATCATGAGAGGTGAACAATTAGCGAGTTTTTCAAAGCTATTCCGTCAGGTCTTTTCTGCGTTACCGCATTGCTGCTACATATATTGTACGTCAAAAAGCATAACGTGGATCCGTGACACAGGTTTTTGCACAAATCTACAAGGTTGGCCTGCTCTAGTGACAGTAACTAATTAAGCTAATAGATTGGTTTCAATTCATTGAAACAGTTCTTATGTTTAGGGTCTAGCCCATGATTCTATTTGTTTTCTCATCATGACTTTAAATTTATTTGTCTAAATACTTGAACTGGTTCTCTAAATAATGTGCTTTCAAGGCGGCCAAGGAAGCAATTAACCAATCATATACAGGGTGCGAATAAATACGTGCGCGTGAAATTCGGCACAATTTTGGCAATTGTATGAAACCTTTGTGTGTACTCTCCTTCTCGGAATATTTATGTGACACTTCTTATTCGTTCTCTATGAAAAAAATTTGTTTTTTCGAACTGTGGCAAGGAACTACTCAAGTTGCGACGCGATCGCGCAAGAAGCTCAGAGCGGCATGGTGGGCTCGCTGATACTTTCGAGGCTCGGAATTCCTAAAAGAAACGTGTAGGAGACTGACAAGCAGTGAGTGTTGGGAGGACATACTCCACTCAATCCATGAAGGTATAGGAAGCGGACGGTTAACACACTAGGATTAATAGAAAGAGGACGGATCGAGATGATGATGTTAGCTTGAATTAGAATTTCAAGCAGCTCCATATTTTTTTTTTTGGAAATCGGTTCGATTGATAGTAGAGGAAGAGCTTGGGGTCTGTAGTTCTCTTTTGTGGAAGGCACAAGTCATCACCGATCAAGAGGAGAAAAATCGGAATACAAGAAATTGTGGCAATTTGTCAGAGGCCGTCGCAGTAAGGGCGTCCTTTGGCCTTAAGTGAAAAATTTTTCCGTTGAGGTGCTTGGAAACTTTCACAATCACCACCATCTCATTAGCCGAACCCCACGTGCAATTACAATCAAAGAATTAATGCTGGAATGTGTTTTCTTAGTTCTTTTTTTAAACAGTATCGGTGCTTTGGACAGGACGGTTTTGATTTTATGGATGAAGAGGATAATAAATCATGCTAAGCGTTATCAGCATTATTTCATACAAAGGCTGCAGTGTTTCTGAATCTGAACATGCCGAACAGTATCTTCGGTGGAGTTGCGTTTCGCTTCATGGAGCCGAAATAATGATTCGCTTCCTGTTACCGAAATCAGCTCTCCTTCGGCGGAGGATTTATGGCCTTCGAATAGTCCGTTCCTAAATCCGTTTTAGCTCGACGTCGAATATGTTTTGAGGAATATCTTAGTAGTCTACAACAAGTAATCCGTCACATTTCGACGAGCCTTTCTCGAAACGTGAAGTAATATAGGCGTCAGGTAGTTGAGGTGCACCACCCATCCGATGATTGAAAGAATGAGAGCCGATGTCAAAGACCATGGCAACTATTTTTGAGGACCTTTCTCCTCTTCCATATAATCATATTTATTCGGATATTCGTTGGCGAAAAAAGTTAAAACACTTTCCGCGGCGCACGTATTTATTCGTTACCTTGTAAATACATTACTTTCTGTTGAAGTCAAACTAAAAAAGTTAAGGTCACGTGGTCGATGCTAATCAGTCACATAGGAATGCGCCGCGCACTCGTCCATTCAATCGTAGAGGCATATGAATGCGTATTTGGCCCATAAACCCACTTGACGAAGCGCTGTACAACTCATTGTCTTTACTTATCCAGATAAGTATGGTACCAACACCCGTTCTACATATGAGATGTGTACCGAATAGAATGAAGCGTTATTGAGTTAAGTTTCATCTAGTCCAGCGATGATTAGAACAGGACTATTGCTGTTTTATTCGTACAAAATGTAGTTTGTAGCAACGTTTATTCCAAGTAGTTCTGTTCGCCTTGTGGACTACTTGCATCAGCATGCCCTTCCCATTTGTCGAACGTCAAAGCGCATCTCAAAAACCATCTGTCTGTTTTCAACATTTCTCTGCATGCTGAGAAGCCATTTTCAGCGGAGGAACATTTGGTTAGGGAATGCACATCGCAAGCGTGTTTTGGTTTTGCTTTCATTTTGGTGATTCTTATCTAGGCCTTACAAATTGGAGTTTTTATAGAGTGACTTGCTTTGAGTTCTAAAGGCTTAAAGGTAGGGTGGCCAGTTTGTGTCCTACCGGACGTTTAAGAATCTCAGTGAATCCTGTTTCAATTCAGCTATTTATTTAGGTGTGGGTTTCAGCTGTTGTTATTTTTATTGATCTGTTGTATCCAACTATTTTTATCATTTGAGGCACTTTGTTTCCATTTACTGTATCGTCGATTAGCATGAAGGGCGCGCGTGTTGCAGTTGTAAGAGTAAGGTTGAGTGATCAGTTCTCGCCCGTGGTAACCAAATCTTCCATTTCATCGAAATTCGGATCTTCCAAACCAAATCTTTCATTTCTCCGAAGACCGTATCCAAAGCTCCCCCATGATTGCTGTTTCTTTTGCCGCTTTTTTATTCGTTGCACTATTGTAGTCGACTTTTCGAAAACCAAGTTCTTTGGAACAGAAGTTGTTTTCAAATGTTTATTCACATAGAGTAACAAATCGTCGTAGGATCGAAGTTCAGGTGCGTTCATAACGCGGAGATTTGTTCAGTGGTAGCCTGAAATTAGGTAAATCTTTGGCTTCTAGTTCTATACTGTAAGTGTTGCACTGACAATCACAAAGTACCGTGATAGTGGTGGGGCTGGTAATAGTGATCGTAATGCGGCTCACTATGGCCGTAGTGACCGTAATCGTGCCCATGTCCATGATCATGATGATCATGTCCGTGTTCTTTCTGGCCGTGGTTACTGTCGTAGTCGGATCCTGATTTTTCACATATTAATACATCTAATTAAAATTATAATTTAAAGTGTATAATTTAAAATTTTAATCTGAAATTTCACAAAATCCTACCGTAATAGGTTCCCTCCTCGTGTCCGTTGGCGTAGTTTCCGTATCCACCGTACTTGTGACTACCGTACTCCCCATGGCCTTCCTTTTTAAAACCTTTTTTATAGGCGTTGTAGTAGCCGCTGTCGTGTTTATCGTCGTATTTGTCGCCACCGTACTTTCCATGATCGCTACCGTAATCGTAGTAGTTGTAGTGGTCTGTAAATGCTACTTTTGTAGTGTTGACTTCTAAAAATAGCTTATATCCTTAGAACAAACCACTTGCTACAGCCATCAGTACGAATGATAGCAGGGCTAAAACGACGAAGTTGTTCATTTAGCTAAAGTGGAGGGAAAGCTAGAAGCAGGGGAAAGTGTGAGGCGAGTGGTGTCAGCTATGTCCGACCTCGATCTTAAATATTGTTAGTTATATGAGAGCAATCAAGTGAAAGCGGAGATTTTTTGCCGTCGCGCCACAGGTTTCTGGGTGCATAGCCCTTTGTAATGGATGTTTTTGCTGTTCGGGAGGAAGTCAGTTGTGTAATGTGTAGAATCTTCCTGAAAAAAAAAAAGAGATTCTTCTCCAGACTGGTATTCCTCTGGGTTTTTCGGTTACTGTTTTATTAGGTTGACGGAAATCATTGCAGTTTCTGGTTATTGTCTTTTTTGTGCATCTGTTGCTGAGCAAGCGCACACCTTCATTCTTGTTTCAATATCCTTTCTTCCCCAAGATTTTTCTCATTCCATACAGGTATGTAATTTGTTACCACATTTTAACTTTTTCGTCCGAAAGTTCCATTTTTTGGTCAGATTGTTCGATCGATTTTTTGGGTTTTCCTGGCTAATCATAACCTTCTCACATACAGAAAGATTAGCCGGAATCCTTTTATATTTTTGTGCGGCTGCCTAACAAAGTCAAAGCAACATGTGGTTGAAATGTTTTCTGTATTAAAAATTTGAATTGTTCTCAATTTTTATACTATTTTCACTCTTGACTACATGTTTTTGAAGGCTGGTTTAAAATGACAGCGATGAGCTTTCAGTTTTAAGGGCGTAATGGTTTTCTTCAACAATTGGTTTTTGACAGGATTTTGTTTTGTTTTGTTTTTGTTATTCACTTGTGTTTTTTTACAGTTTGTTTAGTCTTGCTTTTATATATTCAGTTTTCATATAATCATTTAATGAAAATGGACAATTTGTTACGGGAGCACAATATTGATGTTGATTTTTGTCGTTTTATATTCTCATCCTCGTCTCGTTTTCTGGAATGCTATTATTTTAGGTCAAGCATCTTCCGTGGATATGAAATCGATGAAGAAAGAGGAACAAGAATTCTACTGATTGAATTGAGGTTCACTAGATTTATTTGTACAGTTTAAAATTATTTTTAGAATAGTGATCTATTACCGTGTCATTAATTTTCACGAGGAGTTTTTGAGCTCAGCAGCTTTCTGCAGGGTATTGTTCTACTGTATATAGTTTTAATGAGATTGTTGTCTACAGTTTGAGTGATATATTTGCGTCTTGATTTTATTGCTATACATACGCCTCATCGTTCGTTGAGATTACTTCAAGAATACTTTGTTTTCTTTCTAGTTATGCTTGATGTCTTCCTATTTGTGATGTCTTTGCTCGCGTGTACTTCTTCAGCTCTTTCCCCCCACTTAGATCACTTTCTCCTTAGGCGCGGGTCAGTGTCAATCAATCGCGTATGCTTCTTACGTGCCTGGCTCAACTCGGTGTCCCTATAGCACTTGTTGTCGTGTTGCTTTGCCTATGACGTCAGAGAGTGTATTTTTATTAGCTAATTCTGTAAATGAAAAAGATTATGTTGACCGGTGCATTGTTTTACTTGCGCGCACACAGATACGAGTTAACGGCTGTATTTGTGATAGATCCAGAGATTGTAGTTAGCTAATAGTTCTTATCTTGTGTTGTTGATAACTATAAAGGCTTTTTTTGAATTTTGTTGTTTTTTTTTGTTAAATTCACGTGAATATATCGTGGGTGTATCGATTCTGCTTGTTTACATGTGTTTCGATTCGGCTTTATTTCGCTTGTTCGTCGTCGCTTCACTTGTTTTATTATTTCACTTATTTATTTTGATTTTTGATTAAATTCAAATTACCGACGTTATTGAGTGGGGTTTGAATTTGTACTGTTTCTCCAAAGACGATGGTTTGGCTGTGGTACCTGTAGGTGCTTGCTGTCACCCGCCTACCTAGGCGCTGCTTTGACTGAAATTAGATCGGCTTTTTATCCTCGAATATAGAATAGATTCTTAGTGCTCAGTTGAACTGAGTTGAGGTCTGCTGATCACCGATTTTGACCAGAATGTCGCCTGTTTATAATTTATAATTATTCAGTTTTTTTATTCTCAAGACGGCGATCATCAGTAAACGGCACGGGTAGCTGTCGAGTAGTTGAGTGGTAGCAATTGGGAGCATAAATCGTTGAAAAGTTATCAGAATATTAGGCCAAATCCCCTTCCTGTCGATGTGGTTTTCCATGCTATTTCTTGTAGCTTCTGATTTTAATTTCTGTTAAATAATTTTCGATTTTAAATTCAGGCAGAGAATTTCGAGCCGATGTGAGCACTGACAATGAGCTTGGACCCTGTTGACGTCTGGATCGAATCGGTCACGGGTGAACGATGGTCCGAACGAGTACGATTGTTCGAGACGATCGGTGAACTGAAGAAACGTGTTTGGCGACGCAAACGTATCATTCCGAGCCGACAAGCCATCGTGAGTACTTCAATAGGTTTTCTAGTTTTTGATGGTTCAAATGTAAAGAGTAACATGCCTGCGTTGACGGTCCTCTAAGTATTTTTATTTTTCTTCTTTTCTATTTTTATCAGAATCATAGAGGTTGAAGGCGTATTCAACCTCTTCGAGTCAGTGTTTTCACCTTTCCTTACAACTCTGATATCAATTTACAAAACCCCGGTGACAGGTCAGATTAGGTGAACCCTGGCGGGATCGATCGCCCGGCAGCACGGGACAGTGGGAGTAGCTCCTCCTACCACTGCACTACACAGAGTTGGTTGGTGCTCTACCACGCCAACGTTTAATTTCCTTTTTCGGTAAGAAAGCTATTCACTTGATAAGTGGAGCTGATGACGTCTACGGTCTACGGGCAGATGTCTGTGAAGTGCATTCCTCGCGTCCTTTTTTCTCCTTTTTTCATCGCCCTCATCGGCGAACCGCTGCATATTCGTCACCAGATGGCGTTGCCTACAGAAAATTGGTGTGTCTATGTAATTGTAGTGTTTGCGATATTAAAAAAATCAATTTTGGTGAGAAATCTCGTTGCATATACCTTTCTGCCTTGTAGAGTAGCCTTTCCTTGGCTTTTTCCTGCATTTTTTGATATTTCTGATTGTTAGTACCATTTTTTGAATGTGCTGTCTTAGGTCTTCGGGGGTCGATCTCTGGCCGACGATGCCGAAATGGACACTATAGGGATCCGTGCCGGTTCCACGTTGAAGTTAGTTGTAGTGGCGCGATCTGGACCATTGACTGGAAGAGAACGAGAAGATTTGCTGCTCAGTGATGAAGTGAGCGATCGTGAGCATCGAAGGCAAAGTCGTCGGTGAGCTGAAGGATACCGTTCTGGTTATTCATCAATTTACTTTTTTATTTGCCTGATAGTCTACATTTATCACCGTTCTTGCCATGTGCTAGCAGAAGTGGATGTTGCTGTGATGTTGCTGTGTTCATTGTAAAAATCGTGTCTTAGTCAGGATTCGTACCTGCGTCTTAGGTTTATCCACGAAGACGTTTACCTTGTCATGAAGTGTGTCTGTCATTTGCGCTATCCTAGCACCTTTTTCAAGCTCGACGATTTACCTACACTAGAGTGCTGAAAGCAAAAAACGTCTGATTCGAGGAAGTGGGGGATGACCGGTTCACTAAGGAAGTAGATTGATACTCAGCTTCGAATCTTGTCTAAGCAGCGATTTTCGAGATAAATCTGGAATCAACGGAAAGACATCAAATCTACTGTTCTAGTGGCTGTAGCGCCGCTGAGGATACGAGTGCCAAGGAAAGCAGCGCCGGTGAAACCGAACGAGAGCACGACGTAGACGACGACCAGCGAAAACTGGCCAAAGTTACCGGATCGTCGACGGCGGTCAACGCGAGACACACGAGGAGAGCTCGAACGAACAGCCAGGGTACTGCCAAAGGTAATAGTATCCTTTCTGGAGACCACGCATGCATGTCTCGGATGTTCTGTTTTTTTAAGATCTCGTTACCGTATGTGGAGAATCATGTTCTCCACTGATTGGTATCTCTTGTTCTCAACCCACCACTGCCGGTGTGTCAACCTCCTCAAATGCTTTAAGCGAAGCGCTGGAAAAGTTGGAGGTATGATTTTTATGCTTGCATAGTTTGTTTAGGTGAATAAATGCGTTTCATTTTAAGAACATGCGAGTTGATTCCGGTGAGGAAGTTCTGTCGGAGGATCCATCTGAACTGTCTTCTGGCATGATTGTTTGTGACTTATCGAACGAATTCCGTCGGCAAAAGGTTGGAAGTCGTTTATGTGAAAGATGTTCTCCTTTAGAGTGTGTTTTTGAACTTTTCGAAAATGTTTTTCAAGTGTATTCGTCATGACCTCTTTTGTTGGCTCCAAATCCATCAAGTGGCGTACGGAAACTGTGTTCAACTGGGTGTTCAATGCCCGTCGTGCCAGTGGACGGAATAAGATTGCTGCAAACCTTGAGTTACCCTTGCTGCGCCTTTATGATTCATGCTTGCGCGCCTTTCGTGATATATTTCAAGGTTTATAGCGGAATTGTGGCTCATAAATGTCTGTCCTGGTTGTATCTCATCTCTTTTCCGATGGTTTTCGTGTGTAAGAGAATTTTACCTATGTTTGGCTACAGACAGTCACTCGGCGCTCTGACTTCAAGTCTTTCTGGAAAAGGAAATAGCTGATTTACCCAGAGGGTGGAGCACTACTGGGAGTAATGACGGTGCTCTATAGAACGAAAAAAATGATCGGTCATTGTTCCGGTATTCGAGTTGTTCTTAGGTTCGTCGCCACCGACATCCTCCGGCTCCGTCGACTTGTCGCCAACGAGCCCGTAGTAAACCTAGGGTAACGCATCGTGAGCGATCCTCGTCCGACGATAACGACGCTAATCAACCGGAACCGGTCGCTTTTGCTGTGAGAATTTGTTGTTTTTCGTTTTTTCTCTTATTTTCTTTCCGATATTATTTGGTCTTATTTAAGTTACCCGCTCGTCGAGGTGTTTCAACGAGGGCCGTTCGATCGGTAGCGATACGAGGCGGTGCCGCACGGTGTAGTGTGTGCGCCTTTCGGATAAACAGCGCATTCAATTGCCGGTTGGTTCACTGTACATTATTTGGGCATTTGGCGCTCTGGTGCAGTGGTAAGAGGCGCTACTGAAACCGCCACAATCGAACGATCGATCCTCGTCCGACCTAATTAAGCCTTCCATCTCTCTGGTGTCAGATATATTGCCACCAGAGTTCTCTAGGAACTTGAAGCTCTACCTTGACCTATTTTGGGCATTGTTTTAGTTTTCGCGTGCAGTTCGACATAGTTTCAAGGAGTTCGTTTGCTTGTTTTGATTAAAAAAACGTATTGGTGAATCTATACTCTAACAGCTGCAACATGGGCTGAACTCGGCTTCGTGTAGAACTTTTTAAAATTTTTGAAAGCGTTTCGAAAAAAGTTTTGAAAATCATGTGTTAATAAACAAATTTCATAAACAAAACAATTTTTGAAAAACGTTAATTGACCTCATGTTCTCAGATGCGGCAAGACGTTGTGCTCTCGACATCGAGCTGCCCAATCGCACACATGTTCAAAAATTCGAGCTAAACTGCAGCAGGTCAGCGACTGAAATGGTACCAGCAGGTTGGAGTGGCTCCATTCGATTCGAGTGAGTTGAGAAAGGAATTCATATTCCGCACCAAACCTACACCGCGTTCTATGCTTCTCTGCCATACAGGTTGGTCGTTCCTGCGCTGCCTTGCTGTCGAGTATGAATGGGTCTTAAGACTGAGAAGTTGAAGATCTTATTGCTATCATCTATGAGCTGCATCAAGTATGGCTTAGTTGCATTCCGAATTGTTCCTGTACTAAGGTCGAACCTAAGCTGCTAGTGCCGCCGCCCTTCCTCTGTAGTCTCTTTGTCAGTAATTGTTATCATATTTCGGTTGACAAGCTTCTAGTTTATTTCGCTGGTTCATATCTTGCTGTATCACATTTTTATCATTTTGCGTTTATTTGATGTTTTACATGGCTTTGGGAACGTTTACATGTTGTAGTTGTGAGGTGGGCACGATTGAGGTCCAACATCTTGGGTTTGTGGTTCTGAACCTAACAAAAATCGTGAAAATATTTTTCGATAGTTTGTGTAAAAGTATGTGTTAAACGAAGAATCCTCATGGAGTATAAGTTGGTCTCTTGGTAACCAGGGTTTGGACGTGAGTTTGGTAGCGGGGATGGGAATAATGACATCCTTGAAACGGTGTTTCTAGGAAGATCCACGTGGAGGGGCTTTCTCTCTTGATTTGTTTCCTTTTGATTTGTTTTACATGGCTTTGGGAGCGTTTACATCCTCCCAAAGCCATGTAAAACATTAAGGAAACAGACTTGTTTTCAAAGGTTTTCCTCAAGTCATCTGATCTATTTTAACTTTTACTCCCAAAGGACCCCATCATTTAGTATTTGGAGTTTTTTATGAATCGAGGTGATACTGTCATAATGGTATATGATCCCAGTCGTGCCAACCGATGATGTTTAAGAAAATGCATGGCTTACCCTCTGGCTGTGCCACATATCGTATCAGTCCGAGTGATTTCGTTTGTGTGTTCTGTGCGTGCGCGTAACGCAACATTGTGCACTTTTATACGGTCTGATTTTCAGTTCAGCTCTAGCTTTACAAGTGTTTATAGTCGGCTTCTTCATTGCTTTTCTAAATGTGAGTTATTCGAATAAAGATAAGGTGGCCGTTGTTTTGGGAACATCCCGAGATTGATTTTTTTCGGATCTCGATCGATCGACTTCAGTTGTCTTTGCATATGTAAGACACGTGACTTTTTATTTTTATTTTGACATTTTCATTCGAAGAAATATTATTGATTAAAGTCGTATTAGCGTCGTGTTCCGTCCTCGTAGAAGATTCCACCGTCGTTCGCGCAGTATTTCGGACAAACTCCCCTCTCTCCCGGTCGTCCGTCAGTTCCAGGAGGTCCGGGCTGTCCGTCCTCGCCGTCTTTACCCGGATTTCCCGGCACTCCCGCTGGTCCCTTCTCACCGTCTTCGCCATTTTGTCCGTCTGGGCCGGGTGGTCCCATTGGTCCGGGCGGTCCTGGTTGTCCAGGTGGTCCAGGCTCACCTCTTGGGCCAGGTTTCGGCTCGTCACTCTCTCCCGGCGTGCCTGGCTCACCCATTGGTCCCGGGGCGCCCATCTGACCGTTTCCTCCCGGGATGCCTTTCAGTCCAGCTGGTCCCGGTTCACCGGCGGGTCCTTTTTCTCCAGGTGCGCCGGGTGGGCCGGCGTTTCCCATTGGACCGGGTGGTCCCGGTGGTCCTGGTGGTCCAGGAGGACAAGGTTCGCAGGGTGGTGGAGTGATGGGCTCACAGGGCTCCTGTGGCGGTCGGCCAGGATTGCCCGGTGCTCCCGGTACACCAGCATTTCCAGGTTTACCAGGTCGACCTGGTGGTCCAGGAGGTCCTGGTTGGCCGGCGACGCAGCATCCGGCGCAGTACTCAGGATTGTCGAGTTGACGGGTTGTTCGATTATGGGGTAAGTCCGGCAGGACGTTGATGTCGTTGAGGAGTCGTCTGGCGGTCTGTCGACATTCGTGCAATTCGTGGTTGACACTGGATCGGACATGATGCACATAGTTGTAGACCATCGGAAGTGTGACGCATACGCAGATCACGGCGATCGCTGAAAATGTCATCGCCGAGTAGCCGACGAAGCGGTACGCCTGGAAAAGGTGGTTTTCTGATTGGGTTTCTTTTGAACTTTGTAAAATTTTTTTATAAAATTAGGAAATTGTTTCCGTTTGACCCAAGGAAGGTGCCAATAGAGTCAGGTGACTTGCTCATTTTCGGCTCGGTGGTGTAGAGGTCTTGGACCACCGTTCCCGGAAATGACGCATGGGTTTGAACCCCGCATCGAGCCGCGATTTCTCCTACGAACATCAACACCACAGTATCTACTTCATATTCTTTAAATCGCTGGACCAACTTAGTGAAGAATCTCAGGAAAAGTATGAGATCCTTTTTCAAGCAATGTGTACAGCAAGAATTGGACGGCATAGTGGTAAAGGCGGCTCTTACAACCATATGGTCAAGCGATCGATCCGCACGACGGCTTACAGGGCCTTCCATCCCTCCGAGGTGGATGAATTGGTACCAGGCTTGTCTGGGAAGATAAAGACACTGATTTGGCATAGCAGCTGACCCAAGTCACATTGTACAGGCCAAATGCGCATTCACCATGGTTGTACAGTTCTGAATGGGACTCGAAAGCGTGGCGCGACCTTAGGCTACTGATCAATGCTTACACCTTTATCTTTACCTTTTACAGCTGTAATCAGACGAAAATGGAATATAGTTCTTTGTAAAGAAATCCGCGGAGAACGAGAGTAAACTTCCTAATATAGTTCTTTGTAAAGAAATCCGAGGAGGACGAGAGTAAACTTCCTAAACTCCCTGTTCCAGAAGATATTAAGAATGTACAAATAGTAAGCAACTCACCGTGATTTTCGAATCGTAATCCATGGTACGCAAACGCAGCAAACCCGTCAGCTTCAGCTCCCATTTATAGTCGTCAGTCGACCTGAACCGGTTCATTTCGCCGTTGGCCGTCTTTTTATCCGAAAAATACGACGAAGTTCATCGTCCATGATCAGTTCTTTTATGGTTGGCATTGTCGACATTCGGCATTATTCGGCTCACGTCGACGATTCTTTTCAACGGTCCTTGTTCCGCGGATTCCGCACAGGGTTTGACGTCGATCGTTTGAAGAATAGCTTTAAGACACGGAAAACTTGTCGTGACTTATTCGTCAGCCGAGATGGAAACGTTTCTTTGATTGAGTTAGCATTCCACACCTATTAATAAGAAATTCATTCATTGTCATCGGAGCTTCTTATCGCGTTTTTTTCTTCAAAAAATCTTGCAATTGAGAAAAAGCTGCCTGGTTGAAGTAGAAATGTCCTTTAGCTGGATTATTAATTGCCATTGCCAATCCTACGAGATTACGTTGTAAGAGAAAAGAAATACGTCAAGCCATACAGTAAAGGACATATTTTCTGTGGTTTATCTTTTCCTTTTCCTCTTTTACATAGGTTTATGTATTTCAGGAAATGGTAGCTGGATAACTTCTCTTATCGTTAGTTTCGTAGTAGTTGAGTGCGAGGCTTAGAAAGCAAGGGTAGATATTGAATGGACAAAAATTTTCTTAAGTTACTCCAATCTAAAGCAGGATGGGGGAGAAGTAAGAGGTAAATGCAACGCGGCTGACGCTTATCTTTCGTACGAGGATGCGCCACGCGTTTGTGCTCCATTCAGAATCGGTAAATGCTGCACAATGGATTGCGTGACCAGCTATACCAAGTCAGTGCGTTTATTTTCCCAGACAATACTCATATGAATTTACCCTGCTCCGGAAGGATGGAAGGCCTGGTTAACCTGAGTGAGGATTGATCACTCGACCGTGAGCGGTGACATAGCGCCTCTTACCACTGTACCACGCGCTCTCGTCTTAATGTGTGGGTGGGAAATATAGGTGCATCTCTGCTAAATTCACATCCTAGAAGGTCGCGAGAAGTGTCAGAAGTGCTGAAGTCAATTTTTTCTAGATTCTCGCATCAGTCAGCGACCTTTCCATCTTCGACAATCACGTCTGGTGTTCGTGCAAAGAAAAACAATCGTCAGTTCTCAAAGGAACATTTTGAAAAAGATTGATTGACAGGCTAATTTCTGCCGGTGACATGTCGCCGGCGACATCGACAAGCCTTGGTGGTCTTCAAGTAGTCGTGTGTACTACATACATATTTAGCTCGTGAAAAGATATGTCACCTTGCATTTTTCGGTGCATATCGCTGAAACCAAAAGGAATTTTATTCCCTTTGACAGTTTCAATAACTCTCATTGAAAATACTTTAATATGTGCTCTTGTTGGAAATTTCAGATTTTTCTTAGATTTTAAGGTTATTTTCATATGCATTTTTGAACGAATGTATCCTAGGAACCATTGAGCTTCAACTTGTCTAGTGGTGATATTCTGATAGAGCATGATTAGCTCGTTCTTATGAGCTATGAATTTTAGCTTCAAGTCGTTAATAAACCATAGATTTTATGCGTGAATTTTTATAGTCAAAAATGGTGAATTCTAGGGACAATCTTTCATATAAAATTCCATATATTAGTAATTATTAGTAACTAGTAATTAATAGTAAATGAAATTGCGTCAAATTTGGATGTGTGAAAGCATAAGAATTTCTCTCAAAATAGCTTCAAAAATTGCATTTACATAAACGGCCGTTTCAAGAATGCCCGAAGGGTATTTGACTCCAATTTTCTCTTGTACATAGTAGAGTTGTTGCTTTTTAGCTCTTCAACAGGTAACAGAATGATTCCTACTCTTGTGCAGGCGATGATTCGCACGTACAACCTCTTCAAAACGATCAGAACTAACAATTCTAAGGTTCTTGTGAGAGCGTACAAGATATACGTGCGACCTGTCTTAGAGAGTGGCACTACCGTTTTCAGTCCTCATAAGAAAAAAGACATAAAATTACTAGAAAGTGTCCAAAAATAATTTTACGCGTAAGCTTTTCCTTAGGTGCTTCGGCTCAAATTACAACGTTATCCCCGGTGGTGAAGAACGAAATAAACTACTGGCACTGTGGTCCTTGAAAAGTAGAAGAGCCAGAAATGATTTGGTAATGCTTCACAAAATTCTAACAGGAAAAGTTCTCCATGATCTGGCAGAAATATTTGACTTCTCCCCAAGTAGGACTCGCAACGGTTACCTCAAAATTCGTGGCGCCGTCGCAAAAAGCCGTGCAAGAACAAACTTTTTTTGTCATCGAGTGTTCCGAAAACATAGAAATCTGATGAAGGAAAATGCTTTATCACTTTCTTTGAGTTCGTTCAGATCCCTACTGAATATGCAAAGATGTCTTCGAAGATGTCGAAAATTGAGTTCTCGCTGTTTTATTTGTTCACATGCCTTGCTAATAATAGGAGATTTTTTGTTTGCCTGTAGTTGTCGTTTCTGTTTTCTCTTAACATTCGTTGTCGCTTGTGTTCGATTAGCTAATTTTTGACTTATCCTTTCTTGCTCCTTGGTTATGTTCATTACTTCCGTGGCATAATTCCACGTTGAATAAATAATAATAATAATTGTGCAGAAAATCGTCTTCTAGTTAGACCCCCTCTAATCTGCCCTATCGTTGTATGTATTGACAGGTTGGCAGAAAAGGATCAATTAATTACTTTTATCACGCGTGACTCGACGCTGATTGTTTCATTAGTTATTGACAGCCGATTTTGATCTAGCCGCCATTGGGGCGCCGCACTTCCGTCAGTCACTGAAATCTATCCCTTGAGCTGGATTATCTGCTCGCTAGTAACTCTTAGTATTTGCCTTAGTATATAGTAACTGCCTCTTAGTATTTTTACTGAACTCTTGCGTCCAAATACGTCGTAGTTCCTCTTTCCTCTTCGTTTGTATTTTTGTTTACTTAGTTTTATTGATTTTCAGTTGGACCCACTTGCCGGGCTGATGGCCAACGGTAAGGGCCTCTTCACACTTTACCGAGGCAATAAACCAACGTAGGGCAGTTAAAAGGGGAGTACGGGTACTTCCGCAATAGCTGCGCGCCTTTATGGCCGTCCACTGGACTGTTGTTGGTCAAAAAGGTATTTAGTGCGTAGTTGGCGATATGGGTGGTTTTCGCAAAGAAATTAAAAAGCAGATACTGCGCTACTGTGCAGCTGCCGCCCGCCCCACCGCTCTCTATGTTTCATCATTACTGCGGCAGCAGCGCCGTAAAGTCTGAATGGGCCCTAAGACGGCACGCGACTCCGGCAAAATCTACTGAGACGATGTTAGGACTACTTTAACAAGAACTATGAGTTGGATAAGCTACTGACAAGCACTCAGTCTAACGATCGATTCTCGCTCGAGCCAACAAAGATTTTGATCCATTTGGGGTTGGGTAATTGGCACCAAACTTATCTAGGAAGACGAAGACGGGCCCAAATCATTGTATATATCAAATACTCTTACACAAGGCCTTCAAGAGCACTCTTGGGCCCAATTCCATTCGTCCGCTATTCGGATCATTCGCAACGGTTTGAGCTGATAAATGTCTGTGCTTTGGTGATTGTGTGGATCCGAACCAAGCCAATATATCAATTCGAGCAAATCGGTTGAATAGGATACGGCCATTGGTCATTCAAAGAAATTATCAATGAACTATCAATAAGGAAGAAAACTATCAGTGGCGTGGATGCGATGATACGTCGTTAATGCGAAGCCAAGCCGGATAATGAGAATGCAGATTCATCGAGTCGCACGTCCGATCGTTGCTTGATCTGATCTGTCCTATCGTTTTCCACCGATGCCCTAAATTATTCAATTTGCACCTCAAAACGACACTTTTAACACGGGTCTTGGAGGGATCCAATCGAATCCTATTGATTGGTTCACATGCAGATCACTATTGCTGATCTCTGTGGGTATAGACGATTCTCCGCCCTGTTGATGATCACCTGGCATAGTGTCTTCTTTCACTTTTACCCTCTCATACTCCTTTTTCCTTGAACTCCTTCGTATTATACGATCAGGTGCGGTGTTTACCTGATAGCACCCCTCACCAAGATTAACCCAGCTATGCTGGGTTAGGTTCATTTCACCTCCAGTCATCGTCGCACATGAACGATCCCCATAGCCACGGTGATAACGAGGACGTTGATGTGATGTTTGTCAGATTATCAGCTGTCTCCAGTGGGTTTACCCAAATGGGTTTATTCCAGGGAAGAACCTTTTGAGGATTTGGCAGTCGACACAGAGGAACTGCACAGTGATATGCAACGACTCGGTGAGATCGAACAGGACTTGGACTCCACGTTGACAGCGGGGAATTCTGGATCATAGATGACCACTAGCCCGTATTCTTTACCCTTACCCAAAATCACTGTTGATAAGGTGCAAATGCTTTCAGAAACATAACCCGTTCGTTTTTTTTTCAAGAGATTGATTTGTAATAGCCCGAATAGCTTCGTCTCTATGAACTGCTCCATCTCATTGATTGTAACGAATATTGCGTTTTATCGATAAAATTCTGATGGTTATGTGTCACGCGGAGTCGACGGTGGCAGAAGGTGACGGTGAATGAAGGTGACGGCAACATTCGTTGCGAGACCACCATACGCCACACCTAACAGTGTGAAATCAACTACGAGAATGAGTCCGCACAGTGAGATTCGACATTGTTATTGATAACCGTTGTGAGCAATCCGAATCAATGACGATTCAAATCATTCAACAACAACTCACGTGACGCTATATCACCGGAAAATCAGCTTATCAGGAAACTTATCATAATTTAGTTGAATCTCGTAGTTCTAGTGCTGTACCACCTAGCCGGCAGCACGAGACTGATCACAATAACGAAATGTCTCGGCTGACAATTCACATAAAAAACTGCTTGCAAAACCAACATGTCATAAAGCTTTTATTATTCTCGGTAAATAGAAATAGAAAATTGCATAGCACTCGGTTAGCGGACAGACTTTCTTAGAGGATGTAAATAACCGTCAGAAACCGATTAGCAGTCACTGATACAACTGCCAGCAAAACAGGGCGAAAGCATTGAAAATCATTAGAATAAATGATACTGACGATACAATTACTTGTGGCCTGTCGATAACTTCAATATGAGAAAGGCGGTTAGAAAAATAACCTGTACAGAAAGAAAATATAATAAATTAAAATCACCTTTCTGAACCCGACGTTTTATGTTCAGAATGCTCGTCGGACAGGAATATCTCCCCGGTCTTGCATGTCGTTGAATAGGCCCCATGTCGGAAAATATACAAAGACCTAGAAGTACTACAAAAGCTCATTTATGCTTTAACACCCCAATTGTTCACTATGTCCTTGAACGCTTGCGAGCCATATTTGACTTCGGGCACCTGAAATGACAACACTACTGTCAGAATGAACTTGAACCAAAGAAATAACTTTTAATAAAAAAATAAAAAAAAAACTAGAAAACATGAACTAGGAAGTGAATCATTTCACGTACTTTCGGCTGACTTTGAGCAGAAACTCCGAACAGATTCGGGAACGCGTGTCCTGGACAGATGTCTTTCCAGTACTGGTGAAGCCTTGTGCGCAACTAAACAAGAAAATCTATTCTATTTTCAATAAGTATAGATTCTGAGAAGTAAACACCATCTTACAACTGATAGAAAGGGATATGAAAGAGGATATTCGAGACTCGACTAAATGTATAAATACAAACTCAACAGGAAGGGAACAGCAAGTTGAGGCCATAAAAGGAGAGAGATGATATCGCTATTGAAAAGTGAAGAAAAAGAAGGGACATTAAAAGACTTTTTGAAAAATTTTGAATTTCCTACACACATAATTGCACATGAAAGCATGTCAGTAAAAGGTATGTCAGCAAAATCACGGCACTAGGAGCACAATGATTCTAAATACAAGTTGAAAAAAACGTGTTCAGACGATCAAACGAAAACCAATGGAGATTGCGACACATCCAAATTACAAGTAGTACCCTTACCAATGTTTGTGACAATCAGTTTGGACAGAAAACAACCTATCGATGACCTAATTAGCTTAGCTACATCGTCTACGCAAAAAAAAACATCAAGAAAATTGAGAAAAATAAAAAACAACATTAAGAAAATTCATTCGCTACCAACCGTTTGCACCCGATAATTGTAGGCCTCACGCTCCTTCTCGAATCTTTGTCGATCCTGTTCTTGTAGGTGACGAGATCGCGATGGATTCGGGATGAACACCATGTATTTCAGTTCGTCCTGAAATGGAGAATTCATCAAGTCTTTAAAAAATTAATCACCAAGTAGTAAAAAAAAGATGACCAAAAAGGGTTTGAAATTTCAAAATATATCATCGCTTACCCGTTTCAATTGCTCCACTTCCTTACTGATCAACTCCAACACGGAGTCGTTCTCCTTAGCTTTCAAAGTCTCAGGACCACAGACCATATCTGGCAATCGGAGAACGCCACCTCGAGATTGTGCGATTGCTAGTTCAGACTAAAAATTGTTGAAATAAAGAAAAGTATGAACCGAAAGACTTTTAGATCAAAAATATCACACCTTCAACTGGATAATCTGCAGCGTTGCACGTCGAAGCGCTTCACGATTTTCCGAGAGCTGCTGCTCTAGTAGAGCGGCCTCCTCTCTTCCCAACGAGGAAATTCCGACAGGAGACGATTGCACGGACGGAGCGGTGGTACGCGTCTCGAGGCGTTGAATGTTCTGTAAAAAATTGAAAACATTAAAAAACTAGAATTTCACGTGAAGGAGGAGAAGAAGAAAAGATCCCCAAAAAAGAGATGAAATCGTTCCTCCTCAAGAAAAGCCGACAGAGCGATGAGAAATTCCGAAAAAAGGCACCGAGTATAGAGCAGAAAGCCTAGAAGGCAACAAAATGAGAAAAGAAGATCTCCGATTCACACTGAAATCGGCTAGTAAATCTCAAATACTGTAATTTCAGGGGGGTTATCCGCTGCTAGGAAAAATCTTTAGGAAACCACTAATGAATCGATAATCTGATCCGCTCCCAAACAATCAATAAACACTCTTGCAGCATAACGTGCAGCACAAGTCTCAAACAATAACCAGCACCATCAAATAGCACTCGAAACACAAGCTAGCAGCTCGTAGCAATCTGACAAACCCCGAAAGCTCCTCGTGCAATCTACCCCTCCCCCTCAAACGCAGCAGCACAGCAAATTCATCACCTCTAAACATCGAATTTTTCAAAAATTGAAATTTTTGGCTATTTTCGTGAGCAGCCGGAAGCAACAAGCACAGTTCGATCAAGTCGATCGATTATTACTGATCGTCACCAGTGGCTCACTGGGTCACCTCATAGCAAGGTGCAGGAAAAGTAGGAGAACCGTACAAAATACCACTGTTCTCAAGTAGCAATACCAAAACGACATGTACTCACCGTCCGTTTTTGCAGAGAGTTATAAACTAATGCCTGAATACAGAAAAGATACGAAAATTGATGCCTCTGCTATGAGTACAGGTTTCTCAAATTACAACTGAGATAGTGCAGCTGAGAACGAAAAATTTTACTTGTGAAGTTTCATACCTCACTAGAGTAATTCTATCACTCATCCCAAATTGAAAATTACAAGTTTACAGCAGAACTTCAGCTATCAAAAGCAATTTCAAAAATTCACGACAAAATCGCACAACCAATCAAAATACAAAAAAAACTCAGCACGAAGCAACTACGTTTTATAGAAGGAGGTGCCCAACAACAAAAAGAAACAGCTGATACAGAAAAGCATGCACCCACCTCCAAAAGCGTCTTTCTCGAGAAGTTCTTCGCCATCTGCTTCAGTTCCGCGTTTTCACGCTCGCATTCCTTCAGTTCCTTCTGAAGAGCATCCATTGTCTCATCGAACTCACTAAAAGGATTTCATTTATCTATATAGTTTCGAAACATACAGCAATCAGATCAAGATGAGGTGGAAAGTTTGAATAAAAAAATAAAAATATATCAGTGCTCCAAAATAGTAGTTGACTGGATGACTGAAACTTGGACTGAGAACCAGATACCAACCCAGAGTTTTATTAAATCATATTTTAATAATTTGTCGACAGATAAAGAAAGTTAAAAAGTCAAACAATTTTGTGTACAACAACTCACATCTGCTTCTTCTTGTTATCAGTCACGAGCTGCTCGATCTTTGCCTCTAAATGCTGCACTTTCACATTATCCTGCTTTCCAGCGGATTCAATGCGAGCTTCAGCCATATCCAATCGCAGCTAGAACAAGGGTGGTTGAGCTGGGCAAGAAAAAACATTCTACTATTAAACACTAGTGATTACCTTATAATTGCTGATATCATCGAGTCTGCTCTTGATCGTCTTCTTCAGTTCCAAGATCTCCATGTCCTTCTTTTCAAGCTGCCAACGCAATCCCTCGGCTTCTGCGGCGGCTTGTTTTCGCAGATGGGCTCTCTCGAGCACCGGCGGAAATCCCTTCAAATAATTCATTAAAACAGGGTATATTAAGAGATAAAAAACAATTCAGAATTGTACCTTATCTCTCGGATCCACCTCCATCGCACCACTTTCCAACGCACTGAAGAGTTTGCTGAGAGTTTCCCGCAGTGTCCAGAGGAACTTGCTAAAAATTAAACGATCACATCAGGTGCAAAATTCAAAAAGAACCATATACCAAAATTATATAGAATAAAAAGGAAACCACTGAATGAAAACGAACTTGATAGGCTCATACGTCTTCTCTACGGTAATTGAACCATGAGTCTTCTCAATTTCGCCATGAATCATCTCTTTCAACCGTGATGAATCAAAACCGTCAAGTTCTAAATAACGAAAAAACAAAATAGACGTGGCAGCGCGTAAAAATCACTTAAAATTAAAGATAAGTCGGATAGAATTACCTGGGTTAATATTGATTTGCACGCTTGCAATCCCGCAGGTTTCATTAAGAATCAGGGCAAGCTTTTCCAAATGCTGCACGGCAGACTGGATATCATCACTAACCTAAAAGAAGGAGGGAGACATTCATGAATCCTGTAACAAAAATTGAAAATTAGAGTAGAAACTTCGCAAGAATTATGCTAGCCAGCAGGAAACCAAACTTTTCCAACTTTTTCAATGAACTCGAAGAGAAAAATAGAATCAAACGAAATTTACTAACAAAGTTGAGAGTGAATTACAGCTTATCGTTTACTAGATATCGAGGAGATTAGAAACACCAAAAATCTTACCTCCGGGGTGAGTTTCAAGTGGTTATCCGTTGGTACTCGTTTTCCGGCTCGAATTGCTAGCTGTTCACACTGAGCAAGCTCATCGCCAATGGTTTTCACCAGTTCAGCCACATCACTGCCTTCCAGTCCCGGCTGGAACTATTGGTATTTACGTCCATTAAACGTTGGAACAAACAAATTAGAAGGACAGCAAACCTACCTTCAAGAAGAAAGATATTCGCTGATTATTCACTTTGCACCAGGCGATTCCGCTGACTAGCTGCTGACACACGTTCCTTAACCACGACGGCGTATCACAGCTATCTGCGCTCACATTGACGGAGAGCACATTCTAAAAGAACAAACTTCTCTTCACCTGTTTAAGGACGCGCCATGCATTCTTCATTCATTAACGACCAAAGAGGCCTTGTTATACCGTTTGTGGATCGATCGCTCGACAATGTGGGTTTAGTAGCGCCCCTTACCACTGTACCACGCGTGTCCTGAGTACCAAAAAAGAAGAAAAGAAAAAAGAATAGTACCTGGAAGTATGTGACAACTTTCTCCATGTTCTCCAACGACGTTTCAGCATCCAGTCTGGATTGTTTCAGCAGCTCTAGGTATCCGTCAACTACTCTCTCTTGAGCGGACATCTCCGGTTGCAGTTGAGCTAGTCGTGCCAGATCTTCCAGTGAAATGCTACTCAGAGCACTGAAAAATTATTCATAAATAACAGAAAACACCAAAAATACCTGACGTGAGTCCCTCTACCTCTCAAACTGCCCACACACCGCTACCAAAGCGTTCATAATGTAGGCGATGCGCGCCGAATGGGCCCACTGTTCAGCCTTGTGAGATTTGGTCACATGTTCTCGACGAGTGCCACCTGGGACTCCAGGGAACTGAAACGATTTTGTAACTAATAAAAATAATTGAAAAATGCTTAATCTTGTGGCTGATAACGCGTATAACCATGCGGAGGACAGCAACTGCAGCGGTGGGTTCCAAAAACTTGACCAAAAAACAAAATATGATTAAATGGGAGAAACATTTCAAAAAGAAAAGTTGGTAGCATGGCAAAACTCACTTTCTCAGCAATAAGCTTGGCGAGAAGTTTCGCCTTTGCAGATAGACGCGGGAACAGAACATTGAGTATCACCGCGTCGTTGTCTCCTGTGAGATATGGAGAAAATTTAAATATTCATAAAAAAATATTCAAACTGAACTCCATTCCATGACTGCCACCAACCTCCAGCCTTTGTAAAATTGTCAGGGAGGAACTGCTTCAGGTATCCCATCTGCTTCCTGGCAAATTCGACTTCAATAGCCGAGATCTGGCGCTCGACAGACTACAAGCAATTTTTGATAGAAAAAATAACACAACTCCATGGGATCCTTTCAAAACATCAATTCATGAAACAGGGAACGAGAAGAAGTAAGGTTACTGTACCTCCGCGAACGTTCTGTTCACATTGACCTGCATCTGGCTGACAATAGATGCCATGCTATTCTCCTCAGATTTGTGACCGACCAGTTCTTCTTGATATCTCAGGACCTAGAACCTTATCACCTTTCACTTTACAACTTAAGGACTTTAAAGACAGAAAAATGTAAAAGAAGCAGGGTCCTCATGAACCCGGGAAAATATGAGCTTCATCGCAGGAAAGGGCAAAAAACATAAAAGAAAACTGAGCGACGTCAGGATAACGAAAAAGATAAGAATAAGTAAACATGTGAAGATATCCAATAGGAAAGATATTTACGGAGCCCACCTGATCCTTAAGCTCTTGGATCTCCTCATTCTGTTCGCCGACCTTCTTTCGGAATTTCATTATAGTGGACACCAGTTCGTCTCTGTGATCCTCTTCCTGCTTCATGCGTTGTTGAAGCTGAAAAGTCGAGCAGATAACGTGAAAATAAATAAAACTAATTTTTATGAATAAAATTAATTCAATGAGATAAACGCATACGTCGTTGATACGAATATGCAAGCCTTCAATTTCCCCCAGAAGCGCCTTTTCAACTAGCTTCTGCTCTTCGAGCATTTGTTCGTCCATGTCGCGATGGGCTTCGAGTTCATCTCGGTCAGCCTCTAGCTGCCTATAAAATTATAGAAAATATGAAAGGCTTATAAGGGAAACGTTGAGTCGATGTTTTAGCCAAACATATTAAAAGAAAGAAGTATCGACAGACTGACCTTATTTGAGTCTCCATTTCCATATTTTTATTGGCAAGATTCATTACCATCTCCTCGGCTCCCATGGCGGCTTCGATCTTAAAATAAAAATCTATGCTAAGAGCACTGCCTCCGATATGAAAAACCAGAATTCGAGCTTAGTACAACAAAGACTTTCATGCATAGCGATATGAATAAGTCTCTATTTTTGCGAATCGAGCATTCAATTTCAGAGATTTCCTACTGGAATTCTGTATCGAAAGTATATACAACAAAATATGGGCGAAGCGTCTATTAAAATAAATAGGAAAGCGACCGCACAAGACCTAGCCCACCTCCTCCCACGCTTGAAGTTCTACTATCTGCAATTAAAGCTTATATTGTTCAATAAATACAAAATAAAGACGTCTTGAAGAACTCCTCTACAGAATCTAGCAAGCCGCTACGCAAGCCAATCGCATCTAGAAGGTCTACGAAAGCGTCGTGCAACACAGAAACTGGGGGCAACAAGGATTAAGTCTTTGATATTTCAATTACTCTAGGATTTCGCTCACAAGAGCAAATTTGTAAAAAAAACCGAAAAATTCGAGCTACACTAGCGAGTTCTGGGCAGATTCTAACAACACTTCTCAGAAACTGGGAATCGTGGCGCACTCCTACAACTCAAACGATGGCTTCGCTCATTCTAGAACTTGCTTGAAATGAGAAAAAATATTTTAAATGATAAAAGGGTAAGGTTTCACCAAACCAACCTGCTCCTGGTAGTCGTGAATACGCATATCGCAATCCAGAGCCGTCTTTCTAGCGATTTCCGCAGCCCTGATCAGCTCAACGTTTTCATTTCGAAGAACCTCGGCTTCGCGAACTGCCTGTACCTTTTCCATTTGAGCAGCAGCGTTGATATCACGCAGTCTTAACAACTCGATGTAAACAAAAAAAAAACAAAAAAACTCCGTAACCAACTTTATCAGCGCTTCCTTGAGCCTCTCATTTTGTAGTTCTAGTTGCTTTAGCTGGACGCTGTTGCCCTCACTTATCACACCTCCACCGCCGGCGGCCATTTCTTCACGAAGGATTCCAAGATCTGCCTCGAGCTCCTCGTTCTTGAGTTTTAGTGAGTCCAACTGGAAGGGCAGAGATTGGCGAGGGAGTGAAATTTCTCAAAAACAATAATACTACGCATAGACAGATCCACTTGAGCAAGCGTACCTCAGCCTGCAGCGCTTCCGCTCTTTCTTCGGCCATTTCTTTGTCGATTGTGGCCATTTCCAGTTGTTCAGCAGCAGAGCTTAGTTCGTCCTGATTTGCCTCCCTCCATTCTCGATTCTCTACCGCTTCCTGTGAAGGCAATCAATTTACAGTAGAAAAATATGTAGAAAAATAATCAAAGAGAATTTCTTCAAACTAACCACCCGTCTCTACAGAGGAGTCGTTAGAATAGAAGGCAAAAAAGGAACAACTTGTATCATCATACCAGCAATTACCAAAAAATGCAACTGAGACGACGAACCTTTCTCGCCTCCTGTAATTGCCGCTGAAGCTCAAGTAGTTGATCGGCCATTTTTGACTTCAGCTCCATCAACGCTTGCAGTTGAATCTTGCTTCGCTCGTAATCGACGAGTTTCCCATGGTCTTCCTTTCTTTTCATCCTGAAACCCGGAAAAGGTACAATTACCTAAAAATGCGATGAAAGTAAAGAAATACGGGAGAAAATCTGATAAAAAAACCTCAACGTCTCCAGCTTCTCCGACAAATCCTTCACTTGAAGGCGCAGATACTCCTGCTCAGTGCCCTCATCCATACCTGATGGGACGGTTGTGTGCACAGGCGATAGAGGGGTCATTGGAGATGCAGACTGTAACAAGCAAAGGAGAAAGCTTATTGAAATACCAAATTACACGAATAAAGTACGCACCTCTTGCAGCTTCTTCACCTTGTCCATCACACTCTCGGGTTTCTCGGGCGACTTTTCGACCGGTGGGGATTTTGGTTTTTCTTTCGGCTTCTCTCCCTTCTCGGAGCCGGCCTGTGACAGAGTTGAGCCCTCACGAGACATTTTCGGCTGAAATTGGACCATTAGACACGAAAACCGAAATTTTGGTGCCCCGTAGAAACCAAAATCTAAAGTCGCCGGCTCAGAGCGTCGTAGTAAGCACAGAAATGAGAGCGGTGTTAAGAAGCATAGAAGAAGTTCTATGGTTAGTTGAGAAGGTAACTGCTGCCTTGAAATACAGCAGATACACAGCTATGATCTTCGAGATTTAGCCGCTTCTCGCTCTCGAACAATCATCCCCTTGGATTCTAATTGTTGAACGAAACAACAACAACAAAACGACTATAGTTCATTAACTAAGATTTTAGGAACTGAAACGACTAAAACTGCCTCATCCAGCATGAGAGCCGCTAAAAATCGAACATCTATTATCATGCTAGTTTAGTAATCGGTTGCCCGGTAGCCCTACCGTTCGTAGTGATTTCACTGTTGTGAGTCTTTTCTTCTAAATATCTAATAGAGTTGCTAAAAGTGATATCAGACGCCTATAAATACTCGTACAATGAAATAATAAAAATAAAAAAATTACCTATTAAAAAAATCAGTGCAGACCTACCTCGTTTGCGGTGTCAGCTAGTTTTGAGGAGGATAATACTCGTTTAGGTCCAGCGGCTTTGGATAGCCGCTCCATTGACACTGACGGGCTCACCTTTGGGCTGCCCTTGAAACAGAAAATTGTCGATTTGTACAATATTTCACCACCTCACTTTTACAAAACAGAGAATCAAAACTTATTAAAACTTACAGCCGGCGAAGCACGAGCTTTCGTTGTCGGAGTGACCTCCTTACGAGCTGCCGGTGTTCGAAGAGCACTTGCGCGTGATCGAGCCGACTCGGGCTTCAGCTGAAACCAAGGGAAATTATATGGAGAAGGCTCTCAAGTTCACTTTTCTATGAATCTCGGCGTTATATAGGAAATCGACCGAAAAGAAACCGAAATCGATGAAAACGATAGTAAAAACACATTGAGAGAGAAATAGCCACACCTTTTCCAACAGTAGAACCTCGAAAACCATAAAAATTAAACCATTCGACAAGAAGTAAAAACTAAATCCAGTGATGTAGTAAATCTCACCTGCGTAGGCCGAATAAACAGGCCATAGTTCGGCTCACACGTAAAGTACTGCACACCTTGCACAGTTCCATTATTCTTGCCTCGGGGCTCGTCTAGAATAACACCGACCCATTCACCGTCGGAGAACTGCACCTCCCCGCAGAACGCGACGCGACCTTTACCGGTTTTCTCTGAAGCACGACGTTTCATTTCCACTATTTTAATATTTTTATTACATTCATTCCTTTATTTATTACACCACATGATGTCGCAACAATTATAAAAACAGAAATAACTAAACAAACCGACCACGTTATAATGCAAAATACTAATTCAAACGGCTGAATAACTAAAGTAGGTGGGAAACTTACACTTACAACTTACGAAACTAAAATATTAACCCGAAATAATTCTAAAAAATAGAAAACAAATGACAATAATAAAAATAATAAAAAATAAACAATAAAAAACTAAGATATTGCCATTTTAATGTTTCGGAAATTTACCAAATAGAGAAATAAGCCCATTGGCTCTCAATTACATATAGAAACCATTCAACCAAACCCACCGGTCTCCACTCGTGCTCCGATCTCAAACGACATGAGCAGCACGGGGACCTCAACACTGCAGTGAACGAGTGAAGAGGATTTTTGATTCTGAAGAATACATTTCTGTTTTACAAAACCATCTATTCACCTAAAACAAAAAAAAAACGAAAACAACTCGGAAAACAATCGATAGCGCGAAAAATGTACACTGACTTTACTTTAGAACGACGATGCGCCGAATCCCGTTAAGGCTCGCGCTTACTAACGCATCGACGCACGACAACGCAGTGCGCATGCGTCGACGTGCGACTTATCATTGGCGCAGGCCAGCAACGGGTTGTTTGATAGGAGCGTGCTTTTCTCAGCTAGACACTGGCTGAGTATTATTTTCCTATTTTCTTTTTCTTTTCCATTCTCTTCATGATGATTAGGGTTAACTCTTTGATGATATGTAGCGTAGGACTATGTTGCATGATACTTTGTGCTTTGAATATAACTTTGAACCAAGTCGGAGGAAAGGTTTAGCAATTTTGTAGGTGATAGGGCTATTCAATATGGAACCGGGTTTCAATGTAGCATGAAGGAAATGGCTGAGGGCTGCTAATATGTCGAAGATACGGAGTGGATATTACAAATTCATGCTTTGGTGATAGATACAGAACACATTCCAAGAGGTGCCTGCGACCGTCGGCAGTGCGACAACTGTCGCAGTGCCGAGCATTGCGGCAGTTGTCGCACCGCCAACTGGAAATGGACAAAGCATCCAATCTATCCGTCAGAATACGTTTTCCTGGTACTATTTGAAGTTCTGAACACGATGACATTGATAATGACGAGAATTTTGATATTTTTCAAGTATAGCTGTGCCACTAGAGATGAAGGCCTTAAGTCTATCCCAAGAATCCAGGCCTCAGCCTTAACGCAAGTTAGTCCTAGGGCCCTCATTTCTAGTGGCACAGCTGTAGTAAAAGAGTACCAAAGTTTTTGGGTTGTTTCCATAGTTCTTTGTAAGTGGTGCCTCTAGTTCGCTCATTGACTGTAGTTCTGGAGCTCCATCAGGACCTCAAACAGTGATATGATTTCATTTTCAGCGCAATGGTTATTACACTGGAAAAAAGAGAAATTCTCGAGTTTTTCAATAGGGCGTTGGACAGTGACTGCCCCAAATGTCGCTCGAAGGGGTCAGTAGCTGGTTTTTTTTTTGTGGCAATTCACCAGTGTCACTGTAAAATCGATGAATCTTCAGGTTCCGCTTTTGCTGTGATGCGGTACTGACGTGTGCTGCTTTGGCAGTCGACTATGACATGAGGCATAAAATAAGAAGGCGATACTACGTGAGGCCTTCTCACGTAGCGAACATAGGCGTGAGGTTCAGAACTTTCGACAGTTACTTAGTCAGCATGGACGAGGACCGCTTCCACGAGTACACACGATTGACGCCGCAGGAATTCGCGGAGCTTTACTCAAAAATAGCCCATCGCTTACAACACTCACAGACGCACGCGGCGCCAGTGTCCCCAATGCACAGACTTGCGATCACGTTGCGGTGAAGCTAACATTTGCATTTCCTAGACGTCGTAACCGCATTATCTGCTTCCAGATTTCTGGGACATGGCATGTCATTTAAATCGACAGCTCATGAGGTGAATTTGGGCGACACCACCGTGCGAAATATCGTCTATGAATGCTGCCGTGTTATTTTTGAAGGTTGTTGAGAAGGGCTTTATTTGAGCGCATCTAATTTTTTTCTCAATGGTCCAACTGTTTACTTTTTTAAGAGCTCCACGACGATGCTTTCCCCCCTGTCACTGAAGAAACTTGGCGAAGAAGCGCTCAACGCTTCCACAATGATTTGAAATACCCTAGAGCAGTGGGATGCATTGATGGCAAGCACATAAGATGCAGAGTATGTTATACATCTTCTAGAGCTTCATTACTTTCGTCTGGATCATGCTAAATTGTAATAGGCCCCGGACAACAGCGGAAGCACTTTTTACAACTACAAAGGCTTCTTTTCAATCGTTTTGTTAGCCGTTGTAGACAGCGAACATCGGATTCTAGGTTACGACCTAGGAGGGAACGGTCGCGAGAGCGACTCAGGTAATTAGTTTAACACAACCCAACCCACTATGATCCCCATCATTTCACAATATTTAGGCTTTTCAGGCAGGCCTTTCCTTTAGGCATTTCACAATATTCACGCGGAGGGAACTCGTCCGGGACTCCGCCCCCGGACGAAGGCACCGGCCAAGCACCTCGGAGAAGGCGCCACGCATTCGTAATCCCTTCAGTATCGTAGAGACATGGTGAGGTGATGCGTATTTGGGCAAGCAATTAGTATCGAGGACCAGCCGCTATACCAAGTCAGTGTCTTGACCCTGCCAGACAAGTCTAGTAAAAATTTACACTACGCCAGAAGAATTGAAACTTGATTAGCATGGAGGAGGATCAATCGCCCAACCGTATGCCTGGAAGTGGCGCCTCTTAGCACTGCACCACTATGGAATGTACTACGCAACGATTTTGACTACAATCCTCCGATCTCTCCAGGTGTCTACTTCACGATTCCTAACCCTATCCTTCAGAGCTGGTGTGGCTTGAAGTTACCTGTAGTCCTGAAAAGTCACAAAAAGTAGACGAGCACTAGGTGCTCACCAAGAGCCCATTTGAACTCATGGAATTTCATGAGGACAACGGTCGGCGTGCCCGAACAAAGACTGATCGTATCGTGATGAGGTAATGAATCCTGGTGATGGCTGTGGGTATATGAAACGCCCGACAACCATCGGGACTGGAATCTCCTCCATGTGTAATGAACAGTTTCACCTTCATGATGCTTGCTGTTGTTCTTCTTCTTTTCATTCACAACATAGACGGTGGTTAGTCGAAAGTTGGTAGATTACTAATTTATCGATTTATCTATCGACTGAAAGAGTTCAGCCGGCCTTCACGTCAAATTCCACTACGATGGATACAGCACAGAACAAGACTATGACGATGCCCATAGAACGGGTTCCGGCAAAGGATTTAAAGGTCGATCATACGGAGAGTCCACTAGTTTCAAGAACAACGGTCAGGAACAGGACGGTAATGGAAAGGAGGAACGATCGTTCTATGGTACGGAGTTCCGCTTTTCATCATTCACTTCAGTACTACTGAGAAAATATCCAGAATCATCGTCTGATGACAGTGGCAGAAATATCAGAAATGAAGGATTGGGGAAGAAGTTGGGACAGGCTCATCCTGCGTGTCGTGGCTCCCACAATTTGATTGGCTTGAGGTAAGATCGACAAGACGGTCTCGCATGGAACACCGTCTCCGACCGTCCCGCGTCCGAACGCCTGGCGCAAGCGTCGGTCACCCCTTAGTCAATCCCATCCTTGCGCGCGTCAAGTCAACACGTCGAGTTCCTCTCCTGCTGACAGTCACCGCCATCGACTTACCACATATCAAGGATCGAGGACTTGGATCGAACGAGCAACGAGGAAGACGGAATCAGTAGGATGGAGTAGTGGCAGGTAACACCGTAGACCTGCGAGCGGAGGTTCACCCGACATACTCCTTCGGGCGAAGTTACCGTGAGCGGAGCCCGGAGTTCTTTTCAAGGGGCCATCCCTAGGTGATGTGTGTAATGCCGGTTGGTTAGCTTAGGCCGCAGTTATTGTATTATGTTCGTGTTTTATTTAGCTAATTAGTAAATGACGGAGGTAGTGTTCAGTTCTGTATTATTTATAGCACGTGAATCGTGCAAGTACCTTATTAATGCCGATCACATCAATATCGCAGTCTCGATGAGGACCTCAGCCCGCATGGAGTAGGACAGTTGTGGTCATTCACAATTGGTTGTGGCGTCTGGGCAGTAGGGGCTCCCGCATCTAACACTTGTTGTAGCCAACAAGTCCCGTGTGGCAGGTAACTCCCACTAAACTGCATGTAAGTACTAGTGCAAACACACTAATCGCCACTCGCGACACTAGGAATCGCCAAGGCAAGTTCTGAAAGTCTGAGCTGAAGGGCAATGCAAGATAACTGTTTTTTGTTTCTTGTGTCGAAGAAGAGTTGCCGTTTTGTTGTTGATGTGAAGAAAATAACCGGAAGAAGTTGAGAAAATTTCAGAAAAACTAAACCTTATTTTTGGACAGCAGAAACAGCACTGAGGAACCTGTCGCGAGTTCTGGAGAGAAATGTCGTCGACCAAGTTCTGATCGTATTTTTCATTCAGTGTTAGGGAGTACATATGTTTAATAAGTTATCTGAAAATTCTCTCCACCTATAGATTTGGTAGCGGTGCTTCTTCCTACTTTTATATGTTGTTGCTGTCGAAAATCGAAAAAGTTGGTCAATGTTTGACAGAAACAAAACTCTGAAAATTTTTTCCAAAAATATTTATAAACGTATAATAAATGATATTGAAGGTACTTCGTGTTTGAAACTTCAAATGATTCTCACCTTTTCACCCTTCCTCAAACGTCTACTGCACTCTCATTTGAATGCAGGTTCTAGGGTGTTTTTGTTTCTGTATAGCTAGGTCTGGTGAATTCATCGTCTCTCCATCAGGATGTCCATCAAGGTTTTTCCCGGTTCTTCATTAATTCGTCAATTTAGAGATTTTCACATTGATCAATAATGGACCACCTATTGGTGTACGGTTGGCGGCATTCAATGCCGACCTTTGCATGGTCATGTTTTACCATCTTCTCCAATTTGAGCCAATTTAAGCTTTTTACAAATCTTCAAAAGTAGATAGAGCCACCAAGTTCTGATGAATGATTCCTAACAGATGAGAATAGGCGAAAAGTTAGTTAAAATTATTCTTATCATCGAATGTCGTATGCACTTTAAGGACAGCTATGAGACAAGTCTGTTTCCGAGCTAAACTAAACCAGATTGCTAGTTAATTTCCTAATTAGCTGTTATTATTGACTTCCTGTTTTTTGTGGTCTTTTCTCAATTCCTGTCATTCGGCCTCAATTGTTTTCGTTATTTTTGTTTTCGCCTTGCTCCAGTCAGTACATACAGTACATCTTTCGTCTCAATCACTATTTATTGGCGACAGGAGATTTGAATCAATCAATAAATAATCCTTCAAAAGACCTGGGCCGCTTGGAGATGATATAATCGTGCCGATTTTCTTCCCTTAGACCTAATTCGGCATAGAACCTACGTGTAGCTGTGGAATATGGAAGTAGCTATATATGTACATGGCTATCCAATTTCGCTCACTATGCGCATTTCATGCAATCGGAGGAAGTCAAGGTTCTTCGACCCTCTTCTTCGAACACCTGTTCATCGAACTATCGATTCTCGAGAATCAGGCAAAATCAGCGGTCATGTTTTTTGGAATTTGAACTCGTCTCTTCTTCCCCTGCAGACGTCGTTTTGTGAGCTTTAGTGGTAGTACTTTTAGGGCTTGTTGGAGACAGCCGGCTGTCCCATAAATGATTTCTCCTCAAGGTTGCTTGGAAAACAATTTTCAATTTGTGAACTTTTAAGCGGTTTTAGCAAAATTATGAAAGTACAGCATTTCTCATGAAACATGTAAAACATAGAATACTCAAGCTTATTTGTCCATATTGAATTATTCACTAAGCGTAGTTTTTGAGGAGCTGGTGATGAGCGTCATATAACTGATTTTCTCGCTCGAGTACACTGCACCCTTCACTAATTATCTTGCTGTTAACCTGAACAATTAACAACCAAACAATTCAATTTCAAGCCTTTATTTCGTTTTCTAACGTGCCATGTAGCTGTCTCTAAATTCTTTTTTTTGATTTTTAATTTTCAATAGATAGATGGAACCCTGCAGACAGGGTACTTCCAGTTAGTGGGTTTCTTGACTTCATCCCCACTTGCAGTTGAAACCTGCTTCACTTGTGATCTACAGCTTCTCTATGGTGATTCTCTCTTTCCGTCCCGAAACACGAAAAATGATAAAATCACCTGGAAATGCGACGAAAGTGAAGAAATCCGGAAAGAAATTTGTTCAAAAAAAAACCTCAAAGTCTCCAGCTCCTCCGCCAAATTTTGCACTTGAAGGCGTAGATCTTGCTGCTCAGTGCACACCTACATACAAGGCTAACTACAGCTTTGCTCATTTTAGAACTTGCTTTAAATGAGAAAAATAATTGAAATGCTAAAAGAGTAAGGTTTAACGAACACCAACCTGTCTCTGGCAGTCGCGAATACAATCCTGAGCCGTCTGTCTAGCTACATATTTCCACAGCCCTGATCAGCCTGACGTTTTCGTTTCGAAGAATCTCGGCTTCGCGAACTGCCTCCACCCTTGCCGCTTCAGCAGCTGCGTTGCTATCATACAATCTTAACAAATCGACGTAAGCGAAAAAAAAAAGACAAAACACTTTTCAACCGACTCCCTCAGCGTTTCCATAAGCCTCTCATTTTGTCGTTCCAGTTGCCTTAGCTGAACTTCACGAAGAACTACAAGATCTCCCACGAGCTCTTCGTTTTTGCGTTTTAGTGTGTCCAACTGAAAGGGCAGAGATTAGCGAGGGAGTGAAATTTCTCAAAAACAATAAAACTACGCGCATAGACAGATCCACTTGAGCAAGCGCACCTCAGCCCGCAGCACTTCGGCTCTTTCTTCGGCCATTACCAGTTGCTTAACAGTAGAGCTGAGTTCGTCCTGATTTATCTCTCTCCATTCTCGATTCTCTACTGCTTCCTGTAGAGGCAATTTATTTACAATAGAAAAAAAATGAGTAGAAAAATAATCAAGGAGAAATTTTTTCCAAACTATTCACCAATCCGTGCCAAGGGTAGAGGTGAGGCTAAACCCTATTTGTCAACAGAGTTATCACGAAGAACCTAACACTCTCCTCGGCCAGTGGTTCATTCAAGCTCGGAGCGTCGTAGTAAGCATAGAAATGAGAGAATAGAGCAGAAAGCTTAGAAGGCAACGAAATGAGAAAAGAAGAACTCCGGGTGAAATAGCGTCCACTGAAATCGCCTAGTAAATCGCAAACGCGGTAATTTCAAGATGGTTACCCGCTGCTAGAAAAAATCTTCAGGAAATCACTGATAAATCGATAATCTGATCCGCTCCCAAACAATCAGTTAATACTCGTGCAGCATATCGTGCAGCACAAGAGTCTCAAACGATAACCACCACCATCTAATAGCCCTCGAAACAAAAGCTAACAGCTCGTGGCAACCTGGCAAACCCCAAAACCTCCTGGGGCAATCTACGCATCCCCTCAAATGCATAAGCACAGCAATTTCATTACCTCTAATTGCAAGGCTGACACCCGCACGGTCGAGCGATCGATCCCGGCCCAGGCTAACCAGGCCTTCCATCCCTCCGGGGTCGGATAAATTGGTACCACACTTGTCTGGGAAGGTAAAGACACTAACCTGGTATAGCGGCTGGCCCCCGCAGGTCATTGTATAGGCCAAATACGCATTTATTATGCCTCTACGATCCGAATGGAACACGAATGCGGCGGCGCGTCCTCAGGGGACTGATCAACGCCGGCACCTTTACCTTTACCTTTACGTAAGCACAAAATTTTTCAGAAGTTGAGCACTTTAGCTATTTTCGCACTTTGGGTACGAAATCGTATCACACAAGCCACAATCGTATCACAAAAAACCCAGTGCGAAGCAACTACGCTTTATAGAAGAAGGTGCCCAACAAAAAAAACAGCTGATACAGAAAAGCATGCACCCACCTCCAGAAGCGTCTTTCTCAAGAAGTTCTTCGCCATCTGCTTCAGTTCCGCGTTTTAACGCTCGCATTCCTTCAGTTCCTTCTGAAGAGCATCCATTATCTCATCGAACTCACTAAAAGGATTTCATTTAGCTATATAGTTTCGGAATATACAACAATCAGATCAAGACGAGGTGGAAAGTTCAAATAAAAAATAAAAAAATACCAGTGCTCCGAAATAGAAGTCGACTTGATGACTGAAACTTGGACTGGAGCTATTTAGCTATTAAATCAATAATTTAAATACTTCCTCGACCCCAGAAACCAAGGGGAACCCCAGGGTTTTATTATTTGCGAAAGTTCCTCTACTTTCGAGTAATTTTCCCTAATTTGTCGACAAAAAAACAAAGCTAAAGAGTCAAACAATCTTGTGTAGAGCAACTCACATCTGCTTCTTCTTGTAATCAGTCACGAGCTGCTCGATCTTTGCCTCTAAATGCTGCATTTACACATTATCCTGCTTTGCAGCGGATTCAATGCGAGCCTCAGCCATATCCAATCGCAGCTAGAACAAGGGTGGTTGAGCTGGGCAAGAAAAAACATTCTACTATTAAACACTAGTGATTACCTTATAATTGCTGATATCATTGAGTCTGCTCTTGATCGTCTTCTTCAGTTCCAAAATCTCCAAGTCCTTCTCTTCGAGCTGCCGACGTAATCCCTCGGCTTCTGCGGCCCCCTTGGATTCTAGTTATTAAACGGAGCAACAACAAAACTACTATAGTTCATTAACCAAGATTTCAGGAACCAAAACGACTAAAACTGCCTCACTCAGCATGAGAGTCGCTAGAAATCGAACATTTAATATCATGCTTGTTTAGTAGTAATCGGTTGCCCGGTTGCCCTATCGTTCGTAGTGATTTCACTGTTGTGGGTCTTTTCTTCTAAATATCTAATAGAGTTGCTAAAAATGATATTCGCTAGAAATGATATCAGACGCCTATAAATACTCGTACAATAAAAAAAACAAGAAAAGGGAAAAAGGTACCTATCAAAGAATCAGTGCAGGCCTACCTCGTTCGTAGTGTCGGCTAGTTCTGAAGAGCACATTTCTAGTTTAGGTCCAGCGGCTTTGGATAGCCGCTCCGTTGACACTGACGGGTTTACCTTTGGGCTGTCCTTAAAACAGAAAATTGTCGATTTGTACAATATTTTACCACCTCGCTTTTACAATAAATACTCATACAATAAAGCTAGAACGAGGGTGTTTGCGCTCGGCAAGAAGAAACATTCCACTATTAAACACCAATTATTACCTTATATTCCATGATCGACTGTCGTTAAATCTTGAGACCAATTTCAAGTTTCAGCGGTGAAACACCACCCCTGAAACTTGAAATTTGTCTTGAGCGAATGATCTCACTAACTCCTCTTTTCTCTGCCAGGCTCTTACGAAGGCGGACCCGCCGAAACATTAGCCGGAATGAACTTGTACCATCTTGGCTATTCGGCTTCACTCAATCTATCACGTGCAACTATATTACCTTATGGTTGCTGTTATCATTGAGTCTGCTCTTGATCATCTTCAGTGTCGTGGGGTTTCGACCAGAGAAATGCCTGCCACGCGTTGTAAAGAGAATAAAGATAGAATCCGGCCTTGACCGTCGACAACGCAAAAGGAGCACACCAAACGCCACAAGTTTATTGTAGCACCTCAAACTTGGGTAATTAAACCAATAATGCAAAATATAAAACAACACGATTAACACGAACGAGTAAATACCAGCTTCCGAATAAGTGAGATAGCATAAGTGAGATGCGAATAAATGAGCTCAGAGTAAAATGAGATACATGTGTGTGAGAAATGATTAAACGAGAAAATAAGTGAGAACTAAATAAATGAATAAAATGTCACGTGGGATAAGTGAGACCTCTAAGTGTAAAAGCGCTACCCAAATAACAGAGAACAACTAACAAATCTAGCACAAATATCAATAAAGCACAAATTACAAAAACCACAACTTCGAGGGTTAAGGAGAAGTTAATAAACGAAGAAACTAAGCTAGCGCTTCCTGAGAAGTATCAGTACTTACAACTATGTACACAAATCAACTGAGCACTAACTGTGCTCCCCGACTCCTGTGCTCCCCTGGCTCTGATCTGCAAGAAGAGAAATAAGGCACAACACTAAGAACCAAATCTAAGAGGAGATAAGAGCCTAGAAAGAGTTAAGGAATCAAGAGGAAATACAGCAGCAATAGAATAAAATACTAACAGACGAGCCGGCGGATCCGATGGTCGCAGATGATGAAATAACCGACCGCTCCTCGGCGCTGAGTCGACGCGCTCCCCTCGGGCTACGGTATCGTTCGTCTCGGGACCCACGTCGCTCTGTGCTGCCTGGAATATGTCGGAGCGCGTTTTCCGCTGAAATTGGGTGCTAGCAAAAGGAAGTTGGCTTGCCAACATTCAGTTCCAAAATCTCCATGTCCTTCTCTTCGAGCTGCCGACGCAATCCCTCGGCTTCTGCGGCCCCCTTGGATTCTAGTTATTAAACGGAACAACAATAAAACTACTATAGTTCATTAACTAAGATTTCAGGAACCAAAAGGACTAAAACTGCCTCATTCAGCATGGGAGCCGCTAAAAATCGAACATCTATTATCATGCTTGTTTAGTAATCGGTTGCCCGGTAGCCCTACCGTTCGTAGTGATTTCACTGTTGTGAGTCTTTTCTTCTAAATATCTAATAGAGTTGATAAAAATGATATCAGACGCCTATAAATACTCGTACAATAAAAAAAAACAAGAAAAGGAAAAAAGTGAAAAAAGTTACCTATCAAAGAATCAGTGCAGGCCTACCTCGTTGGCAGTGTCGTCTAGTTTTGAAAAGCATAGTGGTAGTATAGATCTAGCGGCTTTGGATAGCCGCTCCGTTGACACTGACAGGTTTACCTTTGGGCTGCCCTTAAAACAAACTTGTCGATTTGTACAATATTTTACCACCTCACTTTTACAAAACAAGCAATCAAAACTTATTAAAACTTACACCCGGCGAAGCACGAGCTTTTGTTGTCGGTGTGACATGAGCCGACTCGAGCTTCAGCTGAAACGAAGGGAAAATGTTTAGAGAAGGCTTCCAAGTTCACGACAAATCGATTGAAAAAGAAAACTGGAACCGATAAAAACGCTAGATGAAAACACATTCGGAAAGAAATATCCATACATTTTCCACCTGTAGGACATCGAAAAGCATAAAATCGAAATTTATTAAGTAGAAATAGGGACTGAATCAAGAGAAGTAGAAGCCCACCTGCGCAGGCCGAACAAACAGGCCATGGTTCAGCTCACACGTGAAGTACTGCACGCCTTGCACAGTTCCATTATTCTTGCCTCGGGGCTCATCAAGAATAACACCGAGCCATTCACCGTCGGAGAGCTGCACCTCCCCGCAGAACGCGACGCGACCCTTACCAGTTTTTTCTGAAGCACAACGTTTTATTTTCTTATTTTTATTATATTTGTTCATTTATTTATTACACCGCATGATGTCGTGCCATTTGTGAAAACAGAGATTACTAAACAAACAGACAACGTCATAATTCAAAAAAGTAATTGAAATGGCTGGACAGCTGAAATCGGTGGAAACTTACACGAAACAAAAATGTTAACTAATTGTATTTTTACCGTTTCAAAATTTTCCTAATGAAAAAATAATCTTTTTGGTTCTCAATTACGTATAGAAATCATTCAACTGAACCCACCGGTCTCCACTCGTGCTCCGATCTCAAACAACATGAGCAGCACGGTGACCTCGTCACTACCCTGAACGGGTGAATAGGATTTTCGATTCTGCAAAATACATTTCTGTTTTACGAAACCATCTGTTCACAGAAAACAAAAAGAAAAGGAATACAACTTGAATGACAATCGATAGCTCGAAAAATAAACTGACTTTATCAGGTCGACGATGAGCCGATCGCTTTTACATATTAGGGAAAAAGCGAGCTGGAGGGGTCAAGTATCATTCAGTAGCGTATTGTAATGAAGCTAGGGGGGGGAACTCGGAGGTGGGTGAGCGTACTTCTTTCAGTGTGATGGAGAGGCTTAACGATTGTATACGGAGGAAAACGATGACTCAAGCTGCAACCACGCATTGCAAAAGCGCAGTACATGGAAAGACGTTAATCACGACAGCTAACCATCAAACAACCTGTACCCTAAGCTAAGGCCTGAGCTTAAACCTAAGCATAACCTAATGAAGGATCTCTGGGATGGATGAACCATTTGTGCCTTGCCAGTGGAGAGTGTGAGCAATTATGATCAAACAAAAACCATATTCAAGCCCATCCTAAGCATTGCATGAGCGAAGGCTCCGAACCCTCAAGGATTGTATAATATTAGGTTGTCCGGAAATTAATGCATGTTTCATCCTTCACTCTTTAGAGCGCCACTTTTCTCAAAACAATACATAGAAACATGACCTTGCAATATACTGTTACAAAGCTCACGTTAAGCTCTATCTTACACCGTAATTGCTTTTTCAAACAGACCCCGCCAGAGTAAGTTTTGTAGGATAGAAGTGGAGTTGTCAAAGCAGCAATTTTGACACATTTACTACTATGAGTTCAAGCTGGGTAGAACTGCAGCGGAAACGAGTCGGAACATCAACCACGTATTTGGCCATGGACGTGTTAACGAATCCACAGTGATAGGCTGACTGCAAAAATTTCGTCGTGGTGAGTTCGATCTTGGAGGTGAAGAAGGTCGCGGCCGTCACTCTGCTGTTGACGACGATGAATTCAAGATGTTGGTAGAAGCCAATACTCATGGAACTGTTCAACATCTGGTAAAAGAGCTCGGAGTGATCAAAACAAGTGCTTGCGAACATCTGGAGAAAGTAGGAAAGACGAAGAAATAAGATGAATGGATACCGCACGAGTTGAACGAGCACCAAAAAAATCATCGGTTCGATGTGTCGTCGGCGCTCTTTCTTTGCAAAAAGAAGCAACATTTTCCCCATCGCATTATAACATGCGATGGGAAATGGATTCTCTACGACAACCGGAGACGGAGTGCTCAATGACTGGACGTTGATGAAGCTCCGAAGCACTTCCCGAAACCAAAGAAGATCATGGTCACAGTTTGGTGTTGTTCTTCAGGATTGACGCATCACAGCCTCCTGCCACGGAGTGAAACCATTACAGCGAAGAAGTACTTCCAGCAAACTGACGAAATGATTGAGAAATTGCGACTTTTGACTACGGCATTCCTAAATAAGTGGGGAACACTTCTGCTTCACGACAATGCGAAGCCTCACGTCGACATCCGACGCTTCGGAAATTGAACGAGTTGGGTTACGAGATTCTTTCTCATCCACCATACACGCCGGACTTGTCTCGTACGGACTATCACTTGTTCAAGCATCTAGATGAGTTCTTGTGTGAAAAATGCTTCACTGACCAACCGCAAGTGAAAACTGACTTCAACGAATTCATCTTCTCCAGAAGTTCAGAATTTCTCGCTGCAGGAATAATTCAGATGGCATCACATCAACAGAGGTGTGTAGATTGCAATTGTTTTTATTTTTAGTAATGAGCACTCCTTTGAGCTGAGATATGTTGTTTTGAAGTTTGAGGTTGAAAACATGCATTAATTTCCGGACTCTTCATGTGCCACCTCACAGCGGTGAAGGGGTGAAACGTCACTTTTAGTGATGGCCAACGGCACAAATGGTCACGTAGTACGCGATACTATGTCGTGTATGGGCGGCTCCGTGTATCCCTGGCTAGGAACATGTGAGTAATCAGACCACCCTATCGGCACAAACAACCAATCCTGTGCCCCAGTCCTCCGCGCGCCGGAGATGCTCTTCTACGACGTCAGGAGAATCCACTTCCGGCGAGGGGCCATCTAATCTCGGAGTTAAACCATCTGGACGTCATTGGATTCGGACTACCGGAAACCCCCACCCACCACGACACGGAAACTGCCTATTCGTCTGCACCTACAACTGTCGTACGATAGCTTCTGAGCAGGATCTTCGGACCCTGTTACACAGAAGCCGCAACATCAAATACGACATCATTGCATTGCAGAAACGAAAGGCAAAACGGAAACCATAAGAAAGACTGACCACAACGAGCTTCTTATCATCGGAGCAAAGGTGGACAGAAGAAACATTGGCGGAGTTGGATTCCTCGTCAATTCGACAGTACACCACCTAGTAGACTCTTATAAGATCATCAGTCCACGAATAGCCGTTCTTCGTCTGGAAGTCAAAGACCAAGGAAACATCTCCATCATAAATGGATATGCTCCAACATCTGCGGCAACAGACGAAGAGAAAGAAGAATTCTACGAACTACTCGAAAGGACTGTCAACGACGAAAAGAGCTACTATAAAATTGTTGTTGGTGACTTCAACGCTACCGTCGGTACCAACGACTGCGACGAATGGAGGCTTGGACCGCATGGATCTTCCTCAAGGAACGACAACGGAATGCGTCTGATAGACTTCCTGTCCGCATGCCGCCTCTTTCATGGAAATTCCATGTTTGAGAAGCCTTCACACCGACGATGGACCTGGGAGAGAGCAAATGGAGAAGTACGTTCGGAGATCGACCATGTTCTCGTTAGCAGACGATGGAGTCTGTTCGACGTCTCCGTGCTTCCTTCGTTTGACACCGGTTCGGATCACCGTCTTGTCCGTGCGAAGCTGACTCTCAAAAAGAAGATCTTCAAACGTGACACGCACAAACCGGCACCGTTGAGGATCCCGTCATTCAGTTCGCAGGAGTTGGAACATGCCATCGAGTCCTATGATTGGAAATGTCTCGAAGATCCATCAGAAGACTACGATCTCCTCGTCAGCGGACTGTTGAGGTGTGCTAGCAGCTCATGTCGAACCACGTCGTCGCTCGCTTCAAGACTTGACGCGCGTGCGATGGAACTTCTGGAGCAAAGAAGAGCTGTCAAGCTGGATCCTAACGCCTCTCACCTAGAACGAGTCACCATCTCCAAGGCATGTCGACTTGCAGTGAAGGAATCCATACAAGCCTACAGAAGACTGAAACTGTTAGAAGCTGCGCAGAAAGGCTCAAGCATAAAGCGCTGCAAACGAGATCTCCGCGATCAGAAGGCCGTAATGTCAGCGCTAATGGATAAGGACGGAGTAACGCAAACGTCTCGAAGAGCGATTGAAGCCGTCGTTCAAGACTTCTACACGGATTTGTTTCGCTCCTCCATCCCTGTCGCAAAATGCGTGATGCCTCCGGCTGAAGACGCACCTCCCATCCTGGAGTCGCTTACGCCATCAGAAGGATGAAGCCAGGTACTGCCCCTGGACCCGACGGTATCTCTGCCGATCTACTTCGGGCCGGTGGCAGCGCCCTTTGCTCACTCCTCACCAAGCACTTCAATCACTACCTCCGTCTAGGTAGGATTCCGAACGTATGGAAGGAATCGAGGACAGTTTTAATCTTCAAAAAAGGCCAGCGGGAAGACATCGGCAACTACCGACCCATCAGCCTTCTCTCGGTTGTCTACAAGATCTTCACCAGGATACTGCTTAATCGGATGGAGCGGATCTTGGACGATAATCAGCCCGTAGAGCAAGCAGGGTTCCGCAAGAATTTCTCCTGCATGGACCAAATTCAGACTGTCGCACAGCTCATCGAGAGGAGCCGCGAATACCACATCCCACTTGTCCTTGTCTTCGTGGATTATCGGAAAGCGTTCGACTCGGTGGAAATCAACGCCGTTCTGAACGCCCTTGTGCATGCTGGTGTTCCATCGCCCTACGTCCAACTTCTTGACGAATGCTTCTCGAATACGTCAACTATCATCCAGTTGTTCGATCGGAAGATTACAATTCCCATCGAGAAAGGAGTACGGCAGGGAGACACGATCTCCCCGAAACTATTCACGGCGGCACTTCAGGATGCCATGAAGAACTTGGATTGGGACGCCAAAGGCTACCCTGTAGATGGTAAACGGATCAGCAATCTTCGCTTCGCTGACGATATAGTTCTCATCTCTAACAGCACAGCAGAAGCCGAAGAAATGCTGAGCGAGCTCGATATGGCAGGTAGGAAGATTGGATTGGACATGAACATGTCCAAAACGCAATTTATGGTCAACCAGTGGTGTGACACGGGACTCGTGAAATTAAACGGAGTCGCTTTGCAACGAGTCGACTCCTACGTCTATCTGGGACGAGAGCTGAACATGGAGAACGACCTGGCTCCTGAAATTGCCCGCAGGAGACGCGCAGCATGGGCAGCCTTCAGTTCGATCCGCGAAGTCACCGATCAGGTCAAAGATGCCGGCCTTAGGGCCTCGATATTCAACGCCTCTGTACTGCCAGCGATGTGCTACGCGACCGAAACCTGGCCTGATAACAAAGCCGTCGCCAAAGCCATGCAAACCACGCATCGTGCTCTGGAGAGATGCTTCATGAAGACGAGCCTTCGCCAACAATGGAAACAAGGCATACGAAGCTCAGAGCTAAGGGAGAAATCGCAGCTAGCGGATCCCCTACAGTACATGAAGAAGTCAAAATATCGTTGGGCTGGACACCTGCTTCGACGGAAGGACGATAGATGGAGCCTCCGTGTCACAGAATGGCTCCCAAGAGACCATAAGAGACCACTGGGACGACCGCCAACAAGATGGGCAGACTCATTTGCAAAGTCTTTCAGAAAACGGAGTCTCCCTCACTGGATGCAAGTCGCCAGAGATCGAGCGGTCTGGAAGAGTTGTGGTCCCCGCTGAGAAGATCTCCAGCTGAGGAGAGGACCATCAAGGTATCAAGGTAAGGTAATTTCCGGACAACCTAATACAATAGCCAGGCACAAGCTTGAGGGTCAAGAATCGAAGGGGGGGGTCGTAATTGGACCTCGTCCGATGGGGGGGGGGAGGTCGTACTCAGAGCTCATCTCGAAGAGGAGTTGTCATTGGAAGGGCATCCTATTTATAAAACCGGGAGATTTCGGTATACCCTAACTCGCATCTACATGGGTCCCTGCAGGTTCCGAAATGTCATAAGCCCAAGTTATTCTTTTCGGGTGCCACAGGGACAACACGGAATTTTTTCGTCTCCTGAAAAGAAAGTTATTTGGATGCGGAAGTGGAATTATTAATTCTTGCAATATGTTTTTCTATAAATATTGAGTCTTCACGTTCCTGCAGTAACCACGGAATGTTTTCTGAAGATTTCGAGTCAACTCATAAGGTTGAACTTCCCACAGCCGCTGATTGAGAAAGCATGTCAGTTCTATCTGAGAAAGAGGCAGCATGTCGAACCGAAATTGTATTAATTGAAAATGTAGATCACGGAAACAAAATAGAGTTTGTAAAGTATTAAAAACAATATTGAAATTTCTGTTCAATCTCTGCTGAAGTCCTGAAAAAAGAGGTTCTTGAATGCAATCGAACCCGATTCACGAAGGATAAAATTGCTACATTTACATGGATGTGAATAGGTAAGTTTTCAGAATTCCAAAAATACAACATACACTTCGAAAATTAGAAGAAAATAAGGTGCTATGGTTACCAAAATATTTTCTGAAAATAAAGTCTAAGTGGATTCATAGTTGCCGTAATTCAAGCTCGACTTCGACGCACAAAAATGAGTATAAATCAGGAAAAACGTGAAACCGGAAGATTGGCAGAAACTATTTGGAAACTACAAAAAAGCACTTTCTTAGTAGGTTTAAATTTTTTTATTAAATTAACTTCTTTATCGTCGGCAAAGGAGCTGAATGTCAAGGACCATATCAGAAAACAATGGCGATCAAAAGTCGAATCCTCCACGCCCTGCATGAAGACCCCTTTTTTAAAGATCGTTTCATATATGTCAAGGAAGTCTAAATCCTCTATTTTAAGAATTCTTATTGGCTTTTACAGATTTCCAATTTTGTGTTGAGTTATGATCGATTAAGTGAAGACACACAAGAAACGGAGTTGAAGAGAGGACGCGGCGGCGACGCGTCGTCTTCACTTAATCGATCATAACTCGGCTCAAGATTGGGTATTCAAAAAAAGCCAATAGGAATTCTGAAAATTGAAGAAAAATACTATTTATCCATGTAAAACTCGTTCCTAAAAAAATCGATCCTCATGCGGGACGGGGGGGGGTCGATTTTTGGTCGCCATTTTTTCTTGTATGCTCCTTGACAATCAGCTCCTTTGCCGACGATGATGAAGTTAATTTGATAAAGATTTTTATACTACAAAGAAAGCGCTTTTTTGTAGTTTCCAAATAGTTTTTGCGAATCTTCTGGTTCAGCGTTTTTCCTGATTTATACTCATTTATGTGCGTCGAAGTAGAGTTTAAATTGGGGCAACTCTGAATCTACTTACAAGGGAGGTCAGTGAGCTTCCCCCAAAGATTCTCATCGAGACCTATACGGTTCGGTGGAGCATCGAGTGACGATTACAACGGTATAGTTTGTTTTTGCTACCTGCAAATGGGTGGACCAAAAAAAGGCGAAAAATCCTGACGTATAGGATTGTAATACTAGTTAACGGCGAGAGGGCTTCTAGTTCTTAACCACCTCAGGTCGTAAAATTGTGGCTCGGTCGGTAGCATGGAAGGCTCACGATCTGATGGTCGGGGGTTCGGTCCCTTTGCTGGGTTTCCCTTTTGCCTTCATACACTAGATTCCAAATTAGGCTCCTGTTGCAATTTTGTCGTAGCTGCTGGATAAGATCGCGTTCGGGAGGAGTATGACCAATAGAGTACGCACAAAGGACATTATCTACTAGCACTTATGTATGTGCTCCATACCTACCGTAACGAACCCAAATCGATCCCAAATTCAGAAACTAATGTCAGATTCGTGATCAGCGTCCCGAATAACCCCCGTAGACAAAGTTTGGGCAGAATCAGTGATTTCGACTCAGCCAGCCTTACTAGTGTCGAGTGAGTAATTGTGTGAAGGTCCAGTTGCCGAGAACATCTTTATTCTATTGTACCACCTTCTCGACTCTAAAGAACATGGACTTCATTTTGAATAAGTTTCTTTTGATATTCAGCGAGAAAGACCACTTGGGCTGCCGATAAATCCACAATTCACAAATCTAACATCGACTTTTCCCATTGTGTCTGACGCGCGCTTGCTAGGGTTCGTAGTAACGAAGTAGGGTGATTGGGTCGAAACCACCGATTTAGCCCAAACTTTGTCTACGGGGTTATTCGGGGCGCTGATCACGAATATGACATTAGTTTCTGAGCTTGGGATCGAATTGGGTTGGTTACGGTTGGTATGGGTCACTTGCATAAGGGCTAGCAGACATGCACAATCCCGGATAGGTTGAGACGCGGGTTCGATACCCGCCTGAGATGCGATTTTTGCGATGAACCTAGCACCACCATTGCAACATCATGTTCTAGTATACATAACAGTAACCCGCAAAAAGCGGTAATAAAAAGATTTTCACGATAGTGCTAGTAGATTCCTCTGTGTGCATGTTAGTTGTCAAGGTTTTTTGCCTTTTTTGGGCCACCCATTTGCAGGTAGCAAAAACAAATTGTACCGTTGTAATCGTCACTCGATGCTCTACCGAACCGTATAGGTTTCGACGAGAATCTTTGGGGGAAGCTCACTGACCTCCCTCGTTAGACCTGATTTTCAGAAAATATTTTTGTAACCATAGCATCATATTTTACCCTAGTTTTCGATGTATATGTTGTATTTCTGAAATTCCGAAAACTTACCGATTCACATCCATGTAAATGTAGCAATTTTGTCCTTCGTGAATCGGAATCGATTGCATTCAAGAACCTCTTTTACAGGACTTCAGCAGAAATTGAAAAATTTTGAATATTTCTTTTTCGAAATTTCAATATTGTTTTTAATACTTTACAGAATCTATTTTGTTTCCGTGATCTACATTTTCAATTAATACAATTTTGGTTCGACATGCTGCCTCTTTCTCAGATATAACTAACATGCTTTCTCAATTATGGATGCTGGGAAGTTTAACCTTACTAGATGGAGAATGAGCCACGCATTCGTGATCGATTCAGGATCGTAGAGTCATGGTCAATGCGCCAATGCAATGACCCAAGGGGCCAGCGGCTCTACACAGACAAGTCTCGTAAACAATTTACACAACGCCAGTGGGATGGGAACCTTGTTAGCCTGGACGAGGACCAATCGTTGAACCGTGTGAGTAGAAGTAGCACCTCTTAACACTGCACCCTATACTATACAGCGATTTCGGCTGCAATCTTCCGTACCTCCCAGGTATCTACTTCACGACCTTCTTTCTTAACCCTTGAAGCTGGTCTGGCTTGATGTTGCCAATGGGCTAAAAAATCACAGAAAATAGACGAGGTCTGGGATGTGTGCCAAGAATCCATTCAAACATAATTCCAGAAAATCTATAAAGACGCAGGAACAAAGGCCGATCGGATCACGAAAAAAGACCGTTAACGACCGTAGGTATATAAAGGACCCGGCAATCATCGGGACAGGAATCTCGTCGATGTGTTATGAGCAGCTTCATCTTCATGATGCTCGGTGTTCTCTTTCTTCTTTTGATTCACAACGCAACCAGTGGTTAGTGAACGAAGTTATTGATTTATTGATCTATCGGTTTATTTCGATTACTCGAAATCGATCTTAGGAAAGCCGAATTACAGCCGGCCTCCACGTTAAATTTCACTATGGCGGATACAGCGCAGAACAAGACTATGACGACACCCATGGAACAGATTCCGGCAAAGGATTCAACGATCGTGTCTACGGAGAATACGGTAGTTTCAAGTACAACGGTCAGGAAGAGTACGGTAATGGAAAGGAGGAACGATCGTTCTACGGTACAGAGTTCTGGTTTCCATCATCCACTTCGGTACTCCTAAGAAATTTTCCAGAATCATCATCCGATGACAGAGACAAAAAGATCACAAATGAGGGACAGGGGAAGAAGTTGGGACAGGCTCATACTGGGAACCGCGGAGGTAAGTTCTGAAAGTCTAAAGCGAAAAGCCACTTAAGATAGCTACTTTATTTGTATTTTGTATTAAAAAACAGTTACCGTTTTGTTGTTAGGGTGAGGAAAAAATTGAACATGATTCTAGGACAGCAAAAGCAGCACTGAAGAAAGTGTCGCGAGCTCCGGAGTGAAATGTCGTCAACCAGTTCTGGTAGTATTTTCGGTCAGGATGTGGATTAACATATGTCTCATGAATTTTTTAAAAAAGTTCTCCACCTATAGAAATGGTGGCGATGCTTTCTTGCTACTTTTTATGGTGTTGTTGCCGAAAATCGAAAAAAGTTGTTAAATATCTAACTCTTTGAAAAACTTCACCAAAAATGTTTATAAACGTGTAATGAACGATAATGAATTTACTTCGTTCTTGAAACTTTAGATGATTTTCACTTTTTTCACCTTTCTTCGTAAGCCTATTGTACTCCTATCTGGATGAAGGTTCTGGGCTTTTTGTTTCTGTATTGTTTAGTCTGTTATGTTATGGTCATTGTTTATTCATCAAGATATCTATAAATGCTCCTGATAGGCAACCAAATTCCTCCAAGAGATGCCAAATTCCTCCGGTGTATATTTCGTAGTTGACGATCGCTCAAACTTGGGTAATTAAACCTTTCTATAATTCACGTTATTTGCATGAGATTCGAGTGAAGTAGGGATGAGATTCGGTAATTCAGAGATCGCATGCGAGATTATCGTAAAGTTATCGTAAATATGCGATAATAACGATAGAGTCTCGTGAGGATCAGGACAGTGTACAAACTGCTATAGATTACATAAGCAAGTGGTCCGACGATTGGGAATTACCCATCGCCACTGAGAAAACCCACGTTCTTGTTATTGGAAATAAATCGGTGACTACTACGTATTCTATTAGGTCCGCCATCCTGAAGAGAGTTGCCGACGCCAGAAATCTCGGCTATTTCATTAATGATGACCTAGATTTTAAGCCTCACTATAGCATGATAGTAAATAAGGCATTGACTCGCACATACAATCTTTTCCGACTTTTTAGAACAAGGAATCCTAGGGTCCTCATAAACGCGTATAAAATATACATCCGGCCAATTGCTGAGAGCGGAACTACTGTTTTCAATCCCTGCAAACAAAAAGATATACTTTTCCTTGAGAGATTTCAAAATAACTTCACCCGTAAGTTATTCCTAAGGTGTTATGGAATGGATTATTCCACGATCCCTAATGGTGCCACTAGAGCTAGTAAACTACATAGGATTACCATCTTTAAGACGTAGAAGACTGAAATTTGATCTGGTAATGATGTTTAAAATACTGACAGGCAGAGTTAATTTGGACAATTCGAGATTCTGTTCGTTGGTTTCTTCACTCAGAACGAGGTGTGGTGGTCTTAAACCAAATTATACAGTTGTGAGAAGCCAAATCAGATCACATTTCTTCTCCAATAGAACAATTCGAAGTTTTCGCGCTTTGCTGAGGGACAATGTTCTTCAGATGTCTCTTGGTAAATTGAAAAATTCTGTCGACCAGCGAATTAAGGAATACTAAATGTAGTTCTTTTTTTGAGTTGTTTTCAGTGTGTGTGTGTGTGATGTCCTTATCCATTCTTCGGTTCACTTTTTACATCGTGTTTTTTAGTTGTTTTCAGTGTGTGTGATATTCTTAGTCGTTCCTCGAATCACTTTTTACATCGTTTTCACGTACTGTCATGTACTGCGCGAATATTTCGCGCTTTCAAATAAATAAATAAAATAAATAAACAGTAAAGTGAAATGGTACTATTCAACTTAACGAACCGTTGCCGGTCACCTCGTACACGAGGCAGCGAGTGACACCCCCTTGCCCTTCAACGACCGTCTGAAACCCTCTTGCCCTCCCCTGGCACCATCGACGTCTGCCGCACTCCGCATTAGTGATGCTGTAATTCCACGATGCTCAACTCTCCACTCTTCCATTGTTTTGGTCTCCCTCGTGTTGAAATCACATAGGTCAGTGGAAGGCCATATGCACTTTGACTTGTGATTAATTTCTCTCCTCGGATCCCTAGACCTGACGTGAGACCGTTGTAATATGTCGGTTCTCTGCAGGAAAGGTTTCAAGTCTCATGCAGTGTAGCGGAGCGGAGGAACACGACTATTAGCCTTTTTCGGAACTCTCATCGGTGCAAGACGGAAATACACAAGAAGGAATATTAAGATTTACATATTGATCATATGACATACAATAGATAGACGGATGTATGATGAAAGAGGATGATGAGGAAATAAAAGGTTACAAGCATAACATCATCAAGCCCTCCCGAGAGACCCAAACTCCGACCCACCTCATAGAGATATATGGATTACATGAAGGAGTAAAAGGAGATGATTCAGAGTCTCCTAGCCAAGACCCAGCCAACTGGGTACCGATGACCTCCCCTTTTATGCGGTCGTGATAGAGGAGGAGAGTAGATCCGACTGGTGATCGCTCAAACTTGGGTAATCAAACCTTTCTGTAGTTCACGTTATTTGCATGAGATTCGAGTGAAGTAGGCATGAGATTCGGTAATTCAGAGATCGCATGCGAAATTATCGTAAGGTTATACGCGATAATAACAGTGAAGTTAAATGGTACTACTCAACGGACCGTTGCCGGTCAGCTCGTACACGAGGCAGCTAGTGACACCCTCTTGCCCTTCTACGAAACCTCCCCTGGCACCATAACGTCTGCCGCACTCCGCAGTAGTGACGCTGTAATTCCACGATGCTCAACTCTCCACTCTCCCATTGTTGTGGTCTCTCTCGTGTTGAAGTCACATGGGTCAGCGAAAGGGCATATGCACTTTGACCTGAGATTATTTTCTCTCCTCGGATCCCTAGTTCCGTTGTGAGACCGTGCCTTTAACTGACAAAGCTGCCGCCGGCGCCGCTCGAAAAATGCCGTGCGCCATTCCCATGCGCGGCGCCCGCGGCGATGTCGCCGGCGCCGTCGCCGTCGCCGCCACCGCCGCCGAGTGTGCATAGCCGCCGATGACGCCGCGCAAGGCGTTGCCGAGTGTGCAATGCCCTAAACACACAGACTGACAGACAGACAAAATACTCAGCAAGCGCTCATTCTTAGCGTCTCGCCGTGTCTCAAGGTCTGGAAAGATGGGCTACAATAATATCTCGTGTACGAAAGGACATATAGTCGTGATAGTATTCGATTTTTTCAGTTGTCGAAATTCGCTGAAACTTCGCCCATGAGGGTTATTTAGGGTCTAGAAAACGAATCTGCTGTTCGTTTTTCACGTGGGTGGTCTCAGACCACCCATATCGACTACTTGGGAGGTCCAGTCAGGATCACCGATTTCGCTGAAACCTTGTCTATGGGTGTTCTCTGGTGTCTTGAACACGATGAAAAATTCGTCTCCCAAACGGCGGCCGAATACGATCGTTATAGGTGATTACCTACTGACCTTACCTGGTGAGATTCACCTATACCAACAGTATTCGGCGGCCATTTGGAAAATGGATTTCACCATCGTGTTCTAAGCCACAAATAACCGCTATAGGCACAGTTCAGCGGAATCATTGATCCTAACTGGACTACTCAAGTAGCGATTTGGGTGGTCCAGTCAGGATTCGTGATCAGCACCCTTAATTACCCCCTGTGCAAAGTTTCAGGAAATTTTGACGATTAAAAAAACCGAGTACTGGTGCTCGCTAGGTTGAATGGTGCCAGTGAGATATAGGTACGCAGCTGTAGCTGCTGCAGAAGTATCGATGAAGAATGAGACAAGTTTGGAGGCGGACTTACAAGAGGCTCCAATCAACGAAATGTGTCATCCTGTGTACGGTTCGGAGCTAAGCAGAAACTGTTCACGAGCAGCGAGAAGCTCCGGGAAGTAGGGTGACTTATCAACAAATCGCTCGAAGAGCCGATTGATTAGCGCTAAGAACAGTTACAAGATGATTCATGTCCGGAGCAATAAGAAGTATGAATAGTGATCTATTTGAAAAATCAGCAGTAGATCGCTAATAGTGATGAGTATCGCTATAGTATCCATCACGTTTTTCCCGGTTCTTCACTCGTTTGTCCATTTGGAGATCAATTATCACATTGATCTATAATAGACCACCCCCTTGTTTAGCGCTAGCGCCCCATCTTCTCCAACTTTATGGAATTTAAGCTTTTCACAAATTGTTAAGGGTAGCTAGAGCTTCCATGCTCTGGCAGACATCTCCTAACAGATTAAAATAGGCGGCAAATTAGTTTAATTTAATCTTATCTTCGAATGTCGTGTGCACATTAAGGCCGGCTGTGAGACAGATCTGTTTCCGAACTAAACTGGACCAGATTGTTAATTAGTTTCCTAATTAGCTGGTGTTATTTACTTCCTGCTTCTTTAATCTTTTTAAATTCCTTTGAACACAAAAAAAAACCAAAAAATACAAAAATACAAAAAACACAAATGTAACGACAACAGGTAATTTTTTTTGAAAATGCAATTGTTGCGTTAATTTTGTTTTTGTCTTGCTCCAGTCGGTACATACAGAACATCTTTCAACTCACTCACCATTTATTAGAAAGTGGAGATTTTATTGAATAGGTTAATAAAACTCTAAAAGATCTGGTTTGATTAAGGAATCCGTATTCGTGCCGGTTTCCTTCCCTCAGGCCTAATTGCTCGTAGAGCCTAAGTGTAGCTGTGGAATGTGGAAGTAGCTATATACGTGGGTATCCAATTTCGCTCACTATGCACATTTCATGCGATCGGAAGAAGCCAAAGTTCTTCGATCCTCTTATTCGGACATGAGTTCATCGATCTATCGATTCTCGAAAATCAGACAAGATCAGCGGTGATGCTTTTTGAAATTCAACTCTTTTCTTCCTTTCTTGACTTTATATTGTGAACTATAGTGGTTCTACTTTTAGGGCTTGTAGGAGGGAGCCGGTTGTCCCAAAAATGATTTGTTCTCAAGGTTGCCTAAAAAATATTTTTCAATTCGCGAAGTCTTGAGTGGTTTTAGCAAAATTATAAGAATATAGTATTTCTCGTGAAACTCGTGAAACGTAAAATATTCATGCTTAGTTATCCACGTGCACGCGACGTACATGGTAGCTGCCTATGGATCCTTTTTTTTCTAAATTTTTATATTTCTTTTTCAAGAATAGATTTTTTTATAGAAGAAAGCTTAGAGAGAGGGTGTTATTAGTGGGTGAGAGTTCCTCGTTTGTATCGTTACTGATATACATACAATTTCCGAAAATTTGTTGTTTTTCCGTATCTGAACAGCGTTGTTGTTGAACTAACGCAGTTTTCTGGTTTACTAGCACATCCATGTTTAACACATTCACGACGAAGGGGTTTTCACGCGCAACGGACTTTTTCGCTTTGTGTAACTGTTACATTGAAATTTTATTCCATGTCTGATACTTACTCCTGTCCTAGAAGTTTTTGTGTTTATTGTGTTCCAACAATGCGGAGAATTGTTCTCTAGTTAGTTTTAATAAACCCGACCATCTTCGTGCAAACGCAAACCTAGTATTGATTTTACCTTATAGTCTACGATTCCGAAAGAACAATTAATAAAAGTCGTCGCCAAAGAAAGTTCTGGGCGAAACACTCCTGTCCGCCAATATGGGTGGACACCGTCCCACGCGCCCCCCTTGCTGTCCACCCATATTGGCGGACGTCGTCGTGAATGTGTTAAGGATGTAATGATAAATAAATTTAAAAATAAGAAGTTTTCTTTTATTGATGGAAATAGCGTCAGGCCATCCAACTCCACTACATTCGAACTGTCGAGTGATGTGTCCACCAGCGAGGAACCGCAAAGAATCGCTGACTTCTGGTGCAACTGCCGACATCTTTGGCTGCGTGAACTGCATGGGTTGAGTACGACGATGATGGTAAGCCCGCTGCGTTTCATTTTCTCTAATTATAATTTAGGAAGAGAGTGGTGCAGTGGTAACAGGCGCTTCTGACATCCGCACAATCGAACGATCGATCCCTGTCCTAGCCACCACGCATTCCATCGCTCCGGTGTCGGGTGAATTGTTACCAAATTTGCCTGGGAAGGTAAACACTCTGACGTGGTATGGCGGCTGGCCCAGCAAGACATTGTATAGGCCAAATACGCATTCACTGTGCCTCTACGATTCTGAATGGGGACGAATGCACGGAGTGTCCTTAGAGCACTGGTCAACTCCGACCATGTTATCTTTACCTTACCGAAGCAAAAAACGTAGGATATGAAGTTGGTAGCAGAATAAATCGTCTGGGCACAATACCTAACTGAATGGCCCTTAGGGCTTGAGTGGCTCCTGTAGTGTTTCTAAGGGCCCCAGAAGATGAGACATATTTCTCTCACGTTTGAGGAGATAAAGGCTAAAGGTAAATATTGAAAGAAAGGGCGTCTTTCTGTTGCCGGAATGTGTAAAAATGAGGTTCTTCAAGATGATAACCTCATTCAGTGTACGCCGCGCATTTAGCTTTCATCATGAATCGAAGAGAACTGCTGGACAGGACAGGCGCGCCGTGCATTCAACTTTCCTTTCACTTGGATAGCACAATACATACTTCTGTTTAATGTGCCTGCATTAAAAAACATATTTATTCTTGTTCAAAAACGCCGAAATTCAGCGAGAATTCTCACGATAGTAGTAGTAGCGATCCTGTTTCAATTGGCGATCGTTCTGTGGTTGATCGTTTGATGTGAATTCAAATTTACCGTATCCTGGTGCCCCACTGTCGCGGTTCGAATTGCCGTCCGACTTCTTACAGCCGTTCCCTTGGGTTTCTCTTTGAGCATAGTGATCACGAGCATACTGTGGTGGTGCTTCGCTGTAAGCGTACTCGTGCTCAGTGTATTTCGGTTCAGAGCCACGGTACTGGTTCTCGTCCTGCTTCTTGTTCCTCTCAGGCCGGTCCAGATCGAATTCCTTCTCTGAAAGTCTTCCCGTAATTACCGTTGTAAGTTCCAGACGTACCGAATGAAACATACCGTAATAAGTGCCTTGCTCGTGGCCTTTAGCGTAGCTTGACCATCCGCCGAATTTGTGGCTGCCGAATTCGCCATATCTTCTACTCAGAAACCCTCTCTCAAATGCTTTCTTGACGGGTTTCCCGCGATCGTTGACTTTTTCCGTCTGGCCACCACGGTCGCTATTTTCGTATTGCGGTCCATAGGCGCGATTGTCGTTAGCGTAATAATCTGAAACGAACCCATTACGACTGGTGTTAGGTAGTGCTAAAGGTATAATAAAAGGTGTCGAGGTGGATCTACCCCTTGAGAACGCGCCGTCGCCCTCGTGTTCCATTCAGATTCGTAGAGGCATATTGAATGCTATTTGGCCTATACCAGTCATTCAGCAAATGAACTAATGAATATTAGTAAACATATATAAAACATCTATAATAACAAATAAAACGAAGAACAAAAAGCATGCAGCAAAAGACGGCGAGGAACTGATGAAGTACGTTTTTGGGAATACGTTAACGGGCAATCGCGGCGGGACCCCTACAGTTGACAAACAGACATCGTAGTTTCGCCTATTTATTTGTAGGAAGGATAATGGCTTGCGAGGGCTTGTCACTATACCGAGTCAGTGTCTTTACCTATCCGGATAAGTCTGATACCAATTTACCCGATCCCGGAGGAATGGAAGGCTTAGTGGCCCGGGCGAGTATCAATCGCTCGACCGTTCGAAGCTCAGTAGTGCTTCTCACTACTGTACCGCGCACCGCCTGAATAATTTTTAAACACCCACCTTTCGCTGTAACGATGGTAATCGCTGTGGACACGGCTAGGATTGACAGCTTGTTCATGATAAGTGACTGCAGTGGAAGTAAGTCTTCCGAATGTTAATAGTGCCAGCTAACGGGCTTATATACTTTACAGCCGTATAGTGATCAAGGGGGATATAGTGGTTCTTCGACGGCTGGTGGGCAGGTTTCGGTGCCGTTCTCATCGTGACCGACGCATAATGAGATGTTTTTGAGTATTTGAAGAGTGGGCTAGCCGCTACGAGGACGCGCCATGCTTTAGTTGTTTCCCACATTTTCTACTCGGATAGGCTATGCACGGTTGCCCCGTCGGAAACGACAATAATATAACCTAGGCTTGTTGTTTTGTTTGCTTTGTTTATTACATGGAAGTACCATGTGCAGTAGCAATACAAACGGACGATAACGTAACATCGAATGACGAGATAAAAGGAACCTGAGTAACATAGATCTTTAAAGAGTATCTAAGGCGTTTGGCTAACACAAACCAGACAATGCCGATAAAACAAATTAGGAACTATTTGGAAAGACAATTGGAATAAACGGGAATGAGGAAAAGGCAATCCTAATATATAATAAGCGAAACCGCGATGTTTGTAATGGGTGTCTCATATGGATCCTGTCGCGACATTCTGTTACCGTACACTAAATGCACCCAAGCGACAAGGGAGCTGATGAAATTGCTTCAATTCTTTTCAATCTCCCAATTCTACGACTTCAATCTCCCGAACCTCTCAATTTCAATCAGATTTTGACTGATTAAGTGGAATAATACCGGTATTTCCTAAATTTCCATTTCATTTGAGTCGGCCGATAGGCCGCTGGAGTGCTGGTCATATAACATGAGGAGAAAGAACGAATCATGAAGAACAAACTAGACACCGTCATGTCTAAAGTAGTAGTTTATCTATCATTTTCTTAAAAGCATTGCGGCTCACAGTAATAAGTTGCTTTTTGCTAAGAAGGACATAGCTAGGAACGACTTTGTCCATGAAAAAGTGCGACCTAGAGTTCTTTCTAGCCCTGGCAATAGCGAAACTAGATGAACCTTCTCTAGTGACAGGTGTCCTCCTAGAACATAGCTGACTAAGGAGCAAACCTGACCGGCTTCTGTATACTGTCGAACGGTTATTCGGGAATAATGCTAACTCCATCTTAAGGTCCACATCTCTTACCTTTGATCTCCCACATTTTCCTATCATTGCAGCTCTCTCTGACTGAAAACTGATGGTAGTGGCAAAGGGGTCGGAGCTGATCAGTTCTTTAAAGACTCACCATGCATCCGTATTCCATTCAGAATCGTAGAGGCATAGTGAATGCGTATTTGGCCTATCCAATGATTGCGGGGTCAGCCGCTATACCAAGTCAATGCCTTTACCTTCCCAGACGAGCCCGATACCAATTTACCAGACCCTATAATGGTGCAGGTAGTGATTCGCCTGTACGGTATACCAATATATATACCAAGTCAATGCCTTTACCTTTCCATACAGGACTGGTAACAATTTACCCGATCCCGTAATAATGGAAAGCTTGGTTAACCAGGGCGGGGATCGATCACTAGACCGTGCTGGTGCCAGTAGCGCTGTTAGCACTGCGCAACGAGCGCCCTCATATAATAATGTTGGTAAAAACTGCTCAAATACGAGAGGAAGTTTACTCATGCTTGATGAATCCTTCAGTCAAATTCGCTCGAGGAGAAGATTTTCTGGTTGCTTGTGATCATGGTCTGTGCGACGGTATCGATCTTGGACGCGAACGTCATTCTGGGAAACTACTATGATCGTACTAGTACTAAAATAGCTTTTGTACCGGTTGGTTGTCTTGTTTATTCGAGCGGTCAATAATTTTATTTTATCTAACTGGCATGCAGATATCTTTCGCTGGTATAGGGACACAGTCGATTCCTTGATTTCTTCTCTTACGCTCTGACTATTTGAATTATAGTTTCGTGTTTATTTCTCAAATTCATCTAATCACATTTCTCATTTGTTTTTTCGAGAAAATCTGAACGAATGAGTTCAATGAAGGTGTTATGAGTAGTTAGACGCTATCCGTCCATTTCTTTTCTCTTCTTTCTTTCTTTCTTTCTTTCTTTCTTTCTTTCTTTCTTTCCTTCTTTCTTTCTTTCGGATCTTCATACACTGTCTTCAACAACGAGATCGTTCAGGTGAAACAACTGACGTATCCTTCACTGGTGTTTTGTCCGAAGAATGCCGACGGTTTGCAATATGAAAATCTACTAGAAGGTCTGTTGAATTCTCAGTTCAAAGCTTCGAAACCGTCCTTTGCCCAGAGGTAAATCGACGGTCATCTGTTGCTTCTTTTTTTCACTTCTGGATAATGATCTTCGTAGAAATAAGACTGCCTTAAGCTTCCTTTTACAAAGTCAATGCCACAAATATCGACGCTCTATGTGGCGACTTACGTCCTATTCACACTCGACAGCGAAGCACCGCGCCGATAGATGGGCGGGACTACAGTAGAGTCGACTTCATTGAAATCGACGCTCACGTGGAAACGAGTTCAGTTAGACTGAATACATTTGCAAGAGGGCGACAAATTTTGATTTCTGGTTTTTTAGTAGTTTCTTTATGAAAATGTGTAATGAAAAATGTCTTTCATATATCTTCAAAAATGTTGGCCCTTTGGATAACGCCACAGCGCTCATACTGCTGCAATATGTGGTCGCGGGCAGTGGATTCGGCAACGTGGAGGAGACGTGGAGTAGCGAACTCAAGTGAGTCACGTCAGTCAGACTTTTTCATTCCTTTTCAAAATTCAACAATTTTGTTTTGAAAATTATTGGAACATTTGGAGGTCCTCGTTGAAGTGTCTGTACACCACTGCTAACTGCTGACCGAGTCCGTGACGTAGCCATTACCCACAAGCCGTCATCTTACCATAGGGGTAGGTAAGATTGAGTAGGAAGGGTGTTCGACAACCATGACGTTTGTTAATCTCACTTTTCATTCATGAATCTGGACCCTAATCGACCTTGCAATGCGTGATAGGTGTGATTGAAAACCAAGGTAATTCAAACAGTTTTTATTTTGTGAATTTAGTGCTCATTACCTATCAGAAACGAGCTATGGAGAGGAATGCGGATACTCGTTGTCGTTCTCGCGTTGGCTTCTGTAGCCATAATCGTTCTGCTGTTGACCATAGTAGGGTTTGCCGTACCCTTGGCCACCTCTGTCGGAGTTCGGGTTGCCGGCTGACTTCTTACAGTCCTTGTCCTGGGCTTCTCGTTGAGCATATTGAGATCTCTCCCTATAGGCGTACTCGCGATCGATGTTATGCGGTGCAGAACCGCGGTACTGGCTGTCGTCCTGCTTCTTCTGTCCGTTCTCCTCTTCTGGATCGTATTCTTTTTCTAAAATTCTTGCAGTAATTAGAGCAACTTACAGACGGACCGAATGGAACTTACCATAGTGTGTCACTTGCTCGCGGCCTTTGGAGTAGCTAGACCATACGCCAAATTTGTGGCTACCGTATTCGTCGAATCTTCTTCTTTGGAAACCTCGTTCGTATCCCTTATTGTTCGAATTATCCCGGTCGCTCTCTTTGTACAACGGTGTGCTGTAGCCGTTCGCGTACTGCTGTCCATTGGGACGATTTTCGCTGGCGTAATATTCTGGAATGAACTTCCTTCTCTGTCTTCTTTTCGGAAAAATCGTAAAACACTCACCTTTCGCCGCCGCGATAGAAACTGCGGTGGAGATGGCTAGTATTGTCAGCTTGTTCATGGAGTGTGTAGTCGGAGGAGTGTACCTTCTGGCTGCTGGTCACCGTTCTTATATATTTTGCGCTGAGTGGCTAGTACTAATTCTTCTAATAATGTGGGCTTCTTTGAGCGCTTCAGCAGGTTTCCGTTCAGTGGACTACATATTATAAGAGCTTTTCCGCGTTATATCTTGAGAGGATGGAAGCGATGAACGACTCGCTTGCCTGTGTGCACTTTTTCGTGTCGATGGTCCGCCAGGATAACTTGTTCACACGTCCCTGTTTCACGTTGGAGGGCAAAAAAGGAATCTAATTTTCTGGTCTAAGGTATTCACACTCTATTGCGACAGCAAAACCAAAGTGGAGCAGCAACACGAAGGTGACGAATTTTCGCAATACTTGCACCGATCTGTGGCAGCGGAGATGGGAAAGGCTGTCTTTCGCGTTAGGACCATCTCAAGCGATTCCCGTTGGGACCGCGGAGGGGTGAAGTGTGGTTCAAAACCTACGGAGAAACAGTAGTTCGCGTCAAGATATGTTATCTTGCATTCTTGGGTGCAATCGCTGAAACCAAACGGAATTTCATTTAAGTTGACAGTTTTAATAACTCTTATTGAAAATACACTAATATTTTACTTACATGCCCAAATTTGGTGCGATTTCATTTACTTTATGGAATTTTATATGAAAGATTGTTCAAGATTTCACCCTTTTTGACCATAAAAAATACGCAAAAAAGCTATGGTTTATTGATGACTTGAAACTAAAATTCATAGCCCATAAAAACAAGCTAATCGTGCTCTATCAGAATATCACCACTAGTGAAGCAGAAGCTCAGTGGTTCCTAACAAGGAGGGTCGTTGAAGTGATGGTGAGCTCTAGCGATGCAATTCCTATGGGATGTAGGGCTCCTCACCGGATATCCAAAAACATGAAAAAAATTTTCGGAATCGCATTGTATGGTACTAAAAAAGGTCTGCGAAAACGAGGAAGCGCTACACATCAAAGCGCTCATTTCGCCCTTGAGACCGGTAACTTACCTTAAACGGACGCAAATTTAAAAACTAATGTTAAATTCGTGATCAGCGACCCAAAGAACTCCACAGACGAAGTTTGGACGAAATTGGTTATTTTGACCCAGGCACCTCGCTTGCCCACCGTTAGCATAGCAAGCGCTCACCAGCCCTAACACAACCGAACTCACCATTAGATACCCACACTAGTTGCAAATCACGAAACTAGTGGTTTATTCGTGACCAGCGCCTCAAATAGTCTCACTAGCTAGGTTTGGGCGAAATGGGTGACCACGACATTTCGAGCCTCATGTCAGGTGTCGGTGGTGTTGCCCAAGGTTCAGTCTCTGATGATTTACTGGTAATATGTATTATGCCTCCATTCAGACTCTAGCTGTCAAAAAAATCTTCAGTATCCACTACCTTCAATCCAGAAATTGCCTAGGAGTCTCACCTGGACTGCTGATCACGAATTTTACTTTTGTTTCTGGAATTCCGACTGGTGGGCGTTAGCTATGGTAAGGGTGAGTAAGTGAGGTACCTTGGTCAAAATACCCGATTTCGTCCAAACTTCGTTTGTGGGGGTTATTTGGGTCGCTAATCACGAATCTAGCACTAGTTTCTGAATTTGTTTCCGTTTAAGGTAAGTTACGGTAGGTATTGGTTACCCATATTAATCTTGCCATTTACCAAAATTTGTGCATTTTCCGCTGCTCCAAACATGATTTTCTTCCACCTCCATGACAAAATCGCAAAATGAGCACGATTTGGTATCAATGCGATTGAAGCAAAACAAAATTGCACCAACAGGATCTGAACCCATGACCTTCTGAACTAGAGCCCAAACGCTTTCCCACTGCGCCTCCGACTACGTCTCAAGCGTGAAATGAGCGCTTTGATGTGTAGCGCTTCCTCGTTTTTGCAGGCCTTTTTTAGTACCATATAATGCGACTCCGAAAATTTTTTTCATGTTTTTGGATATCCGGTGAGGAGCCCTACATACCATAGAAATTGCATCGCTAGAGCTTACCATCACTTCAACGACCCTCCTTGTAAGATAGACCCGTTTAAAAACACATATAAAAATGAGTTTAAAATTTAAAAAATCTAGAATTTCCAACAAGAGCACATATTATTGTATATATTTAATAAGAGTTATTAACACTTTCAATTGGAATAAATTTCCTTTTGGTTTCAGCGATCTGCACCTAAAAATTCAAGGTGATATATCTTCGCGAACTGGGGGCGGGATGGCCGAGAGGTTAAGAGTTTACGCTCAAGATCTCGATGATCAGGGTTCAATCCCGTCTCAGGCAGAAACCCTTGCCTAGCTCAAAAGTAGCTGAAAAGGAAGTCGGTACCAGCGTCAGACCCGGGTGACTGGTCGGCTGGTGGAGGAAAACTGTCACGATCACAAGACGGATCGATGGTCGCATGCAAGGAAGTGACGCTCAAGAACCTGCGATCGAGGACGATATGGCCACCTCAAATGGAGCTCAAGACTGAGAAAAGATGGCAGTGTGGTAACCTCAACGAAGCGGGAACAGCACCAAGGAGAAAGAAGACGGAGCGAATATCATGAAAGACGTAACTGATCGGCATAAAAACGTTGTGGAATAGAAAAAATCTTTTCGCGAACTACTGTATCTCCACATTTCATAACACTTTCCTACGGCAGCAGCAAAAAATAACTTTATCAGCTCACAGGCCTCCGATTGTGAGTTTCCCATTCAGGTCCGAGATGAAAGACCTCTACGACACCTGGAAAGCAAATCGCACCGTGCTGGAGCTGTTTGACTTTGTTTTCAACGATAATGGCTACCTATGTGAAGAGGTAAATAGTCCTTAACTCCCGGTGTATACGTACATATACACTGTGTTGAAGTTCTTCGAGTCCTGTTGGGCCGGGTCACAAGTGATCGACTGTTGTTCAATATTTAGACCAACGTACGTGATGTTACGGGGGAGGTCAGTTCATTATCTGGCGCACATCTAGGATCTTTATTTGTGCCATTCCCTTTCTCCAGGTGCTTTCGTCTGATGGATGGATACAATCAGACCGACGTCGACGAGACTGACAAGCTTTCGATTCACTTCAATGACGTGCAGGGAAAACTACCAGGAAGAAAGAATATAGTAAGAAGATTGTGTGTTGATAATAGCTTAACGATTCTCAATAGATCGATTGGAATAGAGTTTCAGCCACAAATGGTGATGTACATCGGTGATTCTTACCCGGAAGTTGGAATATACCCCAGGGTTTATTTGAACTATCACGACTGGAATCGGGTGCGATTCGTTCAGAAACGCTATTCAATGTTACACGACAATCCTGAATGCACTATGGCCGAATTGAATAAAGGTATGGTTATGGTCTGAATATCAGCCCAGGTCTTTGCGATATTTGATATCGATTTTCACCAGGAAAATCAACGTGTTTCGTCTATAACTGGAATCAGCGTGTTATAGTGGATCCACTGAACTGTACGCTACCGTACTTCAAGGGTATGCTACCGTATGCTCACGACATACCAACCTGTCATCCATCGGTGGTTGTCGAGGACTACGATAGGATCACTTCGACATCGATTGAGGACTATCACGTAAGATCAAATCGTAGGGGTATATTATCTCTCCCAAGGTATCGTTTCACGAATTTCAGTGCCGCCGTGCTTGTGAACGCGTGGAGAACTTGAATCAGATGATCACCAGTCCTGACTACAGCCGCTCGATTCATTATGCGTTTCGCGTAGAGACCTCATTCACCGATTTGGAGGTTTGTTCGTAGTTTTTGTGTACTCCGGCGGGTTCTCGATACCTTCTTGTAATCCGAGAAATATACCATCGTGGTTTCAGTACGAACACTACACCGAGATGCGCCTGACGACTTTTCCCGGCTTCATCTCCGAGCTGGGCGGACAGAGTGGCTTGTTCGTCGGCTGCTCAGTGATGACTATCGTTCAGCTCGGTTTATGGATCGTAACTCTCTGCGCCGCATTTTGTCGTGCCGTTTATCTGAGATATTTCTCCCTACCTCTCGCCATTAGAACGGGGAATTGATTATGCAGGGTATAGGTTATACCTTATAGAAATATACTCTTACTCTAACCAGCTGTAATATCTAATACAAACCCAAATCACGTGAATTTGTCGTGAAATAAAGATTTATCTTGTGTTATTTCCTTTCACCAGTACCTTTGAGCTTGTGGAGGCAAAGGCAGAGCTAAGATATCGGCGTTAATTAGCTCCCTTAGGGCGCGCCGCGTATTCGTCTTCGATTCAGAATCGTTGAGGCGTAGTGATCGTAAATTTGACCTGTACAGTGAGTTACGGGGGCCAGCCGCTATACCAAGACCGCATCTTTACCTCCCCAGTCAGGTCTGGTACCAATTCACCCAACCCTGGAGGGATGGAAGGGTTGTTAGCCCGAGCGGAGATCGATCGCTCGACCGTGCGGGTGTCAGTAACACCACTTAGCTCTGTATCACGTGGGTCTTTCTTATAAAGAATACGAATTGATAAATTTATTTATTTATTTATTTATTGAGACGTGCATGGCAGATGCACGTAAAATTTTGGTCGAGTCGCAAAACTGAGAGATAAATGGCTGAGGGACACCCGTATGACAGTAACCATAGTCAACGAAGTCATATACCAACCGAACATCTCTCGGGTTAACCTCTGGAAACCAAACCGAAAATGAATGAAATTGGAAAAGCAACGGATTATTCTCATTTATTGTAGGTGAGCTATTTTACAGTGAACGGTATGGCAACGTGGGATCGATAGGCTTGTCGTATTCGGCGGTAGATGAACACCACGATTCCGAGCGACGCCTGAACGAACGTCATCACCGAGCAGCCAAGAAACAGACCGCTCTGTCCTCCCAACTCCGAGATGAAGCGCGGTATGGTCGTCAGACTGATCTCGACGTAGTTCTCATACTAAAAGTTAAAATTCAACTGAAAAATTGACAGAGACCAAAACGACTCGCTCTTAGGGTAGCCACGACCTCTCTCAAGCCTTATTCAGACTTTGCTGTCGTAGCAAAGTAAAACGTAACAGCAAAAGGGGGGATGAGCGCATTTCCGCAACAGCTGCGCGCTTTTGCGGCCGTCCACTGGACTGTCGTTGGTCAAAAAACAGCGCATTTTAGCAGCAGACGGTTTTCTCAACTAATTTTTCCTCAGAATTCGCCCACGGAGGTTTCTGGGGTGCTCCTGTCATGCTGATGGATAATTCCCTGCCCTACAGCCCTATCTCTTTTCTTTATAAACTGAGGTATCCGATCTCCCGTTGGTGGTCATGTGATGAATCACAAACCTTACTAAAACACCTCTCATCGGAAAAGCTCACCACTAGAACATGACAATTATAACGGAACTGGTTCCCTGAACATTATTTCTTAACGGCATATTGACGTTCTGATCTGGTCACCTCAAGTTCGTTGAAGGAAACTTCGAGACGGAAGCCATATCCCGGTGATGGACTTGTGTCGATGCTGTTCATCATTTGCCAGTTATTCTCCACTCGTTCACAAGCAGGAAGGCACTGAAAAAAGTGCTACGTCTGGCGATCTGGTAGTTATTTCAACAAGATTTCAGCAACGAGATCAATATGTAGGTGCGCAAGCTACATAGAAAAATGGCACAGCCTATAAGATACCGTAACCATCGCACCTGGATCATCTTTTATATGTATGAAAAGCGAGCAACAGTGGTATAGGTTTCTAGGAGACGGACTAGGCGACCAACCCTGAAGCTGTCAATCTTCGTCGAAACGATGTCGTCGTAGTTCTCGACCACCGGCAGCGGATCACACACAGGGACGTTGGCCATGTACGGAAGCATAGTTTTGAAGAACGGCAGAGTACAGTTGAGCGGCTGTACGACCACCCGATTGATCCAGTTGTAGACGAAACACGTCGATTTGCCTGAAATTTCTGCCTCTTCACTAAATTTCGTGACTTTCCGATGTTCCCGAGCACCCAGAACTTCCAACTACCTCTTTGAGGCTTCAAAAACTAGCAGTTCCCGAGACTCTTAACCATATGGAAACGAAAAGTTCGCAGAAATTACCTTGATTGATAGGAGCGGTGGAGCACTGACTGTGTCCCGGTATCATGGAGACTTTCCTCTGAGTGAATCGAAGCCGATTCCAGTCGTTCAAACTGAGATATACTCGTGGGTATAACCCAACCTCGGGATTCGAGTCGGAGATGTACATGACGAGTTGTGGCTGAAAAACATCGTTATGGGTAAGGTGAAAAAAATAATGAACATTCTTCAGACTCCATACCCTCGTAGTGTTACCGAGCAGTTCTCCTTGGATACGCTCAAAATACAGCGTTAACTTATCGGTTTCGTCGACGTCTTGTTGGTAGTAGTTGTCGATTAGACGGAAACACCTGGAAAGGTTCATTGGAGAAGTTGTGGGTAAAAGATGGGTATGGCAGAGTGACCCTACCTTCCTCTCATCATTACAAAAGTCGGCTCGAATATAGCGCAACAGTCCAGCGTTTGCGATCCTGCATAGCAGGACTGGAACATCTGAAATGGCGATTATGGTTACCCCGAGGATTGATCACTCTACCGTGCAGGTACCTGTAGCATCTTTTACCATTGCACCACACACGAAATGAGAATAAATATCGAGGTTATCAAGTGTTCCTTCGATTGTTATAAGTTGTGTGCTTAGTTTTGCGGTTTCTATTTCTGTTTCTATATCTTTCATAAGTTTCGTAGTTCTTTCCTCTAATTTGCTTTGTCAGTTTCGTTACAAATTTTGGTTGTACTGCAAGTCCATGTGGATGTAAGGCTAAATAAATAAATAAATAAGTTATCAAAATTAGCAAAAGGAAGATCAGTCGCAGATCATTCCTACCTCTTCGCAAGTGTAGCCGTTCTCCTCGAACACGAAGTTGAACATCTCGAGTTGCGTTCTGTTGCCTCTCCATCGGTGAAACAAATCGTCCATTTCGAATCTAAACTGAATCGTTGAAAGAAGGCTAGAGATTTCTGAAAACCTTCCAAAGATAGAGAGAAATAGAGAAGAGAAGTAGGAACGAAACCTTTTATCGTCAGTCCAGTCGTCCACCTCATGTACGTTGTCGAATCCGCTACCAGCTATCATGTAGCGCATAACGTCATAAGCGGTGTCTTCCGGAATGTTGGGAATTTTCGATCGCATATCTAAATTTTCTACGGACTCAAATGCTCTCCTTCGACAAAAACTATCTTTTCTGGCCACCTCTAAAAGATAAATTGGAATCTCACGAAGATTCTGGAAAATCTATTGAAGAAAACGTACCAGTTAACAACTGAGGAATGTGAATGTTGTCGCCATTCTTCGGACAGAAAACGAGCGCCGGAAATTTCAGCTTTTCCACCTAAGTACTCATAAGATAATTAAAAAAGGCAAGTCTGATAGATAAATACAATTCCAGTTTGTAAATGTTGTTCAAAATTGCGGTCAAAATCCCTCCAAAGATCGAAAACCTATGCCGTCGGATCGCTGTGTCTTTTTATAGAATAATCCTTATTTAGCAAAAGACACCAACAAAAGAACAAAAGACAAACAAAAGACGATGGAATCGAAAAATCTGATCGTAATATTGCGGTAGAAAACTTCGAAAAATATTCTAAAAATTCCAGTTTACAGGTGTCTTCATTAGGCTCGCCTTAATGACGCCCATCGGTATGGTTGGCCTCACTAGGCCGTTGCTGTTAATTATAGCCATTTGTCTAGGTTTGAATTAATTGACATGAACTGGGTTGTTTTCAGATTCTCTCTCCTTCTTTTCTTTATTCTTTCTCCTTTTCCCAATTTTACTTGTAAACCAAATTCTGCTGAGAACGAGGTGTATGTACAGTTGACAACCCTACCGGGATTATTGTGATACGGGTACTGAACTGATTGTCGGAGAATTCCTCCATAATCCATTTGACGAACTGTACTGACGTCGCAGCGCAGATTCCGATGACGAATAGCCAGAAGATTTTCTCGTTCAACGAATTTGACTACAATGGGAAAAAATTTGAAGTAATATAGTTTGAATTTCTCAAAGCAGACAAACCATCATAAGAGCGGTGAGACCATGTAGTTCTCGCAGCCATGGAAACTTGCAGTTGCATGAGAATTCGGCGACTTTTCTCGGATCCTCGGGCTTTTGCTTTTGTAGTTCTTCAGCTGTGATAATTCGATCGATACTGAAAGTTCATATAGTCAATGAATTCTATTTCTAAGTTCTAACGAAATCATGGGCGAATTATTACCTTATCACGTGCACCACCCATACCTTCTGTGATCTTATTTATTTATTTGTTTATTGCACATAGACGTGTGCAACAAAAAGTGTAAGCTTCCAAATAAGCAGAGAACAACTTGAATCGAATCAAGGTAAATAGTAAAGACAAATGCTAAACAGAATATGAAATCATGCACGCTAAGCTGCATCACTTAAGGAGTAGCCAAATCTCGATTGGTGTAGCTCATAAGTAACCAGATAGAGAGCCTTCAAACGCCGCTAGAACCACAAATTAGTAAAATACTACGTGCTGAGAGGATAGCTCCGGTCTGACGGGTACATGGTCTTGCCAGCTCGAGGTAAGAATGAAAAAAGTATGACTAAATGAGGTTGAAAGCAAGGCGATAGCAGGCTATTCAAGTTCTATCGAAAGAAATCCAAACAATATATGACTTCGCCGCAGTCGAGTGAAGAGCTCAAGAGCACATGATGAAGCGGAAGAGAAGATTAAAAAGTGTATACAATTGATCTAGAATAATTGATCCTTTCCTTTGCAGAATGGGGAAACTTACCCTTATCGGCTATCACTTATCGACTTACCAGAATTTTCCACTGCAATTCTGATGATGAAACGAGTACATGAAGTAGGCCAGTAAATACACCGTCGGTCTAGGTACAGGTAACCGGATATGCCTCGTGAGCGGTTACACTAATTAGATCCTCTAGGAACGGACTTTCCAGACGGAACGCGATACCTACCGCATTTGTTATGCACTGATCCAACATGGACGCCTGCAGAGTGCGGATGGTGATGACAGCTGGAAGGTTAAAGCTTGGGGCGCTCCATTTGAAAAACTCACACACCTCTTAAACTTTGAAATGTTTATTAACATATTTGCATTCGCTTGTTGGAATAAGCAGTAGAAGCGAGAAGACCCAAACCCAACAGAACATATTAGACATAAATGAAAACAGGAAAAATTCTACCACAACAACAACATACATAGAAGGCATTAATACTGCTTACTATTCACACTTATTTCTACATGGAAAAGGCCTTGACTCTTATCTTCATGTTTTGGTCTTCATTTTCAGAAAGTTTGAGAAGGTGGTCGATGTCTGCGTTTCGCTCGAGGGTTTGTTGTTGTCGAGGGTAAAAAGAGCGGTGCACAATTTAATTTAATTTTAATTTATTACATGCGCGAAGCATGCACAGGTGATGGTTAGTATGAAACCACACAAAACAAAACATGAATCACTCACAACTAACATAACAACTTAATAACAACACAACATCACTGTATAAAAGTGCTATAAACAATTAGTCTATCATATAACAAAATGAGGAAGAGAGCAATCGAAAGCGACAATTCAGTAAATGCTTCGGCAACGTAATACACTGTGTACAGAAAAGATAGGGACACCCCCTAATTTCTTGTTTCTAGGATTTGCTTGATACTATTTGATTCCAAATCTATGTTAACAAATTCAGCACGGCAAAAAACATGGGGCTAAGCGATTTTAGCTCCTGATTTGAACGGTGAAGGTTTTGAGGACGATTTTTGAAATCAGTGCGACAGAACCACTGTCCAGAAATGATAGGGACACATACAAAGAAGAGTCGGTTGAGTAGGCAAATTGGTACAAACTACTTTTTTGGACAATATTCATTTCAGCAAAATGTTTTGTGTTAGGATAGATCATAAAACGTTGTGCTCAATAAAATAACAAAGCCAAATTAAGGCTTTTGAAGAAATAAGGCCTAGTATCGCGGATTTTCACCTGCGGTGGAAAATTCGAGATTGATTATCGGTGCTTTGTGATAGATTATGAAAGGATGAGGTTTCCCGGAGGTGATAGATCTCCCTCTGATCTAAAACAAGCAAACGCTGGCCAAATAATATCTGATGTACAGCCTAACTGGAGCAAGTAAGCAAGAGCCTACCATGAAAAAACTTAATAAATTCATCTGCTATTGCATGAAAGGTTACGGAAACGTTCCGTATTTAAATTTTAAGTTCACCTCACGCTTAGCAGCAGCACATATAGAGAACAGAATTGAATTTTTCTAGAGAACCAAAACCCGTTCTTGGATTAAGGCACGACAAACGACCGCTTGGTTCCTAAGCTAATTATTCTAAGACTAAATTGATTTTTTCCGATGCGAGGCGACTTTCCTGATGGTGTTCAGATGACATACAGTGACAAAACACGGTTTAGTCGAGAAGAAGTAATTTTACGAAGGAGGGGCTTGAGGTGCGGTGCGGTGCAGCCTTAATGTGGGTGGCAGTTTTACTCTGAATAAAAAGCCTTGATTGAATTTAGTTCAGCAAATTCGAATTTATTTGAGTACCAACAGGTACTAGCAACTTATCAGTTGCCGTTATTAGAGGATAAGTGAGGCACAGCTTGTCCTTCCAACAGCAACATGGGCCGGTTCATAAAATTAGTAGGTTGACCCGAGGCTTATTAAGAGCCTGTTTCCTCGATATTCTCGAATTACCAGCATTTCTCTCAAGATTACTCTGATTGTAGACCCCTAAGAACACCGTTATTAGAGAATTAACACGATGAACGAGATATATAATACTTCTGCGTTGAAGAGCTCAAGACAGCGATCCATCGGTCTCTCCAATAAAATCCTCTAAAACTGTGTCGCCTTAATCCCAACTCCACTTATTTACGTGGCACTGAATAGTGAAGTATCCACCAATTACTGATTTCAGTGGTCTAATCAAGTTCTGATTTATGAAGCCGTTTGTTCTCGGGTGTCCCTATCATTTCTGGACAGTGGTTCTGTCGCACTGATTGCAAAGATTGTCCTCAAAACCTCCACCGTTCAAATCAGGAGCTCAAATCGCTTAGTCCCATGTTTTTTGCCGTGCTGAATTTGCTAAGATAGATTTGGAATCAAATAGTATCAAGCAAATCCTAGCAATAAGAAATTAGGGGGTGTCTCTATCTTTTCTGGACGCAGTGTAGAGATTCTTCATTGGTGCAATGTATCACTTGAAACTTTGATGAACATGCTTTTAGACAGCAAGAGAGTATGGAACTCATCAGTTTCAGTTTCAAAGTGCTTTTGATTTATGGCATATCAAGAGATGCCAAAGAGCAGTCCGCGTAGTGATCGTGGATCGGAATGTCCACTTCAGTGTATTGTAACTGCGGATGAACGGTGCCTTCTGGTAAGTAAACGTAATCCTCCATTGTCGTGTTCTTGTACTCCCTCAGAATCACATTTCTTTGGCATGCAGGTGTGTTGCTGGCACAGCTCGCGGAAGATGTATACGCACTGAATCTCTGATAGGCTTTGCTAACTGAGTATCCATCGCCAAAGAGCATTCTCTTCTACCTGAAGTTGGAGGAATACCATGATGTACTACTCTTCAATAACTTACGGTTGATGGTGAAGACTGGAATCGATGAACAACCGCTGAGCTCCTCTGCGAGGAAGTGAATCCCGCAGCGGGATCAGATACAAAATTGCATAAGCTCCCACTTTAAAGGGCGTGCAAGCGGTGGCGGTCGTTGTACTGTCCGCTTCGGGAGTGCGGGTGAAGCGAACAAGAGTGCCAAATGGCATCACATCTCCGCATAAGGAGATCTGAAGAGCGCCATTCTTGATGCTTGGGCTAATGTAGGGCAAACTGTTCTTGATAATTTTATTCGAAGTATGCCACATAGAATGTTCGATGTTTTTAAAGCGGGTGAAGCGAACGATAGTGCCAAATGTGAACTTTGGTTCACTGCGCGACTGATTCCATACGCTATTCCATACGCTTCACCATGGAACCATTAATTAGTAATTAAAGCCTAAAATATCTACAATAAAATCTGGTGGAAACGTATTCGATTCTGGAAAGATTTCTCAAACATGAAACTTCAAGTCGATTCCCAATGTGGACATGTCTGCATTTTTCTGATCGGGACGGAAAACGACATTTCTGCACATCTGATGTTGAGACGAAAATGATGGTTCATCATCTGACAACTTTCGCTCTCACGGAGTTATATGTGGCTCCATGGTCGCTGAGTGGCGCAGTGCAGCACCGGACGGGCGCGGAAGCTTGTGGTCGCTCGAAGAGCGTACCGCACAGCAGCACCGGACGGGCGCGGAAGCTCGTGGTCGCTCGAAGAGCGCTCACCGGTCTCCCTGCCAATTTTTGAATGACCAGAAAGGGTCAGCACCAGCGAAATGTGTCGGCATTGAGCTCAGAGGGAAAGTGCACCACCCTAAACTACCCTAAGGTTTCCTTGGCAATCTATCGTAGCATTTAACAGTGAAGGGAGACGATACGATACGATCTGAGCAAGGGGTGTTGTAGCCCCGGATTCAGTTTTATCCGAAAGAATACCGCGGTCAAAGGGCACTCCCTTCTCAGTTCCAATGTTTCCCTTTTTACTATTTTGACCCAAGGATTTTTGAGTGGAAAACGGGGTGCTATGTGGGTTGGGGGGGTGCAGGGTGGTGGTCTGCAATATTGCGTCGCTTCTATGCTGGTTGACACATTAAGGTGTGATCAATACTGAAGAGATTACATGTCAGACATGTCAAAACCGGCCGAGTTGATCGTAAACAATGGCAGATATAACAATGATAACACGTTAAAGTCGACGTGAAGTTGCGGACCACAACCCTGCACCCCCCAACCCACATAACGCCGAAAACGGATGTATGGCGTCGCCCAAACCAAACGATCCTCTCTGCCAGTTCCTCTGACAGCACCAACCACTGAAAGGGTCGTTCTCCTGCCTACTGGAGCAAGTTCACAATTCATAAGAAACAACGATTTTATGCAATTGCTTTTGAGCACTATTGACGGTGAACGTTGTCTGGAGACATGTTTCATTTCTTCTCTCCCTGCTCCTTGCCGCTGTTCGACTCCTTCGCTGGAATTCAATAGTTGAAGTTGAACGGGGTCCTAGAGGATTAACCATTTTAATGTACTGTTAGCTGTAATATAGCTTGAAGTGGATTGAATTTCGAAAAAAAAACATTCAACTGTATGGCCACAAGACCCACACTGTTTTCGGTTGTTCTGAGCATCTATAATAGCATCTCGAAGATCCACTGAAATGTTCGTGGGTCTTATGCAGGAGTTACAGTGGTAAGAAGGGCGTTCTCAACTTCTATGTTCTACAGCTCGGTTACATCTGGGGGTATCCGAGGGTTCACTCCTTGTTTTTAAAAGTAAAACTGACTCGTTGCTTCTTTGGTCGCCACAGCGCCTTCTTTCAGCTTCTTCCCGGTCCAGCCTGAAAAAGAATTTTTGTGCTATTATAAGCGTCTTCCATGATTCATTTAACGAAAAATAAAAAGAAATCAAAGGAAAAATCCGAAAAATTGAAAAACATCGAAAGAGTGAGAAAATGAAATCGGAAAACAACACTCACGACCGAATTCCATCAGAAGATCCATGCCGATCCACCGCCGTGTACTGCTGCAGCAAACTAAAAGTGGAGGTCACCAGTATTCATGAAGATCGATAAGAGATTGGCGATAACAACCGGGAACAAAAACACATTCATTCACAGAAGATTAGGCCCAATCACGGTCTCAGGGTGGGGTAGTATACCTCTCTAATATCACCACATTGTTGTTGAGATGGGATAATTGAAGAGGACCTCCTCTATGAATAATGGTGTACGGTTATTAAAAAGTGTCTCATTGCATATATCGACTTATTGATGGTTATTTATTGTTATGTTAATTATTAGATACATCAAAAAATGTGCAGTTTTTCACACACACACGGACATCAATTGAGAATGATAGTAGCGAATTAGGGAAACCAGCTACATGAAATGGTGTCAGGGTATCCGCCACCCATTCACTTCGCCTTGTGAATCGCTAAGAATTTGACATCAATCAATGAATTACTCGGTATACTCTCTTGTGCTTTATTCGTCGTCAATCTTTGAATCGGTTTTGGCTCAGACGCCAATAGGTTGCTTAGTGACAGATCATAATGGAAATGAGACGGCAATATAGCTTACAATTAGGCTTGCTGAATTTAGATGGAATTATCGTCTCGTCTTCATCTCTTCATTTTCAAATTCTTTATCAAGGATCCAATTCGGGGGAGAAATAATTGAATCTTAAATTGTAGTTCAGTTAGCGCTAATCACAGCCTGTAATCAACGACGAAAACTGGATAATTAGGTTGACCTCCAGCTATCATCATCATATACTGAAAGAAGTACATTTCGAACTCAGGTTTCTTCTCAGGGACCACATCCTTCCTAGTCTCTCTAATCTTCATATTCCCAAGGTTGACGCATTTTACTGTTGAGTCTACAGAAAACTGTGATTGTGTTTGTGAAGTGTATGTCGTACTGTGTCATTTAAGTCCATTTAAGCAATGTTTATTGTTAGATCCCGTATCATTGTTCGCATACAGTACTCTTCTGTAGATGGTTTACGGGAAGGCGCTCATTTTTCTGAAAAACATGGGATCAACTGTTAAAAGTTTTTTGGCTTATTTACGTCATCAATGTATCACTCAAGGCAGTCGACATATCGGAACTCCCATTCATGGTAGCGATTGGGTATTGGATAGGGTAAGAATTTAAGATGTCAGAGCGATCACAAGAACGACCCCAGCGCACTTAGGCCCAAAGCAGATTCTGAGAATCGGGGGATTCGATGGGTGAAAGTTCATGGTGAAGCAGGGCGTTGCTTTGCGATGCGCCACGCAGTCGGCATTAAGCAGGGATTGAATAAGAGATGAGTAGGTCAAGGGTGTCCAGCTTCTCGCATGATGTTGATAGACCGCTTATGGAAAAGCAAGCTTAAACTGAAAAAATAAATTTAGGGATTAGCAGCCCCTTCTGAGATTCCATTCTATGGGAGGGATGGAGGAGGAGAGATGTCACAATATCTCCCATTAACTCATATGTCCTACTTCCGCCGAAGCCACCAAAACCTCCTCCACCACCACCGCCTTTTCCTCCCTTAGTTGCATCTTTTATGCAGTTGCAAGCATCACCTGAAATATTTACACTCATGTATGACAAGATTTTCATTTTGTTGTAAAATCTCTGGAAACCAACAGGATGCCTCTTTGGCCGCTTGCGCTTCCTCATTCATTTTCTCACCAGCCTCCTCTGCAAGCATAGACAAACTCGCAAAAATTTTATTCGAATCCATAGAATCGGAAAAAGCATGATAACTCAACTCACAGCCAAACTGCTTCAACACATCCATTTCGCTTGAACCGTTCAATGCAAAGCCGAAAGTACAAAGTGGGTCATACCCAGTCATAAACCTTCGGTATCACAGTCCTGATTCGAGACTAGACCCATTTACTCTCTGTAGAGCAGCTGCAGAAGGCTACATATTGCGACGCCCTTCCGTAGTTCAACTGGTGTTTTGTCCGATCGAAATATCTCTCGAACTCCATCCACATCTCTCTCATTTTATTTCTCCTGTATTGTAACTGGATTATTGTACATTGATTGCATTTTATGTTGGTATAGTTACCCTAGAATATTATTTGAGGTAAAGGCTGCGTAAAATTTATGCAGAACAGATGCACTACCCGCGAATCAAGGGCAACAAAGCAGCAGATCATTCTAAACCACTGAACCTCCTCCTTTTGAATTTTCATATTACCACTTATTACGGGTCGATACGGATTCTGGTAGTTTCTTTTAGCAACTCCTCACCTCACCTTGACTCACCATTGCTTAATTAGCAAGCAACTGATACGGACTGCCGGTCTAAGCGAAATAATTTGAAAAAGCTGCGCGTCTTCAGTTTTCGAGACCCTAGTGCAATGTAAATCCGCTATGCTTTCTTAATATATGGCTCCCTGCTGATGCTGCTCACTTTGCAAGAGGCCTTAATAGAACTGAAGCGATCATTCACGTCGTTCGCCTACACTGAAACACAGTCGACTGAAACGAACGCCTCCTCTTGATAACACCGTACATCTCTCGGTAGAAAATCTTCATCTTTATCACACATTCAACAACTACATTTTGTGATAGATATTTTTAGCGATCCACATAAAATTCACAGATCTTATTTCCGACGGCCCTTACTGAACACTCCGTTTTTCGTGGACTTATTTGCCATTTCCATACAATCTGTGAGTGAAATGGTAAAAAGTGCGGAACACAATACAGAAAATGTTTTAGACAGCGTAATGGTGTTTCGTTATTGCTGCTTTAGAGACCAAGAAAACATGCAATTCGTTAAACTCAATGTGCTTTTGATCTATGGCATATCGAGAGTTGTCAAAGAGCAGTCCGTGTAGTGGACGTGGATCGGAATGTCCACTTCGGTGAATTGTAACTGTGGATGAACGGTGCCTTCTGGTAAGTAAACGTAATCCTCCATTGCCGTGTTCTTGTACTCCCTCAAGATCACGTTTCTCTGGCATGCAGGTGTATTGCTGGCACAGCTCGCGGAAGATGTGTATGCATCGAATCTCCGATAGGCATCGCTAGCAGCATATCCACTTCCGAAGAGCATTCTTCTTCTACCTGAAGTTGGAGGAATATAATGTTGAACCACTCTCAAATTACTTACGTCTGACAAAGAAGACCGGAATCGACGAACAACCGCTGATCTCCTCTTCAAGGAAGTGAATCCTGCAGCAGGATGTGGTAAAAGTTTCTAGTAAGCAGTTTTCCTTTCTCTAGCAAGCAACAATACAAGCACATAAGGAGATCAAAGAGCAGAGCAAACTCACTCGCACTTCTTTGTAAGATTTTGCACTCTAAGGGATGCCATTGATCGCACCATAGAAATGGATCCCTTCCGGATTTGCATAGACTATTACTTTAAAGGGTGTGCAAGCCGTGGCGGTCGTTGTACCGTCCGCTTCGGGAGTGCGAGTGAAGGGAACAAGAGTGCCGAACGTGAACTTTGGTTCACATTTATTGTATACTGCGTCACGTTTGATTTCATACGCTATTCCATTCGTAGAGATTGCTTCATTTCCAGAAGAATAAAGTGAGCACATTCCCTGAACGAAAAAGAGAATTAGAAGTTTATAGAGATGAACTGTTTAAAATTACGTAAACGCAACCTGTTAAAAACGAAGCCATGTTTTTTTGCTTACAACATCTACAAAAAAAAGTTGATGGAAAAATATTCAATTCCAAGAATTCTTTCGCCTACGTTGTAGAGAACTGCATTAGTGCAGTCGCTGAAAAGGTGGCAATTTAGCAGACAGCCCTGAGGATCACTTGTGGTGAACTCGAACTTTAGATGTCCACGGAAGTTCTTGGATTGAATTTCGATAAAACTGAGCGCTCCAGCACCCTAAAAATAACGATCGTCAGTGTGTAGTGGGTAACAAAGTTCCGTGAGGTCAGGAATGAACGGAAATTGTCAGGTACAACTCTGGCAGACGTTTTCTAAAACTTACGGAACATCCAACAAGTCTAATTTTTGAGTTTAAAAGAAAAGGTTCGCGCAAAACAAAGAGTACTCAGTGACTGTCTTTGCCTCACACTATACTATTCATCAAATGTAAACTGTTAAACGAAACTCACCTGCATTGTCAACAAACACACGGACGATAGAAGCGTCCATGATTTCGCAACTGAGTACATTCTGCTGTAATTCCGAATTACATTAGCACAAGCATTTTGGATAAATCAAGTTGAGTACAGACACAAACTATTTTTGCTCGGTATCACCACACCAACACCTGACCTCTGACACGTACCGAAATTTTGTCCTACAGTGTACTGTAGCGAAGAAAAAAGCGAGAATAGTTCGCTAACCTATCTGTGGAACCCTGTCGGTTTCAGATGGCACGAAGATGGAAGTGAAGATGAACGAGCCCATAGAGGGGCGGAACATCCGTTGTTACGTGGAGACCGTGCGCCAATGCTGCATCTCCATATTTTTGCCATAAACTGGGGTTGCTTGATTGCTGCACAGTAAGAATAGGGTTCAAAAGTCAACTGAGGAGAAACCGGTAGCGTGCACAGTGCATGTGAATTGCCGCGTGTGGAAGATAACTTCCAAGTTCCGCGATGATAGGGTAAGTGGCGGACTACTTACGACGCGACTGAATTACATGGAATAGCACAAGTTGTAATGGCGAATATATTACTCGGAATACAATGAAAATTAACCATCGAATAACTAATAGTGTGGACCAAAAGTCCTATCGCTTTTCCTACTCCAACTTCCCCTTTGTTTTCCAAGAAACGGCGGACCATTGGGCTCTTAGGTGAAGTAGGTTTTATTCACCGGTTAAAGTACATCTATTGGCAAACTGTTCGAGTCGCCACCGAAATCATTCATTGCCGTGGAAGCCAAAAGATGGAGACACTCCCTTTTGACGTCGTCCACTTTGATAAATCAGTGTTCGCTAGGAGAAATGGGCTATTAAGTTGGCAGCGTGGCATTGGGATGACGTACGATCCAAAATATTAATTTGGTTTGCAAGTAGTTCAATCGAAACTACGGTTTTGCATTTTTCAAAGGTTTTTCTAGAATAGTGCGATTTTGCGTTTTGAGTGAGCGAAGACCTGTCGTTGCCTAAGTCGTGCAATTCCTTTTTCTTCAGAAAATGTACCGATGTCGGATAGCTGGCATTTGAGTACTGCAGAGTTTGACGTACCATATGCAAGTACTTGCCGTCGGATATGTTTCAAGTTCCCTATGGACTGCTTCAGAATTCGTTTTCCTAAGTGGGCCGGAGATAGCTATTTACTTTCTTATGATGGTTTCTCCTCCATCCCATATCTGAAGTGGTCGAGGTTTCGTAGAATTTGGAAGTTCATCGTCGCCTTCGACTGCAAGTATTCTTATTGCTCTGTAGTCGTGTTGAAGCTCTGTTACCTAGTAAAATTACATGATTCGTTTAAAGCTACGGTGTTAGGACAAGGCTAATAAGGAATTTCTGTAATAATTCGGATACTTACTTACTTAGATACTTAGATGACCCGGCTTCACTGGACGTGCGGGCCCCAACACGACTTCCATTCGCGTCGTTGTCTCGCGATCGTCATCCAGCTTGTTGGTCGGAGGCGACTGTGACGACAGCGAGAATCAGCCGTTCTGGAACACAGCCTAGTCTTAATACGTTCGACGAACACATCAGACCATCTGGCACTCGGGCGGGCCTTGCGCGGCGTCGTCTTCCACGAGCGCGGCCGCCGCCGGCGTGCAATCGCCGCCGAAGTATGAGAACCCCGCTTCTGGCGACGTCTGAACGGTGGGCCGGCCGCGCCTCCTTCGTGTTCGCGCGGCAGCCATTCCACCGTTCTTCTTATCCAACGGTCGCCGTCTCTTCTCATTATGTGACCGATTATCGATGCTTGGCTTTCGATGTGTAGTTCACAGAGTCTCACAAACGAGACATCTGCCTTAGATCGGAGCTGCGAAGTCCGGCTCTGTGTTGAGATAGCCGGGTGAACTTCAGAACACACCTTTCCAACGCTCTGTGCGTGACTTGCAGGGACTTCGCCGTGGCAGACGTATCAGGTCACGTCTCAGCCGCGTAGCACAGAGCAGGAAGAACTGTCGAATCGAACAAATGAGCACGGAGGTCAGCATCCTTGAGTTGGTCGGTGGCCTCTTTGAGAGACCCGAAGGCTGACCACGCGGCTCTCCTTCTTCTGATGAGTTCTTCCTTCATGTCGTTGTCCATGTTCATGTAGCGCCCCAGGTAGACGTAGGACTTCGTTTCGGCGATGGGAGATCCATCGAGTTCGATGTGCCCCCCCCCCATCACCCCAGGAGTTTCCCATGAACTGTGTCTTCTTATAGATCGGAGAGAGTAATTCAATATCTTCAATTTAATGTAAAACACATCATGCCATACATCTCCATTAAGTAGAAAACTATCCCACTAAATTAGCGCTAAAAAAGCGACAGGACTTTCGGTTCGAACTAACGTAACTGGAAACGAAAAACGAAGGTCCGTGCGAGGCAGAATTTGTCCATAGTTGTACTATTCCTGATAGCGTCCATCGGAGTACGCAGCAGTATTCGTGGAGCATAAGATGCTTTGTCAAAGAGTAATGATGGTTTTCATAACAAATAGTTTGTGAATTTCTCGACGCAACGAAACGGTGACATATTGGGATCATCTCCTGAGTGGTGAATCCATGATTTTTCTTTCAAGTAATCGCTCTCCCGGTGGTTCATTGATGATAATTAACAAATGGAAAAATATATTCCACAGAGACCTAAAAACAACAGTACTGTATAGTGAGGACCCGTGTGGTGCAGTGGTAAGAGCCGCTACTGACACCCGCACGGTCGAGCGATCGTTCCCGGCCCTGGTTAACCAACTCTCCCATCCCTCCGCGGTTAGGTGAATTAGTACCAGACTTGTCTGGGCAGGAAAAGGCGCTGACTTGGTATAGCAGCCGGCTGCCGCAAGTTATTGTATAGGGCAAATACGCATTCACCATGTCTCTACGATTCTGAATTAAACAGGAATGAGATCCTTAGGGGACTGATAAATGCCAACACATTTACTTTTACGTTGACTGTATAGTATTGAGGGGAATTAGGTTTCAAGAGCCTAAATGGTATTCCAGTGGACTGTTGCTGGGAAACCTCATCTGGAGGGAAGACATCATTTCTGCACATCTGATGTTCAGAAGAAAATGATGTATATTCATCATTATTAGACGATGTAGACATAAGTGCGCGTTTCCATGGTTGACCTTCGAACGAAAGCTCTTCTTGACGGACAAACGAAGATGAAATCGAAAGTGTACAGGCAGACCACCTTATTTAGTGGCAGTCCATTTACATTCCCCTCTGAGCTCTGATTGAACATGTACTTTCTCAATTTATTGCTTCGCAATCTCCTGGGCGGTTTATAGAGAAACACCAAGACTCGATGAAAACGCTGAGTTCTCCAACCCACCTGCCGACTATTGTGCAATCTAGTTGAACAGTTTCTCGAAATAGGTTGGAAATCAAAATTCTCCCTCGAAAAACCGATAATGGGAATCTAGTAAATATTTTGGAACAAAAAAGCATGCAGAAAGATGCTGTACAACAATTAAAAATTTGTCGAATGTAGCGCGCACGTAATTTTTTGCCACCCTGTACATTTCGAAGTCAGGTTTCTTCTCAGGAACCACTTCCTTCCTATTCTCTCTAATCTTCATATTCCCAAGGTTGACGCATTTTACTGTTGAGTCTACAGAAAACTGTGATTGTGTTTGTGAAGTGTATGTCGTACTGTGTCATTTAAGTCCATTTAAGCAATGTTTATTGTTAGATCCCGTATCATTGTTCGCATACAGTACTCTTCTGTAGATGGTTTACGGGAAGGCGCTCATTTTTCTGAAAAACATGGGATCAACTGTTAAAAGTTTTTTGGCTTATTTACGTCATCAATGTATACAGCGCACTCAAGGCAGTCGACATATCGGAACTCCCATTCATGGTAGCGATTGGGTATTGGATAGGGTAAGAATTTAAGATGTCAGAGCGATCACAAGAACGACCCCAGCGCACTTAGGCCCAAAGCAGATTCTGAGAATCGGGGGATTCGATGGGTGAAAGTTCATGGTGAAGCAGGGCGTTGCTTTGCGATGCGCCACGCAGTCGGCATTAAGCAGGGATTGAATAAGAGTAGGTCAAAGGTGTCCAGCTTCTCTACATACCGAATATTGACGAATCAGTGACATATGACATATGCGGCTACTTCTAGCATGGGTGAAAGCTCAAACTAGAAAACCAAACCTAGGGATTAGGTTACCTTCCTGATTCACATGCTACGGGAGAGGGATAGGGGAGGAGGGGTGTCACAATATTTCTAATTAATTCATATGTCGTACTTGTACCAAAGCCACCAAAACCTCCACCACCACCACCACCGCCTTTTCCTCCTTTCGTTGCGTCCTTTACGCAGTTGCAAGCATCACCTGAAATATTCACGCCCATGTATGACAAGATTTTCGTTTTGTTGCAAAATCTCTGGAAACCAACAGGATGCCTCTTTGGCCGCTTGCGCTCCCTCATTCATTTTCTCACCACAGTTCTCTGCATGCATAGACAAACATGCAAAAACTTTACTCGAACTCATATAATCAGAAAAAACATGATAGATCCACTCACGGCCAAACTCCTTCAACGCATCCATTTCGTTTGAACCGTTGCAAAACCATGGCTACAACGTGTGTCATACCCACTCATAAACCTTCGGTATCACAGTCCTGATTCAAGATCAGACCCATTTACTCTCTGTAGAGCGGTTGCAGAAAGCTTCATACAGCGGCGCCCTTTCGTAGTTCAACTCGTGTCTTGTCCGATTGAAATATCTCTTAAACTCTATCCACTTCTCTCTCATTTTATTTCTCCCGTATTGTAACTGAATTATTGTACATGGGTTGCATTTTATATTGGTAACTAGCGCTAGAGACTACCTTAACTCACCGTTGCTTAATTAGATACGGACTGCCGGTCTAAGCGGAATACTTAGGTATAGTTACCCTATAATATTATTTGAGGCTGTGTATATTTTATGCAGAACAGACGCACTACCCGCGAGCCAAAGGCAACAAAGCAGCAGATCATTCTAAACTACTGATTCTCCTCCAAATTTCATATTACCACCGATAACGGGTCGATACGGATTCTGATAGTTCCTTTCAGCAACTCCTCACGTCACCTTAACTCACCGTTGCTTAATTAGATACGGACTGCCGGGCTTGCGGAATAATATGAAAAAGCTGCCCGTCTTCAGTTTTCGAGGCACTGGTCCAAAGAATGGCCGCTCTACTTTCTTGACGTATGGTTGCATGCTGCCGCTGCTGCCTTTGCAGGAGGCCTTAATGGAATCGCAGCGATACTAAATACTAAACAGAATATGAAATCATGCACGCTAAACTGCATCACTGATGGAGTAGCCGAATTGCGATTGGTGCAATTTATAAGTAACCAGATTGAGAGCCTCCCATACGCCGCTAGAGCAGCAAATTAGTAATGTACCGCGTGCTACGAGGATAGCTCTGGTCTGACGGGTACATGTTCTTGCCAGCTCGAGGTAAGAATGACAAAAGTATGACTAAATGAGGTTGAAAGCAAAGTGATAGCAGGCTATCCATGTTCTATCGAAAGAAATCCAAACAATATATGACTTCGCCGCCGTCGAGGGAAGAGCTCAAGAGCACATGATGAAGCGGAAGACAAGATTAAAAAGTGTGTATCTAGAATAGTTGACCTTTTGATCTAGAATAGTTGCCCTTTTTCTTTGCAGAATAGAGAAACAACTTACCAAGATTTTCCACCGCAGTTCTGATGATGAAACGAGTACATGAAGTAGGTCAGTAAATACACCGTCGGTCTAGGTACAGGTAATCGGATATGTCTCGATAGCGGTTGCACTAATTAGATCTTCTAGGAACGGACTTACCAGACGGAACGCGATACCTTCCGCATTTGTTATGCACTGATCCAACATGGACGCTTGCAGAGTGCTGATGGTGATGACGGCTGGAAGGTTAAAGCTTGGGCCTCTCCACTTGAAAAACTCACACACCTCTCAAACTTTGAAATGTTTATTAATATATTTGCATTCGCTTGTTGGAATAAGTAGTAGAAGCGAAAAGACCCAAACCCAACAGAACATATCAGACATAAATGAAAACAGCAAAAAATCTACCACAACAACAGCATAGAAGGCATTACTACTGCTTACTATTCACGCTTCTTATTTCTACATGGAAGAAGCCTTCACTCTTATTTTCATGTTTTCATCTTCATTTCCAAAAAAGGAGGTGGACGATGCCTGCGCTTCGCTCGAGGGTTTGTCCAGGGTACAAAGTGCGGAACACAATACAAATAATACTTTAGACAACGTAATAGACTTTCTTTGGTCTGCCAAAGAGCATTCTTCTACCTGAAGTTGGAGGAATACCATGATCTACTACTCTCCAATTACTTACGGTTGATGGTGAAGACTGGAATCGACGAACAACCGCTGAGCTCCTCCTAAAGGAAGTGAATCCTGCAGCGGGATGAGATACAAATAGCTAGGACAAGCACGTCTCCGCATAAGGAGATCAAACAGCAGAGCAAACTCACTCGCACTTCTTTGTAAGATTTTGCACTCCATAGTTAACACCGATCCGGACATAGAAATGTGTCCCCTCCGGATTGGCATAAACTCCCACTTTAAAGGGCGTGCAGGTGGTGGCGGTCGTTGTACCGTCCGCTTCGGGAGTGCGAGTGAAGGGAAGAAGAGTGCCAAATGTTAACTTTGGTTCACATTTATTGTATACTGCAACACGTCTGATTTCGTACGCAATTCCATTCGTAGAGATTGCATCATTTCCAGAAGAATAAGGTGAGCACTTTCCCTGAACGAAAAATGAAATTAGAAGTTTATAGAGGTCCCGGTTGGTACAACGTAAGTACAAATCCTCTAGTTTGTAGCAGTAGCCTCTAGCTATCTAAATGCTTCCCAACAGAAGAGCCGCAATCATCGAAGGCTAAATTAAGTAATTGCAATCTTTATACACCCTTCTACTAATATGTGGAAGGATTTTGGATTTGAGTTGTATTTTGTGCTTGTAAGACCAACGCCAACGTAACGCCATTTGTCCATCGTTACACTATTCTCGATAGCATCGCTCGCAGTGGACAACAGTTTTCGTTGAACATTAGATGTTTTGTCTAAGCGTAAGGGCTCGTTTAGTGCGCACGCGACGCGCGACGCGAATCCATGCAAAAGATGCAAAATCAATAATTCGCGCCGCGAATTCGCGTCGCACCCTGTTTAGTGTGCGTCGCACGGACCGTATAGTAGATGCGAAAAGTTCGAAACAGAGACTCTTTTTAACGCCTACATAGCGCTCTTCGAATGTCTTTCGTGAAGTGTCGGATACTTGTGCAGCAGAGGAGCTGTGATCGAGCTGATTCCCTTGACTTTTACCTAGCCTTTCTATGGTGTTTTCTAGGAAATCGATATTTCACAGCCCTTACCCGTTGCACCCCAATTAGCTTTTGGTGCTCTCATCTGTTCTGTAGAATTTGCTTGCAGCGAGATCTCTGAGGCCTTTTGTCCTTAATTCATCATTCATTGCTGCAGGCGCCGGTAGTGTTTCGCCTTTTCACCTCGGCAAGCTTATGACGAGGGTTCAGAGGGATGTTTGAGGTTAACTGATCGGCATGGTTCGATTTAGATAAATATTTATTTATTGAACTGATAAAGAAATCCCCATGTTCTTTTTTTATACACCTCACCAATTCCTTCGAATCCATCCCCTGAAGAGATACGACGGGAATTCCTTCAGTGAGTACAGTGAGTTCTTTCGGATAAATTAGAAAATTATCAAGCCAGAGAGACGGGGGAATTCTGTCCTGAATGGTGAGAAAAGACGTGGGAGAACTGCAAGTTCTATAGAAGATCGTAAAAAGATTATAATTTAGGCCCTTGTTGGTCAAGGGTTTGAACAAATAAATTTGAATTTGCAAGTTCGCAAATTCAGGTTTTATTTTTCATATCTGTCACGTTCTTCTTTGTTTGCGGGCGTTCCCCCAGCCACAGAAGCACTGCGCGTCAGCTGCGCTGTCTGCTGTGTGGCTGCGGCAACGCCCGCAGAATGACGGAGGCGCGATGGGAGCGTCGCATCGACCACCTTTCGCGTCGCGCGTCGCGTTCACACGAGCCCTAACGGTTTTTCCATCAGAAACAGTTTGTGAACGCAACGAAACGATGACATATTGGGACCAACCACCGCGTAGTGAATCCATGATTTTTTCGCCCAGCTACTCAGCTTCCGGTGGTTCATTGTTGAACATTAACAACATTAATATGTTCCACGAGATCTGAAAAATATCAGTACTGAACAGTATTGAAGGGAATGAGTCCTCAGGAGCCTAAATGGCATTTCAGTCAACTGTTGCTGGTAAACCTGATCGGGACGGAAAACGACATTTCTGCACATCTGATGTTGAGAAGAAAATGGTATATGTTCATCATTACTAGACGATGTAGACATGAATGCGCGTTTCCATGGTCGATACGGATTCTGGTAGTTCCTTTCAGCAACTCCTCACCTCACCTTAACTCACAATTGCTTAATTAGCAAGCAACTGATACGGACTGCCGGTCTAAACGAAATATGTAATTTGAAAAAGCTGCCCGTCTTCAGTTTTCGAGGCTCTAGTGCAATGTAAATCCGCTCTGCTTTCTCAATATATGGCTCCCTGCTGCTGCTGCTGATTTTGCAAGAGGCCTTAATAGAACTGAAGCGATCATTCAAGTCGTTCGCCTACACTGGAACACAGTCGGCTGAAACGAATGCCTCCCCTTGATAACACCGTGCATATCTCGGTGGAAAATCTTTATCTTTATCATACATTCAACAACTACAGAAACATTCGACAACTTGTGCGATAGATTTTTCAGTGACGCACATAAAATTCACAGAGCTCGGTCCTTTCTTGCATTCCGTTTTTCGTGGACTGCCGTATCTAAGTAAACGATCAATCCGTAGGTGAAATGAGTAAGAAGTGGGGAACACAACACAGAAAATGCTTTAGACAGCGTAATGGTGTTTCGTTATTGCTGCTTTAGAGAGCAAGACGCATGCATTTCGTTAAATTCAATGTGCTTCTGATCTATGGCATATCGAGAGATGCCAAAGAGCAGTCCGTGTAGTGGACGTGGATTGGAATGTCCACTTCGGTGAATTGTAACTGTGGATGAACGGTGCCTTCTGGTAAGTAAACATAATCCTCCATCGCCGTGTTCTTGTACTCCCTCAAAATCACATTTGTCTGGCATGTAGGTGTGTTGCTGGCACAGATCGCGGAAGATGTGTATGGACCAAGTATTAGATAGACATTGCTAGCAGCATATCCGCTCCCGAAGAACATTCTTCTTCCTTCTGAAGTTGGAGGAATATCATGATGAACCACTCTACAATTACTTACCTCTGAAGGTGAAGATCGGAATCGACGAGCAACCACTGAGCTTCTCTACGAGGAAGTGAATCCTGCAGCAGGATGTAATAAAAATTTCTAGAACAAGCAGGTCTCCATATAGGGAGATCAAACATCAGAGCAAACTCACTCGCACTTCTTTGTAAGATTTAGCACTATATGGTTGTCTATCGTCATATAGAAGTGTATTCCCTCCGGATTGGCATAAACTCCCACTGGAAAGGGCGTGCAACCGGTGGCGGTTGTTGTACCGTCCGCTTCGGGAGTGCGGGTGAAGGAAACAAGAGTGCCAAATGTGAACTTTGGTTCACATTTGTTGTATACTGCGTCACGTCTGATTTCGTACGCGATTCCATTCGTAGAGATTGCATCATTTCCAGAAGAATAAAGTGAGCACACTCCCTGAACGAAAAATGAAATTAGAAGTTTATAGAGGTGAACTGTCCAAAACTACGTAAAGCGTGACCTACTGAAAACGAGCCCTTGTTTTCTGCCTAAAAAATCTCCAATAAAATATGGTGGAAACGTATTTGATTTCAAACCACAAACAAGTAGACTTGCTAAAACAAGTGGACTTTCGCCTACTTTGTAATAAACTGCATAGGTGCAGTCATGGGAAAGGTGGCAACTCCTCAGACAGCCGAAAGTGTTTGACTTGAACTCGAACTTTAGATGTCCTCGGATGTTCTGGGACTGAATTTCGACAAAACTGAGCGCTCTAGCACCCTAAAAATAACGATCATCAGAATGGGTAACAGAATTTCGTGGTGTTAGGAATGAACAGAAATTGTCAGGCACAACTCTGCCAGGGATTTTGTAAAGCTCACGACAAATCCAACAAATCTAATTTTTGAGTTCAAAAGAAGAGGCTCGCGCAAAACAAAGAGTACTCAGTGACCGTCTTTGCCTCATACTATACTATCCAGCAAATGTAAACTGTTAAATGAAACTCACCTGCATTGTCACCAAACACACCGACGATAGAAGCGTCCATGATTTCGCAACTGAGCACATTCTTCTGCAATTCTTCTGCATTTTACATTAGCACAAGCAGTTTGGATAAATCAAGTTGAGTACAGACACATACTATTTTTGCTCGGTATCACCACACCAACACCTGACCTCTGACACGTACCGAAATTTCGTCTTACAGTTTACTGTAGTGAAGAAAAGATAGTTAGTTTAGAATAGTTCAGTAACCTATTAGTGGAACCCTGTCGGTTTCAGATGGCACGAAGATGCAAGTGAAGATGAGCGAGCTCATAGAGGGGCGGAACATCCGTTGTTACGTGGAGACCGTGCGCCAATGCTGCATCTCCATATTTTTGCCACAAATTGGGGTTGCTTGATTGCTGCTCAGTAAGAATAAAGTTTGAAAGTCAACTGAGCAGAGACCGGTAGCGTGCACAGTGGATCTGAACTGCCGCGTGTGGCAGACAACTCCCAAGCTCAACAATGATAGGTTAAGTGGCGGACTACTTACGACGCAACTGAATTGCATGGAATAACACAGTTTGCAATGGAGAATTTATTACTCGGAATACAGTGAAAATTAACCATCGAATAACTATTAGTGTGTGGACCAAAAGTCCTATCGCTTTGCCTACTCCAACTCCCCCTTTGTTTTCCAAGAAACGGCGGACCATTGGGCTCTTTGGTGAACTAGGTTTTATTCACCGGTTCAAGTACATTTACTGGCAAACTGTTCGAGCCGGCACCGAAGTCATTCCTAGCCTGTTGAAGCCAGAAACTGGAGACACTCCTTTTTGACATCGTCCACTTTGATAAATCAATGTTCGCCTGGAGAAATGGGCTATTAAGTTGGTAGAGTGGCATTGGGATGCCACTCTACCAACCTAAAAGTTCAAAATATCAATTTGGTTCGAAAGTAGTTCAATCGAGATGACAGTTTTGAATTTTTGAAAGGTTTTCATAGAATGGTGCGATTTTGCGTTGCTCACTGAGTGAGCGATGACCTGTCGTTGCCTAAGTCGTGCAATTCCTTCTTCTTTAGAAAATGTACCGATGTCGGATAGCTGGCGTTTGAGAACTGCAGGGCTTGACGAACCACATGCAAGTACTTGCCGTCGGATATGTTTTAAGTTTCCTATGAACTGCTTCAAAATTCGTTTTCTTAAACACATAGCTATATTTCCCGAACATAGCTATATTCTTACGTTCGTTTCTCCACCATCTCATATCTGAAGTGGACGAGGTTTTGTAGAATTTGGAAGTTCATCGTCGCCTTCGACTGCAAGTATTCTCACACCGAAATCATTCCTTGCTTGTAGAGGCAAAAAGTGGAGACACTCCTTTTTGACATCGTCCACTTTAATGAAACAGTGTTCGTTGAGGCAATGGGTAATTAACAGTTGGCGATGCCAAGACAGGAAGGTATACATATGTATGGTTCAGTCGACCCTTGTTTATGTCCCTTAGCTCTCGCCAAACGATCATCGTTTGCCCGAACGGACGCCATTTGTCGATTGTTATGCTATTCTCGATAGCGTCCCTCAGGAATTTATTTATTTATTTATTTATCAAATAGGTCAATTAGGTCAATTGACGCGCTAAAATATAACAGCATTAGTAAATTAATAACAATAATTCGTGAATTTATCGACGCAACGAAACGATGACATATTGGGATTATCTCTGGAGCAGTGAATCCATGATTTTTTCTTCCAGCTAGTCACTCTTGCGGTCATTGTTGATAATTAACATGTGAAAAAACATATTCCACAGAAACCTTAAGAAAAACATCAGTACCGTTAGTGAGGGCCCGTGTGGTGCAGTGGTAAGAGCCACTACTGACACCCGCACGGTCGAGCGATCCTTCCCGGCCCTGGTTAACCAACGTTCCCATCCCTCCTCGGTTAGGTAAATTGGTACCAGACTTGTCGGGGCAGGTAAAGGTGCTGACATGGTATAGCAGACGGCTACCGCAAACCATGGTATAGGATACCATGTCTCCACGATTCTGAATTAAACAGGAATGAGGCGTCGAATCCTTAGGGGCCAACACGTTTACTTTTACGTTGTACTGTATAGTATTGAAGGGAATGAGTCTTCAAGAGCCTAAATGGCATTCCAGTTGACTGTTGCTGGGAAACCTCATCGGGACGGAAGACGATATTTCTGCACATCAGAAGAAAATGATGTATGTTCATCATTATTAGACGATGTAGACATGAGTGCGCGTTTCCATGGTTGACCTTCAAACAAAAGCTCTTCTTACCCGACCAACAAGGATAAAACCGAAAATGTAGAGACGAAAAGTGATCGTACCATGTTGTGTGGCATAGCTGACCATAGAAAACCCCACAATACCACAAATCCGTACCAATCACAACTTCAGGAATGATGAATTCACTGTTCTGTCGTTTAGAACCTGTATCCGGGGCTACAACACTCCCTTGTTCAGATCATATCGTATCGTCTCTTCACAGGATTGATGTCCAATCGGGGCGGCATATGGCGGTTCTTCCATTCATGAATATAGTAATGGAAACGGTAGGCTGAGAGGCGCATTCGCCATCGTGGTGAAGTAATGAGCGTCATGGGGAAATGGTATAAAGAAGCGGCTGCGCTCGATTGACGAATGGAGCTTCATATGAATCAAAGAGCTCTGACAAGGAGAGCCTTTCTGGATGTGCCAAGCTTTCGTGATGAAACTTTTACAGGATGTAGGGTCTTTTGTAGGTACTCGAAAACCATACTTCATTTTTCATTTTTCCTCAAGGCACCTCTGTGATGGGAAAACGGCTTCCGAAAAAATGGAAGGCGAGCACATCACACAGTCAATATCCACCGTAACTTACCTTAAACGTCCGCAAATTCAAAAACTAATGTTAGATTCGTGATCAGCGACCCAAATAACTCCCACATGCGATATTTGGTCCAAATCGGTTATTTTGACCCAGGCACCTCACTCACTCACCCTTACCATAGCTAGCGCTCACCAGTCAGAGCTCAAGAAACGAGAATAAAATTTATGATCAGCAGTTTAGGTGAGGCTGGTCTTCTTCTGTTGGTCGAGCATATTTGTTCTCTGGTGTCCGGCCGAAGCGTTGCCAGCGCGTCCGTACGGTCCATTCCACAAGATTGGGGGTCCAGTCGTTGCGAAATAGAGGAAGTGATCCGCCTTTCGCTACGAGTAAGACTCCGTCGCAGCGGATGTCCTTGCCGAAGCAGTTCTTCCGCTGGACATCATTGCCTTACACGCATTGCCACCCCCTCGACGCGTTGAGGCCACGGATCATGGAGGAGGACATCGCGACACTTTGGATGCGTCGACCACATCCGAAGTGTCGCGATGGTCATCGATGTTTGTCGGGAGTACCATCTGCCCCTCGTCTTAACCTTCGTCGACTACGAAAGGCCTTCGACAGCGTCGAAACGAATGCTATCCTGTCTGCGTTAGTCGATCATGGAGTGGACTCGTCCTACATAAGAACGCTGGCCGACTGCTACCGCCACTGTTCTACGACAGTGCAGCTTTTCCGGCGCCCAATCAACATCCCCATCGAGAAGGGCGTCAGGCAAGGCGATACTATTTCGCCCAAGCTGTTTACTGCCGCATTGCAGTGGGTGATGAAGTCGCTCGACTGGGACGAAAAGGGCATACGTGTGGACGGAAAATTCCTCTCGAACCTTCGTTTTGCGGACGACATCGTCATCTTCGCGAAAAGTACGACTGAAGCAGAGACGATGCTCCGAGAGCTAGACGAAGCTGGAAGGAAGATTGGACTGCGCATCAATCGGAAGAAGACACAGTTCATGAAGAACTCCTGGTGTGATGGGGGGCCCATCGAACTCGATGGATCTCCCATCGCCGAAACGAAGTCCTACGTTTACCTGGGGCGCTCTATGAACATGGACAACGACATGAAGGAAGAACTCATCAGAAGAAGGAGAGCCGCGTGGTCAGCTTTCGGGTCTCTCAAAGAGGCCACCGACCAACTCCAGGATGCTGACCTCCGTGCTCATTTGTTCGACTCGACAGTTCTTCCTGCTCTGTGCTACGCGGCTGAGACGTGGCCTGATACGTCAGCCACGGCGAGGTCCCTGCAAGTCACACACAGAGCGTTGGAAAGGTGTCTTCTGAAGTTCACCCGGCTATCCTAACACCGAGCCGGACTTCGCAGCTCCGATCTAAGGCAGATGTCCCGTCTGCGAGACCCTGCGGACTACACATCGAAAGCGAAACATCGATGGGCCGGTCACATAATGAGAAGAGACGACGACCGTTGGACAAGAAGAACGGTGGAATGGCTGCCGCGCGATTGCACGCGGCCTCGTGGAAGACCACCTGCCAGATGGTCTGATGTGTTCGTCGAACGTATTAAGACTATGCTGTGTTCCAGAACGGCTGATTCTCGCTGTCGTCACAGTCGCCTCCGACCAACAAGCTGGATGACGATCGCGAGACAACGAAGCGAATGGAACTCGTGTTGGGGCCCGCACGTTCAGTGAAGCCGGGCCATCTAAGTATCTAAGTAAGTAAGTAAGTAAGTTTAGGTGAGACTCCCAGGCGATTTCTGGATCGAAGGTGATGGATACGGAAGATTTTCTGTCAGGTAGAGTCTAAATGGTGGCAAATTATTACCAGTGGTTCATTAGAGAGTGAACCTTGGGCAACTCTACCGACACCTGACACGAGGCTCGAGACATCAAGGTCACCCATTTCGCCCAAACGTGGCATGTGGGGGTTATTTGGGTCGCTGATCACGAATCTGACATTAGTTTTAGAGTATTCATGTGCATTTGCGGTATCTACGGTGACTTAATGACGTGCAGGTCCCATCGATAGGAAGGTAACTAATACAAGCGCAGGAATACATACTATTCACTTACAAGAAAGCATTAGCCCCGTAGAAATTGCATCCAATGATTATGCGACCACATAATAACGACAGCCGAATAAGTGCAAACACAATCACCACATGCGGTGACCGATCGCACAAGCTCCGCATAAGAGCCCGCATCGCTACCGCTGCGCCAAGTGGACACATTTACCTGGGCACGGCGGTCTCTAATGAGCTCGCGCGGTCTGAGTGTCATGGGTAATCTTATACCCGCCCACGCTTGGCATTGACCTGCATTAGTGTTTAAAGATGTTATGGAACGATTTCTCAATTATGAAACTTCAAATCGACTTTCAATGTGAATATCTCTATTTCAATGACCGATCAATAACATCTGACCGAGCAACGACAATGGCTTGGTTCATACAATCGGTAAATATCAAAACCATTCAGATCTCTAGTTCTCTGTCAGCTAGGGAGGGTATTTCGAAACTCGGCAATTGTACGAATCTCCGGAGGATGGAGTGGGAGGTTCCGGCGAAACGAAGTGGATTACGCATGTGCAAGTGGTACTGACGGCTAAATTTCTCGTATCCACGTCGTAGTGAGTTGGTAGTGCCGTATGGGCACTGCCGCTAGGCCGCATCGATGAGCTATCAACTAATGGGTACAGTTGAGTCGTTGGTGCGCCAACACCGCATCAACGACGGGGCCGCGTTGTTGTGCGTTCAGCGCACCAGCGCAGCAGTACTTGCTCGGAGAGCGCCTTCAGTGTCCAGATTCATGAACAGACGAGCGGTCAAACCCCTGCGATAAACCCGCTCGATACCGTCGAGGTCTCCCAAGCCTTGCCTCATCGCGAGGTGTGATGGACCCGCGACTAAGCCGTTGACGCCGTTGACGCGCGGAAAATTTCACGAATCTGGTCTTTGCGCGCCGTTCATATCGCAGGTTCTGAATGGGATACCAACGCAGCAGTAGTCGCTCGGAGCATCGACGCGTCCATTTCGACGGATCTACCCTGCCAATTTTTGAATCGGCGCTCTATACCCGAAAGGGTCAGCATCGACGAAACAAGTCGGCATTGGGCTCGACGTGATCCAAGACCGCGGCGCGCGTTCACGAATGTCGGTTTGCTCGCCGTTCGCGGTATATAGCTCCGATACCCGTCGTGAATCCGGGCCCTGGAGGTTTACCCGGCCATCTATGGCAGCTTTGACCAGGTATGAAGCAGAGCGGGGCCAAAAGGCATTCGCTTCACAGTTCAAATGCTTTCCCTTTTATTATTTTGACGTGGGGGGTTTCAAGTAGAGAACGGTTGTATGGCGTCACCGAAAACAAACGATCCTCTCTGCCTGTACCTTTGACAGCACCAACCGTTGAATGGGCCGTTCTCCTGCCTACTGGAACAAGTTCACATTTCATGAGAAACAACGATTTTATGCAATTGCATTTTAGCACCATGAACGCCTGACAATGTCTGGAGAGATGTTTCATTTCTTCTCCCTCTGTTCCTTGTCGCTGCTCGACTCTTTCGCTGTAATTCAATATTCGAAGTTGAACGGGGTCCTAGAGGATTCATCATTTTTAATGTACTCTTAGCTGTAATATAGCTTGATGTGGATTGAATTTCGAAGAAACATTCAACTGTATGGCGACAAAACCCACACTGTTTTCGGTTGTCCTGAGCATCTCTAATAGCATCTTGAAGATCCACTGAAATGTCCGTAGGTCTTGTACGTACATAGTACAGAGGTAAAAAGGGTATTCTCCACTTTTACGGTCTATGGATCGGTTCCCTCTGGGTTAGATCTTTGTTTGTAGAATTAGAACTGACTCGTTGCTCCTTTGGTTGCCACAGCGCCCTCTTTCAGTTTTCTCCCAGTCCAGCCTGAAAAAGAATTTTGTGCTATTATAGGCGTCCTAACGTGATTCACCTAACAGAAAAAGTAAACAGAGGAAAAGTTCAAAAAATTGAAAAAAAGTGTGAGAAAATGAAATCGGAAAACACGACCCACGACCGAATTCCATCAGAAGATCCATGCCGACTCACCGCCGTGTACTGATGCAGCAGGCTAAAAGTGGAGGTCACCAGAATACATGAAGGTTGATAAAAGATTGGCGATAACAACCAGAAACAAAAAGAACCAGAACATTTATCAACAGAACATTAATCCCAATGATGGAGGGTAGGACCACTCTGATGAAATGAGAAAAAAGATCTGGCGATAACAAGTGTCCATTGCATATATTGATTTACTGATATTTTTTTGTTGTTATAGTAATTATTAGATACACCGAAAAGGTGCAGTTACTTTGAGAAAAGCATTTTCTAATTCTACACACACGGACATCAATTGAGAATGTTGGTAGCTAATTAGGGAAACGAGCTACTTGTAATGGTGTCAGGATATCCGCAATCCATTCGATTCGCCTTGTGAATCGTTTGATAGCAATCAATGAAATAATCAATGAAATTTCTTGTTCTTTATTCCTCGTCAACGTTTGAATCGGTTTAGGCTCAAGCTCGGCTCCTTTCTTCATTTGAGAAGCTCCGCAAAAAGGCCAAAATATCGGTGAGTCATAAAGCATTCAAAAAAATGCTCAATTCCGTTTCAACTCCTGGACCGCACATGTTATCCGGCTAGGCGCCAACTACTGCAAACGTCTCCTTTTTTTCCGCACTGCTAAGTTTTCGATCTGCTTAACTGTTGATTGCGCTTCGATCTGCATTTTCGACGCGCGTCGTCTATTGACAGCTTTAGGGATAACGTAAGAACAACAGACCGAAGGAACACTTGCAATTTTGCTGTTGGTTATAACACAAGATAACTTGTGTAATAAATATATAAATACCCAAAAGGCTGCTTAACGACTGGTAATAATGGAAGCGACACGTCAAGGTAGCTCAGACTTGCATTACTTGGGTCGACGGGTGGTCTCGTTTTTAACCCCTGAATTTTTATTTTCTCGAGTCTTCATTTTGTTTATTCTTCTAATTGTTCAGCATTGATTATTCGTATGAGCCATCCCTACCTTACTGATATGTCCCAGGGATGGATCATAATCTTCTGGAATTGCCCGTCTGTGGTTTAAGGACAAAACGGACTTTCTTGTATGTAATTTTCTTTTCTTTGCATTGGTTTTTTGCATTGGTGAAGTAATATTTAATCTTAAATTGTACTTCAGTAGGCGTTAATCACAGACTGTAATTGACGAGAACTGCATAATAAGGTTGACCTGCAGCTGTCATCATCATATGGTCAAAAAAAGACATTTCTAATTTAAGTTTCTTCTCGATAACCACTTTTCCCCATTTTTGTATTTCTCCTACTCCCAACGTTGACGCATTGCTCTGAATGTGTGCAGAAAAGTGTGATTTAGATTGTGAAGTGTATGTCGTACTGTGTCATTTAAGCCCATTTAAGCAATATTTATTGTTAGATCCCGTATCATTGTTCGCTCACAGTACTCTTCTGTAGATGGTTTACGGGATGACTCATTTCTCTGAAAAACACGGAACTGACCGTTGAATTTATTTAATTGGCTTATTTACGTAATCAATGTATACAGCGCTCTCAAGGCAGTCGACATATCGGACCCCCATCTATGGTAGCGATTGGGCATTGGGTAGGGTAAAAACTGAAGATGTCAGAGCGATGACAAGAACAACCCCAGTGCACTTAAACTCTTAAGCAGTATCTCAAAATCGAAAGATTCGATGGGAAGAAAGTTCAGAGTGAAGTTGGACGTTGCTTTGCTATGCGCCACGCAGTCGGCATTGAACATGGATTTAATAAGAGATGAGTAGGTCAAGATTGTCCAGCTTCTCTACCGTTCGGATGTTGATGGATCGCCTACATATGGAAGAGCAAACTTGAACTGAAAAAATAAAACTAGGGATTAACAACCCCTTCTGAGATACCAATCTATGGGAGGGACGGGAGAGAAGAGATGTCACAATATCTCCCATTAACTCATATGTCGTACTTCCGCCGAAGCCACCAAAACCTCCACCACCACCGCCTTTTCCTCCCTTCGTTGCATCCTTTATGCAGTTGCAAGCATCACCTGAAATATTTACGCTCATGTATGACAAGATTTTCATTTTGTTATGAAATCTCTTGTCAGTTTGGGAACCAACATGATGCCTCTTTGGTCGCTTGCGCTCCCTCATTCATTTTCTCACCAGCCTTCTCTGCAAGCATAGACAAACTCGCAAAAAGTTTATTGGAATCCATGGAACCACAAAAAGCGTGATAAACCCACTCACGGCCAAACTCCTTCAACGCATCCATTTTGTTTGAACCGTTCAATGCAAAACCACGGCTGCTAAATGAGTCGTACCCTGTCATAAACTTCGGTATCACAGTCCTGAATCAAGATTAGACCCATTAACTCTCTGTGAAGCGGTTGCAGAAAGCTACATATTACGACGCCCTTTCGTAGTTCAATTCGTGTTTTGCCCGATCGAAATATCTCTGGAACTCCATCCACATCTTTCTCGCTTAATTCATCCTGTATTGTAATTGAATTATTATACACCAGCCGTTCATCGGCCTATAGGCTGGCAAGCGTCTGTTTGCCAATTTCGTTAAAAATAGACAAGCACTGTAATCTATATTGCATGCCGAGCTAAGTCACCCTCGTTCATTTGAAATTTCGACACTGTTACACTGATTGCACTCCGGTGGTCGACGAAAATTCCTCTTTTCACTACCAGAAAAGTAGCATTGTTATTCTTACTCTACTTGGGAGAGTGTTTAAAGGGGTCAAATTGTTTCCAAATTGAAAGGTGCATACTAATATATAACACCGATCTGAGTGCGGGAGACCTTTTTCTGTAGCTGCAGTCACCCCTCTTCCCCCGAATCACATGCCTCCTAAAATCGCAATATGCAAAATAACCCACCTAGACCAAGTTTAGACCAAGTATGAAATTTTAACCCAACCACCCGTAAATGAAGTGTAAGTGCGTTATTATAGAATGTGATTTTCAAAATGATTCCAGTGATAAACGGATAAAACCACCAATCACTAAAAAATGAATTGACATTCATCCATACTGCTAAATAAACAACTGGGTTTCGTCCATTATATAGTAAGGATTATATATTTTTTGGTTGTGTTGTATATTGGTTTAGTTACCCCAAATTTGAGGTAAAGGCTGTGTAAATCTCGTTCAGACCCGTTACACGCGTGGATAACGGCAACAAAGCAGAAGATGGTGGGCCAACCATTCTAAACCGCTGAACCTCCTCCAGTTCGAATTTCCATATTGCCACTGATAACGATACGGATTGTGATTGTTCCTTTGAACAACCCTCGCCTAACTTTAACTCACCATGGCTTAGTTGGCGAGCAGTTGATGCGAACTGTCGTTCTAACTAAGAGGAATATAATTGCAGGTCGACCCATATTACTCACTGCGCGTCGGGGATGACGTGGCTTGGGGATCATATCATCCACGTCATCCCCAGGGTTAGACGAGCATGCGCCAGAGAATATAATTGCAGGTCGACCCATATTACTCACTGCGCGTCATGTTAGGCGCTTACGCATCTTTTTTTCATTTTTTGAGCGTATCATATGATAAACAACTACTGGTGACTACTACGTATCATATCACCACTACTGGTTCACCCACCCCGGATTTCCTCCCCTAGCCCGACCGCGTGGCGAAGCCACGCGGCCTCGGTCACTCCTCTCTGTGCTCACTATTTCGTCGTGAGTAATTTGGGTCGATCTGTAATTATAGTCGTGTTTCTAACTATAAGGGAAATAATTGAAAAAAGCTGCCCATCTTCAGTTTTCGAGGCCCTGGTCCAATGAAAGGCCGCTCTGCTTTATTAATAGATAGCTCACTGCTGACTTTGCGATAGGCCTCAATAGAACTGAAGCGATTGTTCAAGTCATTCGCCTACACTGGACGCTCCAGGCAATCAATTGCTACTACAGTGTTCAGATGTGGAAAAGAGAAGCTGGGTGGTCCTGAAACGAAAGCCTGCAATTTGGACCGGCTGCCGGTGCGCACGGGCACATGAAAAACCGTCAAATTTGTCGTTGGCTTTGTAAGAATTGACGTCAAATCCGTGAAGTTTTCTGACGGAATGTGACGGTAAATCCGTCAAATCCGTTGAAGCGTTAGCCGTTAAATGTAAACCTCTGCAACACAGTCGGCTGGAACGAATGCTTCCTTTTGATTTCACCGTGCATCTCTCGGTGGAAAATCTTTATCACAACACATTCAGCAACTACATTTTGTGATAGATAGTTCTAGTGATCCAGAGAAAATTCACAAAACTCATTTCCGACGCCCCACACTGTACAGTCCATTTTCCATGGACTTGTTTGCTGTTTCCATAGAAAAGCTAACGAGCAGTCCTTATGTAAAAGGATAAAAAGTGCGCAATACAAAAAATGCTTTAGACAATGTAATATAGTTTCTCTATCGCTGTAACAAATCACTTCAAACTTTCATACACATGCTTCTAGACAGCACGAGAGCATGGAATTCGTCAACTTCAGTTTCAAAGTGCTTTTGATCTATGACATTTGGAGCGTTGCCAAAGAGCAGTTCGTGTAGTGGACGTGGATCGGAATGTTCACTTCTGTGTAATCTAACTGTGGATGAACGGTGCCTTCTGGTAAGTAAACGTAATCCTCCATTGTCGTGTTCTTGTACTCCCTCAATATCACACTTCTCTCGCATGAGGGTGTACTGCTGGTACAGGTAGCGGAAGACGTGTACGCATGATACTTTAAATAGAGGAAAGATGCTCCGTATTTCTCCCCAAACAGCAATCGTCTTCTACCTGAAATCGGAGCTTTTTTAAACTGACTGCGAAATAGCCGGATTGTATCGAAGTTCTGTTATCAATGTTAGCAAGAATACTTACGCTGGAGTTGGTAGACTGGAATCGATGAACAACCGGGAAGCTCATCTTTGATGAAGAATATCCTGCAGCATAATGAACTATGTTCTCGAAAAGAATGGTCTTCGCAATAATTGTAAGAGATTGAATAGCGAAGCAAACTCACGAACACATTGGCGTAAGATCTTTCATGATCTTTATTTCCTGATCTTCAAAAGCATGGAAGTGCACTCCGTGCGTATTCACATAAACTATCACTTTGCTGACATCACATTGGGTAGCAGTCGTTGTTCCGTCTGTTTCGTTAGGGCGAGTGAAGGGAATAAGGGTAGGAAACGTGAACTTTGGATTGCACTCGGTATATGTGGCATCACGCCTGATTTCATACGCTCCTCCACCCTCTGGGAGCGTCTCGTTTCCAGCACCATAGACTGAACATCGTTTCTGAATCTGGAACAGATCTGAGAAAGACTATGAGGAGATCATTAACACGTTGACGACAGCGCCTGTTTCGCGTGTCTGGCGCGTGGGACGAAGCGATTTTCTACCGCGCCGAGGCTGTGGCATGATGCCGGCATACGGCGAATTTTTTGAAAATGGAAGTGAATAGTAAATCTGGAATACTACATATACACTTCTGTAATATCGAGGATTGTGACTATTTTTTTTTGCAATGAAAATAGAAAAATAATAGCTGGGAGCTTTTAAAAGTTCCTTTTTCCCTATCCATGTTGAAAGAAAATTGTTATTTGTTTATTGTTTATTATTTGTTTATTCTAATAACCATTATTTGTTTGCATTTATTTGTGTGTTTCAGTGACCGGTATTTGTTTGCATTTACTTGTTTCTTTCACTTGTTTCTTTTCTTCTTACATTTATAACCAATATTTGTTTTTCCTTGTAAAGAAAACTAGTGCACAATCGAAAATTCCAGCAAATCAGAAGCTAAGAATCATTTTCATGGACCACGCTTCCTATAACAATGTGCAAAGGTCTGCTGAAAAGTGGCACAAAAACATCTTCTGAAATTCCGAAATGTATCGAGAAAAATACCATACAAGACTGTGGCACGGCATCATGCCACAACGTTTATTCTAATAACCATTATTTGTTTGCGTGACCCATTTACTTGTTTCTTTCACTTGTTTCTTTTCTTGAGCGTGGCATGGCAACGGCATCATGCCACAACACGCGTCACTTCAATGGCAACGTGCCACATCGTGTTAACGATGAAGTTTGAGAGGCTCAAAAACGCGGCGATCAAGAGCGGGGATCCGAATTTGATTTTAAATCCCGATTTTTCGCTATTGAAGGGCCTCTGCGGGGCAATTCTATGAATTGTCTAACTAGGAACGAGGTTTGTGATTTCACAAGTTTCAGCCCTGTTTGCTTTCAGGCCTAACCTTCCAAAAAGTCCACAGCATTCTGTAAAGGTGCTGTGACAATTCTTGTCAACATCTTCAAACTAAGTGACAGCTGAGTTGTCTCGATAGGTGGGATGCATATTCATCGCTGAATGAAACATTCAGAAAACACTCACATCGATATAAACAGCAATGGTGCAGTCGTTGAGAAGGTAGCAATTCCGCAGACAGCCCTCAAGTGGTTCATCATAGGTTTCAAATCTGAGCTGACCTCTGAAGTTCTGCGCTTCAATTTCGACATAACTGAGCGCTACCACACCCTGAAAACAAAAAAGTCAATGAAAATATTATAGATAAAGGTGGCGGCACTTGATTCGTTAGGGTGAACTGTGAGCAGCAGTATTCACATCCATTCACATACCAGACGTCTGTAAGATTTCAATGAAAACTGGTTGCAGAAATGCTGTCCATGACTACAGGAACTGTATGTACCTAGTTAAGTTACTGTCTGACTCTGCGTAGTCAAATTGGAGCATGTTTAATGTCCCGTCGCGAATAGACCTTTTCACCTATTCATTTTCCAGAATGTTACTCAATAATTGACAACAACAACAACAACAACAACAACAACATCAACAGCAACAACAACAAACCCACATTCAGTGTCAAAATGGACATCAACGTTGAAAACGTCGACCAAGACATATCAACAACCTTCATTCGGCTGAAACTTCTATTCATTTCAATTTACTATGACCATGAAAGACGTTTGTTAAAGAGCATAGACGAGAAATTTGATTCTTTTGTGTCCGGAGATAAAAACTCTGAATTACCCTAATATTCAAGGAGAACATTCTTTGCTAGGCGTTAGAAGAATACAAGAGTTCCAGGAGAGAGGATAATGTTACTCACTATTTTCAGGTTGAAGGGCCATGCCCGAACTGTAAAAGAATGCATCCAGCCTCGTAGACTCGGTCGGGGACACCGTATTAAGGAGGGTGTTTCTCTGATTCATCAAAGATGTCGATGCCTACAAACCGTGATGACTTTACGATAGGTATTTTCTTATTTATTTCTGAGTTTGTCATTTCAAAAAAAGTGACTATATAATGTAGGACGTGGCTCTGGACACACCGCTAAAAGGAAATACAAATATAACTCCTTCCATTCTATTCTCAGTTTTCACCGTAAGTTACCGATATGAAGAGAAAAGCAAACAGAAACACTCTACTTACCTAGAAATGGGACTGGGCTAGCTCCAACAGCGCGAGATTCAAAGTAAAGATAAACTAGGACTTGGAAGGGCGTAACCTCCACGAATTATACAGCGTTCCCTAATGGCCTTGTACTAAGACTAACTACTGCTGCGCTGTTTTGCTGCCGAGTAAAAATGGGTTTCTAGAGCAGTTATTCGAGTAGGAAGACCGAAAGTGAGAAGGTGTCAAGAAATTTGAAGAAAAAGGGAAACGACGTCCGCTGCTGCATAAGCAAAAGCTCTGTCCAGAGCACACGACGAACTTAGATCCTAGCTTTAGCCTGAGGCAATGAATAAGATCACTAACACGTAGCGAACCTACAGCGCTTCCCAAGCACCTGTGGGCACTTAATGGGTAGGTTGTTAACTGCTGCTAGGGAACCTCGTGCCGACGGAAAACGACAGAGTTCCATTCAATTATCCAAACATGATGTATACTGGTCATTATGGGGCAACGCATAAATAGATTACCGAGCTCGTCTCCATGGTTGACAGAAACGTCTTTGGCGTTGACGAACTTAATTGACTGGAACTTTTGAAAACTTTTGATTAAAAGGAACTGATTCAAATCCACCTCGCTCATACGAAATACCGCATCTTCATTCAGCTATCACAGGTGTGAACACCCCACTGAGAACTTTTTATTTAGCGAAATAAATGGAAAGTTCGACTTGTAACATGTGCGAATTTCAGATCGAGTAGGAAGTATATGTACGAAAACTCTTCGGCCGTTATGCGGTTGCCTCAATTCATTTACGCCGCATGGCCAACGGGGGTCCCCACGTGGTAGCCCGGCCGAACGCCTAGCCTCATCGAGCAATGAGTCACCAGATGAGGAATCGAAGGGGCAAGGGACCGAAAATTGAGCGGTCAAAAAATTCCTCGTTAATAAGTTCCACGAATATGGAAATTTTGTATATGAAACGATGGAGCTGGAGCTGCTGAGTTCAGATACATATTTTTAAGGATATATTGATTTCGAAGAAAATATAGAGAAACGGCGATTTCTGCGCAAGAAAACGCGGCTGGTGCCGTTTTATCGTTGCGGTACACCCAGTACTGTACAGTACCGGACGCGCCGCAACGATAAAGCGGCGGTAGAGGCGCTGCGGAGCGCCGAAATGCGTGTGACCCGTGCAGAGTCAACCGCATCTCATTTGCACACCATGCCCAACTGGGGGTCACGCGTGGTAGCTCCTTCGAGCCACCCCGTGGGGCCCCCTACTCCTAGCTTGGGACGCCTGGAAAAGACGCACTGCATACTTATAGGCGGCGAAGAAGGGGCGGAGCCTAGTCGGTGCAACGAGTGCCGCATATTTACAGTTGGCTAGGAGAGGGCGGAGTTTAGTCGGTGGTCAGTCACCAAGCGAGGGACCGAAGCGGCAACGGGATCCAAAAAGCGAGGGGTCAAAAAAATCGAATGAAAACAAGTTCCACGGATTCGGGAAAAGTGTATATGGAGGGATAGAGCTCAAGCTGCTAAGCTTGAATATATACTTATTTTTGCAAATAAACCAATTTCAAAGAGGTTATTTAAAAACGGCAGATTTCGGCGCTCCGACGCGCCGCTGCCGCCGTTCTATCGTTGCGGCGCGACCGGTACTGTACTTCGCTGGGTAGATTGCAGCATAGAAAAGTTTGATGTTCGTAGTTTGTGAGTTTGCAATAATAACGTAATTGGATTGAGCCACAAAAACTCAAAATTGTTTTTTCCAGTCACGTAACGTTCTACGATTACTTCGTGTGGCCAACATATCACCAACTAGTAGATCATTTCTACAGTATGCTCAATATCCATCAATTCCGCCATCTTTGGACGATTGTGACCCAGCTGCACAAGGCGATGATGATGTTAAAAATCCCGATAAATATCCTAATCCTAGTCGCTAGGGTCCAAAAGTACGGAGAACACCGTATAGTGTTGGCTATCTACATAGGCAGTGTAATTAAGCCATTGACGACCGTGTGTCCCGCCGGAGGGACACACCTTTTGGTCCACGGTGGTCTTTGAGATACATTTTTTCGCACCGCGTGGACCTGTATAATACGGGCCATGAGGGCAATGTTACTACCCATGTAGCCCTTCGACAGGCCACACTTTAGGATCGCGTGGGACATGTAGCCCAGCGACGGGCTACACTTTTGGGTGTCGTTGGACGTGTATCCCAACAAGGGGCAACGCGTCCTCCCTCTTGGGGAGACATTCACGATAGAAGTGTCCATTTAGGCATTGTTATTACCCATTCTACGTTTTCCGTTTTATCATTTCTTCGAGATATTCATCAAGTCAAAGACACTTCAACAAGCTCAAAAAAGGGTCGTCTGAAAATCGTCTTCTTCTAATGATTACATGAGGAAGTTTCAAAATCAAAAATATACACAGAAAAATTATTCTTATGATCGTTTTGAAAACAATCGATGTCGCTGAGGCACACTCACCACTGCACGTGCGCGCGGTCCCCGCGCCAGACACGCACGGAGCGCGCTGTAATCAATGGGTTAAGAAAGATTACGTAACGAGGTCGATCTCCCTAGCTCGTCGTTTCAGCGAGATCGAAGAATGCTCAATTCGATTTCACAATCTTCAAGAACCCCACTAGATCGTGCTATCCTGATTCCAATCATTCAATTTATAGTTATTAGGTTGGCGAAAAAGTATCCATCACTCACTTTCATGCCACGTCAAAGTTTTCACTCGCGCCTATCCATACAAACGGTAGTCCCGTTGACGCGCTCCATTGCAAACCGCGCGCGATTGCCGTGTACGCCGCATACGGTGGAGTATCCACATGAGAGGGCCAAGAACAGCCATCAAAGTGCCGAGATGGCCGAGTGGATGTTCGTAGCGAAGATACTTGTCGAGTATGGGATGCAGGTTCGAGTCCTTCCTGCTGGGTGCTTTCTGTAGTGCTCAGTTTAAGCATAAACTGTCGCTCTGCTTTCGGTAGTGATCCTTTAGACCCTCCATTTGCAAGGAACTAGTGGTTCACCCACCCCGGAGTTCCTTCCTTAGCTTGCGCTTAGGTAGACCACGCTTAGGTTTGTACTTAGGCTAAGACTTAATCGAAGGGTGAAGTGGCTTGATTGTTAGATGTCCGAGTCAGGGTGTTCAGCCAGATTTGAGATTTTGACCCCACCACCCAAATCGTTAATAGGGTCCTCGGCCGAAATCCAGAAAACGAACATCAGATCCGTATCAGCGTTCCAATTAACCCCCGTAAACGAAATTTCAGCGAAATTTAAATTTTCGACCTAAATCCGAGTCGGAACTTCTAACAAGTGCCGTTTTCTCGAAAAAAAAAACTAGCCGGCCACTATTATCCTCGCAACCCAAGAACTGTGTGCAAGTTCGTCTCCTGCTCTGGATAAGTCGACATTGACGCTGTTTTCGTTAATCCTTCCACACTACTGCGAACGATCGCAGTTATAAACCAGGCTACCTAGCCGCTGAGCTCTCGACCACGATCAGGGCGGCGCGAGCGTGACGCGACGCGGCCGAGGAAACTCGTCGCTACCGTTTGTATGGATAGGCGCGAGTAAAGTTTTCAAAGTTGTTCTGGAATCTTCTGCCAAGCACATATGTAAAGGGTAGTAAGTGCTCTACAAACCACAATATTCTTTGTTGCGGTTGCACAGATATGACTGAGTAAATCATCCTCGACGGCAAGTTCGACTCCTCTTGTTCCACGAGTTTAGCAAGCACGTCAACGCAAGAGATGCGGCGAGAAACATTTGCGAGGCAGTGGGTCCGTCCATTGCGTCCCACGACACAGCAAAAGTGTGGTTCCGCAAGTTCAAGAGTGGCGACTTTGACTTGACCTAAGAACTGCGACCAGGTCGGCGGACTGTAGTGGAAGAAGAGCGCCTTTTGGAGTTGATTGAGGAGGATTCTTGGTGTGACACTCATATGCTGGCAGAGGAACTTTGGTGCAATCGCAGCACTGTAACTGCCCACCTGCACCGTCTTGGGAAGACATGGAAGTATGGACAATGGATACCGCACGATCTGACCACCCATCAACTTCAAGTGAGGAAAGACGCATGCATGAAGTTTTTGACTTTACGTCGGAATTTCGCATGGCTCGACAACTTGGTAACATGCGACGAGAAGTGGGTCGTTTATGTAAATAACAAACGAATGCGCCAATGGCTAGGACACGGTCAGTCAGGCGTTCCAATGGTGAAGGAATCGGTCAAAATCCTCTATGACCGAGTCTGTTTTCCACGTAGACTTTTGCGGCTATCTCTTTCTTCAGGAGACTTATTAGATCGCCGATTGTTTGGTTATCGTGTGAATGATTCGATAGAAGAACCGGCTTGACCACATCATGTGGGAATTTTGCTAAGATGGTTTCGCACCACATTGGATCGCAAGTTTTCCGCACGTCATAGCCGGCGGAGACCATCTGATTGACCAATATTTGGATCTGGTCAAAGACAGCTGTACAACTGTCCGAAGAATTGTTTGCTGGCTCCAAGTTCACCAACTTTTGCACTACTTGTGACCTGTTTACTGGTTGATTACAGTAGTTTTCTTGCAGTGTTTGGATGATCCACTCATAATTCTGAGGTACGAGTTTTATACCCTTTATTGAGGCCTCAGCTCTCCCTTTGAGACTTTCTTTCAAGAGCAGTATTTTTTCCATCACGTCAAGTTCATTGCTATTGTGAACGAGAGTTTCGAAAACTGCCCAGAACTCTGGAAAGTCCTCAGCACTGCCGTAGAATTTTGGCAGCGTTGCTTGAGGAGGCTTTATAGACCTGTAGTGCCTTGCATCCTTCTCATTTCTTTGGAGGACGGCTGATTTTGAGGCTGTCTGTATAGGATTGCTCCCACTTGTGTAGTTTTGCCTCGTCTGAGAGACGCTTTCCTCCTCCTCGATTTGTTGATCGGTGTTTTCGGAAGAAGATCTCTGCAGGATTAAGGACTGTCGTGTAATGTATCCCAATTTCACGCTCATTGTGTCCCTTGTGCACTTCGACTCGTCGTATCGTGCAGTTAACATGAAAATTAATTCATCTGCACTGGCGAGTTCTTTATGCAGCTGAGATTCGCTCTCAATTTGCTCTATTTCAAGCACTAGGTCCTTTTTATCGGACTTATTTTTACAATTTCTATACTCTTCTCTGATTTCATTGTAGAGAGTTTCTAGTTTGTCTCTAGCACCTTTGATTTGACCGATACTGCTCTGAAGCTGTGCGGTCGTCGTTCTGCATTTTTCATAGTTTTCCTCATCAATCGAAGGGTAATCTAACCTTGCCGTGTACTCAGTGTACCTGGCTATTAGATTCCTCAGCGCGGTAGCGCTGTTAACTATTGGAGTCTTATGAAAGTACAGCGCCATCGTGGTGCTAGATTTCAGGTGTCGATTCCTTGTGAGTTCGTTATTCACGTTCGTTTCCGTTCGTGAATTACTTTTTCAACTGGGAAAGGACTGCTCCAGGTCGATCTTTGGAGACTTTTTGCTCTAGGTACGACTGGCGTACGAGAGACTTTATTTCTCCGTGGAGAAATGCTCGAGTACGACTGGCGTACGAGTCTTGGTTCAGAAGTCGATTCCTTTTGGAGTTTGTTATTCACGTACGTTTCCGTCCGTGAACTTCTTCCTCGATTTGGAAAGGACTGCTCCACGTGAACGTTAGGAGACTTTGTGCTCTGGATACGACTGGCGTATGAGAGACTTTATTTCTCCGTAGAGAAATGCTCGAGTACGACTGGCGTACGAGTCTTGGAATGCTCGAGTACGACTGGCGTACGAGTCTTGGAATGCTCGAGTACGACTGGCGTACGAGACTTGATGCCTCAGATTCGAGGACTTTGTTGTGTAAGAGTTGTTACTCTTAAACACTAGATGTTTTGGCTAATTTTAGCCGATGCACCAGAATGTGGTGTATGGTTGAGCGCAACAAGCGGTTGTACAAACGTGTTTATTGTAAGCACGTAAGATACTGCACTGAGGAATTATTGGAGGTATCGAGCCTCATGGACTTCTGGAGGGCGGGGCGATGAGAGTGAAGAGGCATCGTCGACGACGGCGATGCGAGATAGTGGATGCATCGACGTTGACGGCGATAGTCAGAAGACAATGCTGTGTGTTTGGTGGAACTGCAGAGGGGTACTTCACTGGGAGTTGCTACCTGTGAATGCTACTGTTACCGTCGAGGTATACTGCAACGAACTGGTCGCTGCAGTTTCACGTGGACAACAGGATAAAGCTTTCCTCCTCCACGATAACGCCCGACCACACGTTGCCAGGATAACCCAGAACAAAACTGAAGGCTTAGGATGGAATGTGCTGGCCCACCCACCGTACTCTGCAGACCTGCCGCCGACAGACTATCACCTCTTTCGCTCGCTCACCAATAATTTAGAAGGCAGAAAGTTTGGTGATTTAGAACGACTCAAAATGTTTCTCACTGCCTTTTCTGCTTCAAAACCTCAAGATTTCTATAGGAGTGGCATCTAAAAATTACCTGATAAATGGCAATATGTTGTCGATAATAACGGTAAATATGTTTGTTAGTTATATGTTGTACCGAAGAAAATAAACTAATTTGAAATAAATCGCAAAAGTGGCGGGATATTTTCCCGCTAACCTAATGAAATGATTAGGTTTGAAAGGAGTTACGGCGAAATAACGGAACGATATAACAACGCCGATAGCTTTTTAGAGAATGGATGCGATCTCTGGATGCGATCAGAACAAAAACGCTCACATTCTACAGCTCTAATCGGGTTTGACTGTATGAATTTACTCTTGCTTACTTTCGAATACACCTTAGATCTTGCGTTGAAAATATTCATTGCTTCGACACAACACTGTAAGCGACTAGGCGTTAAGATGCTCATTCTTGGAGAAACAAGGAAAATCATTAAAACCACCAAAATATTTCACTTGTTCGCTCAAATTTCAAAGAACGTGCTCAAACTCAGGAAGCCTTCCTGAAACACCACCTATCGTGTTCAGATAGATGCCGCGGAGCAGTCCGTGTAATGGACGTTGATAGGTATGTCCACTTCACTGTACCGTAACTGAGGATGAACGATGCCTTCTGGTAGGTAAACAAATCCTCCATTGTCGTGTTCTTGTACTCTCTCAGAACCACATTTCTTGTGCGTTCGGGTGCACTAGCCACGCTGTTCGCGGAGGACGTGTACGCGTCGCGTTGGACATATGCATTCCACGTCAAATAGTCGTTCCCAAAGAGTAATCTTCTTCTACCTAAAAGTTTCGATCTATTATAGAAACCAATTGTGTATATACAAAGTCAGCGTAGATTAAATGACTCAGCTCCGGCAGCATATTTATAACAGCTATGCTTTTTTGATGATTTCATATTGATATTTTGTTCGAATACTCCCGCTTGTAGTTGTAATCTCGTTTCGGTACCTCTGGAGTATCGTCGAGCCGCACTACCGGACACTCTCTCGTTGTTGTCTAGTAAGAATAGCTCAAGGTTACAGGGCCACGTTGCTCAGCGTCATGAGTGGCCACTTATGAGCAATTTGAAACTAACTAGGGAGGGCAGTGAGCGTGCCCTGGAGATTCCGAACGAGATCTACGTAGTCCTGCATAGAGCATGGAACGAGGATGACAACAATGTAGCTTGTTTTTTGTAAGAAAAAGTAGCCCAAGACCACGTCCTTTTATTCTATTTTCGCTGATATTAGGAGCAGAATGGCGCTAGTGATTTCAAATCCCCTCAGCGGACGCTCCGCCCGTCTGTATAAAAGTGCATCGAAGTATTAATAAGAAATCTCTCATTGTTATCTGGCTACGAGGGAGCATCGTTTTCCCCGTTGTTGTCTTGTAATTCTTTTATTCCAATAAACTCCGTAGTTTTGTGTAAGATTGTTCTGGAGTAAAATCGGGTACCAAACCCTACAATACATCCTTTTCTTATTACATTTTGCTGCCAATGGGTGGTCTAAAAAAGAAAAATAGCCATCGGCCACTGACTAAGAAAAAAGCAACTGCTCCATCGGCAACTAAGTAAAAAGCAGATACTCGTAAGAAAAGGTACGGACTCGTGTTTTAACGATTTCGACCCTCATTTCTCATGCTGTATAATCGAATTCAACTGAGAGCACACGCACACAGAACCAAGTCAGTGCATAGATTAAGTCCCTCAAATAATTTACGTCTTAAAGAGAAGACCGGAATAGACGAACAACCTGGAAGCTCTTCTTTGACGAAGTGTATCCTGCAGTAGAATAAAGTAGTAATTTTCCGAAGTGGCTGGTTTCCACATCAAAAGCATGAACAGCAGTGCAAACTTACTAGCATTTTTTCGTGAGATTTGGTATACTCTGCGCAGTAGTCTCCACAAAAAAGTGCATTCCTTGCGGGTTGACAAAAACTTTCACATTGTAGAGTGTACAACCGGTGGCGCTCGTTTTACCGTCAGCTTCGGGAGTGCGGGTGAAAGGAACGAGAGTGCCAAATGTGAACTTTGGTTCACACTTGTTGTACACTGCGTCACGTCTGATTTCATGAACTTGTCCATTCGTCGGGAACACATCATTTCCAGCACCGTAGATCGAACAGAAGGACTGAATCAGAAGAAAAGCTGGTAGATATTTGTCTGATGAACATATCGCACCTCCCAGCAGGCTCAAGCATGGGGTTCGATTTTTGCACAAAATTTACGACCCCCCTTAAAGGTGGGCTCTGGTACGACCCCACCCCCTACGTGAAAGACGTCTGTTTCAAATGTACATGGGTTCTTACAGGTTCCGAAGTATCACCTGTATCACCTGTCGTCCCGTTGATCATCGATTTGCTCGAGCGGGCGCCAGTAACGTCCCCATTCGTCCCTGTCGCGTGCCAATGTAGACCAGTGGGTCCTGCTCGCTCGAGGAACACGAAGAGCATCGAATCGATCGTTCAGGGATTTGACGAAGAAGTCCGACCAGCGCAAAGGTGGGCGACCTGGTGTTCTTTTGACGTCCCGTGGAATCCAGTCAGTAACGGCTCTCGTCCAACGGTCATCGCGAAATCGCATTACGTGTCCGTCCCACCTGATCTTCGACAACTTGGCCCATGCGACTGCGTCTCTGATCTTCGACTGTCGACGTAGCTCGGAGCTCCGTATGCCGTCTCTCGCTTGGATGAAGCGAGTCACTCCGAGCATCCTTCTCTCTATACTTCGTTGCGCGACGCAGATCGCATGTTCATCCTGCTTGCGTAACGCCCAGCTCTGGACTCAAGTCGTTGATCATGTTGACTTCCCGACCTAAGTACACATAGCTGGAGCATTCAGAGATATTCGTTCCGTTGAGCGAGAATGGGGCATCAGAAACGTATCCGTTCTTCATGAACATCGTCTTCGTCAAGTTCAGCTGCAAGTCGATCTTCCCACACGCATGATCGAAGTCGGCCAGCATGCGTTCTGCCTGGGTGATAGATGGTGTTATGAGTACGATATCATCCGCAAAACGAAGGTGGTGTAATTGCCGGCCGTCGATATTCACTCCCATGTCGTCCCATTCTAGTGTTCGCATGATGTTCTCGAGAGAGGCGTTGAACAGCTTCGATGATATGGTATCACCTTGGCGTACACCCCTCTTCACGTTGATATGAACGTTGTTGTAGAATGGTGTGATCACGGTCGTGAATCCCTTGTAGAGCTCACTGAGGATCTTCACGTACTGAGTGGAGACGCCTTGTTTGCAGAGAGCCTCAATCACCGCTTCCGTTTCGACAGAGTCGAAGGCCTTCTTGAGATCGATAGATGTGAGGCACAACGGCGTCTTGTACTCTCGGGACACCTCAATGAGCCTGATCACGGTGTGGATATGATCGATTGTGCTGAACCCTCTTCGAAACCCGGCTTGCTCGCAAGGCTGTCCTTCGTCTATCGTTCGGTCGATCCTATTGAGAATGACGCGTGTGAATAACTTGTAGACTACAGACAGCAGGCAGATAGGGCGATAGTTGCCGATGTCGTACGGATCTCCCTTCTTATACAGCAACACAGTCCTGCTAGTTTTCCATATTGCTGGTACTTTGCAGTCCGACAGGTATCGTGTGAAGAGCCTGGCCAGGGTGTTGATGAGGACTGGCGGTAGATTCTTCAGGTGTTCGGGTTGAATCCTGTCGGGACCGGGAGCTGTGCGATTCTTCATCGACGAAATCGCATGACGAATCTCGGAAGGGAGGATCGCAGGGATGACATGTCCATCATTCGGGATTGGGTATTCGGGAAGATGGACGTGGCTATCGAAGAGATCGGAGTAGAAGTCGTGGATGATCTTCTCCATAGCCCTTCTGGAGGACGTGAGGGTTCCATCCGGGCGCAGGAGAGCGGTCATCTTGGTCTTGTAGTTGATTAGGCCTCGACGAGCATTGCGTATGCTCTCGCCCGCTTCAGCCGCATCAACAAGCGCAGCTACTCTTCTCTCTTTAAGGTCTTCCTTTATCGCTTCTCTGCACAACTTTGCGAGTTCGGACGTTCGCAGGTAGTCGCCTTCGGTTCTTGCCACTCCGCGTTGGCGAATCAGCTCGAGAGTTTCGTGGGAAAGGCGTTTCCTGGTATTCTTGGGGCTCTCGGCTTCTTGAGCACAGTCACGTATGTGGGCAATGAACCTGTTGTATTCCTCGTCGATGTTGTCCTCGGCGGAATCTTTCCAGCAGCTAGCCAGCGAGGAGAAGAGGTCCCAGTTCACGAGTGTTCTAGGGCCTCTCTTCTTGAACTTCATGGCTTTCTCTTGCCTCCGTGTGAGATGGAGGCTCGCACGGAGGAGACGGTGGTCGGATCCCGTAAAGAATTTCGGAACAACAGCGACATCGGTCAGGCAAAACCTTCGGTTGACGATAACGTGGTCAATTTCGTTGTGATGCAGTCCACCTGGAGACTCCCAAGTCCATCGTCTGGAGGCGGGTTTCTGGAACTGCGAGTTACCATGGATGGTGTTCGTCGACATGATGAACTCAGACAGCCTTTCACCCTGTTCATTCCACTCCAGACCATGGACGCCGATATGAAGCTCTTCCGACGATCTTCTAGGCCCGATCTTCGCGTTGAAATCTCCGACGATGACCTTGTAGAAGGTATGATCTTCCTTGTAGAGCTTCTCCAACTCCATGTAGAATGCCTCGACTTCTTCGTCATCGTAGTCCGATGTTGGTGCGTAGACTACGAAGACCGTCAACGCCGGCATTGATCCACGTCGTGTCAGCCGTAAACGTCCGATTCGGGTTGTAAGTTGTTCGAACGAATCGATGTTCATGGCCAAGTTCGTGTTGACGAGGACACCGACACCACCAACGCCTCTGCTGTCGCATGTTCCGAGGAACAGTTCTTCTCCAGTGTCGAACACGGCGTGTAGTGGGCGGTGTCTTCTCGTCTCGGTCAGTCCGATGACGTTGTACTTGATCTTCCTGGCTTGCATCATCAGGTCTTCGATAGACGCATCCGATGCAAGCGTTCGCGCGTTGTAAGTACAGATCGTCATCCTAGTCCTTCTTCTTTTTGGCAGCCTGTCTAGGCCCTGAGATTTATGCAGCCTCTCCGTACTCGTCCTTCCCAACGCTGCCGTATTGGGGGCTCTTTCGGGATCAGGGGAATGAGGCTCTTTGTTGTTACTGTTCTTGGCATATGAGGGGGACGTACGGGCAGCTTGCCAGGCTCTGCCGTACGGGCTGGATACGGCGGGTAGCTAGCCAGACTATCCTGCTGGAGCTAAGGGCTTATTTATTAGAGGCGACCCTGAACCGCCTCTCTTATACTTCCGTGTCTACCGAATGCGAGTTTTTAGGCCAAACAGTTAGCCTCCGTGAGGAGGTGTCACCGTCTGGCACAGTAGAATCAGCTTGCTCGACACTGATTCCGCCCGCGTCTCACGGCAAGTATAAGGTGGCTTTTTTTCCGCGATTAGTCCCCTATCCGCCACCTGGGGTCGCGCCTCGTAGCCTCGCCACCAACCGTCTGGGGATCCTTCTTGAAGGAGAACCTTCAAAGAAGGAGATCCGTGGCCGAAGTATCATATAGCCCAAATCAAGTAATTCTTTTCAGGTGTCGCAGAGACAACACGGACTTTCGGCTTGGTCTCCTGAAAACAAGGTTACTTGGATGCGAAAGTGGAATTCATCATTATAATAAATTTTTTCAATAACTATTGAGTTCCCACGTTTTTGCAGTGAACAATAAAAGTTTTCTGAAAGATCTGAAGCCTACTGATAAGGATAAACTTCACCGATTGAGAAGGCAAGTCAGTTCTGCCCAAGAAAGGGGTAGTAGGTCGGACCAAAATTGTATTAGTTGAAATTTTAAACCGTGAAAACAAAGCAAAGTTTGTAGAGTGATAAGAACAATATTGAAATTTTTGTTCAATTTCCGTTGAAGTCCTGAAAAAAAGGTTATTGAACGCAATCGAACCCGATTCACGAAGGATAAAATTCCTACATCTACATGGATGTGAATTGGTAAGTTTTCAGAATTTCGGAAATACAACATATACATCGAAAACTGGGAGAAAAGAAGATGCTATGGTTACAAAAACATTTTTTGAAAATAAATTCTAACAAGATTCAGAGTTGCCGCAATTTAAGCTCGACTTCGACGCACAAAAATGAGTATAAATCAGGAAAAACGTGAAACCAGAAGATTTGCAAAAACTAATTGGAAACTACAAAAAAGCGCTTTCTTAGTAGTATAAGAATCTTTTATTGAATTAACTTCTTCATCGTCGGCAAAGGAGCTGATTGTCAAGGACTAGCAGAAAAAATGGCGATCAAAAATCGAACCCCCCACGACCCGCATGAAGATCCCTTTTTTGGGGAACGAGTTCTACATCGTTAGATAGCATTTTTCTTCGATTTTCAGAATTCCTATTGCATCTATCAAATTTCCAACTTTGAGCCGAGTTATGATCGATTAAGTGAAGACGACGCGTCGTCGCCGCGTCGCGTCGTGATCTCTGTTTTTTGGGTGTCTTCACTTAATCGATTATAACTCAGCTCAAAATTGGACATTTGAAAAAGCCAATAGGAATTCTAAAAATAGATGATTTGGGCTTTCTCATCATACAAAAATCGTGGGGGGTTCGATTTTTGGTCGATTTTCGGCAAAAATCGACCGAAAATCGAACCACCCACGCCCCGCATGAAGACCCATTTTCACTAGTGGGAAGCACTTAAACAGTCATAGGGTATTACTGCAAACTAGACGATTTCGACTGTCACTGTCCCAATCGGGACCTCTGGGGCATGGCGGGAAATTTGAATTGAAATTTGTCCGGATCTAGCTGGCGCACCCTACACAAAGTGTGACTGAAGAAATCAAATGGGTGGTTGTGGGCACCTCAAAAGTACACAAGTGCTACTCTTTCGCGCTGCTTACTAGCTCCAATGTTTATCGGGAATGATACGTAAGGCTATTTAGTATGTCCCTCCGATCGTTTCTCTACTGGGATCATTTCTACTGATCGAAACACACAATAACAAACTTTTACTAGAACAATTATACAACTGCTGCCATCTACGAATGGAAACTCACCCGCATTGTCAAGAAACATATCGACGCCAAAAGAAATAGCGATTCAACAGCTGACCGCATTCTGCTGCAATTTTGAATGAAATTACATAGTAGCCCGCATCAATTACATGCTCTTAAATCGCATTTTACGGAATAGGTCATCGTCAACTTACTGAACCAACACGAAGCGTTACCTACATGTATTCGATCACCTAGACAATCACTGATTGCTCCCGTTGGAGCTCACTAATGATCTTTCGAGTTTTTCTTTTCTCAAGCATTCGATCTTCTTGATTACGTTAGTCTGCAGTTATATCTCCAGCGTGATGGGTCATTTTGAATCGAGCTAAAATTTCTGGCAAAATAAGCAGTTTGACTGAATTCCACAGTGTTTCAAATGATGGATGCGATCCTTCTGACTTTTTTAGTATCAGCGGATAGCCCTAAGTACTAATCGATGCTTGATCTATCGATTGTTGCAATTTCTGTTAATTATTTATGAAGCCAAAATGAGCGTTTTTTGCTTTTTCTGATTTTGCAAAGCTGCAATGCTGTGGGGTTTGCGTTCACTGCTGCAGAACGCCATTGTACCTTGACATGTGCTAAGGTGAGTGGCGGTGGTTATGATTCGTGGGACTAACTGTGGGGACTTCGCCTAGCTTGCTCGCCAATTTTTTATTTCAGCCACGCGGTTCGATAACTCGAGCTAGGCTGTTGTCCTCCTTTTTTCCCTCAAACTTGGGTAATTAAACCTTTACTTTTTTCAAACAACAATCACGACGACTGTAAAAAACAGCAATTGAATCGATGACAACTTTCTAGGCTGATGACGCTACCATTGAGCTGAAGTAGAGAAAAAAATGATTATCTGACAAAAGCCTAAGTGATAAATGACTGACAGAATGTTCTGTCCGACGTCTGTGGTGAGCTTTTATGTGGTGAGGCTGGTGCGACGTCCGACGGAGCATTCCTTTATGTTTCTTGATGGAAACTGCTGATATCGTTGACCGAGAATGTGAAAGCGGTTATCGATTTGCTACTTGCTTCAAATTTCAAATCAAATACATCCGAAATAACAGAACTAAAAATGGATCACTGGTCGCATTTGCGACACTCCGCCTCCGCAGTTGTGAGGAGAGCCTGCTTTCCTATCAGAGCCTTTCTTTGCCGCACCAATCGCTTCTTCATCCTGTTTTTCGAACAAGTTACGGGGCATAGTGCACGGTGGTGTCCATATCCTCCATCCTCAGGTATCGCGTCGTCGAAAACGGATCCGGCTACTTGCGAACAGTAGCGGCACCGAATTCCGAGCTGCGCGAACCTGCACGGCTCCATTAGGTAGTGCTCTAGGCACACCCGGCACAAACCTCGGATCCGCACGAGTTCTTCTCTTTTGCCCACCTCTGTGATTACGGGACAGGCATCTGGGAAGTGGTGACAGCGCATGCCGCAGAAGACACACACCGTTGTCGCTTCCAGGCCACTCTCGGCTCCCCCTAGCCTGCGGTGAGGGAACGCCTTGAGGTCCTTTTCCATACTCGCAATTTTCGCTTTGATTTCATTTATCTGCGTGGCGACGACTTTCCTTTCGTATTTGCGTGGGGTCACCAGAAGTCGAGCTCTCTTCACGGAAGGCTCGTCATCGTCGGATCCCACTTCGTCCACGATCTGAAGGTCGCCCTCTTCGTCGGCGGTTTCGTTTCTAACTTCAACAATGAGTTGCTCTCTGTATCTGTCTTTTTCTTCGTCACCGGGGTCGCTTTTCAGCTCGTCTATGAGTCGGTCCATGTATCCGTCGTCCGACTCTACCGGTCTGTTGTCAAGGAGAGGAGGCTCGACCCGTTCAGAAGCTTGCGCTCCTCTCTTAGGTTCCCGCTCCCTCTCGCTTTGTGCGCTTGTTCGCTCCAGCTGGTTGACGCGCTCGGCTAGAGCATTGATGATGTCATCTCTCTCTTTTGAAGTTTTGCTGCCCTCAGGTTGCTCAGCCATCGCTTGTAGCTTATCGTTCATCGACCGAAGCATCTCTGACATCTGAGCCTCTTTTGCAGAGGCCTTCAAATCCTTTTCTGCGTAGAAGACGCGCTCTTCGATTTCCCGAAGTTCAGGTCTTGCCGTTTTGTTTGACTTGGACTCTTGCCTTCTCGTCGAAGACGCGAGGTTGGCCTTCGTCTGGAGGTGGTAGATTTGGTCCGTGAGCAGGAAACGGGTCGTTCTTTGATCATTGTCGCCGTGGTGGAGAAACGTGACAACAGGAGATGACTCTGGCGAAAAGAGTTGGCGCTCAGCACTTGGAACCACTGCTTCCTCTATGCGGTTGCGTCCTTCGATTCCTGTTGAATTTCCTCGAAAACCACCGTGAGATCCTTCTCGATGGCGTCTTCGTCGAGTTTTTCGGTGTTCACCATCCGGTTGAGGTTCGTTGGATTGCCGTTAACATCACGCGGGTTCATTCTGAAATAGAAACAGCATGATGTTGATCGATATTTGAACGTCATTGCATGCGCTGACAAATCGGAGTAAGTCGTCAGTGAAGTCGATGACGTTTGCGACGGTGATAACAAAGAGACATGCTCTGCTCGGTGTTCGCGTGGGATCGAACCAACGACTTGACGCTATGGTGCGGAGAACCGCCCAATCGGCTACGTTGTGTACAATCCCAGCAGAACATTGGTCGCGCGCACAACAATCGGAGATCGAAAACAAAACCATGGTGATATGAAAGGAAGCGAAGCCTAGGGAAGGCGGGTTTTCTCCCAGTTTCAAAGGAGCTTCTGATGGCGAGTGCGTACCGTAGATTGATTGTGCGAACATGCTCTAATGAAGGGACGAAAAAACAAACACAGTAAAGTGCGTAGAAGTCGAAAAATGAGCCATGCAAAGTATTGTACGAACCGACATCCACATGTCCGCCACATACGTGAACACTATTGCCAACGCTAGTGTTGCTACAGTTATCACCAACGTTTTATACCAATGCAAAAACACGTCGGCAATGTGTGAAAAGTCCGGAAAATGGATTTCGGAATAGGTTTTATCTTCTCCCTCTACCCATTTTTGGAAAACCAGGTGGGGTGTATGTGCGTATTTTAATATTCCCGCAATTTCAAAGGAGCTTGCCGTCTTTCCGCAGGCAATCGAACACAACTGTTGTATTCGTGCGCGGGAAAAATGGAAGAGTGGATGCTACTCCGTTCTTGCCGCACGGTATTGTGAAGCTCGCGGGTCCACAAGTCACCTCAGCCTGGGATTTCTTGTTCGCGAAGCAGTGCTATTGCACAACTATAACAACCGGTCAGGTCTCGGACAGTCATCTTCTGTGACGACTTCAGTGCTCTCGTCCTGTATGCTGACAATGACTTCGGAGGTTGTCATAGTTTTTACAACTGCTTGCACGGTTCCTGAATTGGATAATTTGAACGTCATTGAGGGATAAATAATCGGCAGGCGATTCTGCAACATGTGAAACCACTTGCCGATCTCGATGTCTTTACACCTACAGTTTGCTTTAGTCTCTGCAGGGTAGCAAACACAAGTGTCGACCACCGGGCATGACATGTTTCGCATCCTCCCGTGTATTGGACTCAGCCGGCTGTTCCACACAGCAGTGCTATTGCCATCGGACACGAATGAGGTCTGCAGTAAAGGTAGAGCGGTACCATATGAAAAACTTCCACTTTATGCACATTTGGAACCATATGTGCCACCAAAGTCGAAGTTTCTCCGCTGAGGGAATCGGTGTGCGCAAACTGAATTTTGGCCGCTTCTGCCCATCGGTTACAGTGGAAAGTCTGGAAGATCTCTTCGGACGTCGGTACCACGTAGACACGATAAAATAGACATCCTGAACTTAAGTAGAAACAGTCGCACCCAGGTCCCCCGCATGATTCCACGCAGGCTGTGTTTCCGGGGTATTTATTTCCCTCTTCGAGCTCTGGAACCAAGGTTGAACTGTTGACTGCTGCACACTTTTCTCTAGTGCCCGATCCGGAATGGAGGCAGCGTTTGCTGTCGATTACTCGGTAGATGGTGTCTCGTGTAAATAAGTCGGTTTCAGCTTCGCACGAAAGTTGTAGCGCCTTCCACGAAACTCGAAGTTCGTGCAAAGACGTGCCATTTCGCGAAAGTCTGAAACATGCTTCACGTTCGAAAGGATTTATTTTCAGTACTTCGGAGAGTCGTACTGTACATGACCGTCCTTTCGAACGCATGTAGTCGACGAATGAGTAAAAACATCCGTTTGTTGACAGCTACGTGTGAGGGGGAGTTGATCGAGCATGATCGCAAACATGCAGGTGATGGCTAGCAATTCGATCAGATCTCGTCTTCTTAGTTCTCTTTGACGTTCGTGCCTTCTTTGTAGCATTGCTCGTATCAGAGAACATAGAGCTTGCCATACCCACCGCACTAGAATGCGAATCGGGTGTCCTATCACGACGGGTACGTATAGGAGAATGTAACACCCTGCGACTGATACGTAGATCATCCATGCAGTAGCTATCATTGCACCCAAAGGCCAACACTCCGGATTGAAAATCAGTTCTGCACATATTGTACAGTCGATGTGATTACAAAACGGAGCGGGAGGGCAGATTGTTTCGACCGTGTGAATCGAGCCATTGTCCATGAGTTTCCACTGAACTGAATGTTCATGTAGTATGATCGTTGGAGGAAATTTTACCGTCTCATTGATCTGTGGCTTTTCGAAGTTGACACAGAAATCCTCGGCGCAAACTTCATACGGAGCTCGTGTTGGAGAGATCAGCTGTATTCCTCCTGGGATACAATGGATTGATGGCGTCCTTGTTACTGCCCCAACTGAGTTCGAAAGCAGTAGACCATACAGCAGGATGAAAGTAATCAGTGTTGGAAGTCCTCCTATCAGGCTATTGACAGAGGCGAGTGCCGAAGACGAGCTTCTTCTGGGCCTAAGGTTGTAGCCATGATGACGTTCTGAGGGTTCTTCTCTGAGCTGTCGTGTTTCCTCTCGAGTGCTGTTTGTATTGTCTTCGTCTTCGGTCATCTCTTCTAGCTCGAGGGGAACCAGAAGATTAACCGGCCGACGTACTTTTTTCTGAGTAGACAATTTGATTGTCGCTTCTCTGATCATTCCATCAGGACTGGGTTTGAGTTCCTCAATCCGTCCCATTTTCCATCCGTGGCGCGGTTGCACTTCGTCGCATAGAAGCACAAGCGCCCCTTTTTTAGGCATCAAAAGTCCACCTTTTTTCGTACCAACCTCCCTTTGATGCTTCTCTCGCAAAGAAGTGATGTAGTGAGACTGCCATATTCGCCAGAACTTTTCTGTATTGTTACACGAAGACTGTAGTGCTTCGAGAGCTTGCAACTTCGTTCGTAACGATAGAAATTCATCTGGCGTTGTGTAGGTGGGATCCGTGGCGTTGTCTCGAAATGCGTCAAAGGGAAAAGAGACTTGGAGGTCCTTCTGAATGAAGTCAATGGGTCGGAGTATCGATGTTGGTTCAAAGGAAGAATCCATGTACAAAAGAGGGCGCGTGTTTAGTAGCGCCTCAATTTCGACTATCACCGTAGACAGCTCTTCATACGAGAGTAGTTTCCTACCAAGCGATTTGAAGAGTGACAGTTTGACGGATTTTATCAACCTCTCATAAAAACCTCCTTGCCAGGGAGCATACGGGGTATTATACCGCCACTCTATCTCTCTGTCGCTCAGCTCTCTCGCAATCGTAGAGTCGCTACGTGAAGCCTCGACACATTCTCTGAGGATAGTGTCTCCGAGCACAAATGTAGGAGCATTGTCACTTGTGATGACTCGCGGTATGCCTCGTCTTCCGAAGAATCGCCGCAAGAGATGCAAAAAAGCCGCTGTCGATAAGTCAGAAGCTATGTCCAGATGGACCATTCGCGTAGTCATGCAGGTTATGATACATCCGTAGCATTTTTGTGGAGTTTCTGCAGCTGAAAGTACCGACAGAGGCCCGAAATAATCCAGCCCTACGTTTTCGAACGGACGTGAGCGTATCACTCTGAGGCTGGTACTTGTAGGGAAGGTTGTTGAATTTTTGACACATTACGCATCGCCGAACTTCTTGCAACACTTGCGATCGTAACTGAGGAATCTAGTAGTGTTGTCTTACGAGTGCCATCGTATGGTTAACACCTGGATGTCCTTTTGCATGACAATCCCGAATGATAAGCTTCGCGATCAGCGTCTTTTGCATGATCAAAACGGGGTATTTAGCCGATTCCGCTATCGAAGCCTTCCCAAGCCCTCCATAGCATCGCAGAATACCATCTTGGTCTGCTTTCACATCTAAGTGCTGGAGTTTCGATAAAACTGCCGAGGTGATGCGGGACGTTTGGTGATGCCGAATAAGCGCGACTCTTGCTGATTTCAGTTCCGCTCCTGAAAGCTCTTTGTTGACCAAATTGTGCGGATCAACATAGCTTTCAGACGGCCAAAATCGAGCATTTCCGCGTCGTATTCGATGGCGGAGCACCAGAAGAAAACGTATAACCCACGCTAGGATCCGTTTCGCCTGAGTGAATGTAAACGCCTGCTCGGCACGTATGAGTTCAGAGACTGGCTTGTCAACTGCTACAGCTATTGAAACCGGTGCGCACTGGTCTGTTTTGACCTCTTCCTGATCCTGTGCGAGGTTGAAGAGCGTCCCTGATTGAGGCCAGTTTTCTGCTGATGTCACCAAAAAAGAAGGTCCCTTCCACCACAGGTGGTCTTTCGGAGTGTTTTTGGTCAAGCCGCGTGTGGCACAATCAGCAGGGTTGTGCTGGGATGGTATATATCCAAAAAATACCGAAACGTTCTGTTGTTGAAGGCTTGTCACTATGTTGCCGATTTCGTGAAGTCTGTTCAACACCAGTTGACCAACTTCTCGGTTCGGCTTTGACTTCAACCATTTCAGAACAATTTCGGAGTCCGACAACACGTACACCTTGCGAATTGTCACCTGCTCTCGTAGTTCGTGGAATACGGAGTTACGCATCGCTAAGGTGCAGGCATTGAGTTCCATCTTCGGAATGGTCATGTTTGCTTCGAGCGAAGGCAGCTTGGAACGAGCCATCAGCAAACTGCTATCCCGCTCTGACACTAGGTAAGAGCAGGCTGCCATAGCGTCTCCGCTTGCGTCTGCAAATGTGACAAGCAATTGCTGAGTTCCTTTCGCTGCGATCGCACGGGGCAGCGACATTCGAAATCCATTGATGGCGTCAACGGTTTCCTTCCACCTGTCCTCCAATTGAGGTTCGATATGGTCGTCCCAACCATATCGTGCCTGCCAGAGTTTTCGAACGAACGTTTTTACATGATGCGTCAGAGGAATCAACCAACCTAGAGGATCATAGATGGTCGCCATCGTACTCGCAGCTGATCTCTTTGTGATCTCTGTTTGGGGGGTGATGTGGCAAGAAAGCTCCCATTGATCGGTACGAGTGTTCCATCTAATGCCCAGAACCTTCGGTGATAAATCTGAAGACTTATCCTGGCTGTCGATCTTCTCCAGTGCATCACGGGCGTTGGTCATGAATTCTCGAAGATTCATGCCCAATTCCTTGAACATCTGTTTCGTTCTTCGGTATTTGTGAACTGAGTCTTCGACTGTGTCCGCCGTGAGCACCAGATTGTTGACGTACATGTTATTTTTGACTTCTTGGACCAAAGTTGGCTCCTCCGTGTAGGTATTTAGGTGGAAATGTGTTGTTGCCGCCAGTAGAAAGGGCGAGGAGATTAGCCCAAACGTTACTCTCGTGAAGCGCAACGTTTTTGTGTTTTCTCGCGTTGGAGGAAGTCTGTGGTCGTGAAGCCACAGACATCTGGTCGCGTCGCGATCCTTCTCGTGCAACTTTACCTGTAGAAACGCCTTCTCAATGTCAGGAATTATGCCTATGCTTCCGATACGGAAGCGAAGCAAAATTCCGAACAGTGATGGCAGAATTACAGGACCACGATGAAGAACGTCATTTAAAGCTGGGCAGTTTTTGTAATGCGCGGATGCATCAAAAACGATGCGCAGCTTTGTTGTGGTTTTGTGGGGAGTGAGAACGGCTTGATGCGGAATATAGTGCACTATCTGTTCCGCGTGCGTATTGTCGTTCACCTCTTCGACTATGTTCAGGTTTAGTTGCTCTTGAAATACAGCGTCGTATTGATCGAGTAAGTCAACATCCTTCTGCAAGGAATTCCATGTACTGATTAGACGCCGTACCGCCAGAGCTTTGTTATCTGGTAGCGGAGGATGACCAGCTTTCCATGGCAAACGCACGTAGTAGCCATCTTGCCTATGCTCAACCGTTTCATTGAAGGAATCCCACACTTGTTTGTCTATGAGCTCTTTTTCCTTCTTCTGAGGCAAGCCAAATTCTTCAGTTCCAGCTGACTCGAGGGCCCAGTATTTATTCCATGTATCCTTTTCATCATCCACCAATTCTCCGCTGATAGCTTTTACGGTGTTGATCTGCAGGACTGGGCTGTCGAGTGACCAGTGTTGATCCCACGCGAGTTCCTCCTCATCATATGCTGACGATCCCACGTGCAACATATTAGAGAACGAACTGAGTGTTCCGGTCAATAGACTGCCCAAACGTGTGGGAAGGATGTGAAGGCCAGAGGGTAGACGAATCTGTGGAACGTCGTTGCGAACTAGGGGCCAGAGTTGGTCGCACCCTATGAGAAGACGTGGTTTGACTGTGTTTGACTTCCCTTTCGGAATTTCTATGGCAATGTTCGAAGACTTGATGAAGCTCAAATCCTCGTCCGAAAGAGGGGGAGTGGTGCACAACTTAGGGAGGTTTTCATGGGTCATCAACTGCAACAGATGTGGATTCCCATGTGCATCCCAAATCGGTAGCTGCACTTTACGACACTTCGCTTTTCGCACCTCCTTTGAACCGAAGGTGGCCAGGCGTAGTGTCCTTTCGCCCACTGTAGCAAGGCGAAGTTCATCTGCCAACTGTGAGTCGATGAAAGAAAGTTCAGCTCCTGTATCTAGCAAGGCATGAACTTTTTTCAGAGAGCTAGAATTTGGATCCACTACCGTAACCTCACCCGTGGGAAGAAAGGTTGTGGAGGTATCTCGTTTTTCTTTCGTAGCTAGTACCACTTTGCCGTTAGCACCTCCACGGTAGTAGAGTTGCCTTGATTAGTGTTAGCCTTCGAGACTAAGTTCACTTTTGACGTACGGGTGGTTTGTTTCTCTTCCCTCCTTTCTTTCCGTGTCCCTTTTTGAAGCGTTGGTGTCGTGGGCTCGGACTCTCGACGGCTGTCAGATGTTTTCAGCGCACTGTAACAACAAGACGTATGATGCGCTCCCTGACAATTGAAGCACGGGCGCATCTTACAGTCTTTTGTTGCATGCTGCGCCGATGCGCACAGTAAACACAATTTGTTTTCGCGGAGATAGCGTGAGCGCTCTTGGGGCGTCTTGTATCTTGTGCAGGAATGTGACTTATGGTTCTCATCACAATACATGCACCGCATCTTCGGCTTGCTCTTGATCGGCTTCTTCGCATTTATTGCCTTCTCCGTATTACTGGTCTCCTCTGATTTTTCAATGTAGACGCTTATCATTTCTTCGCTAGAAATCACTTCTTCCAGGAATTGGAACAGCCTCTTCATTGTGAAATTCGAGTCTCAGGAATTTGCGTGCTTTTTTGCAAGAACCTTCCTTTGTGTAGCCTCCGGAAATTTGGAAAGGACTTTCTTAATCGTCCATTGGCTATCCACGTGCTCCCTTTTTTGTTCAAGTTGCTTGATAAGCACCTGAATTTGTTCAAAAAGAGAGCGTTGTTCCCTAGTCGAATGGTTTCGGAGTGAGCAGTGGTCGAGTCGGTCGATAAGGCTATGAATCAGCTGTTCGGAATTACCGTATCGCTGTTCTAGAAATGTCACAGCCTTCGTGTAATTCTCTGCAGTGACGTGGAACTTTTTAACGGACTCAAGGGCTTCGCCCTGCAACGCATCCAACAAATAGTTGAATTTGAACAGTGGCGGAAGCTCTTGAGAATGTACATTCGCGTTAAAAAGTGTCCAAAAATTCTCCCACTCCCACATGTTTCCTTTGAATTTCGGAATGGGAAGAGTTGGCAACTCGCGTGGCTTTGTTTGTAGGCCGAGTTCGCTGACCATAGGTCTGGACTGAGGCTCGTACTGCAGTGATTCGGCCGCTTTAACAGACCTCAGCCGGGCCTTGAGCAGAACCAAGTAATCCAGTGCCTTGGCGAGCGAACTCTCTGCCGTCTCCACGTATTGATCCCACTCGCTCGCGGGTACCTTTCCATCGGAGTCGACAAATACGGTATACTCTCCGAGGGTGTTCTCGAGTTTTGCGGTAACGGCCTCGATGGCTCCAATGCTCTCTTCCAGTCTGCGGATACTATCGAGCCTTTCGGTCCTCGATGATCCTTCAGAGACTTGGAGGCCCTCAAGACACTCCTCCTTGAACGAGGAGATAACCTTCTCTAACTTATTCCCATAGCGAGACAGCAGTCGCTTCTGGGTGATCAACTGCGCACTCATCTCCTTGACAGTCGTACAGTAGTTAGTGACTCAGCGTGTAGATGATAGCTTGAGCCCGAAGAAAGCGTCTAGCTTAAGCCGAGTTTCGAAAGTTCAAGTTTTCTCCCAACTCGAACTTTATTCGAAAGCGACAGAAGGAGAGAAACCTTTTCAGTCCAGAGACTTCCAAAGACTTCTATGCGAAAGTAGCATGCAAAAGGAAAAGCTAAGCCAAGCTTTTTCTTTTGTGTTCAAGCAAAGTGTTTGGAGAAAACTGACCTGGACTCGAATCGTGACGTACGATGCACCATGTGGGGACTTCGCCTGGCTTGCTCGCCAATTTTTTATTTCAGACCCTACCATTGAGCTGAAGTAGAGAAAAAAATGATTATCTGACAAAAGCTTAAGTGATAAATGACTGACAGAATGTTCTGTCCGACGTCTGTGGTGAGCTTTTATGTGGTGAGGCTGGTGCGACGTCCGACGGAGCATTCCTTTATGTTTCTTGATGGAAACTGCTGATATCGTTGACCGAGAATGTGAAAGCGGTTATCGATTTGCTACTTGCTTCAAATTTCAAATCAAATACATCCGAAATAACAGAACTAAAAATGGATCACTGGTCGCATTCGCGACACTAACATTTTAATTATAGCATTACTTATTTCGCGGCTTAGAGACGAATTTTCAGCTTCTCTTAAGTAACGGTATCTTAAGGGACATCCGCACGCTCGTATGATAGTTGAAACCTCATCGCAATCTGTGAAAAAAAGCGACAATACTTCACTGACCTCATTTTGAATTCTGCTGCTTTCAAGGAATATGGGTATTGAAGTGACGGTGTATGAAGTATAGGAGGGGACGTGGCGTTCGTCGCTAAAACCTCGAGTACCGTAACCACTTCGCATAATAGTCTAACTATATTTTCCGAATGTCTTTCGATGGTTTCAAATTATTAGATATTTGGATGACGTTGGTTGGCAGTTGCTGGGGAACCTCGTACGGAGGAGAAACAGCAGCTCGGTTCAGCTGACACATAAAATCGTCAAAGTCAAATATGATGACTACTAGTGAACGACGCTGGAACACACGCTTGAACCTGAAACATATTTTTCTATCACCTCTGCTATTTTGTTGTATTAAACTTCCAGTTATGAAGGATTCATTCAGGACCCAATTATGAAGGATCCAATCATGTGGATTCACCACTCAGGATTCAGTTTCATTGTGTACAAAACCTTATTGCCGCCCAGCCGCAGCTTCTAATGGTCTGTTGGGTTGATTTATTTCTTAATGAGTTCCTTTCAATGGCTGCTTTTCTCCTCCATATAGATATAGGTTGACTAAATGTCATTGCATTAATTTGCTTTGACTAACTTGTGTTGCATTTACTGGCAATACTGTAGCAACCTTAAATGCCCCGAAGGTAGATGAAATCGTAGCATATTCTTTAAGATGTTCCTTTGACTCGACGCTTTCTGCACTGTTTTTTTGGCCTTAATATTAAAACTAACCTTTTTAGCTTGTTCTCTGCGGACCGTCGTATAAGAATCGAGTGGAGATTTGTGCCTTCAGACGATGCGTATTTTAACATAGCACATGTCTTCTTTGCGGATGAACACGCAAACAGATCAAACTAAAGAACTCTCAAAGAGACGTTTGTTTGTCGCCCTCTCCTCTTCCTATTGGTAGAGTGAGCTCAACCTCCTATTGAACTACCTATACTCAATTTGTTTTCTTCCTTTGTTTATTACTTGTTATGGCTAATCAGTCAATTGCGAATTTGTTGATCATTGATCCCTCAAATTTGCCTGTAGCCCTAGCATTGCAATGATATTACTGATACCGCTGCAACACGCTCTCAGTAAAAGTGGCGGTGGTTGCACACTATTTTGAGAAATATTTATTGCTTTGACACAACACATGAAGCGACTAGGCATTGGAACGCTCAATTCTAGGAATTCTAGGAAGACAGGAACAGATGTGAAATTTGCGTCCGATGTTCTACTCGTTCACCTTCAAAGTAGTCCTCGTCAATCGCTACCAAATAGATGCCAAGGAGCAATTTGTGTAATGAACGTGGATCGGAATGTCCACCTCAGTGTATTGTAATTGTGGATGAACGGTGCCTTCTGGTAAGTAAACGTAATCTTCCATTGCTGTGTTCTTGTACTCTCTCAAAATCACGTCTCTTTTGCATTCGGGTGCGTTGGCGGCGCAGTTCGCGGAGGACGTGAATGGACCAAGTTTTTTATAGGCATCGCTAGCAGCATATCCACTCCCAAAGAGCATTCTTCTTCTACCTGAAAATGAGGCCGATTCATCATCTTGAAAGTGCGATGTTCAGACGCAAACTTTTGTAGAATACAAGAATGACTGCGCTCAGTTATCATCATCTATGATGAGTAGAGAACTCATTATTGCTAAAGCAATCGTGGACGTACAGCACCGCAAGTGCTGCGACGATAAAACGGCGCCAGCGGCGCTTCCTTACATAGAAACCGCCGCTTTTCTACATTTTCTTCAAAATTGATCATTTCTTGAAAAGAAAAGTACATTCGAGTTCAGCAACTCGAGCTCTATCTTTTCATAAACAAAATTTCCATACTCGTTCAAGTTGTTAACAAGCTATTTTTTGCCCTATCGATTTTCTGTCCCTTGCCCCTTCGATACCTCGTTAGGTTACCCATCGCTCGGCGAGTGGCCATCACGCGCCCTTCGGCAGGGCCGCCACGCGAGGCCCCCGTTGGGGATGCGCTAAATGAATTGAGGCAAGCTCTGTCCGGGTCACCACGCGTAGACTCCGAAAACGGCATCTTTCTGCCCAAAATCGCCGCTGCCTCAGTTTTATCGTTGCGGCACGTCCGGTACTGTAGCGTAGATGACTTATGACACTGACGAAGCTGTTGAAATGGTAGTGGTGCTACTTCCTCTTTTCATTTCAGAGATACTGCCAAGCACTTGTATTTTTTGAGCGATCTACCAAACCCTTCTTATTTCTGTCGATCCCACAACATATTCCAATACTGAGAGAAAGCCATGCCGGGATTCACTGAAAGTCGAATGTAGAAGGTTGCCAAGCGTTCACCATTTTCCTGTTAAAAATCTGTCGCGGAGGAAGTGATATAGCTCTTTAGCTCATTTTCCAAAAGACAACTCGATTTGCATGTTCAGGCAACAGTAACCATGTGGCTGAGTCGAATACCAAATATGAGCACATGCAAGATCCTACGAAAGAGTAAGAAACTGTTCAATTACTTACGTGAAACTGTGTAGACTGGGATCGACGAACAACCTGGAAGCTCATCTTTGACGAAGTGTATCCTGCAGTGGAATGAAATCATTAACTATTTAAAGAAGGGCAGTCTCAAAAAGAGTGTCTAAGAGACTGATCAACAGTACAAACTCACTCGCACTTCGGCGTGATATTTAACAGGTCATTATTTATTCCTTTTTTCTTGTAGAAGTGTATACCCTGCGAATTGACATGAACAACAACTTCCAAGATGGTACATCCTTTGGCAGTTGTTGTACCGTCCGATTCGGCGGTGCGGATGAAGGGAACAAGAGTGGGAAATGTCAGTTTCGGTTCACATTTATTGTAGACTGCGTCACGTCTTATTTCGTATGCATCGCCATTCTTCTGGATTACATCATTTCCTGCACCGTAGAGCGAACATAAATTCTGAATGAAGAGGACTAGCAATAAATAAAGATAATACGTAGAATTTCGCACAGATTCAAAGCCCTGCACAACACTTAGGTGAGCTTTGTATCAAAAAAACATGGGAGCGATTTCCAGACGAAGAATAAAAATCTTTTACGCCTTGATGAACTGATATGGTGCAGTCGCCGAAAAAGTAACAATTCCTGTGACAGTCTTCTACATCTTGGGTGTTGTATTCGAGCTTGAGAACACCATTGAAGCTTTGATCTTCAATTTCGGCGAAACTGAGAGCCCTTGTGCCCTGAAAATGGTAACATTCGTAAAGACGTACAACCATACTGACGATGTGATATAGTTGAAATCAGTAGTGTCATGCTAGTCTCGACAGTAGTGAGAGCATGGATATAATTTATTAGAATCTATCTAGCATGTGTAAAATGCAACCATTTGATAACAGTACAGTAAGGGAGACTAGCTCCGTAGAGTTCGGGGAGGGGCGTCGCCTTCTGAATGACCGCGATACCGTGACATAAGTTCCCTACTAAGCTTGTGGGACAGTTTCGTGAGATCAGCAGAATGTATTATACAGTACTGTGTATAAGTCATCAAGCCCATGTCTCTCGGACGCTTTTGCAATTCTCCTAGCTAACTGTTGCATAAGACTACTCTGAGGTCTGGAAAATTCGCATGTGGGGCAGTGAAGAGTCAAAGATCTGGAGAATTATCGTATCACGGATAATTGCTAACTGCAAGACTTGACAGCTATGGTTGGTATGCAATTTACGCCTTTTCCTCGTTCATACCAGAGCAAAAAAGTGCTCGATAACGCTTTTCGTTGTACAACATCCAAATCAGCAACTATCATCTACCAAAGGGAACCCACCCGCAATGTCGACACAGACGTCCATGTTAAAAGCAACAGCGATTTCTCAATCGACTGCATTCTGCTGAAATCCCAATTGACGTTAGTAGCACCACTTCGGATTAATCTCGCAGAGCAAAACAGAGCTTATGCAGGAGATTGAACAAATAGAGTCTGAATCAAATCCTTACCCACTTAAAATGAAGCCAAATGCATTCGAGACCGAATGGATGTTAAACTCGGTTACATAACGCAAAAAGCACAGCGTTTAGCAGCATTAAATGTGGAAAATAGTGGAGATGATGACAACTCCGACCAAAATAGTACGGAAAATAGCGTCGAATCCTGTTCCACGTCACCAACTCACGGAAAACCGAAACAACAACTCAACAATAAGTCAGACAGAAGCTGGTTAGCTTAAAACCAGCCAACAATTCCTTAAATTGGTTTCGCTCGATAATGGCAAAGTTCTTTTACCTCGTTATGTTTCAAAGATCCGCCATCGCACAGGGATCATAATCGGCCATATAGTCCGCAGCAAAGAAGGCCTCAACAAAGGCGAAATTCATTCAGAGTCACGGACCGATATACTGTTCTTCTTCGATTCTGGAGCTCAGAAAACTGTTATTCAAAAATCATTAGCCACACGCCTAGGATTGCAACGTCAAAGCATGGAAATATGCACAATATCTGGCATCGGCGGCTATAAAGACACATTTAAAAGCCATGTCGTAAATCTCAAAATTGGGACAGCATTCGGTGATGAAATAGAGTTAGCGGTTTTGACAAAACCGGTGATAACAAATGGGTTTCCAAGCGTGAAGCTTACGGCTGATGATAAAAGCTTCCTAAAGGCAAATGACATATGCCTCGCGAATTCGAAACTTCGCGGAGAACACCAAGTACCACACATTCTCGTCGGACTTGACTATTTTCATGAGCTCGTGACAAACCCAACGGATGGACGAAAAATTCCATCAGGATTGCATATTTCCAGAACTGTTTTTGGCCCTACAGTCTACGGAAAGAGTACAAGTTTCAATGAAAAGCCAATTAATAGTATCTGCTACGGGTTAGCATCAGTCTGTGAAGAATCAAGTGTAAGACCGAAGGTGGTATTTCCTAAAGTAATCATGTCTGAAAAAGCACACCCTAAAGATAAGGTCATAGATGCAGCTAAATCGGCATACAATGCATCGACAAACGAGAAAATCTTTTCAAAAGACAAGTTCCGTCGTCCATCGAGCAAAACATATCCACGAGAGGTCCATTCTGCACAAGCTAGAGGCAGCAACAAGGTGCAAAAGTATAAGAATGGAGCACACGTACCCACATATCTCAAAAGAACGCGTAACAAGCGCCAAAACAAAAAGGGAGCAACAGATTACGTGGCTAAAGCAACCATTCGTACAACCGACTACAAGGGCCCAACACTTTTAAAATATAAAAGGCGAATTAATGAAAATTTCAGATCGAATTTACCAGTCATCAACTATAAGCAGCGTCATGTCAATATAAATCGCCACGAAGCGAATAGACGACCGTGTGACCCTGTAGGCGTTGGCCTAGGTCATACCCACGGGCGTAGCCCTGTTAACGGCGGTCAACGCCGACGACCTATTTTTCCTTAGGGGGTGATTAGCCTACATAATATTATATATTCAAAATAGTTCAATTCGGGATTGGTGCATTCCTCAAATGAAGAGGTTCGCCAGTGCACAACATTCCAACTCCACCGTCAGTCTTCCCTCATCCTCTTCGTCGCTGCTGCCGTCTTCTCCATCGCCATCCTCATCTTCGCCGTTCTTGCCACCACTGCCTTCGCCGACGCCGCGCCCAGGGATCAGCCGCCATGGCACCCCACACTTCACGCCAACGAGCAGGGGTCAGCCGCGACGGCACCCATCACGTAACACCGACAAGCGGGGGTCAGGCGCAAAGCCACCCACAACGCAAAACACGGATGTGATACTGTTGATTTTAATATAGTAATTATGCAGTGAAATTATTCCTGAGTTGTATCCCTCGCTGGCCGCAGTGTCGTCGATACGACGACCCCCACGTCCCCTCACCCCGCCCCCTCATGGGGTCAGGGTGAGCCTCACCTATTGTACTCACTCCTGCCACTAGACCAAGCAATAAACGGTCAACTAAGTCAGACTTCCTTAAATTGGTTTCGCTCGATAATGGCTTTTTATTAGGGTGACCGAATAATTCGTGTGCATTTTGGATTCTGACTTGACTTATTCATAACTCAAGAAAATCAAATAAATGGCCAGTCAGTTTGTCATGATTAAGCACAATTTTAATTGGATGGATAGTCATGAATTGTGCATAACCTTGCTAACCTTATTTGTCATTTATTTGTTTTCTCAAGTCATGAATAAAGGAAGCCAGAATCTGGAATGCGCACGAACTTTTGGGTCACCCAAATAATTTCTCTGAAGCTGTTGCAGTCTTCACTGGAAGAATTGAAGAATCTGCCAAATGTTGCCAGATGTTAACGTGAGTGGCAGTGGTTGGGTTACGCTAGTAGCACTTCTATCACGATTTGGATTCGCCTCTTTTCATTTTCTCTAAAAATGTTGCTCCACCAAAAACCTTTACGTCGTTTTTATTTCGGCCGACGAGTTGAGGTTTTGGGTTTGAGGTTATGGTAGTTAAACACCGTAATTCAGAAGAAGTCAAAACACTGACCTTATTTGGAATTCGGCTGCTTTCAAGGAATACAAGTACCGGAGTGAAGGCGAGTTACATGTGGTTGGGAGGGGCGCAACGTCCGTTGCTACCACTCCACGTACCAATGACGCTCGAATACACGTTGGAGCGCGTTTCCGACCAATGAGTCCAAAACTATAAAATGAAAAATTAATAAAAAAATCAGAGAAAAAGAGAGATTGACTGTTGAGAGAGAAAGCACATAAGCACTTAGGGCAACGGTGGACGTTTCAAACTAACTCATCAACCATTTGACTGTGATTGTAGTTCATGAGAAAAAGAAGCAAATGAAAGAACCAAAAAATGTAATCTTGTTTCGTAGCTACCATGGACGAGCAAACAAAAGGATATATAAAGACCTTCTCGGGTATCATCAGCCTTTATAGAGAAATTAAAACCTGTTATGCATTGCAACAACTGGGCGATGTCAACAGCGATACGTTAATGTTATACAAACATAAACTTGTAAGAAATCAAATATACGAAAAGGAAATCATAAAATGCACAATCCATGCCGATCTTATGAGGATCTAAACTATGAAAAAAATCACGGGGAATGGTTAATTTACATGCCACACCGCACGGCTATCGGCGTAAATGTCTTGAAGAGCATATCAATCTCGCCTGATCGTCCTGAGATGACCTTCGACAGTGCCACTGTGATAAAATCGCGACACTATCGATGCCAGGATGATCATTGTGGAAAGCTTGTAGGGGCATTCCATCAGGCATAGGTCTGTCTGACGTCAAAAAGTAATTGAGAAAGATTACGTAATGAGGTCGACCTCGTTAGCTCGTCATTTCAACGAGGACGAAGAAAGCTCAGTTCGATTTTACCATCTTCAAGAACTCCACCAGATCGCGCTATTCTGATTCCAATCGTGCAATTTATAGTTAAAATAATTATGTTTGAAATAAGTTGCGGCGAAACAACGGAACGATATATCAATCCGTCGCCGATAGCTTTTTAACGAACGGATGCGATCTCTGGATACGATCAGAACAAAAACGCTCACATTCTAAGTACAACTCTAATCGTGTTTGACTGTATGAATTTACCCTTGCGTACTTTCGAATACACCATGGATCTTGCGATGAAAATATTTATTTCTTCGACACAACACTGTAAGCGACTAGGCGTTGAGATGCTCATTCTTGGAGAAACAAGTAATATCACTAAAACCACCAAAATATTCCATTAGTTTGCTCGAATTTCAAAGAACGTGCTCAAACTCAGGAAGCCTTTTGAAACACCATCTCTCGTGTTCACATAGATACCACGGAGCAGTCCGTGTAATGGATGTGGATAGGTATGTCCACTTCACTGAACTGTAACTGTGGATGAACGATGCCTGGGGGTAGATAAATGTAATCCTCCATTGTCGTGTTCTTGTACTCTCTCAGAATCACATTTCTTGTGCATTCGGGTGCACTAGCGACGCAGTTCGCGGAGGACGAGTACGCGTCGCTTTGTGTGTGTGCATCGCTCGCCAAATAGTCGTACTCAAAGATTAATCTTCTTTTACCTAAAAGTTTCGATCTATCAGAGACCAATTGTGTATATCACCAATTGTGTATATTAAGTCAGCGTAGACTGAATGACTCAGCTCACATCTATAACAGCTGTGCTTTTCTGATAATTTCGTATTGATATTTTGTTCGAGTACTCCCGCTTGCAGTTGTAATCTCGTTCCGGTACCTCTGGAGTATCGTCGAGACAATCTCCCGGACACCCTCTCTTTATCATCCAGTAAGAATAGCTCAAGGTCACTGACCACGTTGCTTGGCGTCATGAGCGGCCACTTTTGAGCAATTTGAATTTCAGCTAACTAGAGAAGTGAGTGAGCGTACCCTGGAGAGTCCGAACGTTCTGCATAGAGCGTGGAGCGAGGATGACAACGATGTAGCTTATTTTTGCCGCGGGCCGATGGGTGGTCCGAAAAAGACAAAAACCAAAGGTACGGGCTCGTCATTAAGCGATTCAGACCCTCATTTGTCATGCTGTGTGATCGAATACAACTGAGGGCGCACACACACACACAGAATCAAGTCAGTGCATAGATTAGGACTCTCAAATTACTTACGCCTCACAAAGAAGACCGGAATAGACGAACAACCTGGGAGCTCTTCTTTAACGAAGTGTATCTTGCAGTAAAATGAAGTAGTAATTTTCCGAAGTGGCTGGTTTCCACATCAAAAGCATGAACAGCAGTGCAAACTTACTATTTTTTCGTGGCATTTGGTACACCTGGAAGAGTGTTCTCCGCAAAAACAACGTGCATTCCCTGCGGGTTGACGAAGACTGACACATTGTAGAGTGTACAGCCGGTGGCGGTCGTTGTACCGTCCGCTTCGGGAGTGCGGGTGAAGGGAACAAGAGTGCCAAATGTGAACTTTGGTTCACATTTATTGTATACTGCGTCACGTCTCATTTCATAAACTTGTCCATTCGTCGGGAACACATCATTTCCAGCACCGTAGATCGAACAGAAGGACTGAATCAGAAGAAAAGCTGATAGATATTTGTCTGATGAACATATCGCACCTCCCAGATTCTTGAAAGACATTCATCGAATATTTCTCGGTAGAACGCGCAGGAAATGTTTAAGCTGAGTGAAGTACTTCTAATTTGTTTTGCCATTGTTTGCGACGCTCCGAGAGGATGTACTGCTGCTAGACGTTGGATTAGCTATGAAACACTGCTACAAGCATCGTCTGCTTCTCTTTTGCTAATGAGGAAACGCCACTTACATTGAAATGAGCTATTGTGGTACAGTTGCTGAAATAGTAACAGTTCAAATCTCGACGAAACTAAGTGCTGCTCCACTCTAAAAATGTATTTTTCATTAGACATAAATCACGACGTTGACAAAAGGAAGCAGCTGGAATTGAACATTTTCTGAATGGAGGCGGACAGCATCACCTGTCAGAATGTGTGTTTTTTTCTGAGATCAGCAGTAAACAGAGTTCATCAAACACATGTTTATCATTCGTTTTTGCAGTTCTTTCGATAGCTATTGCAGGTATAGAAAAACCGAATGATTCCCGTAACTGTGGGTCCAGTGCGGAGGCCTTCAATGAGATTTACGGCATGGCGGGAAATTTGAATTGAAATTTGCCCAGATTTAGCTGTCGCACCGTACACAAAGTGTGACTGAAGAAACCAAGTCTTAAGGGACATCCACTTGCTCGTAAATTCGGCCAACGACTAGAGGTTCCTTATTTGCAGTCGTATGATAGTTAAAACCTCATCGCAATCTGAAAAAAGCAAAAGTACTTCACTGACCTCATTTTGAATTCTGCTTCTTTCAAGGAATGCGGGTATTGAAGTGACGGCGTATGATGTATAGGAGGGGGCGTGGCGTTTGTCGCTAAAACCGTGGGTACCGTAACCGCTTCGCATAATAGTTATATTATATCTTTCAAATGTCTTTCGATGGTTTCAAATTATTAGATATTTGGATGACGTTCGTTGACAGTTGCTGGGGAGCCCCGTACTGACGAAAAACAGCAGCTCGTTTCAGCTGAGACATAAACTCGTCAAAATCGAATATCTAGTACTGAAAAATCTATTACTGAATGACGCTGGAATACAAGCTAGAACCTGAAGCTTATTTTTCCTTATTTCTGCTATTTTGTTGTATTAACAGTCCAATTATGTAGATGTTCCTCATGTGGATTTATTACACAGGATACAATTTCATCACCTACTAAACCTCGAGGACAAAGAATGCTCGATTCGATTTCACAAACTTCATGAACTTCACTAGATCGTGCTATTCTGATTGCAATCATGCAATTTATGGTGATATGGTGATATTAATAGTGATATCATGAACGGCAGCTTCCGTATTGGTTTGTTTGTTTGTTTTTCCGTGCATAATCATCGTTTTTGGTGACACCTTCACTTTTTGTGGTTACAATGAAATTGTATGGCGCACGTTAGGTCCATGGAAAATAAATAAATAAATAAATTTATAGTTAAAATGGTTCGGTTTTAAAGGACTTACGCCCAAGCAACGGAGTGATATATCTACCGATCGCATTTTAACGGATGAATACGATCTCTGGATACGGTAAGAGCGAATCGCTCACATTCTACAACCCTAAGGCCCTTGTTATACGTTCGCTCACCCCCCAGCGTAACTCGTCCATTCAGTATCAGACACCGTGGGGCCAGACACATTTGTACGAGTTATCATGGTGACGCTGGTGTGGTGAACTCGTACAAACGTGTCTGACCCCACGGTGTCTGATACTGAATGGACGAATTGCGCTGGGGGGTGAGCGAACGTATAACAAGGGCCTAATCGTGTTTGACTGTATGAATTTACCACCGCTTACTTTCGAACACACCTTGCATCTTATGTTCAAAACGTTTATTGCCTCGACACAACACTGAAAGCGACTAGGCGTGCTTATTCTTGGAAAAACAAGGAAACTCATTAAAGTCGCGGATTCTCCCTAGTATTCTACTCGCTCGTATTTCAAAGAACGTGCTCAAACTCGAAAAACTCTTCCTAAACACCATCTATTGCGTCTAAATAGATGCCGCGGAGCAGTCCGTATACTGGACGTGGATAGGAATGTCCACTTCACTGTACTGTAGTTGTGGATGAACGATGCCTGGGGGCAGATAAATGTAATCCTCCATTGTTGTGTTCTTGTATTCCCTCAATATTACGTTTCTTGCGCATTCGGGTGCACTGGTGACGCAGTTCGCGGAGGAGGTGTACGCTTTGCTCTTGGTATACGCAGCGCTCGCCAAATAGTCGTTCCCAAAGAGTAATCTTCTTCTACCTAAAAGATTCGAGCTATCAAAAACCAACTGTGTACATACAAAGTCAGTGCAGACTAAATAAATGACGAAATGATTAAATGTTGTTATAATCTCGTTCCGGTACTTCCGGAATATCATCGAATTCCATTACCGGACACTCTCTAATTATCCTCCAGCAGAATAGCTCAAGGTCACTTGACACGGTCGTCACGAATGGACTTTTTCGAACAACTTGAATTCCATTTGAGAGGAAATCACTCCCAAGGATAGGCATGAACTCAAGATCAGCTGTTCGATATGAAAAATTGCGTTAGCTTTCAACATTCACACCACAACTTCACCACAGTCACTGCGCCGGTGTATCATATTCTCTTCTCAATTCCTGAAGTGGTCGGGAGCATATCGAAGGTGGGTTATTGATGTTGACCGAGGGCCGGCTCAAGCTAAGTGGGATGGATAATTTTTCCTTACAAGCGGTGAGATCTGGTCAAGGTGTTATCCGAAAAAAAGGCTTGTTCCGAAAATCCTGCTAAGCGATTATATCTTCGCATGAAGGAAATGAAAAGAAAACTATTGGGGAAGAGACAGCACTTCTATTGTGAAGTGTTGCTTGTTTTTTGAAAAGCATAAAACGGCAGGCGATTTAGAACCTCATCTCTCACGCTGTAGAATCAAATACCGTTGAGAACGCACACACAGTATCACGTCACTGCGTAGATTAGGACTCTCAAATTACTTACGCGTTATAGCGACGACCGGAATAGACGAGCAACCCGGAAGCTCTTCTTTGACGAAATGTATCCTGCGGTAGAATGAAGCAGTAATTTTTCGAATTAGCCGATCTACACATTAAAAGATCGAAAAAGAGTTCAAACCTACTCGCATTTTTTCGTGAGATTTGGTATACTCTGCGCAGTAGTCTCCACAAAAAAGTGCACTCCTTGCGGGTTGACAAAAACTTTCACATTGTAGAGTGTACAGCCGGTGGCGGTCGTTGTACCGTCCGCTTCGGGAGTGCGGGTGAAAGGAACAAGAGTGCCAAGTGTGAACTTTGGTTCACACTTATTGTACACTGCGTCACGTCTGATTTCATAAGCTTGTCCATTCGTCGGGAAAACATCATTTCCAGCACCGTAGATCGAACAGAAGGACTGAATCAGATGAAAGCTGGTAGATATTTGTATTATGAACATATCACACCTTGCAGATTCTTGAAAGACATTCATCGAATATTTCTCGGAAAATGCTCAGGGAATGTATCAGCTGAGTGAAGGACTTTCTTCTAATTTCTTTCTCCATCGCTTGCGACATTCCGAGAGGATGTACTACTCCTAGGCGTTAGATTAGCTAAGAAACACTGAGGCAAGCATCGTTTGCTTCTCTTTTGCTAATGGGAAAACGGTACTTACGTTGGAATAAGTTATTGTGGTACAGTCGCTGAAATAGTAACAGTTGGCCAGACAGTTTTTTAAATCTTGACACTTGAACGCGTATTTAAGTCGGCCTGTGAAGTCTTGTGCTTGATTTTCGACGAAACTGAGTGCTGCTCCACTCTAAAAATGTGTTTTCCATCAAACAGAAATAACGACGTTGACAGAAGGAAGCAGTCGAAAATGAACATTTTCTGAATGGAGGCGGACAGCATCACCTGTCAGAATGTACGGTGTTTTTTTCTGAGATCAGCAGTAAACAGAGTTCATCAAACACATGTTTATCATACGTTTTTGCAGTTCTTTCGATAGCTATTGCAGGTATAGAATAACCGAATGATTTTCGTCACTATGGGTCCAGTGCGAACGCCTTCAATGGGTGCGGCTTCACCGTTGCACTCCGCACCAGTGGGAAGCACATAGACAGGTATAGGGTATCACTGCAAACTAGACGATTTCGACTGTCACTGTCCCAATCGGGACCTCTGGGGAAGTTACGGCATGGCGGGAAATTTGAATTGAAATTTGTCCGGATTCAGCTGGCGCACCCTACACAAAGTGTGACTGAAGAAATCAAATCAGTGGTTGTGGGCACCTAAAAAGTACACAATTGCTACTCTTTCGCGCTGCTTACTAGCTCCAATGTTTATCGGAAATGATACGTAAGGCTATTTAGTATGTCCCTCCGATCGTTTCTCTACTAGGATCTACTCTACTGATCGAAACACGCAATAACAAACTTTTACTAGAACAATGTATACAACTGCTGCCATCTACGAAAGGAAACTCACCCGCATTGTCAAGAAACATATCGACGCCAAAAGAAATAGCGACTCAACAGCTGACCGCATTCTGCTGCAATTTTGAATGACATTAGTAGCTCGCATTAATGACATGCTCTTGAATCGCATTTTACGGAATAGGTCATCGTCAACTTACTGACCCAACACGAAGCGTTACCTACATGTATTCGATCACCTAGACAATCGCTGATTGCTTCCGTTGGAGCTCACTAATGATCTTTCGAGTTTTTCTTTTCTCGAGCATTCGATCTTCTTGATTACGTTAGTCAGCAATTATATCTCCTAGCGTGATGGGCCATTTTGAATCAGGCTAAAATTTCTGGCAAAATAAGAGTTTAAGCAGTTTGACTGAATGCCACAGTGTTTCAAATGATATTTGTTTCAAATGATAGATGCGATCCTTCTGACTTTTTTAGTATCAACGGATAGCCCTAAGTACTAATCAATGTTTGATCTATCGATAGTTGCAAATTCTGTTAAATATTTATGTAGCAAAACTGAGCATTTTTTCGCTTTTTCTGATTTTGCAAAGCTGCAATGCTGTGGGGTTTGGGTTCACTGCTGCAGAACACCATTGTACCTTGACAGGTGTTGAGGCGGTGGTTATGATTCGTGGTATAATACTAACATTTTAATTATAGCATTACTTATTTCGCGGATTAGAGACGCCTCTTTTCAGCTTCTCTTATGTTACGGTATCTTAAGGGACGTCAGCACGCTCGTAGATTCGGCCAGCGACTCGAGCTTCCTCATTTGCAGTTGTATGATAGTTAAAACCTCATCTAAATCTGAAAAAAAGCAACAATACTTCACTGACCTCATTTTGAATTTTGCTGCTTTCAAGGAATACGGGTATTGAAGTGACGGCGTCTGATGTATAGGAGGAGGCGTGGCGTCCGTCGCTAAAACCGCGGGTACCGTAACCGCTTCGTATAATAGTCATATTATATCTTTCAAATGTCTTTCGATGGTTTCAAATTATTAGATATTTGGATGACGTCTGTTGACAGTTGCTGAGGAGCCTCGTACGGGGGAAAAACAGCAGCTCGGTCCACCTGACACATAAAATCGTCAAAATCAAATATTATGACTACTACTGAACGACGCTGGAATACACGCTCGAACTTGAAACATATTTTTCTATTACCTCTGCTACTTTGTTGTATTAAACTTCCAAATATGAAGGATTCATTCAGGGTCCAATTATGAAGGAACCAATCATGTGGATTCACCACTCAAGATTCAATTCCATTGTGTACAAAACCATTTTGCCGCCCAGCCGCAGCTTTTGTTGGTCTGTAAATGTTGATTCAATTCTTAATAAATTACTTTCAATGGCTGCATTTCTCCTCCATATAGATATAGGTTGACTAAATGTCATTGCATTAATTTGCTTTGACTAACTTGTGTTGTATTTACTGGCAATACTTTAGCAACCTTGCAGCAAATGCACCGAAGGTATTAGGTCATTTCATAAGTCCTTGCCGTTTTTTTCATCGTCCTTCTGTAAGTTCAATTGGAAAGCTCTGATAAAGAGCTGTATACCGTTCGATGGAGAATTGTTTGTAGTTTTAGAATATATATTTTGTTTTGATGAATACTTAAAATTTGGCTAATTTTTCACCAGTGAAATGGGAAATGAAATTTCGCAAAAATAGCCCTTTGCGGCATGGGATTTTCTCCAGAAAAAGCGAATTTGTTTGCAACTATTTGCACACCATTTGAAAGAGCGAGTCCTCTTCTACAAAACGTTATATTAGGTTTTTTTATTGATTTTGGTTTTTGACAACTTTAAGGCCCTCAAGTCGAGTGACCCAAAAGTCGTTAATTATTTTTGGACACCACGCTAGTTCTTCGTGTGAAAGCTTTTGCAACTCTTTCTATATGTCTTAGGTCAGAATTTCCTGCTCTATCAGAAGTGTGTTTAGTTTTTCACGTCGCGGAATTTTAAACAAAATTTAGTAACAACGACTACCCCTTGGACGCAGCATCATTATTCCTTTTGTTGGGATAGTTTTGATAAACAGCATATACTGTTTGAATGAGAAAGACTTGCACTATAATATAGCATATCAGACTTTTCTACACATATCGAATTCCATACGTTTTTAGCCTGTTGAATGTGGCGATAAACGAGCCCTCTCGGCATCGGGCCGCCGAGAGAGCTCGTTTATGGCCACTTTCAACGAACTAAAAAGGTATGCAATTCGATATGTATAAAAACTTCTAATGTGTTGTCTTACAGTGCAAGTCTTCCTCTATACAATGGTATATGTCGTTTGGCAAAACTCTCCCAACAAAAAGACTAGTGATGCTGCGTCCAAGTGGTAGTAGTCGTTGCTAAATTTTATTTAAAATTTGGCGACGTGAAAAACCAAACACATCTTCTGATAGAGCGGGAAATTCTGGCATAAGACATATAGAAAAAGTTGCAAAAGTCTTCACACGAAGAACTAGCGTGGTGTCCAAAAATAATTAACGACTTTTGGGTCACTCGACTTGAGGGCCTTAAAGTTGTCAAAAACCAAAATCAATAAAAAAACCTAATATAACGTTTTGTAGAAGAGGACTCGCTCTTTCAAATGGTGTGCAAATAGTTGCAAAATGTTTCGCTTCTTCTAGAGAAGAATTCCATGCCGCAAAGGGCTATTTTTGCGAAATTTCATTTCCCATTTCACTGCTGAAAAATTAGCCACATTCTGAGTATTTATCGAAAGAAAATATATATTCTAAAACTACAAACAATTCTCTATCGAACGGTATACAGCTCTTGATCAAAGCTTCCCAACTAAACTTATAGAAGGACGATGACAAAAACGGCAAGGACTTATGAAATGACCTATAAATGAAATCGTAGCACGTTTTTGAAGATGTTCCTTTGACTCGACGCATTGTGTTCTGTTTTTGTGGGTTTAATATTAAAACTAACCTTTTTAGCTAGTTCTCTGCAGACCGCAGTTTCTTCGTATAATTATCGAATTGAGATTTGTGCCTTTAGGCGATGAGTATTTTAACATACACACGTACATGCCTTCTTTGCGGATGAACACACAAATAAACCTAGCTAAAGACCACACGGAAAGATGTTCATTTATTGCACTTTCCTTTTTTTGTTAGTTGATTGAGCTCGACCTTCTATTAAACCACCTATACTCAAACTGTTTTCTTCCTTTGTACCACTTGTTATCGTCAATCAATCGAATACGAATTTGTCAGTCACTGACATAAAAATGCTTTTCCTGTAGCCCAAGCATTGCACTGTTACCGATTTAGCTGCAACACGCTCTCACTAAAACTGGCGGTGTACGTATGAATACATGTATGACTGCTTTCAAATTCGCCTTGCCTCCTACTTTGAGAAATATTTATTGCTTTGACACAACACATGAAGCGATTAGGCATTGGGACGCTCACTTCTGGGAAGACAGGGAAAGAACGTGAAATTTGTGTCTGATGCTCGACTCGTTCACCATCAAAGTGGTCCTCGTCAGTCGTTACCAAATAAATATTTCTAATACCAAATAGATGCCAAGGAGCAGTTTGTGTAATGGACGTGGATTGGGATGTCAACTTCAGTGTACTGCAACTGTGGATGAACGGCGCCTTCTGGTAAGTAAAGGTAATCTTCCATTGCCGTGTTCTTGTACTCTCTCAAAATCACGTCTCTTTTGCATTTGGGTGCGTTGGCGGCGCAGTTCGCGGAGGACGTGAATGGACCAAGTTTTTGATAGGCATCGCTAGCAGCATATCCACTCCCAAAGAGCATTCTTCTTCTACCTGAAAATGAGGCTGATTCATCATCTTGAAAGTACGATGTTCAGACGCAAATTTTTGTAGAATACAAGTATGACTGAGCTCGGTTTTCATCATGTATGATGAGTAGAGAACTCATTACTACTAAAGCGATCGTGGACGTACAGCACCGCAAGTGTCGCGACGATAAAACGGCGCCTGCGGCGCTTTCTTGCGCAGAAACAGCCGTTTCTCTATATTTTCTTCAAAATTGATAAATTCGTGAAATGAAGTATACATTCAAACTAAGCAGCTCGTGCTCTATCTCTTCGTATACAAATTTTCTATACTCGCTGAACATGTGAACAACCGATTTTTTGACCCCTCAAATTGTCCCTTTCGATTCGTCTATTGGTGAGTCATCGCTGGACGAGGCTCTGGCTTCGGCGGGCCCAAGACGCAAGGCCGGCATGCGCCGTATATGAACCGAGGCAGGCTCTGTCGAGCTCACCACGCATGGACAACAGAAGCGAGAAAAAAAGCGCCGCTGCCGCCGATGCGGCACGTCCGGTGCTGCAGTGTAGATGACTTATGACACTGACGAAGGTGTTGAAATAGTAGGGGTGTTCCTTCCTCCTTTCATTTCAAAAGGTCTGCCAAGCATTGGTATATGCTGAGCGATCGACCGATACCCTTATTTTCTCGTTCGATCGCACAACAAACTGGAATACTGAGAGAAAACCAGATTCACTGAAAGCAGAGGTTCACTGAATATCGAATGTAGAACGCTGCCAAGCGTACCCCACTTGCCCTCTTGAAAATCTTCCGCGGGAGAAGTGGTTCAGCTATTTAGCTCATTTTCCAAAGGACAACTCGATTCCAGATTCAAGCAACAGTAACCATGTGGCTGGGTCGAATAGCAAATAGGAGCATACACAAGACCCTACGAAAGAGTAAAATACTACTCTTCAAGTACTTACGTCTAACTGAGTAGACTGGGATCGACGAACAACCTGGAAGCTCATCTTGGACAAAATGTATCCTGCAGTAGAATGAAATCATTATTCATTATTATTCAAAGAGTGCCGGTCTCAGCACAAACAGACTGAACAGCAGTTCAAACTCACTCGCATTTCGGCGTAATATTTAACATGGAAGCAAACATGTTTTTATCCATGTAGAAGTGTATGCCCTGTGTGTTGACATAAACAATAACTTCGAAGATGGTACATCCTTTGGCAGTTGTTGTACCGTCCGACTCGTGGGTGCGGATGAAAGGAACAAGAGTGGGAAATGTTAGTTTTGGTTCACAGTTATTGTATACTGCGTCACGTCTTATTTCGTATGCATTGCCATTCTTCTGGATTACGCCATTTCCCGCACCGTAGAGCGAGCACACATTCTGAATAAAGAAGACTCGCAATAAACGAAGATTATATGTGGAATTTCGCACAGATGCAAAGCCTTTCACAACAGTTAGGTGGGCTTTGTGTTAGAGAATATGTGAGCAATTTCTAGACGAAGAAGGAAATATTTTACGGTGTTATGAACAGCTATGGTGCAGTCGCTGAACCAGTAACAATTCTTCTGACACTCTGCAATGTCTTGGGTGCGGTATTCGAACTTGAGAACACCAGTGAAGCTCTGAGCTTCAATTTCGGCAAAACTGAGAGCCTTTGCGCCCTAAAAATGGTAGCATTCGTAAAGTCGTATAACCATACTGATGAAGTGATATATTATATAGTTGTATTATGTTATATTACATAGCTATATAGTTATATATTATAGTTGTAATACAGTTGTATTATATTATACAAGATGTCTCAAAAAAATGTACCTCCTGTTTGAAATGCCATAACTTTGTCGAAAAAGAGCCAATCGAAACGTGTCATAGCTTGAATGAGAGCTAAGAACAAAGAAAATTTTCTGGTATGTGTTTGGTGAAGATTGCGCCATGTATTCGACCTAGGCCTCGGATTTTAGACCTGATTGACAGTGCATGGGTTATATGCTTGCTCTACTTTGGTCGTAAACACGTGATATTGCTGCTATAAATCACTCCTGAGGTAGTTCACATATCGATTTGCCGCAGCTTTCGGTTAAGCGTGGAATAACAGCAATAGCAGTCAATAATTGCAACCACTGTTTGAGAAACAAAAACTCTTCCAACCGTGATTCAATCATATGAAAAGAATTCAGAGGGATATAAAATTTGTGAACCAAGACGATTGCGCCATGCACCTGCCCGAATCGTCAGTTTCTTGATCTGATTGAAAGCTCACGAACTACATGCTTGTTCTATTTTGGTCGCAAACAGGTGATATCGCTGATACGAGTTTCTCGTGATGCAGTAAACATAAAAACATCAAGACATAACGAGTTTAACAAGCACTTTGAGATGCACTTGCACAATACGACAACGTTTTTTATTCAGATCAAAATGAACACTCAGTCATTGATAGTTATGCTAATCTGTCTCTAACCGAAAGCTGAGTTGTTTTGTTCGCTGACCCAAGTGTAACGCAGTGATATGCCCTGTTTGCCACCAAAGTAGAACAAGCATGTTATCCGTGAACTTTCAATCAGGTCTAGAATCCGAAGATTCGGACGGATGCATGGCGCAATCTTCAATCTCTTAATTATTTCTTATGATTGCATCACTGTTGGAAGAGTTTTAGCGTCTCAAACAGTGGCTACAATTATTGATCGATACTGATGTCGTTTCATAATTAACCAAAAGCTGCGGTAAGTAGATATGTTCATTGCCTCAGGAGTAACTGATAACAGCAATATCACCGGGTTACGACCAAAGTAGAGCAAGCATATAACCCATGCACTGTCAATCAGGTCTAAAATCCGAGGCCTAGGTCGAATACATGGCGCAATCTTCACCAAACACACACCAGAAAATTTTCTTTGTTCTTAGCTTTGATTCAAGCTATGACTCGTTTCGATTGGCTCACTTTCGCCAAAGTAATGGCATTTCAAACAGGAGGTACATTTTTTTGAGACACTCTGTATTATATAGTTAGATAATAGTTAAAATCAGAAGTGTCATGGTAGTCCCGAAAGGAGTGAGTGTTTGGATATAATTTATTAAAAACTATTTAACATGTATAAAACACAAGCGTTTGATTACAATACAGTAAGGAAGACTAGCTCTATCAGAATTCGGAGAGCGAGCCCTTCTGAGGTGACCACGATACCGTGATAGAAGTTCCCCTGTTAGGCTTGTGGGACAATTTCGTGAGGTCTAAGTATTACATAAGTCATCACCCACATGTCTCTCGGACACTTTTATCCTACCTAAATGTTGCGTAGCGTGTTGTGCATGACGTGACCGAAAAATTCGCATGTGGAGCAGTGAAAGGTCAAAGATCTGGAGAATTATTGTATCACGGATGATTGCTAACTGCGAGGCTTACCAGCTACAGTTGTTATGCTTTAGATAACCTTACATCTTTTCTCCTCTCATATCAGAGCGGAGAAGCGATCGATATCGCTTTTCGTCTAACAACATCCAAATCAGCAATTATCATCTACCCAAGGAAACCCACCCGCAATGTCAACGTAGACGTCCATGTGAAAAGCAACAGCGATTTCACAACTGACTGCATCCTGCTGAAATTCCGATTGACATTAGTAGTAGCACTTCGGATTAATCTAGAGAGATCACCGTCCATTAAAATGTTTTCGGTTTAGGTATGTTGTCGAATGGATACCCATCATCGACTTAGCAACTTAACAATAAGTCAGACATCCTTAAATTGGTTTCTCTCTATAATGGCTTTTCATTACGGTGACCCAATAGTTCGTGTGCATTTCGGATTCTGACTTGCCTTATTCATAACTCATTAAAAACAAATGAATGACCATTCAGTTTATCATGATTAAGCGCAGTTCTTAATCGGACAATGAATTGTGCTGGCAATAAATTGTGCTTAATCTTGATAACCTTATCTATCATTTGTTCTTTTTTCTCGAGTTATGATTAAAAAAAGCTAGAATCTGAAATGCACACGAACTTTTGGGTCACCCTAATAATTTCTCTGAAGCTAACTCTGAAGCGCCGAATATGGCCAGATGCTAAGGTGAGTGGCAGTGGTTGAATTACGCTAGCAGCACTTCTATCACGATTTGAATCCGCCTATTTTCATTTTCTCTAAAAATGCTGTTCCACCAAACGCCTTTACGTCGTTATTGCATCGACCTACGACTTGAGGTTCCCTATAAACTTTTCCTAACTATTGTTATTGTAGTGAGACACTGTAATTTGATAGAATTCAAAATACTGACCTTATTTGGATTTCAGCCGCTTTAAAGGAATACAGATACCGAAATGAAGGCGAACTACATGTGGCTGGAGGAGGCGCAACGTCCGTTGCTAGCACCCCAATGACGCTCGAATACATGTTGGAGTCCGTTTCCAACCAATGAGGCCAACACTGAAAAATGAAAAAAAAATAAAGAAAAAGGGAAAGTAATGTAGAGAGAAAGTACTCTTGGTACTTAGAGTAACAGTGGACATTTCAAACTTACTTGTCAGCCATTGGCCGGTTGTAGTTCGAGAAGATAATGCATCACCCACCTAGGAAACCATGCATTGCAACAACTGGGCGATTCCTCTTAAAGATATTCTATGAGGTGATCACATTCTTGAGCTGCTCTTGAGCGCAATTTCGTCTCCTACTAAGCACAGTAACGAACGTGCCGCAACGACAAAACGGCGCCAGCGGCGCTTTCTTGCGCAGAAACCGTCGCTTTTCTATATTTTCTTTAAGATTCATTTGCTCATAAAAACAAATATGTACTTCAACTCAGCAGGTCGCGCTCTATCTTTTCATATACAAATTTTCCATATTCGTAGAACCTGCTACCAAAGAATTTTTTCGACCTTTTTATTTTCGGTCTCTTGCCCCTTCGATCACTGGGGACTCATAGGTCGACGAGGCTCTGCCTTGGGTCGGGCTACCTCGCTGGGAACCCCGTTGGGCATGCGCCGTAAATGAACTAAGGTAGTCTCTGTGCGGGTCACCACGTGTGGACCCCAAAACGATGCCTTTCAGCGCAAAAAAGCGCCGCTGCCGCCGTTTTATCGTTGCGGCACGTTCGGTGCTGCAGAGGCTTACGATTGGATGCTCGGCTCGATCGGGAGGCCTTGTTGATCGCGCAGCTCTCCTTCTACTGATTGACTACCCTTTCATGTGATTGTCTACGTTCATGAGAAAAGAAGCAAATGAAAGAACCAGAAAATGTAAGCTTGTTTCGAACCTACCTTGGACGAGCAAACAAAAGGAAATATAAAGACTTCCCCGGGTCCCGTCAGCAAGGAGGGGAAGGCTTCATAGGGAAAGAAATTAAGCTAAGCCAAATAGTATATTAATTCATGGATAACTGAAAAGGGGTAAATCTATTAGGTTGGTAAGAAAGTTCCCGCCGTTTTTTTCAAACGACTGCTGTAAGTTTAGTTCGGAAGCTTCTGCGGAGTTTTACATAGCATTCGAAAGAGAATTATTTGCTCTTTCACGACGTGTGTTTCAAATTTGTGAAAACTTCGAATATTACTGTTTTTTTGTCTGGTAAAGTGAAAAGCGAAAAAGTGAAAAAATAACCTCATCGACAGCGATTTTTTTCTGCTCAATTCTAAAGGGATAAGTAAAACGTGATAGACAGTTCGAAAGACGATGTTTTTCTCTATTAGACCGTATATCACTTGTTTTTATTTGTCTCGAAAATTACAAAGTTTTGAACCACCGAAGTCCGACCTTCGGAAGGCAAGAATAATTTTCCGATGGCGCTCCTGGTTTTCTTGTGAGCGCTCAAGTTGAGTTCTGCAAAGTTTTCTATATGCAATTTTTCGCTCTATCAGGTGATATATTTATTTTCAAACAATGATCGATTTTAAAAGATTTTCACGAGAAGGGCGTATTGATGTTTCTCGGCATACCAAACCTCCAGTTTCAATCTTTTCACCGAATCTCATACAGCATTCGAAAGAGGACGATACTCTCTACAAGACAGTTTATATAGCGTTTTAAACCTCCCTGGTTTTCATTGTTTTTTAGGCCGTCAAAGTGGACCTAAATCCGCACTCCTGTACTATTCGACGTCGCGCCGCACGAGCCCCTCGCGCCGCGCCTGCAATTTAGGTCCACTTTGACGGCCTAAAAAACAATGAAAACCAGGAAGCTTTAAAACGCTTCATAAACCGTCTTGTAGAGAGTATCGTCCCCTTTCGAATGCTGTATGAGATTTGGTGAAAAGATTGAAACTGGAGGTTTGGTCTGCCGAGAAACATCGAGACGCCCTTCTCGTGAAAATCTTTTAAAATCGATCATTGTTTGAAAATAAACATATCATCTGATAGAGCAAAAAATTCCATATAGAAAACTCTGCAGAAGTCAATTTGAGCGCTCACAAGAAAACCAGGAGCGCCATCGGAAAATTATTCTTGCATTCCGAAGGTCGGACTTCGGTGGTTCAAAACTTTGTAATTTTCGAGACAAATAAAAACAAGTGATATACGGTCTAATAGAGAAAATCATCGTCTTTCGAACGGTTTACCAAGTTTTATTTATGCCTTTGAAACTGAGCAGAAAAAAATCGCTGTCGATGAGGTTATTTTTTCACTTTTTCGCTTTTCACTTTACCAGACAAAAAAACAGTAATATTCGAAGTTATCACAAATTTGAAACACACCGTGAAAGAGCAAATAATTCTCTTTCGAATGCTATGTGAAACTCTGCAAAAGCTTCCGAACTAAACTTACAGCAGTCGTTTGAAAAAAACGGCGGGAACTTTCTTACCAACCTAATAGTAATGTGTGAAGTATTTGTAACAGCTATACGTTGATGTTGTACATACATAAACTTGAAAAAATCAACTATACAAATGGGAAATAGTTTACGAAGGAAACAAAATAAACAATCAAAGGAGAGGAACGAGCAAAGTATACTAGCCGACCTTATTAAGGAAAAGAGAAGAACTACACAAGAGCTAGAGCTGGAAATGAATAATTTCACGGGCAGTTACAGGAAACGTGTGTCGCACCTGTCGGTGTAAATGTAAGGCCTATGGTATACTCAGGCAACGGACCCGTCGCAGCAGAGCTAAAAATGCATGGCTCGCCTCTACATATACAGCACTGCAGCTGGACTTTTTTGCATGCTGCTGCGTGCGAGGACTCGGATAGTTTACCGCAAGGGCAAAAAGGATGGTGTAGATCCCCTCAGGGCAGTACTGTGGCTTCCGTCGCAGCGCAGTGCGCTGCGACAGGTCGGCGCCAGCTGCGATGTTCGGGAAGCCCTGCTCCGAATCCCCGCACACAGCAGCATACAAAAAACCCAGCTACAGTGCTGTAATGAGGCGAGTCATGCAGTTTTAGCTCCGCTGCGACGGGCCCGTTGCCGGAGTATGCCATAGGCTTAATACACAACTGCCGAAGGCGCATATCACATGACGCACTGATGGAAAGTTCCAGGTAAACATAAACATTACCGATGACCTTCGACAGTGCCACTGTGATAAAATCGCAACACTATCGATATCTCTGCTAGGATGATCTTTGTGAAAAGCTTGTAGGCCGACTGAGCCTGCCATTTCACCTTCGCCAGCCAGCTCATGTTTTGCATATGTCTGTCTGACTAAAATGTTTTCCCCCTATAGTTAAAAACGGAATTTATGGTATTTTGTTTGACGGACAATCCGAAGCAAACAGTGCTGTAGGCTCAGCGGTTAGTGGTAGCAACAACACGCGCGGTCCACAAAGTTATTGGTCTCTGCTATTCGACATTTCCTCGCTCTTTTTCTTCCTCCGATTCCTGCTCAGCACAACTCGTCGGTGTTCCATGCATTGTTTTCGTGGCTGAAGCAGTCATAAGTACCAATGTTCAGCCGAGAATCAATGACACTTCGCAAGAGGTAGTTCGTGAGGCTCGTCCGATTTTAAATCCATGCCAAAATTCATTTTAACTATCTGAAGCATCATGTAAGAGCAAGGCCCACTAATTTACCGTAACGAAAACGAATGGAACATCATCGTGGCCCGTATTTATGTATGATATACTCTACATAAATCTGGAACAGGCACTCTTTAACTTCTCGCTTCAACGAATAGGCCATTTCGTACAGGCTTTTTCAAATCTCATCTAGCAAATTCAGCAGGCGCAGAAAAATGATAAAAAGATCTGGGGGCTCAATTTTCAGAATTAAAAGTCTCAGAGCAATTTTTGCAAATAGGACAATCAGTCCACTGTCCAGATAAGGCAAGGCCACCTAGAAAACAAGTTGAGTGCAGTCTACTAATCGCTGATATTTTTGCTAATCGATTCTGAATTATATCTTAAATTCGCTGGAGATGATCTTAGCGGAATTGCCCGTAGGCGTCTTCTTTCGCGGATATGAATTCGAATAAGAAAAGTACTAGCTGTTTTATGGATATTTAAGTGCGTTTCAATTCAAAGTTGTCTAAAGGTGGAAGCAATAGGAAGTATGTCTATATGGCATACCTTGGACGGGTGATTCACCAACGTACGAAAACTCCACACGGTCACTGGCTGGATGGAAAATAATAAAATTCCTAGTTTAGGGTCCCACAGTGATAACTGGGTGTACTCTTATGTGCGGACAATGTGCGGACTCATTTCTGTCATCACGATCGGTGATCACAGGACAAGATGATGTCGACCCACCTGTCCCTGCTAAGCGGTCCCCCATGTTGGCCCAGTTGATTAGTTGTGAAGGCCATCGTTCCTTTTTCCTTTCTTTTTCTTTTTCTTATCGTTTTTAATCAAGGCGTTTAGCCAATATGAAGTTTCACCACCTCGATTAGCCTACAGTTCGCTCCTCAACGGTCAAATTCAATTAGTGTTGTCAGCTGGACCGCCCATGAATGAGCGGTATCTTCGGAACTGTAACATTTCCGGGACGATTACTTTTTTCAAAAAATCATATCAGCTTCGTGAACTTCTTTTCTTCTTTCCACTTTTTCTTTGAGCATTTTGACCGTTTTCGAACAGCTGCCTTTGTTTCAGTTAAGGCTTTACTATCCTTCACTTATTCGACTCTGAGAACGTTCACTCAATCAACGCCTTGTTGTCGGCGCTTCATCACGTGGCTCATTTTTTGAATTCGCTGGATGTGATATTAGCGGAATTGCCCGTAGGCGTCTTCTTCTGAGGATATAAATTTGAATATTATTTATTCAATTATTTATTCAATGGGCGCACACTAACGCATGCGTGTAGAGCAACGGCTAAACAACTAAACAATGAACCCATGACAACTGCTTATGACAAGTATGACAAGTACTAGTTGTTCTACGGAGGTTAAAGCGCGTTTTACTTCAATTTCCGTCTAAAGGTGAAAGCAATAGAAAGAGAAACGTGAAAATAATGGAATCTGTACGTGTGTAAACAAATAAGTAAATAAATGGGCAAATAAATGAATAAATACTAAGATCCTTAGATGGCCTCAGTTTCGCTGAGGGCCAACACGCTACATCCTTGTTTAAAAACATAAAGAAATCAATGAATAAATAATAAAAGAAACAAATAAATAGTGGAAGAAAACATGGAGAAGGTTCATTTTTGGCCATATTCGTAGGGAGGATGTTGCGAGCTATCCTCTTATCACTTCATTTTCTATATTTTAGCTGTTTTAGGGGTTCTATGTAATTTCGTAATTTTTCTAGCTCTTACGATTTTCTAGAGGAGAAATTTGAAAAATATCCTGGCTTAAGATGAGTAATATTCGATCCCAAAGCGAATACAATTTGCTGTTGTTGTTGCCGTTGTGCATGCAGTAGCCGAAAAACACCATGCCATTAGAAAACAGCTGAACAGCAGTGGGATGGGGCAGCGATCTCTGAATAGTTAGCTGTTTGGGTTGCATTTCCTTGTACGAAGCGGTATTTGCTTGAGCGAAAAACAATCCGATTTCTGGAAAAAGTTCCATGGGCGGTGGTGGTCGTCGGCAGTGTGTCGCACAGGAATCTCTTTCGTCCATAATCGCGTCAGATTTTTTTTTCACGTTTTTCACAATTTTTTATGTGTATTTTGAATCGACTTTTGAACGTTCTACAGTCACATTTGTTGAATCGGACAAGTCAACTCTTGCTTCGTTCATTTTCTTTTTCCTTTCACTGATCAGATCTGCTGCTTTACAGGGTGGCAAAAAATTACGTGCGCCATAAAAAGTGTTTATAATTTGTCTCTCTTTTGACAACTATTCAGGTAACGTTATTTATAGTTAAGAAGAGGACATAGCGTTTCATAGTTGCGAAAAGCTTCTGAACTAGCAGCTATCATTCTCTATATAACCGCTATTTCATTATTCCACCAAATCGATGGTGCGCCGCAGGTGGTAGACGTCTATATTGTTTCAGATTTCGATCAGTTTTCTTCCAAATCTGACCGCCTTTTTTGTTTTTGACTTCTGAGTTCTCCCTCTGTAACTCCTCAAACGGGTTTGTCCAATGGGTTCAGGTCAGGAGTGTTCATGGACTAGAAACTCGTAGTCAAAAAGGAGCTGATTTCGGTCTCACGACTGTGCACCGCCGGTTTGGCTACATGTTCCGTAACTGAAAGGTAAAATCGGAATGCTACTGCTTTGAAGTGCTTCAGCGGCACTACACCTTCCATGAGTACCCCTTCTTGGCAGACTTGCGCATTACATTTATCCATTCTATCTATAAAAAGCAAAAAATCCATGTCTCAAGCACCAAGAGCGCTTCTAACCATTGAGTTTCTAGGACACCAGACTACCTTGGTAGTTTTTTGTTTATAAGTATTTAATAGAGCTACACTGAAAAGAGAGAGGTGATGTAGCTACTTTAACGGCAAAAATTTCCTCGTCAGAGCTGAGGGCGCCCTCGTTGCGGCGCACCTGAACGATTTGCCGCAATTTCTTTTATATTTTCTTCCCGTCGCAGGAGGAGAGCCTGCGTTTTGAACCTTTGATAACATCAAACCTTGAGCTTTCGTTCCGCTATCATTTTATCTGATTTGCAAGAAAAATAGAACTACAAGGCCACCTTTTTCAACATCACTTCATTTTGTCGGTCAGTCCTCTTCTTAATAATTCTGCGCCACTCCTGTTTGTTAACAGTCCACTTCTATCCACTTCTGAGTTTGACTTGAAGATGCTCTTCCTCAATCCAATACTTTTCAATCTCCTGAACGGTTCTTAGCGAAATGCCGAGTCTCGAATAAAATGCCAAGCTCTTCATCCCATCTGCCGCTTATTGGGCGATCGCGTTTCGACTTGCACAGTTTTTCGGCATCAATTGGAAATCAAAAATTTCCTTCAAAAACTTGATGACAGACATCTAACAAATATTTAATAAGAAAAATGTATGCAAAAAGACATTGTACAACAGTTAGAAATTAGCAGAATATCACGCGCACGTAATTTTTTGCCACCCTGTAGATTGTCACCGCGTCTTTCTGGAAAGATTGTCTCGATTAGCTAATATATTGTGTCATTTGCTCTACTTCGTCATGAACTCAGTGCTCTGTCTGCAGAATTGTGCACCACTGTTTTAGTATAATCTTTACTACACCGCTGCATTCAAATCTCTGTGACATGGTTCCTTTCTGATAGTTTTTATTTCAGTTAGAGAACCGCAACCTTGTCTTTTCAACAATTACTGTTTATCATGCACTGGATATTTCGAATGATTAAATGAACCATGTTCTTCGGTGCTGCTTAGGTACCACACTGCCATCTTGTCTAGGTTTAGAGCTACAACACAAACTAAGAAACCAAACCCAAAACAAAATCAATTATTTCAAGAAGAAAATCGCTCTCTATAGCACTCTCGAATTTGATGTAATTTGGTTGAAAAATCAGGAATATATAGAACTTAGTTTGAAACATGTTCCTAAAATTTGACCACTTTTTGACCACCAAAATGTTTGCTCAGAAATATATATATACATATACAGGGTGTCTCAAAAAAATGTACCTCCCGTTTGAAATGCCATAACTTCGGAGAAAGTGAACCAATCGAAACGATTCATAGCTCGAATGAAAGCTAAGAAAAAAGAAAATTTTACGGTATGTGTTTCGTGAAGATTGCGCCATGTACTCGACCTAAGCCTCGGATTTTGTACCTGATTGATAGTGCATGGGTTATATGCTTACTCTACTTTGGTCGTAAAGAGGTGATATTGCTGTTATCAGTTACTCCTGTGGCAGTGAACATATCTTCTTGCTGCAGCTTTTGGTTAATCATGAAACGACATCAGTATCGATCAATAATTGCAACCACTCTTTAAAAAGCTAAAACTCTTCCAACAGTGATTCAATCACATGAAAAGAATTCAGAGGAATATAAAATTTGTGAACCAAGACGATTGCGCCATGCACCTGCCCGAATCGTCAGTTTCTTGATCTGATTGAAAGCTCACGAACTACATGCTTGTTCTATTTTGGTCGCAAACAGGTGATATCATTGCGTTACACTTGAGGCAGCGAGTGAAACAACTCAGCTTTCGGTTAGAGACGGATAAGCATCACTATCAATCACTGAGTGATCATTTTGATCTGAATAAAAAAACATTGTCGTATTGTGCAAGTGCATCTCAAAATGCATGTTAAACTTGTTATGGCTTGATGTTTTTATGTTTACTGCATCACGAGAAACGCGCATCAGCGATATCACCTGTTTGCGACAAAAGTAGAACAAGCATGTTATCCGTGAGCTTTCAATCAGGTCTAGAATCCGACGATTCTGACAGATGCATGGCGCAATCTTTATGATTCATGTATTTTGCATCCTTCTAAATTCTTTTCTTATGATTGCATCACTGTTAGAAGAGTTTTAGCTCCTCGAACTGTGGTTACAATTATTGATCGATATTGATGTTGTTCCATGCTTAACCAAAAGCTGCGGCTGGTAGGTATGTTTACTGCCTCAGGAGTAACTCATGTCAGCAATACCACCCGTTTACGAACAAAGTAGAGCAAGCATATTACCCACGCACTATCAATCAGGTGCAAAATCTGAGGCCTCGGTCGAGTACAAGGCGCAATCCTCACCAAACACATACCCTAAAATTTACTTTTTTCTTAGCTTTCATTCGAGCTATGAATCGTTTCGATTGGTTCACTTTCTCCGAAGTTATGGCATTTCAAACGGGAGGTACATTTTTTTGAGACACCCTGTGTATTTTAGCCGCGATGTGAATCAAATGTTTGTAATATACTATGATAACTAGACCATGCATTATCAGAACATCGTCTCAGATGGACCCTACGCTCAGCGATTTTTGAGATATTTTCATTTAAAATAGCATGTGAAAATCACTATAAAATATTTTTAAAAAATACAGAATTCGTAACAACGGCATGTTTCGACATATTTTCAAATAGAGTGGTCAGAACTATCGATTGGTATCAGCTTCTTTTCGATTTGAGCTATTTGTGCATGAAAATTAAAAGTGACATATCTTTTTGACCGGTACTGTCCATGTGGAGTGGCCATATCGCCTCGATCGCAGGCTCTTGAACGTCACTTCCTTCCGTGCGACTATCGATCAGTCCTGAGACTGCGAAAGTTTTTCTCGATCAGCTGATCGATCAACCTGGGTCCGATCCAGCTATCGACTCGCTTTTAGCTATTTCTAAGCAAGGCAAGGTTTGTGTCGGGTTCGGAATCGAATCCCGATCATAAGCTTAAACTTAACCTTACTGCCATCCCACCTTCGTGTTTCATTCCAACAAAAACGTAATCAGCCAGCTGTGACGTTCCGGAGCGAATCTCGTGATTTCCACTGGTTGCATAAATCACACGAAGGAGTTTTTGCTCGGTCTATTTTCTGCGCCGAAATCATTTATGGACCGCTGGCAATCTACGATTCAGGAATGATTGATGACACTGTATCGGTAATTCTGGCGTTCGTGATATCTGTGCGATATCAGGTGATGGCCGCTTCCTGTTCGGCAAGTGCTAGCTCTTTGTCTCTTCTGAATTCTTTCAGATCAATCCATTTATACGTTCTGATACGGTCTAGCTGGCATTTTATGCAAAAACTCAAAAAAGAAGTTAAGCGGTATGGGGAGCTACTGACTCCAGCGCTGTCAAGCGATCGATCCCCAACCAAGACGGTTACCAAAACTTCTATTCTTCCGGTATCGAGGACTTTGGTGCCAGTATTGTCCGGGAAGTTTGACATACCGACGTATAGGGTCGTGCACAGTCCACGACTAACGCGACACGACACTGATAAGGGATAGCGGCCGGTGTCGCATTGATCGTGTCGCGCTTGTCGTATACGACAAGTGCGACAAGCCATTTGTGGTGCCGAAGTCGCCGCATGCGGCGAGTAGGACACCGCGTGTGCGGCGTCGTGTCGTACAGGGTTGTGTAGAATTGCGTGCGAGAAACACGCGCTTTTGCACGAATCCTTTTTTTCCACTTTTGAATTTGGCAAACTTTTGAATTTTTCACAATAATTTCCAGAGGGAAAAAGGAATCACTACGTTGATTAAGACTACACTGAAAATTTGGAGTACTAACCATGCTTGAGAAGCTACATTACCACCTAGTGAAAACAATCTTACTAATATTTGTGGATAATCGCGATAATTGGAATTTTGAGCTAGCTGACGTCAACGGTTCTAATAAATTTTGTTGACCATCGAGCTAAACACTTTCATTCCACATTTTTCACTCCTTCAGTAGGGAACGTATGAGGACATAGCTCTGTCAATACGAAATTGAATTAAACAAACTCGTTGAAAAGAAAAATAGCAGTCAGGCACGAACCGAGTACAAGAACATACGACGACACTGTCAAACAAAAACAAAGCATTATAAGAACAACAAAAAATTAGCACGGGTGCGCTCAAAACAGCTGACGGCCCGCCTATCGGTTGTAGCGTACGCAATTGCGGCCCCCGCAGCACACTTTACGCAAATTCGCGCGCGGCGAACAGTGCGGCGATTTGTCGTGTCGCGTTAGTCGTGGACTGTGCACGACCCTTATACGGGGGCTGGCTCCGCTGTAGGTCATTGTACAAGCCAAATACCACGCCTCTACGATTCTGATGGGAGGGCGAGTTCATGGCGCGTTCCAGGGTGCTGATCAACGCCGACCAATTTGTCTTCACTTTTTATACCCACTGGCCCCGCAGGGGTCTGATCTGAAATGGTCAATGCCAATTCTGACCTGTTCTTCGGCTAAATGCACGAGGGTGTTGACATCACTCTGAGGTCTATCTGAAGGAGAGCTGCCGGACATTTAACTCAGGCAATTTGCCGAGCGATTAAGTGGACAATTCTAAAGTTGGCGCGCCGGCGTAACAGGTGCATTCAAAAACTTATTCAGTTATGTGTTCGACTTCCTCAGCCCGCCTTTCAGTCCGCCTCAGCATTCTCTAGGCAGCTCTGTTCTACGGTTTTCGTTCTGACGTCTATCAGCTCTAGTTCTTAACCTTTCAGAATTGAAGAATCTGTGTGTTTCCCACTTCAAATGAACTTTATTAGATCATACATCCACTGTCATTATTTATTAATTTCAATTTTCGCCGCTCTCATCGAAATTTGCGTTGAAACACAAATAGCAAGTATAAAAATAGGCCAATAGCGCATAAATAAACGCATCGTCATAAGCCTTAGTGAGCCTGATTATTCTGAATAAGACACATAGTCATCATCAGAATGGCACAACTCTACATATACATATGTAGGTTTAGAATGCCCTAAGGCCTCCTAGTTTCACGTTTAAACGTTCTTTGAGGCGGTTAGCTAACGAGATAAACCTCATTATACCGTCACACTTAATTATAGCCTGGGCATGTCTCAAGGAATGGGTGTAGTTTTCCTCACACCCTGCCTTTGAAGGTCGTTCTAGGTAATTAAGACGACAAAATTTATAATTACGGTAATAAAGGGAGCGCGTGGTGAAGTGGTAAGAGGCGCTACTGACACCTGCACGGTCGAGCGGTTCATCCCTACCCGGGCTAACGAGGCCTGCCATCCCTACAAAATTACTTTCATGGGCCAGCCGCTATACCAAATCAATATCTTCACCTTCCCATTCAAATATGTTACCAATTTACCCGACGGAGGAATGGAAGGCTTGGTTAGCCCGAGTGGAGATCGATCAGTCCACTGTGCTGGTGACAGTAGCGCCTCTCACCACTGCACCACGCGGGTTATTAGACTGCTATAACAAATCAAAATGGGAAAAATTACAACTCCAAAATTCTATAGGTGAAGTCGTTGGAGCGAAAATGTTGCTGAAAAGGTGAATTACGGGTTCTAAAGGGCGCGCGTAGTGCAGTGGTAAGAGGCGCTGCTGACACCCACACGGTCGATCGATCCTCGCCCGGACCAACCAAACCTTCTATCCCTCCGGGTGTAAATTGGTACCAGACCAGTCTGGGAAGGTAGACACTGACTGGGTATAGCGGCTAGCCCACATAAGTCATTGCATAGGCCTAATACGCCCTCATCACGGCTCTATGATTCTGAATCGAACACGAATGCGTGGTGTGTCCTCAGGGACTGATCACTGCCGGCACTTTTATTTTTATCTTTGGTTGAATCTTACGGTTTATTTATCGATAGAGCATTTCTAGCCGTCTACAATCGACCAAGGATGGGGTGGGGGGGGGGGCGGTCGATGAACAGGTGAAAGTGAGCGCTTGCGTGTATGTGTGTGTGTGCGTCACTTCTTAATCGGACTCGCGATGACTAGTTCCTTGTGGTTTTTCGCGATGTTGCGCCGTGCATTCAACAAGCGCCGCGTTTTTCAGCCGGTTTCGAACTGTCGTGCACTTTTCGCTATTCCGTATGAATTTTCCGTGAAGAAATGCGACGCGCCAGCGGAAAAACGAGCCGAGCTGGCGTGACCGCCGCTCACGTCTTTAATGTCGCGAGCAAAGAACCGGCCAGTGTGCTTCTATCTCTCTCTCAGTCCGTTTATCTGCACTTTATCGTTGTCTAGTGTATTGTCGCTTTTTTGCTGTTGTTTGAATTAATCCGGCCCCAAATCAGCCCCTACTTTACCCTTCTACTCTCCTCTGTTCCACCTGATTTTAATCAGTAAAGGTGATTTCGATCGATAAAAAAGAACTCATCAACTAGCACCGTGAATTCATCGATCGTTGCCCCTCAGCCACAAAAAAGTGTTCCGTCGTCGTTGTTGTTGTCGTTTCTATAGTCGTATAAGCTGAAGTGGAAAATATCCGACGAACACAAAAGAATCAGCCGCCGGAAAGCCTTAATGGGTGTCCGGTCAACTGCAAAGTGGAAAGAACTGGGTTGTTTACTTCCCTCAGGGCTCGCTTATACTTAGTTACTACAGTGACGACATGCGATGATTTGTTGTCACTCCATTATTCATTTATTTATTTGTTACATCACATAATGGCGCGCCAATCATAAATGGAAACATTAATAAAACAAAAACTAAATTTAAATTTATCTTATGTGTGGATTTTTATTCATTTATTTTGCGTCTTGTGAATCGCGTCCCGTTTTGCGTTGAAAACTTTCCAGTTTTTTCGCTTCATATTTTCAGTATTATCTCTGTAAGAGTAATGGAAAAGCTGAATTGTTTGGCCTTGTTCGGTCCCTCAAGGATACGCCATGGGCTGGTTTTCTGCTTAGCTTCGTAGAAGCGTGATGATTTCGTATCTGAACTTCATATAGTTTGTGGTTTGTGGAGCCAGCCACTGTTCAAGTCAGTGTCGTCACCTTTCGAGACACATATAGTGCCAATTTATGCAACCGAGAGATCAAGGCTTGAGCAGCCGATCACTTGACTTGCAGAGGGGAGTAGCGCCTCTGATCACTGCACCTCTGAGACCCTTTGTCAATGTATCGGCGATAGTAGCCAATAGAAGTATTGAATGTTAGCCAAGTTTCCCTTAACTCGTATCCAGGGCCATTATTTGCCGTTCAGGACCCCTAGGCGTTCGATCGAAGCAATGGCTAGGAGGGAGGTCCGAGGTTGAATTTTGAATTTCCAAGTTCTTATGCTGCTCATCTCGAATCCAGAAACTCTGAACTTTTGAACCGAGGCGTCAAAAATAGGAGTCGAAGAACTGTTGAAAAGCCGCGCCGCTCCCATGAGAACCGTTCCGAACAAATAGCTGAACTCGCCGGATGGATGATCGATGGCGTCATCAGTGTTGCTCTGAGTTATTTGTTCTTTGGGTTTTCGTGAGCTCCGACTGGACTTGCGATCGAGCGGCTGACGTCCGTTCCACGGCGCGATCTCTTGATGAAGGGTTCATGTGCGTCATCGTTAGATCTCTAGCTCGACCGACATATTTACCACTTTTCTACTCTTCCTTCAGGACATGTGCAGCAGAATCACCAAGGTGACGTTTCGTTTCGTTTTGCCTTTCTTCTCTTTAACTTGTATCAGATTGTGTCACAGAGAATCGGACGTTGTTTGCAAGTGTTCGAATTCAAGATCAAATTTTCTGCCAATGAGGGCACCGCATAAAGTGCGTAAGACACCATTTGATAGAGGAAGAACAATCTACGAAACGTCTCACTGCATTTAGTCAAGCAGAATTGCTTATTGTTACAATGGCTCCGAAATCCTGTCTGAGTCGCACATTCGATACGTCACGTTTTTCCTCTACCTATGTGGCGACAATGCAAAACAGTCATTTGTACGCTGAACGGAGGTTTATAATGAAAGCGCTCATATACGAATCATCGTTTTCCTCTTGTTCGCGAAATTTATTCTAATTACTATCCATCGGGAACAAGGACACGTCAGGATGCCCGACGGGTTTGGATCTGGACATTTTGAGGAAGGAGGTGGAGGCAGGAAGAAGCGGAAGATTAACACATTGGAGACAGCGCCTTTTTCGCGTGTCTGGCTCGTGAGACCAACCGATTATCTAGCGCGCCGAGGCTGTGGCATGATGCCGGCATACGGCGAATTTTTTTCAAAATGGAAGTGAATAGTAAATCTCGAAGACTACATATACAGTCCTGTAATATCGAGGATTGTGACTATTCCTTTTTTTGCAATGAAAATAGAAAAATAACAGCTGGAAGCGTTTAGAATGTCCTTTTTCCCTATCCAAGTTAAAAGGAAATTGTTATTTGTTTATTGTTCATTATTTGTTTATTCTAATAACCAATATTTGTTTGTATTTATGCGCTTGTATCAGTAACCAGTATTTGTTTACATTTATTTGTTTCTTGCAATAACCATTCTTTGTTTTTACTTGTAAAGAAATCTAGTGCACAATCAAAAATTCCTGTAAATCAGAAGCTGAGAATCATTTTCATGGACCATGTTTCCTATAATAATTTGCAAAGGTCTACTAAAAATTGGCACACAAACATCCTTCGAAATTCTGAAATGTATCGAGAAAAATACGATACAAGACTGTGGCGCAGCATTGCGCCACACGGTCCCACGCGGCCGCTTGAGCGTGGCGCAGCATTGCGCCACACTGTCGTCAACGTGTTAATAGCCAAACTCTTGAACTTGATGATCAGGATTCAATCCTGTCCCAGGCAGAAACCCTTGCCTAGCTTATAAATAGTTGAAAACGGTGTCGGTACCAGCGTGAGGCCCGGGTGACATGTCGACTGATGGAGGTAAACTGTCACAATCACAAGTCTGATCGATGGTCGCATGCAAGAAAGCGGCACTCAAGAACCTGCGATCGAGGACGATATAACCACCCCACAAGGAGCTCTGGACCGAGACAAGATGGCAGTGTGGCACCTCAACAAAAGCAGCAAGGAGAAGGAAGACAGAGCGACTATCATGAAAGACGTACCCCGTAACTGATCGGGATAAAGACGTGCAATAAAAAAAATAAAAAAAGGTGTAGTCACAAACAACAAATTCGTGAAGTGTCAGGCACCCTTAGTGTTCCTCAGCCATCTGTGGCTCGTGGACTGAAGTCGATTGGCAAGGTTAGAGAACTGGATCAATGGATGCCCCGGGCTGTAGATGTCCGATTACCGTAGTTCTACGGTCGAATGCACTCCACTCGTAGTTAGGCAGCAGCACACTAGTACATATCAATCGCTTTATCACCATTATAACCGCTGTCAAGGAAGCTTTTTATGACGATGAACTCGGCGCTGATCAATTTCGATTTCAAACTGGTGCACTCCACGTTACACTTCGGTCCATTTACGAAGCGACGATTGGGATTTGCGGACGAAAAAGCTGCTCACATTCACCGACACCAGCACTCATTGAGACGTTGTGTTGTATTGTGGCGACCAGTTCAGGGTTGTTTTTGTGACCACCACCGGCGGATCGCGTCGCTGCGTCTCGTTCCCTCTATTCATCACAAACGTTTCTTTCCCGCTAGAATTCCCCTTCCACTCGCCTTGCACGAGTAGTCGTCGCTGCCTTCTCCTGAAACCCGCTCGCAAACCCGGTTTGCACAGTTCATTGTTTTTTGCAGATCACTTTTCCCATTGCGTCCTGTTTCTTTTCGTGCACTCGACAACAGGTGTGCGTGTGTGTCACTCATGGTAAATCTGCATCGACAAATGACAAATCTGTCGACCTAAATGAAGCTAATTGATTTCCGATTAGGGCGTTGATCGCCCAGTAGTGATCGGTGATGTATACTGATCGGGCAGCGACATACCCATGAACGATCCATTAAACTATTGACTTCCCAGCTGTATCACGCACGACGGTACTTTGTGGAAATTTTACTAACGTCGCTCTTTTCTTATTAATTTTTCATTTTTCTTTCTTCTTCCTTTTTTTGCCTAGTTTCGGTTCATCTGACCTTTGCTGCTGTTACTTAAAACTTTCCTATACTATAGATCTCCACAGCAATCTGAGTCGGTGTTCTAGTTTTGTTTGGATGATTAGATGTCTTTGGTTCTCCTCCTGTGTATTTTGCTTATTTTTCATTTATTTCAGAATGATTTCTGATGGAATGAGGTGCGTACCAATTTAAGGAGGCCAAAGGTAAAGGTAAAGGGATCGTTAGTCGGTTCAGTATCGTAGAGGCCTGGTGAACCTATACCTATACCCGTTTGACGTTTTTGACCTATAAACCCCGGTGCAAAATTATAAGTTCACCCTGCAATTTGTCCAGAACTACCCGAATACCCTATTTCCGAAAATTAGTAATGACACTATGATGTTCCTCACTATCAAAAACCTATAAACACAAATTCTAGGCACGATGTCTTACCACTGCAAGGAGCTTCGAATTTTTATTTAAAAAATAAGAATAGAGACTGATGCAAAATTATATGTAAGTTCATAAGTAAACCATAAGTTCAGGAATATCGTTTTAACATTACTGTATCTCGAGAATGGGGTATTCGAGTAGTTCTGGACAAATTCTAGGATGAACTTCTAATTTTGCACCGGATTGTACAAGGGGTTGCGGGGGAGCGTGTCCACCAAGTCGGGCCGTAACCTACCCAGGCGGGTCTGGTACCAATTTACCCAACCCCGAAGGGATGGAAAGGTTAATAAACCTAGGTGTCAGCAACGCTGGGTTGACGAGCAGTGGTCGACCGAGTTGCTATAAATGGTTCTGACCTTTCTAGTTTCTTGAAGACCGAATCGTCAGTAGCTCCGCTTACCACTGCACCACTCGCTCCCCTATTTAATTCAAGGAGGTCCTTTCATACGTTCTTCTACCTTACACATTTTCAAATTATGGCTGGTGCTGAAGTGGTCGTCTTGACTCCACTCTCCAAATATGCTGTCCGAATCGCTCAAAATCGAAATCGAAAAGAACGCTCAAATCAATTTCAAATTTCCAAGTATCTTGTGGAGCACAGCTCATGAAGATCGTGCTATTCTGATTCTGACCATGCATTTTGTATCTGAAATGGTTAGGTTTGAAGGGAGTAATGACGAAGCGACGCTTAGACGACGGTTTCAACCGACGGTTTTGTCAGTCGCAGACAGCGTTTTGGCGAAAAATTAGCGGCGGTGCTGTAGAATGAGGGACTGCGTGGTACAGTGGTAAGAGGCGCTGCTGTCAACCGCACGGTCAAGCGATCGATCCCGGCACGTGCTTACCAAGCCTTCCATCCCTCAGGGTTCGGGTAAATTGGTACCAGACTTGTCTGGGAAGGTAAGGACAATGACTAGATATAGCGTCTAATCCCTGCAAGTCACTGTATAGGTCAAATGCGTATTCACCATGGCCTTTCGATCCTGAATGGAACACGAATGCGGCGGCGCGTCCTCTGGGGACTGATTAACGCCGGCACTTTTAACTTTACCATTACTTACTGTCGGATGGGAGAGGGGTGGGATTCGAAATTGTCTACTGGCTGCCCAAACTGGCTAGGTGCCGGTCAAGTTCCCTCTGCGGGAGAGCGCCCCTATCGTCGGAATTAATCCGACATATATGGCGTTTGTGAAAAACATCACATTCACTCGTTCCGCTGAATAGTCTGAAGTACGGTCGTATAACCGGTGCCCGTCGCTTCGATTCTTGGTTGTGCTCATCGACCATTTAAGAACCAGTTTTTTTTTTGAAGCACTGTGACAAGTCATGTCAAGACCACCCAAGGAGTATGGTGGTCGTCCCTGATGAACTGGTCTGACCGGAAGACGATCGTCTTGGTCTGGTGACACAAGCCACGTCACTGATCACAAGGTGATTGGGCGCTGATCTTGTGGTGTCTTAGTGATTCAGGTGATGAACCGGTTCGTCAGTGACGTCGGTTCGGAACCATCGACCGCCGATGGGGCTGATAAGCCCAAGGTGGCCGGTTGTATTCCTTATATAGGGCGGTCAGCTGTACTGATGTTTTCCTGACTTCTTTTCACCATCGCGTATCGGTTGTACAGAAGTAGCTTTTTTCTGACTTTTCTGTTTTTTATTTTAGCGAGAATAAATGAGTGGGTGCAGGAAGTGAATCCAAATTTCGGGCGAGCTCATATCTTGCTTATGCACTTTGTCGACATTTCTTATACATATTTACATATTGCTTATTTGAAATTGAAGTTCAGCTTTTTCCGCCTAGTGGTCGCTACAGTTAGAAAAAAGGAAGGTCAGGACAGTTTATAGCTACTCAATCTATCATTCACTGCTGACACCCGAGTTAATTAAGCCCAACATCCCTCTGGGGTCGGGGAAATTGGTTCCAAACTTGACCGGAAGATTTGGACTCCAACATAGCTACAGGCATAATGCATTGTATTATATGGACCAAATGAACATTCACCATACCTCTTCGATTGTGGGCAAGTGCGTGGCGCATCCTTAAGGGATCGATCAACGCTGACCACTTCACTTTAGCCTTCATCTTTGCTTTTATCTTTTCAGATCTGTTGTTCTTGAAATAAAACAATAAATCGATAAAAAAAGATAATATAAAATAAAACTGAAATACGCCGTTTCCGTTCGGGTGACGTGCGGTGAATTTTGGCTGATGTCAAACGCTCTAGAGTTCAAGGATAGCCGATTTCCGTCGGAGATCTGTCTCGTAGTGAATCTCAAGGTTTCTCCGCTGGCTATAAATGATTTTGGCCTTCTCTGGGTAAGAGTTAACCGGGAGATTCGAAACAGTTTCAGCAGATAGGTAGCTGGCGGCTAGGTATGAGAAGAATTCGGCATTTTTCTCAATTGTGGAGAATTTCAACGGGCATAACGAATTACTACTTGTAGCAGGCTAAATGTGTGCGTTGAAATTGCTCATCGAATATGCATTAGTCATTATCCGATTGGCTGAAAAAGTAGATCTGTAGGGCAGCTAAAGTAGGATCACAGTGGATGAAGAAGGGAATTAGTGATGACTGGTAATCTAAAGAAAACTGCCGAGCTCTAAAGAAAAGAGCGGTGCCTACTTCAGTAGCCAGTTTCCCCGTTCTTCTGAGCCCATTTTCGCCATTTGAACAGTTTTTCCTTCTTTTTTCCTCTTTTTTTCACAGATGTGCAGAAAAGATAAGAGTTGCCCTTCCTTTGTGCGTCCGTCACTTTTTCAAGGGCTGCCAGATTTCTCACTTTCAGATTTTTCTGCTGACAGACAATTTTCGCTTCATCTGTCCTTCCTCACCTATAGCGATCTCGAAACATGTGATTTAATCTGTATCTGGAATTTTAACCTACTTACCTTGCTTCTTTGATTGAAACAATCGATACAATCGATTGGGTTCATCAATCGATTCTGATTAATCGATAATCTAAAAATTAATTTTTCATCATTACCATCTAAGTGCAGAGGGAGTGACACATTCCGAACAACACCACTCGCTGCTCTTCCTCCTTGTGCACTTTCACTACTTTGATTTTTCGGTTTGCTTGATCAGTCCGTGGGGTTCTTGAGTTCAATTCAATGACAACTGTTATCCTTACGTTGTACTTCATACAATTCATCATTTCCTTATTGAGTTAACCTTAGTGGAGATCGCCTACTTCAGAACGTCTCCTGAGAAAGAGAACAACGACCCCCGGGTTATTTAAGCCCTCCATTCTTCTGGGGTTGGGTATATGGCTACTAGACGCCTGTGGGTAGCCGAAACACTGAATTGAACAGCGGCTAAGCTCAGCAAGTAGTCGATTAGGCTAAATAGACATTCACCAAGTCTTATAATTCTGAATGCTTGGCGAAAGCATGGCGCGAGGGCTGTTCAACATCGACCACTTTGCCTTTTTCAAACATACAATATTTTCTTTTTCGCACTTTTATAATGGATCTGTTTTACTGAGTGATTAAAGTCAGTTCCTCTCTTTTTTCCATGAATCATTGCTTAATGCAGTATTCTACTGGTTTCTGAAAATCGATGAGTCAATGAATCAGTCAATCAGTCAATCAGTCAGACCACCAATCACTCCTCTCGTCCTTCTGAGAGGTTCTGTTCTTGCGACGGCTTATTGAAGATTCTCCATTGCCTTTGTTCGACGGGTAGCTGATATATTCATTGCTTACGTTGTTCGAGTGTTTTTTCCTCTTTTTTCGAATTTACACTGATTAGTAGTTTTACAACAGTTCCAAGTATGAGAATTGCATTGTTTGAAGAGTCGATGACTTCTTCGATCAGAAACCGGATTCGTTTGGTGTCTGATGTTCGTTTGGGTGTGATTTGTTGCAGTTCACTCTGACGTCAAGTTGTTTTTCTGCGGTCTTTTTTCATGAAACGCCAGATATGATGGGCTCCGCATTTAGCCAGATATGCATGTTCCTTGAAGCTGCTCATGTCTTGAGGGCATTAGATTCGAGAACTCTGAAAGTTTTAAGTGCCTGGTTGGGATCTCGATAACGCTGGACAACACCCTTTCGTTCATCGTTTATATAAACCTGATATTATTCTACATTTTGAAATTGAGATAAAATAAGAAAAATTGGGAATTTTGACTGTTCGTTGGAAGGTACATATATGGCAAACCACAGAAGCCCATCGGTCCTTCGATACCCGTTCTGTGTAAAGCTCTACTGAAAGCACTAAAATGTTCAACGGATGTCCTCTTTTCTATATTTTCTCGATAGATACGAGTCGATTGACTTTTCCGATAGATGTGTACTTTTACCCATGATGACTGTGCCTGTAGGGAGTGTGATGTAGGCTTTATCCATCGATCACCCCGCGGGCACCATAGTACCATAAAGTTGTGGCCCGACAGATGTGTAAATGAAACGTTTTATAGGACCAAATCTTCAACGCGCCAGTCCGGGCACTAAAGTGGGCGTAGCCTGTGAGGTGAACGAGTTCTCATGAGACAGATCGTGAAGTCAGTGTGCCTCTCTGTGCAAATCGCTGTTCTGCTATGGACCAATATTGTCCCATATTTTTTGGCCTTTGGTATTTCCTACGCCGCTGACATCTGTACGGTCAAACGATCGACCCCGCCCTGATTAACCAACCCAGCCATCCCTCCGGGGTCAGGTAAATTGGTGCCAGACTTGTCTGGGAAGGTAAGGACACTGACCTGGTGTAGCGACTGACCTCCGCCAGTCATTGTATAGGTCAAGTACGTGTTCACCATGCTTCTACATTTCTCTATGGGACACGAATATGCGGCGCAACCGTAAGGGACTGATCAACGCCGTTGCCTTCACTTTCCACTGGCATTTTCGAAACGTGGAGGCTTTACTGGAGATTTGTTCCGGTCTTCCTTGGCGTTGTCGTTTTGCAGGCTTTCACCCTATTCGGAGAAAAACTTGTCCTTCATAGATGTGGAATAACTCGTCCACTTTTCATAGTGACTGGCTAGAGAGATGGGGGCCAGCCAGTTTTCCTTCTCCTGTCGCGGCAGAAGACCTGTCTCGTTGAATGGCGTCAAGCACGTTGACGTTTTGGTTTTTTTTCACGATGAATTCGAGTTCAGCCGCGTCCAAATGCCAAGCGGAGCTCGTTCAGGTGGCAAAGAACCCCGTCGACGGCCCTGCTAGGTATGTAGATGTTTTTTGAGGAGATGTAAGCTGTAAGCCGTACGTAAGCTGTTGGATCCTCGAATTACAACCGTCTGGTTTTGTATCTTCTTAGCGGCAACCGCGACGTTTCCTCTTTTTTTATCTCTTGATTCTACAATACATCTTACCACTGTGTCCCACTTTCGCCTTTCTTTTGTTGGTTTTCACTTTGCAGAGGAAAGTTTGGGTTTTCAGAAGCACTTTCGTTTTTCCTTCCCTCTTGGAACTGTCCGCCTCAGGTTCAAGGTTTTGGAAGGTTTTTTGTTTTCGCTCTTCCATGCATAGCGATTGTCCTGTTGTTTTCCTATTCCAGTATGCTTTTTTCTTTTGTCTAGTGAATGGGAATAAAAGGAGTAGATTAAGTCGTATTATTTATTTATATTTTATTTTATTTGTAATATTCTATTTTATTTATTTATTTATTCATTCACGCCTACAAAGACGTACCTAAAAACAAATGCATAAGTTAAAAGAAACAGAGCCATCCTATACGGGAAAGGAATAGTATGGAATATGTATACTAACAACACAAGAAATTTGAGAAAATATTTTACCATCACATCACTAAGGCTACTACATATAAGCTTAATAACTGATCATCATTAATTTATGATTATCAGCAACACTTTCTCATACGTACATAGGCGAGACTTGGGAAATTCGCAGCTTCTTTCAACTTTCCTTAACCTAATTGCGTCACAATAACACTCCCTTAAGTAATTATTCCATTGGAACCAGTCCATGCCAGATTTTTGTTATTATTATTTTCATGGATTCCCATGTCACTGAACTAAATCTATGTATTAGGTTGTTGCAAAAGTTCTCGGACATTTGGTATACAAAACAGTTCATTACATAATATCTGACCAATAAGAAGGAGTCATTGGAAGTAGGCATCGTTGATATCTATGGTCTTCTCTTCTCTCTAACATGTTTTGACTGGAGCCGAAAATACCGGGGAAATCCTCTTCAAATTTAAGAAGTCGCAAACGTCCGAGAACTTTTGCACCAACCAAATATTATCATATTTTATTTAGCTAATCATCTACATTCTCTTAAAAATACCACCTCTACCTTCATGTATGTTCAGCACTCGTGGAGCAGTGGTAAAAAGCACTACCTTCAACCGTATGACCTTTCGATCGATCCTCCCGTGGGCTTACCAAGTCCTCCAATCCTCAGGCACCATTGCTACTCGACCCACAGGTGAGCGCTGCTGACAGCCGGGTTAATTAAGCCCATCTTCCCTCCAGGGTCATTTAATTTAGTGCCAGACTTGCTTGGGTAGGTGAAGACACTGATTTCTACAGCGAATAGCCCCCAGAAGTCATTGTTTATACCAAATAGACATTCATCATACCTCTAAGTACGATTCTGGATGAAATACTAATGCATGGCGTGTACTTACTTACTTGTTAGTCGACTGATAAACAGTCCCTTTAGCTTTACCTTTTACCTTCTCAAATTGGTAGGCATCTCATTCTACCGGAAATCATTTTGAAATAAATGAAAAATGAAGAAAATAGGATAAATAACATCGACTCAGATTGCTGGAATCATATTATCTGAATCGTGGAGTCCTGTCTGCTGATGACCTGCCGTAAGTTGTAACAAAAAATGTGAAAAAGATAGCAACAGGAGAATTTGAGTCATGGTCGGGAAGCTTCTACTTTTTCCCCGCTTTCATTTATCGCCAGTGGAAGCGAAATCCCTCTCGGGGTTCAACGGGCCCCTGTGGTAGTTTGCAAGTGGAACTCGCCACCCACACGTTCCACTCGCAGTCGGGGCGCCGCTCAACTCGTTTTCTATTAGGTGAACAATTTTTGCGTTTCGTATTGCACTAGAATGTGCTGAGTTTTTGCTCGAATTTATTAGCGCCATTTGGCCGAGAAACTCGTCCCGCTCAGCGTAGCTGTGCGCTTCGAAAAACTCGTCCTCGTCGGCTTTGAATGTCTGTTTTTTGCGTTCCTGTAATTATGACCGTGTCGTTCACATTGACGATGATTATAACGGCTACGAACCGGCTTTGGCGATTAGAGTGTGATTCTGTCGAGTTTTCCACGTTGCTGCCCACTTTCGCTGTTCTCCGAAAGATGTACTCGACAGTTTCCCTGCCGTCGGAAATTCACCGATTTTCAATTTTGCCTAGAAGATTTTGCCGGACTGTAAGAGGACCAACCTCTCACACATCCCTCTCTCCCACATCATACACACCACATCCTTTTTCTCAGTTCTTTTCCCAAACATCCCTTTTTCCGTTTTCAATCTCTTTATATGCAGTACATAATAAGAGGCGCTACTGACACTTATGCGGTCGAGCGATCGATCTTCGCCTGACCTACCCAAGTCTTCCATCCCTTCGGGCTCGGGGTGATTCCTCTATTTTTCTTCTTTTCTTGGCTTGATTCGATTAGGTCCTGCATTATTTCTAGCTCTTTCATTCCTCTCGGAAGAAATAAACACCTATTTAGTTCACTTCTTCCCAATAGGGAAGACGACCATTTAACGAATTTTCCTTGATCACCGCATTCCTGTGGGTTTTCGAGTTTTTCCGATGTCTTGTCACTATTTCGTTCATACATATATTGTGAAGTAATGCCAAATGTATTAGGAAATGAATCAATTGCACCTTTGTGTACTTTTTTCTCTTGTTAATCTTTGATCATCAATCGTCGTAGTTGGAGGAATCTCAATTCATTTCAGATTGTTATTCTTCTGGATTTCTTGGACTAAACGAACTGTGTACTTCGCTCCCGTCAAGTCTTTAATAGGATAACAGTCGTCTTTTTAGATATGCTTTCAATCGTCCTGCCATTCAGAGTAATTTTTCTAGGAAAATCCTTTTAGCGAATGAATAACCTCTATTCAATTATAAGAAAAGCCGTAGCAGACAAAGAGAGAGACGAAGCTCATGGGAGGATATTTAACAATTTCATTGTGCCGTCACATAAGAAAGACAGCTTCTGAGAGCTCATGGAATGGTCAAATAAGCGCGACTTTGTTCTCAGTCCCCTAAGGACGGCCCGCCTTTTTCTCATCTACGACTGTCTTTTTTAGGATATTAGAACCGCCGATTATCGAAAACTGAGTTGAGGTGTTCAAATCTCCAAGGAGGGAACGCAAATGACATTCAAAGGCAGAGGTGAAGGTAGCGGCGTTGATCACTCTCCTAATTCTAAGGAGACGCCACCGCATTTGTGTTCGATTCAGAATCGTAGAGGTACGGTGAATCCTAAAGGAATCCTATATCTATCAGTAAAGGTAGAGGTCCCGGCGTTGATCAGTCCCCTGAGGACGCGCCGCCGCATTCGTGTTCCATTCAAGTCGTAGAGGCTTGGTGAATACGTATTTGGCCTATACAATGACCTGCGGGGGCCAGCCGCTATACCAAGCCAGTCTCCTTAACTTCTCAAACAAGTCTGGTACCAATTTACCCGACCCCGTAGGGATGAAAGGCTTGGTTAGCCCGGGCCGAAATCGATCGCTCGACCGTGCGGGTGACAGCAGCACCTCATACCACTGTACCACGCGGGCCCATACCTATATTATGATTATCTATCGGTATCTATAGGTAAAGGCTGAATAAGCGAGTGGTAAGAGGTGCCCCGCCTGGACTAACCGGGCCTATACAATGACTTGCGTGGCCAGCCGCTATATCAAATCAGTGTCTTTATCTTTGCAGACTAGGCCCGTACCAATTTACCCGACGGCGGAATGATGGCAGGCTTGGTTAGCCTGGGCTTTTTTAGTCGCCTGGGCTTTTTTAGTCGCTCGACCGTGCGGGTGTCCGCAGTAGGGATTTGCGTTTCAAGGTTAATGGTTTAACGGATTCAACGAATTTACCGCCATTTTAGGTTAAAAATTGTTTAACGGATTTATCGGCAAATTTTCCAAATTTTACGGGGCCGCTAAACGCACACCCTTGGGCGCAACGGAGTATCCCGTTGCAGCTCACGCCATTGCGGACAAATTGAAGATGGAGCTCAATAAATACGAGCAAGTCGAATATTTGAGTATTGCTACAACCTTGGTTCCGCACCTTTTTTGCTCACTAATTCGGAGTTCTAGTGCTAATGATAAAGTTCTAGCTAATGTTCTAATGTTCAATGCTCAAAAAGATAGGAGATGGAGATAACGTTTAAGTGAAATTCTCCTTAACTCATTGGCGACAGTGGTACACAATGTTGTGAGCCAGGCAGTCTGTCCCTGAGGACAATGGCGCACAATGGTGTGTGCCAGGCTTTTTTCAGAGAGTTTTTGGCCAAACTTCTCCAAATTTTGTTCAGATAGATAATTGGGGGCGCTGAACCCGAAACTGCTGTCCCTTTTTCAGCGGGTGGTCTACGATCATACATTTTGCTCACCTATTGGAGTGCTCCTCTGACACGATCTCTTTTTTCCCACATAACTTCTCTAATTCTAAAATACTTTTACGCTCTACCGGGAACACTTGAAATTGAAAGGGTGTTCTCATCTGCGGATCAAGCTTTGACCGAATTTCGTAGGTCGTTAACATCTGCAAATTTCCTAGCTCTTCTGTTCCTCAAACTCAATATTCCACTGATTGGCTTCGATCGTTGATTGTTCTTGATTTTGAATATGCTTTCTCGTTATGAGATTCTTTAATTGTTGTTAACAATATGCGCTCTACCGTTATGGATTGCTGGTTTCGGCACCACCGTAAAATGAACGTTTTTACACTAGTATCGCTTATTTACGTAGTATTCCCGTGAAGAAAAGCAGTATTTTCAAGAATTTCAATTTTTCTTGAGCAACATTTTGGGAATTTAACTGATTCAACTTTTTAAGCAACATTTTGAAAATCTAACGGATTCAACGGTTTCTAACGGCAAGTTGTGCCGTTAAAAAAAGCGTTTAAAAATTTAGCGGCCACAATTTAACGCACAGCCCCGTTCAGCAGCGCCTCTTACTACTCTATCACGTGGTACATCTTACGGTAATGTAGACTTTAATTAGTCCGTTTACTGATTAAGGAAAAGCCCTCTTGAAGTTTCTTCTCGATTCCTTCATTGCAATATCCGAGAGAATGCTGTCCACGTTTTCATTTAGCTTATTCTCTTCGTTTTTGTTCCTACCTATTACCTTTCTCTCTTTTCTTTTCTTCTATCATTCTTTTCCGTTGGATCCATGCTCATAATAATCGTCACTAAAAGGATCAATTTCATAGCTATTGTTCTGCTTACTTGGGTCATATTAATGAAACCCAGCACTCATCCTCTCAGTTCCCTCCATTTCCTTTTCATTAAGGTTCCTTACCTTGTCTAAATCTCGAAAGCCTCTCATAGTCTGTTAACAGATTCTCGATAGATGCTCGCGTAGCTTTGCTGTCGATTCATCAAAATGCCTGCTAAATAGGCATTTTTTAATTTTATTTTGATTCATGGAATACACTTCAGATGACGAAGAGGCCCAGTTCCGATGACGTCGACTGTACAGCACCTGAACCGAAAAGGTTGTCCTGCTCCGATCCGGCTGAAAATGACGGTCAGTTGATCTGTTATTCAGCATTTAAATGTAAATGCACAAAGTAGAACCATTTCTAGTAATCTACGAAGCCGGTGACCAAATTATTATACAATAAATTAAAACCACTACAACAGAAACGTTCAACATTTTCCACTTTTATCCAATTCAAAGCTTCACTTTTTGCACTCGACTCTACCTCACCATGCTTCACTTCCGCCTATTTTTTCACCCATTTTTTTATTTTTTATTATTTTTTCTCGTCATAATGTATGCGGTTGAACGGTACCTAATCAGACGTTTTCAATGAATCATCGAGCTATTCTTTATGAGAATTCATGAGCGCTCAAAGAACGAACATTGGAAAGGTCTCACGTCGTTGCGTATTTTTCGTTTTCTCAACTACCTCTATTATGCTCAAATTGGATGTAGTTACGCTGTAGCAAAGGAAGCCACGAGCTATTCTCTAGTTAAGGTCATTTTTTGTATAGAAAAGTAGTAAAAGTAAGTGGTTAAATAAAGTGGAAAGTAAAGAAAGAAGCAGTCTAGATGCGTTTCTTTTGAAATAACTGTGCTAATTTTAGTTATTTTAATCTAATTTTTATATCATCGCTATCATAGCTGTTGCATACTTTATTAATGGTACAAAGGATTTCCGTCTTTTCTACGATCTTTTCTACTCTACAACGTTAGCCGCTCCATTTGGACAGTTTCCATATAATCGCGCTAAGACCCACATTGTCCGTCGAACGTTGCAAAGCGTCGCGTAAGCGTTGAGGTATATAGGAAACTTTAAATAGAATGAGTTACTCCTTCTCTCTGCCCTACACTTCATCATTAGTGCAATGCTTTGCTGCCGACTATGAACGAACACTTGAATGCGGTGGAATATTAGTTTGGTTTCGATCAGATTATGTTACAAAAAAGCCCTCGAGTGGGATTCAAGGAATGCGTCGTTTTTCTGTTCCTTCCAACACGGAACTGCAGCGTCTGGAAATGTGATCTTGGACGTCGAGTGAAATTCGGCTTTCGAGAAAACAAACGTGTGGCCACGCTGTTTCTGCTCGTATTTGCTATTCGTTAACCTTCATTCATCACGTCATCAGCTCGTCATTGAAACCTGAGCTCCGATTGACGTTTGTAGTTGTGGATTTTCAGCGCTCAACTAATTACATCACGCCATAGTTCTGCCATTGGCAAATAAACAGCTAGGTATTTCGATTGAATTGTCCAACGATTATTATTGCACTTTGTGAGTGGTAGTTTAGTTCTGCGGCTTGTCCACTGTAGTGTAATTGTTATTAGGGCTCGATTTAAGCCTATTAACAGTCTCTCGTTGCAAGCAGCAATGGTAAGAATAGCGTAGAGACTCAGATGTGACAGTAAGGGCCCCTCCAGACTCTGCTGCCGCAGTAAACCAAAGTAGAGCAGTGAAAAGGAGGATGGGCGTATTTCCGCAATAGCTACGCGCTTTCCGGCCGTCCACTGGACTGCCGTTGGCCAAAAAAGTGTTCAATGCATACTTGGCGATATGGGTGGTTTTCGCAAAGAAATTAGAAATCGGATACTGCGCTACAGCGCAGCTGCCGCTCGCGCCGCCGGTCCCTATGTTTCATCATTGCTGCGGAAGCAACGCAGTGAAGTCTGAAGGGACCTTAAGGCAGTACGCACAGCCCACTTTGCTACTGCGCACCCGCACCTGTACCTCACGACGGTCCCAACACGAATCGACGGTTGGTGGTCCTAACGCGAAAGTTACCGTTTCTCGGTAGCACTTACATAGGACACCACTGTTACATAGTTGTTGCGAAAACGCATTCAACCGCTTAGGCTAATGAGCAGTAGTGTGGGAACTTCCGTTTCCGTGTTCCGAATTCCGGTTTCCGGCCGTTTCTGGCCCTTCCGTTCCGTTTCGTGTTCCGCATTTTTTTTTTGGGCGGAACACAGAGGCGGAAGAGCTCCACTGTGAAGGCTAGCGAAAGGGAAACTGAAGTTATTGTGCTGATATCGATATTTTTCAATCGAATTCTGGTAGAATGAAAACAATGTCTTATAATACACCTGTCTTTCTGTACGTACTTGTGCCGGCCTTGGTTTATAATAAAATTCCGCGTGGTACAGTGGGAAGATGCGCTGCTGTCACCGGCACGGTCGAGCGATCGATCCCGGCCCTGGCTAACGAAGCCTTCCATCCTTCCGGGGTCGGGTAAATTGGTACCAGACTTGTCTGGGAAGGTAAAGACACCGACTTGGTATAGCGGCTAAACTCCACAGGTCATTGTATATACGCATTCACTATGCCTCTACGACTTGAATGGAACACGAATGCGTCAGCGCGTCCTCAGTGGACTGATCAACATCGGCGGCAGCTTTACCTTTAACCTTTTTACTTCGAAGCTATCACCAAACGTTGAACACTTTACCCAAAATAGTAGACACATTCCAGTGGAAACAAAACGAGGATTCTATAGGTACCTTTAGAAACAGAAATGGAAAGGTTTAGTGGCTCACTTTTGGCGAAATTCCAGTAACTTAGTGACTTTTGCACAAATACCGTTTCCTGCTCCGTGTTCCGGTTTCCGGCCATTTTTGGCCATTTCCGTTTCGTCTTCCGTCTTCTCTCTTTCGCTTAAAAAAAAGCAAATTCCGAACACCCCTGATCGCGATCCTTCAGCGGCGATTTTCGGCCGTTGTCATCGAGCCGATCAAGAATTGAAGGTTCATTAGCATGCATAACCGGCCTGGGAATCTTCTTCTCCTTCAACAATACGCCAGCTCTCTCACGTCATCTCATCTTTGAGCTCGCGGCGATGTCCGATGAGAAATATGAGTCACATTTTATTGCGGTGCTTTCAATGAATATTTATGTTGGCATTGACGTCAAGAACGCGTCGTGAACTTCGCGAGGTTCGTGTCACAGACAATTTGTCTGCTCGAATTCAGTTTTTTCTCTAGAAATAATTGTAACTCTTGACATTTGAGAATAGACAGTGACGTCTTCTCGAAAGAAAAAAAAGCGGAAAAGTGAAAAATTGGGTCTTGATCATTCTATTCAATGGAAAAGTGATGTTGAAAATTGGAGGGTTTGGGACACTAATTGGGTCTTGATCATTCCATTCAATGGAAAAGTGATGTTGAAAATTGGAGGGTTTGGGACACTAAATGTCAAAAACTCATAGTCTTAAAACTGTCTCTCTTTAACGTCCTTCTTCTTCCTGCCTTTCCAGTCTTCGAACAGACGTCAGCATCACATCTATTACTTGATTTTTCCTGAAAACTTTCACCACTTGTGATTTATTCAGTTCCATTTGCGAATTTACCCTCATAGGGCGTTCATAGAACTTTGTGCTGGTGACGGACATCGGTTAATATGTACTTTCTAAAAGACATGTTCTTTTGCTCTTTCTCTCTTCATCCATTATTCTTCATTCGGATGCTTCTCAGAGAACCTTTATATCCAGCGCTATACCGTCTCTGCCCTTCGGATTTTTGAGGCCGTTCGGGGTGTCTATCGACTTTGAAGCGGAACATCTGTTTTTTTCTCCTTCTCGTGCTTACCTACTCATATTCCTAGCAATCCTGGTCTAATTTGCCCCGACCACTTGGTCCATGGTCGCCCAGTGCATATCTTATGCATAACTTTGGCCATCGGAGCCCGTTGAGTGCTCTTCGGAGCACCTCTTTCGGAGATCGACGATTATGACTTCGATATCGCATGTGACTCGGCAAACCTAGATTTCAATAATTCATTAATGTCGTCCATAAATTATTCAACTGTCAGATGATCTAATTACTGACGTCCATCGTCATCCATTTCACTTCATCAAAAGACGCCGTAAAACACGGTGACAATATCGCAGGCGTAAGAATTTTCAAAATTAGAAGTTAATTCCCTTTAATACCCTTATCCTGCTGTTTGTATTAATTACTTCCTTATGAAAGTACATTCATCTTGGGTGTATTCCTCTCCTCATCTTTTTGAGCGTCTCGAAATCAGAAAATTGAGATATTAATAGATCGGGATTCTCCGAAAACAACAAGAGCTCTATTCAACGCCGTTGAAGCCTTATCACGTGGTGATGTTCAACTTCTCCTTTTTCGTTTTGCATGTCGCATTCTAATTCGGTGGAAACCTTTGAAGTTCTACAGATGTTAGCTAAAAATATTTATCGAATTCTCAAAATTTCTAGTCTTTCCGGTGGTCCTTAGAGCGGTCAGAGTCCACCAAAGTGCCATATTTGGCTAAAATTTCCGCCCTACCCACCTTTTCCAGTGCCCAGCGATTAAAGTTCCCCGTCAAGATCGCCTGACCTCCGCCAGGTGAATCTTGAAGTTTCATAAGCCATATGACGCTTCGTTTTCGGAGCCCAGTGCACTCAGGCGATGTTTTCTGCTCTCTAAGATACAATTTTAGGCTAGAGAGGATCTATGAGAATGTCTTTTGCTAGTCAGATTTATATTGATAACTTCTTGTCCAGCTGTCTATAGTGAAGCTCTCTTTTATGAAAATACATCTTGAATTTCTTCAGCACCTCAGCTTTTTAGGCGTATGGAAATGAGCTGATGAAGACAAAAATAGAGTGGAATTCTTTTGAGATAATAGAGAATTCTCTGTTTGAAACTGGAAATGAGCATGTAGCTCATAATCTTCCTCCTTCATACCCCTCAGGCTACTGGCTTCCGTTGTGACTATCAAGCTATTATTGCTATACCCAAGTAATCGGAACACGGTTCTGATACTTTTGTTCTTGAGTAGGAGCTCAAGAAATTGGGGCCTTAAAATACATCGCCTGGGAATTTTTCTACGAATTTTACCCGAAGAGCGACTCTTCCGGTTGTCTTACCTGTAGGTGCTTGACTTTCTTCAAGTCACAGATGTAAGTAGCAGGAATCTTTGATGTTCTTATGACCATAGGTTGATGAGAACATATTTGATAATACTGAGTTGATTTCCCCTGAGGCTAAATATTCGTGAGATTCTCGAATTTTCACGATGTTCCGGTCGTCCACGGCCACGGGGCGAACAAAGTCCACATCAGACTGGTTTGGTTGACTATTATTTCCGCCCCTCCCCTACACTTTTCCGGTGCCTAAACATTAAAGCTTTCGCCTGACTTCCGCCAGGTGTTCGAAGTGCGAAGTTTCAAAGGCCATGCGGAGCCGAAATCCCTCAGGGCATGTTTTCAGCTCTCTAGGGTACAATTTCCGGCGGTAGAGGAGATCTTCGAGAATGCATATATTTTTGCGGCTTAGAATAGGCTCGAAGGATTGTAATTGAAGACGGCATTCGACTGAAAGCCGTCGGCGCGCGTGATCCGCTCCGAATAGCCTCAAGCTCGGCCACGGAATAATTTTATCAGGATGTTGTTGTTGTTTACGCGGCTATTAATGTCTTGCCGCCGGCCGCTTTTCAGCTTTTCACCCGACCCAAAGCCGCCTCCTTCACCGGGACATTGAGTTCTTATTTGAAATGTTAGGAGAATTTATCAAAACCTCTAGAATTGTGAATTTCAGCGAAAGCTCCAGATGTACATATTTCAGGCCCCAAAGCCGCGTCTTTTACCTGGACATTTTCATTTTTTTCAAGTTTGCGTTTCATTCGATGGACTAAGGAAGTACACGAGTGAAAAATAATAAATTTCTGACAAAGAAATTTCAGAAATGCAAAAATCAAACTGTCAACATTGTTTTTTCTGTGTTCTCACGATAAGTTGAGGTCCTGATTACATGCATATCGCCTAATCGATTGATTGCAGATCACGGAAGCCATTATAACTGTTGCTCTTATATTTCGTACTACATAAAATTGATTTCTTCTTTAACGAGTTAACTTTTGGGGAAATCACTTTCTATAGAAACTAGGAGGTCAGGGCAACTTCTGGACAGACACTCATTGGATCATTGCTGTGACACACGAATGAGCTCTGCTGACCGCCGGGTTAATTAAACCCACCTTCCTTCGAGGTCGGGTAAATTGGTACCAAACCTGTCTGGGAAGGTGGAGACATCGGCAGCACCATCGGCTGATCACCATAAGTCATTGTGTAGACCAGCTATGCATTGAACATGCCTCTCCGATTCTGAATGGAACACGTATGCACGGCGCATCTTTAGGGAGTGATCGTTTTCATCATCACTTCACTTTTATATCAACTCTACGCTATATTCTTCGAATTTACGAATTTAGGAGGTATACGGAGTTCGAAATTGGAAAAATGACAAAAAATGTGAAAAAATGTCGGCGTCCTGCCATTGATAAATCACGTATGGATGGTGTGACTCTTTTTACCTATGTCCTGGGTAACCCAAATATTTTAAGCCAAGGTGGTCCTCCAGGGTTGCCATTGTTTTTCGTCAGCCATCTTTGGAGTTGGTATGACGTGATGGTGGCTATTTTTAGAACAGCCGTGCACGAGTATCGGGTTCGAGGCGAACTTTCGTCAGCTAACTGAGCTCCCAGGAGATCGGGCGGTTGTTTTGTCTTCTTTTGGTGCTCATGTTTTCGTCGTCATTGTCATCTGCAAACGATCGTTTCGTCGTTCTCAACTCGAATGACGAGCTTTCTCCCCTTTATGAACCCAGTTCTCCCAAATTCTCTAGAAAAAGCTGATTTTTCCACCGGATTATTTTTCTTTGATGCTGGAGCCCGCCTTTTTTCGGGAAGTACTTGGGAATTTTGTGTCGAGCCCTTTCTATTCTAAGTTCTACACTTCGTTTCTGACATTTTCTCGATGTGCAGGCTTCGTTATCCGTCGAGAGTGTTTTTCAAGCGTCGCAGCAAATCACCAACACAACGATGAATGCAATTGTGGCATTGCATCAGTGCTGCTGAGTGGCTGAGTTGCTGCCGTTAGGCGACATCAGACGTTGTTTTAGAGAGGAAAGAAGCAGATCTGAGAGATGCTGTAAAGGCGAAGTTCGGCATTGGTCATTCTTCTGAGAACGCGCCGTGCACCTGTCTTCGATTCAGAATCGTACAGACATGGTCAAAGCGTATTTCACGTATAGAATGACTTGTGGGGCTAGCCACCTTCAAAGTCAATGCCTTCGCCTTGTCGAACAGACTCCGGAGGGATCGAAGGCTTGGCCAGCCCGGGCAGGTATTGATCACTCGAACGATCAAGCGTCAGTAGCGCTTCTTATCGTTCCGCGCTCGCGGACTCGCTATATAGTAAGGACATTCTTCGGTGAGCATTGTCAACGGAATATGCTTCTGCTCTTACTTGGACTTGACCAGAGTTATACAACTTCTACTAAAGAAACTACTTATTATAATTTCTTCCTTCTCTGACCTTTTTACTCCTCCTCCTTCCTTCTCTCCCTCCTGCGAGCAGGCTCAGAAGAGAAATTGGCATCGCTCAGAGAATAATCGTGACATTTCTCCTTAACTGCCGTGTAATTTGCTCTGGGTCCCTTTCAGGCATGGTGCAATTCTCTACGAAATAAAAACAATCGTTCACTTCGTCGAATGACTCTTTGCTTTTTCTTTTCTTCTGCCTCTAAGTGCTCAATGGAACTAATCATTGACTTAACGGCCTATAATTCGGCGATTCCATTAGGCCACAATGTGGAATGAACTGACTTCCTGGTTTTTAGAGTAGAAACTCGTTCCAACTCTCAATTTCCTAGAAGCTATTCAACTCACCAGCCGAATTCTGAAAGTAGTAGGTAGCTCTACTCCATCTGGGTATTCAGCCTTAAATTCAGTGAGTTTGGTGAAGAGTAGATGTCTTTTGAGTTATCAGGATGTTCAAGAGGTTCTCAGTCAAGCTAGAGGCGATCGCGTCGCGGCGCGATGTACGGGAAATGCCGCTGATCTGTAAAAGGTAAAGGTAGAGGTGTTGGCGTTGGCCAATCCACTAAGGATACGCCGCGCATTTGTGTTCTATTCGGAATCGTAGAGACATGGTGAATGCGTATTTGGCCTACACAATGACTTTTGGTTCTTGCTGTCATACCAAGTCAGTGTAATTACCTTCTCAGTCAAGTCTCTGGTACTAATTTACCCAAGGATGGAAGGTTTGGTCAGCCCAAGCGGAGGTTGATCGTTCGACCGTGCGTGTGTAACTAGCGCCTGCTACCACCATACCACGCGCGCCCGTCCATCGTCATACTTAGGCTAATTCAAGTAGAAATACTCGAAATAGTTTTCTGAAGGGTCCGTTCGCCGTCAAGAGTGATTAACAGCAATTTCTGGGTGGTGAGGTCCGCGTAAACAACACACGCACAGCGTCATTAGTAGGCAATCGCCCAGTGGCATTAGGCCAGTTGGCTGGCACAACTGGCTGTGTCCATACAGCGACCGAAAAGTCTGTCCTTTTTTAGATTTTTCTTTTTTTCGTTGAAAATCATAAAATACTTATGAATTGGCTTCGAATCTCACATGTTTTCCAGCAGGGTATATTTAAAACTAGAAAAACAGCACATCTATTTCAAAATCATGACGGAAATCCCAAGGATTAGGAAATTACTCAAAAATTTTCAAGTTCTCCGAAGAATTGGAGTTACGTTTTGAAATATAAATACATAAATGAACCACACCTTTTGGATATCTCTCTAGGCTGGATTAGTATCACTCTAGACTAGATTAATAGTGTTGAAATGGTAATGTGAGCTGAGCTGCTCGACGTTGACCAGTCGTTGATCAATCGGAATGCGCCATGCATCTGGCATTCATTCAGAATCGTAAGGCCATTTCGTGTATCTGGCGCATTCCATAGGTTATTGTTCCGTCGTACGCAGAAAGTTCTATTTTCAATTCAACTTAGTATCTTAAAGGTAGGGAAGGTAATCTCTCTGGACTCTGGACGGGGCTCGATCCCCTTGCCATCCTGGAAGTCTTCTTCCCGTCTCACTGGTGCATTTCATCGGGGTTTCCGTGAAATATTGGAGAGGATATTCCCGATGACCAAATCCGTTCTATGAAAGCCATCCCGTCACCGGCAGGTGATTCGCATGAGCTTTTTTCCGTTGAGCCAGCCATTTCCTGTCATCCACACACCGCACGTCACCGTTTCGGAAAGAAAGTTCCGGAAAGGGTGATGAAAATGTTAGTGATTAGGGGAATTACCAGTAAATTCGAGTTCTCTAAATATGTCCGCATTTCCGTGGAGGTGCACTTACAGGACGGATTCTTGCTAGGATTCACGGCAGTGCCATCACTCTATTTCCGGTGAAATCTGAAGTTCTAGGAGGTACGGTAGCTCGGCTTAGAAGTGATTAGACTAGTTCCTGAGTTATCCGAACTCCCAATTCAAGTACCTTTTCATATCTCAGGATTCGTGGTTGTTTTTCGTCCACCTTCGGGGAACAGGTAATCGCTCTGGGCCCACATTCATCACTGATTAGCCCCTGATAAACTCCGAGATATACCCCAAACGGCTCGCATACTGAGATTCGCGAACGCATACCGAGATTCGCAAACGGGGTTTAATCGGGATTTATCTTGGATCTACTGCACTTTGCGATGAGGTAAGGTACGGGAGACCTTGACAAGCGGGTTTATTGCCGACGAGGTTCCGGAGACCGCTCTTCCGTTCATGAAACTGGGCACTGTTTCGTTCTACTCAGAGCGTGCAAAACTTCTGTAAGCCTGGATCGAGCTTTGTCAAGCAGAACTTCATGGTCGTGGAGGGTTGTCGGTAAATTCTGCCCCTGATCCATCCCTTACCCAGAAACTGAGCTCCATTCGTCCGACGTTCTTTGTCTTCATGGCCGTTTTTCTTCCATTTCGTCGAAATCTAGTCGCTTGTCGCCTTCCTGTCTAGACTCGAGGCGCCTCCAAAGTGGTGGTAACCCGATCCGTTCCCGATACTCGACTCCTCTCGATTCCATTCGGTCGTGATTTTGTTACGAACATTTTTGTTATTGTTATGGAAATCTTCGAATTTCAACCTCCCGACCAGCCCATTGCCGAGACAAAAGCACCAAGAGCAAAACAATGAGCGGTTTCCTTGATTGGCACGATAGAAAGCCCCTCTTTCATCCGCATGGTCCAAAGATCGATCTCCGTCAGGGGCCAACCAAGCATACGATCCCCCAGGGTTGGGCAAATTGATACCAGACTTGCCTGAGAAGATGGAGACACTGACCTCATATAAGTCGACTGAATGGGGCATTCCGAAAGAGGTAATTAGCTTCGGAGGTTCTGGTTTGATGGCATTCATTTCGGTGTAAAATTTCTGTGTAAAAGTGATAGAAAATTTGTATCACTCGCATCGATCCTTGGTTCCCAGTCCTCATCACCCTTCTCAGCTCGCTGGCGATTTCAAGTACTCGCACTTGCTTGAGATTTGTGGTCGAAAAAAGTTGAGCATCAGACTCCCATTCAACTAGGATTAAATTTTAGTGCTTGAATCCGGAGCAGATTGTGTCACTGGAAGCCAGATCCAAACGAGTGCTGTTGTAGGGCCTCCTTGGCCGAGAAATATGTAGTAGGAACTGCGCTGAATTTTTTTTGCACAATTTTGTTTCAACCATGACATTAAGACGTGCACGAGACTAAGGCCTCATCTAAGGGCTCGGAAAACTCGTCCACATTCGGGGTACATTCAAATTCCTCTGTTTAAACTTTTGGAAGAGACGTTCATGAAGATCCGTCTCGATTTCAGAAGCCCTCAAGACCACATAAACTAAGAGTCGGAGTTTTTTAATGTTCTAGATCCATAAGCAGAGACGCAAGTGCGATTCGAACGGAAATCGAATGTGTGGCGCATTCTGAGCGATAGAATGCTCTGCTTCCCTTAAAATTTTCCAAAACAAGTCCAATACACTGGTATACCTTCTGGGTCCGATTTTTGTGATAAAATAATCGCCACAGACCAATTGGTGTCCGGCGGACAACCCTACCCCTTCTTGAATCCCTCAGTCACTTCCACCTCCTCACGCCTCCAGGCTATTTACCTTGGCACCGTCGATGACGTCCGTTACCATTTCGCGCTGATTGTTGTGGGGCGAACAGGGAAACTGGGCGATAATTGCCGTCATTTCGTCATTCAGTCAGCCAGTGAGTGCATTTCGCTCGATGGTGGCTTTTTAGTCCTTAGACTCACAATAGGTGGCTATTTGAACGCGTTGGCGTTCTGAAGTGGTAATCAACATGTTGTCCGGGATTACGCCTCAGGCACTATTCTCTTAGAACTCTCTAAAATGAAATCTGTAAAGTAGAGGTCATTCTATGAAGAAAAGCCGGAATCTCGCGAATTTAAGATAAGTAGAGAAAGGTGGGCGCCGTGCGGGCTATATCTCGCGGTTTATTGGGGTTTACTAATGATGAATCTGGGCGTAGGGTGCTGTAAGGTCTATTTTACCCTTGTGTGATCCACTTTTTATCCACTATCTATATATAAGAAATTATATAATATTACATAGTGTAATAAATTGAGCTATTAGTGTATACAGGACCAGATTCATTCCTGACCAAGCGGCTGGTTACTTTACCCGCTTACCTTGGATTCCGAGGTAACGAGTGGGTACATCACCTAATGAGGCCGGTAATTATACCTTATTTCGTAAGTGCAGGCTGTGGGTCACTGTTATAGTGAAACACCTTTAGAATTGCACAGTTCTTCAACGAAATCAAATGCCGTGGTAAGAGGCGCTACTGACATCCACACGGTCGAGCGATCGATCGCGGCCCAAGCTAACCAAGCCTTTTTTTCCCAGATACGCATACATCCTACCCCTACGATTCTGAGTGGAATAGGAATGCGGCGGAGCGTCTATGGGGGACTGATCAACGCCGGCACCTTTACCTTTACATTTACCTGACAGAGGATGGCCTGGGCACAGATTCATGAACGGACGAGCGGTCTCCGAAACCTCGTCGGTGATCCGCCCGTCTATCCAAACCATTTCGATACTGCGAGTTTGCGACCATTTATGATTCGTGAAGGTCGGGGTTTCGGAGACCGCGACGGCTTGTTGCGCACGCGCCGCAATCGCAGTCACTGCGAACAAGGACGGCCGATCGCCCGCAGTGAGTGCGATAGCGGCACTTGCGCCATAAGCCGTCGAGGTCTCCCAAACTGCCTCATCGCGAGGTGTAATATACCCGCGATAAACCCCCATCAAACCCTGACGCGTGTTCAGGAATCTCGGTTTTGAGGTATATCTCGGACGAATGCACTGCGGGGTTTATAGGAGGTTTACCAATGGTGCATCTGGGCCCTGGTTCATATTCGCTCACCCTGGAAGTCTTCCGACATCGCCAATTCTGTATTCGGTAGATGGAAATGTCTCAGACAAAAATGTGTAAACAAATCGAGACGATAATTATTCGTTGGCGAGCCGTCTCCACTACCGCAAACATGCCATCAACGGTCCGAGTACGTGCTGTCGACGCATTTTCTGCACAAATTTCCATCGTTCTGATGCATTATTTACTCTGGTGATGGCGCTGTGTCGCGTTGAGGAATGTAGAGGACGTGTGACGACGACAACCACGTAACGAGTCGTCGCTTTCATACTCACCATTGTGACGCGGAGAGAGACTTCCGGCCGTTTCGATGGAATTCCTCCGTCAGGATGTTCGGACAAAAGCGCTACCCGGAAGTTCGGGGTACTACGGAGGTAAAAACGACTTGAAATAACTAGGAGTTCCTCCGATCCCCTAGGATGCGCAGAGCATTCGTCTTCCATCCGAAAGCGTAGGGGAATGGTGAATGCGTATTTCAACTATACAAAGGCTTGCGGGGGCCGCCGCTATATCAAGTCAGCTTCTTTACCTTCTCAGACAAGACTGGTACCAATTTACCGGACCGCGGAGGGATGCAAGGCCTAGTTGCCCGTGAAATTAAGGTAAAAAGTTAAGGTAAATTGGTTAGCGTTGGTCAGAGCATTAAGGTCATCCTGCAGACTGAAATCTCTCCAGGTTGTGTTTTCAGAAGGTGGTCACAATTTTTATCAGTACCATCGTGTTCTTATAAAGGGTAGAAGGTGAATTCATTGGTGTTGATCAGTACCCTGAAGACGCGCCATGCGATCATCTTCCGTTCTGATTTGTAGAGCCATCCTGAAAGCGTATTTAACCCACAGAAAGATTTCCCAGGCGAGATGCTTTCCAAGCCACTGCTTTCACCTTCCTTCAAGCATGGTACCGATTTACCCAACCTTAAGAGATGGAAGGCTTGGGTAACCTGGGCAAGGATCGATCGGTCGACTGTGTGCCTGGAAGTAGCCCCTATTTCGTCTCGGTAGAATAGTATAGTACATTCTTCAGAATCCTATGTGTTTGTTTTTCTTACATGAAACGATTGACTCCCATAATGGGTGAGCTAGGCAACCCTACAATTGGTATAATTCAGCGGGAAAGGTGCGTGTCTAGAAATACGAGTTACGGTAGGCAATTATTTCTCGAATAATACGTTCCTAAGGTGTTGATTATCGTCGGAAGCAGGAATGGTCGTTCTAATTTTAGGCCAGGCGAACATATGGGTCTAAGATATTGAATTTGGCGCAAGAATAATCAAAGCTTATGCTCCCTTCACCTGAACACCTGAATTACCATTAGAACTTCGTAGAAATAGTTGGGATAAAGGGCTATGGTAAAATGGACGGCGGTGATCAGTCCCCCAAGGTGCGCCATGTACTCGTTTCCCGCTCGGAACCGTAGATCTAGGATGGTTACGTATTCAACCTACACAATCACTAGTAGGCCAGTGTCGTTACCTTCCCAGACAGGTCTGCTTCCAACTTAGCCGACGCCAGAAGGATGGAAGGCTTAGTTACCCCGAGCATAGGCAGCGTCTGGGTTAATTAAGCGGGTTGGGTCGGTCGAGTTGCCATTAATAGTTCCTTGTTTTTGACGACGACGATCCACCAAAGGGGTAGCTCCTCTTACCACGACACAACATGTGTGGTCCTCGGTGGCGTACTTTAATGAATCAGCCGCTGCCTTCTGGGAATTAATCTTCCATCTCCCACTTTATTGGACGTAATTTTGACATCCCGCAGAGCGCTTTCCTCATTCCAACCACCTTGTCTTCCTCCGCGGTTAGGAGCTCTCTGGCTAAATCTGGCTTACACATTTCTATTCTGTTGGATACCGTGGTGCTTTAAGATGCGCTTAGGCCACTACAGTATTGCGCTGTCTAATCCCCGGCGGTGGGTTTCAGGGTTATCGCCTGGGTATCTTCGATGACTTGTCAAGCGTCCTGAAGTCAACAAATAATCTGCCCCATCGTTATCGTCTTGAAAGTTGTCTTTGCTGCAGAGCTCGTATTACGTCTGCAACTTCGACGTAGTCAACGCTTAACAACAATAATTACTATGCGACTCACAGATACTGGATATGTCCGATTCACCAACGACAAACAAACCGATCACTTTCCTATGCAGCGCTTCCTTTCCTCCCGTTTCCTTCCCTTCTTCCTCTCTAGACGGGACCGCTACCCTCAGAACTCTATTAATGTTGTTAAGATCAAGATTTATCATTGTCAGACGGCAACGCTGTAATTGGCTTCGTAATCCCCACTAACAACGATCTGGCAAAGTGCAGGGTGAATTCATGGTAAGCTTCGCCGTCTCGGATAACTCTGTGGTAACGCAACTCGGTACAATGAGTCAGGATATTGATACGATTTCAAACAGCCGTCAGCTTAGCGTCTCCATCATCAGGATCTTTACTATTAAGAACCACGGCAAGGAATTCACATGGTTAGACGGGGGAAGATTTACCCTCCGGTCTCGTTGATGGATCAGCATACCTGCGCCATCCGGCTCCGTTCCTAAATGCCCCTTTGAGATGCTTCCCATCTGCTTGTCTAGACCCTAACTTTTTGGGTGTCTGTCAGACACTCAAAAGGTAGATTAACTTCATCGTGGAATCAGTTACCCAGGCACCTACCCTTTTGAGTTGACAGTTGACGAAATTCACGCGAAGCTATCTCATTTCTGTTTCCATTTCTTTAGATGTTTCTTGTTCCTTTTTGGAAACCCATCTGTCCGGAACTTAGGGCGTGGAGAGCGTTTGATTCACAAACCTCAGCGATCTGTACAGGCTATAATCTCTCCTCTCCTAGTCCCAAAGGGTGCGTGTGGTGCTGCGGTAGGAGGCGCTGCTGATACCCGCGCGGTCGATCGTTCCTCGCCCGGGCTAACCAGACCTTCCATCCTTCCTCAGTCGGGTAAATTGGTACCAGACTTGTCTGGGAAGGTAAGGACACTGACGTGGTTAAGCGGCTTCCCCGCAAGTCATTGTATAGGCCAAATACGCATTCACCAAGCGTCTACGATTCTGAATTGAACACGAATGCATGGCGCGTCCTTAGCGGACTTTTCAACGCCGACACCTTTACCTTTACCTTTTTACCTACTCTTAGTCCCAAAAATCTCCGATATCATAGAATTGGAGCTTCTTGCAGAGAGTTTTCGCTCCATGCTCGCTGAGAGATTCTTCGGCAAGATGAATTATGTACGAGAGATGTTGATCGTTTAGGCAAAGTCTCGCGGCGGAATTATTTAGAAATTGGCGCGGAAAAACCCGGCGACATGCTGCAGAGCTTTTCGTGAATTATGCACAATAGCGACTAGTTGGAGTGTTCAAGTGATTCGCTTAACCAGATAGACACCAACGACTTCCTCGTTGGCACGTCGTGCGATAGAATTAGTTCTTCACCTTGGAAAGGACCCGCATGATTCTGTGGTAGGAGCCGCTACTGACATCCACACGGTCAAGCGATCGATCTCTGCCCGGGATTACCAAGCCTTCCATCCCTTCGAGGTCGCGTAAATTGGTACCAGAGTTGTCTGGGAACTAGGGACACTAACTTTGTATAGCAACTGGCCCCGCAAGTCATTGTGTGGCCAAACACGCCTTCACAATGCCTCTACAATTCTGAATGGAACATGAATGCATGGCGCGTCCTCAGGGACTGATCAACGCCGACACCTTTACCTTTTACCTCTATCAGAACGTAAATAGATTCTAATTTTCACACTCTGCTCAAATACGAGGCCCCTTCAAGGAATCCGGGGAGAGGATTCAATCTTGCTTGAGAAAACACAGAACCCGGGAGAAAACCACTCTCATAAATATGTTGGTTCGTTCTTATTCATAGTTTGGGAAGCAAAGAAAACCTTGCAAATGCACTCCAGCAATTCTGACATTAAGACGGAGACTAATTAGCTCTAAATTTAGACGGTCTCTGGTGAAAATAACGGCGAGAAATTTCTCTAGATCATTGATAAAGCGAGCAGTGTCAGATGCAATTAAGAGGAGACCTATTTAGAGACGTCCGGACTAGTAACAGAGGCCGTCTCGTGGGCAGCCCGTTGTATTCGGATTTCTATTGGAATTTCAGAAAAAAGTTACTGCAATGTTTCAAATTGAAACGCGCCTCAGGGTTAGATATACAGCTTCCTCCTACCGGTCGAACCCTGTGGGTAGAAAGCTGAGGTATCTTTTTTCCTTGATTGCTGTTGCGGGAGCAAGCGATCGATCCCTACCTAGGGTAACCAAGCCTTCCATGCTTCCGGGGTCGGGTGGATTGGTGTCAGACCTGCCTAGAGGCTGAAGACACTGACTATAGCGGCTGGCCCCGCATGTCATAGTACTCGTCCACCATGCCTCTTCGATTCTAAACGGAAGAGTAATGCGTGGCGCGTTCTTTGTGAACTGATCAACATCGGCCACTTTGCTTTTACCTTTGTTCATCGATTTCTTTGTTACGGGACGCTAAAAGGAGAGCAGTTTTTCTGTCGCATAGTAGGGAGAGTGGCGTAGTGAATTCTATGAATGCACTTGGTGGATCTACGTAATTGCGTGACTTGGCTCAGTCTTCCTTCTTACAGCTCTTCGACTTCTTGACGTCGTTCAGTCAGTTTGCTTCTCATCTAGTTTTCCATGAATTTCCTATGACGTGCGAAGTGTGAATGTTTGTACGGTGTTCATTGAACGTCTGGGAATTTGTAGCCGTCAAACAACCGATACCGTAATTCTTGCGACATCCTTTTTCAGAGTCGAAGAAGCCATCGATTGTTGCCTTTTCGCTTCCGAAACATTAGAAATCCATTGTTATTCTTTTATGTTCCACCTTTCAGCTATTTACTCCAGTAAGCGGGGCGTTCGCCTTGCCAAATAAGAAATAGGATTTCGGAGAAGGAGACATTTGAAAAAAAGAGAGTTATGGGCTGGAGAAGTTTACGAGAAAGGTATTTAGGGCCTGATTCATCAACGAAAATAACGGTTCCTGTTACTACGCATCACCTCTTTACCTCGAATCACCTCTTTACCTCGGATCGACTTGCTGCGGTTTCTGACTCAGAAAGATATCAATTAACAATTCGAAGTTGTACACCTTTATATGATCGCGGTATCCCATACCCGGCACATTTTAATTTTACCGCGAACTCACTACCTTTTCTTGATTCATAACGATCGAGCTTAACCACTAGGGGTGGTACGCTGTCACTTGTGTACTTTATCGGATACCCTGCCATGCTGGTGGGGAAGACGATACTATAGAAATTAACTCACACCTACCCCTCGAATGTTTTAACTCCACTGTACTCATTAAATTGAGATTGAGACTCTTAGAGGGCTGACTGCTAGTCTGTATGGTTACCGGCCGGTTTACCCATGGTAAATCACGAAGGGTAAAGGGGGGCGCATAATGGCTCCAGTCTGACCACAGGAGAACAGGCGCTGTCATCCTCAGTGAATCACTCGAGTTCCCATGCAGAATACAAAAAGTTGAAAAGTATAATATAAATGCAAATGAAATGTAATATGAATATAAATTCCTGTTTTCTGCTGCAATATTCCTGTTTTTTGGCCAATAATTTCGCTCAACAGCCAATAACCTCCTTCATACATCTGCATACGTACGTCGCGGGGTAATTCGTAGCAGCCAACGGCAGTGATTAATGGAAATTTCGACGATTTTTTTCTCTCAGTGGAAGGCCAAAGCGCTTTGTTTACGTTGGAAATCCTACCGTAAACGCAACCAACGCAAACATTTTGGCTTTGCAGCGTGCACTTTAGGCCTTTAATCGCTTCCTGCTGCTCTCTAAGAAGCCCGCTTTCCGCGGCTCGTTTTCCTTTTTCGAAGAGTCGTTTATGGCGATAAAGCAATCGGGTGCCCTTAGCAGACAACCTGGTTAAAAGGTATGTACCTGTGTATCCATTCAACTCTAGAACCAAGAAAAATGTCATAAAATTCTCCATTCGTTGACGTCTAGCAATAAGATGATCGAATCAAGCTCTCAGATGTTCATCTGACACTGATGTTATATTTACATATTTAATAATTATCAATTTTTCGTACTCCTGCGACCATGGTGAAGTGGTAACAGGAGCTTCTGACACCTACACGGTCAGGTGATCTATCTTCGCCCAGGCTAACCAAGCCTTCCATTCTTTTGGCTTCGGTGTAATTGGTATCGGACTTGTTTGGGAGGTAAAGACGCTGGTTTGACTTATACAATTCGAATAAAATGTCAGTGTCAGGCACGTCCTTAGTTGTCTGATGAATGCCAGCTACTTTACCTGTTGCTTTTTGCCTTGGGCTGGGTATCTTTACCCTTCAGCCGGGTATGTTTCTACTGGCTACCAACCGCAGCGGATCCCAAGGGAGTGCTTAGTTTGGCGGAAAATTAGGCGGCGAGGGGTCTTGTCTGATTGCCGCCGGATGGCGGCGTTCCCTCCGGCAGACGTCTGCCCGAGACAATCACCCGTTAGCGCTTCTCTGAATTCTTAAACTTTAATCGGCGCTCTTTGGGTATGCCCATACCCAGTGAGGTTTCTGAGCGGTTACCGTAACCCCGGCTAGATCTTTATCACTAAAAATTCCCGTTGCAGAACCACGCCCACTGCCGGCGTCGATCATCTCCATACTCATCGCTCGGATTCAGCATCATCCCTGTCTCTGGGATTACGATCACGAGTTTTTCGGTAATCGTGAACGAATCGACTCAGCGTGGCGTACGATCGCCGAACAAACCGACGTTCAAGGTGAGTGCACGATCAATCGATAATCGATCCGTCTACGATACCATATGTATACCATACAGCGGCTAGTGATCTTACCCTTTTCTTTTTCCATCTTCTTCTCTCTCCACTCTGTCAGCTGCTGATATCTTCCTTATCTCTTCAATATTGCACTGAAGCGACGGAAATCGATATATCGATCCAACTTCGACATCGTATCCTCCACGCTGGTGAACTTTGCAAGTTTCTCTATACTTTCTTTCTCTTCCTCTTTTCAAAGAAATCATACGTTGCTACCTCATTTGTTCCCACTACACCATATTGGATCAACTGATCCTGGTCAAAACGCTCGTCACTGGACGTTTCTATGCAATTATTCAACCTAATTTACTGATCGATATATCGATCGATTTAGAGCTAGCTTAATGTCTTCCCTAGTAAGGATGCAATAGCAGACTGCACTGAATAGGATTCGGATTACCTTTTAGTGTCGTGCCCAGTGTTTGGCTGCTCATAATCGGCTGCTAAAGGCCAAAGGCTGGGTGATCGTGAAAATTATAGTTTGCACTACAATTTTCTAGTGGATATACGTTTATGAACGAAATTTGTGCTGTGTTTTGTGGTTGGTTGTCGTGGTTACTGAATCTGACTGACATCAGGCATGACTAATGTGCGTCATCGTCAACGCCGCCCGCTGATTGCGCTAATTCTCCCCTTGGTGGATGACGGCGGATGACTCGAAGATTTCGAAGGCTTCAGTTGTTTCCTGGTTTTCGCCTGAGAGAGTCGCTCTTTTTGAGGTATTCTCTGCAAAAAGACTTATTCAGTTTTAAAGGTGTTTAGGTAAACTTAGAAAATTTGGAGACTTTATAAGGACGCCCTAATTTCCGGTAAATTCCCTGTAAGCACTCATTTGCCCAGGATTTAAATTATTTTCCGATCGCCGTCGATCACAGCAGCGCTGAAGGAACTTCATAGCACCAGAACATTCTGATGCCTTGAACCCTTTGGTGGTTATTGTCCAATCTATATATTTATTACATGAGTAGGTATGTACTTATGCAAGGTAGTAATCGAAAACAACATAAAATCTTTGAACATAGCCGATATGCTCTATTACACAATTGTAGCAAAAAAACTTGATGAGATGGGAAGCAGGATAAAACGGGAAGTAAAAGTAAAGTAAAGAAGTAAAAACTTTAACAATGCAACCACTAATAAATAAGGTATAATACGATGTTTCTAGCGAGCTTAAGTCTCAAAATTTCCACTTTTGGCGTTTTGTGAGAAGGACGTCCGGTTCCTCTATCACCTTTCAAATCGAACTTATCATTAATGAAGCTACTGGATGCCGGATCGTCCTCTTTTACCTTAATACCTTAATTTTTCGGCTCTGAAGGATGAGTCACGCCTTATCACTTTTTGATTATCAGTGCTTTTGCGTTTGGAGAAGATTCTGGAATGTTTTTTGATTTTTCGGAACCTCAAAAAGTAGCGTTCAGTGTTCACCCTTCTCATATGCTCCGCTACCATCTTCATTTTAGTTTCTATTCCTTCATTTACTCGGCCAGCGACCTTTCTGCTTGGCTGCGTATCCGAGTGACTAAACATCGTGATAAGTACTTCTAGTGCTGTGATAAGCGGTGCTACTCCCATCGGCACGATTGCGAGGTCTGTCCTAACCTGAGCTAACTAAATTTTCCATCTTTTCGGAGTTATCACCGCGCTTCTAAAGCTCTGAATGGGAGACGGATGTACGGCGCATCCTTATGTACTGATCAATGCCGATTTTGTGAAGATTTTTTCCATCTTTTGTTGATATTGAAAATCGAAATGCGATGGCTAAGGGAAGTCTACTCAACCCGACCGCTCATGTTTAACAGAGCCGAAAAGTTCACTTCCAGTTCTGCTGCTCCGTTAGAGTGTGGTAGGCGTAATTAAAGCGAAACTCATCAAAGCCCAGCTCATTGGGATGTTATTAAACCTCAGGCGAAAAACAGACCTTTTTCCAATGGCTCTAATCGACGACTACGGCAAGAAGTCTTGTTGATGACGTCTGGTCTGCAGAAACTGCACAGCAAGGTTCTTTTACAATCGGTCCATAGGAAATGACGTGTGTTTCTCTGGAGGAAGGGCTCCAGTAGCAACAGCTAATTGTATCAAATCTGTCTAGCATAAGAGCAGTTTAAAGTACTAATACCAGTGAGGATATAACGGCAAAAAAGACTTTTGATGGGTTTCTTCTGTGGAGCAAATAATATCTCATCGAACTGAGATTTGCCATGTAGAGCGATCAGATCACTCGATCGATTCGTTTAGGACACGCCACGCAATCGTGTTCCATTGATGTTTTTCAACAGACCCTGCTTTTGTGGCGGCACTACTCGCTCACAATCGGCTCATTCAAACAGTCTCTTATGGCGGTTATTGTAGGATGGTTTGTAGTTCGTCAACAAGGAAGTCCGCCGGCGAAAACACTACCTCAGCACGTGCCTATGGATGTCGCTGTGGATCCCTATCACTCGCTCCAATCCTTTTGTTATGATTGAATTCTGTTGTCACACTGGCTCACTGCATGTCTCCATATCCGTCTTGCTGTTTTTGGGCTATTCTACGATACTGTCAAGGTACAGTTGTCGGCGTTGATTAGTCTCCTGAGGACGCTCCGCCGAATTAGTGTTCCATTCAGAATCCTATAAACATGGTGAATACGTATTTGGCCTATACAATTACTTTCATGGGCCAACCGCTATACCAAGTCAGTGTCTTTACCTTCCCAGACAAGTTCTAGTACCAATTTACCCGAAATGGAGGGATGGAAGGCCTGGTTCTCCCGGGTGGAGATCGATCACTCTAACGTGCGGATGTCAGTAGCGCCTCTCACCACTGCACCATACAGGTCCTTGGACTGCTGTAGTTCATCGAAGTGGTGGAAATTACAACTCCAAAATCTTCTAGGTGGAGTCGTTGGAGTGAAAATGTTGCTGGAAAGGTGAATTACGGGTTCTAAAGGGCGCATGGTGCAGTGGTAAGAGGGGCTGTTGACACCTGCGCGGTCGATCGATCCTCGCCCGAGCCATCCAAGCCTTTCATCCCTCCGTGGTTTGTAAATTGGTACCAGACTTTTTTGGCAAGGTAAAAACACTCATTTGGTATAGCGGCTGGCCCCACAAGTCATTGCATAGGCGAAATACGCATTCACCAAGCCTCTACGCCGACACCTTTACCTTTACCTTTTGCCTATACAGTACCTGAGAATTATGGTTTTTAACTACCCGCCGGAACAATTACTTCGTTAGGTTTTTAGCGGAATTCAGGCGGGTTAGTGGGGTTCTAAGCCTTTCTCCAGGCCCTGATGGGTTCGCGTAGGCCGTGCAGATCGCCGGACACCCTAACCACCAAAACATCGTGCTATTATCCTGAACACTAAGTCATCGGGTTGATGTTTGTGCAAGCAGGTCGAGGCCCGATAGATCTGGAGCAATCTGTTGCCACTGACAGCTGTGGATTTATCAGCGGGACATGTGATCGACGTTGATGATGGAAGAAACGGCTGCAAACCGATGAAAGGCGGTTCTTGACGGGCATCGCTCTTCTGCAGCTGCAACAGCATTGCTTTTTGGGTGCCCTGAGGGCGCTCACATAATGCAGAGGTAATAGCTGTTACTGACACTTGTCTAGCAAGTGATCGATCCACGCCTTACCATGACATCACCCCTCCGGCAACAAATAAAGGGTAAAGGCGCCAAAATTAATGGATCCTGTAAGGACGCACCGCCGCATCTACAATGACTTTTGGGCCCAGTCGCTGTCCCAAGTCAGTATATTTACCTTTCCAGACAAGTCCGGTACTAATTTACCCGACCCCGGAGGGAGGGAAAGCTTGTCTAACCCAGCGGGGATAGGTCGACTTGACCATGTGGTGTCACTAGCGCCTCTTGCCATTGAACCACGAGTATCCTAAAACACAAACCTACCTGTGCATTATGTCGACGTTGAAGATCGCCGTCATAAAACCGCCTCTGGCCGGCAGATGTTTACCCCTCAGGGCGGTGGCCACCAACCGGAACCGGAAATCGTTTAATACCGAACGAAGGATGCTCGTCCACATCATGAGGCGATGGGATAGTAATGACACTTCCTTATGGGAGTTTCAGCACCACCCGCTACACATCAACGTTGATAGCGGAAGTGAAGCGCCGTGTGGATCTCTGAAATGGGCGAGGTGCTCTGATCACCGGCGGCCGGCCTGGCGCTCAGAAATCCGTTTATATTTACGCTTTGGCACTTCCTGTTGCTTGATGTTTGTGCTTACGCGAAACTGAGAAGTGAATAGTTTGTGTGGAAGCTGATGGCAGTAGCTGATAAGCTGTTCATAGTTTGTCGCCATAAAGTTATTCTTTTGTGGACGCGCCACGCATCCGCTTTCCATTCAGAATCGTAGAGGCCTATGCGGAGTAATTGGCCTATATAATTCGGGGCTTCTGTACTGATGTACTATTGGTATTGTGTAGAGAGTTCGTGGTAGACGTGTTTATTTGGCACGTGTATGTGGTTAAGTGACAATATGTGGGAGGTGATCGGCCTCGTCGACTTCTTCTGGAGGGCGGGGCGTGGAGTGGTGAGGAGGCATCGACGTAGACGGCGATACTGCGGCCGGCGACGAGGTTGATCTGGTGCGAAGGAACGGTGGTTCAGTTGTAGAATGCTCGCCTGCCACGCGGGCGGCCCGGGTTCGATTCCCGGCCGATGCACCAAAATATGTGGTAGTATTCTGTGGTTTGTGCAGAGGAGAGTCAGTAATAACGTCTTTATTGGGTGGACGTATCACATGAGACTGATGAGAACATAGTTGCGGCTCCGGACCTCCCTGTAGGAGGGCGGAGCGAGGTCGGCGTGCGGTCATCGTCGCTGGCGACGATATCGTCGATGACTGAGAAGTCCACCCTAACAGTGTATTCGTTGTACCTGTCGGTTAGGGTTTTGAGCGAAGATGCGCTCAGTACAATGGGAGTTTTGTAAAAGTGGAGTGCCATTGTACTTAGTTGTTGTTCTGAGCTTTGGTTGAAGTTCAGAGCGTGTTCCGTACTGTTGTACTGGAAATTATTTTGTTCCCAGCTGGTGGGTTAAGAGTACGGTTAAATGGGCAACCGTTTGATTGGTAGGCTATTAGCCTGCCTAATTAGCTCGATTGAGCGATGGCGGCGGTGTAAGGAGCTGGTCCTTAACACCTGTGCTCGGTTGAGCAAAGATAGTGTAAGGAGCTGGTCCTTAACACTGGTGCTCGGTTGAGCGAAGATAGTTAGTGTGAGGAGCTGGTCCTTAACACTGGTGCTCGGTTGAGCGTAGATGGTAGTGTGAGGAACTGGTCCTTAGCACTTGTGCTCGGTTGAGCGTAGACAGTGTCAAGAAACTGGTCTTGAGCACTGGGATATTTCGGCTTATTTAAGCTGATGCACCAAAATATGTGGTAGTATTCTGTGGTTTGTGCAGAGGAGACTCAGTAATAACGTCTTTATTGGGTGGACGTATCACATGAGACTGATGAGAACATAGTTGCGGCTCCGGACCTCCCTGTAGGAGGGCGGAGCGAGGTCGGCGTGCGGTCATCGTCGCTGGCGACGATACTGCGACCGGCCCGACGATGAAGAGCACGAAGACATTGTCGCTATCGACGACAGCTTCCGATGTTCAAGTCCATATATCCACCTCCCCAGACAAGTCTGGTACAATTTTCCCAACCTTGGAGGTATTATGAGGCTTGGTTAGCCCTGGTCTAGACGTCTTTAACCGGCCATGAATCACAGACGTTCTTGTTGTTTGTTTATCTCCGGCGATTTCTGGAAAGAGTCCGTTTACTAAACATCAGCATACGAAAACAGGAACGCCTTAACGCTTGTTAGGCGCCGAGTGAGCCACTCAGGTTCCTTTCCAGGAGTCAAAGTCACCAAGTTGTTTTCTTTTCAGGAAAAGCGTTCGTGTTGTCGACTATTTCAGCTGTCGCTCTTTTCGTACACCAAAGTTTAAGCTGACTGCTGACAACAGCGCTTTGCCGATTCAGGCGAGAGCGGTGCAGTGGTAAGAGGTGCTACTTCTGTTTGAACGGTCAAACGATCGATCCTCGCCCTGGGTAACCAGGTCTTCCATCCCTCAGGGGTTGGGTGAGTTGGTATCAGATTTTACCTGGAGAGGTGAAGAAGCTGACCTGAACAGCGTCAATCCCGGCTAGCCATTGTATAGGCCACATACGCATTCACCATGGCTCTGTGATTCTGAACGGAAGGCGCGTGCGTGGCGCGTTCCTAGGGGACTGATCTAGTTGGAATGCTTGAGTTTTTTGGTGTTCCGGCACCGGATTGACTAATTGCCTTTGGCGAATGCCTCAAAGCCTCTGATACAGTTTTCATCACTCGATCAATCACCAGCGGCCAGCTGTTGATCCCTGATAATCCCCCTGATCGTCCTCTATGGTTGACCTAACAAGTTTCCCTTGAGGAACGCAGCCGTACATTTCTATTCCTCTTCGAGGCTGAGAGAATTTGTCCTTATTAGTGGTAAAATTATCGCAGCTACCCAAACGAAAATGAATTTTCTCGGCTGCTTCTGATGAGGTCATCTGTCCTATCGTGGAAGTGGGAATGGAACGAGGAAGTGCTGGTGGCTTCAGTTGTCGATTCTTTTTCATTCCAACTTCCAGCTTAGATGTTCTCGTCTGGAAACGATCCCACGACGTTTTTCCTGCAAACGTCTCGGCCACAACGATAACGTCCGGGTGAAAAGCTGTTCAGCTGCAACGGCTGCAGAGCTGACGAGGCGGCTTTTAATAGACGAAAGCAGCAGCTTGTCGAATTTGTCTCGTCGAAAACAATCACGTAGTCATCTGACGATCCCCGGCCGCGGTTGTTTGCTTGATGTGGGTCTCTTGTCGGCTTCATCTTACCCACCTGGTTCATTTTCTGTCTTTATCCCTGCCAGCAGGTGCAGTGGCAAAAAGCGTCAGCTACACCTGCACGGTCGTGGGATCGACCCCGTGGGGTTAACCGTGACTTCCATGTCTCCGTGGTCGGGCAAATCGGTATCAGACTTGTCTAGTAAGGTAAATACACTGACTTAGTGTAGCGGATGACCCCCGCAGGTCGTTGTATAGGCCAAATACACGTCCACCGTGCCTACGATTCTGAATGGAACACGAATGCATGGCGCATCCTTGGGGGACTGATCAACACCTTCACCTCTTTGAACTTTGCCTTATCAATTTCATTCCGATTTTCATCCTCCCTCGTTTGCTCATGGTGTCCTTTGATGTTGCTCTCGCTCTCTCTTCCCAGAGCCAGGGCGAGGATCGATCGCTTAACCGTATGGGTGGATATATGTAGCTCCTCTTACCGCTGCATTTTGTGCGCTTCCAGAATGTAGCGTGCATTAACCGGGTGGTTGTCGCTCATTGTGCCCAAGTGACGCTATCTAATCACTCCCAGTGAGGCCTAATCGGAGTCGTGTAAAATATAATTAAGCACGCCCTCATCTATGACGTCGGCCGCCACAAGAGGAGCTTTTTAACAAATGTTCCGCAGTTGTACTTTCCCAATGACGTCACTTTTGTACTTATATTACGCGGACGTATTATAAACTAGAACTATAACTTAACTACTAGCTATCATAACTTATTATAGCTATATTATTACTATCAAGAAGGTCGACTTTCAGGGCTAAAATTTGACAATGAGGTTGCCGGCTCCCAAAGGACCACCTTGCCCGTTTCCCTTCCTTTTACGAACTCAGAGGCGTCTTGAGCACATACTTTCTATTTGACCTTACTAGGGCCTAGAATTCATACTGCGTTAGTTTTCTGTAAACTTTCAGCGAAATGACTCTAAGCTCTCATTTCGCTAGGTGGTAGGGTAGGTTGACCAAGAGGTAAAGGTAATGGTAATGGTAACCTCAGTGGTCAGTCCGCTGAGGACGCGCCACGAATTCGCCTTCGATTCAGATTCGTAGAGGCATACTTGAAAGCACATTCGCCCTATACAATGACTTAGGTGGGTAGACGCTATACCAAGTGTTCTTTACCTTTCCAGACAAGTCTGCTGCCAATTTACCCGACCACAAAGAGATGGAAGGCTTGGCTAGACCAGGCCTAGATCGATCGCTCGACCATGTGGGTGTCAGTAGTGCCTCTTACCACTGCACCTTGCAGGCTGTATCATTGCCAAGAGTTGGGAGCGTAAGCGTAATTACACGATCTTGAATTTCAGGGGTTAATTGAGTTCCAGACAGCCAGGCGAAATTCGCATTCACGATTCTGAATGGAAGACGAGTACATGGCGCGTCCTTGGGGACAGAACAACGCCGACTGTTCTTCTAGTGCTCTAATCTGATCTTTGATACTCGTGAACGACAGCAACACGTTGGTCTTGTCAATTTATAGTAGATCTGGATGGCTCTTGGCTTTCCGGCGTTATCATCAATATCATCAACAAGCTTGATATGATCTTTGGTGGACTGCGGCGCGGCGTGTCGCGGCAGGGCGGCCGAATTTTTAATTTTCTGTTTTCTTCTCTCGACATGATGATTAGTGTTTTCCAGAGTGGTTTGTTCCGCCTTGTTCAGCAGCTTCAGCTTATTCGTGTGATGTTTTCTTGTGGCGGCTACCCAGCTTCATTAAGGCAATTTTCTCGGTTGTCGTGGTGTTGCTGCTGCTGGTGATTACTTCCAAACGCCTACTTGCCGCCAGAAAACCTCTCATGTTTTTTTTTTCAAAGAATTTTTCCTTCATAATAGCCTCTGTCCTGTGGCGAAGCGAGTTCCTTTGTCGGAAGTGATAAGTGCGGGTGGAGGGGTCCTTTTTATGAACACCACTGAAGAAACTCCCACTAATTTTATTTCATTTTGCGAACAACGGACCTGCCTTTGACATCCTGCAAAGTTCTACCATTCAGTTCCCGAGTTCATCTTTCACGCTAATTTCTTATAAAGGCAAATGTAAATTGATCGGCGTTTATCAGTTCTCTAAGGATGCGCCACGCATTTGTCCTCCATCCAGGGTATTAGAACCGTGGTAAATCCATATTTGGTCTATACAATGACTTGCGGGGGGCCAGCCGCTATTTAAATCAATGTTATTACTTTCCCAGGCAAGTCTGGAAACAGTTCCCCCAATTCCGGAGAGATGGAGGGCTTAGTTAGCCCGTTCGAGGACCGATCGCTTGATCGTGCGGGTGTCCGTAGCGCCAGTTGCCACTGTACCACGCTCTAATTTGTAGAAATCTTCTTGTCGATGGTTTGCGCTATTGCCTAAGCTGTTTTTGCCTGTGAGAAAATCGCTCAAAACCTCATAGAGTGCCGGATGTATCTCGTCCAGGCCCGGAATCATGCTGGATACGAATCTTGGGGTCGGATTGCGATCTGTGGAACTAGCCAGATGGCAGAAAGATCTAGAACCTCAGGAATCCTGGCAATAAATCTTATTCGTCTATAAATAACCCGACGATATTTATTATGCATCGTGTTCCGTGGGCCACGCCCCCATTTAGCCGTTTCCGCCTCTCCAGTTCGCCGCCTCCTTAGCTTCCTAGGTGCCAGTTCGCTAGCGGTTCCCCTTTTAAGTTGTCGATTTGTCTCCACCGTTTCACAGGTGTTGTTTGATCATAAGGGATTACTGTACCTACTGCTGTACCTGGGCGCTCGTGGTGCAGTGGTAAGAGGCGCTATTGACACCTGCATTGACGAGGGATCGATTCCCGCCTGGGTTAACCGAGCCTTCTATCCCTCCGGAGTCGGACCAGACTTTTCTGGGAAGGTATTGTAAAAACACCGATTTGATATAGCGGCTAATCATTGTATACGCCAAATACGTATTCACCACGCCTCCACGCCGACACCTTTACCTTCACCTTTTACCTATACAGTACCTGGGAATCATCAATTTTGATCACCCGAAAATGTCGCGAGATTTTTAGCGAAATTCAGCTAGCTGCTCCTCTCCTAGTTCACCTTGATGACATCATTTAGGTCGACCTTTTCGCCAATAAAGAAAAATGAGGATCCTTTTTTGCCTACAACAATTTAAAATCACTGGAGTTGTGGGATACCGTACTAAATTCCATTGTTGGTGAAGTCTTGTTAATTTTTTGAGCTATTTGCTTTACGATTACCTTCTATTTTTTCGAAGTGACGTGGTGCCAGACGGCTGGAAATTGGCAGAACGATCCGCAACTGATGGAGCACCTTTTGTAAAACGCTTCTGGTAGATTTTCTCGCCAATTACGCGCGGTTAACTATAAAGCATCACATTTTTAGGAGTTCACTAGACTATGTTGAACGTTCTCTGAACAATTTCATCAATTCGGAAAAGTTGCTGAAGAGCATACTTTTCCCAAATTCTTCGAATATGTTTTGGTTGCATTTTTCTGGCTATCGATCTGCTTGTTCTTATTGTTTGTTGGTCGAAGCCGACGGCCACATCTGGTCTCGCCTCATCAACCCTCCATCGTCAACACATTATAACACAACATCGAACACCAGCTGTGATTCTTGAAAGTGGGTGGCCTCGGGGCAAATGACTCTGAATAACAAGTCTACCCAGGCCTCTTAAGCTCCGCCTCAATGAACGTCGAGCGACGACTAGTCACTCTAAATTCTGCTCCTTCTCCTCGTTCTTCTTCTCCTCGATCCTCTCTTTCTGCTTTGGGGCTATTTCCCTATTCCTTTCTTCTTCTTGTTCTTCTCTGTTATTTTTCAGTATTATCTTTCTGGGTCGCGCTTGGTACAGTGGTAGGAGACGCTACTCACATTCGCACGGTCAAGTGGTCGATCCTCTTCCGGGCTGACCGAGACTTCCATCCTTCCGGGATTGAGTAAGTTGGTACCAAACTAGTTTGGGAAGATAAATACACTGCCTTGGTATAATGGCTGGTCCCCTCAAGGAGCGGGTAAATTGGAAGCAGACTTGCTTGGAAAGGTAGAGGACACTGACCTGGTATAGCGGCTGACTTCCGCAAGTTATTGTATAGGCCAAATACGCATTCTCTGTGTCTTTACGATTCTGAATGGACCACCACTATGCGGCGCAACCTTTGGGACTGATCAACGTTGACGAATTTACCTTAACCTCTTCCTTTACGGCTAACTTCTCCTTTTCATTCTTTTCATCGTCCTCCTTCTTCTCCGTCTGCTTCTACGCCTCCTTCTCAATCTTCTTCTTCTTCTTCTTCATCTTCTTCTCGTCGATGATCTATGATGCTCCTTATGGTGTCGTCTGCTTTTCATCAACGAATGCATAGGTGTTTTTTGGCGTCGGTGTCGAAAACATGAGGCTCACACGAACACTTGTGTGTGCTGAATCTCGAACGCTAATTCCTCGCTGTCTTCTTGTAGAGGAACACGTGCGAAGCCTCTGGAACACCGTCTGGAACTCGTGCGCCAGATCCGACGGCAATCCGATCTTCAATCAGCTCAACAAAATGTCATCGTCGTCAACGAACACCACACCAAGAAGCTCACCGATGCATGAGAAGTGAGTTTTCAGCAGTAGTATTTTCTCCTCATCCATGGGGTTCACGAAAAGTCTCTGTTTAAATTTTGTTTGTTCAATTATTTGTTCATTTACTACGCATACAGACCGCCTAACACTATAGAGAACGTGAAACCAAAACGGGGAAGAACGAATTCGTTTGGTCAGCCATTCAATTTATTATATATTTACTTACTTACTTTACTCTACTACTCTACTTTACTTAAATATTTACTTACTTACATTTTACTTATTTACTTTATTTATAAAATATTTTTCATTATTTATTGATTTAATACTTTTTATTTGGGAGGACCAATAAACAGTAGACGAAGATTAATGGAACGTTTTTATTCGGCCAACTTTTCAGCCAATTTAGTTAGTTGCTATTTTATTATTTTATTCTTTGTTTTCGTCTCTGAAACGCTTCCTCTTTTTGCTGTCTTTTTTCTCATTTAATTTTGTCCACCTTTCGCTTCTCGAAAGCTTGCCAAAAACGCTGCACTTTCCATTGTTCTTCTTCTAGTTGTTCTATATCTTTTGTAAAAAATAGCACCATTTTTGCATCTTTACTTCCTGCCAAAATTTTGATACTAATTCATACCATTTTCGTTCTGTTTTCCATTGCCTAATCGGAAGGGAAACGGCTTTCAATTAATCCTTTGAACTAAATGATGTTTGAGCAATAGCGGTTCCGTGTTTTGCTGATTCGAAATATATTCTAGTTCCGGTTTCAGAGGTTCCATTACATAATTGTCGTTCAATTCCTAAATATTCTGAATGTTTTTCCCAAGCTTAGACTCTTTGCAATACTTTCTTTATGGTTTTGAACTGAAAGCGAGTGCATGGCGAAAGTCTCAGCTCCTGTTCCTCTCGCGATTCCTTTTCGGTTTTTCCTATAAATTTTATTTTCTCCAAATGCTCTAGTAATTTTGGGTTTCCCTTCCACAGCAGTTTTAGCTCTCAATCTTTCAATACCAAAAGAATAATAGAATAAAAATAAGAATAAATCAAAGGCAATAAAATTCCAGAAGCCCAAGCCGAAAGCGCGAGGTCTGCAAGAAGGTGTCGTGGTCGCGCTACGACTCGGTGAACATCTCCGGGCATCTGCTGATGTTGCCGCGCCGATTCGCCAATCTGGAAATCATCGAGGCCGGACCGAGCAGTACCGTTTGGCACGTTTTAATCTTTACCCAATGGGTAACCATTCTGGTGAAGATGCCATGACTAGGGTAAATGAACGGCTGCGAAGGGAAAGAAAACATAGCGTTTGATGATAGTAGCGATCTAGCATCACAGTGCCTGGGAGAGGCCTAAGGGGTAGGTTCGAATCCTGTCCGAGTTTCGATTTTTGCAGTGAATTTAGCACCAAGAAATAAAAATAAACATTTATCGAATTTAAGAGTATAGCCTACCGAACAGATCAATAAAAGTAGAGTAAGATAAGATATGATAACATAGGGTTAAACCTCTTATAGTTTGAGCGATCTCTCGGTGACCCCCTTTTAGCACTATTTGAGGTTTTTTACGGTAAAAACTCCTCATTTTTTGCTTTTTTCATGATCTTTCATTCCCATTTTCTACCTTGTTCTCTAATAACATTATTTTGCCTTTTTTCAGTTCTGGTGCTGATCTTCTCACCGAAGAAAACGTGATCATTCGGAAGACGTTGCTCAAGGACCAGGAACAGACCGCTCAGGTCTATCACAATCTGAAATGGGGACGACTTCTACCGCATCCGAACGTGAGTATCTAATTTGTTTAGTTGGTAAAGGATAAGGGTAAACTGATCGCACTGACCAGTCTTCTAGGGATGCGCCATGTATTCGTTTTCCTCTTAGAATCGTAGAGGCGTGGTGGACTCGTATTCGGCCTGTACGATAACTTCAAAGACACCCGCTGTTCAAATCAGTGTCTATACCTTTCCATACTGGTCTGGTACCAATTTACCCTAACCCAGAGGGTTGACTGGCTCGGGTAGTCTAGGGGGAGTCGATCGCTCCATCGTGCAGGTGTCACTAGCCCCTCTTTTCACTGCACCACGCGTGCCTCCTTCGACTGGTACCGACGATTGGTTGTTATACCATGTATTTTGTGATTACTCCAGCGCCTTGAACTCCTCAGTGATCCTTTTTTATATATTTTCGTATTTTCTTTTTTTATTTTTTTATTTTTCCAGATTCTGTCGGTGTTGGACGCGTTCGAGGCCGGTGACAGTCTGTACACGGTCACCGACATGATGGATGGACGTCTGGCCGATATCGTCGACGAGCACCTTAATCATTTTGTAATCGCAAAAATCGTCTATCAGTTACTGTCCGCCCTCGAGCCACTGCACTCGAATGGCCTCTATCATGGCGTGAGTGGTTACTGTAGTTCTGGGTTACTGTACCTACCGTACTATGGTTCTCATTTCAGAATATCACCCTGAACTCGGTGTTCATCAACACAGACGCGGTACTGAAACTGTCATCGTATGGCGATGTGATGCAGAACGCCGGTGACGATAAGGCAAAGAGTAAGTTTCAGGCAATTTCTACCAGTGCAGGGGTTACTCATACCCAAGGGAGGCCTCTTAGCTGGGTAGGGAGCCCAAATCAAGGTCGGTGATTTAAAGTAGTGGGTCTAAGTATCCTTAAAGGCTGCTATCCAAGGTCAGTAACCTTTTGTACTTAAATTGGACGTCGGAAGAATCCCAACCAGCAAACCTCCTATTGCACATGTTTGTTTTTCTGCGGGGCTGAAACTGCTGATTAGAATTATGAAGATCCAATCCCCTTATTTCATCCAAGGATGTGGTGCAGGGGTAAGAGGCGCCCCTGAGACCCGCGTTGTCAAGTGATCAATCCTGATTTACCCAAGGTCAAAGGTATGGTGATCCGCGTTGAACAAATCCGACACCTCTGAGGAATTGTGTTCCATTCTGAATCGCTGAGTGAATGCGAATTTGGTCTCTACAATGACTTATGAGGCCAACATAGCCTTCCGTTCCTCCGAAATCTGGTAAATTGGTACCAGAGTTGTCTGGGAAGGTAAAGCATAGACTTGGCATAGCAGCTGGGCCACAGAAGTAACTGTACAGAGCAAATATGCATTTACAACGAGTCAACGATTCTGAATAAAAGACCAGTGCATGGCGCGTACGTAGGGGACTGATCAACCCCTTTACCATTATCTTTACCTTCATCCTTCTCAATTCCAACCTCTTCCCTTTCAGACGACATTGTGGCCGTCGGCTCCATCCTAGCTCGCCTTCTACTCGAAGAGGAATCGTTTCTGAAGCTGTCCAAGATCAAGAGCTACAATGATCTCGATTGGCGGACGATCCTTCAGGGCAACGCCGAGTCTGGCCTAATTGGTCAGTGCTCAGAAGTTGGCAATTTTTTTGAAATGCATCTAAACGACTATTTGTTAAGACTTCCACGCCCGGAATGTTCTCTACCTGTTGCTGGGCGCCAGGTGCTCGCTGTCGGATCTTCTACGACATCCGTACCTCTTAACATTCCGGAAAAATGTCGGTAACGTGTCGCCGCTTAAAGATCCCGAACATCGAGACCTTTCCTCGCTCAGTCTCAGCGACGTTCACGGTTAGTGTTTTTTTGTCATATTTTCAATCAATTTATCACTTTTTTTTACCATATTTCTTCGAAAATGAAACCAAATACTAGAAGTAGATGTTGTAATGATGGTGCTAGTACTGTTGCAAAAATCGCTGCTGACGCCGGATTCGAACCCGTGTCTTTTGCCTATCCATTGCACTGTTTTAATCCACTTCACCATCGAGCGGACGGCTCTTCTGGTGCTTACAACACTCATTCGTAAGAATGGTAGGCAAGTTCGACTCCCTCTTGAGACCTAATTTTTGCGATGATCCTGACACCAACCCCACAAGATTTACCTCTAATATACCTAGCAGCAGACCACAAAAAGCAGTGATAAAAATAGAATTTAATCGACTCCTTTCTAGGACTGCTCCGTGACGAACTGATCCGCTACGAATCGCCGATCTCCATGCAAGACGTTCAGTAATTGACTGGAAACATTATTTGTATAATCTGCACCACACGGGTAATCGATGATCGATCGATGTCTTCATTGTATGTGTACTTGTCAATTTCACTGTGATTCACATTAGTAAATACTATGCATTATTCGAATAGAATAACATTTTCGACATGAAAACATACCCATAGATACACTCAAGGTTTACAACACGGTTAATGAAGGTATACTGTTATAAGAGCAGAGCAGTGAACTCAAGGATACCAAAACGATGGTAAAGTTGAATTGATCAGAAGAAATAAAGCGAAAGAGGTGAAACAAGGGAAAGACATAGAAGCACAGATCACAGCTCAAATGTCTTCGATTGAGCGAAAATAATCAATAAATAAAAAATCAATGAACAAATGATCACCGTAAAAGTTAAGATTTTCTCGTGCAGCTGAAATTTTCCGGTTTCAAGGTATCTGACGGTGTTCGATGAAAGCCAACATCGCTATACGTTGGTCCACCGACGTATCTGCCTATGTCGAAGCCGTAGGCATTGGCCAGCAGAAGGTTCAGGACAGCTTGGTCGTATCTGAATTTTCAAAATTATTTTTCATTTTATTTTATATTCTCAATATACAAATTCAAGATGGACCTGTGACAATAGGCATAAGACGTCAGACTATCTCCGAATTTACATTTGAGCTGAGCTCCCGGTGGTGCCATGCAGTCCTTCTCCAGGGCACAAAGCACCAGCCTGAAATACAGATTTTTTTAGGATTTTTCAAATAAAAATGTAGCAATGGCAACTATGTATCCTTATCATGGTAGAAAAGTATAATAAGTAGGGAACAGTGAATCAGCACTGTATCTGTGAGATAACGAAAAGCTACCGAGTAAAGGTTTAAATTTATCGAAATTCGCAACATTTTTATAAAATGTCAAATGAAAATTAAAACAGTAAAATTTGGTGAAATATCCAAATGAGTACGTAACTTTTGAGCCAAATATGGAAGACCGTCTGCTAGTTGTTCAACCTGTCTTCTCAAACATAACGCTCAAGATTCTGGGGCTCGATGAGATACATCCGGCACTTTTTGAGGTTTTGAGCGACTTTTTCACAAATCAGGCAAAAAACAGTTTAGCGAAGAGCAAAGCAGTTTAGCGGCAAGTCATCTACAGGAAGATTTCTACAAATTAGAGCGTGGTATAGTGGTAAGAGGTGCTACATTCACGCAGACATTTGAGCGATCAATCGTTTCCCCGGATAACCAGATCTTCTGTCCCTCCAGAATAGGATAAACCGCTGCCAGTCCCTTGTGGGAAGTTGAAGACACTGACTGACGAAAACAGCAGCTACCTATGTATGTCATTGTGTCTCACGATTCTCAATGGAAGTTAAGTGCATGGCGCGTTTTTAAGGGGCTGATCAACGCCGACACCTTTACTTTTACCTTTATCTATCCACATGAGTATTATCTATTAAACTCACCACGCCATGAGATTTATGGAGTCTTCTGTTTTGACAGCGTAAATCATGGTAGCGCCAAATTCCCACGTCGTTTTCAACTTCTTCATGTCAGTTGGGAAGTACTCGTAGAGGCCTGAACGAAAAAATTAAATTAGTAGATCAATAACTGATAATAACTGAAAATCAAACCTGCTATATAGCCCACTTGGTGTGGTTCATATAATAAGTTAATAATAGGTTTTTTATTGTGGATTACTTTGAATGTTCTACTAACAATCTGCGTTTTTCTCTCTGCTTTGGTTATGTTTCTTCTTCAGCAAATCCATGGCTGTCCTACTAACCATTTTGACTTGTATTTTTAGCGCGCCAATGTGCGTAGTTAAATAAATAAATAAATAAATAAAATCAACGACATTCCTAATTATGTATTAATTATAATCATTATTAATATAACGATGCCGTCGGTAGCGTCTGTGAGCATCCACTAACAATAGGGTACGATATGGACTATACAAACGGTTACCGTTTCCCTACCGTAAGACAGAATGGGAGCAGTGTGATCTATAAAACGGTAAATAAATTGCAGTGAAATTCTGAAATTTTATCGATTTTCATGTGAGTGCTCTTCGACCTCGTCGGGATGACGACCACAAAAGGTCAGCCTTATAAGGCCGCCCTCATTAACTACTGCCTGTGGCTACATTATAGTTGTGCTCGAATGAATATTCGAACGTTCGAATTCGAACATCCGAAAAAACGCGATTTTCGAATGTATTCGAATTCGAATGCTCGAAAAATCGCGATTTTCGAATGTATTCGAACTCGAATGCTCGAAAAAACGCGATTTTCGAATGTATTTGAGTTCGAATGCTCGAAACATTCGTGTTCGAATGCTCAAATTCGAATGCTCGAAACATTCGCATTCGAACGTTCGATTGCAGCGAAATCTGCGATCTAACAGAATAATCCACCTTCTTGCTTTAGGCATTCTACGAGCAGATGATTTGGTAAAAGGAGTGCGAAATTCAAACGTGGCTACGAGGGCGCGATGACCGTAGTGGGCACTCCACTTTGAGGAAGAGTACTTCTTTTTGAAGCTCTGTAGTGCGTGAATTGAAGTAGTGCAGCTGCGGCAATCGCGCCCCAATAATCACGTTTCACAATTCACAGTTTCGCAACGTCGTACCCGACGAGGAGGCATTCGTGCATATCTCCGGGAGTAATTTCCATATTTTCTTTTCTCTTTTCGCATTATTCGTTGCAGTGGATACATATTCTACTATTTGAGATTGTGCCGAGAGTTCAAGGTAACATTGTGTTTGATATCATCATTATCATCATCTTCATTGAAGTTATTGTGAGGACGCGATTCGTAGAACCAAATGCGTAGACATGCGTCCTTACAATGATTTCAATAATGATGATATCAATCATAATGGTCATCCAAACTTTCGGACAATCTCAGTGTTGCGTTCGGGTGACGTCTGTTCCGGAGCGGAAAGTCTTCGTTCACCTAGACAAGTTTTGATACTAAGTAAGCAGTTTGAGAAGCTGGAGTCGCAATTTTTGCCCAGTTTAATATAGTATTTGCTGGCAACTAAGCCGACGTATAAAACCGTACTAGAAAAATTGAAGTCAAGAAAGTAGAAGGAGGTATAGTTGAGCGTTTATAATCTCATGGATCCGTCCCGCGCTGAGTACCGTGAGTCTATCCTGATATCCGACGTTTATAATCGTGTCATTTTTACTCTGCTGTGGTGTTTTTCCGACCTTTAATCTCTCAGCAGCCTTCTCCTTTCCGGCTTAAGCTCTGTGTTGCTGGTTTGCTTTCACTGACCTCGCTAGTTCTCCATCTTAAGCGATTTACACAGAAATCTATTCTAACACTTTTCTGCAGTAACAAAAAACTTGCTATACTCATGGCTGATGCCTCGCTATCGCTAAGGATACCAAGGCTGAGAACCTTCAAGAACTTCGTCCAGTCCCTGAACGGATCATACGTTCCTCCCACTTCGAGGACACTGTTGAAAATAATGGATGATTACGTCAACAAGATCGACGGACACAATCGAAAACTGTTGGCTGAAAATGCAGCACGTGTAGTCATAACTGCGGATTGTTGGACGTCGTTTAATGCGAACACAGGGCTGCTCGCAATATCGGACCATATCGTCTCACCAGATTTCGGAAAAAGGGAGAACTTTATTCCTGACTGCGTGCCATTGGGACAGGAAAGGTAAGATTACTCCTCAAAGACCGGATTCCGCTTCTCGATTAGGTGGTGAAGAACTTTAGCCACACCGCTGACCTCATCGCCGACAAAATACGAGAGAGCTTGGGCAGAGTGATTTTGAAGGACAATGATGTTTTCACAGTGGTTGCTGACGGCGCTTCTACAATGAAGAAAGCTTCATCGAACTTGGAAATTGACTAGTGAGTAGATAATCTTTCTAGATGGTGTTTAGCTCTAATCCTAATGCGTCCATTTTGTCAGCATCCAGTGCACAGCCCACATCATCAACCTGGCAGTGCGTAGCGCTCTGCAGTGTCCACAGGTTGCTCCTATTATCCAGAAGTGTAAACGAATCATATAGAAGTTGAATCGTAGTGCAACGCTGAAAGGATCGCTGTCAAGGTACCGTGCTGTGTACAGGTTTGGAACTCTCTTAGTGAGATGACATAATTCTTATAGGTGTTCGAAGGCAGAGGGGCTTACTCCCATGACGTTAGCGTCTGACTGCCCCACCCGTTGGAACTCTACGTACATGATGATTGGCGACATTTTGACGGCGGTAACCATTTCACTTCAACACGAAACAGCAGAGCTATACTTCATGCATGTCTATTTCAAGTATTCGGCCTTGGAGAGACTGATTGAAGAACAAGGATTCGATCACTTCGAGCAACATGAAGTCAAGACTTTGAAGGCGTTACAGAAATATTTGGAGCCATTCTACGCGCTCACGAAAACGGTAGCAACGGTTGTCAGCCATTTTGGCAGTTGTTGCTCATGGTATTCCACTTAATTACGAAAGTTTTTAGGTGTGTAGCGCCGACGCCACTATTTCTCTTCTACTCGCTGGCGGTAAACTGCTGGTTGCTGCGACAGAACTGTAAGCCTCTATGAAAGCGTCTAGTCGCCTCAAATAAACACATGAAGTTTAGGAACAATAACGATGCCAGAGTCAAACTGAAGCAGTTTGGAGAAGAACTTCAGACGAAGACCAAAAAGTACTTCACAAAGTGGTTTGACAACGCAACAGTGCGAATTGCTACACTGCTCGACCCACGTTTCGCCTTCGAGGAAAAAATCATGTATGCTGATCAATGGAGGAACACAGTTGATGAATTTGTTGGCATGCAAGGTAAATTTAATTTCTGACGAGAGTTGTTCCACCGATCTCTATGGTCATTCTTTTAGAGAGTGGCGCCTCCGCTAGTGGCGAACGTAACGTGGACGACGTGGAGAAAGAAGAGCCTCAGAAACCTGTTGCACCTACCTCATTCTGGGACCCAATAGTGGCTGATGAGGGTCAAGAGGAACTTGGAAGTAAAAGGATGCGCTTATCAACGGAGGAAGATGAGTTGAAGGTACGAGTTCTTATCATTTTCTTTCGCCTGTATGTCCTATAGAGCAGCTTTACAGTTGGAGGTCCAGCGCTATATGCTCCTAGTTAAAAAGAAGCGGCCGGACAAAGATTCGGACCCCTTGAAGTGGTGGAGTCTTTACAAGCAAGACTTCTCGTTGATGTCAAGGAAGGCCCACCAGTACTTCTCTATCCCTGCGACTTCCGTGGACTGCGAGCGAATGTTTAGGTTCTTTAAATTGTAATTTGTACACCAAATGTTTCGTGTTCGTTATGATATTAGTTTAGCATCGCCGGCATAGCTTATGGCAACAAAAGGAGAGGTCGTCTATCGGGCTCCCACGCTAGACTGCTGCTTATGGTAAAAGCACCCGAGAACCGAGACGCCGGCAGGTCTGTAGCAAAAGCTTATGATTAACGTGGCTTTTTGGTAAACAATAGTACCTTTTCAGAGAGTGTAAGTATTGAACGTGCTGGGAGATGAAGCGCTACTCTGCTAAGGAGCGTACGGAGAAGTCGAGCAGCGATGATGACGATTCAAGCTCCTGCGGCAGTGACGAGGCGGAGATGTCTGAGGAGCTGGGATGAAGGGGCTTCTCGGACGATAGTCAACGATAGGCGACAGTGACTTATGCGTCTCGTTGTTATTTTTAGTGTGAATGATATGATTTCATGCCAACGTTGTTTTTTTATGTTCTTATGCCTAATCGTTGCAATAATGTAATGATCTCTGATTATTGTACCTCACTTGAAATGATCCTATATGAAGTCGAGATAAAAATAGGACTTATACAAAGTGTTTGGGTTATTCAATCAGTTTATCCCAATGTGGGTGATCTTGTTCATGTTAGTCAAACAAAATTCGGACATCAAGCGAGGCGGGCAAGAGGGCCACGGACAGGCGGGTAAGGGCAGTTGCCATCAATAGGGTGTACCAACGTATAAACTTGTATTGGCGAAGTTCTATGAAGGACGAACAACTTTGATGGCTAAAGATAAAGGACGCTTAATCCAGAACACGTCTAAGCTGGGCCTACGCTCCGAAAATTCTTCAAGCTACTCAGTACGGCAAAAAAGGAAGTTTGAGGTTGCAAATGCATTGGTGGTTCAATGAGGACGTAAAAAGTTTAACATACCGAAGTGTCCGTTGAGGCATAAAGAGCATCAAATCTCGGGTAGTTGTAGAAAACATGGAGAGTTGGAGGGATGAAGCAAATGGGCAACGTTAAATCCATAAAATCACGCGAAGGTAGCCGTTGACAAGGTCGAAAACAATCTGTGAAGGGGTATTTTACAATGCCTCCCAGTTCTAGCAGACATTCCACAAAGATAACATGGTATTGATCAGATCACGGCAAAATTGCATTTTGACTATTTTGTTTGTTCGCAAGTTGTGGTATACTAAACTTTACTTCCGAAGTTCGGTAAACGCACTGCGATATGGTCATTTCGGGGCGAAATCGTGGCAAGCTTGCACAACTGGTTGTGTCTCAAGTCTGAAAATTTGTGCAGGGTATATGGAGCAATCCATTCCATCTACTTGTCCGTAGATTTCCATTTTCTAGTGCTTTTCCTTTCTATAGGGTGGTAAGAAAGTCTTGAGCCGTTTGACGTCTACTTTTTCTTTGTTTTCTTATTCAGTGCACAATGCATTTTACTCCATGATTTAATCAACATTGTTAGTCAGAACCATATCGTCCCTGATGGGCAAGTCAGCCACCTTCTACTTGCAGAACGGAGCAGGCTGGAAGCCAAAGAATTCGCTGACTGCCCTTATCACATTATCGACTTTGGTGGCTCTTTTCTCAGATGAAAAGCAACATGGAAGGAAGACAATTGATAGCTATAGGGTACAATATAAGTGCAATAAGACGATTACAAAATCGTGCGCCAACCGCATTTATACAATTTTTTATTAGTCTCTTTATCGTCATAGAGTGCTGCTGCATCACTGCGTGTGTGCACCGAATGCTGTCGGGCGGGACGTCTGAACTCACAATCAGTCCACTCAGCGTTTCTCTGTAGCGAGGGAATGGAGCTAACTGGTAACAGTAGTATGAGTGCGTTATGGTCTCCTCGCAAGTGTATGAGTATTTTTTTCTGGATCCGCTGCGACAGCTTCGAGAAAGGCAGAATTTTCTACTAAAGGAGCCCGTCCCAACCAAGGCTTGTCTTCGAAGCCGGAGTCTCGAGCTGTAAAGCGAGATAACCAGAGCTCGACGGCGTTGAGGGTTGTAGTGTCTTCTGCGAATACAGCGTTGATGTTGCGGATGGTTTCCATCGTTTCAGTGCCCTGTCACCGCCCGTTAAAGATGAGGGCTCAAATATGCCGTTGGAAAAATGACATCGTACCTGAAGTTAAAGAATAGGGCTTTGCTATTTATACCCATAGTAACAGTGCTTCGTGAATGGCTAACAACTATCACATGTTAGGTTATGGTTACAATCCAGAAGCCGGAAGTTTTGAAACTTTCAAGCAAAGTGGCTCAAGACTTTCTTACCACCCTATAGTTACTTTAAGCAGTGCTTACATTATTGGGACACCCTGTATTTGCTTTGATGAGATCTTCCCTCGCGAAACGCAAGTTCTGTCCGAATGGATATTCGAACATTCAAATTCGAATATTCGAATTCGAACGTTCGAAAAAGCGCGATTTTCGAATGTATTCGAATTCGAATGCTCGAAAAATCGCGATTTTCTAATGTATTCGAATTCGAATGCTCGAAAATCGTCGATATTCGAATATGTTCGATTATTCGAAATTTTTGGGAGAGCACAACTATAGGCTACATGTCACTAAATTACAATTAATAGTTACAGTTTGTGCATTAGAATGTGATTGAACGTCGTATTCGAAGGTTTCCTGATCTGTAGATGCGTTCTGGTGATACAGATGGCTTCTAAAAGGTGCTATATGAACACTACCAAGGAGCCTCGCTATTTGTATCTGCTTTTCTCAAGAAACTTTAGAAAAACGCTTGTAATAAGAAATACTAAAATAAAATAGAAAAATGGAAGAATTGGTGAAAGAATAGCAGAAAAGTGATAAAAGCTGATGATAAGAACTGCTGAATAATGGCGAGTACCTGGGTGTGTGGTGGGGAAAATTCCATGCCTCGTTCGTAAATGCACCATCAGTGATGACTGAAATTATCCATTTATTAAGGTTTAGCGTTTGACTGATTCATTTATTTACTATTTATTTAGGTATTAATGGATTTCTGACAGAATCATCCAAGGATCTTCCATATGTTTCCTTGCTCTGTCACAACCAGTAAAGATGATCGGCTTACCTTGTCGCACTTTACAAGAACATCTGGTCTGTAGTTGACGTTGATTGAACTGAAAAAAAAAACTTTTAAACCTTTTAAAAAATAAAAAAGACCACTAGAACCCTTATTTGAACCGCTATGGAGCACGTGCTGGCCTCGCTGCTGATGATGCCGCCGAGTATGAAAGCGCCTTGAGATCAAGACTCCTACCTACTCGGCGATGAATGGCATCGGTTAATGATTTCGTTTTTCCAGAGAGCATCGTTATTCCATCGAACAGAGGTGTCCATGTACCAAAGTGCTCCGTATTCCTTGAGCACGATCTGAAAGCACTGGGTTGGGTGAAGGTAAAGGTAAAACCATCGCCGTGGCTGGAGCCTCAAGGGCGCGCCATGCGCTAGTCTACCATTCAGAATCGTAACGAATACGCATTTGGTCTCTACGAAGACCTTCAAGGCTAGCCGCTGTACAAATCGGTGTCTTCACTGCCGAAACAAGTCTGGCATCATTTCACCTTACCTAGGAGGAATAGAAAGCTTGGTTGGATTGGGTGGGGATTGATCGCTCGACTCTGAACGTGAGAGCAGCGTATCTTACGCCTGCGATACATCAGTATTCAGTTTGATATTTCGATTTTCGTATAATTAGCGTTATAACTATGGTTTTCCCTCGATTATTTAGAACACTCCGCCCTCTAGTATACCAAAACTGTTCTCAGGTAATGGCTCGTGTCAATGACTAATTTAAGGTAACTAAGGGTAACTCACAGCAATTATTATCGGTTTCCACCGGAATTGTAGTAAATTTCCGACATATTGTGGATAATCGCTGAAAGGAAACCTCCTTAGCTCTAGCAAGCACATGCCCTAAAAGTAAAAATTGAGTAATTGGGTAAAGAGTCACAGGATAACTGGCTGTAAAGTCACCTTGAGCCTCTCTGTGGACGTGACATTCAGCCCGAGATCGTAGACGATTATCTTTCTTTTGGGCCACCAATTTCGTATATTTGCGATCTTAAACAGAAATCTGCGAAGCTCACCGACATAGATAAAACCCGCATTAGGGTATTTGAAACCACTGAACAAAATATGAAACCCACTAGGGTAAGGCCTTCGGCGTAGTGATTTGATGACATGGCCGTAACAAAAACAGGCTGTGAAGGCTGTCCGTTGGTGGTGTTCATAGGCGACAACAGACCTAGGACGAATAAGGTAAAACAACCACTAAAAGAGGAGTTTTCAGCAATGTGATACCATCAATGGGGCGTATTTGTTGATGGTAATAAGAGGTGGTACTAAGAGGTGCCTCTTCATACTCCTAATTGCCACTCGTACCTCAGATGGTACACCGCGCGGTCGAACAATCGATCCGGCCCGGGCTAACCAAGCCCTCCATATCTCTGGGGTCGGGTCAATTGTTACCAGACTTGTCTGGGAAGGTAAAGACACTGACTCGATATAGCGGCTGCCCCCCCCCCCCGCAAGTCAGGACCCGAGTTCCCAGCTGGTGAAACACGCTAGAGGTTCTACCATGTGAGGTCTAAGGTAAAGGTAAACGTTCCGGCGTTGGTCAGTCCCTGAAGGACGCGCCGTCGCATTCGTGTTGAATTCAGAATCGTAGAGGCATGGTGAATGCGTATTTGTCCCATACAATACACAATTCAAAATAATATAGCGAGCAAATGATATTCTATGCGACCGACAGCTTCGAGAAGAGCGTAGGGCCATTGTTATACCGACGTTCACCCCCCAGCGTCTGCCAGCGCAACTCGTCCCATTCAGTATCGTCCCGCCAACCGCCGGCAGGACAACTAACACACGCACGTCTTATACCCCAAATGGGGCGAGTTGCGCTGGCAGACGCTGGGGGGTGAGCGTCGGTATAACAATGGCCTAGGGGTTGCCGTTAAAGGACTGTTCTAGCAATGTAGGTAAAAGGTAAAGGTAAAGGTAAAGGTAAAGATAAAGGTAGAGGTAAAGAAGCCACGTTGATGAGTCCCCGAAGAACGCGCCGCCGCGTTTGTGTTCCATACAGAATCGTAGAGACTTGGTGAATGCGTATTTGGCCTATACAATGACTTACGGGGCCAGCCGCTACACCAAGTTAATGTTCTTGCGTTTCCAGACAAGTCTGGTACCAATTTACCCGACCCCGGAAGGAGGGGAGGCTTGGTTGGCCCGAGCGAGGATCGATCGATCGTGAGGGTGTCAGCGGCGCCTCGTACCATTGCACTCTTGGTATTATAGATACGAAGCATAAGATGATCTCCATGTCCCGTTCGAGATGGGTCGTCATTGTCCAGAATCCATGACGCCCTGCGCATCCCGAGATTTATTCGCCTCTCACCGGTTGTCATACCATCCGACGTCGGACAGAGCCCGGTGTGCGAGGTGCTTAGGCTGTTCTCGTGTTGGTCGAGCATATTTTTCGCTGGTTTCCGACCGAAGCGTTGCCAATGCGTCCGTACGATCCATTCCATAAGCTTCGGCATCCAACCGTTGCGAAACAGATGGAGTGATCCGACTTTCGCTACGAGTAAGACTCCGTCACAGCAGAAGCCCTTGTCGAAGCAAAACTTCCGCTGTCCCTCATTGCCATAGGGCCTACTTGTGTGCAAATCGACCATAGCGTGGTAATTCCCACGCAATTGTCGATTTGCACACAAACAACAACAACAGAGGCCCTGGTAATTCGATCTGCATCTTTTGCATGTCTTCGCGTCGCGTGCACACTAAACAGGCCCTTAAGGCCCCTTCAGACTTTACTGCGTTGTTGCCGCGGTAATGATGAAACATAAGGATCGATGATGCGCGCAGCAGCTGCGCAGTAGGGCAGTATTCGGCTTCTAATTTCTTTGCGAAAACCACCCATACCGTCAGCTATGCACTAAATAGTTTTTTGACCAGCGACAGTCCAGTGGACGGTCGCAAAAGTGCGCAGCTATTGCGGAACCGCCCGTACTTCCCTTTTAACGGCTGTGCACTGCTTTACTGCCGCAGTAGAGTGTAAAGGGGCCCTTACACGCATTGCCAACCCCTCGCCGCGTTGAGGCTGCGGGTCATGGAGGAGGTACCTTTTAGGAGCCTTTTTTTGTAATTCTGACCACTTTCCAACAATTTAATAACTAAAACGTGCTAGACCTCACGATTACCTAGCTCTTGCAGGTAAGTGATAAGAGCGCAGTTGAATGGTCGGCCATGAACTCGTAAATCTGATGGAGAACCATAGCAAAGATTAAATCGTTCATTATTCACGACACATTGGCACAGCGGATCAAGCCGGTAGATTCGCGGTAGCGGTGAAGGAGCCTGAAGAACAAGAATCACAACATTTTCCCATAAAATAAGCTATGTACTTGCGAGATTATTATATGTATTCATTTGGGTGGATAATGGACTATTTTAGACGAGCGCAGAACAGTATCATTCCGAGTGAATATTTCTAGAGAAAATGGTAAATGAAACAGACGTTTTCCGGAAGAAATACGGTATATACTGTCAGCCACGTCAATAAAGTAAGTAGAACTCCCGTTCCCATCCGCTTGACGCCGAAGGCTGGAGGACATGACCACATCTGAATGAGAGCTGGTCCAATTCACAAATGATTTATTGAAAATAATTGTCTATCTATATAATTTGTGTCGACAATTGAATATGCAGGCCCATGGTGCAATGGTAAGAGGCACGATTGACACCCACGAGGTAGGGCGATTGATCCCCACCCGGTTTGAACAGGCCTTCGATACGTCCGGGGTTGGGTAAATTGGTATCAGACTTGTCTCAGAAGGTAAAGACATTGACTGGGTGTCGCAGCTGGCCCCCGTAAGTGATTGTGTGGGCCAAACAGGCTTTCACCATACCTTTACGATTCTGAATGGAACACGAATGCACGGTGCGTAATTAGGCGACCGGTCTACGCCAGAAATCTTCACTTTTACTCAGTTGATCTGATGAAGGAGTGCAGGATGATAGGAAATGGAAAGAATAAAATCTCGAAATTACCTCAAGTTGGCCGTCTGGTGCTGGATAGTGCACTCCTCTCAGCGCTGAACCGAGTCGACACGTCAGCTGAGGACAATTGATGACATCTCTTAAAATTTCCTCAAATCAATATTTTGAGTGAGTATCGGCGGTGTATAGGGCCACCTCAGAAGCGATTTGCAAGTGCCATACTCGACATAAACACTGAAATATACCCTGAATAGCGAGCAAATCGTGATTCATCAAGGTGCGGTTTAGGGTTTATTCAGGGTCCAACAGACCTCGATGACGCGGAGAAACAGTGAAAACCTCGAAGTGGGAAAGCACACGAAGACAAATCCCTAGGAATGATGAAACTAACCCACAAAAAACCTTTGGTTTTACATGGTGTTGAACGGTAGCTGGGTAAATCGATACCAGGCGAGGCGCATCTTCGGAGACTATTCAACGTCGAAAATTCTACCTAACCCTTGCAATTAACCCTAAGCGTGGGAACGAGAAGGGTACTTTTTATTTTTCATTCTCACTCTTCAACGAATAAGAAACAGAAAAAATGAATAAGCATTGCATGATGGCGAAAAAACGGAACTTCAGGAGAAAAGTAAAAACGATAGGCTATTATCGATCCAATCGAAATTTGTGAGATCTAAGTTGAAAAAATACAAAAAATAATCTCGAAAACATCCGAACTTAAGATAGCCTGAATCAATGCCTGAATCAACTCTGAATCAGTCAATAATTTCTCCAGATCCAGAGCACCGACTGAAAGTTCACTCGTACATATATCCATCGGCGATTAGTAGAACTGGTTTCCTGGAGGACAATCGGCCGAGGTAATACCCCTCTCTACCACTGTACATTAAACAAAAAAAGTTAAAAGTAAAGGGTTTGGCGACGATCGGCTCCTAAGGGCGCGCCATGCATTTCAGTTCCATTCAGAATCGTAGGGGCATGGTGAGTGCGTACTTGGATTATACATCGACATGCGGGGGCCAGCCGCTATGCCGATACAGTGTTTTTACCCTACCAGACAGGTATGCTACCCAATTTACTCGTCATTGGGGATGCAAAGTTTAGTTAGAATTAGTAACCACTATATATTTCAGAACAATTTGAAAGAAATGAGGATGCTCCGATGGGCATGTGGATGGACGCGGCTGGAAAAGGTAAGAAACGAGGAGTTCAGATCGGTCACGGGAACTGCCCCAGTGCAGCTGAAGATGAGGGAGCAGAGGTTTAGGTGGTACGGTCACATCCTAAGAATACCGGAAAACCACCCCATAAGGGCCGCTATAGAGTTCGAGGCACCCGGCAAGCGCCCACGAGGAGCACCAAAGAAGAGATGGAGGGACGTCATCAAGAATGACCTCAAAGAAGTCGGAGCGACACCTACAGACGCCCTGGATAGAGAAAAATGACGACGACTAACGAAAACAGCGGACCCTGCGACGGCGCGGGACTAACGCTAAGGAAAAGAAGAAGATATATTTCAGAACAATTTGGACGATACCTTTGGAGTATGACGTTGTTTGGTATATGGACACGTCTGTGCGATGGAAAACGGACAGGATGGGCTTTGTTCACAATCAGACTGGACACCGCAAAGATGAAAAGGAGAAAGTTCGTGAGCAACACTTTCGGATATCATTCAATTTTTCACATGTGAAATAACAATCTCCAAGTTCTCTCTCCTTGAAACCTCGGCATGATGGTGTAACTGTTCGCTGGCCTAACGAACGAGGTTAGTGGGTGAACCAGATCTATTTGTGGCCTAACGTTTCAAGGATCAGTTCAGTTTCGAACCACTTTTTAGACCTCTGAAGACGACGTTCAAGTTGAAACGTCAGGCCAATGAATCTGATTCACCCACTAACCTCGTTCGGCACAGAGGCATACAACAGTTGAAATGACAGTTTTTTTTGCAGATCCGGCAGTTATTGAATAATGAAGAAAATTGTACAAAAATGATGAACAAATACGTATGTGTAAAGATGTTATAAGAGCACGCTTGGTGGAGTGGACCTGGTCAGTTTTCCTCCGCTATCTCTATTTGCTGTCAAGTTCGGCCGATTTCTTATCAACTCTGATAGCTGATAATCGTTTTCTACGGCTTCCAGTGACCACTCGATAACAAGTCGTGGAGTGAGATTTTGATTTTACGCGAATTTGTGAGCCTTCTTAAATCTGGAAAAGATGAAGGCAGAGTCGTTTGGTCTTCATCAATTTCCAAGGACGCGCCATGCATTCGTCTTCTATTCAGAATCGTGGAGAGAAAACGACAATAAAGACAGTCTGTTGGAGATCGGGAACGTGATTCAATCAGCTGGGCTAGGTTGACGACGATCAGCTGAGTCGGGCGGTAATACGATTACATGGCGAGCGCCGAAGGATATCCGTCAGCGAGTAGGTTGAAAGGAATATCAGAGTAATACCCGGAGCCCCCAGGATGGTTATCCGATGCCCAACATGTCCCCTAGTAACCTGATCTTTCCCTCTGTCCAACTTGCGATAGTAACGAGTCACGGTCTGAGGAATGTCTGCTATCGCTCTTATTCTAACAATAAGTGAAATTGGAACACGCTGAAGTTTTTTTTGAAAAAAATAGTCGAAAATTGAACTAGAAAAGTTTTAACCATAGGAACGTAACATTGGAGAGCTACGAAGTCTGCCTGGCTCGTTCTTGTGTTTGCACAGCGATTGATGACGATGAAAGAGTAGAAACGGGTGATGATTCATTCAGAATTTCACATTTGAATCAACGCCAGTTTACAATCGTCGGTTGTTCAGAGGGGAATATTTAGAAGAAGTTTCTTCAGGAGTTTTCGGAATTGTTCGAATTTGCCTGGCCGAGATTACACTCACGCACACCTGCAGGAAGTGCAGTCAACCGAACCAGGAACTATCTAGACCTTCCAGCCTTCCCAATTGGGTAAATTGTTACCATAGCTGTCCAGGGAGGTCATGATAATTGACCGGCTGGCACCACATGACATTGTATAGACTAGATTGAACGCGATTCGGCGCTGCTCTTTAGGGAACTGATCAACTCCGGCGACTTTACTTTGTTGTGATACCATCCTTTCTGGGCTTATAACATAAATAAATCATTAACAGAACATTTTTACAGTATTTCTAATAGTATCTTGTTTTTAAACCGTGTTTACTTAATAATGAATCAGGGGTCACTACTATGATCTGCCAAGAGGTAAAAAGACGGGAAGAGATAAAAGGGCGAGTAGAGGATCGAACAATCATTTACGGCGTTGCTAGGCAACATTCAGCGTTGGGCAACAGATATCAGATATCATATCAGATTCGCAATCCTCAAAGAACCCTCACAGATGAAATTTTGAGAAAAAAATCTGACCTTGCTCGGTCTGTGGAGTCGGAACTTGTCAAGGAAAAGGTAAAGATAAAGGTATCATAAAGCATGGTGAATGCGTATTTAACATTCGACGTCGGGTACTGAAAGGGAACAGTTTTTGCTGTCAAAATTTTAAAAATCCTTGAAAAAATCTCTCTACCTTTTAACGTTCAGCCTGGTAGAGTTTAGGTCCCACTTTTGTGAATGATCTGTAAAGATAAAAGGCAAAGGTAAAGATGTCTGGCATTGACCAGTCCCATAAGGACGCGTCACGAATTCGCCTTCAGATTCAGTGTCTTTACCTTTCCAGACAAGTCTGGGCCCAGATTCATGAACGGTCGAGCGGTCTTCAAAACCCCATCCGCCGATACCGCGAGTCTGCGATCATTTATGACTCGTGAAGGTCGGGGTTTCGGACACCGCCTAGGATTGTTGCGCAAGTGCCGCAATCGCACTCACTGCGGGCAAGCGACCGTCGACCCACAATTGCGGCGATCTATAGGCGAATTTTGCGTCGACGACCGAACGTCCGCAATGAGTGCGATTACGGCACTTGCGCCATAAGCCGTGGAGGTCTCCATAACCCTGCTTCACCGCGAGGTGTGATAGACTCGCGATAAACCCTGACGCACGTTCACGAATCTCGGTTTGCGTCGTTCGAGGTATATCTCGGGGTTTATCGGGGGTTACCAATGATGAATCCGGGCCCTGGTATCAGTATACCCGACCCTGAAGGTATGTAAGGTCTGGTTGATCAGTGGCGGGATCGATCGCTCGCCCGCTTGGGTTTCAATAGCGCCCACTACCACCGTGCCATGCGCGGGAAACTGATAAAAGTAAGGATACCAGAGCTCCGTTTCCAGGAAGGCTTTAGCTCCTTGCATAGAACAACCGTTGCTGAGCTCCTCTATTGAATTGAAAGAGATCAAAACACCTGTATCGATCAATACATTTATGTAACCGTCGATATCGACGTCTCATCGCACATGAAGTTTTTCAAATCATCCTTCGGAGTTGATGTACCTCGTTCGACGTGAAGGTCTTTGCCAGTCAGACCAGTCGTATACCGTTCGGGTTCATAGCTGTATACGTTGGCGAGAAGCATATTCAGCACCGCTTGATCAAATCTGAAAAAATCACACGATGTCAAAAAAGGAATTTTATAAAAATGAAAAAACGTCCAAAGAATAGGAAGAGGGTGTTGTTCTTCAAATGTTTCTCTTCAAATCTCTGTACAGGTGTCCCACCTAGTCCCTCTGTTATTATTGATTTCTGATAGTTCTAATTCTTGAGATTTCGTGTAAATCAAGTCGCCACTGATCCCTAGATTTTTAAAGAGTACCTGTGACATTTCGCATAATCCTTGTATCGATCAGCTCCAAATTGACAACCAAGTTGAGATCCAGGAGGTGACATACATTTCTCCTCAAGTGCACAAAGAACCCACCTGAAGTCGTACATTTTATTTTTTGTCTTAAAATTGTTGTCAACTTCAAAAACACAGCATCAAAAATATTATCTACTCGGCTCAAGTGAAATAATCGAAATTTGAAAAGGTCCACGACGAACCATTTGATAATACTCATCGCTTCAGGCGTTCTTCTGACATAGATCGCTGTGGCACCGTGCTCGCTCGTTCTTAACAGAGCCTCCATTTTGGTAGGTATGAACTTGTAAACGTCTGAAGATTTCTTCGTTTCAGTTATTGATTTTTCCCACTATGACTACGGTAATGACTCGCCCATGAGGCAAGAAATACGGTAGGACTTCAGGTGGGACTCCTCAAACCTACCTGGATGCACAGCTGGAAAAATTCCGTGACCTGTGAACTCATTGATAAGAATCGGGGACTGAAAGAGATCAGTTCTCATTGTAAAAATGTTACAAATCCTTTGAAAAACCTTCGTACCTTTTCACATGCCACTATAGGTCCCACGTTTGGGAGTAATCTGTAAAGATAAAAGGTAAAGGTAAAGTACATAGTCTGGCGTTGACCAGTTCCATAAGGACGCGCCACGAATTCACTTTCGATTCAGAATCGTAGAGGCATGTTTGAAAGCGTGCTCAGCTCAAACAATGACTTGCGGGGGACAGCTGCTATACCACGACAGTGTTCTCACCTTCCTAGAGAAATTTGGGCCCACCCGACCACGGAGGTATGGAGGGCTTTGTTAACCTGGGCAAGGATCGATCGGTCAACCGTGCGGGTGTCAATAGCGCCTCTTGCCACTACACTTCCTATGACGGTGTGTACGTAGTATTATAAAATCTCAGCAGTGCTCACGAACCTCCTCTTCTCGTCATCACATACAGTTCGATTGTGTAAATAATCCAATCGATCGTTGTTCCATTGCACCGAAGTATCCATGTACAGCACTGTGTCGTGTTCCAGGAGCATCATCTAAAGCCTTCAAGGTCCTGCACGGAATATTTTCTAGCAGGGTTTGAACCTGATTTTCAGATCTTTTGAAAAAAAAAACAGGACAATCAATACAAACTGCAATAACAATCGGCTTCCATCTGAATTGATGCAGGTTTTGGACGTAGTTTGGGTAGTTTTCGAATGGGAACGGACGCAACTCGACGTCGCACAGGCTCTGGAAATAGGAACTTTGCAATGTCATGGAATTTACAAAGGAGAACGAACGGCATGATACCTTCAGAAATGTAGCCGCAGATTCATCTAGTCCTAAATCGTAGACAACAATCGGCCGTTTCGGCCATAACCTTCTAATGTGCATTATCTGAAATTATCCTACTATATAATTTGTCATGTGTGGCTCATATGGGTCACGCCGCGATAGTCTGTTACTGTACACCAAATGTACCCACAGCGACAAGGGAGCTGATGAAATTGCTTCAATCTTTTACGTTTCCTTTCGTTTTCATTCTCTGCCCTTCGCTTTCAACCTTTCACTTTTATATTGTGTTTTTATCCTTACGGCTTACAGCACTCTCACACTCGGGCGGCGCCTTGCGCGGCGTCGCCGGGGCTATGATGAAAGATAGGGCGCGGCCGGCCCAACGGCGTCGTCAGCGACGTCGCCACCGCCGCCGCCGGAGCGGGGTTCTCATACTTCGGCGGCGGCGTCGCGGGCCGCGACGTCGCCGGCGAAGCCGCCTCCGGCGCCGCCGAGGGAGTGGTGCCGGGCATTTCTTGCCGGCGGCGGCCGCGCTGGCGCGCCCCGCGAGCGCCGGCAGCGACAGTTGGTGGGCGGAGCGCCGGTCCTACCCCCACCCGCCGTCGACGACGCCGCGCAAGGCGCCGCCCGAGTGTGAGAGGGCTGTTACACTTTTCAAAACGTTTCCCCGTTTCCCTGTATTCACAGACGATTGGCGGCCGGTAGGTCGATGAAAAGCTGGTTATAAAATATGTGGAATTCTAGTTTTGTTATCGCTTTTTGTGGGATACTGTTATGTATACTAGAATGTGATGTTGTAACGGTGGTGCTACATTCATCGTAAAAATCGCCTCTCAGGCGGGATTCGAACCTGTGTCTCACGCCTATCTGGGGCCGTGCGTTAATCACTACGCTACTGAGACGACTGAGATGCGATTTTCACGATAACACTATCACTATTACAAAATCATGCTATAAAATACTTTGAAGAAGCACAAGACCTTCTCTAGTCAAAGTCAATCAATTAGTTAATCAATCAGATCAATCTTTGCAATATGTTTGAGTCAACTGACAAGAGTGCGAGATGCTGAAAAATGGCTACTCGATAGTGCTGCAACAAAGGCCGGCTCAGAAGATCCCTCTTCTGTTGTCCCGAAAGGGCGATCGGGCTCCAAAAGACCTGAACAGACCTGGCTCATATATACATTTATAACCAAGCCTTTTTAGCTCAGCCACCAACATTTCAAAATTCATCGGAAAAAATTACCTAATTTGTCAAGAAAATCGGCATTATTGCATTTAAAGGGCATTCCATGAATGTATTCGTTAGTGGGCAAACGGTAGCAGAAATCATACTTGACCCCAATCACGGGACAATAGCAGATGGAGTCCTCCTGAAAAATCCTTGAATTGTTGAAAGATGGAAATTTTTGGTGAACAAGACGGACAAAAGTAACGTCTTGTGGAGAGGTAACGGGTGCTACCTCCACCTGCACGGCCCTCGACCAGCTGAGCCAGGATCTCCATCCTATTATGTTCAGGAAAATTGGTAGCAGACTGGTCTAGAAAGATAAATACACTGACTTGGTACAGCGGCTGGATCATGGAAGGCATTGCATAGACCGGATTCGTATCTTCCATGCCTGTACGATTCTGAATGGAAGACTAGTGCACGGCGCGTTCTTAGAGGATTGCCAGCAGCTCTAACTTTCAGCCTTAATTTTGAAGGAAGAACTAATATGGACGAAAGCAACATTCGGTTAGATCTAATCTTTCTGGGTAAGATTTACTCTGGGGAAATCGGCAAGTTGAACTTACCAATGAAACTTCACGATATTTTGCAATGATCAAAAGGACGCCAGCCGCGGTAACGGTGATGAGGTAAGCAATGCGTCTGAGATTATCTTTCGCACCCTTAAGAGAATCAGAGCTACAGTGGGAAATATGAAAAACTTTGTAAAAAATTGAGAATTCGCATTATTCGATGGTAATCCACTCATTTAAGGGCGCCGCGTGGTGCAATGGTAGGAGGCGCTACGGTCACCCGCACGGTCGAGCGACCGATCCCCGCCGGGGTTACCAAGGCTTCCATCACTTCGGGGTCGGGTAAATTGGCACCAGACTTGTTGGCAAGGTAAAAACACTGGCTTGGTATCGCTTCTGGCCCCCACTAGTCATTGTATAGGTCAAATACACGTTTACAATGCCTCTACGATTCTGAATGGTAGGCAAGAGAATGGCGTATCCTTAGAGTGCTGATCAATGTCAATACCTTTACCTTTACCTTTACTCCACGCAATTACGAAAAACATTTTCATTCTTCTTTTTTTTGCTGTGGGAAACCTCATTCCGTAATGGATGAGGAACCTAATTTCAGAATAGTAATGAAATAAATTAAGCACACCCACCTTTCTTAACCTGAAAATAGACCACATCATCCTTGTCGAAAAGTAACCAGAGAAGAGTTGGGTACTTGCAGAATAACAGACCTGATTGAAACAACGGTTTTCTTTTATAGATTTCTTGAACGACGAGCGGTTAGAGATACCCAGGGATTCGAAGTTGGGTATGAACTCCTCTCGCTTTCCTTCTGTCGACAGCGGTATCACAGCTGTTGATACCTGCACGGTCAAGCAATCCACTTACCCCTTTACCCATGCTTTACGTTCCTACATGATTCGGTAAATTGGTGCCAGATTTCCGAAGACCTTGTTTTTGCCAGCGGCTAGCCTCCGTCATTGTAAAGGTAAAGGTACAGGCAAAGGCGTCGGCGCGGATCAGCACCATGGGGACGCGCCATGCATTTGTGTTCGATTCAGAATCTTATAAGAGGTTTGGTGAGTACGTGTTTGGCCTATGTAATGACTTGCCGGGCCAGCCGATATACCAAGTCGGTGTTTTTACCTTCCCAGAAATGTCTGGTACCAATCAACACATCCCGGAGGTTTGAAAAGCTTGGTTGGCCCGGGCTCGTAAATTATTGTAGAGACCAAATTCCACTCACCCAGCGATTCACAATGGAACACAAGTGCGCGGCGCATCCTCTGCGGCATTGGATTTATTCAACGCCGACCACCATACCTTTACCCTTCCCTTAACAATTATTTTTTACTTACTATAACAGGTATCCACATCGTACAGTTTACCCAATAGATTAACAACAAATAAAGATTAGCTGCCAAGGTTAGAATAATCCTCCAGGCAAGGTAAGATGGCAATAGAACTAATCACATAGCTGTCACTCACCCATACCCACTAGAACATACCCTAGGCAGTCATTCGATCAGAGTGAGACTCGACCAAGAGCGGAGTCGAGAGTGACGGCTGGGAATTCAAACCTACCGGAGGGTAAAAGCTAGAAGGTTAGGGTTACAAGGCGAGGTTAGAAGACGACACAATCGTAAAGCAACATGAAATTGATCGAAATAAATCAAAATTGAAGGTGGTGAATAATTAAAAATGCATAAAGAATACAAAATGAGGCTATCACGTGTGGACCGACCGCCTCGATAAATTGGCAACCGTCTGGTTGCTGGCAGACCTACGTGGACCACGTATTTGATTCCCGCCCTAGCGATAAGCGCTCTGTTTTAACAGTATTCAATTTTTTGTATCTTTACATAAATTCATTTTTGTTATAATTTTCATGTTGTCTTTCCTATAGGTACCTACTCAACTAGGGCCCGGCCCCTGGAGCAGTGGTAAGATGCGTTACTAACACCCGCATGGTCGAGCGATCGATCCCGCTCAGGCTAGCCCTGACCTCTAACCTTTAACCCCCGGTAGGTCCGAATTCTCAGCTGTCACTCTCGAGTCAGCACTTGGTCGAGTCTCACTCTGATCGATTGACTGCCTAGGGTATGTTCTAGTGGGTATGGGTAAGTGACAGCTGTGCGATTAGTTCTACCTTGCCTAGAGGATTACTCTAACTTTGGCAGCTCTGCATTTGTTGTTAATCTATTGGGTAGACTGTACCAAAGCGGATACCTGTTACAGTAAATACGAAATAATGTTTAAAGGTATGGCGTTGGATGTATGGTGACCGGCGTTGAATAAATCCGATGCCCCTGAGGACGCGCCGCCACTTGTGTTCCATTTTGAATCTCTGGGTGAATGAGAATTTGGTCTCTACAAAGACTTGCGAGCCCGGGTCAATCATGCCTTCCATCCCTCTGGGATGGGTCAATTGGTACCAGACTTGTCTAGGGAGATAAAGACAGTGACTTGGCCTAGCTGGTGGACCCCGAGGAGAGTCAGTGTATAGACCAATTACGCACTCACCATGCCTCTACGATTCTGGATGGAAGAGGAATGCATGGCGCGTCCTTAGAGCATTGTTATTCAGCCATAACCCTAACTCTTTTCCCTCTCTTTACTATTTTATTCATTCTGCGGTTTTCCGTTGCAAAGTAAGGATTCTGGTTTTATTGATATCGCTGCAGATCGTTCGACGATGACGTCTGCGTCGCCCAGTCCACTTGTGTACCGCTTCGTGTCGTAATCGTATGCGTTTGCCAGGAGAATATTGAGCACTGCTTGGTCGAACCTGGAAGAAAAGTCGAAGAAAAGTTCAATAATTACCATCAAAGGTAAAGATAAAGTCCCAGGGGTAAAGGTAAAGATAAAGTCCCACGAGGATGCACCTTGCATCCACCTAAAGCGTATTTGGTCCATACAATAACCTGCAGTGGCCTGCCGCTGCACCAAATCGGTATCTTCACCTTCCCAGACAATCTGCTCTTAATTAATCTGACCCCTGAGGGATGCCTGGCTTGGTTAGCCTGGGCGGGGATTGATCGCACAACCGTCCGGGTGTCAGTCGCGCTTCTTACCATTGTATCACGCACGCCCAATAACTAGGATTACAAAAATGACCAGACAGAAGATACCTGTGACAGTGAGCATATTGGGAAAATCTGTCGCTACCAAAGTGACAATGAATATCAGCGCCAGGTGGTGACATGCAGTTCCGCTCCAGGGCGCATAGAACTAGCCTAAAATCGTCGACGTCGAGGTTTTACAACAATAATTAATATAATAATATATTTTTAAATTATTATATTAGGTTTGTCAATGAATACTCAACGAACCATTTCAAAATGCTCACTGATTCCTTCGTCCTCACCACGTACATCATGGTGGCACCGTACTCAAGCGTCTTCAACAGCCGCTCCATACTGGTGGGGAGGAACATGTAGACATCTAAAATTAGTTTCTATGATATTAAAACTATAAAATTAAACAACAAATGCAATATCAGAGCTCTATTCAATCCAGATATTTTCCTTCTCAGCCCTTTTTACAGCATCACTTTCTCCAACTTACCTGGATGCGTGGTTGCGAACACTCCATGATGAGCGTTCACATTGAGCAGAATTGAAGACTGAAAGAGCGGAGCTTAATCGTCTAAATTTCACTGAGGTGTATACATTTTCTCCATTTGAGCACCTTTTTACATGTCCTATCCTTCGTTGGAATTCCGGTGGAATTGAGGATGACCTCGGATCGAAAAAAACTGTTATTTCACATGTGAAAATTCATAAACTTCCGAAGGCGCTGATCACGAACTTGCTCTCCTTTTCCTCTTTGCAGTGTGCAGTCTGATTGTGGACAGAGTCCAGCCTATCTCTTTTCCATCGCACAGACGTGTCCATGTACCAAACAGCGTCATACTCCAAAAGCATCATCTAAAATTGTTCTAAAATAAGTAGCGGTCATGGTGTATGAGAAACAGGGCTTCAAAGCACTCTTGACACCGAACATCATCAGATTCTCCTAATCCGAACTCGACTCAAATTTGAACAAAACTGCTGCTGTCAGGAACCTTCCTCTTGGGAGGCAGTGAAGCGGTACCGTATTTTCTTCTTCTTCCTCCTTGTCCTTAAGCCGAGTGGCTAACATTATGGGACCCTGCGCCGTAGTGAAACCACTTCGTGTTGCGGTTCCAGATACATCAAAGGACTTTCGTCCTATCGTCGATACCAGAGAAGTGGTCCCAAAATGATAACCGTAACAACGCGCCGCGTCCGCGCGCCGGGTGCAAGAGTCGGTCGTCCCATCGTCATTCCATCCGTCTGTCCGCGCCGAGTGAACACCACCAGCCAGCTGCTCTGCTCGCACTCGAAGAAACCCTGGGGGACTCCCCCTAGGCGAAGCACAGTAGTAAGCGATTGGTGAACAGAGTTGTATTTTATTCTGTATTTTATTTATTTTATTCTTGTGTATTTTATTCTTGGCTCAAAGATGAAAATAACGGAGGGGATTGTGTACATTGGTAGCACGTTAATCTTGCCAGTGTTCCCACACATGTCGATGATACAGCGTGTCCCAAAAAAATGTACCCACTGTTTGAAATGCCATAACTTTGGCGAAAGTGAACCAATCGTAACGAATCATAGTTTGGATGAAAGCTAAGAAAAAAGAAAAATTTCCGGTATGTGATTGGTGAGGATTGCGCCATGTATTCGACCGAGGCCTCGGATTTTTGGACCTGATTGATAGTGCATGGGTTATATGCTTGCTCTATTCCGGTCGTAAAGAGTGATATCGCTGCTATGAGTTACTTCTAAAGCAGTAAACATATCAGTTTGTCGCAGCTTTTGGCTAAGTATGGAATAACATCAATATCGGTCAATAATTGTAACCACTGTTTGAGAAGCAAAAACTCTTCCAACCGTGATGCAATCATAAAAAAAGAACATTGAGGAATGAAAAATTTATGAACCATAATGATTGCGCCGTGCACCTGTCCGTATCGTCGGATTCTAAAACTGATTGAAAGTTCACGGATAACATGCTTGTTCTACTTTGGTCGCCAAAGGCGATATCGCTGATACGCGTTTCGCGATACGCGTGATGAAGTAAACATAAAATCATCAAAACGTCACAAGTTTAAGACGAACTTCAAGATGCTTTTGCACAATGCTGCTTACTCTGTTCAAAATCTCAGGACTCTTGTAATGAGCATGTAACCGCAACTGTTGTGCTGTTAAACTTGTTATTTTTTGACGTTTTTATGTTCACTGCATCAAGAGAAACGCGTAACAGCGATATCACCTGTTGGCGACCAAAGTAAAACAAGCATGTGATCCGTGAACTTTCAATCAGATATGGAATCCGACGATTCGGACAGGTGCATGGCGCAGTCTTTATGGTTCATACATTTTTCATTCCTCTAAATTCTTTTCCTATGATTGCATCACTGTTGGAAGAGTTTTACCTTCTCAAACAGTGGTTACAATTATTGACCGATATTGATGTTGCTCCAAGCTTAGCCAAAAGCTGCGGCAAGTCAATATGTTTGCCGCCTCAGAAGTGACTCGTAGCAGCGACAGCACCTGTTTACGACCAAAATAGAGCAAGCATATAACCCATGCACTATCAATCAGGTCCAAAATCGGAGGCTTTGGTCGAGTACATGGCGCAATCCTCACCAAACACATACCAGAGAATTTTCTTTTTTCTTAGCTTTCATTCAAACCATGACTCGTTTCGATTGGTTCACTTTCGCCAAAGCTATGGCATCTCAAACAGTGGGTACATTTTTTTTGGGACACCCTGCATTTGAAGTTTCGAACGATGGAGGGCGCTCCCCACATAGGGATAGGCAGTTGTGGTTCAACTCCGATCCCACAACAGGTACCAGAAACCTTGAGTTAGCGTGATCTCAAAAAAAGGTAAAAAGTCAAATTATTTCACGAAACAATCTATAAATACTACAAACCGCAATTATCAACGGCTTCCATCTGTACTGAAACAGGCTCCGAACATAGTCCGGATAGTCGTGAAAAGGGAATGCACGCAGCTCGACGTGACACAGCGACTGAAACAATGAATTTTTTAACGATAATGTATTCATTTAAGATGGTTTAAGCTAAATAATGCTACATACCTTCAATCGGGCTACAGAGCCGCGATTCAGACCTAGATTGAAGGCGATAATCTTCCTCTGAGGCCACAACGATCGGATATTTGCAATCTGAAAGCATGTGAAAGGACAATAAAAATAAAAAAACATGGAAAACCACCAGAAACATCTTAAAAAATTGTGAAATTCTACAATTTCTCTAGTTTCAAGTTTTCACTGAGAAACTGGAGAGCTGAGGACACCATTTATTGCAGCGTATTTTTTGAAGCCTTTCGCGGATCACTCCCTCTGTTCAGCAACGAGTAATTCCCATGCTTGTGGAATGGACCGTACGGGCGAGCTGGCAACGCTTCGGCCGGATACCACGGAACAAATATGCTTGACCTAAAGAAGAACAGCCTCAGTACTCTGTACAGCAGGTTCTGTCGTCTCGGATGGTACAACAACCAGTGTGAGGCTAAGAAATCTCGGGTTGTGCAGGACGTCATGGATTCTGGACAATGAAGACACATCTGGAGCATGACATGGAGACTGTTTGCACCTAAAATGCTAGAACAGTGTCTCAACGAACAGTGTCTTCTCGAAGCTGCCGGTCACATAAAGTATCATGTGATGGCACTAAAAGAAACTAAAAAAAAGAAAGAAAAGCCGACATACGTCAACACAACAACGGGGTTCTTGTTATTCGCGGAGAGCAGATACCGTCTCGGAACGTCAGTGGTGTAAGATTCATCGTCCACCCTTCTGTCGCCCATCTCGTCGACTCTCACCAGATCCTGTCTCACCTCCTAGCCATTTTGCGCTTTCACCCGCCGCATCAGAAGACCATCTCAATCATATACTGCTACTCATCACATGGAGCAGCTGATGATTCGAAGCTGGATGCGTTCTACGGACAGCTAGAAGATGTCATCCGAAAAGAGAAGTCCTTTCACAAGTTCGTCGTCGGTGACTTCAGCAGGACCGGAAAGGGCAACGATCGGAAAGGGCAAAGATCACAGGATTCAAGATAGGCGATAGGAATGAGATGGAAATCGTCTGGCTGACCTCATGTACGTCTCTTTCACGGCAACTCGCTGTTTGAGAAGAAAGAACACCGTTGCTGGACATGGGAATCACCTGATGTCAGGGCGCTGAGATCGACCACATATTGACCAACAGAAGATGGTGCCTTTACGACTCTTCCGTTGTTCCATCTTTTTGCAGTGGATCCGATCACCGCCTCATTGGGCTAAGATGAGATCCGATTATCATCTGGAGAGGAACACCTGTCACAGACCGAAGGGAAGGAATCAAGTCGTGTTCGACGAAGACCTTCTGATTGAAGTTCTACCCCCTTATGACTGGCGAGTCTGTGAGAACCCGGCTGAGGACTACGAGCTGCTCCTAAAAGGACTACGAACGTGTGTTGACTCTGCCTCTTTTTCACTATCGAGCAGAAATGCCCTTAAGGAAAGGAGAGATTTGAGGAAAGTTCCACGAGCAACCCATCTGTAGCGCCTGGTTGCCAATACCAATTGCAGAAGGGCGCTCCAAGAGGATCTTATTCAGCCCAAGAGGAAGAAAATTTTGGAAGCGACACAAGAAGGACGATGTCTGAAAAAATGTCGACGGGAACGAATGCTATCCTGTTTGCGTTAGTCGATCAAGGAGTGGAGTCGTCCTACATAAGAACGCTGGCCAACTGCTACCGTCACTGTTCTACGACAGTGCAGCTTCTCCTCTCGAACCTTCGTTTTGCGGACGACATCGTATCAAAAGTACAACTGAAGCAAGACGATGTTCCGAAAGCCGGACGAAGCTGGAAGGAAGATTGAACGGGGCATCAATCGGAAGCAGGAACAGTTCATGAAGAACTGCTGGTGTGATGGCGGCACATCCAACTCGATGGATCTCCCCTCGTCGAAAAGAAGTCTTATGTCTACCTGGGGCGCTCCATGAACATCGACGACGACATGAAGAAAGAACTCATCAAGAGAAGGAGAGCCGCGCGGTCAGCCTACGAACCTTTCAAGAAGGCCACCGACCAACTCAAGGATGCTGATCTCCGCACTCATTTGTTACATTCGACGGTTTTTCCTGCTCTGTGTTATGCGACTGAGACCTGGCCAGACGCGTCAACCACGGCGATTTCCTTACAAATTACACATAGAGCATTGGAAAAGTATCTTCTGAAGTTCATCCGGCTATCCCAACACCGAGCCGGACTTCGCCGCTCCTATCTAAAACGGCTTCCTTTCCCGTCGAGGCCCCTGCAGACTCGACGCGAGCAGTTTGCGCGTCGAATTTCCCGTTATAAGTGCACTTGAGCGAAATACACTTGGACGAGCATTCTCGTCCAAGCGGTGCCGTGTACTCTACAGTCAACACACTTCATTGCACGATGGCACCGCGTTGGACGAGAATGCCCGACGTCGCATCGTCGAGTCTGCAAGCCCCTTACTACGAGCACTCTCGTCCAAGCGGTGCCGTGTACTCTACAGTCAACACACTGCATTGCACGACGGCACCGCGTTGGACGAGAATGCTCGTCGTCGCATCGTCGAGTCTACAGTGGCCTAATCGCCGTCGATTGGGGAGCGCAACTCGTGCCTATCGTGTCAGGACCGTTCAAAATGCGCTGTGAATGGCAGCCTCGGGACGTGATGGCTCGACAGCCATACCCCTTCCGGCGACGGTCGCTGATCATCGGCGTAGGTAAGCTTACCCGATCTTAAGCAAATGGCTTTCAGGAAGTTTCTCAGGTTTTAGATTTTTTGCTCATGCGTACTGCAATCAATGAATCTTCGATGCTCTCCCCAACATAAATAAATAAATAACACGGACTCACCCGCGACGAGGAGATCTTAATTAAGGCGAAACAAACAGCCATAAATGAAGCGGCCACCAAAGCGAGACGTTTGGAACCTAACCGTGAGAGCTGAACATCAAGGAATATCACTCGTTTAGGTCTCGTCTCACGGAACAGGGGATTTCGAATACCTAGAGGTTGACCTGAAAGCCTAAAATGTAAAATAATGGCACCTCACCGTTGTTCTGACAGTGTTTGTGCGGTTCGTAGTTGTTGGTTGCACAGCGGTGATGACCACGTTCCCCAGTTAATGCCAATAATCAATAATTTTCAATATAAAATCGATAGAAACTCTGTAATGTAATTGACCACTATAAAATAATTGGTACTATTCGTGAAGTTGCCAATGTAGAAGAATAGAATATTATAACAGGCGATAAGAGTAAAAATTAAAATTGCTGAAATGGCAGGGGTTATCGATAGGCTCCGGCTATCGATGAAATTAAATGTGTCGCTGGTGCTCACCGAGACGCGTGACTGAATGCTTAAGAGAAAAACCTCCCAGGCGGATCGACCCCTCACTGCCAGATTCTGAGCCATATCGATGAAATTAAATGTAGAGTCGATAGAAACTGTTTTTTTGATGACGAAAGAACAGAAGCCAACTCGAGGAGGAAGAAACTGACAATTCAAAATCAGCTATAATCAGAACGGACTTATCCACATTGGGTATTGTTTTGGGGCTGACTGGGTAAGCTGAGAGTATTTGATACGATTCATGTAGAGATCAACATCGAACGGTATCAAAAGGTATCAAAAATATATATTAAGATATCAGAATGAAAACAAAAATGTGTGACATTTTGCCACTTCTGGGAGATACGTATGTAAGGTTTCTACGTACGAATGGGGCAAATGCAGGCCTAAACAAATCCATCAGTGGATATGTGCTGAACTGTGGCCTCCCAGTGGCCGCTGGGCCCATGCCTTTCTCTGAACTCACGGATCACTTTAATAAGAATGAAATCACAAGAAATAGACAAAATAGTAAAACAGGAGCTTCTACTCTATAATAAGCGAAACCCAAGAGTGGCCTGTCCAAATGGATGTCAACATTATTGATCAAATTGCAGCAGTTGGTAGTATGTACGCTTATCACAGTTTATCACTGACATCATTTTAAACGTTTTACGATAACACTGCCACATCTAATTTATCAGCCGATTAGAGGTCTATCGATGAAATAACAATCTGGACACTTTCTCGAAAACACCAAGTGAAATGCGCGAAGAAGAGTGGGTAAACATAAGATTCAATTATTTATTCATTAAATTAACGAGGCTCGTCTCCAGAGGTTCGGCGACCGTTAGAACACAGAGTTTCTTTTGAAAATTAGAAGAATTCTTGAATTGTTAAAAATTGCTGGTGCTCCCTAAGCCTAAGCCTAAGCCTAAGCCTAAGCCCTCACTGCCAGATTCTGAGCCATACATGCTGCCGACTGAGCCACTACGGTGCTATCTATGGAGGTTAACACCTAGAATCCCTCTCTCCACTAATTTATCGCCACTAGTTAGTAGCCAAGATTTTTCGTCATTTTTGGACCACCCATTGCCATTTAGCAAAAACAAACTATACCGTTGTTATCGCCATTCGAAGCTCTACAAAACCACATAGGTCTCGTTGAGAATCTCTGGAGCACGCTGACTGACTTCCCTTGTTAAACACCCGCAATGGTTGACACCCACAATTTTCAGCAGATTGTTACCACTCCTAACAGAGAGCGGTTGGCTCTAGAATCCCAGGCGATATTTTATTGGTATAGTTGCAATGTTAATAACGGTGGTGGTGCAGTAGTAAGAGAAGCTACTGACACCTGCACGGTCGAGCGATTGATCTCCGCCCGGGCTAACCAAGCCTTTCATCCCTCCGGGGTCGGATAACTTGGTACCAGACTTGCCAGGGAAGGTAAATACACCGACCTGGTATAGTCGCTTGCTTATGAAAGTAATTGTATAGGCCACATACGCGTTCACCATGCCTTCAGGATTCTGAACGGAAAAACGGAATAAGAATACATGACGCGTCCTTACTAGGGAGGTCACCGGGCGTGCCCCAAAGATTCCGAACAAGACCTACATACTTTTGTAGAGCATCGAGCGGGGATTACAGCAATGTTGTTCGTTTTTGCTGAGCGCACTGAGTGGTCCAAAAAGACAAAAAACATCTTAGTTGTTGCGCAGGGGCTCAGCTGTTGCGAAGGGGCTACCGGGTGTCACCCGGCTCGTCAGTTTTAAGGTAACGCAGCGGCTAAGGCAACGGATTTGAAGGTGACGGTTCGGGATTCGGATCCCTTGATGCAGTTGCTTTAGACGATTTTGCCTCGAGTTCTTTTAGCTGGAGCTGTGCAAAGTTTTGCGATTTGAGCAAAATTTTGCTTCATAACCATCTCAACAAAGTAGGCGAAGAGTTCTGTTATTCTCACTCCCTGCAGCCCATCAATATTTATATTGCCTGTGCTAGGACTCGACGCCGACACCCGCCCGCCCCTGCTGCTGGCCGGCCAATAGCGTCGCCCCTCGCCCACCCCCCCCCCCTACCCCCATCAAGGGTGTGCAAAAAAAAATTAGTCGTAAAATTTTTTACGAAATTTTTTACGACAAAATTTGTCGTAAAAAGTCGTAAAAATTGTAAAATATTCTTTTTCTGCTGGAACGGACAGCTTTATGCGCGAACGCGGCTAAAATAAACGTTACTGAAACCAAAACGTTTATTTAAACTGAGTGTTAACTCAAACATTAAGTTGGTAAGAAAGTTCGTGCCGTTTTTTCAAACTATATGTTCTTCCAAGCAGTATATTTGGAAATAATGATGAACTTGAATTTCATTGTTCATTCGGCTAGTAAAGTGAAAAGCTAAAAAGTGAAAAAATAACGTCATCGACAGCGATTTTGTTCTGCTCAGTCCAGAGGCTTAACACTTTGACGACAATCGCTGTTTTGCGCTGGACGCGGCGTGGGACACGCGCTTGCGCCCGCGCGCATGCGGCATGAGCCACCGGTGGCTCATAATGTCCCACGTGGCAGACATTTTTCCCTACCCCCTTTATTCAGCACTTTTTGTGGATTATTTTGTTTACTAGGATCATTTTAACACTGAGCATGAGGTGCATAATTCCAGGAATGGATGATAGTGTAGAAATGAGCGAATTTTTTGACCAGTTATTGTTAGAGAGTGACTCAGATGAAGTTCATGATTTTGAGATGGAGGGCAGCAAGAGGCAGAGAACATTCTGTACACAATGCTTAGGTATAAAACATAAGCGTCATTCATAAGATGTAAATATTTTAAAAGATGTTCATTTTGTTCTATCGTGGTTTATATTCACTGCCGTATCTGAAGTATGATCTCCTTGCTTCGATTGTAACATTGTTTTCGTGATTTTGTGACTCTTATCGACATAGTGCCATGCGAAGTCTTGGAACAACGCTGGATTCGTGACCAGCACCAAAAGATGGTCCGTATTTTGATTATTGGATGTATTCTTCAGACAAACTTTACTTTTCGGGTTTTCATGTTTCCAAAACTCCGACAAACTCCGGCAAACTGAATTAAATGAAGGAAAGGGGAATATTTAACACTGAATATACTGTTCTACAGAATATTTGGAAAAAAGGCATTTTTTCAGTATCACTCTTGCCTCGCTCACCTTCGTTGACTATTTCTAACATTAGCCAACATATCTCAGAAGATAAACAGCCTTTTTCTTGCTCACTCATGTTGAATATCACACTACCTTAAGAGACTGCAAAACAAAAAAGTTTAGCAAAAAAGGTTCGCAACAACCGGAAATATGGATTTGAATGTTATGAGCTACCGGTGGCTCATAATGTCCCACGCGGACAGACACGTATGAGCCACCGGTGGCTCATATTGTCGTCAAAGTGTTAAATAAAATGTGATATATGGCTTGAAAGATGATGATTGCCTCAATTTATATTACTATTCCTATTTGTTCCGCAAATGATAAAGTATCTTCTGAACGTCCGATGTGATTTCTGTACAATTTTCTGAACAGAATTTTTCGCCCTATCACATGATATGTTTATTTTCAAACGGTTCTCGATTTTAAAATTTTTTCGGGAGAAAAGCGTCTCGAGTTTCTTAGCAGAGCAAACCTCCAAATTCAATCGTTTCACAAAATCTCATATAACATTCGGAAGAGGATGACGCGCTCTACTTTTCTTACTTTTTTTAGTTTCTAGCTTTTCACTTTAGTGACCGAAGGAACAACAAAATTCAGATTCATCACAATTCCAAACAAACTGCTCGAAAGTGCCTATAATTCTCTTTCGAATGCAGTGTAACGCTCTGCGAAAGTTTTCGAGCTTAATTTGCAACAGTCGTTTGAAAAAACGGTACGAACTTTCTTACCAACCTAATATGTAGCTCATCTATTTATAGTGAACATCATGAGGTAAAAAATGGGAACAAATTTCACAGAAAACAACAATTACCGGTCAAAACCCATCAAAGGTACATTAATCTTCAGAAATAGTAGTGCAGCGAAACTTGCAGGCGCGAGCGCCTTCCGAAAGTCGCTCAAAACATCGCTGGCTGACGAAGAAACCCTCTCTATCTTAACTGACCCTGGAGGAGCACAAAAATACTTTGGAGCTAATGAAGCTAAGTGAGGGTAGAGAAAGTGCCTTTGTAGTGCCCTAAGCAAAGGGTCCTGGCACGAACACTTGCAATTTTGACCTGTTAGCACAATCGGAGCGCCAAAATGAAAGTCGTAAAAATTTCGTAAAATTCCCAACTTTTTATCGTAAGATCGTAAAACGATTTTTTACGAAAAATGTCGTAAAAATCGTAAAATCGTAAAATCGTAAATCGGAAAACGCACACCCTTGACCCCCATCAATGTTATTTATAGTTGCAACACCTCTCCCGACCTATTATATCGAAACCGCGTGGCCACGCGGTTTCAATATAATACAGTACCGTCGGTAAATTTCCGCCAAACTGCGATATGAACGATACAGAATGTTCTTTATCGTTCAGCCGCCATAAATCACTTTAGAATCAATTGTATTGAATGAAAAATGCATGGACGGAATCAGAAAAGCGTGATCTATTCAACAGTGAAGAAAGCGTAGTGAAATTTTTAAAAATTTGATTTTCATGTGCGTGTTCCTTGACCTCATCGAGGCGACGGCCACACAAGGTCAACCTCATTAGGCCGTCCTCGCTAATTACACCCTGTGGATATTTCCAATCAAGTTACATCTGAAGTTATATTGTAACACTTAAGTAACCATGTAACATCAAAAAAGAGTACAATACCTGAAAAGATGAAGCCGATACGATCATTTTAATATACAACAAGCCTAAGAAAAGAGCACGTTCAAAAAAGGGCGGAAGTAAAATTTGAAATATGGTTACTTTCGATGAAGCGTTGTACCGCGAGTTCCGTAATTTCGTTCCTATGGACATTACTATCTCAGAAACCAACAAGTGTGGTCTACGAATTTATAAATACTGCAGATGTAATCGACAAATTTGAAGAGTTATTTACATCCGAAGTAGGCAACTTGTAACATTTCGGAAAAGAAATCGTTCGATATTGCCACATTCATATACGAAAATCTCGATTATGAGAACACAGGAAGTGTTGAGCTTTTGTGGGACGATTACCAACATGTTTATCATTCGTGATGTAAGTGAATATCGTGTAGAGCAGGCTTGACAGAATAGAAAAGATGGATCAAAAAAGCCGTTTTCGCATTTTTTATGAAATTTCAAAATGGTCAGAACTTGCTGGGCTTTTGTATATGGGTTCAGGGTAGCATTGCAAACAAAGTCACCTGACTGAAATAACCCGTTTGAGGTGAGATGTTTGCCAGAGGGCTACTTTCGCAGGTCGCGGCCGGCGACCGGTGACCTCTGGCGGACTCCGTCAGCGAGCCTCTGCGCGGCCCATTAATTAATACAGCCATCGTTTACTGTTTCAAGGAAGGCTTCACGTTTGCGCCACTGAGTTGCTACGAACCATTTTTCTCGCTAGCAATCTTACTAATGCTGCTATGAGCTTATCTACAAAAGCCCAGCAATTTCTGACCATTTTGAAATTTCATGAAAAACGCGAAAACGGCTTTTTTAATCCATCTTTTCTGTTCTGTCAAGCCTGCTCTACATGATATTCGCCCACATCACGAATGACAAACATGTTGGTAATCGTCTCACGGAAGCTCACCACTTCCTGTCTTCTCATGATCGTGATTTTCGTTTATGAATGTGCCGATATGGAACGATTTCTTGTCCGAAATGTTACGAGTTGCCTACTTCGGGTGTAAATAACTCTTTAAATTTGTCGACTAAATCTGCAGAATTTAAAAATCCATAGACCTCACTTGTTGGTTTTTGAGATAATAATGCCCATTGGAACGAAATTACGGAACTCGCGCTGCAGCGCTTCATGAAAAGTAGCCATATTTCAAATTTTACTTCCGCCCATTTTGAACGTACTCTTTTCTCAGGCTTGTTGTATATCAAAATGATCGTCTCGGCTTCTTCTGTTCAGGTATGGTATTCTTTTTTGATGTTACATAGTTACTTAAGTGTTACGACATAACTTCAGATGTAACTTGATTGGAAGTAGCCACAGGGTGTAATTAGCGAGGACGGCCTAATGAGGTTGACCTTGTGAGGCCGTCGCCTTGATGAGGTCAAGGAACACGCACATGGAAAACAAAATTTTTAGAATTTCACTACACTTTCTTCACTGTTGGATAGATCACGCTTTTCTGATTCCGGCCATGCATTTTTTATTCAATACAATTAATTCTGAAGTGATTTATGGCTGCTGAACGATAAAGAACATTCTGTATCGTTCATATCGCAGTTTGGCGGAAATTTACCGACGGTACTGTAGGTCGGGAGAGGCGTTGTAACTATTAATAACATCCGACTATTGATGGGGGGTAGGGGGGGGGGGTGGGCGAGGGGCGACGTTATTGGCCGGCTAGCAGCAGGGGCGGGCGGATGTCGACGTCGAGTCCTAGCACCATATTGCCTACCGATCGCCAATTTTTGAGTGTTTAACAGTACTAACAAATAAAAATAAGGAGCTCAAGACGTTCACCTTGCTAGCAATTGTGGTATTGTACAACGAAGCAATCAAAACATAAGGATTTCGCACACCATATAGTGCGCTGCTCCAAATCCCCATGTTTTGTTGACCCTATGTTCCATCATGGTGAAGATCTGACTAGCGAGGTCACCGTTTTTGTGTATCTAGACTGTCGGTAAGAGATGCAGTTGTGAACAGAAGTTCTCGATGATGAGCAGAAACTCCAGTAATTTCGATCTCCTGAGAAACACGATTGGGCTCTCATTTACTTCGAAGTCGAATCTTTTCTCTGACATAGGGATTTGGCGCACCATATAATGCACTGTGCCAAATCCCTATGTTTTGCTTCGTTGTTGGGATGGTTATAACGCAAAATTTTGCTCAAATCACAAAACTTTGCACAGTTCCATTGAAAAGAAATCGGGGAAAACTGCCCACAGCAATTGCATCATCGGTGATCCGAAACCCGGACCGTCACCTGCAAATCCGCAGCCCCAGCCGCAGCGCCAGCGCACGACTACCGAGGCGGGTGACACCCGGTAGCAACTGAGATGGTTTTTGCCTTCATTGGACCACCCAGTGGCGCTCAGCAAAAATGAACTACATTGCTGTAATCCCCGCTCGATGCTCTACAAAACTATAAAGGTCTCGTCCGGAATCTTTGGGGCACGCTCGGTGACCTCTCTAGTTAGAGCACTGTTATTCAGCCAAAACCACGTAATCTTTTTTTTACTCTCATTACTATTTTTATTCATTCTGCGGTTTTCCATTACAAAGTAAAGATTCTGGTTTTATTGATTTCGCTGCAGATCGTTCGATGATGACGTCTGCGTCGCCCAGACCACTTGTGTACCACTTCGTGTCGTAGTCGTAAGCGTTTGCCAGGAGAATATTGAGCACTGCTTGGTCAAATCTGGAAGTGAAGCCGATTCAATATTTAATGTCAAGGTAAAGGTAAAGGCAAAGGTAAAGGTGAAGCCAACGATGTCAACGTTGAATAGTGCCCCGGGGATGCGCCATGCATTCACCTTCTTTTGTAGAGGCACGGTGAGTGCGTATGTGGTTCATACAATGACTAGCAGCTGAGCAGCTGCTATACCAACTCGGTATCTTCACCTTCCCAGGCAGCTCTGGTTCCACTTAACCCGACACCGGAGTAATGGCAGGCCTGGTTAGCCTGGGCGCGATCGATCCCTCGTCATTGCGAATGTCAGTAACGCCTCTAGCCACTGTATCACTCGCGCCCAATAATTAACATTATAAAAATAACCATACAAAAATACCTGTGACAGTGAGCATATTGGGAAAATTTGTCGCTACCAAAGTGACAATAAATGTCAGCGCCAGGTGGTGACATGCAGTTCCGCTCCAGGGCGCATAGAACTAGCCTAAAATCGTCGGCATCAAGACTTTCCAGCAATAATATATTTTAAATTATATTTATGTTAGCTTTATCAATAAGATTCAACGAACCATTTCAAAATGCCTATCGACTCGCTTGTCCTCACCACGTACATCATTGTTGCACCGTACTCGAGCGTCTTCAACAGCCGCTCCATACTGGTGGGGAGGAACATGTAGACATCTAAAATTAGTTCTATGATATTAAAATTATAAAATCAAACAACAAATTCCAGTTATTTTTCCTTGTCAGTCGCTTTTTAGTGCTACTTTCTCCAACTTACCTGGATGCGTGGTTGGGAACACTCCATGATTAGTGTTCACATTGAGCAGTATGGAGGACTGAAAGAGTAGCGCTTAGTCGTTCAAATTTCACTAAGGTATATACATAATTCCTCATTCTGAGTACCTTTTTACACGTCGCATCTTTCATTGGAATTGCTGTGGAATTCCGGATCTCCTCGGATCTGAAAAAACTGTTATTTCACATTTGAAAATTCATAAGCTTCCGAAAGCGCTGCTTACGAACTTGCCCTCCTTCTCCTCTTTGCAGTGCCTAGTCTGATTGTGTACAAAGTGCAGCCTATCCCTTTTCCATCGTACAGACGTGTCCATGTACCAGACAGCGTCATACTCCAAAAGCATCATCTAAATTTGTTCAAAAATAAAAAGTGGTCATGGTGTACGAGAAACAGGACTCCAAAGCACTCTTGACACCGAGCATCATTAGATTCTCCTAATCCAAACTCGACTCAAATTTGAACAAAACTGTTGCTGTCAGGAATCTTCCTCTTGGGCGGCAGCGAAGCGGTACTGCTTTTTCTTCTTCTTCGTCTTCGTCCTTATAGCCGAGTGGCTAACATTGTGAGATCCTGGGCCGCTGGGCGCTGGTTCTAATCTCGGCCGGGGCACTGCATAACTCATAGCTGCAGGAGAAACAATTTTAGAAAAACCTCCTCTGAAGGAGAATGGATGTCGGTGGCGGGCCTGATAGTGACGATTTCGTGTCGTAGTCAAAATTATTCGAAGGACATTCGTCGAGACTAGAAAAGTGGTCCGAGATGATAACCGTAACAACGCGCCGCGTCCGCACGCCGGGTGCAAGGGTCGGTCATCCCATTGTCATTCCATCCGTTTGTCCACACTCGAAGAAACCCTGGGGGAATTCCTGTAGGCGAAGTAAAATAGTAACCGGTTGGTGACCGAAGCCGTTGTTGTTCATTTTACTTTTGGCTAAAAGCCAAAATTAGAGGAGGCTATTGTCTGCCTTGGTAGCACGTAAATACAGAGACAGACACTTTTGCTTCAACGCCGATCACACAACATGTAACAGTAACCTTATAGGGTTTAGGCATGATCTCCAAAATGGAAAAGCCAAATTCCTTCACGAAATACTATAAAACTACTACGAACCGCAATTATCAGCGGTTTCCATCTATACTGAAACAGACTCCGAACGTGGTCCGGAAAGTCGTGAAAAGGGAACGCACGTAGCTCGACATGGCACAGCGACTGAAACAAACAACTTTTTACTGCCAACGTATTTATTTTGAATGGTTTAAACTAAACAAAGTTACCCTCAATCGGGCAACTGAGTCGTGTTTCAGCCCTAGATTGAAGGCGATAATCTTCCTCTGAGGCCACAACGATCGGACGTTTGCAATCTGAAAGCTGGGAAAAGGCAATAAAACGTCAATAAATATGTGAAAAATCACCAAAAATTTCTTCTAAAAAGTTTGTTAAACTCTACAGTTTTTCTATTTCCAAGTTTTCACTGAGAATCTGAAGAGCTAAGGACAACATCTATCGGAGCATACTTTGTTGATGGACACTCCAATTCTATTCTATTTTCTCTAATTCTATTCTGATAGAGCATAGTTTATTTATGATAATGTGTTACAAACGTTTGGTTCAGACCGCCGCTAAATTATAGATTTTTCTGAGCAAACATTTTGGTAGTCAAAAAGTGGTCAAATTTCAGGACCATGTTTCAAACAAAATTCTATATCTTTCTTGCTTTTGAACTGAATTACACCAAATTTTAGTGTGCTATAGGGAATGATTTTCTCTTTGAGGGGATTGCTTTTGTTTTGAGTCTGGCTTCTTAGTTTGTGAGAAAATGTTTTTTAAAGAGGAGATTGCCTAAACTGTTTTACTCAAAAAAAGTTAAAGAGGAATCGACTCCTTTTTCTCTGGGTGCATAGAACATTTATGGTTCTTTCAACACTACGCGTACGCTGAAATAATTCGAAGTTCTCATAGAAATATATCGCTTTGACTGACACACGCTGTAGGCACCGCCACTACCAGTACACTGTACGGACGCGGGCTAAGGCTCGCACAGCGTGTGTCAGTCAAAGCGATATATTTCTATGAGAACTTCGAATTATTTCAGCGTACGCGTAGTGTTGAAAGAACCATAAATGTAGTATGCACCCAGAGAAAAAGGAGTCGATTCCTCTTTAACTTTTTTTGAGTAAAACAGTTTAGGCAATCTCCTCTTTAAAAAACATTTTCTCACAAACTAAGAAGCCAGACTCAAAACAAAAACAATCCCCTTAAAGAGAAAATCATTTCCTATAGCACACTGAAATTTGGTGTAATTCAGTTAAAAAGCAAGAAAGATATAGAATTTTGTTTGAAACATGGTCCTGAAATTTGACCACTTTTTGACTACCAAAATGTTTGCTCAGAAAAATCTATAATTTATCGGCGATCTTAATCAAATGTTTGTATCACATTATGATAACTATACCATGCTCTATTAAAATATCGTCTCAGATTGATCCTATGCTCAGCAGTTTTTGAGATATTTTCGTTTAAAATAGAATATGAAAATCACTATAAAATATTTTTAAAAAATAAAGAACTCGTAACAACGGTATGTTTTGGCACATTTTCAAACAGAGTGATCAGAACTATCAATTGGTATCAGGTTCTTTTCAATTTGAACTATTTGTGCATGAAAATGAAAAGTGACATATCTTTTTGACCGCTGCTGTATGTGGATTGGCAATTTTACATTTAAGATAACTAACCAGAGTGAGACCTTCGTTGAAATGATTATCGGACAGTGCTGTGACAAAGATCGCCTCTGCGGATGCGTTGTGGTCTTCCGCACGAAGATCAGCTGTGGGTAGCAGACCTAAAAATGCTTGCTGATACGGTGAAAAAAGCACGAAAAAATTTTGGAAAAATATTCAGAACGATAGGAACTCACCGAGCCTCTTCACATAGACCGCATTCGAACATTTGAACGGTTTTCCACGAATCTGTTCGTTATGCGGTAAACGATAGCAGAAATCGTGGTGGACACCGTCCACCACGCAGTCGCACATCCACTCATATTCAGCCGTAGAACTTACCTACAAAGTAGCAGTCGAGGGTATTTTTTTACCAGATCAAACATGGGAAATACACCGATCCCTCATTTACCACCAATTTTTACCCAAGCATAAGCGAATGACTTTCAGGAAGTTTCTCCGGTTTAAATTCTTTTGCTCATGCGCGTTATAATCAATGACCCTTCGACGCTCTCCTCAAAATAAATGAATAAGTAAATATAATAAACAAGTAAATAAATAAATACCCTAAACTCACCCGTGACGAGGAGATCCTAATGAAGGCGAAACAAACGGCCACAAAAGAAGCGGCTGCCAAAACGAGACGTTTGGGACTTGCCCGTGAGAGCTGAACATCAAAGAATAAAATCGTCTAGGTTTTGATTCATGAAACTGGGGGTTTCGGATACCCGTACAACCCGAGAATCCCAAGTACAAAACAATGGCAGCTCACCGTAGTTCTGACAATGTCCAAGCGGTTCATAGTTGTTGGTTGCATAGCGGTGATGACCACGTTTCCCTATCGGTGCCGATAATCAATAATATTCAATATAAAGTCAATAGAAGCTCTGTGATGTCGTTGAACACTATAAAATGATTGGTGCTATTCGTAAAGTTGCCAAGTAGAAGAATGGAATACTTATACTAGAAGATAAAAGTGGAGACAAAAATTGCGGAAATAGCTGGGATTATCGATAAAATCAAACATAAAATCAATAAAACTGCTTGTTTTGATGACCAAAGAAATAGGGCAGTAGTCATCCGGAGAATTAAGGGACTGAAAATTTAATATCGCTGCTACATCAGCTAAAATCAGAACGGGCTTATCCACATTGGGTATTGGTTTGGGGCTGACTGGGTAAGGTACATATTTGATGAAGTGGTCAACATCGAACGTGATAAAAATGATGCTAAATAACATATCAAGATATTGAAATAAAAATAAAATTGGATCAAATTTTGCCATTTCTGGGAGATACATAAGGTTTCTACGTGCGAATAGGACAAATGCCGGCCTGAGCAAATATATCGGTGGATATGTGCTCAACTGCGGCCTCCCAGTGGCCGCAGGGCCCATGCCTCTTCCACTGGACTCACGGACCATTTCAGTAAGCATAAAAACATAAAAAATAGACATAATAGTCTGATAGTAGAAGATTCTACTATATAGTAAGAGAAACCCACCCGTGGCCTGTTCAGATGGATGCCAACTTTATTTCTCAAATGGCGGCGGTAGGTGTTCGTCTTATCACAGTTTATCACTGACATCATTTTGAATAGAACATTTTACGATAACAACGCTACATCTAATTTATCAGGCGATCAGAGCTCTATCGACGAAATTAAATCACAAAAACAAAGGTTTGGAACCACTTCATTTATTCCAAAACTCCAAATGAAACGAGCGAAGTGTGACCTGACTGGGTAAGCAGTATAGGTTTAAATATTTAGTTATTTATTCATTCAACGAAGCTCGTAACGAGACGTTGGGCGACCGATAGGCCAGAGAACCTCTTTTGAAAATTGAAAGAATTATGAAAATGTCATTTGTGGGGGCGTATGAACATCGAAATCCGTGCCCGAACGCTCGTTGACGTGGAGCTTTCCCGTAGGCTCCGGACGTGTCTCAGAGAAATGTAGTTCATTTTTGCTAAGTGGATCTAGGTGGTCACAAAATCGCAAAAAAAATCGAAAAAAAATCGCCTAGAAGTGCTGAGCAGGGGTGTGCGGAAATTTTTTTCAAAAAAGCGGAAGACGGAAGACGGAACGGAAATGGCCAAAAATGGCCGGAAACCGGAATGCGGAACACGGAAGCCGGAAATAATGCAAAAATCACTAAATTATTGGAAATTAGCCAAAACTGCACCACAACATGTTTTTTATTTCTGTTTCTAAAGGTACCCATAGAATGCTCGTTTTGTTTCCAGTAGAATGTGTCTATTATTTTGGTGAAGGTGTTCAACGTTTGGTGATAGCTTCAAAGTAAACGGTGGAAATTCATCTTTATAAACTTCATTATAAGCCGAAGACGAGCACGTAGAGAAAGACAAACTTTTTCTGGCGTGACAGACAAGAATGCTTTCAAAATAGGATTAAAAGCCTAAAACGAGCATGTAATGGTGGAGAAACAGCAGTTTTTTCATGATTTGGGGAGAGAGGTTTTTCTCAGATCGTTTACAATGAAACCAGAGGAAGAAAACAATCTCTCGCACTCGGACGATGTGGGGGGGGGGTGCCGTTAAATATGTACTTCAGTGCAAGTTTCCTTAGGAAGAGGGGGGGAGTGCACTTCGCTGCATTGGTTTCATTCTACTAGAATTCGAATCGACGTCAGCACAATAACTTCAGTCTCCATTTTGTCTTGCACAGTGGAGGTCTTCGATTTCTTCTTCCGTTTCCGCGTTCCGCCCAAAAAAGAGCGGAACACGGAACGGAACGGAAGGGCCAAAAACGGCCGGAAACCGGAATTCGGAACACGGAAACGGAAGTTCCGCACACCCCTGAACCGGAATTCGGAACACGGAAACGGAAGTGCTGAGTGACTGAGGCGGTGCCGCTGCAAGAGCGGTGCTGGCTCAGTGGTTAGCAGGGTATGGGTAAGGTCTCAGAGCTGGAATAACCATAGAAAAGGTAGAAACAATGCCCACATGGATCGAAAAAGAAAAGAAAATTCACTTGATTACCATCGGTTACCCTAGCAAGTAGAAAAACTAGAAAACTATAAATCACTGAGCCCACAGGCGAGCGCATTACGTCGAGCGTTCCACCTCGTCGTAATCCGCTTGGACCGCAGTTAGTCTGAGCGTTCCAGAGCAAGTTCCAGAGAACGTCTTTTCAAAAGTTGAAGAGCTGAAAACCTTCAACGAGGATTATTTTCCCTCACTATAATAATTGTTAATTGGAGCATGCGTGGTTTAATGGTAAGAGGCGCTGTTGACACCCGAACGGTCGATCGAATCACGCACGGGTCAACTAAACCGTGCATCCATCCGGGGTCGGGTATGTTTCTACCGGACTTGTTCGGGTAAGTAAAGACACTGACTTCGTATGACGTGTGACCGCCGCAAGTCATTGTATTGGCCGAATACGCATTCATCATGTGTCGACGTTTCCAAACAGAAGACGAATGCGTGTAGCGTCTTCAAGAGCAATAGAGTTAACACCTTTTCTCTTTGCCTTTACTACTTACTTGATCGCGCTGCTTCTGAACAGTCCTCTGACTATTTGTTTCTCTTTCCATTTTGTTCCATGGAAGAGTAACAAATAATAGGCTCAACGGCTAATTCGTCGCTCAAATTGCACGTCGTCGGGTCTGTAAGGGTCCTAACCATTTTCGACACATGATCAGAATCAGAACAGAGCGATCTAGGCTGTGTTCCACAGAACACTTGTAAGTTTGGAAATCGAGTTGAGCGACGATTTCGTAGCCTCCATCAATCAAAGGCTTGGGCCAAAATTTTGAAGAGCTTTCCTCCCCCGAAAACGCAACTCATTCCATGTGTACTAGATTAAGCTACGGAGTTTGGGATTTCAACAGCATAAAATCAGGCAATTAAGTAACGCGAATTGGGTAGCACGGCAAAAACGATTTTTATCCCACTTGAAGTGTGAGCTGTTGGTAATCATCTGAGCGGGAACGACTTCAACTGCGAAAAATTTCATTCTAAAACGCTAATTTCATGATTTTATCGTGAAAATGAAATGAAACTAAAATTGCTGTACTTTGGTACACATCTCAGATAAAGGTCAATAAATGATTGGCTACGAAAAAATGCCCCATATGACCCCGGTGGTGAGAATGCTGTTCATGTTTTTGTAAGCTCTAGGCAGCCCTAATAATTATGAGGCCACAGGACCGCCTCGAAGCATAGACGCTTACCTTAGAAATGCTCTCCTCACCTTCTTGCTAATGTTTATTGCAATATTGATTACAAACCGTTAAACACTATCAAACACTACTATTATTATTATTATTATTATTACTGATATTAATTAAACGCATGCGATCATGGAGATGCAAATAAATACCTAAATATTTATTATTCAACTTTACATATGAATTTACTTCTCTCCATGTCAACCTCCACTGGGGTAGGAGCAAACGCCAGACATCGAAGAGGACGTGAACAAGATATCGTCGAAGATGGAAACTCTAAAATTAAGTGTGGATTCAATGAGCGATTCAGCTCAGGGTACACGTGACCGGTGTAGCTATCTAGGGCGAGATAATGAGGTCGACCTCATTAACCCCTCATTGCAGAGAGGACAAAGAACGCTCAACTCGATTTGAAAATTGTCAAAATTTCCAAGTGTCTTGTTGAGCGCAGCCTAGATCGTGCTATTCTGATTCTGACCATGTATTTTATATCTGAAATGGTTAGGTTTGGAAGGAGCTATGGCGAGGCGACACTTAGACGGTTTCATCCGTCGCTGACGGAGGCGTTTTACCAGATGATTTTCCTGACGAAGGCGAAGTTGCCGAAACGCTAGCCGAAATAAACTTGTAACATCTTGGCTATTTATTAGGTTGGCGGAAAAATATCACGCCGCTTTTGCGATTTATTTCAAATTAATTTATTTTCTTGAGTACAACATGTAACTAACAAACACATTTACCGTTATTGTCGACAACATATTGCCATTTATCAGGTGGGGGCGGGATGGCCGAGAGGTTAAGAGCTTAGGCTCAAGATCACGATGATCAGCGTTCAATCCCGTCCCAGGCAGAAACCCTGGCCTAGCTTGGAAATAGCTGAAACGGGTGTCGGTACCAGCGTCAGGCCTGTGTGACAGGTCGGCTGATGGAGGAAAACTGTCACGCCCTAAAAATTATGAGGCCACAGGATGGCCTCGAAGCATAGGCGCGTACCTTAGAAATGCTCTCCTCACCTTACATCCTAATGTTTATTGCAAAACTGAGTACAAACCGTTAAACACTATCAAACACTACCGTTATAATTATTACTGTCTGATATTAAATACATGCGATCATGGAGATGCAAATAAATATCAAAACACTTAATATTTAACTTTACATATGAGTTTACTTCTCTCCATATCAATCTACATTAAGACAGCCAGTCATCAAACAGCACGTGAATAAGAAATTGTCGTAGATGGAAAATCTAAAATTCACGGTAGATTCAGCGAGTGATTCAATTTAGGCTACACATAGCCGGTGTAATTATCTAGGGCCTGATAAAAAGGCCCACCTCATTAACCCCTTGCTGCAGAGACGTCAAAAAAAAACGCTCAACTCAATTTCAAAATTTTCAAAATTTCTAAAGGTCTTGTGAAACACAGCCTAGATCGTGCTATTCTGATCCTGACCATGTGTATTATATCTGAAATGGTTAGGATTGAAAGGAGTTATACCGAATCGACACTTAGACGGTTTCATCCGTCGTCGACGACAGCGTTTTGGCGGATACTTAGCGACGGTACTGTATTAAGTAAGTGAAAAAAATAATAAAAAGCGCGAAAAAAGAAGCAAAAAAGTTCAAGGTAAAGGTAAATGAGTCATTTGCTCACCAGCCGTCTCCATGGTACAGTGAGCGGTGGTTGCTAGGCAGTGTAAGGTCCCAGTCGTAGAGCAGCACGGCAGAACGTGCCGTTTGCAATCACTGAAGAGTAGCTCTATCAGTAACGGCTAAGATTTATCAGCAACTGATATTCATTTGTGATAAATCCATATGTTCCCTAAAGCGAGCCAGGATGATTTTGCCAGGTGGATTCTCTACTGAAGCTTGGCAGGACGAGCTCACCTTAGGAAGGACTCCAGCTTGCCGCTGAGTTCAGAGGTTCTTCGCAATTCGAATACAGAACTATTTTCACAATGTAGCACGTAATAGACCGGCTGAAGCTATTAGATTGGCGGAAAATTATCCCGCCACTCACTTCCATGCCACGTCAAAGTTTTCAAAGTTGTTCTGAAATCTTCTGCAAACCGCAAACGTAAAGGGTACTAAGTGCTCTACAAACCACAATATACTTGTGTTGCGGTTGCACAGATATGGCTGAGCAAATCATCCTCGACGGCAAGCAAGTTCTGCCCTACGAGTTCAGGAAGCACCTCAACGCAAGAGATGCGGCAAGAAACATATGCGAGGCAATGGGTCCGTCCACTGTGTCCTATGACACAGCAAAAGCGTGATTCCGCAAGTTCAAGAATGGCGACTTTGACTTGACCGAACAACTGCGACCAGGTCGGCGGACTGTAGTGGAAGAAGAGCGCCTTCTGGGCATGATTGAGGAGGATTCTCGGTGTGACACTCATATGCTGGCAGAGGAACTTCAGTGCAATCGCAGCACTGTAACTGCCCACCTGCACCGTCTTGGGAAGACATGGAGGTTGGAGGTATGGACAATGGATACCGCATGATCTGACCACTCATCAACTTCAAGTGAGGAAAGACGCTTGCATGGAGTTTTTGACTTTACGTCGGAATTTCCCATGGCTCGACAACTTGGTCACATGCGACGAGAAGTGGGTCCTTTGTGAATAATAAACGAAAACGCCAATTTCTAGGACACGGTCAGTCAGGAGTTCCAATGGTAAAGAAAAACCCTCACAGTCAGAAGACAATGCTGTGTGTTTGGTGGAACTGCAGAGGGGTACTTCACTGGGAGTTGCTACCGGCGAATACTACTGTTACCGCCGAGCTATACTGCAACCAACTGGAACGCGTCGCTCAGTTTTACGTGGACAACAGGATAAAGCTTTCCTCCTCCACGATAACGTTCGACCACACGTTGCCAGAATAACTCAGAACTTGAAAGCTTAGGATGGAATGTGCTGGCCTATCCACCGTACTCTCCAGACCTGTCGCCAACAGACTACCACCTCCATCGCTCGCTCACTAATCATTTAGAAGGCAGAAAGTTTGGTGATTTAGAACAACTAAAAATGTTCCTCACTGGCCTTTTCGCTTCAAAACCTCTGGATTTCTGTAGGAGTGGCATCTACCTGATAAATGGCAGTATGTTGTCGATAATAACGGTAAATGTGTTTGTTAGTTATATGTTGTACTCAAGAAAATAAATTAATTTGAAATAAATCGCAAAAGTGGCGTGATATTTTTCCGCCAACCTAATAAATAGCCAAGATGCTACAATTTTATTCCGGCTAACGTTTCGGCGACTGAGCCTTCGTCAGGATAATCATCCGCCAAAACGCCTCTGTCGACGACGGATGAAACCGTCTAACGAGGGAGGTTGTTCAGCGTGCTCCGAAGACTCTCAACGAAACCCATACTGTTTCGTAGAGCATCGAATGGCGATTACAACAGTATAGTTTGTTTTGCTACGGACAAGTGGATGGCCCGAAAAAAAGCAAGAAATCTTGAGCACTAACTAGTGGCGAGAAACTCGGTCGATTCTGGTGGTATCTCTGGTGTTTGCGATCTATTATAGAAGCCCATTTGCCACTGGTTAGTTCTCAAGGTTTTTTGCCTTTTTTTGGGCCATCCATTTGCACATAGCAAGAACAAACCATACAGTTGTAATCGCCATTTAATGTTCTACAAAACAATATGGATTTCGTTGTGAATCTTCGGAGCACGCTGAGCAATCTCCCTTGTATGTGTCGCAGCGCCATGCTCCTTCCAAACCTAACCATTTCAGATATAAAATATATGGTCAGAACCAGAATAGCACGATCTAGCCTGTGGTCAACAAGACACTTGAAAATGTTGACAATTTTGAAATCGAGTTGAGCGTTCTTTGACCTCTCTGCAATGAAGGGTAAATGAGGTCGACCTCATTATCTCGCCTTAGATAGCTACACCGGTTGCGTGTACCCTGAGCTGAATCGCTCATTGAATCCACATTCAATTTTAGATTTTCCATCTACGACAATATCTTGTTCACGTCCTGTTCAATGTCTGGCGTTTGCTCCTTTCTCAATGGAGATTGATATGGAGAGAAGTAAAATCATATGTAAAGTTGAGTATTAAATGTTTAGATATTTAGTTGCATCTCCATGATGGCATATATCTAATAACAATAATAGTAATAATAATGGTGTTGTTTGATAGTGTTTGACGGTTTCTAATCAATACTGCAATCAACGTTAGGTTGTAAGGTGAGGAGAGCATTTCTAGTTCGAACGTTTATACTTTGACGGTGAGCGCGGCGTGGCCTCATAGTTATTAGGGCTGCCTAGAGCACAAAAATACATGAGCGGCGTTCTCACCACCGGGGTGATGTAGTACGGCATCTTTTTCGTAGCCAATCATTTATTGACCTTTATCTGAGATGTGTACCAAAGCACAACAATTTTGGCTTTATTTCATTTTTTACGGTAAAATCCTGAAACTAGCGTTTCAGACTGAAATCTTTCGCAATTGAAGTCGTTTTCCCCTAGACTATGACCAGCTGTTCGAACTTCAAGTGCGATAAAAACCATTTCTGCCATACCTACCCAATTCGCGTAACTTGAATATCTGATTTCATGCTGTTGAAATCCCAAAATCGTTAGTTCATTCTATTTTATTTCTAGCACTCATGTAATGAGTCGATCGACCGTTGGGGTGTCAGCAGCGCCTCTTAACATTTGCACCACGCGCGGCCGATTAACAAGTAAATATTATAGTAAGCGGAAATAATCCTCGTTGAAGGTTTTTAGCTTTTCAACTCTTTGGAAAAGGAAGTAAAAGACGTTCATTGCTGTGGAACGATCAGAGTAGCGATGTTCAAGCGGATTACGACAAGGTGGAACGCTCGGCCTAATGCGCCCAGTGCTTTATTATTTATTCCACAACGTTTTTATCCCGATCAGTTACGGGGTACGTCTTTCACGATAGTCGCTCCGTCTTCTTTCTCCTTGGTGCTGCTCCCGCATTTGTTGAGGTGCCACACTGCCATCTTGTCTCTGTCTTGAGCTCCTTGTGGGGTGGCCATATCGTCCTCGATTGCAGGTTCTTGAGCGCCGCTTCCTTCCATGCGACCATCGATCCGTCTTGTGATCGTGACAGTTTTCCTCCATCAGCCGACCTGTCACACGGGCCTGACGCTGGTACCGACACCCTTTTTAGCTACTTCTAAGCTAGGCAAGGGTTTCTGCCTGGGACGGGATTGAACCCTGATCATCGAGATCTTGAGCCTAAGCTCTTAACCTCTCGGCCATCCCGCCCCTCGTCCAGTGCTTTATAGTTTTTCTAATTTTTCTAGAAGCAAGAGTAGTCGACGCTTTTCAAGTGATTTTTTCCTTTTTCTATCAATGTGAGCATTACTTTTACCTTTTCTAAGGTTATTCCAGCTCTTAGACCTTACCCACACATTGCCGAGTGCGTGTCCAAGCCGCCTACCACTGAGTCATCTTGCTATGGCGTCGTCTTAGTTACTTAGGATTTCTGAGCGATTTTTCCCATTTAGGGACCACCTAGAGCTACATTGCAAAAATGAACTACATTTCTCTAAGACACCTTTGAAGCCTTCGAAGATCATATACAGTACCGATCAAAATGATGTGTCACCTTACATTTTTGAATACAAATAGTCGAAACCAAGAGGAATTTTAGTACAATTGGTAGTGTTAGTAACTTTGCTCAAAAATAAATTGATCTATGCACTTGCACGACAATCTGCAATGATTTAAAACAATTTAAATGTGTTTTCATGTGCGTTTCCGTACGACTATATCTCACGAACCGAAATGTTCAATTACATTACAGAGTTTCTATTGATCTCATATTGAATATTATTGATTATCAGCACCAATAGGGAAACCTGGTCGTCTCCGCTATGCAACCAACAGCTATGAACTGCTCATACATCGTCAGAATAACGGTGGTTTACCATTGTTTTGCATTTGGGGTTCTCGAGTTGACCTCTGAGTATCCAAAGCCCCCAGTTTGATGAATCAAGACCTAGACGATTATATTCTTTGATGTTCAGCTCTCACGGGCTTCTTTTGTGGGCGTTTGTTTCGCCTTCATTGTGATCTCCTCGTCCCGGGTGAGTCCGGCTTATTTATTTATTCATTTATTTGTTTATTTGTTTATTTATTTATGCTGAGGATGACCAGAGCCTCGGAGAATCTTTAATTACAATTCGGATGAGCAAAAAATCTAAAACCCGTAAAAGTTCCTGAAAGCCATTCGCTTAAGATCGCGTGAATTTTGTGGTAAATGGGGCATCGCTAAATTTTCCAACTATGAACCGCTTGGACATTGTCAGAACTACGGTGAGCTGCCATTGTTTTGTACTAGGGATTCTCGGGTTGCACGGGTATCCGAAACCCCCAGTTTCATGAATCAAAACCTAGACGATTTTATTCTTTGATGTTCAGCTCTCACGGGTAAGTCCCAAACGTCTCGTTTTGGCAGCCGCTTCTTTTGTGGCCGTTTGTTTGGCCTTCATTAAGATTTCCTCGTCACGGGTGAGTTTAGGGTATTTATTTATTTACTTATTTATTATATTTACTTATTCATTTATTTTGAGGAGAGCGTCGAAGGGTCATTGATTATGACGCGCATGAGCAAAAGAATTTAAACCTGAGAAACTTTCTGAAAGCCATTCGCTTATGCTTGGGTAAAAATTGGTGGTAAATGAGGGATCGGTGTATTTCCCATGTTTGATCTGGTTAAAAAGTACCCTCGACCGCCACTTTGTAGGTAAGTTCTACGGCTGAATATGAGTGGATGTGCGACTGCGTGGTGGACGGTGTCCACCACGATTTCTGCTATCGTTTACCACATAACGAACAGATTCGTGGAGAACCGTTCACATGTTCGAATGCGGTCTATGTGAAGAGGCTTGGTGAGTTTTTAGCCTTATGGTTAATTTTCCAGAACTTTCTATCTATTTTCCTACTTTTTTCATTACCTTAACTAGCAATTTTAGGTTTGCTCCCCACTCCTGATATTCGCGCGGAGAAGCACAACGCATCTGCAGAGGCGATCTTTGTCACGGCTCTCTCCGATAATCATTTCAGCGAAGGTCTCACTCTAGTGAGTTATATTAGAAGTAAAATTGCCAATCCCATTATGTTGACACACTATAAGATATAATCATAAATTCGTGCCATGTAGATGTAGAATGTCCTTTATAAAAATATGCTCCAATAAATGTTGTCCTCAGCTCTCCAGATTCTCAGTGAAAACTTGAGATGAGGAAAGCTGTAGAATTTTATAACCTTTTCAAAAGATATTTCTGGAGATTTTTCACATTTTTCTTGACGTTGTATTGTTTTTCCCAGCTTTCAGATTGCAAATATCCGATCGTTGTGGCCTCAGAGGAAGATTATCGCCTTCAATCTAGGACTGAAACACGACTCAGCTGCCCGACTGAGGGTAGCTTTATTCAGCTTTAATCATCTAAAATAAATACGGTGGCAGTGAAAAGTTCATTGTTTCAGTCGCTGTGTCACGTCGAGCTGCGTTCGTTCCCATTTCACGACTATCCGGACTACGTTCGGAGTCTGTTTCAATATAGATGGAAACCGTTGATAATTGCGGTCCGTGGTATTTCTAGGTTGTTTCGTGAAAAAAATTGACTTTTTGCCATTTTTTGAGATCATGCCAACACCTACAAGTTTACTGCTACCTGTCGCGTTACGCCACAACTGCCTGTCCATATGTGAGCAGCGCCCTTTTTCGTTAAGAAAACCTTAAATATCATATTGGCAATATCGGCAAAATTTGCCGTTGAAAAAGTCGACAAAATTTGAAATTCTTAACACGTTGACGACCGTGTGACACATATGCTGCGTCACACGTATTAGGCCGCGTGGGACCGTGTGACGCAATGCTGCGTCACAGTTTTGAAATTTATTTTTCTGACTTATCCCGATTTTTTGGGAAATACTTGTCTGGCAACTATATACCTCACGATTAGAAATCATTCTAAACCTCGTGGTCCGTAAAAACAATTCTTAGCTTCTGATTTACTGGAATTTTTGATTGTGCACCAGCTTTCTCTACAAGTAAAAACAAATAATGGTTATTGCAAGAAACAAATAAATGCAGACAAATACTGGTTACTGAAACAAACAAATAAATATAAACAAATATTGGTGACTAGAATAGACAAATAATGAACAATAAACAAATAACAATTTCCTTTTCACCTGGATAGGGAAAAAGGAAATTCTTAAAGCTTCCAGCTGTTATTTTTCTATTTTCGTTGCAAAAAAAGAATAGTTACAATTCCCGATATTACAGGACTGTATATTTAGTCTTCGAGATTTACTATTCACTTCCATTTTTTAGAAAAAAATCGCCGTATGCCGGCATCATGCCACAGCCTCGGCGCGCTAGAAAATCGGTTGGTCCCACGCGCCAAACACGCGAAACAGGCGCTGTCGTCAACGTGTTAAAAACAGTGGTTTCTTCACGGGAATGTTTATTTGCTTATTAACGAGAATAAACGATTCTTACGTGTAACCATTTATATTACTGTGGTGCCGAAACCGTTGATGCCACAAATAGCAACCACCTAAAATATCTCATAAAACAAAACTACCAAGTGACTGGCTTTGTGTTTGAATCACACTTGACTTTTACTTACATTGTGCTTTATTTCAGACATTTCGAAAAAGTCTTCCCAATTTATTTCTTATTATAACGCCGCGATAGCTGTTGTTCTTCACATCTATTAGATCCGTCATACTTGTGAAGAACCTTTCACGAAATGGTTCAAATTGTTCCTACTGGGAACACCGGCAAGATTTACGTGCTACAAAGGCACATACACAATCGCCTCCGCTATTTTCATCTTTCAGCCAAAAAAAATGCGCAACAACGCAGAGCAGCTCCGGTCATCAATTGCTAACTACTGCACTTCGCCTATGGGAAGTCCCCCAGGGTTTTTTCGAATGCGAAAAGAGCAATTGGCTGATGGTGTTGACTCGGCGGGGGCAGATGGATGGAATGACGATGGGAAGATCCTGCACCCGGCGCGCGGACGGGCGCGTTGTTACGATTGTCATCTCGGGACCACTTTTCTAGTCTCGACGAAAGTCCCTTGAAAAATCTGGATCACCACACGAAGTCGAAACTATCAGGCTCGGCACCGACATCCATTCTCCTTCAGAGGTTTTTCTAAAATTGTTTCTACTGCGGCTAAGGGTTATGCATTTTTGAGGAGCTTTATCTTTGAGCCCCTGCCGAGATAAGGACCAGCTCCCGATGGCCTAGGATCCCACAATGTTATCCACTCGGCTATAAGGAGAAAGAGAAGGAAAAAGTGAAGCGATAGCGCTTTGCTGGCTCTCAACGGATGGCTTTAAAGATGAAGAGAATCTGATAGTGTTCGGTGGCAAGACTGCTCTGAAGCCCAATTTCTCATACACCATAACAACTATTTGTTTTTTGTAAGACTCTAAGACCTTGTAATACACATTATATCCTATTCATGTTCTAGCTAGAATTCCTTCCGTTTGAGTCACCGATAAAAGCTATGTTTCAGATATCGACGACGCGCGGCTGGGATGACGACACCGAGAGGACGATACAAAAGCCAAGCGCCCGAGCTCCACAGGGACGACATCGAGCCTGCCAGCCGAGGGGTCGAGAGGAGCCAGCCTCGCCCGCACGATTCCACTCCTTTCCACTTCTACATATTGTTCCTGGTTTTGCCTTGTATTTCCTTTGTTGGTGATCCTACTTGCATTTCGTATATAAATGTTCTCATAGTCTGACTCTAATAAATCTGTAATTGCCAGACCTATACTGGTAGCAGCGAGGCCTTCCACCAGGCCCCCTCGATCTCCCTGTTCGCCGCCCTGCTGGGCAATTTTTGGACACAGCTGGCGGGTTTTTTCGGTGGTTTCCACCTGCGATTAGTTAGTGCGCACATTTTAGTTAGTCCGTACGTTTTTTTCTCTTACATCGTATCTTACTCGTTTTTGTTGGCCAAACTATTTTGGTGATTTGCGCATGCTGAAGATGGACTTCAACCCATGGGCAGGTAAGTGAGTAGCGGTGGAGAATTGCTCCCGCGGAATGAGGAGTTGAACCCGGTACCGGAGGGGACAAGATGAGGAGGTACCTTGTCTCTATAGCTTCAAGCACGATTTTTTTTTACTGTTTATCTCGGGTTTTCACGGTTTCCCACGGTTTTCACGGTTTTTTCACGGTTTTCACCATTTTTAAACTTGTCGTTCGAATTTTTCACTCCAGCGCGAGGAGTCTCGCGTCTTTGTGAATGGTCGTCTTTGTGATCACATTCTTTGTAAGCGCACGCGAGGGTTACTGTAGCTCTCAGACGCGCGCTTATCGGCGCTGGCCACCGATGACCGCGACCGTTAATGTAAACTTCTTCGCTGGAATGACGGGGGTCGCAACTTGCCGGCGTTGCGATCGCTTATCAGCGAGCTTTCCCTCGGCTCGAGTAAAACATCGGGCGATTGTTTAGCACAGCTCGCATTAACAGCTCAGCGGCTGGGAAAGGCTTCGGTATATAGGCCTCACCGGCGGTGCTGCCGATATCCCAGTCAGCTGTTCAGTTGATACGTTCATGCCAGTTTCTACTCGTGCGTCTTCTCGCCGGGCTTCTGCCCAACCGTTGGACACAAAACTTGAGCCCCGGGAGGAGGACCCGCTGGACACCGTGCTCGAAGAATTAGCCGACGATGCTCCACTTCAAGGTAGGGACATGAAGCTTCTTCGTGACGCTACTTCTTCGGCTATTGCTCGAGTGTGGTCCGACTCTTGTGCGGCCTCATCTCTCCTTAGCCAGAAGATTAACGAAGGCAATGAGGCCCTAGCGCAGAGGTTGAACGATTCGTTCGCTCTGGTAGGCAAGCGCTTAGACACCCTGCCGACGATTTCGATGTTGCAGGCAGACGTGCCCGGTCCAAAAGTGACACCTTTTTCGGGATCCTTTGACCAGGGCCCTCAGTTTTCGCTATGGTTGCGGCGTCTACAAGACGTCATGCGGATGCGACCTACCCCTATGAGTGAGGAACAACGCGCTAATTTCCTAGTGGGACACCTGGATGGAGTCGCTAGAGAGAAGGTGGAGGAGCTCTCCGAGGAGGCCCGCAAGGACTTCAACATGATTGTCTCCCACCTCTCGGCGTGTTTCGAAGGTCCCGATCAACGCGACATAGCGCTCCAGAAACTGTCGGTCTGTCGCCAGGAACCAGGTGAGCCCTGTTCTGCGTTTGCCCAACGCCTCCTGCACTTAGTCCGAGCCGCTACGGTGGGTCAGGATCCCGCCTCGCAGAAGGACAGAACCCGGAAGGAGTTCGTCGCCCGTTTACGGAGCGACATACGCTACTTCGTGAAGCTGGACAGACCTGCCACCTTCGAGCAGGCGGTGGTCAAGGCCCAGACGGTGGAGCAGTTGATTAACGAGGCCACGGCAGACCGCCTTATGAATCCAGGTCGCGGCGCGCCCCGTAGACCGCTCACCCCAATGGCGCGACTCCAGGCGTTACGGTAACAGGTCGCAGGAGGGGCGGGCCGGGTCACCCGGTCAACGTCGCGCGATATAACCATTACCCAATCAGCGGCCGAGCCACAATGCTTCAAATGTGGGGGCGCTGGTCATTTCCAGCGCGTCTGCCCATCTCCGCCGGTCACCCGTTATACTCCGAATCAACGATCAGGTGAGTTCACTCGTTTTTCTTCTGCCAATCGTGGCGCTTCTCGACCTCGCCCCGTTCAGCGTGCTCGTCCGGAAGTCCGAGCGTGTACCGCCGGACCTGAAGGCAGTACGGCGGTGAGTGAGGCTGAAGCTTGCATTGCCCAGTTAACCCTTTCCTTACAGGAGCAGAAATCTGAGCTCGAGCAGGCTCGTTCGAGAGTTGCGGCACTCCTGCAGAGGAACGAAGAGCTGGCCCGCACAGCGTTCGATTCTCGCTCGGCGGCTCCCTCTGGTAGTGCAGGTACGCTTCCTCCAGATATTCGACTGTTATTCGTTTGTGTTCTTGCGTTACTTTTTATTCCGGGGTCACAAGCTGCTCCTGATGCGTGGCTTTGCCCTTCGGATAGTCCGTCCTCTATTTTCTTCGTGCCCGAGGCGTATAATTGCTCCGGGCTCGTGCCCAATAATCTGACACAGCTGGAAAGGCTCTCTCTCCATATTTTCCGACCTAACACTAAGACTTACTCTTCTCCAGCCTTTCTCTGTCGTATTATTCGTCATTCGGTCGTCTTTTCGGTTAATTTTTTCGGAGCTCGTCGTGAATCTCACTCCGAGACTTCTTTGGCAGTCTCTTCCGAAGAATGCAAGCAGATGGCTCGCTACCATCGTTGCACACACGGAACGCTGGAGGAGCAGGAGGGAGTCTGGCGAACGCGGTTCGACTTATCTTTCGAGTTTCCTTCGGCTCCCTTTGGGTGCTGCGTGGATAACTTCTTAAGTGTCACTAATTGCTACTTGGTCCCCACCTCTGTTCATGCTCGTCACGCTGACCCGGTGCTACAATCGTCGGCGGGCGATCTTTCTTCTTGCGCCTACAAGGAGGGTACTTGTACGCTTCACGATGGCTCCGTTGTCATTTGGACGCCGACCACGACCAAGAATGCCGCTATACTTTTCTTACTCGCATGTCTGGAGTGGCTGTGAACCATGTTTGGCTCAGTGACTCGAAAGAGTTCTCTCTCTCGTGGAACGAGAATTCGTCTCGGGTCACCGATTGCTTCAAGCATTTCACCGTCACAGATCAGGGGTACGCCATTCAGGTTTCTCGTCGTAGCAATCGCGATACTTCTGCCCAATCTCCGGCTGCGGGTATGGTTACTTCTAACCAACTTGCGGCACAGCTCTTGGCGGTGGAGGGATCTGTACAATCCGCATTTCTTCTGTAAGTGATGTGAAGTGATGGTTCTATGAGTGCGCTGATCCATATGTTTACAGATCGGCGAGGCGTGGCAAAGCATGGTTCGAAGGGATCGTGGAGACACGAGCAGGCGGTGACACCGACCGGCGGTGACAACGAGAGATGCGACCTCGGAGAGCTGGTCTCGAAGGAGCGATTCGCCTTCCTCTGTGGTGTCTGATATTTGTGGATAAACCTGATGTTCACCAGTGTTATTCCGCATCCTAACACGACTATCCCCATCCATTACTCTTCCTTTGTTCCGTCAAGCGGTTTTGGAACTGTGCGAGCGAACTAACGTATTATCGGTGGCATTGGCTTCAGCCCTCCAATCGTCTCCCACTCTCACTATGCGTCATCTTCTCGATCGCTCCGACATTGTCGCTTCCTACGAGGGACATAACTTGGTTCAGATTCGGCGATGTTTGAGGTTACCATCCGCTTCAGTGCGACTTATTCCGTTTAATCGCACTTGCTTTGCGTTCCCGCGGGTTGTGGTCGATTTACCAAGTGGATCGCGATGGGAGGCTTTCTTAGACCCCAGGACAAACGTCCTTCATAGGAAGGCTTCCGTAGTCGATTGCGACGACGTAAGTTCCTTTACATTTCCGGATGGCGACAAGGCCCTGAAATTTTCTTCTTTTGACGGCTCTCTCACTACCGTTCCAGTGCAAACGGTTTCGCTTCTCTCTTCCTTTCCACAACTTCACCCATTAGCCATTTCCCCGCAATTAACCATTTTCCACAACCTTGTTCTAACCAATTTTTCTGAAATCTCTGATTCTCATCAGTTGCAGGAGATATGGACGGCACTGGACCATCGGAAAGCCATGGAACATTTTTCTGCGGTGTCTTCCGCCCGCGACGGCCCCTCAGCAGGATCCGATTCGAGTACGGTTAGTTCCGTTTTATCCTTTTCCCTCTTTCATTTTTCATGGTTTGACTTTTGGATTTCCGCTTGCTGTTTTTACGTTACTTGTATTTTTATCAAGTTTCTTATTTTGTTATATTTCCGCCTATTTTATCCTTTGCTCTATTCTCGAATTTCTTCATTCCTCGCTATTTCCCGTACTCCCTCATCTTCCTCTCCGGTTGATTCTCACATTCACTCTCTTCCTCGTTTGCCCCCGCCCCGTTTAGTGGCCCCACGGTCCCCGCTGCAGCTCGACATTTCACAGGTCGACATCGACTGTGAAGGAGCCTGGCCTCCTCGAGCTTCCACGGTACAGGTAGAGGTTCAGGTTTTGGCCTTAGATAAATCTACGTCATTTTTCGTGACGCAGATTCCCATCCGCGCCAACGGAGTCCACCTGTTGGCCTTGGTCGACACAGGAGCGGGCCTCTCGGTAGCCAGTCGTTCGCTGCTGCCCCTGGTAGGCATTTTTAAGGTAGAAGCAGCGAAAATTCCCGCAGCCATCGGGATGGCCGGTATTCCGGTTCCATTCGTCGGCGCGGCTGTGGTTCGCCTCCAAATTGGTAGGACGGAGCTTTTACAGCTCCTGCACTTCACAGAAGAAGAACTCGTCCCTCGTTCGGCAGACACTTACGATATAATACTAGGAAACGATGTTCTCCAACGGCTGCCACCCTGGTCTCTAAATTATAGCACTAGAGTCTTCCGTGTGGACGGAGACGTTCTACCGATTGTGGACCGCTCCCCGTCTACATCGGTGGAGCCTCCCGTTCCGAAAGGCGATGTCCGCGTGCATTCATCTTCTACTGTGGTTCTGCCACCGGGCACCGAATCAATAATTCCCTGTTATGTTGTCAACGCGAATTCGTCTTGGAGCGCAGTTTGGACCCCAGCTGAGCAGTTGTTTGATGAAAGTGTATTCGTCGCCCCAGCCGTCTTCCCTACGAAGTCCCCCGTGCTGTGCCTCAGCAATCCTTCTGACACACCTAAAGTCATATACAGAGATCAGCGTCTCACGACCGCGCACCCTCTCGTGGAGTTGCCTAACGGCACGGTTCAGGAGCCTACGCAGCGGTTTTAGCATTAACTTTGGGTCAGGGGAGACAATTAATTCGTGCTCTCCCACCGATGATCCTTCCTTACCTAGCGAACCCTCGGCGATCAATTTCGTAGACAAGGCGCTGGTAGGAGCAGAAGTGTCAGAGCCGCAGCGCGCTCAATTACGCGCCCTCTTCCTAGAATTTATTGATCGTATCTCCACTTCGTCCTACGACCTAGGATCGTATGACCACACCCTCATCCGCATTAAGACCACGACCGAGGTTCCGCCGACTCGTTATCGCCCTACTCGAATCCCAGCACGATTCCAGAAGGAACTCGACGATCACATTAATAAGCTCATTAAGTCCGGTAGGATCGTGGAAAGCGACACCCCGTGGGTCCATAATACGGTTCTGGTCAAGAAAAAGGATGGATCCCTCCGCGTATGCCTCGACTTTAGACCCCTCAATAGCATCACTATTCCGGACCGCTACCCGCTCCCACGTATCGATGATCTCCTTGCTCGGGTCGCGGGTAACAAATTCTACACGTCGTTCGATCTGGCATCAGGTTATATGCAGTTGCTTCTCTCGCCTGAAAGTCAAGAAAAGTGCGGTTGGGCGACTCATCGTGGCGTCTACCAATTTGTATATCTCCCCTTTGGTCTTCGGAACGCTGGCGCTTATTTTTGCCGAGCCATGTCCCGCATCCTGGCAGGGCTGGACGATAACTGCCTAGCTTATTTGGACGATATTATCATTTTTGATAAAGACTTTGACTCACACCTCCGCACTCTGCGTAAGGTCCTAGAGCGGTTTCGAGTTTTCAACATCAAAGTGGCAGGCAAGAAATTGACCAGCATCGCTCAGTCGCAGATCTGTTTTCTCGGTCACGAAATCTCCGGATCTACCTACTTCCCGGCTACCCGTAACATTACAGCAATCGAGAACCTTCCGCCTCCTACGTCAGCTAAGGCTGTTAAAAGTTTCTTGGGCATGGTCAACTTTTTCCGTAAGTTTGTCAAGGGCTTTGCGTCGATAGCGGCTCCTTTGTACGATCTCTGTAAGAGCCAGGCCGTTTTCCGGTGGGAGCCCGCGCACCAAGCAGCATTCGACCAGTTGAAACAGGCGTTGGTTAGCCGGCCCTGTCTCGCGTTTCCCCAGGATCGCGAATTTATTTTACATACCGATGGGAGTACGTCGGCGGTAGGGGCGGCCTTGCTTCAGCAACAAGACCAAACAACTACCCCAGCACCCATTGGATTCTTTAGTAAAACCCTGTCCGCGTCCCAGCGTCGTTGGAGCCCGACCCACATTGAACTATTCGCTATGATAAGCGCTCTACGCTTCTTCCGTCCCATTATATACGGTAACCATACTCGAATTTTTTCCGACCATAAACCGCTAACCTTCCTACTTCGGCATCATAAAACTCACGACAACCTAGCTCGTTGGATGGTCGAGCTGCAGAGCTACGACATTTCCATCGAGTATCTCAAGGGGTCGTCCAACGTCGTCGCCGATCACCTCAGTCGTTACGGGAATCCAACCGATCGCTTCCTCGATGACTCTCCTTCAAGCAACGATCTTGTCGAATTTCCCCGTTGTCTGGCTCAGCGCCATCCTTCTTCAACCTCGTCTGTAGCGCCCCACTTCGTTCGGCCATATGATGTTCTTATTGAACAAAAGTCTGACACAACTTGCTCGGCGCTCATGTCTTTCCTCGAGACCGGAGCATTTCCTGATTCAGTCTCCGAGGTTGACAAGGATCGATATTTAGCCCTGGCTTCCAATTGCATCCTTGGGAAGAACGGTTGCTTATATTATCAACCACCAGAACACACAAAGAGACCGACCCTTTTTATACCTCTCCGCCTTCGCGAGTCGATTTGTATTGCGCTTCATTCTAGTCCTTCTGCTGGTGGTCATATTGGCTGGAAGAAGACACTTGCGAAAATTTCTCGGCGGTTTTTTTGGCCGACAATGAAGGTTGACGTCTTCAACTTTGTTCGATCATGTGAACCCTGTCAACGTAAAAGACCACATCCTCTCAACCGCGAAAAACTTACGCCTATCGTCTCGGAAGCAGTCTTCGCTAAGGTATTTCTCGATCTAAGCGGCCCTTACCGCCCCTCGGCCCGGCACAACAAATATATCCTTTGCCTCATAGACCACTTCACCAAATATGCTGTGGCGGTCGCTTTACCCGACTGTACAGCAGTCTCGGTAGCTCACGCGATTGTATCCAACTTCATTCTCGTGTATGGAGCAATGTCCGAACTGATCTCCGACAACGCTTCCTATCTTAAGGGAGACCTTCTCACGGAGCTAGGACGGTTACTCCAAATTGGCCGTCACTTCACAACTCCGTACCACCATCAGGGTAACGGGGTGTGTGAGCGAATCTTCCAGACCTTTCAGGAAATGCTGCGAACATACATCGATTCTGACCAACTCAATTGGGACGTGTTCCTCCCAGCTTGCGTTTTCGCGTACAATACATCCGTTCATCTTAGTACGAATGAATCTCCATTCTTTATGCTGTTTGGTCGCGACCCCGTTCTCAACATCGATCTCCTGATCAGGCACAGGACACAACAACATATTCCATCTGACACCGACCCCAGTATCTATAAGGAATCGCTTGTCTCCTCTCTCCATGCTGTCTGGTCCTCCGTCGCCTCATATAACACGAAGCGCCGCGAGGCGATGAAGAGTCAGTACGACAACTATGGCAGAGATCCTCTTCAGGTCTCCGTCGGTGATCGCGTCTTTTTGCGAGACTTTGCTCCTAAACCCGGCCTTTCTCATAAGCTCTGTTATCCTTGGCTTGGCCAATTCCGAGTCATCGCGGTCGACCCACCTCATCTCACTATTGTCAGTATCACAGCTCCACAGTCCAAACCCAGACGGGTCCATATGAACCAGGTTAAACGCTGCTTCGTACCATCCGGTCCCGTTTTTTCTACACCTTGGCTACCCATCGAAGAAGAAAAAGCCTTAGACCTTTTAGCTTCGCCCATTCAAAATGTCATTGGTTATAATCATTGTGTGATAGAGCATGTACCGTCTTCTCCTACTAGAACTCATCGTTATAATACTCGTTTCAGGTCTCGGACGTCGTCTCTGTGAGCCACGAACCGACAGCCGCTTCGCTACCATAGCTGTCGTTTATACTCTCCTTTTCATTTCATTTTCTTCGCATACTCTCGTCCTGGACTTTCTATCTCTCTTACATCCTTTTATGGGTCTAACCCTCGCCTGTTGTCGTGGCGGTTACTAACTTCAACAGTTACTCACCTTTCTTTCAGAGTCTTCGGGTTTCTCAAAGTGTTCTGAAATGGCGGATTCCCCGCCACCTACGTCTTCACCGGCGGTCACTCTGATGGATACGGAGTCGCCGCCAGCGGCCGCGCGCCCACTTGGCGCTCCGACTCCATGCGAGTCGCCATCTGTGGCGCGCGTGAACAGAGGGTTCGCGTCGATGGCCCTCACATCCAACGACAACAAGTCGTCAGACCGGGCTCCTGCCCACTCTTCGGACACACAATCCGCAGGTACATCCCTCGTTTTTCCTCCTTTCTCGGTATCACCTTTTCGCCAGTATTTCTTTGAATATTTCCGCTTTGTTTTCGTATCCATCGTACACTTTTAGTATCCTCCCCCTCCTCGGCTTCGAGGGGCAGGGGCGGCAGCCGCCGGGGCAATCGCTCCGCCGCCGCTCCGTACGCGGTCCGTGCCCTCCAGGAGGCAACCAGAGGAACAAGTTCCCGTTCGCGACGCATCAGCGCCTCGGCGAGCTCACGCGGACGTGAGCCTAAACGGGTATCGCACGCGTGGCAGCCGGCCGACGAGGACGCCCCTTCGTCATCCCGACACCGGGCTCCCGCCCGCGCTCCGGACACCTATGCAGAAAGAGGTCAGTCACTATTCCAATTTTGCACATTTTCTTTTCCTTTCTCTTCATTTATCCGTTCACTCATTTGGTTTCCGCTTTTTCTTTCGTATTGGAGTTTCGCTTGTTCACGCATGCTATGGTTTTGCTTTCAGCATCTCGCGCCGTACCTTCATCTTCAGCTGTCAAAAGTAGAGCTTGTGCTCAAACTTCGGACACACATACATTACCCCGGGCACCTATGACAGGTGGCTCCCACGCCGAGCCCGACGTCAAGCCTGCTCGCCATTCGGCGTTCCGGCCGTCGGTAACTGGCGAACGGGTCACCCGCCGCCAGCCGGCTTCCAATATTCTCCCGCTACCAGGTATCCGACCCGCACCTGCCGTGCCGATACGACGCGACAACGCACCTGCGGACTTCCGTAGCCGTTTCGAGGATATGCATCCCTGGGGTTGCCATTTAGTCGACCGTCCCCATCTCGGTCCTCTCTCCGACGATTCCGTCACCAGTTATCTGGATGCTTTCGTCTATAAGCATGTATCTCAAAATGGTTACTTCGCGTCCCGTTTCGTTCGTTCGCTCTTTCCGCGACAATTCGTCGGCACCCCATCCGTGGAGAATCCGGTGCCTCTCCCGAAGGTGGTGCGTTTCATGGACACCATTGCGATGCGACGGCAATCGGAACAGGTTATCGAGGATCTTCTTAACGATACCTACGTGGAGGATCATCTGGACGTTCCGCGTGGTCCGACCGGTCCTCCGGCGTCCTGCTTGTTTCCGCCCGAACATAAGGGAGTACGTCCGGTATTGTACCAGGTCGTCTACAATGGCTACGGCCAGGGGCTCATCCTCGAGGCGAAGGACTTCTTGCTCTTCTGCCCCGACCGTATTGAACTCCAGTGTATTGTTCTCGACCAGTACGCGGTCAATACGCTGTCGGAGACGACCGGGTTCGATCGCGAGCACGTCTCCATCAAGGACTTCGTCTGGGTGTATGCCGTAGGTCCCACGCCACGGGCGCGTGCTGAACCGAGCGAAGTCCTCGAAGGAGCACGTCGCATGCGTCCTACGGCGTTTGACGTAACTACTCCCTTCTATTTCAGAGCTACGAAGTATACCTTCGTCACTCCGCCGAAGGACGACCGCGCGACGCTCGGGATTGTCTTGAATGTGCCCCGTCGGGGCCGCGATGGCGATCGGGTTAATAACATTCGGGTGGCTTTTGAGGGCTACCGCGAAGCGGTCACAGTATCCCCGAAGTTGTGTGACTTCCCGATCGCCACCGCGGAGCCGGACCAATGGTTGTTCGGTGACATGCGGCACAACTCGTCCACCGCATCAAGGTTTTCGGCGGCGCCCGTATCCAAGGCGGCGCAGAGTTACCTTGTCAATGCGATTCGGATCGTGCTGCCGGCGTTCCCGTACGAGACCATGACGCCGCTCCGCGTCTACCGCCTGTCGTCGGCGGAGGAAGACTGGATCCGCGACCGCGAAGGGGTCTTCCGTAATTACGCCAACGACCCGCGAGAGGCCCGACGCCGCATGGGTAAGCTTTTTAGCGCTTCGTGTGCTGCATTGTCGTGTACGAAGCTCCTTAACGACGACAAAACGACTCGGTTGGTCGACGCGTCGGTGCCCAGTCTTTCCTCGTTTGCTATTCGGCTCGTTTTCGAGCTGCCAAATGCGTCAGCCGATATGGGCTGGAACGCGCACCGACCGGTGGATGTATGGGTCGTCGATTCGAATACCGTCTTGAGAATGGTCATCGCTCAGGCATCGTATAAGTTTGAGGCGCGTACGCTCCATGTGACCCTCCATACGACAATATCCTGTCACGAGCATATGCGGAACCTGATCGACCGTTTTGGACGGCTCCAGCAGCGGGCAGTCCGCGTGTCGGCCTGTGTGCGTCTAGGGCGGCTCCCAATCGGCACTGACCCGCTCTTCGAGCTCCTGGCGGAGGAGGAAGTGTTCGGCACACTTCATCCCTCGCGGGACTGCCGGGCCAATGCGATTCTGAACCGCTTGTACGACCATCGCCAGTCGAGGGCGGACCCCGACGTTCCGGTTCCTGCGCAAGCGCCGCCGGCTCCGATGTCGGTCCGCCTCGACAACGTGCCCATTGACCTCCGGGCGGACCAGATCCACGCCGTTCAGATGGGCGACATCAACACTCCCATTCTGGCGATTCAAGCGGCATTTGGTACAGGAAAAACCGTTGTGGGAGCTCTGATCGCCGCACGGTTGGCTACAGCGGATCCGGAGGCCATTATAGTGGCTATGGCAACAACTAATGGGGCTGTTGCCCAATTTACGGACACACTTTTAAGGTTGACCGACTATCGTCACTTAAATGTGCTTAGATTCGTTTCAGATTCCGCGCTGTCTGACAGTTGTCCGCAGACCGCAGTCGATCTCCATAACATCCTCCGACGGCTGCCGCGAGACTACCGCGACCAACTTAGTGAGACGGAGTTTCATACCTGCCAAAATTACGCCTCATGTCGCCAGCTCGTGGAAATCGCTCTGTTCCACCCGGAGCAGACCATGTACCTCACGGAGGACCAACGGGAAGATTATCGGATCGCGGAGCGCGAGAACCCTGAAGCGACGGAGGAGGCCGTGGAGATTATGTTCCGGGTACGGCGTCCTAATATCCTATGTATTACTTCGGCGTCGCTCCTAAACTCCGCCGGTTCCCTCGGTTTGTTCGGTCCTTACACGAAGGACTGCAGTGTGATCATCGGAGACGAGGCCTCCCAGATCCCAGAACCGGTTCTGGTGGCCACGTCTTCTTGGTTCCCTAATGCGCGGCTGATCTTTATTGGTGACGTGCATCAGCTTCCACCGCACATTCGCACTTCTCCGGATTCGGTGGCGGCTCGGCACGGAGCTCGTGGTGTCATGGATCTGCTGCTGGCCAAGCAGGTCCCGGTAGCCCCTCTGTTAACAACTTTCCGCGCACACCCTGCTCTGAACGACCTACCCAACAATCTGTTCTACGACAATCAGCTCGTTAGCGGTACGCTGGCGGCAATGCGGCAAATGCTCGTCCAGCGGGTTCACTTGCCCAATCCCCTGGTGCTATTCGTGTTTATCGACTGCCCAGGGACGTCTCAACGGGCGCCGAGTGGATCCCACTCCAACACCTCCGAGGCGCGGTACTGTCAGGACTTGGCTAGTGCGTTGATGGCCCACGGGATATCAGCTTCTAGCCTCGCTATCCTCGTGTTTTATAAGGACCAGCAGCACCTTCTAGCCTCGTTCTCGACTTCGTCCGGGATCGCGCTCCATACTGTAGCTTCTATTCAGGGTCGTGAGTACGACATCGTTATCCTGCTGTCGACTCGCACAGATATAACCCCAGACACCGGAGCCTTCCTCTATGATCCGCTTCGTTTAAATGTAGCCCTGACTAGGTGCAAGCACGGGCAATTCGTGTTTGGGCACCCGTCCTCTCTATCGCTGCTTCCGAACTGGAGTCGGCTCATGGACTGGGCATCTCGCTTGGGACTGGTCGTCAATCTTGGCGCCCTTCAGAGTATGTTTGCTTAAAGCGAACAGTAATGGTATGTCTTCTCTTTTTCTTTTCTTTCTTTTCACTTTTACATAATTTAGTTTAATCTGTAGGTTTCACGGATGCTTACATTTTCGTTCCATCAACTTTACCATTCGCTGCTAAATTAACGTCCGAGGACGGACGTTTTGTGGGAAAAGGGGAGGTGTAAGACTCTAAGACCTTGTAATACACATTATATCCTATTCATGTTCTAGCTAGAATTCCTTCCGTTTGAGTCACCGATAAAAGCTATGTTTCAGATATCGACGACGCGCGGCTGGGATGACGACACCGAGAGGACGATACAAAAGCCAAGCGCCCGAGCTCCACAGGGACGACATCGAGCCTGCCAGCCGAGGGGTCGAGAGGAGCCAGCCTCGCCCGCACGATTCCACTCCTTTCCACTTCTACATATTGTTCCTGGTTTTGCCTTGTATTTCCTTTGTTGGTGATCCTACTTGCATTTCGTATATAAATGTTCTCATAGTCTGACTCTAATAAATCTGTAATTGCCAGACCTATACTTTTTGAACAATTTCAGATGATGCTTCTGGAGTACGATGCAGTCTGGTACATGGACACGTCTGTGCGATGGAAGAGGGATAGGCTGGACTTTGTTCACAATCAGACTAGACAATGTAAAAAGGATAAGGAGAGAAAGTTCGTGAGCTGCAATTTCAGGAATTTTTGAAGTTTGCGCATCACATGTGGAAATAATAGTTTTTTCTTCAGATCCGAGGTCATCCGCAATTCCACCGGAATTCCAACGGAGGATGGAACATGTAAAAAGGTGTTCAAAAAGAGAAAATATGTATACACCTTAGTGAAATTTAAACGATTAAGCTCCGACCTTTCAGTCTTCAATTCTGCTCAGTGTGTACAGTCATCATGGGGTGTTTTCAACCATGCATCCAGGTAAGTTGGAGAAAGTGATACTGTAAAAAGGACTGAGAAGGAAAACATCTGGAATGAATAGAGCTCTGGTATTACATTTGTTGTTTAATGTTATAATTTTAATATCATAAAAACTAATTTTAGATGTCTACATGTTCATCCCCACCCGTATTGAGCGGCTCTTGAAGACGCACGGGTACGGTGCCCCAATGATGTACGTGGTGAGGACGAACGTGTCAATAGGCATTTTGAAATGGTTCGTTGAATATTTATTGATAAAGCTAACTAAATATAATTTAAAATGTACTGCTGTAAAATCTTGACGTCGACGATTTTAGGCTTGTTCTATGCGCCGTAGAGCGGAACTGCATGTCACCACCTGGCGCTGAAAAGTCTTGTCATTTTGGTAGCGACAAATTTTCCCAATATGCTCACTGTCACAGGTATCTTCTGCATGGTATCTTTGTAATTTTAACCCTTGGGTGTGCCTGATACATTGATAAGAGGTGCTACTGACACCGGCACGGTTGAGTGATCGATCCCTGCACAGACTAACAAAGCCTGCCGTCCCTGTGGGGTCGGGTTAATTGGAACCAGACTTCTCTGGAAAGGTGAAGATAACGATTTGGTGTAGCGGCCGGCCACTGCAAGTCACTGTATGGACCAAACACACATTCACCATTTCTCTACGAAGGAAGGTGAATCACGGCGCCTTCTCGGGGGAGCGTTCAACGTCGACACCTTCAGCGTCAACCTTACCTTTACCTTTACGTTGATGTTAATTATTGAATCGACTTTTCTTGCAGATTTGACCAAGCAGTGCTCAATATTCTCCTGGCAAACGCGTACGACTACGACACGAAGCGGTACACTAGTGGGCTGGGCAGCGCAGACGTCATGATCAAGCGACGTGCAGCAAACTCATTAGAACCAGAATCTTTACTTTGTGATAGAAAACCGCAGAATGACTTACAATAGTAAAGAGGTTGAAAAAAGTCAAGTAGTTTTGGCTAAACAGTACCCGAAGTACCCGCCATGCATTCTTCTTCCGTTCAGAATTGTAGATTGTGCGCACTTGTACTAAACACTGACTCGCGGAGGCCAGCCGCCTTACCAAGGCCCGTATGCAGATGTCCCCCTCGGATGCAGCAGATGAAGTAGGTAGTATATGCAAGCGTTCTAACTCCTCGGCGCTAAACACAGAAATTTGGGGGAAATATCAAATATGGAGCTATTTGATGCTTGTTTTTCCAAAGATGACAGTCACCAGATCACTCCTCTTTTCAAGGATTTCGTATGCTAAATTCTAAATTCGTAGGCGTTCTACAGTACCGGACATAGCTTGTGATCACTTCCCGGAAAAGCCGCTTAGGAGCGTTCCAAAGCGGCTTTTTTCAACACAACAACTTTGTTGAAACTCAATTATTTGTAAAAATATACATATATTTGAGCTCAGCAGCTCGAGCTCTATCGATACGGTACGAGTGCAAAACATGCCGCTTTGGAACGCTCCTAAGCGGCTTTTCCGAGAAGTGATCAAAAGCTATGTCCGGTACTGTATTTGATACTCATTCTTCTATCTCACGATTGCCTTAAGCACCGTAATAAATAAACGAACAAAAAAAAATAATTGCAGAGAAAAGCGCATATTTACACATTTATGCTTTCATAGGAAGAAATCTTCATGAGAAAATAACAATCTATAGGACCCGTGTGAACGTAAAAATACATACTGATTCTCACGACTTATCGAAAAAAACGGCAAAATAGGTTTACAAATTGTCGATACGGATGGTGTCAAAGGGTAAATTTGTAGGAAAAATGCAGGGTTTTCGATGAGGACCAGGGTTTGCGATCGTTAAGGCCGTGGGGTAACGGAAATTCGTGAAAAAAACTGGGAAAATACAGCTCAGGAAAATGCTCAACGACGGTAGAGGGAAAGAGATAGATAGACAGAGGAGCTACATTTACATATTTATACCAGCCTAAAGGTGAACCTCGCTCGCTCAGGTTATTTTGTGACAAATATACACAGGATGATGATGATGATGATGGCAATGTCGAAAGAGAATACAACGGAAGGACAGTCGAGAAGATGATGATGATTGAATGATGATGAACGAACCACCATAAAGAGGACGAGTGTTTCATTCCTCGATAATCCTCGAGGATGTGGCATATCATCGACACGCACACACACCTTGGGCAAATATATATGAAAATAATATATAATATTGAGGGCAAGTAACTTGCCGTGCACCGAGTTTCGTTTAGGATAAACATATACCCTGAATATCAGGCCAGTATGACCGGTAATGCTGTACATCAACCTAGATGTGAACATGGCTTGAATTATACCTTCGTTTACGATAGCTATTCCTCCAAATAGCTTTACCTGGCCCAAAGAGCACTACAGAAGTAGAAAAGATATCGGGATGCTTGACGATGTCGCTCAGGACGCGCCATGCACTCGTCCTTCAGTTAGAATCATACGGAATACATAAGGGTCAAAAGGTGAAGGAGCCGGCGTGGTGGATGCGTATATAGCCTACACAATGACTAACGGGGCAAGCGGCTATAACAAGTCAGTATCTTTACCTACCGAGACATGCCTGGTACCAATTTACCCAACCCCGCAGGGATTGAAGACCTGGTTAGCCCGGGCGGGGATCGATCGCTCGACCGTGAGGACGTCAGTAGCGCCTCCTACCAGGGTAACCATAGAATACAAATTTGGGCTAATCCTAGGATTTACTGGTAGTTCCACCCTTGCAGACGGGAGTTTGTCACCGATCTACCTCGCTTCGGGAAAGGTGGAAAGGCTGGAAAGCATCGATGGCCTCAGGGGGGATTGATCCGTCGACTGTTCAAATGAATTCAGCGCCTCCTCTCACACTACTGCTCTTGCCTAGGCGATAGTAATGGCGAAATATACGGAAGGAATGTCCGAAAACGAAGGTATATTTGAAGCCTGAAGCAATGATTCATTTGGACGGGAGACGATTCTAGACAGTCAGCCTTTTGGTTACTCTAAACCTCAGGGTGCACACGAAAAGGAAAAACAAGCTGACCAGCTTAGAGACCGTTTCCCCGCCCAAGCTGAGAAGGACGCGGCTGGAGCTGCTCAGATAGAGCTGGCCATGGTGACGTTGTTGGCGTTCTCATCCTCGTTCACCGTTGAGGTCTGAGTGGTGGCGGTGTGTGTCGTCGTCGTGGTGGTCGTCGAAGTGGCCGCGGCCACCGTCGGCTGTTCCTCCTTGGCCTCGACGGTCTGCACCGTCTCGTCGATGAGTTCTTGGATCAACGCCGCGCTGCTGGCCGAGTTCTCCAAGATTCTGGTGGCCTCCTCGTACGTGGGCGGTGATTGATCGTCGTTTAGATTGTCCACTGACGTGTAGCTGGGTGGCGGTGTGGCCAGTCGTCGACCTCGACTGAAAGAAAAAATTCTTTAAAATGTCGGTACAAGGTAAGGGTAAAAAGGTGATGGTAAAGGTGTCGGCGCTGGTAAATCCCTTAGGGACGTGCCCCGCATTCGTATTTCATTCAGCATCGTGGAGGCACGGTGAGTGCGATTTGGCCTACACAATGACTTGCTGGGAACCACCCGCTATACCAGGTCAGTGTCTTCACCTTCCCATACAAGCCTGGTACCAATTTACCCAACCCGGAGGGTTGGAAGCCTTAGTTATCCCGGACAGGCACCGACCACTCGACCGTGCGGGCGTCAGTAGCATCTCTTACCACTGAACCACACTCGCCCTTTAAAAATATAGCGGTGAAATTTTAATAAAAATTGGTAAAAAAAAATAGACTGGACCATAAATTCTTGCGTTTATTCAACAGAACATTCAAGCGTATATGAAACTACGCACTCACAATCAAATTTCAAAAGAGTTTCTTAAAACGGACACAGGCCTTCAAATGAGCGTACTCCGTGAACACTTCTTTTTTTATTCATTTCATTTTTTTTCTTTCAAGAGGTTCCCTTCTAGGTAGTCTACAGAGTGTTATTTTTCAGAGCAGACATCGGTCTCTATGCAGGACTGGGCAGAGTACAAGATGCGGCAGCTGAATCCGGACAAATTTCAGTTCAAATTTCCCGCCATACCGTAACTTCCCAATTACCTAACGAAATAGCAAAGTGTTGTTGGTTGTGGCTTCCTTTGTAGAGATTTGGTAAACATAATTTAACTTTTAACTATGTCAACTATGAATTGTGATGTGAAGGGGAATACAGCAATAATTTTCGACAGCTCACCTAGAACTTCGGCTTCCGTGCACAACAGCAGCTCGACCCGGACCCACCAGCAGAGCCCGATCTCGAGGAATCCACGATCCGCCACACATCAAATCGTGTCGACACCTGAATTTTGATATTGGATTTAAATTTAGTTTAAAATTCAGAGCAAAGCCATTTTTGTGGTCCATCTCTAGGCCTACCTAGCTGCTCGGGTTTGTGCCGGCTGGAAAACTCGATACCACGTGTCCTCGGATGGTGGTAACGGACCGGCTCGTCGTCGTCTGAAACGAGTTGAGAAGGTATTCGGAAAAAAAAAGAAAAAAGAAGAGAGAGAAGATGATCCTACCTCGCCGTAACGCAAAGCAAACCGATGGTGATCATGCAGAACGAGAGCCCACTAAGAGTGAGCCGCGAATTGACCGCTCCGCGTCGTTTCGACGGAATCTCACATTCTCGCCCGGAGGTTGGATCGCAGGTCGCGCAGGACATTCCCATGTAGCCTTAAGAATTAGTCACTTTTTGAATATCGAGTGGTACAGTGGTAAGAGGCGCCACCGACACTCGCAAGTTCGAGTGATCGATCTCCACCCGGGCGAAGAAAGCCTTCTATCCCTCCGAAGTTGGGTAAATTGGTATCAGACTTGTCTGGGAAGGTGAAGACACCGACTCGGTATAGCGGCTGTCCCCACTGTATAGGACATGTATACGCATCAACCATGCCTCTACGATTCTGGATAGGACACGAATGCGTGGCGCATCTTTAGGGAACCGATCAACGCCGGTAGCTTTATTTTTTACCTTTTACCCAGCAATGCCGTATAATTTAACACGTTGACGACAGTGTGGCGCAATGCTGCGCCACAGTCTTGTGTCCTATTTTTCTCGACACATTTCAGAATGTCGAAGGATGTTTTTGTGCCACGTTTTAGTAGACCTCTGCACATTGTTATAGGAAGCATGATCCGTAAATATTAGGTTGTAACGAAAGTCTTGTCACCATAGACTACTTTATTTCAAATATACATGCCTTTACAACAGTCAAACATTAATCGATAACATATTCACCATCACTTTGGATAACCTTTCGCCATCTGTTCGGAAGGTCAAAGATCCCGTCTCTATAGAACGACGCCGGTTTGGTTTCGAAAAACGTGTTCACTGCAGTTTTCACATCCTCTTCGTTTCTAAATTTTTTTCCAGCAATGTGATTCTTGAGAGAACGAAATAGATGGTAATCTGAAGGAGCAAGGTCTGGAGAGTATGGAGGGTGGCAGATGACTTCCCAACCGCACTCCTTCAGGAACAAGCGAGTGTTGTTCGCAACATGCGGCCGGGCGTTGTCGTGCTGGAAGATGACGCGGCCACTCCAGTAGGTGTCGCTGTCCAGTTTTTCCTTCAGACACCCCAGTTGTCTTCTGTAGAGCTCTGCTGTGACCGTGATCCCTTCAGGGAGAACCTCCCAGTACTCTATTCCACGCACGCTCCACCAGACGCAAAGCAATAGCTTCCTTTGATGTGCTTCGGCTCTTGCACGGCATGGAGGATCAGAGCTAGAGGGAATCCAGTAACGAGTCACTTTGGGAGTTTCGTACAGAACCCATGATTCATCTCCAGTGATGAGCCGCTCCAGCCACGCGAACGTCCGCCGTTTCGTTAGGAGTTCTGTCGCACAGTCTATTCTCCTATTCTTGTTGTCCAGCGTGAGCTCGTGTGGCACATCTCCTCCTTTCACATTTTTGTAGCCGGCTCTTCTCAATCCTCTAGCCACCGCAGAATGGGAACAGGATAACTTCGCTGAAAGCTGGCGTGTAGATTGCTCGCTGTTGTTCTCAAGATCGGCCTGTAGAGCCTCCAAATCCAAATCAGATGGACGTCCAGATCGAGGTTTATCTTCGATATTATAGTCCCCTTCAGAGAACTTGGCGAACCATCTTTTCACTGTGCGTAGACTCATCACGTCCTCGCCATATACGGAGCACAGTTGACGATGCGCCTCCGTTGCTCCAACGCCAGAATGGTGCAAAAATAAAATGCACGACCTTAAGTGACTTTGCGTAAGCTCAAAATTCTTGACAACCATAGCGCAAACGTGAATGTTGAATGTACCTCTCGAAAGTGCTTATATACCCCTAGTTTCCCGCCAAAATGTTTGAATGTGGCTTTCTTGGTATTCTTGTAATAGAAAGTTTTACAAATGGTGACAAGACTTTCGTTACAACCTAATACAATTCGTAGCTTCTGATTTAGTGGAATTTTTAATTGTGCACTAGTTTTCTTTACAAGTAAAAACAAATAATGGTTATTGCAAGAAACAAATAAATGCAAACAAATACTGGTTACTGAAACAAACACATAAATACAAACAGATATTGGTTATTCGAGTAAACAAATATTGAACTGTAAACAAATAAGACTTTCCTTTTAACCTGGATAGGGAAAAAGGACATTCTAAAAGCTTCCAGCTGTTATTTTTCTATTTTCATTGCAAAAAAGGAATAGTCACAATCCCCGATATTACAGGACTGTATATGTAGTCTTCGAGGTTTACCATTCACTTTCATTTTAAAAAAAAAAATCGCCGTATGCTGGCATCACGCCACAGCCTCGGCGCGCTAGAAAATCGGTTGGTCCCACGCGCCAGACACGCGAAAAAGGCGCTGTCGTCAACGTGTTAAATTATAAATTACATCATAGGAAATGGCTTGACTAACCTTCCCTACAGCGACATCGACCGTCTATCACTTGTCCTTCAACACAAACGAGATCGCAAGCTTTCCCGAACAACCTACCGGAGCAGAGGCATTCGCCTGGAATGGTACAAACCTTCTTCGAATCAATCAATGATGAAATCAATATATCGGCTATAAGGAATAGTGACAAATAGACGAAACCAGGTAGAGGTTACCTGTGGTCTGATTGATCCAACCGTGACATCGGGACTCGCAATGTTCACCGACGTAGTCTCCGTCACACACACATCGTCCTTCCTCTTCCGAATATCGACCAAATTTTGAGCAAATCTGGAGAAAAATAAAGAAATAAACAAAAACAGCGCAAAATAGCGGTGAACCTCTCCAAAAATTTGAGATTTCAGAGTTTTAATGATTTTCAAAATGCGCATTGTCGGGCTTCGTTAGCTTTCTTTCTGGGACGTTTTTTGCCAACGGAAAGCTATGGCGTCGGCGAATTTTGGTAGCTAATCCAGTTGTTTTTCCTTCTTAATTTGTTCGTTCACATAATTAAAGAAAAACTGAAAAAGCGAAATGTGAAAAAGTGGAAAAAACTCAAAATTTTCAAATGAACGACTAATTGAAAGTGACGGATCGTTAGAAGCGGGGTACACGGCTTTCACACTCTTGATTTCTCTCAGAATCTGTGTTAACTTTAGAAATTCGATATAGTTCCAAAAATAGTAATTTTTAAATATTAATAGGTTGTAAAATGCAAAAATATAAATTAAAAATAATTTAGTCAAAGTACTAACCGGTCGTTCACAATGTGTTCCCGTGTACAGATGAAGACAAATGCACGCACCGTCGGTTTCGTTTAAGAAACCGCCGTTCAGACATGATGAGGACAGAAGTTCAGCTGAAAATCGAAAATCAATTATTGATTGATTATACTGATTTTCTTATTCTTTCCAACGTTTTCAATAAGCACGTGAGTTAGTAGCGCTCTTCTCCTCCGCAGAGATTGAAATTTTGAGGGAATTTTCTTTACTACTATAAGGCTTGTCTCGAGCAGATCCCCTGGAGGTTTAAACATACACCCAGGTGTAGATAAAAAAGATAAACCCAAGTGAAATGTGAACCCAAGCCAATGATCTACGCCCAAAATGCGGACATTTAGTTGAAAAGAGGATAACGCATGGATAAATGAAAAATAAACGAAAATAAATAAAAATAAATAAAAATATTACAGAAGCGAGGGACTCACGCGGAACTTCAACTTTGAGTTCGTTTATGGATTCGGTGATCTCGTGGTCGCCTAGGCGAAACGTTCGAACGTGATGAGCGTCGTCAATGAGCGGAGTGAACTCCTAGAAATAATCACATTCAGATCACGGATCGATATTTCCAATCGATAGTTTGAAATTGGTTATTAAGGCCTTCTAATTTTGCACAGATTGTTTCACATCAGAAGATCATGATAGGGCAGGGACAGAGAATGACTCTAGACAGGAAAAATCAAGTTAATAGGAGAACTGAATTTGGTAACTTCTACACAAAACCAGTAGTTTGGGTAAAAAAAGACCAGCAGAGAGGGAGAACTCCACCACATCTACCTCTAAGCGGTGTTCTCCACGTTACCTGCAAGCATCGATCGAGTTAACCTTGACTTTTATCCCTCCGGGCCCGGGTAAATTGGTAGCAGACTTGTATGGGAAGGTAAAGAGAGCGGCTTGGTATAGCGGCTGGCCCCCGCAATTCAGTGTATAAGCTACGATTCTGAATGGATAGGAACGCGTAGCGCGTCCTTAGGTGACTGATGAACGTCGGCAGCTTTGCATTTGCCCTTACGACAACGTTCCAATTGTTTATTGAAAACATCCAAGCCGTTATGGCCTACCCCTCCGCTTCCTTTTGAGCTTCCAAAGCCGCTGTTCGGTCGTCCAGTTATGAATTTGGACCCCCTGGAGTGCGTGGGTGGGTGGCCGTTGGGGTGCTCGTTACGATCGCGATTGAATATGTGATGTCGAACCTAATTCGTATCCCCGGGTGGCCGTAAACACCGCCGAGAACGGGGGGGGGCAGCGGAAAGCAAAATTGCACCCATCGGCCGTGGCCCGCACGAACCTCCATAGAAATCCTAATGAAAAGATATTGGATTCTTCCGGGCGCGCCTATTCGCTTCGATCTGCCATTTCTGCCGGAGGCTGCCAATGGGCTACCCAGCCACTAGAAAAGGGCAAAGGTGAAAGAGACGCTACTTCTTCCCGCATTGTCGGGTGATCGATCCCCGCTCCAAATAACGAAGCCTTAAATGCCTACAGGGTCGGATAAATGGTAAAATGCAGCAACAAATCGGGCATTGATCAGTTCCGTAAGTGCGCGCCACATATTCGTCTTCCATTAAGAATCGTAGAAGCATATGAATATGCATTTGGCTTCATCAAACGCCGCTAAGTTCAGCTGCTGTTCAAGCCAGCGTCTCTACCTTTCCTGTTATGTCTGGTACCAGTTAACCCAATCCCAGAGGTAATGAAGGATTAGTTAACCCAACTGGTAGCAGCCGGGTAATTAAGCCATCTTTCCCTCTGAGGTTGGGTTAATTGCTAGGTAAACTCCTACACAACGAGTAAACGACCCGTGCACATTTTCCGTGACAAGGTCAATTTCTGATAGAGTTCATTCCTGAACATAAATTTCTGATAGATGAGGTGTAAAAGTGATTTGCTCTGGCAAATGGAAGGCTTGAATAACCGAGCGAGGCTCGATCACTCCACCGTACGCGTGGAAGTTGCGCTACTTGCCACTGCGCCCATGACTGCTGGTGCGATTAAAAACCACTAAAAACACCGTCATACCGCTTGGTTTCGATCAAATCCTACTGCCCAGAAGACGCAGCTGCTCATCTAATGGCAAAATTCCGCACCCACAGCGCCCCGAGGGCGATTTAGTGAAGTCTGAACGGGGAAAACAACAGCGGCACGGCTGATTTATGAAACGAGTTGTCTAAGCGAGGCGGCAGCGAAGCGGATCGAATCGGCGATGAAAAACAACATCAATCAGAAACGCCACACACTATGCAAAACAGGAAAAGCATCAAGAAAAATGTACAGAATGAAAGAAAAAGCCGAAAAAAGAAGCGGAAGCGTACCCGTTGTGGCGGTGTATTCGGCATCAAACTGAATATGTAGATTAAGGCGATAACGAGTATGAGCAGTAGTGGACCGACCCATAGTCGGCTCGATGGCGACGACGACATACCAGAGTAAATCACTCTGAAACGGGCTTTCTGTAGGAGAAAAACTTAACATTTGTTCTAAAAATCGAAATTTCCTCCAAAGAAAACGCTCCAACGCGAGAAAAAAACTACGAAGAAACCATTTTCATAGGAAAAAACGCGAAGCGAGAGTAGACATGCAAACGTTTACATAAATGTATATTAAATCCTGATAAGGGAAGAGATGTGTTGTCTAGTTTTCAACCGTGAATTGATTTTCAACAGCCTTTAAGGAGCGGTTTCTTTCCTGATGGTGAGTAAGGAACGGGTAAGGTGAAATTAACCAAGCTACCCTTCCCATGGGTAAAAATTTAAATGGTAGAATGGTTGATAGGTTCCTTAGCGACGCGCCGCGCACTCGTGTTCCACTCAAAACCGAAGTATCGCATGTTTAGTGCGTACCTGTCACTTCCCAGACATGTTTGGTCCAATTTACTGGACAACACTGGGATGGGAAGGTTGGTTAACCTCACAGGAGATCGATTGTTCGACTGTGCAGACGTAAGTAGCGCCTCTAATCACTGCACCCCGCGCGCTCTACATGATAGATGAAAGGAAAAGTTCCATAGAGAAATGTATACGATGATTTACAAATAAGTAAAGAAAATAAATAGCTAAATAATAATGAGTCGATCTGGAAGAAAAACTCTGGGTAAGGTATGAGCGAGTTGAAGACGTCAGAAACTCCACTACCCTATTGGTGATTGGCAACGACCAGGGCCCAGATTCATGAACGAGCCAGTGGTCTCCGAAACCCCGCTCGATACCGTCGAGGTCTCCCATACCCTGCCTCGTTGCGAGGTGTGATAGACCCGCGATAAACACCCTTTAAACCCCGGCGCGTGTTCACGAATCTTGGTTTGCGCGCCGTTCGGGGTATATCTCGTGATTTATCGGAAGTTTACCTATGATGAATCCGGGCCCAGATTTATGTGGAATTTGTGGACCACTCTTGGCGATAAGAAGCAAATGAAAACGAAGAAGGAAATGAATGGAAGAAATAATGAGAGAAAATGGATAATTACTGAAAAACTCTTCCTAACACAGCTGAAGAGTGTGTATGCAGGTGCATGTGTAAACATTCGCGTTTTCACGTAGAAAACAGCAGATAAATGAGAAAAACAGCGAACAGCAGGTCGGTTGTGAGAATCTGAAGGGGAGTGGGCGGCTGGGTGAAGAGGAGGGATGTGGCCGGCCGGGATGGGTGTCGAATTCGACACGAAAAATATTTGTATAGCAATGCACAACGCAATTCCGAGATCTCCAGCAGCAAATAGCCGGACGGGTTCAACGGATCAACAACATCAACGACAGGAAGTAGACCGTGGACGGGTGACGACGACTGGGTAAAGGTAAAGGTATGGGTGTTGGTGTTAATCAGTCCCTCAGGGACGCCTATACCATGTCAGTCTTACCTTCCTAGACAGGTCTGGTACCATTTATCTGACCCTGGAAGGATGGCAGGCTTGGTTAGCCCAGGATAGACCGCTGAGTTCAATAGCTCTCAAAAACACCCAAAATAATTAATCCTATTAGGAAGGAAAAGTGCAACAAAGAAAAGGAATGATTCAATGATATGAAAAACACGATAGGATTCAAAACGATACTTAACATTACAAGTGTAAGCCCAAAAAAAAGGCTAAAAATGAGAAACAAACACAAATATAAAAAAATGAAAAAATTGCAAGCATTTGTCTAATTTGAAAAATGTTCAATTAAACAAATGCTTGCTCTTGGCAGTAAAAGAGCTGCCAAACGACTGCCCTGAACTCCAGCAATCCACACAATATTCTGCAAAGCCGCTACGCAGCCGCGTCGCTGGACACAGGACGCGGTGCTACGCACACATCCCGGTGTCTGGACAAAGGACAAATGCCAATATCCCAGTGACAATATGGGTTAAGATAAATAGATAAAGGTTCAGGATTTCTGTCGCAAAAACGACGTGAAAGACTAGCGAAACGGCGGAATCAGCTGCCAAGTTAGATTGGAGTGCTGCTTGCTGCCGAGTATGAACATGGCTTAGGATCTTGTGGTGTGGCTGTTTGAATCCGGTTTGTGGAACCTAAAGTTATTCGAAACAGAAATAGTAGAACCAAATTTCATCAGAACGGTCCGGAGATGAGCGGATTGATTGCGCCAATGAAACCTATCAGTTGACAGACACACACACATTTGGTGTATCTCGTCAACAGACTGATAAGAGTGATAGTTGCCGAAAATGGACCGGAAGTCACAGGTTCTTCAGAAAGAACGACGGCGACGATCGCATCGTCGACGAACAACGAAAACAACGGCCGGCCGGCACGACGGAAATTGTCTCTCTCTATTTAAATTCAGAAGGCGATAACAACAGCATAACCACTGGATCGGAAACCGAGCACCTTTTTCTGCGACAAAGAGGGGTTATGGATATTGCCGCAAGAAAAAAAAAACGGTGATCATATAGCGTGGTAAAGGTAGAGGTAAAGCGGTCGAGGGCGATCAGGTAGGTCAGGTAATCAGGTAAGTAGCCATTGAAAAGATATACCTCAAAAATCTTGCCTCAAAATGGAATTTTCTTGAAGAAATTGTGGTATGAGGTAGGTATCTTTACACAAGGATGACCGGCCACGCCCATTCGCGGACCCAGATGACCCCCATGAGCGTCCAGGCTAGTTAAACTTTAACCTGCCATGCGTCGCCAAAGAGAAATCAATTAAATGAGCCTATGAAAGAGATCAAAACATAGGTATGTTTTATACCAACGGCATCTACTAAAAGTCTTCAAGCATCACAAATCCCTCCAGGAAACCGTCCGAAAATTGCACGAGTTTCAATCAGAAGGCGTTGGCGTTGAGAAGAGTTCCGAATAATTCATTCAATCGCCAAAGTCATTTAATATTTCAAATTCAGTCGAAGGGCGAGCAAAGTCGCAATCACGGACCGCAATCACGAAATTTTCCGCCATCTCATTATGCCCGAGGCGCTCCGTCTAGGCCAGAAGTTCTGAGAAGAGCGGGAAGAAGCGATAAAAATTTGGTGGATATACTGGAAAACCCGGAAGAAAACAAAAAAACCTAGAGGAAAGGTTACGCATCAAAGTTCCAAACAGATGGAGGAGGTGAACAGCGGGATAGACGGGTGTGGACAGGCAACGAACTGGAACTTCTGGCGTTTTTTGCGCATTTTTCTTCGATCGACAAAACTCGTTACGACTTTCACGACCACATAAATCTTCAATACGGTTAAAGATCTAAACGAAATGTGAGAAAAAACTAAGGAGAAAAGGAGATTAATGGGCAGAAAGAGCGCAGAAAAACGAGTAGTCGACGTTTTGCCAATGAGAATCATCGACCTTAAAGGGCGATCCGACGGGTGTTCTACGATGTGGAACTGCTAAGGTGTAAAGCTTCAGTTGGAACGTGGCTAATTTCGCTGACGAGTGAATTAACTGCGCCTGAAGGCATTAGCTCATACATAGTTGATTGGTTGAAAACAAGAAAACAACAACAACAACAACTAGCCGGGAATACAAAATTATTCTCGCCCTGTTATTGTCGTCGTTTTCCAAACGACTTCTGGCATCTTAGATAAGGCAAAATTACCGGAAGAAGAAAAGACGGATCCTAACAAACGTTTCATGATTGTGCTATCTGTTTGTTGCCGAGGAGAAATCATGTCGTTCGATTTTTGCGACGAATCTAACAATTATACCGCTTATATCTCTTCTTTATCTTCCTTTTTTCTTTTTCTTTTTCTTTTTTACCGCTTATCCACCATGCAGAGTGTTCAATGAATCCCTCCCAGGAGGGATTTACTGAAAGCTTCATAGGCTTGCGCATCAAAACTTGATTTATTATTAAATATTAAAAGCTAAATAAATGTATCAGAAATGAATAATGCGAAGGGTAAGAACAAAATGGTCGGCAAGAATACCCTTTAGGACAACACCATGTACTGCGCCTTGGCCTACACCATGAGCTCCAGGATAAGCCGCTATACCACGTCGGTGTCCTTACCTTTCGAGAAAAGTCTGGTACCAAATTACCCCACCGTGCAGGATGGAAGGCCTGTATAGCGTCGAGGATCGATCGCTCGACAGTGCGGATGCCAGCATCGCCTCCTTGCATTGGACAAGAGCGCTCCGATATCAATAATAAATCAATAACTAACGAGAAATAACTGAAAAAATACTGTGCAAGAGGAAACGTGGAAAATCGTCGGCGTCAAGTTGTTGGGCGTTATCGGTTTCAAAAGCGTGCCGACACACGGCTGATAAGCGCAGAGAACAGCTGACCGCGCTCGTTCGCAGCCTGGCTGTTGATGAGTGCTGATGAAGAGGAGAAAGCGGGTCGATGACAAGGATGATGATGATGAGGAGGAGGAAGTTGAGCGGGCGATCAGGGGTAAATAAACTGGCCGAATCGCGAACAGTTATGTCACTCGACGGCGGTCGCGTGCGTCATCTAGGTGACGGAACGACGACGATTCGACGATGTCGCGCTAATGGCCGGCTAATTTTTCAATCTGCGCATGTTCATTGACGTTACCCGACAAAAACATACACTCACACACACAGAGATTCGCAACGCGAAACTCGGTCTCGCATCGATCGCACCGCACGGAAACTCTGCACGTTCTCTGGGCGGAGAAGAAGAACGGGACTGATAGATGTAGCGCTCAGTTCCAGCCCTGTTACTATTTCCGGAAGTGGTTATGAATCAAAAAGTCTGAACCTCGGACAACTAGGCTGTTCGAAAACTTCCCCGCCTTGGCCGCCTTCTGCTAGAGTTTCGCAACATGTTCTGGAACATTCTATCAACGTACATAAGATCCCATGGCCAACAGATACCACCATTGGCGCCCTAAGGTCGCGTAATGGAAATGAAAATGCTGAGATGAATGGTTTGCGTAACACTGCGAGATCAATCAACGGACAGTAGGTCTATAAGCTGATAAACCACCTGATTCCGGTTACATGTACCAAATTTTACACTATGCGTCCTTCCATCACCAGAGGTGGATTGGAGAAATTACATTTCAAATCGCCCAGATCGCTGCTTAGAATGACCACATTTACGGCAAGAGAAGGTTCGAAATGCATCCAATGAAGCAGAGATAATAGTATACCCGCTTCTTAAGGTTCCCTTGGACCTATGGCTAAATCGTCTCTTCTAAGCTTTGAATAGCAGCAACATCTCTGAAACTTCTCATACATTTTAATGATAGTCTTCGCTTTCGGTTCACTTTACGTTTGAATCTTCCTCGAGGCAATTACTATCAATATGTCGATTGCTCTCTAAGAGTTTGTGTTTGCTTCAAGCTGCTTGTATAGCGCTTGTTTTAAACAGCATAATGAATGAATGAATAAAGCTTCGATTTGGTGTTTTTAATAAAAAGCTAAAGGATGCATATTACTTTGCTGATTTTTAATGTCCACTTTGTATTTATCGACTTTCTAGGTGTGCAACGACCGCAGAGACTTCAGAAAAATGAGGACCACTAGAATCGTTCAAGAGCGAGCGGAATAACAGAGCTTAAAAGCTTAGGCTCATAAAATTGACGATCCGGAATCGATTCCTTCCCAGCCAGAAACTCTGGTCCCGCATAGAAAAAGCAGTAAAGAGCGTCGGTAACGTCGTTAGGCCAAGGTTGACAGGTCGGTTGATGAAGGAAAACTGTCACAATAACAAGACTGATCAATAGTCACATGAATGGAAGTGGCGCACAAGACCCTTCGATCGAGGACTTAATGGCACCTCTCAAGGGAAGAGCTCTGGGGAGAGAAAGCATGGCGGATGCGCTTTACCTCAGCGAAGCGAGAGCAGCACCAAAAAGTACAATGGACAATGAGACGAGCTTTCCAGTGGATCCGATCACCGCCTCCTTCAGCCTAAGATCAGGTTCGATCACATCTGAAGGAAAACTTCTGCATAGACCGAAAGGAAGGAAGCAAGCCGTGTTCAACGAGGACCTTCTGAACGAAGCTCTAACCCATTAAGAGTGGTGGGCCGTAAGTGATCGGTATGAACGTTCACGACAAAAAAGTTTCAAAAGGGAAAATTTCGAAAGAGACCTGAATAAACTGAACGAATGGGGACTATTTTTGGACGGTAGACCGACGTTGTTGTTGCATTCGGGCCAGTTAATTGAGCGCAACGAGTGGATGGGTGTGTGTTTGTGGGCAAAACGATGAAGGTGAACAAGTTTTTGGCCGCAGAATAACAATACAAAGTCAACAGAAAGGACAGCGTCATCAGTAGTCCATTGATGTATGACTAGTAGTTGTCTTATCAGAAATAGATACTTATTTATTTATTACATAAATAGATTCGGTACTTTTCCTCTTAATGCCCAATTATCATATCACAGCCGAGCGTATCATATCATGCTCACTGCTTAAGGCACATCCTTGAAGCGGTCGAGATGTTTCAGAGGTTATCGTATGAAGCTGTTTTCTAGCTTAGATAAGTCGTTGATTTTGTTTAACAGCTTGATAATAAATTGATTATGGCTCGAGCATGATATGATAAGACCGCTTCAAGAATGTGCATTAAGCTATGAGCATGATATGATACGCTTGGGTGTGATATGATAATTGGGCATTAAGAGGAAAAGTACCGTAGATTCTTATGGAAGGTGGTAACCGAAAACAACATGAAACTCGTTGAACATAGCCTATATGCTCTAGCAGTTATACAATCATAACATAGCAGATATACAATCATAACAAAAAACTCGGTGAGATAGGAAGCAGGATAAAACGAGAAGTGAAAACGTTAACAAAGCAACCACCAATAACGGAGGCAAAGAGACAGGCGAGGCATGTGAGAAGGGGAAAATTCACATCAAGAACGACGTAGGATATCACGGGGAAATTTCATTGAGGACGCGTTTCTTGAGGGGACTCCAGCCAACAAATGGATATTTCCGCGGTAAGATACTACTAAATTAGACAAAAATAAACGGCAAACCAAGCGATACCAGAAGCTCAAAATCCTGGGTTATCCGCAAAATTTCAGCCGAGTAATCGGGATCAGACGACGAGTCCTAAGGCGGAATAGCCGAAAACGACAAGCGGTTCTGGCCAAGAAGCCCCACGGCTAATGGAAAAAAGTACATCTACTCGCTGAAGCGCGACGGCGAAAACATCTAGACGTCAAGTCTCGAACATTAATCTGCCGTCAGCGCTCAGCATCAACAACCCAAGTACGAGCCCCGGACACAATTTGTCCGATTAGGCGCCTTTTTCGTGATTGGGCAATAGCTACATAACAAATTACGAACATTTAGGAACACTTCTACTAGGCGGCAAAGCAACACAGTAAAGTAGGGCAGACACACAGAAGACGCAGCGCGGCAGTAGGTGGATGATATTTTATTGGATTTGTAAACGCCAGACAACACTCAGGTGCGTTTCTGAAAGGAAATGGAGTCCTATCACGACACTAGAATAGCGGCAGGAATCCCATGCTTGAACTAAACTGCGACCGGGTGCTGCGGCAAAGGTTTGTTGCCCAGTATGAACAGGTCCTTAGAGCAAGTCAGACGGTGTGTCCTTGTACTATTTCTGCAGTCATGTACCACCACAGTGCCTTCAAAGATAAATCACAGCAAAAGGAGAAATAGAGTAAAAGATACAGACATAGATAATACTGTAAAAAGTGAAATAAAAGAATCAGCAGAGACCAGGGCACAGATTCATCATTGGTAAACCCCCGATAAACCCCGAGATATAGCCCGAACGTCGCCCACCTTTGTCTACTTATCTAAACTTCCTATGTTAAACGCAATCTCTCATCTACTGCGCCGTCTGGATCTGGCTGTACCGCGGTTTCGGAGACCGTTCGTCCGTTAATGAATCTGGCCCAGGTAACTAAGGCCGCTGAAAAGGTGAGGGCAAAATGGCGCAGTTCTCGAAGGATTTTTCTGAAGGATAGCACATGAAACCACAGTATTTTGAGCAGAATGGAGCTGTAATAACAATAAAAAACGGAAAAGGAGGCCGCATTCGGGTGAAAATCGATAATCGATCGTTCTATGGTGGTCCGATAAGTCCGCAACTACACGAAAAAACACTTTTATTGTGCATCAACTAGGCGATTGGGTTGTCGTAAACAATAGACATCACAGCGAAGAAGCACACACGAAGTCGCCCAGCTCGTTGTTTACGCGGATTCACGACGTAATCTGATAGCCTAATGACATCATAATCAGCTAGAGATTAGACTTCAGGCCGGAGAGAAGCCGATGAACCGGTCTTACGCTGGACCGATAATCGGATTCGGCCACGAACTTCAGAATAAAAGCTATTTCTAGAGATTTATGGCCTGGATTTAGAATTGAACATCACAAGCTGATAGACTGGGATCCTCTCATTGATACGGAAAAAGAGTAAGAAAAAGGGAGGAGGAAGAGAAAAAAGGAAGGACTTCGACCGAATACCAGGCCGTGAATGGCCGTCTAATGAGCCAGTGACGATAAGAATTGAAGGAAAGAAACAGAAGAATAAGAAATAAAATATAACAAGAGATATCACTAGCCTCTCAGAACCGTATGGAGCTCCACCTATAGATAAGATGTAAGATGCTTTGTCATGATTTGATAGGCTGCCGCACTCACTTCAGCACACCCTGAAGGGTGAAGGAAAGTTTGTTCACCCTGAGCGAGGATAGATCGCTCGACTGCACTGGCGGAAGTAGCACCTCTTACCACTGTACCACTAGCCCCCGACCTATCTACTTCATCTTATATATTTGAATGCTCACTCAACTTCTTCTAATGTCACGAACATACATAGATACGAGAGGAACAGAAATTCCTACTCTCCCTTCCGGACCCATTTCTAACACAATTTCGGTTCCTTTTTTCTTTTTCGTTTTTTGTCCGAAAGAGTCGCTGTGCGTGAGTACTAGTGCCCGAAGAACGCCTCAGGCAGTTATCTTTGTGCTTGCACTTTTAGGGACTCATTTACTGCGGCTGAAATTGTCGGCCGTTTTTCAGTGGCGATGGAATGCCAGAAACGTGCCTCGAAATTATGGTTTCAGAATAAATGGGCGATATCGTATAGAGGCGAATATCGCCTAAGGGGATTTGTTAGGGTTAAAAATAGTGGACGAGTTATCGATCCTCGCGCAGGCTAACCAAGCCACTTTTCCCGCTCAGGGGTCGGGTAAATTACTACCAGACCTGTCCGGAAAGGTGAAGATACTGATTTGGTGTAGCAGGTGACCCCGGCAAGTCCTTCAACTGGCCAACATGAATCACCGTGCTTCTTCGATTCCTGGTGGAATGCGAATGCATGGCGCGTCCTCAGGAGTCTCTTTACCTCCAACTCTATCTTTTTATACTGAAAAGAAAAAGAAGAAAAGGAAATAAGAAGGAATCGATGGACCGTCAGCTATTGCATGTTCAACGTTGCAACGATGTTGAACAGCTGATCGTGGTTGCTCCTAGCCGATCTATCACCCAGACCCGACAACCCGAACATCAACGAGAAATCTCACTGAGATCGGCTCAGATCGAAGCATAAAGCAGAAATAAAAAAACAATGAAATATTGAAATACTCAACTAAGAACAAGAATAGCAGATCCTCCAGAGAAAATCATGGAAATTGACCCTAAAACCTAAAAGCAGCCCTGAGGGCAACGAAGAATAGCCACAGGCAATAATTAACGAGAACGGCTTAATGAAGTTGACCCTTTGTGGGAGTGATCATGGCGTGAATTGTTGAAGGATGGTTGTTTTATCTTATTGTTGTATTTTATCTTTGGATTGTCAAGGACCGTTTTATAAAGGTGCTCTTCAGTGGGAAAAGTTTTTGTTATATAAGTTCCCATGAACTCAGTAATTTCTCTGCCCACGCAAACGTAGCATTGATTTGGTAGTATGTTTTACAAATTGACAGAAAACAAGTGGAAAAATGCCGTAAGAGAACGTTCTAGAAACAGTTTTCCCGTCCACTCAAATGAGTGGACACGGTTCCTCCACCCACTTAGCTGTCCACTCAAATGAGTAGACATTGTCGCGAATGTGTTAAAGAACACACGGTAAATATCGAGTTTTTTATTTTTCCGGAACATTAAGCACTTCATTTCTGAGGGCGCTCGTGATGCAGTGGCAAGAGGCATTACTGACAGCAGCACAACAGAGTGGACGATCCTACCCCAAACTTGGACATTCCTCATCCCTTTGGTGTCCGGTAAATTGGTACCAGACTTGTCTGGAAAGGTGCAAGAGGTAGGGGGTTGACGGCTGGAAGGAAAAAGAAGAAGAAGGTGGAGGAACAGGAAATCGAAAATAGCGAAAAAATACAGACATAGGCAGAGATTTGATTGAATTAGTGTTCAATGAACGCTTAGTTCTTGTAGAATAACAGGACTCGAAAAATCAAATGAAATCTGCCTGATAAAGGAGCATACTCATTAGATTTAAAGCAACATACGCTAAGAGAAACTTAAAAATCAAAGAAGAAAAAAACCAAGGACTAGAAAAATGAAAATTTCAGAGATAAAGATCACTCAGAAAGAGTTCAGTTCCTCCTCCTGACTTGTCCAGAGGGCAGAACCAAACCAACAACTGACGCATCGACTTTCTGGGTCCATTGTTGTTCTAAGAATGTACCAGATGTTCCCGGAAGACGACCATTCAACAAAATTCGATCATTGAATGATAATAAAAGAAAAAGGAAGAGAAAGAGGGAGCGCAGTTTTTCCAAAGTTTGATGTCACCTAGTAAGCTGTATGAGCTATCATAAATCTATTGCCATAAAAGCGACATCTCGAGACCAGTTACAGCCAAGATATGAATCAGACTTCTATCACTATTCAAAGGTAAGGTATAAAAGTGTCAGAGTGGATCAGTCCCCTAAGCACGCGTCATGCGTTCCTGTTCCATTCAGAATCGTAGAGGCATTTTGAGTACATATGTGGTCTATACAATGATGGGGGGATCGATCTCTCGACCATGCGGGTATCAGCAGCGCATCTTACCATGCACCACGTATACACCTAAATTAAATAATCTACAGGGAGGATATTAATCTTCCACGGAATGTGAAATTCTTCCTGAAAGTCTGAGGGAGGTGGAAGTTGTCTTAGGGGTCGGGCGAGTCCACCAGCACTGCTGGCTGGCCGGCTTGCGGTGACGAGTGTGGCGAAAAAATCGAACATTGGACGGGGGGGGGGGGGCGATTCCGCGAGTACTCCCCTACGAGGAGGAGCTGGAGCAGAGGAGGCGTCGCTATGCCTGCTTCCCCATCCGGCTGATTACGCCCCAAACATCTCCATAGACTCTCCTCCCCAAAGGCCTAACTGAACAGATTGCAATTCCAAAATTAGATAGACAGACAGAGAAAGAGAACGTTGTTCTTTCAGGGAAAGTGGGCTTCTTCCTGAAAGGACATCCACTCGGCGAAACAGACGACAAGGAGAGACAAGAAAGGCTGATGTTCTCCACGTTTTCCCGACAGAAAATAAGCCGATTTTCCGTTTTGGAAAAATAATCGTATAATCGAGCCGCTACTAGACGAGCTGTTTCCTCTGAGAGTCGGACTCGACTAGCAGAAAATGAGCTGCCGTGCAGATCCGGGCAAGATTACGCTTCACCATTTGCAACTCCACTTCAAGATCCGAGAGGATGATAGACTTTTCCTGCAGACTTTTTTCATTCCGCTGCACAGGATTTTGAAAGATTGCTGAATTTGCCTCGCTATATTCAAAAAGAGAATGCTAAATAGTAAGTAAAATAGGTAAAATCCATTGAGTAGCGCAAGTCGGAGCTAATGATACCCAAGAATGAGCTCTTGACAGCGGAATTAGGCCAAAATAGGGATTATGATGGCTTACGGACGGACTACTGCATTTGTGTAAAGCGGCGGTGCGCTGCCGCTTCATACTCCCAATCTTTTTGATAGGAAGGAGCAAGGGGCATGCCCTATTTTGTCCCAATTCCGCTGTAAAGGTAAAATTCCGAAAAAAATCCCAATTCCGCTGTAAAATTTCGTCCCAATTCCGCCATTACTTACTTACTAACTCGTTTGCGGCGGAATCGGTGAGGCTTTTTTTCATTCGAATACATTTTCGTTTGGTACTCATAGCAACTGTCAAAAATGCAATAGTGGGTGCGTCCTTCGGCGGGGTAAGCCGTTCGGGTCACTAACCAGGAACCATGTTTAGGCCTCTGAAGACGACGACAAGGTCGAAACGTCAGGCAGTTAATAAATACTCCACCTAACAACCTCGGTAAGGCTTACTAACTACTAGCACCAGAATATTAACCGGAGACATCAGCTATTACTTACCCGGAGTGGGTTACATAAGCTAGGGTACCAATTCGAACTAAAGAATTTTGTTAGCGGAACTTACAGCCTCGACCGACTTCTCGTAAACCTATGCGCTTAGACGTTCAGAGGTGTTCCTTGGGAATATCATCGGAAAAAAGGTAAATTCAACATAGTATGACAACGCTAACAACTATGCGACAGAATTTTTGATCTTTCCATGGATAGAATTATCGTAAACACGTAGAAATCACTTTTTAACATCGAATAAAAACGGATGAACACGGATTGAGCTGTGAAAAGAAGCTGAGCGGACGAGTCGGCGCAGCCGCCAGAGGAAGTGTTTTGGAGTGAAGCAAAAATCCCCAGTGTATTACGACTTGTTCGAGTGAAATACGCCACGATATGCTCCATGTGGTCATGGAAGGCTTGGAATCACATCACTACCGCCGAACTAGAGAAAACAAAGTGAAAAGTTTTTGGTACAATGGTCAAACACCCAAAAATCGTCTGTTAGACGGCAATTGCTCCTTGTGCCTGCTTAAAGTAGCGATTGCCCTGACGATTCTGGCGGAAAATTCAGTGCGTGGCGCGTCCTGGGGCACATCCGGCGATTGTCAAGTGCAGGATCTCATCTGACTGGCTGCTAACATCCATGAAACGAACCCGGAAACAAAGCACTAGGACATGATTCATTCGATCCCGCAGGATTAGAAGGCCTGGTTAGACCGTTCGAGGATTGATCGCTCGACCGTGCTGGTGTCAGTAGCGCCTCCTAACACTGAACCAAACGCGCCATCAGATCAGTGGCTTCTACTAACATAGCATACTCCGGCGAAAAGCTGTAATAAAAGTAGAATTTCCAGGTAAACTATTGCTTCCTCGAGCAAAGGACGAACCCTCGCTGTCGACTTGGTGTACGTGAACGACGACGAGCAGCTGGTCGGCGTGCGGGAAATGAGCCGGTGTAAAACGATGAAAACTACGTGAGCACAAAGCCCTGAGGCCATATCGCCGACAGACACCAGCACACCAACAGCAGACCAATCTCATCGCTCATAGCACTATTTTCTTCTCTCTATTTTTTGAAGAGTCGAATTAAACGAGCCGTCGGGGCATTGACGCAAGAACCGAATTACCCTATTTGATCGCTGTCGGTTCAATTACCTCAGCCATATAGCCTGAGGCGGCTTATCGAAAGTGCAACGACGTCAATGGAACGGTGCCTCGAGCAACAGTTGACCAAGCTATAGCCAGACCACTTAAGGTAAGGTAAAGGTGTTGGCGTTGATCAGTCCTCTAAGGACGCGCCGCGCAATCGTGCTCAGTTCAGAATCGTAGAGGCTTTGTGGATGCATTTTTGGCCTATACAATGACTTTCGGAGGCCAGCAATAGCAAGTCAGTCAGTGTCTTTAGCTTGACAGACACGTCCGGCACCAATTTATCCGACCCCGGACGGATGGAAGAGTTGGTTAGCCCGAGCGGGGACCGATCGTTCGACCATGCGGGTGTCAAAAGCGTCTCTTACTACTGCACCACGTGCACCCTGAGTAGGAAATAACACCAGGATGGTCATTTGGATATGTTACAATTCAAACATCCTTCGACCGGAGCCATGGTTGAATTCCTCTCTCAGACTAGACACCGCTGTAGATTTGAAGACCGAGTTAGCCACATGCAGCGCAGCTTTGCCGCCGAGTATAAATGGGCCTCGCAACTTTGCCCAAACAACAGCGATCAAACCCGTTTTTCGATACAATTTCAGAGAAAACTTTTGGAAAAATCGAAATTCAAGCGAGAAAGGAGCATTAACACCAAAAGAAGGAAAACGGCGAAAAGAACAAGCAGACACGGTCACCCGGGAGCTTGTCTGTTATCCAAGTGATCCCTCCGACGACGACGACGACACAGCCTCACATGAGGGATTATCCGGGGATTCCGATGTGGGAGTGTCACGCTAATCTGCTCTAACCACAGGATTAGAGAAGTTGCACGCGGACGATAAAATGTAAACAGTTTTTCACCTTCCGGAAAGCGCTGTAAAGGTTAGAGCCGACAGGTAACCTTTTACCAACCCGTTTACCCAAAACTCTGGCCGAGAGCACAGAGTAGAAGCGACCTATTTCACTGGTCCTACGAATAATGGCTTAGACCAAATAACTCCTCATCATGGCTCAACGATTTTGCGTGAAAGATGTATGCGTGGCGCGATCTCAGGGGACTGATCAACGCTGATCGCTTCAGCTTTTACCTGTTCCTGCCACAACGGAAAACGCCCAGTGAACTTCCACTGCTAAAGCAGTAACGGCATGCCCTTAGGGGCCTAACAAGGATTGCAAAAGTTTTGAGTAGGCCAAATATTCGTCTCTACTATTTCGTCGCGAAGTCAGACGCACGGCTTATCCGCCAAGATGATCACAGCACCATTAACTTCCACTTGCAGATGCAGAGATCACCTTTTAACATTGATTTTACAATTTAAATATTGTAATGAACGACGGCGGAAGAAGGTAGGAGTAACGAGGAAGATTTTATCAACAAATTTGCCGAGACAGAGTCCAGTTTTTATTTTTACCGGTTCTACTTTTTCTTAGCATAGATAAAAATCTAAAGGTGATTCAAAAATTCAAAGATGAACAATCCAGAAACTGCACGAGAGTTTGAACGCACTACCACAGAAAAACGTCAACAAAAATAGCTAAAAGCAAAGCGAGGGAAAAAGGAGAAAATACTTCCACAACACCAACTGGAAACTTCTCTTGTTATGGAATGCCCTCGGGGAAGATTTGGTACTATCAGCGCTTAAGTATTTATAATCGAAATTATTAGGTTGGTTCATAAGTTCGTGCCGTTTTTTTCAAGCGACCACTGTAAGCTTGCTATAGAAGCTTCTGAAGAGTTCGACACATCATTCGAAAGAGAATTATTTGTACTTTCAGAAAGTGCTTTAGCTGTTTGTGGAGTTTCGAAATTTTATAACGTTTCCGGCCTATAAAGTGAAAAATGAAAACGTGTAAAATTGACCTCACCGACAGCGAACTTTCTCTGCTTTGGTGTGAAACGGTACCCAAAACTTAGGACACTCTCAGAAAGAAGAGGAAATTCTCTATAAGATGGTGTACTCGTTGTATTTTTTGTTCCACATTTTGTGAAGTTCAAGGTCACTAAAGTGGGACCTTCAAGAAACAGCAATATTTTTTTCGATGCTGCTCTTGCTCTCATCGTGAACTGTGAAGATGCCATTTAGCAATTATTTCAAAGAGAATTCTTAGCTCTTTCAATCGTCTTCTTTAAGAAGCTGTGTGAGATTTACCAAAACGATAGAAGCTGGAGATTTTCTTCTCCGGAGAAAACGAAGACGTTTCTTCTGCAAAAACTTTTTAAAATTGATTATTCTGTGAAACTAAACATATGGTCAGATAGAGCTGAGAAGTCTCTCAAAAATAATTGCTAAAAGGCATCTTCACAGTTCACAATGAGAGCAAGAGCAGCATCGAAAAAAATATTGCTGTTTTCTGAAGGTCCCACTTTAGTGACCTTAAACTTCACAAAATGTGGAACAAAAAATAGAACGAGTATACCACCTTATAGAGAATTTCCTCTTCTTTCTAGGAGTGTCCTAAGTTTTGAATACCGTTTCACACCAAAGCAGAAAAAATTCGCTGTCGGTGAGGTCAATTTTACACGTTTCCATTCTTCACTTTATAGGCCGAAAACGTTATAAAATTTCAAAATTCCACAAACAGCTAAAGCACTTTCTGAAAGTAGGAATGATTCTCTTTCAAATGGTGTGTCGAACTCTTCAGAAGTTTCTATAGCAAGCTTACAGCGGTCGCTTGAAAAAAAACGGCACGAACTTATGAACCAACCTAATACGTCAGGATCGAAAGTGGTGAAAGTTTCAAACGCAAAGATCGAAAGGAAATCAAATTAGGGCCCAACGAAGTTCTGAAATACGACAAAAACAGGAAAAATCTGCTGGAAAAGTTGAAAATGTCTTCAAGAAGCGGCAACTCGATGACAGCCAGATGTTTAGGAAGTTGGAACTGAGTTCTGGGAAATCTCCCAAGGGCATGCCAGCCGGAGAGGGTTAGAATAGAATTCGAAGAGCCTCATTCGAAGAATTTCTATAAACGGAAAGCGACTCAAATTCAGAAAAAAAGCTCGACTGATTCGATAAGGGTGGGTTTTTCTGGTGGAAAGTGCATCAGCAGCCGAAGGAGCAGTTCCAGCCATAACAAAAACGAACCTTTGAAGCACTCTTGGAAATGAACGTGTCCTCCTCAGCCAAAATCAAAACCAGATTGTATCAGCAGACCGCGGAAAAACATGGGACGCGCTGTGCACACGTCTTCCGTTCAGAATCGTAGAGACATTGTGAATTCGGATTCGGCCTACACAGTAAATTTCGGGGGCCAGTCGCTCTACCAAATCAGGGTCTTTACCTGCTCAAACAACTCTGGTGTCAATTTACCCGACCTCTAAAGGATGAACGGATTGGTTAGCCAAGGTAAGGGTCGATCACCCGACCGTGTTGGTGGAAGCAGTGCCTTTCACCACTGCAATGCGGGCTAGGAGGTGGTGAAGGCCGGCGGTTAAGCCAGAAATTATAAATATATAGAAGAAGATAGGGAGTGAGGAAGGGAATGTTGTGAAAAGGAGGAGAGACGGGTCAAAACTCTGTCATCCTAGACCAGTTCCAGCTAGAGCCTGCTGCCGACTGGGTGACCGAGTGTATTCTGATAGTGTTGATCATGTTCGTGAAATTCCATCTGACTCAATTTCCCTGAGGCGACGCTCCAAAAACAGCGAAAATCACACAACCATCACCGACCACACACCACACCACGGCCGACGATGCGCCCGAGGGAGGAAGACCATAGGACATCAACAGAGATTAAAACTTCCTAAAGGGATCCATGATATTTCTGTGCCACCGCAAGGTCGAGCGATCGGACCCCATCCGGACTAGCCAAACCTTCCATCCTCCTGAGAAATTGGTACCAAATCTGTCTGGGAAGGTGAAGACAGACTGACTGACTTAGCACAGCGGCTAGCCCCAGCATGTTACTATTTAGGCCAAATAAGCATTCACCATGCCTCTACGATTCTGAATGGAAGATGAATGCATGGCGCGACCCGATGGAACTGATCAGCGCCGATCCTTTCCCTTTACTTTTACCCTACGAAGGCATAACAACTGAACAAAATTACTCAACAAAGAGAACTAGAATAAGCTTATAAAACATGCTGAAAGTTAGGAGAAGGGTTAAAAGCACACAGTCTGAAAAAATAAGAAAAATGTCACCAGGGTAAACCTCGGCGAGGTTAGAGCAACCCTAAACTTTGATTCATGATAGGGGGCTAATACAGGATTGCGAAATACAGAGGCGGAATGGTATTGGAGACGTCCATGAATCTGGATCCTAGTCGCCTTGGACAGGAAAATGCCAAGACTTGGTGATTTCAGTGGATGCTCCGGGCCCATACAGACCCGACGACGTACAATTTGAGCGACGAATTAGCCGCTGTAAATGAAATTGAGCGAAACACACGACGACGAGCATTCTCGTCCAACGCAACGTTTGCGGCGGCCGCATTACTCTAATCGATAGCTGTTGGTCACCGCCGCGGTGAAGACTGCGAATTCGTCGATTAATTTTTTGCCGTCTGGTCTGTAAGGGCCCTTCGATGACGGCCCGAGACTAAATTCCTAGCAGAAGACAAAAAAGCTCTTGGTTCTTCAAATTGATCCATTAAGTGAAACGTAAGACGACGCAGCGCATACCAACGATGAGCGCTAGCAAAACATTGACTGTACTCGGTGGCCGGGTATGAAGAATGAGCAGAAATCGCTGTGATAGCGAAGAAAGGATGGAGAGGAGAAGGAACTGGTTCTGTCCGGAGGGGGTAGTGGAGATGCGGTGGTGATGTTTATGGCTATGTGTGTGTGTGCGTGATGTGTTCGAGAGCAGATTGAGAAACGCTGTTTGTGCTGCTTTTCGCTGGCCGGACGAGATGCATTCAAAGAACATTTATGGCGTTGGCAATGCGCGAAAACAGAAAATGAACGCACACACACAGCCAGCCAGAGTAGAACACACCACAGGCTCAGCCCCTTCGCACACATCTCGTCCCGGTCTCCTCGTATTCGCATATTGAGGAGATCGGGACGAGACCAACACGACGAAAAACAAGCGCGGTCGAAAATCGCCGCGACGACCGACGATCGCCTCCGTTTCACAGAAGGAAGCACATTCTTCCCAAGATATTCATTCAGTCATTCAAAAATATCCAGCCCATAACAAACAATAATTGTAAAAGACAAGGTTGTGATAGAATAGCTGGATTAAAAACTTTCATAAAAACTTTATCACAGAGATTTAAACGGAGGTGTAGTGGATTATAAAGGAGAAAATAGTCAAATCTCCCAGGAAAAGCGGTCAAGGCAACTCGTCCGAGGCGGGAATACGCTCGCTGCGGGGAAACGTTAGCAATCCTCTAAAGGTCTATTCATACTCGACAGCAGAAGCGGAAGTTGACCAATCAATCAATCAAATTAGATGTCTGATTGATCGTCGACTCGATAGCAAAATTCGTTTTATGAAAAGTTCAGAGACTCAGGGACCATTCATACTTGCAAGGCAGCCAACGCAGAATTGGTTACCTGGGAGAGACAAACCTAGTAGTAAACTCCATAAACTAGGTTTTTAGCCCTCTGCACTGAGCCTGCAATGTTTCCGAGAAACTGGCAGGTATTGATCATGGGTATTTATCGGTTTGTTAACAGCTCGTGGTGCAGTGGTAAGAGGCGCTATTGTGACCCACTGAGTCAAACGATCGATCCCGGGTTTGGCTAGCCGGGCCATACACCCCTCCGGGGTTGGTTAATTTGGTATCAGACTTGTCCGGGAAGGTGAAGACCCTGACTTGGTATAGCGATGGGCCAGAGCAGGTCATTGAATAGGCCAAATACACATTCACCATGGCTCTACATTTCCGAGGGAATACGAAGACGCGTCCTTAGGGGACTGATGAACGCCTACGCCTCTACTTTTATTTTTATTTATTTTTTTATTACTTTTATTTACACGGATGTTACCACCTTCACCAGCTTGTTAGAACAATTCATATCTAAAAAACCGTTCATACTCGGCAGCAAGTCAGCGTAGTAGTGGTCGAGTACAGGGGCCAATGGGTTCCGCAAGAACCAGAAAGGATACACGATGACGACAATGGCGGAAGATTTGTAATGGTATGTAGAGGGTAGACGAAGACAGAAACTGCCCTCGAAATATAGCTATACCAAAAGCGGCTGGAATAAAAGTGGAACGCTGACTGCACGTTTTCAATCTATTTTGTATTTTACAACAGCAAATATATGAAGACAATGCCATCAATTATTGAATTTAGAGGAAAATTCGCTCAATCTGCCACAAACCGCGCTTAGATTTCACAACACCGAACGGGATTACAGCTTCAGGCGTAGATTTGATGTTTTCCCACCAAAGCAGCAAAATTAATCCCTTATGAGAGCGTTTGAGAAAGTGTTTGGCGATGAAGACACATCAGCCCTCGAACCGATGGAAACCGCTTGAGTTTGACGAGTGGAAAGAGGAAGCACACAGCAGTCGTCTACTTTTACTATGCCGCGCCCACTCCTTACTGATTAACGTTCGTGTTTACCATGATGATCAGCAGAGCAAGTGCCAGAGACCGGCTGCGAAGACCCGGAAGACGCAAAAAAATATAAAAAAATTAGTGGAGATTCTCTAATTGCAATCCCGTGCTGATGTCTTCAGCGGATTGTTGTTCAAAAATCCATTGACACTAGAAATATCAAGAAAAAAAAGCGGGAAAATTCTAGCTATCCACGTTCTACATGCTCTACAACTTCGAGCTATGAATGTTAGTGTCCAATGGCGCTGACTTCTCTCACCCCCGGATTTATGAATGAATAAATAAATAAATAGATTAATTAATTAATGCATACTTAAATAAATAAATAAAATTTAAAAGGTGACCTAGATCTTTCCAATTTTCCCTCACTGGATCTCTTTATTTTTAACCAGCCATTCAGCGGCCTAGCGGCCCACAAGCGACTGCTAAATACACACTATCGACAAAATACATAAACTGCAATAAAGATTTGAAATAACACAAAAAGGTTTAAAAATAAAACGATGAACAAATAGCATGTAGCAAAAGAGGACGAGCTGAACTGATGAAATGCATCCCTGGGAGTACGGTGATGGACAATCGCGGCGGGACCCATATGAGCGACCAATGACAGACATCGCTTGAGTTTCGCTTACCACCTGCACCGCTTTTCCCTTTTTCGTTCTACTTTTCTTCTTTATCATCAAAATCGAAGAGACAGGGTAAACCTCTCCATACAATTTTGATTCCACTTCACAGGTTAGCCTGTGTGCCAAGTCAATGTCGTCATCACCCGCAGACAAGTCTGGTACCAGTTTACCTGACCCCGGAGGGACGCAAGGCATGGTTAGCGTGGGCGCGAGCATCGATCGTTCGACCATGAAGTTGGAAGTAGCTCCTTCTACAACAGCACCAAGCAGCCTTGAGTGGCGAACAGTTCGCTGAACGTCCCTCAGATCTTTGAAAATTCAAGAATCCCAAAGCTAAATCGAAAGGCTCAGAAAAGGTGGGTTCTGGCAGGAAAGCCGAGATACTGTAAGCAGCAGAATTCCTCGTTGATCACTCATTCTACTCAGGAAAACGGACATCAATAGAACACTTTGCATTGCTGAGAGATTTTTTGTTCGGCCGCAATTCCTTCGAAACGCTATGGAAATCGGCCTTAATAAGCGTGCGTTCGCCGCACTTTCCGCCGAATATCTTATGAGCATCGGCGCCCGGGAGAGAAGGACTGACTAGTAGGTCGATCGCCTCTCTTCTACCCCTCACCTTACCTGTCTTTGATGTTATTCATGCATCGTCTTCGCGTTGCCATAGAAAAAGGTGCGAATTTGTTTACTAGCGAAGAGGTTCACCAAACACTAACTGGTAACCGAGTTGACTCGTGTGAGAGGTGCTCAAAGAACCGTCGCTTTCAATGGGCTGAGCGATGGAAAAACCAAAGAGCGATGACAAATAGAAGTGTAGTAAATATAGGTATTGATGGCCCAGAAAAGACTTGACGTCATAAAAATATAAAGGTAGAGGTAAAGATGCCGGCGATGATCCTTAAGGATGCGCCACGCTTTCGTCTCACTCTCAGAAACGTAGAGGCACGGTGAACGCGTATTTGGCATATGCAGCGACTTCCGAGGGCCAGCTGCTGCACGAAAAAGTGTATTTACCTTTTCAGACAAGTCTGGTACCAATTTACCCGACTCCGGAGGAATGGAAGCCTTGGCTAGCCCAGGCGGGAATCGATCTCTCGACCGTGCGGGTGTCAGTAGCGCCTCTCATCAATGCACCACAAACCTCCAAAGAGCTGAACACTCTTAGATATCAAGGTGAAGCTAAATGAGCCCCAAGGAACGAGTAACACCCGTTAACGCGGCGATCGAATCTTTGTACCGACGGATGGCACAATATTTGCAGTTCAAAGATTTCACATTCGGTTGCCCGTCATGAGCCAAAATACAGCTTCGCCGAAGCGGTAAGAGGCGCTGCTGACACCTATACGGTCGAGCGATCGTTCCCCGTCCGAGCTTAGCAAGAATTCCTATCTTCCGGAGTCGGGTAAATTGGTATCCGACTTGTCAAATTGTGGCAAGGTAAAGACACTGATTTAGAATGACGGCTGGCCCGGCAAGTCATTTTATAGAGCAAATACGAATTCACCATGCCTTTACGATTTGAATGGAAGGCGGATGCGCGGCGCAACCTAAGGGAATGATCAATTCCGAGAGCTCGCTTGGTTGAGAGTTCAAAAAAGTTATTTATTCACTGAAATTCTGGCCAAACCCCCGTCGCTGTTCGGCGGCGGTTCGTTAGAGGCGCTGAGTGCCGAGTGGTGTGCGTGCGCTTTGAAGTGCTCATCCATCAGGAGAAGGAAAATGCTCGGCAGAGTAAGAAAAAGGCCGATGGAGCAGCAGCAAGACGAGAGAATGCCCAGCAATCATCGATGGGAAACACATTCCTTTTGAAGAACTGCTTTTTTCCAGCGCCATAAAGCTCAAGTTTAATGTCACTTCAGAAGGAAAAAGTAGGGCCAAGGGCGATCTTTAAGTACGTTTATAGAGCAGTCGCGCTGCGACGCGATGCCATGGTGATGCTAGCTATGCCAAGTCATTATTGATCTATAAACCATAGAAAAAGTGAGAAAAAATATCCGCCTCGCGTTAAGAAAACGATAAAAGAAAGAGCACGAAAACTCCGCGAGTGGGCTACGTACCTGGGGTGTCGTCGTCGACGCTCGAACGATAGGAAGAACGTCGTGTCTGCGTCTCGAGAATCGCCACGCTCACTGGCCGCCGTATGATCGACGAACGACGTGCGCTCGCTGAAAGCAGCAGAGTATAAACGCGTGGAGACCAGACCCGGGCGATAGTAGACGAAATGTACAGCGCAGAGGTGAAAATGGAGACAGGTGAGAAAAAAGGAGAAATGTGGGTAGGCCGGCGACTACTGGTAAGAAATACTTCACCCAGCCACAACTAAAAATTACAAAAAAAAGAAAGGGTAAGATAAAAACGCAAAAAATGAACAAGTCCATGAGCTTTTTGCAGAAGAATTTGAGCAGATTTATTGAAGCCTCTATTATTTATGTTTTCTGCCCACACAAAGTAAAGGATGTTGCCCTCTTAGAGAAAATCCAAAATAACTACACGAGAAAGGTATTTCTGAGGTGCTCGAAGGGTTACAGTGTAAGGGTTCCCTCTGCCTCCAGTAGAAATCGCGATTATAACATTCACTCGTTGAAATCGCGCCGGAAATTGAACGATGTAATGGTCGTTTTCAAGATTTTAGCTGGGATTATCAATTGTAAGGCAGCTAGTTTTTATACAATAAGGAAATCAAGAACTAGGGGACACTCCGAAAAAATTTGGTTTCCGGTCCCTAAGAAGGGAGTCAGATTGCATTCGTTCATATGTAGAGCTGGCTCGGCCTTCCTGCCTCTCGGAAGTGACGTGCCATTCTCGCCATCTGAGGTTCACAGGTGCAAAAGAATAGCAATGCAGCGGCTGCTACGCTTTTAAGGTCCTAGGCTGCTCAGCTGAATGTGGTGTTGATCCGTGGTAGTTTTGTTAATTCTATGAAAATGCGTTGTTTGTGCGTTGCCGTCTCTATGTGTTTCTCACGTGTGCCTTATCTACCGTATTTGAATAAATAAATAAATAAATAAATAAATGAATAAAAATTCCAGCTGACTGCATGGAGGATTCTAAAGGGACCGACCGAAACCTTTCTCTCAACCTTCTACCTCTCACTTGTTTAACAAAATATAATCCTTCAAAAGATACCATATACAAGTAGGCTATTTCAACAGAAGCGATCCCACCAACGAAAAAGAGGAGAGATAGTGCTAGATCCGGGTCAGGAGGAGGAGGAAGAAGAAGAGGAAGAGGAAAAAGAGGGGAAGGGGGGGGCGGTTTCACCAGTCACGACAGCTGCTTAGCTAGCTGCCTCCCCCCCATCCTTCCACCCTCCCCAACCCACAGGAAGCGCCCAAGGCGTCGAATTCCGTTAGTGACTGCAAACAATCCCATTTTCGTCAAAGCAACACAGCCGGCGTGTGGAGTCGGCTGGGGAAGAATTTCAATGCGATGTTGGTGACTGGATAATTTCGAGACTGACAGCTGGGCCATGGCGAATACGAATTCGAAAAATGAAGATAAAAGTTGCCGACTACTCCCTTTCCTTTCAAAGGTAACTTTTTAGGCGGTATTCTCCTCTCGGTATAGGCAACCTTTAGAGAAGAGCAGAATAGGGAAACAACCTCATTTCTCAGCAGTGGCCAGTTCGGCCCAAAGTGGGCGTGTCCTTGACGATAACCATAGTGGCAATGGAGACAGATGGGCAGCTACGACCACAAACCATCTTCATTATGTTAATACGCCTTCTCTGGTCAGATTTTGTCGCAGCTATGCAAGTACGCCCCCTAAGAACGCGCCATACACTCAACTTCCGTTCAGAATCGCAGATTCAAAGTGAGCGAGTGTTTGGCCCACACAGTGACTTGCGGGGCCAGCCGATATACCAAGTCAGTGTCTTCAACTTCCAAGACATTGGTACCAATTTTCCAAGCCCGGAGGAATGCTTGGTTAGCCCAGATGAGGATCGATCGTTCGATGATGCGAGTGCCAGTAGCGTATTTTAGCACTGCACCACCCATGTTCATCAAGAGATAAAATTCATCGACTACCGAGATCTATGCCCAATGCGCCTGCTCAAACTGTTCAAACCCTGGATTTCCCCCTACCCCGACGTTTCTCGTTTCTCGCAACAGATGCGTTGTTCATAACAAAAAAACGAATGCATCAGTGAAACTCGGCCGGCCCAGCCAGCCAATAGGCCGATTGTTACAGCGGAAGATCGTCGTAAGAAAAAACACGTAGACGTCACAAGAGGCCGATGCAGATGTGCTGGAAAGCAGTAATAATGAGAAACGCCCGAGGGTAAAGGAGTGGATGATTTTGTAGATTGGAAAATCCACGAGCAATTTGATAAAATTGAAGTGGAGTATGAAAGATGATGAAAAGGATCAGTTGCAGCAAGATAAAAATCACATTTATCGTTTCCAGGCGAAGGTGCGATGAGAAGTGATTGATGGAAAATTTTGAAGAACACGCTTCTCTGATGAGAAAAAGGATGCCTAAGGAAAAACGAGGAAGGTGTAAACCTGAATTATGAGTTTTTCGGACTCTAAAATATAGAATGGCCAGTTTTGAGCAGAGAATTAGAAAACTAAATGGGCCTGTTACGTCTAAGCACAATAGTTTACTCGATGAAATACGGAGACCAAAACTTGTGTCTGGAGATCCGTAAGCATAAGTAACCATGTAATTATACCTAGAAAACATAGATATCAGATCAACAATATTACCTCATTCGCAAAACTAGCGTCTAAGGTGGAATTCGAGTGATTTCCTGGGACCTGGTCGTGCTACAAACGGGTTCAAATCCCGTCCGAGCCTTGGTTTTTGCGATTTTCTTTCCTAAACGCTTCAATCGAGAAATTGACTACGCTGGGATGGGAAAATACCAGCGTATTTTTTGATGCTTATTTTCAAGGACTTGAGCGAGTTTCTTAGAGAAGAAAGCCGCTGAAGAGGCAAAGCAAACACTTTTTAGATGTTTTCAGTCCTACCGGGAAAGTGTGACTTTCAATCCGTTTGAAAATAATAAGGCTGATACTGTTAGGGAGAAAGCGTGAACTGAGATATATAAACTTCGTCTATTTTGTTGATAACTATGTAACAAATATCAAATATCGATAAGAGCCGAAGTAATAGAAGAGAATGTCGAGTGGTTATCTAGACCGTTTAGAATGAAGAGCAAGCGAAGACGCGAACGATGCGAGAAAAACGTCTGTGATGTTGATGTTTAGTGACTGGACAGCTCGCCAGCGACAAGGAGATGAAACGTCCGGACGTCGTTGGTGCAATGAAACGATTTGGCGATTGTCAGCCTCGAATCATGCCATTGAACGAAAACCGATCGGAAGTGATCGTTTGAACAAAGGTAAAGGTAAGGGTGCCGGTGTTGATCAGCTTAAACCTGCCCATGTCGATATGTTTTAGGTGTCCATCACCTCGAATGTCAATCAAAAGGGGCTGCAATTAGACGACCCTTTCAGTAGAATTAATTGTGCGACTCCGTTCAGCTTTCTTTGTAAGATCAGGTCCGATCTAGAACTCTTTCCTTAAAAAAGTGCACGAATATTTTATCATTACGCGCATCAAGGTAGTGTGGAGTAACAAAGAAAAGGTGAAGGTAAATCGCTGATCAGACTGCGCCACGCATTCGTGTTCCATCCAGAATCGTAGAGGCTTGGTGGATGAATATATGACCTATGCGATGGCTTGTGGGACCAGCCGCTATACCTAGTCAAGGTTTTTACCCTTCCAGACAAGTATGACATCAATTTACCTGACCCCTAGGGATGGAAATGTCAGAAGTGAGAGTTAGGATATAGGTAATTATATAATTTATTAGAATCCATTTAATATTCATAGAACACAACCGTTTGATAACAGTACAGTAAGGGAGACTGGCTACTTCAGAGGTCGGAGAAGGGGCGTGGAATTCTAGGGTAACCACTATATCGCGACAGAAGCCTTGGTTAGCCCGGGCGGGAATCGATCACTCGACCGTGCGGGTGTCAGTAGCGCCTCTTACCACTGCACCACCACCCGGATCGTTTGAACACAGAAAATGAAAAAAGTTTTAAAATGTGTCAAAAATACTTCAGGAGACAGTTGCTCGAACGAGTTCTGAAAAAATATCATGTATGTCCAGCTCTCATGGCAACGCGTCCCAACGAAGTTTCGTGACGAGCTAGCTACCTAGTCGCTGCCTGAGGATAATTTATGCTATGGCAGTAGCAGTAGAATTCGTCCTGAGAATGGTAAGGGTAAAGGTGAAGGTGTCGGCGTTGATCAAAGGCCTGACGAGCACGGGCGGGGATCGATCGCTTAAACGGTGAGTGGGTCAGTAGCGATCCTTACCTCTGTACCACATGCGCCATGAAGGATAACCAGTTCGAACTATTGTGATCCCAACTGCTCACTTTGGCAAACATATTTCAATTCATTCAAAGCTGATGGTGGCAATGCTGGCCTCTGCTTCTATTCCATTTTAAATCAATTTGAATTTGAATTTTCAAATGAATTTTCAAGACAATTAATTTTCAATTCATTTTAAATTTTTGAAGAACTTACGCTGTCGTTTAGGATCTTCATAGAAAACGCGTAGGTTAGAGCCAGATGCCGTCGAATATATAGGTTGTTTATGGGTTGTAAAAAATACTGGTAAATACCGTATATTTACCACCCTGCGCTCACCACGGGGAGAGTTGCAATCAGTCAAAATAGGGTGGCCGACAAAAAGAAAAGTGAAAAACAAGCACAATCCACAGGAATAACAACACCACATGAACGAAAACAAGCATATGCGACGGATCTTGGCCGAATTTGCCGGAGGGGTTCAACTGCCCACGATGAAAATGAATAGAAAATGGCTTAAATGGGAAAAATTCTTACTTTGTTGTTGTTCGCTCAGATTGTAACATTTTTGTCCAGATCCATTTGAAATAAAGGAATAACACAAGTAGGTTTCCTGGTAAGCGCTGGGTTAGAGAGATCAAGAAGGTGTAAATAATCTGGAAGAGAGACAAGCGGACACATATAACCCTTCGTAGAACCCCTCTGAACCACGTGGGTAAAAATGGTTAGCTGGAGAGATTTTCGGCGGGAAACAACTATACCCCAAGGTCAGCAGAACCCACATACCCTCGCTTATCATCGACCAGAAAAACGGCGACGCAAAAGTCACGTCGAGCCGACATCGAGCGATTTTAAAGACGCGTTCGGGGTTTTTTGGATAGAAACTATTCAGAGAAATTTAACTGGTTGAAAGAAAGTTATCCGACTGCTCAGATCGATCTAACCAATTGATCGTATACTTCAGAAAGGACAAGACTGAAGAGTGCGCCGTGCACTGCTCCAGAATCTAAGAAATGAACGTGCAGAAAAGTAGCATATGTCCGCCGTAGCAGAGGTAATTCATCAGAGAAAGCTACCACTAGTTCGTCAGCTGCTACTGTTGACCGTTCAGCCATTAATTTCTTTAGTTTCCATAGTGTATCGACATCCGTTCACCGTCAGAGAATTCATGGCATTCGAAAGTTCTCGAAAAAAGATGTTTCTCAGAAGCAGGATTCAAGAATATTGTATGGAAGGCGGAACACGGAGGTAGAAGCGAAGGTAGATAACGAAATCTACAGCACTAGGATACCCTATACTCTATTCTAAGGTCAGCTACATCTACATTATTGTAGCCAGGTTACTGTAGACAAAATGGAGAAGGTAATAAAGAATAAATTTAGAAAAAGAAAAAGCAAACGGAAGGGAAAATTGGGCGTCATCGATGTCGTCAGTGACAGCCACCAGACGGACATAGATCAGTCGGCGGCCGCGCCTCCGCCGTTTGATAGTGACCGCGTAGAAGAACACGTTCCGACTACTCGATGGTTTCCTTGCGAAGGAAAACCCACTGACATACCAGGCAGGGTATATGCCCACCCGACCAAAGACCCGGGCGATGAAGTCAAACAAGCCTCGGGTGTTGTTGCCGGTCGATTGTTTAGGATCAGCGGTAGAGATAGCTGGTACGGACGGCAAACGACAAACTTTGCCAAACCGACCGGCACCGGTCATTACACGGTAACACCGTCGAGTGGTCTGGGTAGGATGAGAGTCAGAATGAGTCGGCTAGGGTGAGGGTAAAGGCTGGGGTTAGATGTTACCCGAAGATAGGTCAACGCATTCGCTTTTTAAGTACAGACGCATGAGGATGGATTTAGCCTATACAACGCTTTTCAGGGTTAGCCGATGGGCAGGCCAGTATTCTTGCCTTTATGGACAGCTCTAGTACCAGTATACCCAGAAGACTTGTAATCACCCTTCTCAGAGTCTCAGACGTCCAGGTCACAGATTTTTGAACGAACCAGGGCCGAGATTCATGAACGGACGAGCTATCCTCGAAGCCCTGTCGGCGACAAACTCGCTCGATACCGCGAGTTTTTGGCCGTTTATGATTCGTGAAGGTCGGGGTTTCGGAGACCGCGACGGCTTGTTACAAAAATCACGCAATCGCGCTCACTGCGACCAAGCAGCCGTCGACACATCGATACGCCCAATTTTGTGTCTACGGCCGATCACCCGCACTGAGTGTGATTACGGCACTTGCGCCATAAGCCGTCGAGGTCTTCAAAACTCTGCCTCATAGCGAGGTGTGATAGACCCGCGACAAATCCCAATTGAACCCCGACGCGCGTTCACAAATCTCGGTTTGCGCGCCATTCAGAGTACATCTCTGGGTTAATCGGGTATTTACCAACGATGAATCTGGGCCCAGGTAACCACCTATACCTCCAGACTAATAAGCCTGCCCTGATGAGCATTACACGGACCTATCACGATTCTGGCTTACGGAATTCGGGGTATCCGACACACTAGGGGTAAGCTGACGGCTAACCTGGCAACTGCAGCGACGCCTCTGGCAATCGCTCTTTAGGTTAGGATTGGACCCCCATTATTGCCCTCATTTGTTTGTGCAGCGCGATAGCCGAAGGCTGGCTAAACTAAATATGAGCCTAGCAGATTCAAAAATGAAACGAGTAATGAGAAAGTTTGACAGATTAGATCAGGCAGACCACTAGATTTCAGCTCCAAAGCGCCTCAGGGTCATAACTTGGGTACAGGTAAAGCAAACCCAGTGGAAGGGTGTGATTGCTCGCGCTAATAATAAATCCCTGAAGGGACTGAAAGGGGTAGCGTGCCTGTTGCCCGGTGCATCTGGAAGAATAGAGAGAGCAAAAGCTCCCGGACGATTTACGACATGTCATGAAATCCCACAGAAACGACAACAATAAATTTTGTCGGCGATGAAAGCCGCCCATAGACTTTCCCAATTTCGAGTGCTCCCAGGAATCCAGGTGCTAGGAGCTACCGTGAAGGTAAGTGTAAAGTGGCCTGCGCCATGTAGGCCCCTCAGGGTGCGCCAAGCGTTCGATTTCTGTTCGGAATCGTAGAGGCACGGTGTGAGCGCATTTGGCCAATACAAGTACTTGCACTAGTCAGTGTCCTCGTCTACCAAGACATGTCTGGTAGTGATTAACCCAACCCCTAGAGGGATGGTAGGACTCAATCAACGGATCTAAAGATGAACACAATTTTCTAAGACTCTGAGGACCATGCAAATGAGGTGACTACGGCTCTAGAAATGGAGATTCATTAGTGAGCAGATGAAAAACGACTGCGGTTTTGAGTTACGAAAGTCTTTCCGGAAAGGGCACTTCCATTGCAGGAGAGAAGATGAACGAAGTGTGGTCGATTTTGGGGGTTCTAGTGGGCGCTATGTGGGAATTGCATGGAATGGTTATGGTTTCTAAGGTACCAAGTCAGTGCCTTCACCTTCCCAGACAAGTTTGGTAGCAATTCACCCGACCCGTGAAAGGATGAAGGGCTTGGTTAGCCTGGACGAGGATCGATCGTTCGACCGTACGGGTGGAAGCGGCTCCTCCTAGCAATGCTCTATGCGATTTGTTCACTGTAGAGTTGCACTTTGACGAAACCCGAAAACATCATGTTTTTTGGCTAGGCGATAACTAGCAACTGCTGATTTCTGAGGAGTTTTGGGAAGCTTCTTGACGAGCTCTTTTGACGTATTCTAACCGCATCTCAGCCGACTAGACAAATGCACTGCCGCCTCCGATTCTCCATCAATTAAATGGAGCCGACGGTAATGGATGGCTGGAAATGACATCATTCCGTAAAGGGAGGGTAGCCAACGGCAGAAGCGTCAAGAGAACTGAATTTGTTGTCTTTTTCCCTATATCAGCCCACAGAGAACAGCGAGGAAAAGGAGGGATGCGAGTGGTGCATTTCTAAGAGGCGCCACATTCACCCGCAAAGTTGAGTGATCTACGTATGCCCACCAAAGCTAACCAAGCCTCCTATCCATTCCATCGGGATCGGGTAAAATGATACCAGAGTTGTTTTGGAAGATGGAGACACTGCCCTGGTATAGACGCTGGCCCCTGCAAGCCGTTGTATGGGCCAAATCCGTATTCAGGGTGCTTCTACAATTCTGAATGCAAGACGAATGCATAGCGCATCCTTGAGGGGTTGTCGACGTCAACCGTTTCACCATCACCTATGCCTTGTCTAGTTCCAGCAAAAGTTGGGTAATCACCTCTGGGTTGATAATCAAATCGGTCTTATTGAAGTTGTCGATACGATCAGTTGCCACAGGATGCGCCATGCACTGGAATCCCATTCCGTATCGCAGAGAACTACGAAAGGGCACTTAATCTATACGATGATCTCTAGTAACTAAAAGTGTAGACGGAAAGGTACAGCTTAGTGTCCAGAGTAACGAATTCTGTATGGAAAAGAGGCCAGAAGAAGGTGTTCAAGAAGAAGAGTAGGGCACTCGAAGTCGGAGCACTAGATAGAATTTCGAATACGAAGAAATTTCTTGACAATTGATACAAAAATAACAAAAATGAATCACAGAACAAACGCTGGACGATGCGCTGGCGACTAGCTACTGGTGTTCAGCCAGTGGAAGGTAGTGGAGCCGAAAATCACAGCTCGTTAGTGTCCGACATGCCGACAGCTGCCAACCAGAGTGGTTTTTTAAAGAGTGAAGCACTCTGGAGGTAACTGCGTAAGGGGGTATCGATCCGGCCTACGATTGGCCAGAGGTATGTAGTCAAACTAAATGTAAACTGGCCAGCCTCTGTACAAGTCAGTGTCTTCACCTACTCAAATAAGTATGGTACCAATTTACCCGACCACGGAGGGATGGCTAGCTTGGTTAACCCGGGCAAGGATCGATCTCTCTACCGTGCAGGCGGAGGTAGCGCCTCATACCACTGCACCATGTCCACTGGTATCAAAATACGTGACAAAAGCAGCGGACCATCAAAAACTGACGAACGGTATAGATCGAGGATTTTTATTTGTGCAGAAACTCTCGAGCAAACAGGGAACCAAGCGTGACAGCTGTGTGCACATCTGGCTGGCGTTTTTTGACGAAATGAGATCGCGCACGTTTTGCTTTTCATAAAAAAGCGTTCGACTTTTCGCCACTCCCGGCTCTACAATTGTTTCGATGGTACAGCGGTACGAGGCGCTACCGATACCTGCAAGGCCTAGCGATCGATCCTCGCCCGGCCAACAAATCTTTCCATCCCTCCGGGGTCGGGTATATTGGTATCAGACTTGTCGGGGAAGGTCAAGACACTGACTTGGTATAGCGGCTGGCCCCTGAAAGTCATTGTAGTTGCCACATATGCATTGACCATGCCTCTAGTATTCTTAACGGAGGAGCAATACACGGCACGTCCTTGGGAGGCTGGTCAGCGCTAACAAAGGGAATTGAGGCGAATGAGTACTATATTTCCCGATAACGATCTAATTCAGGAACAAAAGCGACTTCTTTGCAGTCAGAGCAGCTGGCCGACATGAATCTCGATGCGGTATTCTGCTATTTGGATAGCATTTTTGATATAACACGAAACTATTCTGCTATTTATTTATTTTGATAACTGGTTAGTACTTGGATCGAGGCGCTTTTTTCGGCTCATCAAGAGGGACTAAAGCTGGCTCACATCCCTTGGTTTCCCTTCAGTGAGCGTCCGCAAAATATCTAAAACGTCCAAAAATGTCACCGCCAGGCGTTGTGCCCTTTGGCAATGTAGCGACGAAATTCTCTCGCCCTAAAACTCAGCTGTTCTACTAAAATTTCTGCTTCGAGGCGGCGCTACAGCTCCCTTTTTCCAAATTTCTATAATTTTTTGTAGCTACGAGAAGGTACTACCTGGGATTGGGTACCCCTCCTAAAGGGTTAAGTCCAGGTTTAACTGACCTAGAAGGGCACTGCATTAGACCTTCGGCACACAAAAGCCCTTTCCGAACAATGTGAAGGTCTGAAAAAGGGAAAAAAAGAAAAGTAGCAGAAGCGACGACAGTAGAAAACGATAATATCCGCGATCTGTGTAACTTCTGACGACTTAACACTGATTCTATAGGTCTTCTTTGGGCTTAAATTGGAGCTTTGATAGGAAGAAAAATCGCCGCAAAGCTCGCAAATGCTAATTATAGTGGTAAATAATAATGACAGAAATAAATAAACAATTGGTAGGCGACTACTATAAAAGCCTTCTCTACCGCTTTCATACGCATGGCCTATAATTCGTAAAGTTTTGATTCGTCTAACCTGACATTAGCTTGAATAAAAAATAGCCGGTAGTCACAGCAATAATAGACGGCTACAGGTATAGCTACAATGATGCACAGGTATAATTAACTCCAGGTAAGAGGTAAGTTGGCTCAAGTCGCTGATGGACTGGTCGAGTGGGGCAGGAAGCGAGCAGCCAGCTCGTAGAAGTGGATCGATGGCGAGCATTTGTGAGAGCGGGGGAGCAGGAGGAACGAAGCGCGAACGCACACACACATACATACACACACAGCAGCAGCACCCCCACCTCTCCCTTCGTCTGCAAGACGGCTGAGATGGTGATGGTGGTGGTGAAATGAGAAAAACCCCTCCGGCTCATTTCGGATGCCGCCGGTGGAGGTGTTTTTACCGAGTGGGGACGGCCGCAGGGGCCCTAGTGCCGACGGCCAGACGTCAGTCACTTGGCTAGTGTGCCGCGATAGGCCCGTCGGGGACGAAACTAATGGGACTGCGAGGCTGTCAAGTGCACTCCGTCATCTGCCCTGGGGGCTATGATCACTTCCGACAAGGAAAAAAGCAGAAACGCAGTAATTTAAGTAAGTAAAACGCAATAATTCAACTAGGAGAATGATTGAAAAAATTAGTAGAGTATACTAATCTTAATATGAATGTGGAGAAGTCCTGTCCTATTTCACCATTTCGCCCTAAACAGGATAATTAATGGAAGGAAGCTTTTTGTACCTACAGACAGGTAGCACTCCCTTAGGATCATAAGTAGGGCTAGGAATGTATCATGTAGGGTAATGATGGGTAGCCTTTATATATCTGTCCGAGGTCAAGAAAAAAGGGGCGGGACAGGACATTATGATCAGGAAAAGGTCAAAGTTAAGGGTTTAGCGTTAGTATATTATGCTATCATTCTTTACATTGTCGTATTTTTGTAGGGAATAATATTTATGATAGATGAATTTGTTTTTCATTAGGCAGGTAAGTATGGCTTTATGTATAATATTTTTATCATAATAAGATTGCTGTAATAAAAGAATTAATTTTTCAAATTAACATAGAAATCTTCATATTCGCTACATTTTCTAGCTATTCTAATGATTTCTGAATATATGACAGCTATTTTGATGGAGTTACTTATACAAGAATCTCCAGATGCAAATCTAATAACATGAAATTGGAAATGGTCTGTTTTATTATACATATAACTTTGTTGTTATTTTGTTATTATCAATGTTTATTGTGTAATCTAAAAAGTTGCTAGTATAATGCTAGTATATTCATGATATTACGCAATAGAATACGCAATAGAATACGCTATAGAATACAAATAATTTAACTAGTAGAAGATAGCGAACCGTGTGGTACACATATAAGAGGCGCCACTGACACCTACACGGTCGAGCGATCGAATCCCGCCTGGGCTAACCAATTCTTACGTCTTTCCGGGGCCGGGTAAATTGGTACCAGACTTGTCCGGGAAGGTGAAGACACCGACTTGGCATAGTGACTGTCCCAAAAGTCATTGTATCTGCCAAATATGCATTCACCATGCCTCTAAGATTTGAATGGAACATGAATGCGGCGGCGCGTCCTCAGAGGACTGATCACCTTTACCTTGAAATCATTATGTAAATTATAGTTAAATAGGGCGATCGATCGTATCTCCTTAATGGCTTCTAGCTACTGAGAGAAATTTAGCCCTAACAGAGAGTGAAAAATAAGTAAAGAGGCCAGAGACAACAGGACACAGTTTCCTAGGATTCAACATCGAAGGAGCTACTTCAACCGTAGCGAGGATGAAGAAGAGGAAGAAGAAAATGAGAAGGAAGGAAGAAATGAATCAACGAGCTTTCGATGACGACGACGACGTCCGTGTGTGTCCGCCTCGCTAAGCTGATTTCTCAGGATGGCTGTGATGTGACGTCCGAACCGAAAAAAGTCCACCCACCCCCGGATGATTTGTGTGGGCCTCGAGAGAGGCAATCTGCACGCACCTCGTTATCCAGACGGCAATCGGACCATGTTTAGCTTAGCCAGGATGATAGCGGATCTATTAGCGGACCTTCGGACTTATCCACATTTCTCGGAAATATTATATCTAGAAATTGGGAGAAGAACTCGATCGCTCGACCGTATCGGTGTCAGTAGCGCTTCTTGCCATTGCACCACGCTTGCGCACAGTTACTATATGATTGGGAATGAATAACAATTGACAATCTGTGAGTAATAAAATTCCTAGAGCGACTCAGAAAATATGAAATTGTAGCAAACATCTGTCTGGCAGATGTGAGCAACGATCGGTCGTTGAAGAGAATTTGATGAGACTCTAGGCGACATCAGAAGGCGGGCATGAGGAAATTTTATTGCCGCATTGGATTTGCTTCATTTGCTTTCCGATAGGCAAGTTTTGCAATTTTTACAAGAACTAGCTGTTTCTTAACATACTTCGATAGCACGGCTCAAAGTACGAATCAGCAAGAGGAAAGTATGACAAGCATTCAACGACTACAACCAATAGCAGCACCTCCTCATTGGGAAGAGGAAGGAATAAGAAATATCGAAGGAGAAGGAACGAGAATGAAGGTAAGAACAAAGATCAAGAAAAGAAAGAAAATATAAAAGCACTCACCCAACTTCCTGTTCCATCTCCGCCGACTCCATACCTTCCGAAGGTGGACAGTCGTTAGTCCCAATAATTCTGAAAGATTTTATTAGTTAACTCTTCGCAATTGATCGATTTGCGCTGATATTAACAGAACTAGGAGAAAAAGAAACCGTTAATAAAAAAAAACAAAAATGAGGAAAGGTAGGATAGGTTGCTATAAAACAAGGAGAAGAGATGATCCTACTGAGTCCGTTCATAGTTTGCGGCAAAGCAGCACAGTGACGGCTAAGCGTGCTAGTTTAGCGAAATTTCTCAAAAATTTTACATCAATAACGGGAAGCCCTGAAGCGCTCTAGGGATGATATCGTTCCTCACGGAATTCCCTTTGGCCGTGCAAAGAAATCTAGAAGCCCAGGCGGCTCAAGGATACCGAAGTTTCAGCTGAGGACTGGTATCGCTCTGCTGCCGAGTATGAATAGACCTTAAGGCCTCTAGGACCGGAATGCAGACTGAAAATGGGAATCTGAGAGATTCGAGGCGACTCCTTAGCGGCACAAATCCGACGACGTCCGAGCCTCAAGAGGAAATGAGTGACGGCGGCCGAGCTCGGCGGCCGTCGCGCCATTAACTCAACCGAGCCGAAGAGGTTACTAATTGCCTTCTGAGCTTAACTTCATACAGGATAGACGCCGGAAACACATTCCGAGTGAAACGCCTGCGGCAACAAAACACGAAAATTTTCACCGGAACCCGTCCACGGTACCGAGTTAGTCAATTAATTAAGGGCAACTTTAGCCCTACGGAACGGCTCGGAGTAGCTACACGTAAATTTGTCTTTCGACATTTGCCTAACAGCATTCGAAGGGTGCTTGTTGCCCAATTCGGGTTAGCTCAAGATTTCTCGTCGATTTTATAAATTTTCTATATTATATTCCCATTGCCCCAAGGGTGACAGTAGGAGGCTAATCTCTATCAGTTGAAGCTGACAAAACTTACAAACTGGGTAAATTTTATCCTAAATTCGTTCAAGTGGGCAGTGTGCGAGCCTCTGATTTATAGATTCATAGGTCTAGATTCTTCCTGATTTATGGGAATGGTGAAGTGACGTGGAAACTGTGGTCTGATCCATCAAGAAAAACTCGGGGCCTCGGTTACCCCAACGTCTTGTGATAGTAAACTTTACCGCATCGTGAATGATTCGTTGGGCCAAGCAGGGTAAACTGCCTTGACAATAAGGGTAACATTTATGAACAAAAGGTAACCTGGCGGTTCAGGCTACCGCCAGGTTACCTTTCTCTAATTCCATGGCTCGAAATTTCCGAAGTAGCAGTTGACGGATCGTAGTGATGCGCCGTAACCACTGCACCGATACTTAGCAGCACCAGTGGGGTAAACGATTACTCGGAATTTACTTAGATTTATCCTGCCACGTGCAATTGCCAGCCCACCTGCAGCAATTTTTACGGTTACCGGCCAATTTTCCAACGGAGATTTCGGATCTAGTAGAATGAGGCCTGCATCGCTTTTGCAACCCTTGGTTCACTGCTTAGGAGTTCAATTATAAATTCCAAAATTATATACAAGGTAATGCATTGAGGTAATTTGCTCCGTAACGGCACAGAATCGTTCAGAATATTCCGCTCGACGAATTGCTATTAGACTTTTTCTTGAATTTAATTTCTAGCTAGATGCAGCTTGACTGCGAAGACCGATTAACCATGGTTTATTTCAGAGGAAGAGGAGATAGGAAATAATAAAAAGTAGACCGACAATATAGTTAAGATTTCAGAAACATTCGTTCAAGTTGTCGCAGCTGAATTCTTACTCCTGGATTTTTTATAAGTTTTAATAGATTTGATACCAGAAAAACGACGACAGATTTGTGTAGACAAATGAGGAATTGGATGAAGAGGAATGACAGGGAGAAGAATGAATGGTGAAGTAGAAGGAACCAGTTTCAGTTCGAAGAGAATTTTATGGTACAGTATCATATCGTAGTCTCTTTGAGCAAGAAGAAACCAATTTTTACAGGAAATATATCTGAACATGTGTGAGGTATCGTCGGAATTCCCGCAGACGAGCTTCGGCTATGTGATAAACTGTCAGCTGCTCGATAAGCGTTCAGAAATCGAACGAAAAATGAGCTGTTCCCATGTTTTCAGACCGAAATAACCCAGTGGAAAAGAAAATGAGAAAAATATGCAAAAAATACTTTCGAAAATTCAAACTAATCAGTGAAAAACGCTGCAGAGAACGAATCTTCCTCCTCCTTCGTCAAGAAGTCGAGTAATGGGGTATGCATCAAATTTTCAAAAGTACTTTCGTCACTGTTGTCATGGAGAGTGTGGACGCTTTGTTTTTCAAGCCAGATCAAATGTCAAGGAGACTAATACTATAATGACGTTGATAATAAAAAAACTGTCAAAAAACTAAAATGGGTGAAAACGGACCCACTCATTGGTAACAATAATTGAATAATAAAAAACTTATGCCCAGATCTAGCTGAATTTCATTCAAATGTCTAGTGGAAAGTAGTAGAACCGTCCATCAAAGCAACACAATTTGTTGGCATATTTGCGCAGTGTTTAGAAGATTACGGTAGTTCATTATACGGTAGTTACAGGGTCCAAAAGAACGATTCCAGAGTTGTAGAGCTCCATGGGAATTATCCTGACTCTAGAGATCAGTTCCATGGTCGATCGGGTAAAAGTAAATGGTAAACTGGGTAAAAGGGATACCCGATAATAGAGAAGGTTCCGGGATACCCTACAAGTACCTTACCCTCATGTAAGAACAACTATGGTGGAAGAATGAGCCTACCAAGCTCGCTTGAAGGAGCCGTTCAACTCAGGAGAGGTAAACGAGGTATTGGTAACGGTGAGGTAAAGATTAAGTGTCCGGTGTTGATGACACCTCTAAGGACGCGCCGTGCATTCTTCTAACACTCAGAATCCCAGAGAATAGGTCTTTGCCTTATACAATGACTTATGGTAGCCAGCCGCCATAGTATGTCACAGGCATTACCTCCTCAGACTATGGTACCAATTTACTCTACCCCAAAGGGATGAAAGGCTCGGTTAAGCTGGGGTGGTTGGATCACTCCACCGTGCTGGTCGAGGCAGTGTCTTTTGCCACTGCACGATTGGCGACACAGGGGAGCATTGTAGGGATAGAGAATTTTAGAGCGATCTGAGCTCCAGCAGGGAGTCGGAAAAGAAGGTGAGGCCCCTGAGGACATACCCTTACGTTCTCGTTATCTCAGGACTCAAAGGCGGGATCACAAGGAAACAAGAAAGAGACCAGAAAAAGAAATTCAATGTGAAATCGTCACGTGGTCATGTGACAAAGGTAAGGTACAAAAGGGCGCTTCTAGCGAGTAATAACAGGGACAACGAACAGCAAAATCCGAATCGATGCCTGAGGCGGACGGCCAGAGAGGTGTGGATGTGACTCGGCGAACGCGCACATGAAAGCTACGAATGAAATAAGACGAAAAAACAACGCTGGTGAAATTCACCGCGGTCGCCGCCCCTTACGACATCATAAATCGTCGCCGGCGGCGGCGCTCGCCCCGGAACCCATCATGCTCCATTTGCGCGGAGTATTTCGTGGTAAATAATGATCGAATAGAGGTGATTTCTCTTCGCTATGATGTCAAGAAATTGGGGCGCGTGCTACAGAGGTAAGAGGGGCCACTGACACCTCCACGGTCGAGCGATTGATCCCGGCCCGGGCTAACCAAGAACTCCATCCCTCCGGGGTTGAGTAAATTGGTATCAGACTTGTCTGGGAAGGTGTAGACACTGACTTGGTAGAGCGGCTGGACTCGCAAGTCATTGTATAGGCCAAAGACCCATCCTCTACCATTCTGGGTGGAGGAAAAATGCACGACGCGTCCTTAGCTGACTCATCAACACCGGATAGTTAACTTTTACCTCACCGCTACCTTTACCTCGTTTACCTCTCCAGACTCCAACGGTTCCTTCAGGCGAGCTTGGTAGACTTATTCGTCCATCATAGTTGGTCCTACATGAGGATAAGGTACTTGGAGGGTGTCCCGGAGTCTTCTTTGTTAGCAGCTTTTACACAGTTTACCATTTCCTTTCACACTGTCAACGATGGAGTTGATCTCTAAAGTGACTCCCATGGAGCTCTACGACTGTGGGATCTACTCGGCGTTTTTTAGCACCCTGTAACTACCGTAACCTTCATCATGCCTCTACATTTCTGGATGGATAACATACGCGTGGGACTGATAAGCCTCGGAACGTCTACTTTTCACCGCTATTGAGAATTGAAGTAAGTTTCCAGAAATGGCGCTATCAAACCACGGTTTTGAAGCGAACGGATGAGATAATAGCAACAGCCCGAAGGGGCTTAAGAAAGATGCTAGGAGATCGCAACGTACGTCGGCAGCACAGTGGTCAGTGCAGTCTGCCAGAAACAGAAAGACGCGGGTTCTATTCCCGTCCGATGCCAGTGTCTTGCGAACAACCCTAACATCCCTAAACATATAAGTCATCCAACTGGAACTGATGAGAATTAGGAACAGTATGGAGACGGACCTACGGAAAGGCCGAATAGAGTCGTCATCAGTGGGCGTAACCGGAAAGAGCAGCGTTCTTCTGAACGACCTTCTAATCTGATACACATCGTTGATTCGATTAGCGGAGTCTAATGTCATAAGATATTGTTTCAAGTTTGTTGCGGAATCTCGGAAATGCACAAAAAACCCGGTGACGTAGTGACGACCTTCAGACGGGGCTGTGTACTTTGAACGGGTTTAGTTCCTTCTCAGAGACTCGAGTTTAGGGTTTTGATGTCCTGAAGGAAAGCTGGAAAACCCGGGGGTAGTAGATGCACCAGGCATCAACACCGTCTAGTTGTCGACCAAGGGGAATTTAGAGCAGTAGCTACGCCTTTTTTGCTTGTTACTAGACGAGATAGGGCGCGCGTGGTGCAGTGGTAAGAGGCGCTACTGACATCTGCACAGTCGATCGATCCTCGCTCGGATCAACGAAGCCCTCCATCTGTCCGGGGTCGGTAAATTGGTACCACACTTCTCTGGGGAGGTAAATCACTGACTTGGTATAGCGTCTGGCTCCCGCAAGCAATTGTATAGGCCAAATACGCATTCACCATGCCTCTACGATTCTGAATGGAACACGAATGCACGGCGCGTCCGGCGCGCTGATCAACGCCGGAACCTTTACCTTCCCGGCAAAGAATCGGCTGACCCATACCTCATGCTTCTTCCGACCAATACACCAATCCTTACTTCACAGCCGGAGAATAAGCGCTAAGGTAAATAATTGCTGATAGTAAATCCCGAACGCCAACAGTAAATGGGCGCAAGCACTCGTCGATCACCTTTACCGTAACCACCAAAAACGCTTATAAACTCGTCTTAAAAAGTAGTGATAATATTGTGATGAGATGTTTTATAGCAAAACTAGGAGATTATAGCGAAGGAAAAGGAGGCCCATCTAGCGGACTCGAAAGGAATAACAATTTTGAGCTGAAGAGACTCGGAGATGTTTGTCCCTCTAACTTTCGTTTTCGACGTCACAGATCATCCGCTCTTCCTCCTATTTTGTGTTGGAATTTGGGAAAAACTTGAGGATTATCAGAGATGAGTCGTTTTGGAACAAAACCATTACAATAGTATTTTGGCCGTTTTAAACTGGTCCGATGTTCGAAATCTTTTTTTTTGAATCATGGCATGGTCTATTTGCAAATTAATATCTGCTGTTATGATTTGCTTGCTTATGTGCGTAATAAACGAATAAAAAATAATACAAGTGAATAAATAAGTTTCTTCAAGTGCAAAGCACGAACATTTTTCACGATTTCGGGCACATTCTGAATTGCTGTGTAATCCTATAAGGTGACGAAAAGTGATCTAGATAGAAAGAGAAGGATCTAGGTAGAAAAAGTAAATATAAAATGAATTGTAGAGATTTTTGGGCAAAAAACGGTCAAATAAGGAAGGAAAAGAAGTAAAAAAGCCAAAAAAAAGTCCGAAAAAGCGCCAGAAATTTACTACGTTTGCCTTCTTTCAGTGCAAGGTTCCCAACTTACTGAGTGTCAATATCACGATGAACTACAACTCGCAAATGTTTTCAAAACGAGTAAACAGCTGAAGTTGAAATTGAACTCCAAGATTTTTAAAGGAAGTGGAAACAGTGAACGTTGTAAAGAAAAAGAGAAGCAAACATCACTCAAGTGAACTCAGAAGAACAAGAAGAATATAGAATAAGAAAAGACGGGAAAGTCCACCCACTGATACCGACGCCCGGTATAGCCTTACCGCTACGAGGCGGTCAGACCTGACCCTTGTCGATCTGGGGCGTCGACCAACTGCTTAGGTTATCGGACATCCGCCTAGAAGAGATCTAGAGGCCCTGACACGAACATTCTAGAAAAATTTGAGCTGCACGGCTCAATCCTTACCGTGATATCTCACATCATGTACACATCTCTTGATCTATCGGTGTCAATTCAGCCCTTGGAGCTCAGTGCTCCGTCCGCAGAGGATTGTCCTGTCTTTCGCTCCCTACTACTTTGCTAGTTTATTTCCTAATCCTTTATCATGGACTTACCATTTCTCTGCTTCCTTCTCAATTCCTGCGGTTGTGTCCATTTTCGTTTCTTTCTGTTTGCGCCTCCGTCCAATTGTTTTTCGCAAACCTTATATTTTTGGCGTCTGGAGATTTAAATAGATCAATCTAACGTATTTCTCCTTGACTCATCAGGGTACTAGCAGAGATTTGAGCCGATTTTCCTGAATGTTTCAGGATTTTCAGTTAACGATATCCACGATTTATCCTAGGTATGAGGAATGGGTTAGCCGATTCTTTGCCGAAAAGATGAAGATAAAGGTATCGGCGTTGATCATTTCCTTGAAGATGCGCCGTGCATTCGTGTTCAATTCAGAATCGTAGAGGCATAATGAATGCGCATTTGGCCTATACAATGACCTACGGGGTCCGCCGCTATATCAACAATTTACCGACCCCGGAGTCATGGAAGGCTTGATTAGTCCGGGCGGGGATCGATCGCTCGACCGTGCGCGTTTCAGTGGCGCCTATTATCACTTCAGTAATACACCCTATCATATAATACAGAATTTTTGAATGCTGCTGTCCTGAACGAGGTTACCAAGGCGGATGAAATCTTATTTTGGCCTGCCGTTTCGACCCTCGTCGTCTTCAAAGGCCTTAAATGTGGCTCGAAATTCCTTACTTTATAGAACTACCCGGCCAAGCGTCGCATCCTCTCTATTATTTTTGACCAACTTGCAAAAATGTCCCCACGAAACCGCAGAAAACCAAAGAACTTGCTGGATAGTTCTATAAGGTCAAGGAATTTCGAAACCATTTTTAGGCCGCTGACGGCGACGAAAAGGGCGAAACATCACGCCAAATCAAAATGAGATCCGCCATAGTAACCCCGTTCGGCACAGAAGCATTTAAGAAGTCTAACGTTATGCGGGGGTTTCAATAAGAGAGAACTTGGGAAGTAATACATTGTATATGTACATATTAGGCTAAGGAGATTAGGCTTCGTTGGCCTCGCCATATGCCTACCGCAGGGGCTGTGTTTGGTTGAAGCATGACTAGCATTTCTTGTTTTTTTTACCACCGGTTTCAGATTTGTTGTTCCATTTATTTACTATTTTCTTTACATTATTGTTGGTTTTGGTTTTTATGTGCAAGCTACCTATCCAGCTTTACGCTACGTTCTCTGGATCCTGGGTGTGGTTGACCTTGTGAGCAGTTCCGTAGGACAAGACTAAGGCGTTGGTCTCCTTTTCCCAGTGGAAAACTTTTGAGATTAGCTGATAAGTTTTCTTTCCTATTCATTAATTGCATAGTCTTTGTTCATCGTTTGTGTTTGCATTCGTGTTTGTATTCGTGTTGGGTTTGAATTTTGTTCTACCTTCTTTAATCTTCAGCTTTTGTGAGCGTCTTTGGAAGTATATAATAAATAAATGAATAAATGTTTATTCGATTCAACTTATTCGGTGTTACGCCGTAGAGACTTCGTCTGAATCCACTAAAGTCGCCACGATACGATTTCTCGAGCTCCGAGATGCCTCTTCTCTGATTTCGTGCAGCTGGTGAGGTAAAGCAAAGCAGTGAAGCAACGAAGAAGTAATGCCAGCAAAACACTTCACAAATAGCCATCCGACAGCGACTGGTTCCGTTCCCGACCGAAACATCGTTTTTCAGATGAATATCTATGCTCGAAAACGCCGCCATTCATCGAAGTCACACTCCTTGCACGACTCTTCTCCGCCATTCCGACTCCTTGTCTTGTAGTGTGTGTAATGCTTTCTTAGGATCCCTCCAGACTCTACTGCGGCAGTAAACTAATGTGGAGCAATAAAAAGGAGGTGAGCGTATTTGCGCACTAGCTGCGCCCCTTTTCGGCCGTCCACTGGACTAACGTTGGTCAAAAATCCATTTAGTAATTAGTTGACGACATTCGCGAACAAATCTGAAAACGCATGTCAGATTTGTGATCAGCGCCACCGATCTCCCTGGAAGACGAAATTTCGGTGGAGAATAATTTAATCAAGGTAAAATCCGTTGAGAAGGATTTTGCTGCCGCTACTACGCTGCCGCTGCGCGTGCCGCTGGTCCTCTGTTTCATCTGCTGCAGCGACGCAGTGAAGTCTGAAGGGGCTTTTATACCTAACCTAATTATCATGGTTCTTGAATTTGAAATCTCACACTCTACCCAGTACTTGAAAACCTGTAGAAATCTTACCAACTCCTGTCGGCTTCGCCAAACTGAAGAAGTATTACCAATACTTATGGAAACGCCGACATATTTCATACATCCCTATATGGTTGTGCCCTCTTTGATGCAGAAATTTTTCCGCTGGTCCAGAATCTGAAGAGCATTCAGAAGAACTGGTTGAAAGACTTTTATATTTGGAGACGCTAGGTTATTCGCAAAACACTGACATCGGACGGGAATTGAACCCGCGTCTTTCTGCTTGTGGCAGACTGCGCTGACCACTGTGCTACCAAGTCTGCCGGAAACAGAAAGACGCGGTTCAATTCCCGTCCGATGTCAGTGTTTTGAGAATAACCTAGCATCTCCAAATATATATATATATATATATATGTCATTCAACTAGTTCTCATCTGTAAACAGCTAAACAAAAAGCGGCAAATAGCAGAACAGTTCGCTTTGTAACTGTTCGATTCATTCATCTGATTCTAACTGCCTGACGTAACTTTATACCCCTTAAGGGAGTAAGTAGAAGACTTAAACTGCTGAATTTTGTCACTAAAGTTGCATTCAAAAATCTCAATACAATACATCTCCTTCGAAAAAAGTGTTTCACGGTTGGTTTAGTTCCTCACGAAAATGGTATCTGTGAAGATAATAAAATCAGAACTACCCCCGAATCGTTTCGAAAAATGAATTTCTACCAAAACATATATAACATATATAGCGGCTAGCACCGCAAATCATTGTATAGGGCAAATACGCATTGACCACGCCTCTATGAATTTGAGTTAAAGGCGGGTGCATGGCTCGTCCTTCGAAGACTGATCAACACCGGCACCTTTACTTTTACCCGAAAGGTTAGCACAACTGCTAGTATACCCTGAAGATAGAGTTTTAAACGTTCTGACTTTCACCTGACTCGTTTCACGTCATCAATTGGCTAGTATTGCTGGCAGTTCATCAATGTCACCATCGAGATAACGCTCGAAGCACTCGCAACTTGGTGCTGATTTATTGCGGGAATCTCGCTATTATTACACCCACCACGTCAGCTTCCGTTGCACTTTTCCTAATCGACCAGCTTTCGGTAGAAAATACGTTACACTTTTGCTACCAGGACTTTAACCAGAAATGGATACGCTGGTCCATAATATGCAATAGTCCTTGATGCTCTGATGATACCTGGATCGTTACAAAAATCGCAACTGACGCCCGACTCAAACCTTCGTCCAGGTTGTCAGTGTAGTATGTGGTCTAGATGTCCTAAGACGCTGGTTCAGACCCCACCAGAGCCACTACTTTTGCCACTTGGTGTCGAACGGTCAGAAATCTGCCCCTTTGCTCTATTATCAATACGGCGGTGCCATCCCTGCCAGCAGCGACGTCGCCCTTTTGGCGCCCTTTTGCGAGCTGGGCGAGACGGCTCGAATTCGGACTATTTCCTGTGGTCCAATCTGTTCGGTGTTTTCCTTTTCAGAGTTTTTTTTCGCTTAGCTTCGGACTTCTTCCGCTCCACTACAGAACATCCTTTATCTTGTTCAATGTCAGGAATGATTTTTGTTTCTTCCGAAAGTCTTGTCTTTTTTCCGATCGATTCTAGAGGGCCAGTTTATAGTTTTGTCGTGAATCATTCCTAAGATAAAAAGCTATTAGGTTAAATCTGCTTTTCAGTGCTATTTTGACTGGACAGTTTTTCAATTAATGAAGTTGTATGGCATGATGTGTTCCATAATAAATTGAAGATATTGAACTACTCTATCCGATTTAATACGAAAATTTCTGATTGAAATTATAGTAGGAAAAACGACAGAACTTTTGGCTCAACCTCATATTTGAACTTATCCACCACGTTTCAATATTTTTTCTTTTGTCTTGTTATGTGTCAGCTCAAAGTTTTATCTACGTTCGGCCATTTTTCTACGACAGACGAAAAGGATATCGAAATCTCCACCAACGAATCCGATAAGAAAGAAATTGTTGATTATCTGTTCAATTACCTCTCTACAATAGTTTTTACTTTTTCTTATGAAATGCCTTTTCTTCTAATGGTAAGTAAAAAAGGTTTTAGTACGGGTATCAAGGATTAGGGACGGATGGATGTGTCACTGCATTCACTAGAGAAGATGCATTTAAATGCTGAGAGCATCAAAATAATCCCTTTGTTAACGATACGACTGTTCTCAATATAAATTACCCTAAAGTCTCATAGATAAGCCCGCTCGCGCGCGCGACGCTGCGGCGCCGCGCTATACTACGAGTTAATCCCTCCATTGATAATTTGTACTGAGAATAGCGGAAATTCGAACCTGAGCATTTTTGAACATGAAAACTGATCCGAAATAGCATAGTCAAAAGTCCAAAGAACACAATTTGCTGTTGATCTATTATAATACCGCAAAGTCAAAAAGCAAAGTAAGATTTTATTTAGACACCGCTATATAAAAGAAGAATAAAACGTAGGAGATGTGTGGCGTGTCCTCAGGGGACTGATCATCGCCGATACCTTTACCTTTAAGATAAATGACTCGAATTTACTCAGTGCTCAATGGTATTTACCTCATTAGAAAAGGCCAGCAGTACAAAGAACATCTTCTAGAAAGCATTATCAGAGTAACGCGCCGAGCGGAAAACGCGAAATGAACATAATGAACACGAAAACTGAACATCATATTCGTGACAAACGTCCCCGAAAATTCCCTTGAGTTGAGGCAAATTTAGAGATTCTAACAATAAGTTGGGATCTCTAAATTTGCCTATTTGTATTTTAGGCTTAATACCACCCAGGGTGGTATTAAGCCTAAAGTACAAATCCTAAAATAATCATAACGTACAATCCTAGCGAAGTACCAAAAAAGAACATTGGATTTGTAATCAGGTCGCCCCTATGCGAAATTGGGGCGAATTCTGATGAAAAGCAAAAAAAAGTTACTGTGTAGTGCTCTACTACGGAAGGCGACCGGTCGATACGCCGCGCTGCCGTTCGCACAAGGCGGGCTTATCTATGAGACTTTAGGGTAGTAGAAATTGAAGTTCAAAGCTGCTCCTCATCGAAGAAAACTCAACTAAAGTCTCGACGAAGGGTTGCAGATGGCTTGATTTTCCATTTCTAGCTTCGCTTCGAGCGGATTGAAGTTTCCGGAGGTGTAGATGAATCGAAATTCCCTCAGAGGTGTCAGCTGGTCTTCTCTATGATTGCATAACTCGAATTTCTGTGTTTTGTTGGCGAAAAAAGTGAAAAAATAACCTCACCGACAGCGAATTTTTTCTGCTCAATTTCGAAGGCGTAAATGCAACATGATATACCGTTCAAAAGACGATGATTTTTTATATCAGATAATATATCACTTATTTTTATGTGTTCTAAAAATTACAGAGTTTCTTTACATTATTACAAATTAAAGTTAAAATTCCAAATTACAGAGTACAAAGTACAAAGTAATACATGATCGAGCTGGGCTGGAAACTAGTCAACTGTGTCGAAGGAGAGTATCTATCACTAGGGGAGGAATGTCCCAAATTGGCTTCCCAAGCGTTAGGAAAACCTGAATATCACACTTCTTTACCAATGGAGTCGTTCCGCTATACCTATGGTATATTAGAAAAGAATTATGTAGTTCCAACGAGTCTCAACGGTTTCGAGGGAATAGTCGCTAAATTCCTGGAGCAATGATTTATTTATTTTATTTATTTATCATAAGCCTTTTCACAGACTTGCTAGGAATGGTTGCTGGCACAAAAAGCAGGTAAAACCAAATCGAGAGAAAAGTTGAAATTAAATTATAACAAAACACAAAAACAAAGCTCAGCGGTTAGTAACTCAAGTAGAGAGAAGCAAGGATTGTGTAAAGAGAGAATAATGACATTCTTTCCTTGCATAATCCTCGCTTTTGGTCCGTCTGTAGCGTTTTTTTGGTTTCTAATGTTTCTAATATTTCTATTGTTTCCTTATCGTTTTATGTTCCTTCCTATTTTTTTATCACGCTTTAACTAGATACTTTTTATTTTCACTGTCTATTGGTTACTTCTTTCCGGTTGTGTTCCTTGTTACCTACACACGCATTTCTTCTTCTTCTCACACCACATGGTGCTCCATGTAATAAATGATGATAAGGGAAATTCGACCGTTGCTCTCCTCTTCTTCCTCGTAGCGGGGTCCTTACCAATTAAAGAGTGTTGGCAGAGAGCAAACAAGCGTCGAGCACTTGTTTTGCCTCAGTCCCGTTAATCGTCGTCGGCTTGTCCTTCTCCTCGAGACGTCTCGTCGGCTCCCTATCGAATCTTCCCGCTTCCTTGAATTTTTTTCACGCCTGAGGCTTTCTAAAGTGGAATTCCTTAAGACGTCCTTTCTCGCGGCACTTTTGCACAAGTCTTGCTCTTGTTGAAGTATGGATTCGTCTGATTCGTTCGGTCTCCATATGCATACTAAATATAATAATAGCAAATTTTCCCTGTGATTATTATAATAGTAGTAGTAGTAGTAGTATGGTAAAGGTAAAGGTGTTGGCGCTGATCAGTATCCTAGGGATGCGCCACGCATTAGTGTTCCATTCAGATCCGTAGAGGCATGGGGAAGGCAAATTTGGGCTATACAATGAGCTGTGGAGGCCAGCCGCTATACCATGTTAGTATTCTTCCCTTCCCAGACGAGCAGGGTATCCCGGTACTTAATGCCCAATTATCACCCAAGCATATCATATCATGCTCATATCTTAATGCACATCTTTGAAGCGGTCTTATCATGTCATGCTTGCGAGAAAAGAACGGCTTTTTCTTCCACATCAGGCAGGTTAAACAGGCTGCACACGACCATAGGTGGATGTGAAATGGTATGATATCGATTACGGTTGGGCATGATATGATAATTGGGCATTAAGAGAAAAAGTACCGGATCCATTTACCCGACCCCGAAGGGATGGAAGACTTGGTTAGTCAGGGCGAGGAGTGATCGCTCAGCCGTGCAGGAGGCAGTAGCACCATTAAACCCTTGCACCAATTGGGCTCTTTTGGTGTAGGTTGGGTTTTCGATGGAAACAACCTTTTTCTTTCTCGGGATGTAGGCTTTCTGAAGCATGAACGAGTCATTTCCAAGCAAAAATTCCGGTTTCGTTCGGGAAATTTGAATCCCAAAAACAAAATTTATTATTGTCTACCCTTGTCTACCCAGCTTCTCTACCGACCACGACACCACTGGAGGGCTATTTAGAGAATAAAATAAATTGCAGTGGGATACCCTGTCTAAAGGGCAATGTATTGGTTGTACCGAGCCATGGCCACTTTTCAGTGGATTAGAGGAACGGTACGGTATAGCGAACATGGCGCAATAAGTCTTCAGCTAATCAACGAGGTATCTGATCCCAATTTTTTCATGAATCAGGACCGAGGTAAAGTTTGCGGTAAACGGACGGTTTAAGTAGGCGGCGATGTGATTTAGTAATGTTTAGTGTGAATCCAAACTCGGGGTTCTATTTCAGTAAGTCGCAGGCAGATCTAGCTCCGATCAAGGATCTCAGAGCGCTTCAGACTTCAACGGGACCACGATTTCGGTGGTCCACGACAGCTGGCCGGTGACGTCTGGCCGAGCCATTGATGTCCGACGTAATCGTCTAACGCGATTGATGAAGACATGTCATTCATAGGTTCGTGCCGCCGTTCGTTTCGTCCCCCCCCCCACCCCGTCGATCGACCAAGTCGGTCGGCCCCCGGCTTGAGGCTAATCCGATTCGTCACCTAGCTGACCGCACCAGCTGATTAGGTCATCGATCCATATCGAATTCGATTTGATTCCGCCTTTTTCGATCAGTTGTCCTTCGTCACCTTTTTTTTCTTTCGTTCTAAGAGCTTCGGACTAAAGGAAGGATTTCCGTTCGCCTCCCAGCATTCAAAAAGGTCCTACAGCGTCACTTGAGCTCATAGTTTCCCGATGCTTTAATTACTTCGTCATCGAGTATATTTGTCTTTATATTTGTTCGTCTCTGTTTTTTCTTCCCGTACTTTTTCTTTTTTGTTTTGTACTATTTCACGTTCTGGCATCTACTTAAGTTTCTAGTTTTCTTCCTATTGTGGTTTTATGTTTCTTTGGAGTGTTGTTTTATTTTTCACACGTGTAATAAATAAATAAATAAATAAATAAAAAATAAATGAATAAATAAATAAATAAATAAATCAGGTATGTCTGTTTGTGGCAATCAAGCATAACCACTGCATGATAGCTTCCTAGTCCTTTCGGCCATCTTAAGGGAGTGTTACCTATCTGTAGGAGTAACTCCTGCTAACAATTTCACCTACAGTTCCGGACATGTCTTTTGATCATCTCCCGGAAAAGCCGCTTAGGAGCGTTCCAAGCGGCTTTTCTCAATAACTTTGTCGAAACCCAATTATTTGTAAAAATATACATATATTTGAGTTCAGCAGCCCCGAGGGTCCGACCAGGCAAGATTTGAGGGGTCGGCAAAGGCGCCAAATTTTCAAAAGGGGTCATATTCAGTATTTGTACGATTCTTTGAATACTATTTGATAGAACTCGAGCTGCTGAGCTCAAATACATTTATATTTTTACGAACAGTTGAGTTTCAACAATGTTATTGAAAAAAATCCGCATGGGAACGCTCCTGAGCGGCTTTTCCGGACATTGAACAAAAGACATGTCTGGTACTGTAAATTATACCTATTAATATTCGAATATTCGATTGAATATTCGAATATTCGAATATTTATTATTCAAACATTCGGAAAAGTGGAAAATCGTCGTTCCTTCGTTCATTCGAAAAAATCCCCAATGTCCAAGGTATACTGTATATGAGGCGGAAAAGTAAAACAGGGTAATAAATAGTAACACTCTGTGTATTAAAATACTTTAGACTGAAGCCGATCAGGCTAGATTCACACAAGATTGGCATACTTTACTATTTACCTTTTAAAATTTTTATTTCGTAAAGTTCCGTTTTCGAACATTTCTCTCTTTTCTATTCTCCGAAATTATTTCTTTTGTACAGAATCAGTCGCGTACCACATCTGTTTGCCTGTTTTCTGAACATTTGAAGTGTTCATAAGTGTGGCGATATGGACTATGTAACTTGACCAAACGATCGGGCGAGACCACGTGCCATGTCTCTACGATTCTGAAAGGAAAACGGATACGGTGCGCATCCTGAGGGGAGTGGTCACTTCATGGTAGTGAACTCTACATATGTGCATAGGAAATTGGCGGTTCGCTCTCAGACATTTTTCTTTTCCTTCTATTTTTAGATATGTACATAGAGCTCAGTACATGTTAACAACCTCAAATTGCCAATTATCTCGCTACTAATTAATGTCTCTATTTTAGTTTTCTGCCTTCTTTTGATCACTTTGAGAGCACCTGATACTTTTGCCTGATACTGTAACTTCACGAAAAAATTGAAGCAAAATCTATCAGATCTTGCTGCACTGACAATGAAGATTAATTATCGAGGAAGCCTAGATTGCCCAACGGAAGGCCATTAGCCACGAACGGACTCGGCTCTTGAAATAGTGGCTGTACTTCAATCGTGCTAGCTGCTAGAAGCTTCTCATTGTGGAATCTCGTTGTCTACTAGTCAGGTCTTCTCTCTTGGGTGATATTATCGGAGTCATTTTGCCTTTCGTATTCAACCGTTGTGTTTATTTCATATACCTTCCCGAAGGCGCGATAACCTTGATAGTGCCGAGGTTCAAAGATGAAAGAACTTGGAAATTTCTCTTACATTAGTAGGTGCGTGTTAAGCCCCATTTAGGTTTGGAAGATAAAAACCACCGATTTCTTCCAAACTTTGCCTGTGATAGTCATTTAGCGCGTAGATCATGAATCTGACATCTGCTGCTGGATTTCGGATTGATTTGTGTAGGTTTAGGTAGGTATAGGTAATACACAAAGGTTTTAGTAGAGACTGACTTTTGCGCTTTATCCAACGACAAGACTCGTTTTAAATATGACTCCAGCTAGCAGCTGCAATATAATTACGAAAGTACTGCGATTCCAATTCATGGATAAAAAAGCAGAAGGTTGACGCGGTAAAGTGACCGAACTTGTGAGCCCCAGATCGCGAGTCCCGCATACCGGCCACTGCGCTACCGAGTAGCCTGCCGCGGTGCATTTGACCTAGACGAGCCTTCACAACAGCGTAGGGGCGGTGGGTATTTGATTTTTTGTTGGAGCACCCATTCGCCCTCGGCAAAAATAAACCTCATGTCTGTGATCCACGTTCGGTGCTCTATAGAATCATATTGGTCTCGTTGGAAATCTTCGGGACACGTTCACTGACCTCCCTAGTTAGTCTGTATTTGCACAACAAATTTGCGATTTCTAGAACTTTCACCAGCTTCTAACTCTAGATCTAGATAACTCACGACATTCCTCATGACATTAATACGAATGAGTGAAATTTAGCCAGATAGTTTTTTTTGGTTTTTAGTCTATATGAAAACTATTCTGAGACTGGGTGGCAAAGGACGGGTAAAGGTAGGGTAAGTGGTAGGCGCTGATCAGACCACTCAGTACGCGCTCCCATTCGTCTTCCTTTCAGAATAGTAGAGGCATGGTGAACGGATATTTGGCCTATTCAGTGATTTGCAGGACTATCCGCCGAACAAGTCAGTGTCTTAACCTTCGCGAACATGTCTGGTACCGCTTTACTCGTATGGTTCCCGCCAGTCACTGTGTAGGCCGAATGTGCATTTACCCAGCCTCTACGATTCTGAATGGGAGACGAGAGCATGGCTCATCCTAGAGGACTGATCGACTGGCCCCTGAATCGGGAGACGTTATTTATAGGACCGTCGACTGGTCGAATGCGCCATTTTATAGTGACCGCGAAGGCGATCGTTTCCGTCATTTACGATCCTCGAAATGACATCCCGTGCCGCACGTGAACTATATTATAGTTCTCGTGGAGTCATCTTCGAGACTCAGCCGATGGGTACTGTATTCGATCACTATCCGATCAATATTCGGTCAATATTCGACCAACTTTTATAACTGAAAATTCTTCGTGGACAACTTTATCGTTGTTATCATGCTGCTAGAGATCTGATTCCAGAACCGTCCTTGTTGAGTTGGTAGATAACCAAACGTCAACCGCGAACCATCCACTGTTTCGTCAGCTCGGGTAAACTCAGGGTGAACTCTTACTATCGTGTACCCTCCGGCGTGGTAGACTGACCTCTGAACAAAATATTAAGCGATTCGCCTTTGACCTTTTTTATTTATTTATTTATTCATACGCCATACTGCACGCCATTTTATAGAACCAAGCAAAATAATAACACAACACTAAACTCAGAATAGTAACTTTTAAGTACAGTGAATTGAAATTGTAACCCGTCGGTCTTTCATCCGAGGATGCGCCGTGCATTCGTCATTCGATATCAGTCGTAGAGAATTGTTAAATAAGGATTTGCTTATGCTATGATCTACGAGGGCCTAGCGATTGAATAAAAGGCAAATACAGAGCTAATTTACCGGATACTGACGGAGTGAAAGACGTGGTTGACCTCATGCGGGGATCGATCCCATGACGTTGTGGATAAAAATGGTGCCTCATGACATAACAAACCCAATGCAGGGCGTCTAAGGCATGGATAACTGTGTACTTGACGAATGAAATTTTGGATTTTCATTTTCAAAGAAATGTCATTAGATTTTTTCCTAGGAGCCGAACATTGACCTGTGGACCTTTCACTGATTTTATTGATTAGGGTTGGAAAAAAAACCATCGATCGATTCTTCTCCGTCAGCCGTCATTTATCGACCGCACAACCACGATTCTGAGGTCGTCAAAGAAAATTCGACCATCGACCCGAGTCGCAGGCCTCCTCGTCTAAAATCGCACTCGTACCGGGTTGAAATGAAGCGGCCAGATTGGCAAAAAGAGCACGTGGAGGCTCTTCAGGGGAACAGAAGTTCGAAATTCGGAAAAATTATATGATATATAAAATTACAGTTACACCCCAAATTCAAAATTCCGACTTTGGGGTATAATTCTACGGGATGGATATAACTTCCGATTAGTCATGCTTTTTTCGGAACCACATGTGGCATAGTGGGTGAAGATTTGATCTTATTGTTAGTAAACTCCTTTAATCAATTGGTAATTGCTTCTTTTGGAAGCCTGGGTTAACCTGGGGCGGGTGTCGAACCATGATCGAGCTGATGAAGTCGGTGTTTCCAGCCGCTTGACTAGGTACACTCCCACAATGCTAAAAGTACGTTAATGTGGACGACGTCCATCAGTCCGCAAAGGATGCGCCACGCCTCCGTCTTCTAAGCAGAATTATAGAGACGCGGTGAATGCGTACTTCGTCTATACAGCGACTTGCGGGAGCCAGCCGCTATGCCAAGTCAGTGTCTTCGCCATGCTAGGCAAGTCTAGTACCAATTTACCCTACCCTTAGGGGATCGAAGGCTTGGTAAGTGAAGGCGAGGATCGATCGCTCGCCTGCACCGGTGTAAGCAGCCCCTTTTACCTCTAGCCCATGTTGTAATGTAACAATAGATAGCGAATAAATTGGATAAGTAACAAGATGTCGGGGATAGTGTAGCCGGGTGCGTATGCTGTCAATCGTCTCCAGATGTTTCAAAGTGCGGGAAAAAGCGCTGCGCAATCTCCGCACGAATCGCACATCTGGCCGGCCGGCAGGCACTCGGGTTGTTGCTTTTTCGTCGCTCTCGTGCTTCTTCAGAGTTTTGGTCGGAGCGTCGAGTGTAAAGACGAGAAGCTGCTGAACACCCGGCTGAACATCCCCAGTTGTAGGTGTTCTTCGTTTAGTGAAATAATTTAGTTGAGTGAATTCAAATTCTAGTTTATTACCGATTCTTACCTAATATTCTGAAAGCAGACGTTGTAACCGTGTTTCTCCTTGGAGCAGTCTCTGCCCGTTTATTCTCCGGTGATCCAGTAGGCACGGAGGATTTGTTAGTAAGATGTTTACTTTTTATTTATTTATTTATTTACTTACTTATTTATTTATTTATTTTTCTTTTTTCTGGGTCATAACATGCTTGTTTGGCCTAAGTTGTCCGTTTCTCCATATGTTTGACTCATAATCTGTTCGCCCTGCTTTACTGATAGGAAATTTTCCACTTCATTGATCGTCAACACTAACATCATCACCTTTTTCGTCTCTGGCTGTTTTCACTTTCTTTTTTGAGTCCTCCTTAACTTGAAAAACCTGCTTTACGGCCTGGTTTGGCAAGTGGGTGAGTTGAACGAATATGAGCTCTTTCCACCTTTAACCATTTCTCCCTCTTCTTCCTTCCTTCATTTTCAAATCATGCTTTTCTGTTTTTTTGGTTCAGTTTTTCGTTGAGCACCACGTCTAGGATCGTGAAAAAATGAATAAATAAAATATATGGTACAGGGAAATATGACCGTATATCATGTAGGCCGTAAAACAGAGAAAAACGCTGAGAAAAACGCCTTTTGAAACTATTGATGCCCGCTTTCTAAGCCATGACAAGCTTGTTTGCCCCCATTGTTCATCATCCTGCCATTCCTATTGTTAAAGTTGCTGCTTCTGTTTTTTATTTCTTTTCTTTTATCACCATACCCTGTTATACCTACCTCTCCATTTCAAAAGAATTGTGTTTTCAGTTGTCTTTTTCAATTGGCTAATGTGTTTGTTCTTACGTGGAACTGAGTGTCCACGTCTCAATAAAGTGAAGTTTGGCCTAACTTGTCCGCTTCTTCTTACTCAGCATTTACTCCGACTTTTTTGTCTATTTCTTCTCCTTCGTCGCTCAATACCATGTTATGCATAAAAATATTCTATCTGCATAAGTTTTGACATTTCTTCTTGTTTGAAGAGATTCTCTTCCTTCTTGGTTGGCCAGTCGGTGATGATTGTTTCTTATTCTTATCGAATCAGAATTGTTTTCACGGAGTTTCATCGAATGTCCATAATTTGGTGTTTTGCGGTTGCGTTGAAGTTTTGTTTCCAGCCATAAATTTACACTAATCAACTTTTTCGGGGACTTTTTCAGCGTTCAAATAAGTCTAAAGGTGAACTCCACCACGAGTTTTTGTAATGCTTCTGATAGGGCGGTGCAATAGCTTGAAAATCATGTTAATATGTCACAAGTATACATTTACATTTAGGAGAAACCTCTCCGGGTAATTTAGCAATGAAAAAGCTACAAAACTTTCGGTTCACCCCAATATTTTCACCTTGAGAAAAGGGTTTCAGTAAACAAAGCAACAACTAGACGCCCATTCAGAAATCCTTGCCGTAGCATCCCTTAAAGACTAATATCACCTTGATTTTCCCCATGGAATAGAATGAGAAGACCGATGTATCTAATTCAGGGTGATGGAAGGTCGTTAGATGTCTGAATAGGTGACCAAGGTCATCAAAATAATAATCGCTGAATAATTGCTCTGCTATTCGAGCGTAGAGTGACGTTTTTGCGTTCGCTCAGAGTCTGCGTCGCTCTATAAATGACCCCCTTTTTTCCCAGAAATTCTCAAGATACTGGTGATTTTCATTTTTCTTTCTTTTCTCTAGTTCCTCATTGTTCGTGTAGAGGATTTGTTCAAATTACTTCCACGAATTCCTTCTTCATTGATGACTTGCTATCTCATTCAGAAGATGAATTGGACATTGGTGTGGGTAAACCTTTTGGATTTACTTACTCAGGGTAAGGTAAGCTAACCGGAGAGTGACCTTCGCTTGGCAAACAGAACAGCTCTATGGGGGCTGCCGACCGCTGGCGCCGTCCTGATAGCGAATCGAGCGAAAGGAGCGCCCGTTGGCCTCTATAGCTCAGTGGCAGAGCGTCTGTCTCGTAAACAGAAGGTCTGCGGTTCAATCCCGCATGGAGGCAATTTTTTGCATTCCGACTAAACTCTTCTGTACCTCGTTCTCATGCACTATTTGTCATCATTTTGTTGTTTCTTCCGAAATGAACCGAATAGTGAAGTAAGTTTTAATCTAGTAGATTTCTTTTTAAATTTCACTTTGAGTTCTTTTGCTTCAACATTCTCTTCTTCTTGGTAAATGTTATCATGAAAATGTACAAATCACAACCTCAGTCTTGATGAACTTTTACTTAAATTTACTTTTTGTCTTCTTTGAATAAGTTCTGTGAGCCCATGCTTTCCTCACCAAACAAAGATGTTCATGGGAGTCCACCTGTTCCACTGGTGCTGGTCGCAATGCACCGTGCACTCGACTTCTAGTCGAAATTGAATTTTTCCAAAATGACTAGTTAGATTCTTTGCTTACTATATTATAAAATAAGCCGTTCATCTAGCCTGGTTCCTCGATTTTGGAGGTTCGTTTTGAAATCGAAAAGTATTTTTAAAAGCAAAAAAGAAACACAAACAACAACAACAACCAACAACGTAGTCTATGCGAAAGAAATTGCCTCCAATAAAGGACAATAAAGGAAAGTTCTGAACGTTTTCGGAGACAGAGATTTGGTATATTTGTTTGTCGCTTTTTCTGTCAAATTCTATTCTATTTCAATTACAAATTGTAGATCTTCTGAGTTTTTTTTTCAAATTGCTCAATTATTAGACCTATAGATCCAACTAGAACTTCCACCCATTCTAGGAGGCGACTGAGGTTGTTAGGAATCCTACATTTTTCTTTCTCTCAACCGTCAAGTTTCTTTCTTTCACAGTTCTCACTATCAATTTCCGTCATATTTTCGTTCTACAAGTAGACCTCATACCCACTGGACACCGAGGTTCTTAAGTATCCTAGGTTTTACTTTCCTTTGACGTAAAGTTTTCTACTTTCATAGTTCCCACTTTTTATCAGCCAAATCAAAATTACCTGAGTGTTGAGATGCTTCGGAGTGAAGTGTAGAGTTTTTTCAGCTTTCAGCTCTCTCAGAGTGTTGTGATTCGAGAGCAATCGATTGCACTTGACACGCGATTGGTGCTGACAGTGACCGATCTCCCACCCGGAGGATTGGTGGAGGGCGCTGCCGTCGTCACCACCACCACTTCACGCAGCCTCGTTTTTCTACTTATTTATTTACCCATAGTTACAATGCCGAGATTCATCAAAAGTAGCCCAAGGAATTTTAACTTGTTTATTTATTTATACATCCGGGGATAAGCTAGAACTCATCGTCAGTAGGCGGTAATATGGGTGCCTAGAAGTCGTAAAAATTACCTACAGAAGCGTTATTTCGACGAAATCAGGTTAAGAAAATCTTGCATGAGCTGAGTATCTTCCTCCCAAGTCTCGCCTACGTATGATAAAGTGTCGTTGATAATCATAAATCCATGATGATCTAAGCATTTAGTAGTCTAGGTCTTTGTAGTGGTAAAATATTTTTCCCAAATTTCTTGTGTTGTTATTATTTTTACACTATGAGTTTCTTGTCTAGGATCGCTCTGCTTCTTTTAACTAATGCATTCGTTCCTAAAGTACGTCCATGTTAGGCGTAAATAAATAAATAAAGAACGAAAAACACCGCAGTAACGCATTAGTCGAAACAACCAATTAGTAAAACACACAACCCTGAGCCTAACCTGGCTAGGTGAATTCTTCTTATTCATTAACGACTGTACCGCATCGCTCAGTGTTTGTTTTAGCTACGTAACATCTGCCAAACCAAACCATTCTTCTAACACATCAGTCTTCCTCAGAGAAAGTTTAAATTTGGAGGAATCAGAACATGACAACAGAGGAGCAGGTGGACGCTATAGCCAGTTTCTGGTCCGTGAAGGGAAAGAAACTCTACTTGAAGAGTCCACTCAAATTTTTCCGTTGTCGTAATTCAGCAAGAAGAACTCGGTCAATCAATGTTGTTTTCACAACGAAAAAGATGTTCGGTGGTGTTTTATGTGGCCCATTGGGTCGATTGATTCGTCGGCAAGTGGTGAACTCGCCATCAGATCAGATCGCCCCCACTCCTCCTGCTCCTCCTGCTTCCTCCCTCTAGAGCTGCTCGATTTCTATTTGTTCTTCTCGCCTTTGGCGCTCTCTCACGGAGTTTTTCGATTTGATTTCGCACAAGATCGCTCTTTAACCCTCCCGCTCGTTTGTTGCTGAATTCTTCAAATTTCTTAGTTATTACCGAGAGATCCAGCTAGACCTCCCTAGACCTCCTACCCATTTGACACCGAATTTCCTAAGTACTCCACGTTCTACTTTCCTTTGGCCATGAATTTTCCCATTTTCATAGTCCCCTACTACAAATCCCTTTACGTGGACCACTCTTTCTGTTTTAGAGTGCTATGCACCAGATCTTTGAAGCCTTCTTCTGGAGTGAAGAACAAGTGAAGACTAACCTTATAAAATTCGACCACTAACCTGTTTTAGATTGAAACTTTGTGTTGATCTGTGAAGGAAATTCGAAAAAAGAGTTTTCTTTCTTTCTTTCCTTCATTCTGTTCCCATTACTGTTCTTCTTTCTCTCTTTTGTTTTGCACTGGGTGAGCTTTTCGTTTTCGATATTTGCAACTCCATCCAAACGTTCTGCAATAAATTTCGCCCTGAGGGTGCCGTTCGGTGTTTTTCTCGCGGACAATGCCTGGCTCACGACTCAGCCCCATTCATCAGTCTGCGGTGTGTACTTTGCCAAGCAGCATTGAAATCTCTGCTTAATGCTGCAATTTAAGTTTTATTTACTTATTTATTTGATTATTCAATTACCGTAATCCAATCAACAGAGCACCTACAGAGTAGCAAACAATTAGTTTAGTACATGACGGTTGTGATTTTACCTGATTTATTTTATAAGGCCTAGTATTAGGTTGGTGCAAAAGTTTTCGTGCATTTGGTATACAAAACAGTTTATTTTATAATATCTGAACAATAGCAAGAAGCCATTTGAAGTAGGCACCGACAATATCAATGGTCTTTTCTTCTTTGTAACATTTTTTGACTGGAGCCAAAAATGGCTGGAAATCCTTTTCAAATTCAAGAAGTCGCAAATGCCCCAAAACTTTTGCACCAACCTCATATATGGCAGGGACGCAGAGGATGCGGCGCGCAAGATTAAACACCGGAGCTGGTACTTGTTGCTATCAATAATCCTCACATCATTAATAGTTCATCTAATCGGGTTTTTATGAATTCTTCAGTGCGAAACTAACGGAGCCACTATGGAGAGCTGGTCCTATTTGCCAGAAAAAAGCCTCGTAGAGGATCGGAGAAAGTCCTGTAGCCCATCAAAATCAAATAACTATTATTAGGAGGAAAGAAAAGAAGCAGGTTACGCCTCCTACCGGAGCTGCAGAGGACGATCAAACACTTCTTGGCCTGGGAACTATTGGTTTACTCAGAGGATCACTGAACCATAGAACTTTAATTTTCAAAATTGCCTTTTACCTACTCTCTCATCGTAATTGACTTGTTTCACCCCATCATGCCCTTCCGTTCTTGAATCCTTGGGTACTGCATTTGCTAAGTCTTACTAGTCTTGTTAGTCCAGTCGATGTCAATTACAATGATTTTCACAATTATTTTGTATACCGGCGTTTGAATAAATAAATGAACAAATAAATATCAACCTACACGAAGGTCTTTTTGCTTTTGTGCATGAGTTTTATGGATATAAATTGTTCCGATCCACGACCTAGAAGAAGTTATTGGTTAGGTTGGTAATAAAGTTTCCGCCGTTTTTTTCAAACGACTGCTGTAAGATTAGTTCGAAAGCATTTGCAGAGTTTCACACAGCATTCGAAAGAGAATTATTTGCTCTTTCGAACTTTGTACTTGAAGTTTGTTACAATTGGCAATGTCATCGTTTTTTTGGCTAGTAATATAGAATATAATTTCCAGAAACAGTACAGGTGACAAGAACAAACAGTGAGTGATATCCTGTTTCACCTCTAAGCCCTATACAGGATACACACAGAGATGGATATGAGATAGTCGAAGGAGGTAATGAGATGTCGGCGAAGAACTTGCACTGAAAGTGAAAAGCAAAAAAGTGAAAAAATAACCTCATCGACAGCGATTTTTTTCTGCTCAATTTCAAAGGCATAAATAAAATTTGATAGACCGTTTGAAAGACGATGTTTTTCTCTATTAGACGGTATATCACTTATTTTTATTTGTCTCGAAAATTACAAAATTTTGAACCAACCAAGTTCGACCTTTGGAAAGCAAGAACAATTTTCCGATGGCGCTCCTGGTTTTCTTGTGTGCGCTCAAGTTGACTTTTGTAGAGTTTTCTATACACAATTTTTCGCTCTATCAGATGATATTTATTTATTTATTTATTTATTTATTTCGTTGCATCATAGGATGCGCACCAACCAAGACAAAAGTAAGAAAAACTGAAATGAATACTATTAGCAAAAGAAGTGAAGAAAAGAAAAAGAAGATGATTAAGATGAGCCTCACAGTGGGAAAGAGGCGCGATGAAAACTAAAAAATAAACTTAGGTAGATAATGAAGTGACCCAAATCGAAAGGAAGAACTCAATGAGCTAGCCAAGCGAATAAGGCACTAGGCAAGGGAAGGTATAAGAAGAAAGATCACGTAGACAACCAGCAGGATAGCTAGGATCACGGCAAGGGTCAACGAAGCACCATGCCGGGGAGAAGTCCAAAATGTAGGCTAACTCTAGTGTGCAAGGAAAACAATCTAACTGGACTATAAATATAGTGACATAGAAACCTGTGACCCTAGAACTTGCCGTGAAAAAACCATGCCCAAAATCGACGGAAAAGATAGCCTTATCTCTATAGGGCAACAAAAAAAAACCATTGAAAGATTAAGAGGAAAACAGTATACTAATGGACCTAACCTAGATGCCATAGAAACCTGGCTAGTTGAAAGAATGGGTCTGATGACAGAAGAAAAGGGAAGAAAAAAAATTTTGAGCCTCAAAACCACTGTAGGTTCAACATAATCATGAAAATAAATCATGCAAGAATAAAACAACGAGAGAGCATACCAAACATAGGAACATAAGAAAAACAGCAACACAACGCAGAAACAGAGAGCAAAAAGAGTTGACAACAAGAAGGTTACGGTAACTCGCTCAATTTCTAACAAACAATCATACAAAAGAGCATGATTCAGAAACCAAATCTTATTTATTTCCTGGAAGTTGGAAGATCATGTTAGTTAGAAATGATCAAACATAGCCTCCAAGTCTAGTTTGGTTAGTTTCAACTTAAACGCTCTTACATCACTGCACGCTATTACATCAGCAGGTAGCCTTTGGAAAATCCGAACACTTCGGCAAAAGAAGGAATGATACAACTTCAAAAAGTGGGGTCTTTTCACAGTGATATGCTGTATGGAGAAAGCATTTGTCCTTCCGTTAACAGGCATAAAGCGCCAATAATTACTAGGTCGGAGTTTAGTGTCTAGACGGAGAATACGGAAACAGAGAACAAGATCGTGGAAGATCCTTCGATATCTTAGGCTCTTCAATCCAAATTGATTCAACCTAGCAGCATAATGCGGCACATCGACAGACGGCAAGGAATAACGTTGGGACATCTGGAAAAGAATTCTAGTGAAGGACTTCTGAACACCTTCAATTTTTCTTATGTCTTTTCTCTTGTATGGGTTCCAGACTTGGCAACAGTATTCAAGCTGAGGAATCACATACGCATTATAGAGCCTCAGGATGGAATTTCTGTTACCACTATTAACATTTCTAAAAATAGCGAACATCGTGGCTGTTGCTTTACGCACCACATCATTGATGTGACTGGAAAAATCCATGTTTATTTTCAAACAATGATCGGTCTTAAAAGATTTTCACGAGAAGGGTGTCTTGAAGTTTCTCGACAGAGCAAACCTCCAATTTCAATCCTTTCACCAAATCTCATACAGCATTCGAAAGAGGACGATACTCTCTACAAGATGGTTTATATAGCGTTTCAAACGTTTCGTTTTCATTGTTTTTTAGGCCGTCAAAGTGGACCTAAATCGCAGGCGCGGCGCGTAGGGCTCGTGCGGCGCGACGTCGAATCGTCCAGGAGTGCGGATCTAGGTCCACTTTGACGGCCTAAAAAACAATGAAAACGAAACGTTTGAAACGCTATATAAACCATCTTGTAGAGAGTATCGTCCTCTTTCGAATGCTGTATGAGATTCAGTGAAAAGATTGAAATTGGAGGTTTGCTCTGCCGAGAATTTTCAAGACGCCTTCTCGAGAAAATCTTTTAAAATCGATCATTGTTTGGAAATAAACATATCACCTGATAGAGCGAAAAATTCTGTATAGAAAACTCCACAGAATTCAACTTAAGCGCACACAAGAAAACCAGGAGCGCCATCGGAAAATTGTTCTTGCTTTCCGAAGGTCGAACTTCAGTGGTTTAAAATTTTGTAATTTTCGAGACAAATAAAAACAGTTGATATACCGTCTAATAGAGAAAATTATCGTCTTTCAAATGGTCTATCAAGTTTTTTATGCCTTTGAAGCTGAGCAGAAAAAAATCGCTGTCGATGAGGTTATTTTTTCACTTTTTCGCTTTTCACTTTACTAGCCAAAAAAACGATGACATTGCAGATCAAAACAAATTTCAAGTACACAGCTCGGAAGAGAAAATAATTCTTTTTCGAATGCTGTCTCAAACTCTGCAGAAGCTATCGAACTAAACTTACACCAGTCGTTTGAAAAAAAAAACGGCGGGAACTTTCTTACCAACATAATAGCAATACTTAGAGGGACCGATCAACGCCGGCATCTTTGCCTTAACCTTTTACCTTTGAATGATTTCGATGTAAGTCCGATGAAAGGTTGTTTGGCGATTCCGATGCCTATTATTTCTTTATGCTGATCAACATAAATATATGCTTATGTAATAAATAAATAAGCAAATATGTGAATAAATAAATGAGTATGCATCCATACAGTTTTTGGATCTATCCTCGATGACTTCTATTTTTTTGAATCCTGCATGTATCTTCATCGTCAATTCTTCACCTTCCTGCAGAATCGTGACACTTCGATTGATTTTAGTGGAATTTTAATTGTTCTCTGACTAATGCTCGTCTCACCTTTGTTTGACTTCTGGTTTTCCCTGCTGAATTCTTTCCGATGTTGACTTTTTTCGTATTGCTGTATAATCGCTCCTGATGTCATTATTTCTACCAAGGTTTGCTTTCTGCTCTCTCGGGGTTGTGAGCATTTCTTTTGTGTTTTCAATGAAAAATAAATAGGTAAATAGAAATTTTCACCTCGTCCTCCGCTCTCACGTGAATTTTTGAATGGTTTTGGATGTTTTAAATACAAATTCACACGTTTAGGCGATAACGAAAGTCATCGTAAACGACACACGGCCAGCACTATGACGACGGACGCCGGAGGCGTTCATCGATCAGAATGCCGAACGATCACCGAAGAGATCGAGAACGACGATCTGGACAGTGCGATCGATCTGGCGAAGGAAATCGAGAGCTTGGACAAGTTGCAAGTGAGCCGCAGCTTTAATACTTCATTTTTCTTTTTTCCATCATCTCGTGCCTCGTCATGGCATTCTGTTTAGTGCTTCGGCACCACTTCTTCTTTTTTGTAAAGTTTTCTCATTCTTTTCATATTTTCTCTAATGTTATTTTTCCCATTGTCCAAGCTCAACTATTTCATTATAGTATACATACATATAATATGACTATAAGTTTTCAAGTCCGTCATGCCCCCATGTGACGATTCAACTTGGCATTTACCTGCCTAGATGAAATCTGTCGGGTAAGAGAATGGTGTAAACGATGTGAAAACCCAAGAATATGACTTTTTGTGTTTTTTAATGATGTCTGCTTTTCTTTGCATTTTTTCTCTTTTATCTTCTTCCACTTCACGACGTCTTGTTTGGTGCTTCGGCACCATTTCTTCCCCTTTCGTGTTTTTTTCGTTTTCTCATAATTTTTCGCATTTCCTCCCATTTTCTCTCTCAAATGCACATATGCACTTCAGAAGAAGTACATATTAGTTTTCAAGTCCCTGCTGTCTCTTATCGACCTTCAAAGGCTACCTTTACCTACTACGGTGAAATCTTCCGGGTAAGAGGTAAACGAGGTGGGAAACCTCATATAGTTCTTGTACGTAGTTCCACATTGAATAATTTGGTAGCGGTATTCACTTTAGCACATTGTTGACTGATTTTTTGCCTTCTCCTCAAGAAAACTGTGGTAAACGAGGAGACGAACCTCTGGAAAACATTCGTCTTTTTCTTCCAGCCTTTTTACGTGCTATCGTCCCGTTTCTCTCCCATTACCGTCATCCATTCCGCTCGACTCTCAGCTGGTGGTCTCCTCCTCCCCCTGAACGCCAAAATGGCGTCGATCGGTCTGGGGGTGTGACCGATCCAGCGCCCATCCATGCTGCTCGTCAATCATTCCACGAACTGTTCGACAATCTACCTTCTACCACGCAGTCAACCAATCCTAACCATCATGTCTTTTCATTTCCTTTCTTATTTTCATTTTTATTTTTTCAGTATTTAATTTTGTTTAGCGACACTTGAGACTGATATAAACTCTGTTCTCTCAACTTTTCGCCGGTAGCGCCTTCGGGAGAGCCAGGAAATCAGTGACATCTGAATCTCACAGCGTTTCGTTTTACAAAAAATGACAAAACTAATTACCGAAGATTCAGCAATGCGGAGTTTCATCGAAGATCGATCGTGGAGAGTAGTTTTTACTTTCATTTTCCTTTTTTTCCGTATAATAAAAAAAAACAAAAACAATTGTAGAAAAAAGCTCCGTGTCTCTAAATCTTATACGAGCAATATGAAAGAACTAGTTGAGCCTCCCCGGGACTAGATCGGAAAGCTCTCAGAAGAATAAATTCAATATAAAGGGATCAGAAGGTTCTCAAAAGAATAAAAACTGATATTGAATGAATTCCACTGTAATATAGCCATATATTATTAAAGAAAACCATATATTATAATAGAAAACCGAAACAAAAAATGAAATGTTCCAGACCAACACCTATGCCTATGCCTCAAACTTGCGTAGTTAAACCACAAAATGACAAAACTAATTATTGAAGATCCAGCAGTGCCGAGATTCATCGAAGATCGAGCATAGAGAGCACTTGTTCTTTTCATTCTCCTTTTTTCCATTTTTCCTGTATGTGCTCGCTTTTTTTCTTTTTTTCCTGTATATGCTCTGCGAAAGTTTGAAGACCTCACGAAACGCAATCCTCCCGGCACAGTGAGACTGGAACAACTCCACGTTAAAAGACGAAGAGACGAAAAGAGTTAGAATGCAAGACCAATGTACGAGGCGAGCTCTCGGGTTATATAGACGCATTCGCTCGTACGGTTCGGCCTAGGGCTCCTGGCCTGAATCCAGAATCCCTGAAGCGTTTTGCGAGCAACCGCGTGGGTTTCCGGTGACACTATTTTGAATGAATTTTGAACCGCTCTCCATCATGCCGAGATTGCCGAGGGAGTCAGAGAGATACAGTAATGTGTATCACTAGTGCATGAAAACTACAGTAATCGAGATCAAAGTGCAATTCTCTTGTCCTCAGACACCTTAGGTTTCTGTTTTTGCATTGTGAGTGAGGACACGTCCATTTAACGGTTCGTTTATCTTTGCTTGACTGCCGCCAGTCTTTGGACGTTTCACTTTTTCACCAGCCGTTCAGCGGCCTAACGGCCGCCAAACGGCTTTAAGGGGGCCCCCCTCCCCCTCATGACTCTCGAAATTTTCAAATGTGAACATGGGAAAAATATGGTTGAAAGTAGAGAACTTCGAACTCCATCTTTTTTAGCCTTTTACCCACGTGAAAAACACATAGCAGATTCGTGATCAGCATCCTCAATTACCCCCCCCCCCCCTATGCAAAGTTTCAGCGAGTTTCGACAACTGAAAAAAAAATCGAGGACTGGAGTCCGTTGTAACAAACAAACAAACAAACATACATACATACATACATACAAAGGCTGGGTCTCGCTTATTATATAGTAGGATATAACGTAGCTGACGAATGATGGTTTGTAGAATCTTCATGGTTGTAGATGATCTTCATGGGTCTGCCCATGGAGAAGATGTTCTGTAGGAGACTGTCCACGAAGTTCAGCTCGTTGAGCACATCACTTTGGCACTGCTCGCTAAGAAACAAAAATTTTCACTTGAACCGGTGTGTCTGTAGATGATCTTCATGGGTCTGCCCATGGGGAAGATGTCATGGAGAAGATGTTCTGTAGGAGACTGTCCACGAAGTTCAGCTCGTTGAGCACATCACTTTGGCACTGCTCGCTAAGAAACAAAAATTTTCACTTGAACCGGTGAGTCTGTAGATGATCTTCATGTTCATGGGTCTGCCCATGAAGAAGATGTTCTGTAGGAGACTGTCCACGAAATTCAGCTCGTTGAGCACATCACTTTGGCACTGCTCGCTAAGAAACAAAAATTTTCACTTGAACCGGTGTGTCTGTAGATGATCTTCATGGGTCTGCCCATGGAGAAGATGTTCTGTAGGAGACTGTCCACGAAGGTCAGCTCGTTGAGCACATCACTTTGGCACTGCTCGCTAAGAAACAAAAATTTTCACTTGAACCGGTGTGTCTGTAGATGATCTTCATGGGTCTGCCCATGGAGAAGATGTTCTGTAGGAGACTGTCCACGAAGGTCAGCTCGTTGAGCACATCACTTTGGCACTGCTCGCTAAGAAACAAAAATTTTCACTTGAACCGGTGTGTCTGTAGATGATCTTCATGGGTCTGCCCATGGAGAAGATGTTCTGTAGGAGACTGTCCACGAAGGTCAGCTCGTTGAGCACATCACTTTGGCACTGCTCGCTAAGAAACAAAAATTTTCACTTGAACCGGTGTGTCTGTAGATGATCTTCATGGGTCTGCCCATGGAGAAGATGTTCTGTAGGAGACTGTCCACGAAGGTCAGCTCGTTGAGCACATCACTTTGGCACTGCTCGCTAAGAAACAAAAATTTTCACTTGAACCGGTGTGTCTGTAGATGATCTTCATGGGTCTGCCCATGGAGAAGATGTTCTGTAGGAGACTGTCCACGAAGTTCAGCTCGTTGAGCACATCACTTTGGCACTGTTCGCTGAGAAACAAAAATTTTCACTTGAACCGGTGAGTCTGTAGATGATCTTCATGTTCATGGGTCTGCCCATGGAGAAGATGTTCTGTAGGAGACTGTCCACGAAGGTCAGCTCGTTGAGCACATCACTTTGGCACTGTTCGCTGAGAAACAAAAATTTTCACTTGAACCGGTGTGTCCGTAGATGATCTTCATGGGTCTGCCCATGGAGAAGATGTTCTGTAGGAGACTGTCCACGAAGTTCAGCTCGTTGAGCACATCACTTTGGCACTGCTCGCTAAGAAACAAAAATTTTCACTTGAACCGGTGTGTCTGTAGATGATCTTCATGGGTCTGCCCATGGAGAAGATGTTCTGTAGGAGACTGTCCACGAAGGTCAGCTCGTTGAGCACATCACTTTGGCACTGCTCGCTAAGAAACAAAAATTTTCACTTGAACCGGTGTGTCTGTAGATGATCTTCATGGGTCTGCCCATGGAGAAGATGTTCTGTAGGAGACTGTCCACGAAGGTCAGCTCGTTGAGCACATCACTTTGGCACTGCTCGCTAAGAAACAAAAATTTTCACTTGAACCGGTGTGTCTGTAGATGATCTTCATGGGTCTGCCCATGGAGAAGATGTTCTGTAGGAGACTGTCCACGAAGGTCAGCTCGTTGAGCACATCACTTTGGCACTGCTCGCTAAGAAACAAAAATTTTCACTTGAACCGGTGTGTCCGTAGATGATCTTCATGGGTCTGCCCATGGAGAAGATGTTCTGTAGGAGACTGTCCACGAAGGTCAGCTCGTTGAGCACATCACTTTGGCACTGCTCGCTAAGAAACAAAAATTTTCACTTGAACCGGTGTGTCTGTAGATGATCTTCATGGGTCTGCCCATGGAGAAGATGTTCTGTAGGAGACTGTCCACGAAGTTCAGCTCGTTGAGCACATCACTTTGGCACTGCTCGCTAAGAAACAAAAATTTTCACTTGAACCGGTGTGTCTGTAGATGATCTTCATGGGTCTGCCCATGGAGAAGATGTTCTGTAGGAGACTGTCCACGAAGGTCAGCTCGTTGAGCACATCACTTTGGCACTGCTCGCTAAGAAACAAAAATTTTCACTTGAACCGGTGTGTCCGTAGATGATCTTCATGGGTCTGCCCATGGAGAAGATGTTCTGTAGGAGACTGTCCACGAAGTTCAGCTCGTTGAGCACATCACTTTGGCACTGTTCGCTGAGAAACAAAAATTTTCACTTGAACCGGTGTGTCCGTAGATGATCTTCATGGGTCTGCCCATGGAGAAGATGTTCTGTAGGAGACTGTCCACGAAGTTCAGCTCGTTGAGCACATCACTTTGGCACTGCTCGCTAAGAAACAAAAATTTTCACTTGAACCGGTGTGTCTGTAGATGATCTTCATGGGTCTGCCCATGGAGAAGATGTTCTGTAGGAGACTGTCCACGAAGGTCAGCTCGTTGAGCACATCACTTTGGCACTGCTCGCTAAGAAACAAAAATTTTCACTTGAACCGGTGTGTCTGTAGATGATCTTCATGGGTCTGCCCATGGAGAAGATGTTCTGTAGGAGACTGTCCACGAAGTTCAGCTCGTTGAGCACATCACTTTGGCACTGTTCGCTGAGAAACAAAAATTTTCACTTGAACCGGTGTGTCTGTAGATGATCTTCATGGGTCTGCCCATGGGGAAGATGTCATGGAGAAGATGTTCTGTAGGAGACTGTCCACGAAATTCAGCTCGTTGAGCACATCACTTTGGCACTGCTCGCTAAGAAACAAAAATTTTCACTTGAACCGGTGTGTCCGTAGATGATCTTCATGGGTCTGCCCATGGAGAAGATGTTCTGTAGGAGACTGTCCACGAAGTTCAGCTCGTTGAGCACATCACTTTGGCACTGTTCGCTGAGAAACAAAAATTTTCACTTGAACCGGTGTGTCCGTAGATGATCTTCATGGGTCTGCCCATGGAGAAGATGTTCTGTAGGAGACTGTCCACGAAGTTCAGCTCGTTGAGCACATCACTTTGGCACTGCTCGCTAAGAAACAAAAATTTTCACTTGAACCGGTGTGTCTGTAGATGATCTTCATGGGTCTGCCCATGGAGAAGATGTTCTGTAGGAGACTGTCCACGAAGGTCAGCTCGTTGAGCACATCACTTTGGCACTGCTCGCTAAGAAACAAAAATTTTCACTTGAACCGGTGTGTCTGTAGATGATCTTCATGGGTCTGCCCATGGAGAAGATGTTCTGTAGGAGACTGTCCACGAAGTTCAGCTCGTTGAGCACATCACTTTGGCACTGTTCGCTGAGAAACAAAAATTTTCACTTGAACCGGTGTGTCTGTAGATGATCTTCATGGGTCTGCCCATGGAGAAGATGTTCTGTAGGAGACTGTCCACGAAGGTCAGCTCGTTGAGCACATCACTTTGGCACTGCTCGCTAAGAAACAAAAATTTTCACTTGAACCGGTGTGTCTGTAGATGATCTTCATGTTCATGGGTCTGCCCATGGAGAAGATGTTCTGTAGGAGACTGTCCACGAAGGTCAGCTCGTTGAGCACATCACTTTGGCACTGTTCGCTGAGAAACAAAAATTTTCACTTGAACCGGTGTGTCTGTAGATGATCTTCATGGGTCTGCCCATGGAGAAGATGTTCTGTAGGAGACTGTCCACGAAGTTCAGCTCGTTGAGCACATCACTTTGGCACTGTTCGCTGAGAAACAAAAATTTTCACTTGAACCGGTGTGTCTGTAGATGATCTTCATGGGTCTGCCCATGGGGAAGATGTCATGGAGAAGATGTTCTGTAGGAGACTGTCCACGAAATTCAGCTCGTTGAGCACATCACTTTGGCACTGCTCGCTAAGAAACAAAAATTTTCACTTGAACCGGTGTGTCCGTAGATGATCTTCATGGGTCTGCCCATGGAGAAGATGTTCTGTAGGAGACTGTCCACGAAGTTCAGCTCGTTGAGCACATCACTTTGGCACTGTTCGCTGAGAAACAAAAATTTTCACTTGAACCGGTGTGTCTGTAGATGATCTTCATGTTCATGGGTCTGCCCATGGAGAAGATGTTCTGTAGGAGACTGTCCACGAAGGTCAGCTCGTTGAGCACATCACTTTGGCACTGTTCGCTGAGAAACAAAAATTTTCACTTGAACCGGTGTGTCTGTAGATGATCTTCATGGGTCTGCCCATGGGGAAGATGTCATGGAGAAGATGTTCTGTAGGAGACTGTCCACGAAATTCAGCTCGTTGAGCACATCACTTTGGCACTGCTCGCTAAGAAACAAAAATTTTCACTTGAACCGGTGTGTCTGTAGATGATCTTCATGGGTCTGCCCATGGAGAAGATGTTCTGTAGGAGACTGTCCACGAAGTTCAGCTCGTTGAGCACATCACTTTGGCACTGTTCGCTGAGAAACAAAAATTTTCACTTGAACCGGTGTGTCTGTAGATGATCTTCATGGGTCTGCCCATGGGGAAGATGTCATGGAGAAGATGTTCTGTAGGAGACTGTCCACGAAATTCAGCTCGTTGAGCACATCACTTTGGCACTGCTCGCTAAGAAACAAAAATTTTCACTTGAACCGGTGTGTCCGTAGATGATCTTCATGGGTCTGCCCATGGAGAAGATGTTCTGTAGGAGACTGTCCACGAAGTTCAGCTCGTTGAGCACATCACTTTGGCACTGCTCGCTAAGAAACAAAAATTTTCACTTGAACCGGTGTGTCTGTAGATGATCTTCATGTTCATGGGTCTGCCCATGGAGAAGATGTTCTGTAGGAGACTGTCCACGAAGGTCAGCTCGTTGAGCACATCACTTTGGCACTGTTCGCTGAGAAACAAAAATTTTCACTTGAACCGGTGTGTCTGTAGATGATCTTCATGGGTCTGCCCATGGAGAAGATGTTCTGTAGGAGACTGTCCACGAAGTTCAGCTCGTTGAGCACATCACTTTGGCACTGTTCGCTGAGAAACAAAAATTTTCACTTGAACCGGTGTGTCTGTAGATGATCTTCATGGGTCTGCCCATGGGGAAGATGTCATGGAGAAGATGTTCTGTAGGAGACTGTCCACGAAATTCAGCTCGTTGAGCACATCACTTTGGCACTGCTCGCTAAGAAACAAAAATTTTCACTTGAACCGGTGTGTCTGTAGATGATCTTCATGGGTCTGCCCATGGGGAAGATGTCATGGAGAAGATGTTCTGTAGGAGACTGTCCACGAAATTCAGCTCGTTGAGCACATCACTTTGGCACTGCTCGCTAAGAAACAAAAATTTTCACTTGAACCGGTGTGTCTGTAGATGATCTTCATGGGTCTGCCCATGGAGAAGATGTTCTGTAGGAGACTGTCCACGAAGGTCAGCTCGTTGAGCACATCACTTTGGCACTGCTCGCTAAGAAACAAAAATTTTCACTTGAACCGGTGTGTCCGTAGATGATCTTCATGGGTCTGCCCATGGAGAAGATGTTCTGTAGGAGACTGTCCACGAAGGTCAGCTCGTTGAGCACATCACTTTGGCACTGCTCGCTAAGAAACAAAAATTTTCACTTGAACCGGTGTGTCTGTAGATGATCTTCATGGGTCTGCCCATGGAGAAGATGTTCTGTAGGAGACTGTCCACGAAGTTCAGCTCGTTGAGCACATCACTTTGGCACTGCTCGCTAAGAAACAAAAATTTTCACTTGAACCGGTGTGTCCGTAGATGATCTTCATGGGTCTGCCCATGGAGAAGATGTTCTGTAGGAGACTGTCCACGAAGGTCAGCTCGTTGAGCACATCACTTTGGCACTGCTCGCTAAGAAACAAAAATTTTCACTTGAACCGGTGTGTCTGTAGATGATCTTCATGGGTCTGCCCATGGAGAAGATGTTCTGTAGGAGACTGTCCACGAAGGTCAGCTCGTTGAGCACATCACTTTGGCACTGTTCGCTGAGAAACAAAAATTTTCACTTGAACCGGTGTGTCTGTAGATGATCTTCATGGGTCTGCCCATGGAGAAGATGTTCTGTAGGAGACTGTCCACGAAGGTCAGCTCGTTGAGCACATCACTTTGGCACTGCTCGCTAAGAAACAAAAATTTTCACTTGAACCGGTGTGTCTGTAGATGATCTTCATGTTCATGGGTCTGCCCATGGAGAAGATGTTCTGTAGGAGACTGTCCACGAAATTCAGCTCGTTGAGCACATCACTTTGGCACTGCTCGCTAAGAAACAAAAATTTTCACTTGAACCGGTGTGTCTGTAGATGATCTTCATGGGTCTGCCCATGGAGAAGATGTTCTGTAGGAGACTGTCCACGAAGGTCAGCTCGTTGAGCACATCACTTTGGCACTGCTCGCTAAGAAACAAAAATTTTCACTTGAACCGGTGTGTCCGTAGATGATCTTCATGGGTCTGCCCATGGAGAAGATGTTCTGTAGGAGACTGTCCACGAAGGTCAGCTCGTTGAGCACATCACTTTGGCACTGCTCGCTAAGAAACAAAAATTTTCACTTGAACCGGTGTGTCCGTAGATGATCTTCATGGGTCTGCCCATGGAGAAGATGTTCTGTAGGAGACTGTCCACGAAGGTCAGCTCGTTGAGCACATCACTTTGGCACTGCTCGCTAAGAAACAAAAATTTTCACTTGAACCGGTGTGTCTGTAGATGATCTTCATGGGTCTGCCCATGGAGAAGATGTTCTGTAGGAGACTGTCCACGAAGTTCAGCTCGTTGAGCACATCACTTTGGCACTGCTCGCTAAGAAACAAAAATTTTCACTTGAACCGGTGTGTCTGTAGATGATCTTCATGTTCATGGGTCTGCCCATGGAGAAGATGTTCTGTAGGAGACTGTCCACGAAGGTCAGCTCGTTGAGCACATCACTTTGGCACTGTTCGCTGAGAAACAAAAATTTTCACTTGAACCGGTGTGTCTGTAGATGATCTTCATGGGTCTGCCCATGGAGAAGATGTTCTGTAGGAGACTGTCCACGAAGTTCAGCTCGTTGAGCACATCACTTTGGCACTGTTCGCTGAGAAACAAAAATTTTCACTTGAACCGGTGTGTCTGTAGATGATCTTCATGGGTCTGCCCATGGGGAAGATGTCATGGAGAAGATGTTCTGTAGGAGACTGTCCACGAAATTCAGCTCGTTGAGCACATCACTTTGGCACTGCTCGCTAAGAAACAAAAATTTTCACTTGAACCGGTGTGTCTGTAGATGATCTTATATATATATATATATATATATATATATATATATATATATATATATATATATATATATATATATATATATATATATATATATATATATATATATATATATTTTCACACTGCGCCAATTACGAAGGCTGAGATCAATATTCACATAGACCATGTAATAATTAGAAAAAATAGGGATTTAACCGAAAAGCTGAAACCAACCAACTCCACAGACGAATTCGTTCGACTAACCTGTCAAAGGTGTTTTTGTGCATCCTCCACTCGGTTGCAAATGGGCTGGTGACCCGTCCAACTTTTTCAGAGTTACCTATTTGCGACCGTTTTCCGCCCAACTGACTCCTGGAGTCGTCAATCATTGTCGTCTCTGTGGTGCCTCGTGAATCCATCGAAAAAGCGGAAAACGTCGGGTTAAATTTCAACGCGGCGTAACCCCTGGGAATGTAACCGGTTGCTGAACCTGGCCGTGTCGTTTTCCTGCACCGTCTTCGATTCATTCTATTATAATTTCTCTATTTGCTGAACTTAGTCGCTTGAAAAGTCGCGGAGATTCCAGTAAAATATGGAGGTGTAGGTGTTAATCAGTCCTTTAAGGACGCGCCACGCATTCTTTTTCCATTCAAGATCGTAGAGGCATGGTGGGTGCGTATTTGGCCTACACATTGACTTGCGAGGGCCAGCCGCTACACCAAATCAGTGTAATTGCCATCCCAGACAAGGCAGGTACTACTTTACACGACCCCGGAGGGATGGAAGACTTGGTTAACCCGGGCGAGGATCGATCTCTCGACTGTGCTGGGGTCAGTAGCGCCTCTTGTCACTGCATGAAAATTTTGATACCAGGATGAAAGTGGTAAAGAATGCGTATAAAAACGCCAAGGAACGGATGATATAATACCCTAGGTACCAATGTTGAAAATAAAAAAGACCCTTGGAGATTTTCCTCGTCGCATTGGCAACGAGACGTTAAATAGAGCGGTTTTTCCTGGCTGATGTGAGGTTCTTCTAGGCTGTCAGGCTTGGGAAATGTCTCCTCGGCGGTCCTCCTCGTCGCATTTCATCTCACGTCAACCGCGTCTGATGGCGATTTCTTTTATGGGTTCATTCTTCCGTAACCGGTTCAGCAGCCTCTACCCCTCACCCGCCACACATCGACCACTCCGCCATTACGTTGCGGATTCCATTCGACGTCCCGAACTGTGCTCTCCGGTGCGAGAATTCATTCATAGAATTGTCAAGGTTTTTGTTCCGGCATCACGAAGAGCACATGTTTCCTTGGGTGGTTAATTGATGTCTCTCAAATTGGATCAGTGAAATTTTTCAGCAATCCATACTCTAATGCAGTTCCCACACCTTCTGTATGCCTCCCCAGGGCCAGTGCCCAGCGTACTTGTTTAGCTTAAAGAGGTGCCACCATACACTCGCGCTGGACTGGGCTTCCTGGGCCCAAATTCATCATTGATCGACCTCGATAAACCTCGAGATATACCTAGAAGGCGCGCGAACCGAGATTCGGGAACGCGTACCGGGGTTTATCGCGGGTCTGTCTCACCTAGAGATGAGACAAGGTTTGGGAGACCTCGACAGAATCGAGCGGGCTTATCGCCGACGGGGTTTCGGAGACCGCTCCTCATCCGTTCATGAATCTGGGCCCTGGTGTGGTATAGCGTGCATGAAGTATTATCCGAGATCATCAAACCTCACTAGCAGAGGATTGTACCTTGAGAATATGTCTCGAAAACATGAATACAAACTAACAATCATCAGTTACCTGGACCATGATTAGTGATAGGGAACGAGTATCAATAACGTCACCTCTGCTAATGTCAGTGTTCTAGGTTCTTATTCTCGTTTTATGTAGTTTTTCCTTTAGTCTGCTTTCTCGCTTGTTCACTGCTCATCGTTGTTGTTTTTTAAAGGCGCACGTCAAGTGCACGATAAATAAATAAATAAATAGAAAAATAAATATCGGCACAACCTTGTCCCGCCTGCACCAGGGTGTTCCCCACGGACAATCGATTGCACTTCGATCTCGATTACTGTAGTTCCCAAGCACTAGTGATACGCATCACTGTATTTTCATGTCTCGAAATCAAAAAAAAATCTCATGATGCATGATGGAGAGCCGTTCAAAATTCATGCAAAATGCTGTCACTCCAGACCCACACGGCTGCCCGCAAAATGCTCGAGGGATTCTGGATCCAGGCCAAGAGCCCTAGGCTGAACCGTAGGGGCGAATGCGTCTATATAACCCGTGAGCTCACCCCATACATTAGTCTTGCATTCTAACTCTTTTGGACTCTTCGTCTCCTAACGTGGAGTTGTTCCAGTCTCACTGTGCTGCGAGGGTTGGAGTCTAACGCAGCTTGTGTCCCATCGTAACCGCAGCTTGTATCCCATCGAGCTCGCTGCAGGACAGGCCTTGGACACTCTGAAAATTCTCCAGCGAGCCGAAGCTAGAAACCGAACCTGGTACACTTTCCTCGTATTCCTACTTTTTTTGATTTTATTTTCTTTCTGTTACTCATATGCGCCTCTGACGAGGATGAGGGAACTCTTTCCTCTGCTTGTTTCTCGAATTGGATAATTGAAAGCGAGTTACTCTCTTCCATTTCTTTCATTGCTCTTCATCCATACAACAATCAAAATTTCAAAATTCAAAATACAGTACCGGACATGTCTCTTGCTCACTTCCCGGAGAAGCCGCTTAGGAGAGTTACAAAGCGGCTTTATTCCATAACTTTGTTGAAACCCAATTATTTGTGAAGATATACATATATTTGAGTTTAGAAGCTCGGCGTCTATCGAATATGTATATTTTTACAAATAATTGAGTTTCAACAACGTTATTGAAAAAGGCGCTTTGGAACGTTCCAAAGCGTCTTTCTCAGGAAGTGATCAAAAGACATGTCCGGTACTGTAGTTACCCGAGTTTCATCAAACTGACCCGATTTCCCTTGTTGTTTTTCCCTTTTTTTGGGAGTTTTTTCGGGAGTTGAATGTTCGCAGCTGATCATAGCCGTTTATTCTTGTTTATACTGACAACAGTTCATGTTTTGTGACATTCTTTTATGATTTTAGTCATCTACTGAATTCGTATTTCTGGCTTTTTTCCATTTTCTTTCTATTTTTATTTTATGCTCACATCGGTCTCCGCTGAGGACAGGTTCTTTCTTTCTTCCGTTGGTCTGTTGTTTAAGTTGGAAAACTGATGAAGAGCCACTCTCTACTTAGCGGTTTCTTTCATTCTTTTCTCATTTTAGAAGCGATCAAAATTGCTTTTTACTAACGGTGTTTTTATGATGGTGAAGTACAAGGAAGATGAGGACAGTATTGACTCTTAGCTTACTCGTTACTCTGATTGACCTTGTTTCGTAGTACAATATTTTAAAAGCTTACAGGGCGCTATTCGGCGGTTCAATGATTTTGAAAAGAATTTCCTGTACATTGCTAAGATTCTTAATCGATTAGTCAGCACTAATCAGCCGTCCGTGTTCCGATGTCGAATAATTAGAGGTGAAATTCGGCAACTCAACCTTCCGTTGAATTCCGATCGTCGTAGAACCATGTATTTTTGGCGTATCGTTGCCTCGTACGGCCATCGTTTTCCACGACCTTTGGAAGCTTTTCGATAAGCTCTTGAAGAAAAATTCTGAAAGCGAATAGAGTCCTGTTTCGGGGCTCCATGACCTTGAAAGGGACTTTCTGGGCATCTCTGAGCATTCCGGACCGATTAGTCAACCCATTTGAACCCAAAGGTTTCCAGTTACTTAATCACATCTGCTTAATCACTTGATCACTTAATCTTAATCACATGTAAAAAGTTTTCTTGATTTCTTGGTTCTTGGTTAATTACTAATTGAAGTCATCTTCTACGTAAAAGTTGCCTGTGTCATGTGGGTTGAAAATTGCAGCCAGTGGAAGTGTTGTACTTTAAATCCCTGTTGGAACTCAAAAAAGAAGTGCAGTTGTTACTAAATGTATAGTTTCAAATACTCCGTACTCTAATTCCTGTTTGAGACGATTTCTTTGGAAAAACACGGTACGGTATCGATGATTTTTTAGCACCCCCCCCCAACCCATATGACCCCGAAATTTCCCGTTTTTTCTTGGCTTATTTTCTATGGTTATTCCCTGTCCTTATGTCTTTTCGCTCCAATTCCAGCTCTGGTTATTATAGGTACTTGTTGTGATGGAGGAAGTTTCTTCGGATTTTTGTCTATTTACTGCCATTTTTATTTCTTCGCATAGCGCCGCTCCTGTAATGAATCAGATCAAATCGAACCCTAATCAGCCGTCCGCGTCCGGTATCGAATAAATGGGAGTGAAAATCGCGGCGATTCATAGTGATGATGAATTCCGATCGTCGTCGAACCGTGTTCTGAAGTATTGTGGGTGCTTCCCACGACCTTTGAACGTCAGCGAACCGTGGCGTTCGCGTTCTGCCGTCCGAATTCGCCGTATTGACGGACGGTGTCCAGCTAATTGAATGTTCTCGTCAAGTTGTCAGAGATCGCCGCACGCGACAAGGTCACCATCACCTGGGCTGGGCGCAGGTGATGGGATTGGACGACGTAGGACACCCCTTTGGTCGTCGGTTGTAGTCGCTTTGATCAAGCTCTTTTTCCACAGTTCTTTCTGTGTTAAAAGCCACCGAGTTTTCCTTTTTCACAAAGTTTTCTCGATATTGGCCTCTTCTTTTCCTGCGGAAGCAAACTGATGCCGGAAATTCACAAAAGGTGTTTGCCTCAGGCAAGATTTGAGTCGCCAGATCGCCAAGTCATTAGTTCAAGTCAACCTTTCCGTGAATAGAAGGCTTTTTGTTTGGATTTAATCGGTGCTACTGGATTGGATGTTGCGGCCAGTAGAAGTGTTGTACTTAGAATCCTTGCTGGAACTCAAAAGAAAAGAAGTTCAATTGTTACTCAATGAATAGTTCCAAATCCTCACGTTCTAAAAATCCTATTTGAGCCCGATTTCCGTGAAAAAATAGGTATCGGAGTTTTTTTAGCCTCCCAACCCACATGTATCCGAATTTTCCCGGTCTTGGCCTTCTTGCCGGAGCGTATTGGTGCCGGAAATCCGCAAAAAACGAGTGACTCACAGAGAATCTGAGTCCTCAATTCGCAAAATCATGAATCATCCTTTTCAGTCATCCATAAAAAGTGTCTAGTTTGAATTTGCAAAAGTTCCTCTCACAGTCTCAATGGCCTCTTCTCAGAGGCCTTTTACATTCTCGTCTTTTTTTTTCCGCATTGTTTCACTGTTTTTTGGATTGTTTCCGAGTTTTACGATCTTTTCCGAGATTTTTCTTCTTTTGGAAGTTTCCTCGTCCAACTTCATGTTTTTTCTCAGACACTGGAGGCATTCCGGCTCAAATCCTCTTCGATCACACTAGGTACGACCTAATCTTGCTGTCTTGCGGTAACTCCGCCCATCAATGGCCTCAAGCACTCTTTCATACCCAACGGTTATCAAAATAACCTGATCTTCTTGCTGAACACCGCGATATTTATCTATCTTTTGAATTTTTATCTTTATCTGTCGTTTTTCTATCTTCATCTGTATGCTTCTATTTTTTATATTTTATATTTCCACTAGATAAATAATAGGGGTGTAGAAACTCATCGTCGTATTTTTCACCTGGCCAGTTTGTTTCAAGTTGGTCTATTAGAGCCTCCTATGGCTCCGTCCTGTATGAAATAAATGTATAAAAAATGAACAGTTATATTTTTGATATTTTCCGACGAATTTCTTATAGAGAGTTCAATGATACCGGTACCAAACCTCACTTATTAGAGTTCTTACTGCTGGTGAAACCTGGACCTCTTTTTCCGCTTTATTCCTATTTTTCAAATTTCTCTTCATTTTTAGATTTTTTTCCCGAATTTCTCATTTTTTGTCACTCAAAATGCAGTAAGTCTGGTCCGATTTGGGTGGTTTACTAGGCGCCAAGTGTTTTGATCGCTGCGGCACTTGCCGATTGTTTGTTTTTGCAATCGCCTCGGATAGTCGCCAAAGTAAACACCGCTGAAGGAAGTGGACGGGTAACGGGGTAGACGTGTAGGGTAATGGTATGGGTAAGAGATAGAGAGAGAGCGAGTGCGAGCTTTTCCGACCGCCCAATGTTTCCGAGCCGACGTTGATTTATGGCGATGTGGCATCATCGGCATTCTTTACCTAAAAGCTCCGACGCGTTTTTTCCTCTCTTGCATTCCTCGGCTGAATCAGCATCGGCGGCATCTCAAAGCGCACCTCCATCGATAAATTCGCACAAATCGATCATCTTTCAATCGATATTCGAGTTTCGACGACCGCTATAAGTGCTGACCTTGCCACTCTCTACTTTCATCTCAGTCACGGTGCACTCATACTTTCTTGCAGAGGAAGTCTTTTGTAGTCATTTATTTGTTTCTGATTATCCAATCCACAGATTCAAAATAGAATAGTAAAACAATACTTGTATATGAGGTGACTGTTGGACATGAATAATGATTATAATAATATAAATATCATAAATCAAAATGAAGTTTAAAGTCTTCTTTTACACAAGTTTTCGTACTTTTCGATGGTCAGAGAACTATTTGTATCCACTGGTAACCGGAACCCCTTTGACCGTAACCAATGTCTCGTCCGTTCTAGTAAGTATCCAACATTTTATGAATCGCAGACTTGAATTTTGAGTATTTCAATTTTATATTATTTTAGTACATTTTTTATTTTAGATTATTTTGGTTTTAGATAGACTTAAATAGTCCTACTATCCTGTCCAGAAGTCTGGATCTTTTTATTCCTTCCCTGTATTTAATATCACCACTTCTCTTTGATGTGCCGTAACCCCGCCCACTATTGATATTACTTTTCTCTCTTTCTTTTCTCCTAAACGCAGGCTCTTCTCTCACTATATTCACTAATTTTCGACGGCAACGATTTTAGCAAGCACTAGTTTTGAATAATGATTTTCAATATGATTTGCTCTTGCTCCACTTCGTTTTGGTGGTAGGATGATCCGTCCACCACCGAATGGGAATTTTAACCCCAAACGTTTACTCACGAATCAAAAGGTAAAAGGTAAAGTAATCGGCGTTGGTCAGTCCCTTGAGGACACGCCGCGCATTCGTGTTCCATTCAAAATGGAAAATGATGTGGGCATGATGAACGCGTACTTGGTCCATTCACTGGGCCTTCGGAGGCCAGCCGCTATACCAAGTCATTGTCTCTACCTTCCGAGACATTTCAGGTATCAATTTACCGACCCCGGAGTGATGGAAGGCTTGGTTGGCCCAGGCGAGGATCGATCGACCGTGCGGGTGTCAGTAGCGCCTCTTGCCACTGCACCTCGCACGTCCACTCACGAATTACCCACGAAAAGTTTTCTTTTGGCTACCGGTTGGGGATAATTGTTGGCGGCTGGATGGGTTTGAGGGTTCATGGTGTTTATACCAGAAAACGAAAGCTGCCCAAACGAGCCCAACCCGGCTGAGCAGAGCTGCCAGACGTCACAAACGATGGGATTAGGAAGAGGGTTCATCGCCCACCAGCGCCCACTTCTCTGGAAAATCAATCCCTGACGTTTTGCAGCAGCTCTATACCTGAGCTATACCCTCTTCTTTTCTTTTTTTGCCCTTGGAATTCCATCTCCTAAAAGAATAAGAGGAATATTCCTCATTCTCTTGGAATTGGACGAGTTGCCGGTCTGGAGGTTTCACATCCACCGATCGATGGAACAGCTAGGACCCGTGTCTGAGTGTCTGATACAAAAACTGGTTTCAAGTTATAGTCCGGAAACTCGTCCACGTCGCCAAGAGGGAAGGTCTTCCTGTAGGGTCTCATCCTGGTTAGAAAATGGAGGGGAGAACAAATTCTGAGAGATTCTCGAGCATTATCCTTCCTCTTGAATAGTTTCCATCTCATACTGAAACCTATTCCACTGAATTTCCACTCTTCATTAGAAAATTTAACGAAATGAGAACATGTTCCCAAGGCAGCTGAAGCATATTTCATTCAGGAAATCGATTGAAAACTGTTCGACTTACGATATTTCATAGAAAAAAACATGGTGAAACGGCTGCGAGCCACCGCTTTCACTGCGGGAGCATTTCAGTACCTAAAGTTACCTCAAGTTCGCACCGTTCACCCTTTTCCACCCGAAAAATCTGAATTTTTGTTTCGCTTCCCCTTTTCTCCTTGTAAACCACATGGTGTTCTTATGTGGCTCCATTTAAGCTGTGATGTTTATTTATCAATTTTTTTGTGGTTTTCATTACGAATTGCCTCAATTGTCCTACTGACCATCCGATTTTTTTAGCTTAGTGTTCTTTATTGTTTCCATGGTTGTTTTTGCTACAAGCAACTTTTAATTCATCGCATCTAGTTGAATAAATGAACAAATCGTCAATATTTTTCCGCACCTACACTACCGGACCTTCCGCAACAATAAAGCGGCGCCAGCGGCGCTTTCTTGCGCAGAACTCGTCCTTTTTCTCCATTTTCTTTGGAGTTGATTTATTAGTATGATTTCGAACACAGCAACTAGAGCTCTATCTTTTCGTGTACAGATTTCCCACGTTCGTTGAACTCGTTAACGAACGATTTTTGACCCCTCGACTTTTGGTCCTTCGCCCTTTCGATTCCTCGTCTGATGACTGATCGCTCAACGAGGCTCTGCCTTCATCCGGGCTACCACGCGGGGCCCCCGTAGGTCACGTAGCGTAAATGAATAGAGTTAGACTCTGCCCGGGTCTCCACGCGTGGACCCTGAAAACGGCATCTTTCGGCGCAAAAAAAGCGTCACTGCCGCCGCTTTATCGTTGCGGTACGTCCGGTACTGTAGTTGAATGAATAAATCGTCAGTATCTATCACCACCTGGTTCGAACGCTCGTATCACAATAATTAATAACAGTTGAAAATTCGATTTTTGCTTCCTTACGCGGCTCGTCTCATCTTCATCTTCTTCATGTCAGAGTTCTTTACCATTCGACTCAGTGAACAGTTTGAAACCGGTCTTTTACAACCCAACCGTTTGGTGACCGTTTTGAAAGATCATTACCACTGCGAAGTGTTTTTGGTTTGCATCGGTGTAACAGAGCAGAAGTTTCGTGACGCATTTCTCTTTCTACATAGTTACCCATGAATCTATTTGTTGCCGTTTTAAATGGTGTTTCAAAGTATTTCATTTCCTATGAAAATCTTCCACAATATCTCATAAGGCTTCACATCAACAAATTGCGACAGCTACCACCTTCCACATTTTCGGTATGTTAGAAGGAGCTGTGAAGCTGTTGAAAGCTTCTAGTTTCCATTTTTCCGTCTTTTTACTTCTGTATGGGTCTCTCTTCCCTAACTAATTGGTTTTTAATCTTGCTTTTTTTCTCGTTGAATAGTCACTACACTTGATCTTCGTGTTTCTTCTAATACTTTCACCTCGTTTTCTGGACTGAGCACGCTTTGGTTCATTTTAAATAAATAAATAAAAATAAACTTGGAAGGTGTACAGTTTTCGCATAAACTTCATATCTACTATAGATTTATGGATCCTATGGATCAAGTTCAGTCCATTACGCGGAAATTTTGTATGGTAGACTTCTTTTGAAACGTGATACAAGTCAGAAGGACAAAAATGAAAAAGGGCACTTCGACTTGCATTTTCAATTGGAATCGATTAATTCGTCGTGTGGCAACCGCTTGATATTCAACGATGGTGGCCTCCCTTTATAAGAGAATTCTCTGACTGATGCGCTCGAATCCTCTCACGAGTTTATACCTATTTATTTATGTATTTATTTATTTATTCATTCATCTATTTCATTCGCTTATATGGAAAACACTCACAACTATGTGTACAGGACAAACTGTTCCATCATTTTATAATTTTCTATCAGATTGTTTTTAGTATGAAATCTCCACATTTCTATTACAGTTATCTTTGTCTGCTTTTTTACATTATTATTTTTACTAACAGTTGACTCAGGCCCCTTCGTTGTTATTGTGTTAGGTTGGTAAACCTTTCGAATAGATATTTTCTCAACTGTAAAGTGCAAACGAATATAAAACGTAAAAATTATAAAAAAAATGGTCCTAGGAAGTCAAAGAAGAATAGGATGAGCTTGAGAATGAACAGCTCCGCCGAGGACATCTAGCACTGATTAGGGTGGGTTGAAAGCCGCCACAGAAGTCGAACCATCAAGCACCACTCACTACTTCACAGAGGAGTTCCAGTGCTTATACACCATAGCTACAAAGCGTCCCACTCTATTGGGAAAGGTACGAAAGTATGGCCGGAAGGTTGCCCAGAATATGTTGCCTACATAGCTCAACGCTGGGGTCACTTCGTGTACGATACTTCTGAGTTTCGAAAGGAACTTCAACAGGCAAAATAATTAGGCTGTAGCAGGTGAGAAGTGAATGAAGTACGCTACTCATAGCCGGAGACCCAAGTTCTTGGTCCTGGTAAACAACGAAAATCAACATCAAGGCTAATTGCACTTCAAGGATTAGATTCTTCGTATATTGTGCAAGAATAGGAACTCCTACCCAAAAATGCGATAGTTATTGTCAAGCTGTGCTGGCAGCATTGGGAGTGTATTGCTTGCAAACCAAAGGGGTAAGCAGGGCTGATACGCTACCCACCCGACGACGCCATCTTCCAAAAAGTCACATGGAAATTTTTTTCGAGGATTATTGGAGATCGGTACCCCATGCAGCGTAATCTCCACAGAGTGCTTCTACAGAATACTGCTCGCGTTGCTTTCGAATCTCACGGGAGAAAAAATTTCAACAAATAAGGCCATCCCAAACGGGGGTGTAAAAGTTCTTCGTAGATAAACCGAAAGGCTTCCACGCGTGCGCGGTGAAATACTAATTTATTTATTTTATTTATTTATTTTGAAGCGCGAATCCTCGCCCACAGCACATATAACTAAACTAAAGCTCCAGAGAGAATAGAAATGACATAAAATCAAGATACAACAGACATCATAGAAAATAGTGCACTAAACTGAGCAACTAAAGCGCAGTGAAAAATGATTAATAGTACATCCTAGACACTAACAACGAATGAAAACAAAAGCTAGTGTTCCTTGATTTGCTGGTCGACAAACTTTTTAAATTTACCGAAAGACATCTGAAGTACGTCGTCTCTCAACAGGGCGCGGAACCTCTGAATTGTTTTATTAGAGGAGAAATGTGATCTGATTTGGCTTCTCACAACTGTATCACTTGGTCTGATACCACCCCATTTCGTTCTGGGTGAAGAAAACTAAAAAACTAATCAGCAGGAAGGCGACGCGTAGTTGTCTATCTATGTGCCATATATCTCAACTGGGTTCTTTTTCAAAAAAATAGATTTGAAAAATCAAAATGTGGCAAATATTCAATTAGTAGATCATGTAGACTATCAGAGAAGCAATTTATCAAGGTCTTTTCCTCACTCAATTCTCTCTTCTTCTTCTAGTTCTTGAGTATTATTCTCTTATAGAAATTATTTGACGGTCACCCGCTGGTTTTCGTTTTCTATCTTTTCGGAAAAAACGTTTGTTTTCAGCTCGCGTTGGATCGCATGTTGGAGTGTCCGCGCAGCCCGTCGACGTCGTTGGCGTCTTCGGGACGAGAAACAGGTATTCTTCCCTTTTCCCTTGGCTTCCTGTTTTTCATTTTGGGTCACCTGCTGGTTAACTGTCTAATGGGCCAGATAAGGACCTGTTCCTATACGTTGTCGTAGCAAGTCTTGGTCACAACGCACAAAAAATGCTATTTTTTGGAATAACTTTCACATCATTTCGAGTGATCCTGATGGCCGTTTTTAAAAGTTGCCGTTTTTGGTGTCCACCCGTGGTGACCCGGTCGGATTCTACCTCACTTCATTTTTGCCGCATGCCCAGCGGGGTCCCCGCATGGTGGCCTGGTCGAAAACGAAGCGTTGAGCAATGAGTCACGGTAATCGATGGGTCAAAAAATTGCTTTTTAACGAGTTTCACGAATATGGAAAATTTCTATACGAAAAGATAGAGCTCGAGCTGCTGAGTTCAACCACACAATTGTTTTTACGAAGTAATCGATTTTGAAGAAAATATAGAAAAACGGCGGTTTCTGCGCAACAAAGCGCCGCTGGCGCCATTTTATCGTTGCGGCACGTCCCGTACTGTACTTTTCGTGTTCTCTTACTTTTTTTCACGTTTTCCGTATCTTTTTCTCATGTGTACTTCAATAGGCTCCTTATGCTTTTCCATAGAAAGAGAACAGAAGCGTGAGAAACTGATACTCTTGTTGAGAAAATTTTTGTCACAATAAAATAACGTGATCTATTGATTGATTATTCATTATTTCTTTTCAGAACTATTCTCTCTTTTTCGACTTCGAGGTTTCCTAAGAGCTCTCTCATCTTTTCGGTTGCATCTTACCTATCTTTCCTTTTCTCTATCTTTTCCTTCTTTCTTTTCATTTATATCTTGTGAATTTGCAGGCTCCTTTGGAAAAGAGCATGGTATGGGAGCCGGGTCGAGTAGCGCCGAACGACTCAACGGCTCGAACGACAGCTCGCCGAGGAAACGAGAAGGTCGCTTCTCTCCATTTTCTTTCTTTTTCCTTTTATTCTTTAATTATTTTTCCAGAAAAATGTTTTTCCTATGAAAATTTGCTAGACTACGAATTGAAAAGTTTTCCGATTTCGCGTTGTTCTTGTCGAACAACTTATTCAGCTTTTATTTATTATTATTTATTCATCACTATTTCACTCAGCGTAGTTACTCATTCTGTTAGTTAATTATCACGCCGCAAACCCTCCAATTAAATATTTTTCACGGTGACACTAACATTCTGTGGAGGCTGTCGCGTTTTTTTCGATAATATTTTTTTCGAAAATATCTCAGCAGGCTAAGATGTTCTAAACTGGTAACTGTAACTACTCTAAAGTATAATATATAGCGACCAATTTATCTCATTAAAAATACTATAAATTATGGTCTTATAAATTGAAAAATTAGTAAGAATTATAAATAAGAATAAGAATTATAAATTCTATAGAATAATTACCTTATTATGTATTATTTTAGAATAATTACCTTATTATTTATTATTTTTTATTTCAGGTCTAGCAGCGAAACGCCTCGTACGGGTGCCATGCGGTAAAACTCCGGCATGTGTCTCCGATGGAGCTTCCCAAGGGTAAACTTCAGCATCATTCAATATTTATACTTTTTCCGTGGCGCGCGTGGTAGATGGCTATGAGGCGATGCATCCAGCCGCACGGTCGAGCGATCGGTCCTCGCATCGGTTCTTCTATCCTTTGAGGTCGGGTAAAATGGTACCAGACATGTTGTCTAAGAAGGTAAAAACGCTAACTTGGTATAGCGGATGACCCCAGCAAGTCATTATATAGGCCTAACACGCATTCACCGTGCCTCTGTGATTCTGAATGGTAAACGAGTGCACGGCGCGCTCTGAGGGGTTCTTCAGTGCGTACCACTTTAGTTCTTAGCTACTATCTTCCATTATTCACGTAAATATTTTATTTTTAGCACGGCGATTCCGTTCACAGTGTTCGGCGGTGCGGCTGCGGCGCGTCTGATTCTTGTGGACATCGTCAAACGTGAAGATATGATTGGAATCCTGTCGCCGAACGATATTATACTGAAAATCGAAGACGTGTAAGTAGAGTTTTTGTACAATTTTTGTTATAATTTATTTCGTATTTATGAAATTTTTTGGTTATTTTTTATGGTTACGCTTTTAGTTGATACTCGTCTCATCGTTTATATTTTAGGTTGTTGCAAAAGTAATTTCCGTTTCGGGGTATGTTGAAATAGACAACTAATTTTCGTGGATATTTACCAGCTCCAATAGAACTGTAACTACTGTAAGGTAGATTTTTTTCTCCTCTTTCAGTATATGTCTTCAGTTTTCACCTATCTTCATCGTGGGCATTATTATAGGGGTCCGAATAAACGATGAACAGACGCGACTTTCGAGTGCTTATGCTGTATGAGTTCAAGCTCGGACATTCTGCAGCCGAGGCAGCTCAAAATTATGGCACTGCATTCAGGATAGAATCGCCTACCGAACGCACAGTACGGCTTTGCTTCGGAAAGTTTACCTTCGGAGATTTTAACATCGAAAACAAGACAAAGCCTGGTCGGAGTACGTCGCTTGAAGATGGGATTTTGAGAGTAGCCGTAGCTTCAAAGCGGGACACAACTGTCCGGTAGCTAGCGACAGATATGGGTGTCCACTCTGCAACGGTAGCAAGACATCTGGATTTGATCGGCATGGTGAAGAAGAAGCAGAAGTGGATACCCCACGAACTGACCGACGAGCAGCGCCTCACCCGATTCAACAGCTGCTCCAACCTTCTCGTCCGTCTGGAAAACGATCCGTTCTTGGACCGCTTAATAACTGTAGATGAGAAGTGGGTCATGTATGATAACAGGAAGACAGGATATGTTTGGGTGGATAAGGATTGCCCACCAACAAGCTTTCCAAAGCCGGATCTCCACCATGAAAGAGCTAGGCTAACTGTTTGGTGGTGTAGCAAGAGTTTGATTCATTACAGCATCCTTCAACCTGGTCAGACAATTACAGCAGAAACGTACAGTTGTGATTTGGTACTAATATTGGAAAAGCTGCGAAAAATGTGGCCGGCAGTCGTGAATAGAAAGAGGCCCGTCCTACTTCAGGACAACGCTCGGTCTCATTCCTCGAAAGTCACCCGGCAAAAATTAAAGGAGTTGGGCATCGAGGTTCTCCCTCATCCTCCTTATTCAGCAGACCTCTCCCCAACTGACCATCACTTTTTCCGAGCTTTAGACGGGCACCTGCGGCAGCAGCAATTTGATAATCTTGACCACCTCGAATCAGAGCTCCGTCAGTTTTCTGATTCCTGTGATCTTAGTTTCCATCATAGAGACATATACTCGTTGAAGAATCGTTGGGCAAGATGTGTAGAATCGAATGGTTTTTATTTCGATGAATAAAGTTGTGATTAGGCCGAGATATGATAGTTTGAAGATAGACGTCCGTTTCGGAAATTACTTTTGCAACAACCTAATATTTTTATTCTCGTCCTAATTTATATCTTTTGATTTTCTCTCTATTCCTCTTCTTTTTATTGTTTATTTTTTCGTTCGTTTATTTTTTTGTTGTTTTTGTTTGTTTTGTTCATGTCTCATTTAAGGCAGTTGTTTTAAGTTATGATGAGAAAGGCGTTTTTCTTATCAAGCCGGTCAAGCGATTGGGTTTATCTCCTAACCTGTGAACCTCATACCATCATGGGTTTGGGTAAACTTCGCTGCTGGGGTTTGGTAAAATTCGGCTTTGTCTTTTGTTGATGAAGCTTCTATATCAGGTAATTCGAGCACACATTCGAATTGCTCCGACAATTATGATTGGAATTCGGACGCGTGGCTCATCCCTGGCTACTTTTCTCTAAAGATTTTTTTCAGCTACGTGAGTGGAATGCTTAGATCGGAAGTGACTCGACTTTTGGAGAAATTGTGCCAAGAAAACGACCAAATCGCCGTTGAAATTGTTCCTGCTGGTGGGTTTCTTATGTACTTTTTCTTTTTTAATTTTATTTTCATTTATTCGTGCCCATCCTTTCTTCAGCGTTTATTTGTGTTTCATTCTTCTTATTTTTGTTTACTGTTTTAATTTTCGTGACGAAAGGATGTTCTTTTTGTAAATGGCCATTTGTGGGCCTCAGCGGAGTGTAACTCTGGCATCTGTTATTTGAAAAGTCGTTGAAGAAGATAAGTTTTCCTGCGTTTCCATGAAGGTCGCTACTGTGCTGATGAACAGTTATACCCACTCCTTACCCAGCATCTCTTTTTTCTTAGAAATTTTCCTCCTCGCTTTTCAACCCGTCAGTCAGGTGTAAGAAACCCGAAAAAATGCCGCAGGCGGTTGATAATCCACCTTCTTTTTCATTTCTTTAAATTTCAAGGGCCAAATTTTGTCCTTTACTCTCACGAATCGCGTCACATGGACATTTCGGAGGAGCCGGGCGAAATGTAAACAGACAGCTGTTGTTGGGGCTGTAATTCTATACGGAGTGTCGGTTCTTTAACGTTTGGTTTCTTCTCATACCCTACCCCTTTTCTTATACCCTACCCTATCTCTCCACAAGGATCTTCTCATACCCTACCCATGTAGAGGTTTCTTCTCACACCCTACCCTTTTTAGGTTTTTCTCATACCCTATCCCTGTACAAGTTTCTTATGGAATCCTGTCCCTCTATAGGATTCTTCTTGTACCCTATCCCTCTAATGGTCTCTTCTCATACCTCAGTCCTCTGTAGGTTTCTTCTCATACCCTGTCCCTTTACAGGGTTATTCTCATACACTATGACTCAAAAGGATCTTCTCGTACCCTGTCCCTCTATAGTTTCTACTCATACCCTACCCATGCATAGGTTTCTTCTCACACCCCACTCTTTTTAGGTTTTTATAATACCCTACCCGTCTATGGGTGTCGTCTCATATCATACCCTACCCATGTTTAGGTTTCTTCTCACATCCTACCCTTTTTAGGTTTTTCTCATTCCTTACCCCTCTATGGGTTTCTTCTCATATCCTTATACCCTACCCATCCAAATGTTTCTTCTCATAACCTTATCCCTCTACAAGGATCTTCTCATACTCTACCCCTCTATAGGTTTCTTCTCACACCCTACCCTTTTTAGGTTTTCCTCACGCACTACCCCCCTCTTATATCTTTTCTCTATATAGGCTTCTTCTTATATCCTATCCCTCCACAGGTTTCTTATCATACCCTAACTCTCTGTAGGTTTCTTGCCAAACCCTCACCCTCTATAAGTTTCTTGCCATACCCTAACCCCTCTATAGGTTTTTTCTCGATACCCTACCCTTCTTTGATTCTTCTGGTAATCAACCTCTTATAGGTATGCTATTATACCCTCCCCTTTTCAGGAGCAATCACGGACGACATTTGTGAAATTCTGGCCGATAAGCAGTGGGCCGAGCTGCAAACAGTCATACGCGACAATCTGTACAGCAAAACCGTGCCATGTGAGCGAATTTTAATAGAATTCATTGTTTTCTCTTTTTATTGTCATTTTTTGCTAAAATTACTACAACTGAATCTGATAACGATCACCTATTGTAAACGTTTCCCATAGTTCAATTTCGCGGCAAAGAGCGTCTTTCTATCACTTTTCAATCGTTTTTCCCTTGTTCCAATCATAGTTCAAAGTTTTCTAGTGGAAACCTTGTCGGTTACCCGATAACCTGATATCTTACCCACACTCTTACCCTTTGATTCCTGTACCGCTAACAAACCATCTGTAATTTGATTTGATTTTGCTGTCTTTTCTACCTATCTCTTTCTGTTCTCGTCAAAGCTCGACGTTCTCCCCTCACTCTTTTCCCACAGTCTTACCACTCGTTTCTAATCTTTCTACCTTTCTTTCTCTCTAACTCACTCCCACTACTCTCTCTCTTCTCACTCCTTAGCATTCTTTCTCATCATCACGTTTTGTTTCTTGTCAGTAATTCTCTTTCATAATATATATTTTTAGTTTTTCAACTTTCTTCTATTTTATGCGAATCAACAATGACTGCCTTCCCTAGCGTTTTTCAATCTTAATATCTTACTTTTCGAGTTTTTCGAGTCATAGTTCGAAATTCTTCCTTGAGAATCCTGTCGTTTACCCGATAACCTCAATGATTGGACATTCTCATACCCTTCGATTACCGTACCACTGAGAAATTATCTCTAAGAACCTACTCTCCTCGTTTTCACCTATTTATTCTCAAATTTTTCTCGCAGGAAGTTACCGTAAACAGTGGAAAGGCTGAGAACAGCCATTTTGCCCCATCACCCTTACCCTCTCATTTCGGCAACCTATTAGGCATTCTGCTCTAATTTCAGCGGTGAATTCTTCATCTGACGAGTACATAGTTGCACTCTTACTTCTTATTGTCATTCTTTTGATTTCCTTTCGCCTCGTTTTTCATTCTTTCTTTGTATATGGGGAGAAAGGGCTTTGACAAAACAAGAATGATGGATTTCTTGGTTTTTCTCGAGTACCGTCCAATGTTTGCCGATGCTCTTGCGGCTTATTTCATACTGCTCTGTTCAAATAGGGACACGAATGTCTTTTGAAAAGCAGAGCAGCTTTTTCGAACGTTTTTTTCAAAGGAGGGCAGTTGAACGACCACGTTCAGTCTCAATGCGAAAGACGAATCCTTGTCGGTTATTTATTTATTTTTATTTACTAATTTTCTCCGGTCCCTAGTGAGCTAAACATTGAAATCCAGTGGGTTACAGGCGGCTGGGATATAATGATAGTAACATTGAAAACGAAAAAACATGGTTAGCAACAAATCAATGGCCTCGTTGAGATAGTCATTGATGGAAGCCCTCCAGCAGCACTAAAATGGAGAAAAAGAAGAAAACGTATTGACAGGATCAAGTAGAGTCCCGCTAGGTTAACGCCAGAGGTTAGGGCATAGCGAGAGATGGTTACCCGATAACCTCAATCTTTACCCGTTACCCATCGACGTTAACGTCTCGTCTGGGTGCGTAGGTGGTTCGTCACTCGACCCACGAACGCCGCCGTAGGCCCGTCCACGATTACGAGTTTAGTGCGTGTCGACGGCAAAGTGAATTCCACGTCCATTTGATCGAGATGAAATTGGAGCCGCTTGTTTGCCACCGGAACAACTCACACTCGTGTGAGAACTCATTCTTCGTTTGAGAGCGTGGCGCGAACTCGTCCGGCTTTTCTTGCCAGGCCTCGTCCAGACGCCATCGGAATCTTTAGAATTCCATACGCTTAGTCAATGCTCGTTGACGTACGAAAGTCGTCTTTTTAATATACATCGGAATTCAGACCCTAGTTGTTCCACTCTTTCTATTGTTTATTGGTTTCTCCGGTTTTCTTCGTGTTTTCTTCTTCTCCGTCACCTAACGCTCTTACCCCTTATTGTCATCTTTTTGGTCTCCCTCCCTTTCTTTCTTCATTCTTTATTTCTATCTTTCTGTCTTGCTGTCTTTCTTTTTGATTTTTTCGGAGATTCCTTTTTCACTGTTGTTGTGCAACGACCATCTTCCATGGTCGTAAAGGTAAAGGTAACGATAAAGGGGAGGGCGCTGATCTGCCCCTGTGGACGCGCCATGCATTCGCGTTCAGTTCAGGATCGTAGAGACACGATGAATGAGAGTTTGTCCTACGCAATGTCTTTCGAGAGCCGGCCGCTATGGAAAAACATTTTTATTCATTTACATATTTATTTGTTACGCCACATAATGGCGCCAACCTTATATGCAAACATTACTTACTTTGATACTTTGATACTTTGATACTTTGATGGTCCTTTCTTCAACTGGAGATCTTCTCAGCGGGGACCACAACTCTTCCAGACCGCTCGATTTCTGGCAACTTGCATCCAGTGAGGGAGACTCCGTTCTCTGAAAGACTTTGCAAATGAGTCTGCCCATCTTGTTGGCGGTCGTCCCAGTGGTCTCTTAAGGTCTCTTGGGAGCCATTCTGTGACACGGAGGCTCCATCTATCGTCCTTCCGTCGAAGCAGGTGTCCAGCCCAACGATATTTTGACTTCTTCATGTACTGCAGTGGATCTGCTAGCTGCGATTTCTCCCTTAGCTCTGAGCTTCGTATGCCTTGTTGCCGCTGTTGGCGAAGGCTCGTCTTCAGAAAGCATCTCTCCAGAGCACGATGCGTGGTTTGCATGGCTTTGGCGACGGCTTTGTTGTCAGGCCAGGTTTCGGTCGCGTAACACATCGCTGTCAGTACAGAGGCGTTGAATATCGAGGCCCTAAGGCCGGCATCTTTGACCTGATCAGTGACTTCGCGGATCGAACTGAAGGCTGCCCATGCTGCGCGTCTCCTGCGGGCGATTTCAGGAGCCAGGTCGTTCTCCATGTTCAGCTCTCGTCCCAGATAGACGTAGGAGTCGACTCGTTGCAAAGCGACTCCGTTTAACTTCAAGAGTCCCGTGTCACACCACTGGTTGACCATAAATTGCGTTTTGGACATATTCATGTTCAATCCAATCAAGATTGGATTGAAGATTGGATGCAAACATTGTAAAACAAAAACACCATGGCATGAAACAAAAAGTAATTCAGTCATCAGTGACTTTACCTTCCCAGACAAGTCTGGTACCAATTTACCCTTCCCCAGAGGGAAGAAAGGCCTGATTAGCCCAGGCTCGATTCGATCGCTCGACCGTACAGGTGTCAGTAGCGCCTCTTGCCACAGTACTATGCGCACCATGGTCGCAATAAATTGAAGGTGATGTGAGTGATGCTTTTGGCACCGCAGATCTCACTCCAATTCATCTGTCTTTATGTCCAATGGTGGCCAGCCGTCGATGTTTTCCAGTTTTTCATGCCGGCGGCCATTTTTCATGTGGGCAGTTGCCGTCCGTCACTGGAGCCTGGCCGCATATCATCAAACCACAAACAAGTAGCCGCTGGCCTCACTCTCTCCATCGTCCTCCTCTTGGTTGGCCTTGGGCTAGCTTTCCAGCTTCCAGTAGCTTTATGCGGTCACCTGGCTGGTTACGGATCTGTCTCTGGTCCACTTCCCGGTTCCATTAACTGCTCTGAAGAGGTGGGTCTGGTTTGCGCAATAAGCTGCCGTTATTAGCGCCCTCTGGCCGTCCGCTATTTCCATTCAACGGCGTGAATTGTCCACCTCCGTAACTCAGCTGCTTCGCTTGGCTCTAGAGACACTTTCTAACTCAATTAGGTTAGAAAAAGGTACAGTATACTTCACTCCATCCTCGTTTAATTTGTGACAATTGTTAGATTTTGTAACTTTGAGAAAATCACCCATCCTATTAAGCTCGTTCGGCACAGCAGCATACGAATTTTCAAATTTATGTTGTGTTGACATATTGTGATGCGTGGTACAGTGGTGAGAGGCGCTATTTCCAAATTATTGTCAGACTTGTCTGGGAAGGTAAAAACACCGACTTGATATAGCGGCTGCCCCCCGTAAGTCATTGTATAGCCTAAATCCGCATTCACCATACCTTTACGATTCTGGGTGAAATACGAGTGTGTGGCGCGTCCTTAATAGACTAATCGGTGCAGATATTCTTATCTTTATGTGAGGTCATTCCAACTCAGACTCAAAATTTTGGCTTTACATTGTAATAGCCTTAGGGGTAGTTTGTCAAAGATGTGTTTGTGTAATTCTATACCGCAGCTTTCACTGTTACTGTAGCGGCGTCGGAAATATAGGCGCAAAGCAGCATACGAATTTTAATATGACAATAAAATAATTAATATGACGAATATGACATGTTGTACGTAATTTTGCTTTTGATGTACCATGTAACGTAGTTTCGGTCGTTCCTAAAGAGTTCGGTACTTTAAAGTTTCATTTGAAGGTGAGAAAATACAGAGGATCAGAAAAAAGAAAGAAAAAGAAGTGAGAAACGAAAAACCAGCCGCTCTAGTGTAAACTGAAGGCGAGAATAGTGAGAGCCTTAGAGCCCCTTTTTTCTCGCCCGTTTTTTCGCCTATTCAGTCCTCCGCTCACCTTTTCTTTGATTATTCTCCCTGCTCCTCCTTTCAAATCTGAGTAACCGTGGATCAATAATCGATTAGAAAGATCGTGTGAGATAGAGTTCGGTGCACTTTTCGATTCGATAACTTCCTTAAGAATATTTTAATAGTTCGAATTTCTGCATCAATTTAACTATGTTTATCTAATAATCTCGGGTAAATTGTTGACATAATTTTGTGCGACATAGATCTATCAAGTAAATGAATCAATAAACAAATTTACAGACACGACAAGGCCACCACGTGAAGGCGAAGTCGACGGTGAACATTACAAGTTCGTGTCCGTAGACGAGTTCACTCGACTCCAGAACGAAGGTCTACTACTCGAACACGGCACTTATCAAGGTCAGTCGATCAAATTATTTTTTTCTTTTACTTTTTTCTGTTCTATCTATTTGTTCCTTCGTTTGACTTTGTTCTCTGCCTCCTATCAGGTCAATATCCCACTTCCATTCTTCATAGCCTTTTTGGTGTGACATGTACTCGCGAACCATTCTGTTGGGGCTTTTTTTCTTTTTTTCTTGTTTTTTTACCCATCTCCCTAATCCTTTTTTGTCAGCTCCTGAGCGCTTCCTGAAAAAATTCTAGCGTAATTTTTTGAATATTAAAGTACAATTTGATAAAGGCGACAGTCCAATCACCTTGGAAACCTTCCCGTTTTGAGTCTCAGCGTTTTTTTTTCTGAAAAGGCAAGTTCAAGCCCCAGAAAAAGTCCCCGAGAAAAGCCCCAGGCTATTCTGGTACCAACTTACCCAATCCCTGAAGAGTGGAAGGCTAGCTTAGCCCAAGGCGGCGAGCCCCTTCGTTTTCCTCGGAGGCTTCTCACGGTAAGGTAAAGGGGAAAGGTAAAGGTGTCGACGTTGATGTGCCCCCAAGGACGCGCCATGCATTCGTATTCCATTCAAAACCGTAGTGGAATGGTGAATACGTAATTGGCCTTTACTGTGAATTCTTGATGCAGCTAGTATTCTAGTCAGTGTCTTCACCTTCCCAGACAAGTCTGGTACCAATTTACCCGACCCCGGAGGGATGGAAGGCTTGATTAGCTCGGCGCGGATCGATCTCTCGACCATGCGAGTGGGGGTAGCGCCTCTTACCACTGTGCCAAGCGCCCCTTTTTTGTACAGTTGAGCCAGATCTATGCTGATTACGCTTAAATGCTATATTTCCAAATCAACTCACTCAGACGGGACAGACAATACAGGACACTCGGTGCAGTCTATGTAGACCTCATTATAGCCTACCTGGGTTCAGCGACTCCACTTTCTGAAACAAGTTTGGCACCAACTTACCCAACCCCTGAGGCAAATAAGGCGTGATTTATAAATTATCCCGGGCGAGAAGCCGCTCGGTCCAGAAGGCTTTCATGGTAACTCGAAATGAATGCCGCTGGATCTGCCGTCGTTTTTCCACGACCCTAAGGAATTTACCGTCGTCTTTGTTTTTCTCCGGCCTCCAGCATGCAGGGACTTTTTGGGTGGTCCGGCGAGACGGACGGGCCGGCGTGCGCCACGCGTGTAACAAATGGCATGTGAGATAATCGGACTGGATATGCAAATGTGAGTCGGACAGTGTCGAGGAGAAGAATTGTCGTCGCACTCTTGATATTCACACGGTTCGCCTCCCCGCTGGGAACCCTCTACTAGACTCTTTCTCGTCCTTTCATCTTGTGGGATGTGGTCCAACCGCCATCCGTTTCCACCTCCTCTACCGTATCTCGGACTTCTCTACGACTACCGTGTTTGGAAGTCAGGTACTAAATAGCTTAATTTATTAATCAACGTAAAGGTAAAGGTATCGTTGTTGATCAACCCTAAACGTGAATCTAATTTGAATTTAAATGATGTTTAGACATCTATTCTCGACGGGCTAGACACAGAGAAAATCTGGTGTCTATACATTACAACCGCCATAACGCCTGCTACCTGAAAAAAGTAGAAGTTAAACAGGATCCGTATTGCAATCTGCGAAGTTTTTTTTTCATTCATTTTTTGGTCTCCCATTCTTTGAGATTTGAAGAGAAGTCACTCGTCTTGTTCGACAGAATTTCTTCATTTCTGGTTTTTTTCGGGAAGTCTTTTTCTTTTTTTCTTTTTTTCGACTCGGATTTTTTCGTTTCCTTAATCTCTTTTGGGGTGCTCTTTTGGATGTTATTTTTAGCGAGTTGTTGTGTCATGAATCTTTCTTCCGTTTTTTTTTTCTAAAAAAGGCTAGAACTCGTTTGTCTCTAATTCTTCTGATATCACTCATTTTTCAGTTCTACTTTTTTAAATCTATTTTTAACTTTTATAACATTTTTTTTTATTTTCTGCTGTCCCTATGCGAGAAACTTCGAATTCCAGTCAGCTACGTATTGCTGCCTGGGATATTGTTTTTGGTCAAGTATTTTTTTTTAAATTTTGGCGTCCTTTTTTCCTCCTTTCGAGTCCTCTTTTCTGGATGTTTCGGTCCTTGCCCTTCTCCTATTAGGTCCCATAGCTGCTGGCGAGAGGGCTTTTCATGCCGGCGACCCTTCGAGTCGGTGCAGCCGAAGATAAATCGCCCAGCTCCGAAGTGCAGGCGAAAAGGACGAGAAAATTGAACCCATTTGTCTCTTCAGCTCGTTTCTGGCCCATAAAAAGACGATTTATCACCCATGTGGGTGGTATCAATTCTGTTGCCGGGAAAAAGGTCCCCGAAAGCCTTTCCGGACTAATTTCCTCATCAAGTTTTTTCCTCTGAGAAATGGGCACGCACAGCTGGAGAAATTGTCTTCTGGAGACCTCCGCTATCTGAAGTTTCCAGAATTCTACAAAAAGCGAGGACAAAAACCGACGCCTATTATAATTCAGGGCGAGCTGGTGCAATTTTAACAGGCGCTTCTTCCACCCGCACAGTCGAGCGATCGATCCCCGCCCGGGCTAATCAAGCGTACCAAGGTCGGGTAAATTGTTTCAGTCTTGTCTGGGAAGGTAGAGACACTGACTTGGTATAGCCATGCTTCTACGATCCTGAATGCAAGCTGAATGCGTGGCGCGTCCTTAAAGGGCTAATCCACGTCGATATCCTTACCTGTACCTTTATTTCATTGAATTTAAAGGAAAAAACTCAACGAAGAGTTAGAAAGTCCGATCTTTCTTCCAAATCTACTAGTTGAAATTAGAAAACAGGTACACCTCCCTTTTTTTACCCTGTGGGCCCTTTGAACCCCTGCTAATTGGTCTACTCTCCTTCTAACCCCTTGCGCACGGGTAATTTTCAACCCGATGGTCATCAAGGCGGAAAAATCTCCGCTGGTGAAGATGACGACGTCCACCTGCATGACCTCACAGGTGTGTGTGTCGTTGACCTCATCCCTCTCCGCTGCGTCTGGGCCACCGTAACCCTCAACCCAGCGTACGGTAACTCACCTTTACCCTGTCGCTCAGGTGTCTGACCGACGACGTCGTTGCCCTTCCAAATGAGGCACATCACCTGGTCGGGCGCCGCCCCGATGTTCTTATGGTTTTCGGCCGTTCACCTGGGACCTGACTCCACCGGTCGATCGATCGATTATCGGTATCGATCGGGCTTGTTTTGGCACATCGGTCGAGGTCGACGACGATCATTGGCCGAGGAGCCTGACGAGGTTTATGGCGCACTTGAGGCTTAGCATAGTGCTTGGCAAATATTCTCTGTTGAAGCTAATCCCTCAATGGGCTCTCAACGCTATCATCGATTCTCTGTGGTTTTGGTAGCACTAATTTAATTTATTTAATGTAATTTTTACTCAAATTTTGTCAGTTAGCTTCGTAAAAATTGTATGTTGTTAATACTCGATGGATTTACTTTCGTCTTCTCTTACAAAACGGTGCTCCTCTTTGCTGTTCTATTTGTTACAAATTTCTATTTGTCTATTTGTTATAAATTAGTTCTATTTGTCTTCGATCGATAGCGCGATTTGAAGGTATCTGAAATTCATCAGTCGCATTTTGGCATTCTATTTTTAGTGGAAACACACCCGTTTTTCTCTGAGAAAAAATTCTCAGATTTGTTGTAAGTATTCTCCGGTGGTTTTTGCACTTTTTAAATTTTACGTCTTCAAATTGTCGTTCTGTTTTTAAACGCTGACGCACCTATTGGCATCAATGATTCATGAACAACGGTTAAATATGAATTTTTGTTGTTTTTGCATAGGAAATCGCCATTTTTTCTGAAATCCGATTTCGTTATTCCTTATTTCCCTTCTATTTTGTTCTATTCCACAATCACGGATGCATTACTTTTTATCTTCGCACGGTACTATACATTTTAAGGTATCTTTCTTATGAATTTTCCCGACGCGGAAGTTCTTTATGAATTTTCAGCTGTTCCTTGGAAATGCTTTGATTCGAAATTTCTTGTCGTTTTTTTGTTTGAAAAAGTATTTGCCCCATATCATCTCCAGGTCAAATCGACAGTTGCTGAAAATTTCATTAATCGATTTTTATTTATGTTATTCATTATATTTATTTACGTTCCTCGCTTTCTCTTATTTTTTTCGCGAATTTGTCTATTTTTGATAGCTAGCGGTTAACTTAATTCAGACTCTTCTGATCTTCTGAATCGTAGTCGTCTTTTTGAATTTCTTCCGAGGAAGATTCATGAAAAAAAAGCAGCCAAAAAAGAGAAAAGTTTAAAAAAAAGTAAAGAAAGAATCAAAAAATCAAAAATCACCCAATTTTGAAAGCGGCGAGGTGGTACCATCGTCAATTATATTATATTTTTATCTATTTATTTTAAATTTACCTCCTCCCTCATAGTGCTTTCTGATGTTCGTCGCCTTTTCATCGGTGAAGCGGCGCATTTTTTGAGTGAATTTTCGTCGAGAATATTTGATTCGTCGTCGTCGCCGTCAAGAAACGCCGAGCACCTCGTGGTCGGTTGGAGAGCGCGAACGATGATGATCAATGGTCCCACACCGTCCCCATCCACGCTGGCCCCGACACTCCCGCAAAAAAATTGTTTCGCTGTCGGCCGGCACCAAATTTGAATGTTCGACGGTCCTAATGTTACGTAGGCATTGATTGAGGCTACTTTTTTGAGGAATAATGTCCGCTCTTGGCACGTCTATCGATGTTATCTCTCTCTTTGATTTTCTGAATCCTTTATCGACCACACCTCGTCTTTCACTTTCCTGGGATGTGAAAATTTTTCGCCGGTGTTTTTTTTTTCAAATTTCAACTTCATCAACGTCGGCTATTTCTGGTAGTGAACACGAATGGATTGTTTAAAAAATCACAATCCATCTTCTGTGGTGTTTTGTTAATTCACGCATTTAACTACTTTTCATCTCCATAGTTTTGATTCAAGAGAAATCATTCGATCATTCATATTTTATTGAGATTCATGCCTTCCTTGCGAAAGCAAATCATTAGTGGTGAAAGTGGTCTCAAATTAAATCTAGTGGACATTTATCTTTGTTGACGTGCTGCTGCTGAGTATAGATGCGGCTTTAGCTACTAGCCATCCCTCAAAGTCAACAATCCTACTGAACAATATATCGATTTTTGAAGAATTTTCCGAGGTGGTCCATGACGGGTTTGTTCTTTTGATATTTTGATATTTTCGAACCCAAGAATCGGTCTACAACTGCGATTATCTGAGAAGAAAGCACAAGGTCATTGAAAAAAGGCACTATTTAGACGTACCCGACCGTGCTACCGTGCTGCTCTTGCTGAGTATAAACCTGGTCTCAGTCGTTAGATTTCGCCCAATTAACTCGCTAATCGATATATTGATTTTGAGTTCTTCGAGGTGGTCGAGTTCCAGTTTAAAGTTTCAATGTTTCCGAACACGAAACACGGCGTGTAATTGCTACCGCGTGCTGAAAAGCGCTAGTCTTATAGTGGCTTCGTGCCAATAACCAGGTCAAGTACGGCCACGAACGACGGTGTCATTTTGGGGCGCCCTCGCCCTCCATCGTCACCTCCCTCCTTTGGGCAGGAAACTGCCGTCCATGTTTGCCCTACCCAGTTGTTGTCGCCTACGGATGCCCTAATCGTTTGGTATTCGCTTCGCTGTCCTATCATATCAGAGATTCTGCACGGAAGACGAATGCACGGCGTATCCTGATCTGCAGTGACCCCTCTACCTTTATCTTAACCTTTCGCTGTAGGGTCCCGTTGTCTTTTTCTCCCAAAAATTAAAAAAATGGCAGCAGTAATGTAGTGAAAAGAGGCATGTCCATGTTTGCCGTACCCGGTTGTTGTCGCCTATGGATGCCCTAATCGCTTGGTATTCGCTTCGCTGTCCTATCATATCAGAGACTATCAAAGACTCACGCTGTCTCGTCCACGGCATTGTTTGCCAGGAAGTTGGCCACTGATAAGATTCTTGGCGTTTGTTGTCGTCTCTGGCACTTTCTGGTTCTTACTTGTAGACGTTTCCTCTCAAAATTACATTTTCATATTTTGAATATAAGAATCCACTCAAAACTTGATCGATTCATTGGAATGCTCCCCTTCCCAGCAGCTTCTTTTCGGTTTTCGACTTTGCCTCGCATTGTTCCTCCTCTACGATTCTGTACGGAAGACGAATGCACGGCGTATCCTGATCAGCAACGACCTCTTTGCCTTTATCTAAACCTTCGCTGTAGGGTACTGTTGTCTTTTTCTCCTAAAAATTAAAAAAAAATGGCAGCAGTGATGTAATGGAATGATGTATGTCATTACCCTCCTCTCCTCGTTGGGTAAATTGGTACCAGACTTGTCTGGGTAGGTAAAGGCCCGGACTTGTACAGCGGCTAGCCCCTCAAGTCAATGTTAGGCTAAATGCACCTTCACGATGCCTCTGTGATTCTGACTGGAGGACGGATGCGTGGCGCGTTCTTAGAATACTGATCAACAGCGATCGCTCTACATTTACCCGTAAAGCTGTTGCCGCTCATTACCAGGGTATCCATCACGAGCAATCGGTGCATCTCCTCGTACATCAACGCCAAAACACAGCACTAAAGCGGCACTTACGCCGTATCAGTTCTAGGTACACAAACCAGGCGAAGGATTACGATAAGCGCACGCGTTTAATTATCATTTTATAGTTTTCCGACTATTTACTCTGTCTCTGCCCGACCTCAGGTCATCAGCATACCATCCTAATAGGCGAAAGCCACCTGCGACAAATCATTAGAAAAGGTCCCTGGCCGTATCTCAATGGTCCGAGAATTCTATGGCATGGTGATGTTGAAAATTAAGTACAACGTAGTGAAAAACAGTCGGAGGTAGGGGTCACCATCATTCTGGTCCAATTAACGGCAAGGAATTTCTTTTCTTCTGAACACAGCCTTAATGCCGCTCTTGAAATCGTTCAGAGGTTCGGGTGGAACTAATGGCCTCAGCCGATAGATGGCTTATCTTAGTTGGTATGCTAGTCTAGTCTAAAACTGACCGCCGGGTATAAGATATTTCTATATTTCCAGTGAGGCTCAGTTGCTCACATGATTTGCTTATTTGCTTATTTGAGGTTTTGTTATGAGCTACTGTTCTGAGTTTAGTGTTACTTGTTCCTTTGTTTGATTCTCTCAACTGGCACGCAGTAAGGCCCATAAATAAATAAATAACTTATCGTACCCACATAATGAACGAAGCTACGGTAGCAGGCGGTAAATAATCGTCCGGTTTATCTCAAGTCTGAAGGTACTTTTTCCAAAAAATTGAGGTATGCGCTGCGGAAACCGGATTCTGAATGGATCACGCGAGCCAGTAGACCTGGATGCTTCGGATCAACAGAAAGGATCTAAGTTTTTTTAGATTTCTGGAAAAAAACTAATTCTGGTCTTCCTTGACAATCGAATTATCTGGACGTTGGACGTATCCTTAATGTTTGTTGCCTAGCTGTTCATAATAATAGTTAAGGATAGGGAAGAAATGTGTACACGACAGCAGATCAGTAAGAGCAACACTGACAGACATCGCCCCACGTCTGACAGCGATTCAAGCCTCGTTGCTGGTCCTAACGCGAAAGTTACCGTTTCCCACTAGCACTGCTGCAACGGGGCACAGTTGCTGAGGAAATACGCCCACTCTTCTGGTTACTGCCCTACTCTGGCTTTGCTGTCGTGGTAATGTGCACACCTTATTCGATGAAGGTCGGAAAAACAGGTGAGTTTGCTCGACCATGAGCAAACTGACCGGCAGCACCCACTCGCAGCTTTGGGCCTTACAGACCCGACGACGTGCAATTTGAGCGACAAATGAGCCGTTATAAATGAAATTGAGCGAAACACACTACGACGAGCATTCTCGTCCAACGCGACGTTTGCGGCGGCCGCATTGCTCTAATCGATACCGCGTTGCAACGCGCGGTCGGCCGCATTGGACGAGAATGCTCGTCGCCGTGTCGTCGGATCTGTAAGGGCCCTTTGTCGTAGTTGTTATTTTGAGCTCCTCAGCTTCGTGCGTCATTAACATGTGGTGTCCGCAGCTTGCACACAGAACGGCACAATTCCCACCTTATCGAAAAAAGGGCGCGCTTGTTGCACCAAGAGGGTCTAAACAATGCCGCAAGCGTTCTCTGGAGACTAATCGCATTGACGTCTACCTCCACTGCACTCTTGGCGCCATTGAGAAGGGCTGGTATCGTGTCGGCCTATTTTAGGCGTCACCCAGCTGTTACCTGAGGGCAATCGTCGTCATTACCTGTCACTCTAGGGCTGTCAGTGGCCGATCATGCTGACAGCTACGACGGCATCGACGGTGTTTCAGCTTTTCAGCTGAAGCTGTCAGGATGGCCATTTGTCTTCGTTGGCGTCCTGACCGGAGCAGTGCCGTTGCCCGTGGCTTGTCTCATGGGGTTTCCGTAGATTATGACGAGTAGTCACACACGCGTTTCGGTCATTTGTTAGGGCGGCGGCCGCGATTTCACACTGCTACACTCCTCACTGGCACCACCCTCCTCGGTGTGCCTCCACAGTTGAGCGGCCGCGGCCGCCCTTCTGGCGTCTTTGTCTTGGTGAGGATCGTCGGCTCCAAACTGCCCCGATCGTTATTTCAAGATGATTTATTTTCGACGCGGTCAGACGAAAGAGTTCACGCTGAACTACCCCGGTGAGTTGAGCAACTGTTGCTTTTGGCGGCCGCAATTCGGTATTCGTCATTTAACCTCTGACCATCGACAATGTCCTCTCCGAAAGTTTCGTGAGGGGAATGAGGAATAATTATCTTTCTCATTCCCTTCCCCTTCTTCTTCTTCCTCTGGGATTGTCCCGCGGGGTCCACTTTACCAATTCTTTGACGCCATACCGCTCTATGACGCACACGGTCTTTATGAATTCCTTCTGAATTCAATTCTACAGTTTCTTGCCGCTCTTTGGCTCCTCATTGTAGGTAGGGCTCTTTTACCATTTTACACCAACGTTTGGGAAAAAAACGTGAAGGTAAAGGTAAAACTGCCGGCGTTGATCAGTCGCCTGAGGACGCGCCGCCGCATTCGTGTTCCATTCAAGTCGCAGAGGTTTTGTGAATGCATGTTTGCCCTATACAATGACTTGTGGGGCCTAGCCACTACACCAAGCCAGTGTTTTACCTTCCCAGACTAGTCTGGTACCAATTTACCCGACCCCGGAGGGTTGAAGGGCTTGGTTAGCCCCCGCCGCGATCGATCGCTCAACTGTGCGAGTGTCAGCAGCGCCTCTTACCACTGTACCACGCGGGCCCTCGGAAAAAAACGTAGTTTCTATAATTACACATCTCCATGAACCTTGGCATGGTCGTAGTATTGAATATTATCAGCTTTTCGTTCAAATAATTTTCTAAATTTCATTATCTTGGAAAGCGGTACCAATTTCATCAGTATTCTGCTAACACCCTCATTTTTTAATTTTTTTATTCTGTTTATTCATTTATCGTGCACTTGACGTGCGCCTCAAAAAACAAGAACGATGAGGAATCTGTGGTTTTATTCCAGCGGTGCAGCAAGTGCTTTAACAAGTATTATATCCTATCTTTTTTCGTGTTTATTTAGTTGTTTATTCATTCATTTACATATTATATCGAAAAGACGAGAATATATGACGGGTAACAGGAAAGCCAACTGACCGGCTAGTTTAGCGAGAAAAAAAGCAATAAAATGAGCTCTTCAGCACATTGTAGAGGAGGAATAGCCTGGAAAAACCATCAAAGAGGCACCTTGGCCTAGTTTCTTCCATGCTATTCTGGTCGCATTTCTTTATACTATGTGAGTGTGGCATTAATGATTGTACGTGGCTGCTTCTTGGGGTAAAAACAAACCCAACACGTCTCATTAGATCGCTGTAATGTGGAATATGTGCTGTCAAAGCGACGGAAGAACGAGAAAACTAAAAATAGAAGGCAAGTTTAGAGAAAAGAATAGAAAACTTCGAAAGAAAACTATCAGAAGCATCTGCTCCTCTCTTGGGTGTTCGACCCTCTTATGTTCCTGGGGGCGACTCGGACTGCTTCCTTCCAGAGAGCCCGGCGGGCTAATGAACTATAATAAACAAGTCGACGTTTTCGAATGAAATCGTCTCAATAACGAGTATTTATTCTTTACTCTTCAATCATCTATTGTCTTTATTCAACTTTCTTTATTTTTTCTTCAATAAAGGGCTTAAAGGTGAAACAGGAAAAAATACTAAGAATTTTAATACATTAATATCGATTCTGTTTCAATAGATCTCCTCCTTCTTTTGCTAGATCTCTTCGTTTATTTATTTATTTATTTATTTTCCATCTATTGATTCATTACACGAAGGCTTAAAAAGTCTGGGAGCTACGTAGATGAGCTAGGAAAACACAAGGAAGAACGAAGAGCAAAGTTCAATTTTCTTCCACTAAATTTCTCCCAAGTTCCCTTCTATGGTGTGTAAATAATTCTGAAGTACCTATGCTCGGCGCCCGTGGTGCAATGGTAGGAGGGGTACTGACGCCCGCTAGGTCGAACGATCGATCCCCGCTCGGGTCGACCAAGCCTTACATTCCTCCGGGGTCGGGTAAGTTGGTACCAGACTTGTCAGGGAAGGTAAAGACACTAGCTGGCTCCCGCAAGTCATTGTTCTATGATTTTAAGATTTATTTCGAAGGAACGAAATATAACACAATAGATGACAAAAAATATTGCAAAAAAATTGTTAGGAAATAAAAGAATGAAAAGAATGAGCTGGGCGAGTTTCACTGCAATCGTCTCCTGATTCCTCATCGTCGACCTCAACTCAGTCGAGCTCTTCCGGAAGGAAATTGTTTTCCAGTGAGGTTGCCAATTAGTGGCCAGGATGCGAAGCTCGTAAGATTAAAAGCGATTTCACTTGCAAAACATTTTTCACTAGAATAGATCTTGAATAAAAAATTAAATATTCTGAATTTAACAACCTCCATCTCCTCTCGTCTTTAAACCTTGGCATTGGCGATGATTTCTCAATATGAATTACTTCTTCCGCATGAGGTTGTTCTGTGGATAAACTTTATTTACGGCCTAACGTTTCGACCTTCCCGTCGTCTTCGGACGCCTCAATCGCCCACCTTTGAGCGCAATGCTCAATGTTAGTAACAACTAATGAATGACGTTAGCAGCAAACGTCTAGCGTCATTTATTGCTGCATGCTACTAACGTCAATCATTAGTTGTTACTAATATTGAGCATTAAGTTCGAAGGTGGACGATTGAGGCCTCCGAAGACAGCGGAAAGGTCGAAACGTTAGGCCGTAAATAAAGTTTATCCGCCGTTTTCAGAGAGCGTAGTGATTGTGAAACTTCATACTGAGCATTTTCAAATGCAAATTGAATTTGAAAAATCGCAAAAGTTTTTCTGGAATTTTGATGGTTTTCGTGAAGAAAAGTGCACATGAAATCTAGTTATAGCCGTCTGACCGAGAAGCATTCTGGTGTAAAAGTTTTGGATTTATTCTTTGAACTTTACTGCTCATCGCGGTAAACCCACTATTCGCAATTCATCAACGCGATTCAGGGTAAATTTAGGAACAGTGTCGCGGTAGCGCCTTCCTTAATGATGTTACGGCGCTCTACAGATAACCAGTAGCCGCTCTTCCCAAGAAAAGGAAGCTCTGACCCGCGTTAATGAATTGCGGGTTGGTTTTCTGTAGAAAATCGGGGTTTCGTGGTAAGCGAAACCACCGGTTTCGATTGAGAATCTGTCACGGGGCGTAATCAGGCTCAAGCTGGATTAATGTGGTTCATGGAGGGGAAGTCGTCAGATAGGGTAAGAAGTATACTTGTCCTCCGAGCCGGTAAATGTAAGGATTCGGGCGCTGGTCAGTCCTCCAGTAACGCGCCACGCATTCGTTTTCCATTCAGAAACGTAAGATTATGGTCAACGCATTTAGTCAATAACTAAAGGGAACCAGAAGCTGTTCAAGTTCGAGTATTCATATGTAATTGTAAAATGATTGACGTCATCAAGCCCCTAAGGATGCACTATGCATTCGTCTTGCATTCGGAATTGTAGAGACATCCTGAATACGGATTCGACGCATACGGTGACTCGCAGGGGCCAGCCGCTATACCAGGTCAGTGTCTTTACCTTCCCAGACAAGTCTGCTGCCAATTTGCCCTACTCCACGGGGATGGAAGGCTTGATTGACCTGAGTGGGGATCGATCTCTCGACCTTCGGGAAGAGGTAGCGCCTTCTACCACTGCATCTGACCTCAAGGACTACTAGTCTCGTTACCACATGTCGCTCTGCTTTGACAAGAAGAACTCATTGGTTGTTCATCCCCTTCACTCAACGATCCTCAATGATCTCGTTTTCACTGGCAGGCAGAACACAGCACAACCTCATTTCTGTTACATCTCCGTCGCTCATCCACCTCCTTCAACTCTTTGAGCTCCTCCTCCTCCTCTTCATCCTCCTTCCAACCCCACAGCAACTTGCCTGACGTAATTTGCTATTTGCTACGATGAAACGTCGCTTTCGGTTGCTTCTTTCGCGGAAGACAAAGTCGGAGGATCGCGATTCGACGCGTCGTTTGCTTACCAAATCGGTATCCGTCGACATACCATCCAAAGGTGATCGTTTTGCTTAGGTTTAAATCATCTGAAGCCTTTCAAGAATCCGACGTCCTGATTTTTGTAAGGTAGTTGCACCGTAAACTTTCGAATTTTTTATCTGTTTTTTCCTCCTTTCCAAGTTGTTTCTCGAATTTGGGAGTACAATTTTTTCTTACTTTTCTTAATAGTTTCTAGCTTAAGGAGAGTCTTTCTTTGCTTCAAATCCATTAAATCATCCTGTGCTAAGCTCCTTCTATCAATTTCTAGGACATCTTCACGGCATCACATTTACGCCGCCTATTTCCGGCCCTCCAAACCTAACCCATTGGGTATGTTTCGAACAACCTAAGCAATTCTTAGTAGAAGACGAGTGACTGATAGCGTGCCTACAAGATCAGGTCGACCATGTTACCCCTAGGCTCTACCCTGGGTTTGAAGCATTATTGTTGTTAAGGAGGAACGAGGTAGGAGGTGCCACTTCCACCCGCACGGTCGAGCGAACGATCCTTACCTGGGCTAATATGGACAGTGGCGGTCTCGCAAAATCATTTTACGGGAGAAATACGCATTCACCGTACCTCTGCAACTCTGAATGGAAGACGAATGCGTGGCGCGTCCTTGTGGGACTGATCAACATCGACCACTTTACCCCTTATAGGTAATGACTGTGAGGTAGCTGGATGAGAAAGTCGATTTTGCCTATTTTCTATTGGTTTCAGGGTCTCGGTTGGGTAACATGAGGAGTTGGTGCTCGATTTTCTTCCACTTTACAGCGTTTTGGCATAGTTTTCTTTCGGTTGCTGCTGAAATTTCAAGGAACCATTGGCGATAGAATCACTGGCGGGCCGGTTGCACGGCTAAGATTGATCGTGGAATTAGAAACTGGTAGCGCCAGCGAAAAACGCGCTCTTTGACAGTCATGGCGCATTCCTTTCCAACTTTTTTCATGGGCTGACGTTCTTCGCATACATTTCGTGTCGTGCTCCTTATCGGAAGGTTCTCATGGGGATCAGTTAACTGGAACCATTGGGTCGAGATAATTTTTATCGGTTTACCAGTACCGTGAGGGATTTTTCGGTCTTTCGAGAAAACATGGTTACATTCCTCATCTATAATGCTTCGAATTGGTAGTGTTTCTGAGTGATTTTCGGCGCCATTTCGTTACGATCTTCTTTCGTGAAGCAGATAATGTAGTTTTTTAATTTTTTTTCTGTTATTCATTTTAGAAGTAGTCGATAAAGCCATACCCCTGACGGAGAAGAAGGTAATACAAGTACAATATTTCAACACCAAAATGAGCTTTTTTATTCCTCTGTTTTCTTGAAAAGTTTTTATTCTCTTGGAATATTCTATTATAATACATATTAATATATTTCGGGCATCGAAATTTGGGCTATAGCTTGACCTGGAATACCAGCGAGGAGCCAAGTCAGTGTCTTCACCTTCCCAGATAAATCTCGTGCCAATTTACCCAATCCCGAAGGGCCGGAAGGCTTCGTTAGCCCTACGGAAGATCGATCGCCCGACTGCGCGAGTGGAAGTGTCGCATTTTACCATAGTGACAACAGGGAGTGAATAGAAGCTGCAGAGTCAGTAGTATTTGGGTTACTGTCAAGAGTTCGTAAGTCAGCCCGGGCAAGGATCGATCGCTCGACCGTGCTGGTGGAAGGAACGGCTCTTACCACTGCACTGCGCAAGCGCTGGTAGGAAAGAAACGGCGAGAAGAACAATATGGTTTCCTTAACATTTTGGCGCACTTCACCCAGACATCCCACCCTGCCGTAAGCTTACCTAACCCCTGCTGACTTCCGATCTAACAGGGTTCTGTTGCGGTCTCGACGAGATATCCCACCACCGCCGTCCTAGAAATATAGGTGTTTTGCTCTCGACGTCATCTGCATTTGCGGTGATTCACGACGTCCCTGGCTGGCGATTTGTATCTTCGACAATCGCCCGATTCCGCCGGCCGATAGCGTTCCGAGTTGCCGACGAGGACGACGATTGATCTGAGTTTGTCCTGTCTCGGAGCGCCGTCCGGCTGGTTCCTTTGAAGTTTGTCCGTCGTGCAACTCACAAATTTCAGCCTCTTTGAGTAGAATCCTTCTTTTTCTTAGAGAAGGAAAAGGGGTAGAGAAGTGGGTGTCTTCACCTTCCCAGACTTGACTGGTAAGGTGTAGACACCCACTTCTCCACCCCTTTTCGGTGCAAGCCACGATCTACGACGGCACTCCTTTATCTGTTAAGACGTGATAATGAATCTTTCATTCCTAGCAACGTATTCTCTACAATCGGTCTCTTGAAACGGGATACGATGAACAATAATCACTTTCTACGTGATAGCCTACCGTCTCTTATCTATCACCTCTCATGATAATGCCACTTATCCCGTTTCAAGAGACCTACTGTAGAGAATTCGTTGCTAGGAATGAAAGGTTCATTATCACGTCTTAGCAAATGATATGAGTGCCGTCGTAGATAGTGGCTTGTACCCCCTTTTCCACCTGTCGAGCTGAGTACTTTCACGCAGTTTAATCGGTTATGAACTGATTCATATGCATGACACAATCTCAAGACCAGCTTCCGCCTCATTCAGCTCTTTTTATACTCCGGTATTTGCAAAATTGGAGGCAATATTATCACCAAGACTAGGCGTGGTGCAGTTATGAGAGTCCCTACTTCCACTCAGTCGATCGACGGATCGATCCTCATCCGGCCTAACCAATCCTGCCATCCTTCCTTGGTCAGATAGATTGGTAGCAGACTTGGCTGGGAAGGTGAAGGCACTGACTTGGTATAGCGGTTGGCCCCGCAAGTAATTTTACAGACCAAATACGCCCTCACATGCCTCCACGATTCTGAATCGAAGGCAAGTGCGCGGCACGACCTAGGGGGACTGAACAACGCCGACAGCATTATCCTACCTATTACCTATAAGCTATGGACAGAGATGAACTAGCCAGTTTAACCCACTGCCTTACATATCTATCTGTGGGGTTACCCTCGTCGTTCTCCCTACCTTCCGCCATTCCTCTTTCATCCCTTTCTTGTGTTTTCTCCTCAGCCCCAAACGCGGTTCTTCATCCACTTCCTGTCCGATACACTTTCAACGAAACTTCAAGGATCTCAAACCTTGCCCCGCTGGGCTCATCCTCCTTCGAAGAGTGTCTTTTTTGCTCTTTTTTTTCAATCACCCGTCGGCCGCTTGTTCCTGTGCTACCAAACAGGTCCAGTACCTCCTTCACTGAAAAGCGGTGGCACATGCACTTGTTCTACACCACTACATTTTATTTATTTCATTATTCGGACTTGAAAATTCCCGACATCAAACGTTTGAGAAGTGGTCGAGGATCGGTTCTGCTTAAAACTGCCGGAAAATTGCCAATTTGAATGAAATTTGCCTAGCTAAAATATCTGGAACACCGAAAACTCGGAAATGTTGACGCCACTCGTCTTCGGAGGCCAATTAGACCGACACACTCCATCAACATTCAGGAAGTTTGCAATCCAATTTTGCTCCCCCCTTCCCCACTTTTTTTCTGAACGATCATGTTTTGCTTGTTCCTAAGCCTAATAGGATTGGCCACCACGGCCTGAATGCTTTTGAAAGGAGCGCTCCGCTTGAGTTAAAAGGCCTCAGGCAACGCGATCATTGAAGGTAGTTTTCCAAGGTGACTAAATTTTTCACTGCCAGTTCTTGCATATGTTGTAGAACGGTCATTTCCTTATGTTCTTTTGTTTATAAGGCACTAATTCGTATCATTTTTGCAAACCATGGGACAATTTGATCATCTTTAAACGATCTCGCCTTTGAATTTAAAAAGTCGACCAAACTACCAGATTTCTGACTTCCGTCATGTTTAGCTCTCGTTTTTTCAGAATCCACTGCTAAACTTTGCATTGTCGTTGCAATCCGCTCGAAATCACTTTCGTATCGTCCACTTTTCCGTCACATCCTCTGCGTCCGTTTCCTGTTCTTACAGCGCTTCTTTGCCACCGAGTATGAACAAGCATTATAGTTAAGTCTTGCGCTGACCTTCATGCAAGCGCGCGATATTTTTGATGGCTTTTGTATTTTTTTGTACTAGATGTCGCGATATGAGACCATCAGCGGAAGATATCGTTGCTAAATATTGTTTTCTGGCATTTGGTGATGTGCTACGTCCTCAGTGTCTCTGCCTCATCACGTCTGCGCTGCTCTGCTGCCTAGTATGTACAGGCCTTTTGATTCAGTCCAGGTTCATGCAAACGCACGGTATCTTTGGTGTCTTTCGCGACTTTTTATTTATTTATTTATTTATTTATTTTTATTATTCGCGCTAAAAATTGGAAATGGTTAGTAGAACAAATGACCATGAATATACTGAGAACACTAGACTAATTGTAAGTAAAGGTTCAAATGGTTAGTAGAACAACAAACAATTTCTGAGAACACGTTAGTATCGTCTTCTAGTAAACCACTCCAACTAGGCTAATAGCAGATCATTTCGAGGTGTTGGAAATAAGTGAAATTCCATGGGCAGAGATGAATGTAGTGTAGCAAGTACAGCTTCAAGAAAGGCATTCAGAAAGGCATCCATTTGCAAAATAGGAATCAAAAAATTGGTCAAGACTGGTCACCTTCAGGTATAGGTAAGCAGGAAGCAGAAAGCACTGAATTTCAAGTAGAACCATCGTCCTATCAATTCCGGGGACTTCTCCACGGCCCTTGTTCCTTCGTCCTTGAACACGCACCCAAAGGTGGGCACCATATTTCAGGTCACACTTTTTGATGCCAAATGTTGCCATGTCAGACAGTCAGCCGAAAATAGCCGTCCGCATCGGCTCGTTTGATCCGATGACGCTCTTTCTGGCACGTCGCCGTTGTTTGTATTGGCCGATGATTCACACGATCGTCGTCGTCTCACAGCCTTCGTTATTCACGACGTCGTGGTGGTGCCCTTTTGGCCGTAGATGGCTTGTTTGAACCAGCCAGGCATCGTTTGAACCTCACCCGTGTTCTTTACCCTTACCGTACCCGGCTGGGGTCGGACGGACGAACTTCGGCTCTCGGCTGCTCCTCCCACTCGTCTACATCATTTAGACGTTTAACAACCACATTAGACATATCATTCGAAAATGTTGAGCTGGTTAAGTTTTCAGTAAATTATATATTTTAATATATGATATGTTAATAAAAATATAAAAAAACCAATAATAATAACGAATTTTGATATATTCAATATATGTTTTAATTGAGGATGTTCATTGTGTTTATTTCGATATATGATTTAATTTCAATTTGTTTTGTTATTTTATTTTTTTATTTTTTTTGAATTTTTTAAATTTCATCCACTTTCCGATGATGCAGTCGAAGCCCGAAGATGTAGATATACCCTTGGGCATTTTTTCGACGAAATATCGCCATTGCCTAGTAATAATATAACATTAAAAAGTAATAATAAAATAATGAGTGACAATAATGAATATCATCTGAAACCAACCCCATAATGATTTTTCCTGAAGTGTTTTCCCAGGGTCATGAATTTTGATGCCAATATTATCAGGAAATAAATAGCACCAATTGGAAACGTTTCTGATGGACAAAAATTCTCTTATTTATTTTATTTATTGCATTTTCTTTTATTATTTATCAGTTTACTTCTACGACCTCCTCGATTGAATGTGTAGGTTTCGTCCCGCTCTTCTCCATCATTCCTTCTTTACTTCAATATATTCCATTACCTAGTATATTTCTATACACCTCTATCTTTCGTACATACGAACTTATTTATTTATTTATTTATTTTCACTCAATTGAATCATAATTTCACTATTATATTCAACTTACGTCATAGAGGCGTATGTGACATCATGTAATAAAAAACTATGGAACAACATAAAGGCAATCAAATTGATCCATAGAACATATTTATATTTATTCGCATTTATTTGTATAGTTTATTTATTTTTATTTATTTTTGTATTTATACATACTTTACATTGTAAAGCGTAATATGGTTCGTTTGACAAACAACAAAAAAAACGAAAACAATACAGCGACACTCCTCTACCGTTATCCCAATTTCAAATATTCACTTAATCCGACTGCTCTATTTTCTATTGAACTTTTCTTCCACTCTCTCTTTTCATACTATTCATCCCTCTGCCTTCCATTTCTGTGTGTGAATGGCCGGAAACCCGGACCGTATCGTCGTGACGGCGTAAAAATTCCACTCCCAGAGCGTTCGGGCGACAATAGTGAGAACTGTCGGTGATTTTCCCACTGCTCATAGCGGCCTATTTTTGTCATGAGAACGCTCGGCTCCTTTAAAACCTTCTAGGGCATCCTCGATCCTTTATAATTATCGAAAATTGCTTAAATAATTATAATTGTCTAAGAATGTCCATTGCAGGACATCTATACGGAACACCTCGTCCCGAGGAATGCTATGAAGGCACAGCGATGGTGAGCTGTACCAGTAAAGGACCGCTGCCGCCCAATTGGGAGATCGGCTACGCGGAAAATGGCGACAAATACTTTATCGAGTGAGTACATTAGCTTTTTAAGTATGTGTAGCGCAGTGGTAGGAGGCGCTGCTGACTCTACCGTGCTCGAGCGATCGATCCCCGCTTCTGCGATTCTAAGGAAAAGACGAGTGCGTGGCGCGTCTTTAGGAGACTGATCAACGCCTTACTCTTCACCACTACCTTTTGCCTTCATTGTTTTCAAACGCGCTTCTACTGTTTCAGCAGGTTATGTGAGAATTGAACGCTTGTCGACAGATATATAAGCTCCAGTATAGTAGATAGGTTGATGGGATCTGGTGTAGTGGTAAGAGGTGGTATTTCCACTCACACGGTCAAGTGGTCGATCTCCGACGACAATATTCGAGCCTTCTGTCACTCCGGAGCCGGGTAAATTGAGGAAAAGAGAGCAAGAGCACCCCCCTCTGGGCTCCTTTCGAGCTGAGTGGCAGGTCTCTGGGAAACTACTCTTTTCCGGCTTTTTTAATGCTTTTTGCTCAATTCCCGGCTGGAATGGCCGGATTTCGAATTGGCCAGTATTTATCTGGCCATCTTGGTCCCATGGACAGAGAAAATGTCGGCCAATTTCATGGTCTGAGAAGTGCAGCAGAGTCCGCCCCTGGGCTTCCGATCGGCACTAATCAGCTGGTCGACTGCCGACTGCTGCGCTGGACAGGCGTTTTTGCCGGACTCGACTGATTATTGGCGAGCCAATGGGAGATGGAGAGAGAAAGAATAATTATCCATAGACTGAGCGTTGAAATAGGAATTATTTTTTCTTCAATGGTTTTCTCATAGATTTTGATTTTTACAAGAAGAGAAAAAGCCACAAGAATAAAGAGAAAATCGAGTAAGTCGAGGCGCAATGACAAAAAGAGCCTGTCAAGTAAGCACTTGACGTGAGAGCAACTGATTTGCTGTTGTATGGAAATGAAATGTTGATGTTAAGACGAAAGTAAGGTAAATAGGGGTGCGCGTGTAACAGCCGTAAGAGGCGCTGCTGTCACCCGCACTTTCGAGCGATCGATCCTCGCACGGGCTAATCAAGCCTTCCGTCCCTCCTAGGTTTGGTTTATTAGTACCAGACTTGTCTGGGAAGGTAAAGACTTTGACCTGGTATAGCAGCTGGCCCCCGCAGGTTATTGTATAGGCCAAATACGCATTCACCATGCCTCTACGATTCAAAATGGAAAACGAATGCGTGGCGCGTCCCTAGGGACTGATCAGCGCCGATATCTCTACCTTTACCTTTACTTTTAAAAATGGAAAGACGAAGTGCTCCGAAGAATTCGATTAGAACTCGGCTGTTGTGTGGCGATGATTCGATTAAAATATCTTTACTCTTGCGTTACACTATCCACAAAAAACACCAAAAGTTTGAAATGCTCCGGCTTTTTTGTATGAAACAGTTTTTTGCCACCTCGCAAAAAAATTGAAAGAAAAATGAACCAGAACTCGAATGTGGCCTTGAATTTATGCAGAGAAATCGCTGAAATTGTGGGTAAAGAACAATTGTTAAACCAGTGTTTTAGCGTTAAATTCGAAAAGTGTCCGATATCACCTATTCTTGACAAGCCTGAGCTTCAATTCATTTTCCAAAGAGTTGTATCGCGCTGATCAGCTCTCTTGGGATGCGCCGTGCTTCCATCTTCGATCCGGAGTTTAGTTGTAAATCGATTTGATCCCTGTAGCCGTAGGCAGCAGTTTTGAATGGTCCTCCGTTTTTGTTGGCGAAGCTGATAACATTTCCTCTGACATAGAAGTCTCGTAAGATGTAGGTATGAAGGTTGAGCGCTCAGCTGAGGTCTGAACCATCGTCGCGCAGTTGGAAGTGGCGCGTACTTCCCTTCAGTTAGGTCACACGAATGCTGCAGATGAAGCGTAATGACATTGATCACACGTTTCAAATGAAATTGAGTCCCATATTGTTTTGTATAATAGTTTGATCGTCTTTGTTGATGATAGAAGTGTTCTTTTTGAAAAGAAATTGAAAAAACCTCCAGTAATCCCTGGTCTGGCCTAAAAAATATTAGTAAAAATTAAATTTTGACCCCTAAAATAATCCTTTTCTTTTCAGTCACAATTCGGGCACAACGACATGGGAAGACCCTAGGGACTTGCCGCCCGGCTGGGAACAGGTCGATGACCCCGAGTACGGCACATTTTTCGTCGAGTGAGTGGCTTATGTTTTTCATCTTTTTTTCCTTTTTTTTTACAATTTTCTCATTCGTCCACTGGCGCCTATTTCCGAAATACTATGAATTACTCTAACCATTACCCTTAACCCAGATATGGGCCATTTCCTTTGTAGTGCGTGTATTTGTGTTACGATCATCGTAACTATGCCAATAGGGTGCCGTCGTTTACCGTACCGTCGGTGGCAATCTGTCAAAATGCGGAAAATTTTTTGCAAAAAGCGGTTGTCTGAATTTCATTCTATAAGGTAAAAAACACACACCCTCTTATTTTCTTTGAAAGGAATGGTTCGAATTCGAGCGAAATATTCTATCTACTTGGGAGCAAATCTGGTTACAATTTTAAAATCTTGAGTTTGAAGCATTCTCTATATTATGTAATACATTGTTTGTATTATTTTGTTGAGAGATTCAGCGTGGGGTCGTAGTACTGCCAGATTCTATATTCTAGAATTTTGGTTATGAGTTACTGTCCTTAGTTTAGTGTTACCTGTTGCTTTGTTTGGTTCTTTCAACCGGCGCGCAGTATGGTGCATAAATAAATAAATAAATAAATAAATAAATTTTCCTACTTTCTGTGGCCAGAAAAGATAGCCGAATGTGATACCCCAGGTTTCATTGACTGACTTGACCGCGACGTTTATGCAGAAATCAAAAATGGTATCAAAAATGTAATCAAATCTCATAACAATGAAGGCGGACGTTGTACAATGGTAAAAGGAGCTTCTGACACCTGCACAGTCGATCGATCGATCTCGGCCGGCGCTATCCAAGGCATCGATCCCTCCTGGGTCGTGTAAATTGGTACCAAACTTGCCTGGGAAGGTAAAGTCACTGACTTGGTATAGCTGGTCCCGCAATTCATTGTATAAGCCAAATAAGCGTTCACTATACCTCTACGATTCTGAATGGAAGACGAGGGCATCGCATCCTTAACGGCTTGATCAGGGACGGCACGTTTACTTTTATCTTTATAATAATATCCATTCAATAACAATATTTATTTAATATCAAAAACGTCCCATAGCTTTGGCTAAAGTTGCTCCTGTCAGTCATAAATCGTGTCCTGTTCACGTTTGCATAGCTGTGACGTGAGAAACGCAACAGATGAAGCGGCGAGTTCAAGCGAAACGGCAAAAGAAACTCTTCGGAAGTTGATGGATCGCTGGCGGCGATTTTGCCAGCCCAGGAAAAATCCGTGGCAGCTTTCCGAAGCTTTCCCCACCTCTGTCTCACTGAAGAGGAGGCGACTGGTGAGGAAAAAATCGTTGACGTAGGTAGTCCTGGGTACTTTTCGAAGAAGAATTGGACAGTGATCCGTCACCTGTGGACCACCAGTGGAAAACGTGATGGATGAAGTGCCCTCAGGCTAACATTACAGCTGAACTTCCACTTCTCTCCATGATACTGCTTGTGGGGAAACTACACGCTATAAGTGTACCTGCCCTGAGGGATGTGGGAGGTATGAGAGATGTGCTGAAAATTATAACTTATCGAACGTTCAGCATCATCCAAATAGGCTCATTGCAGTGGGTAAAGGCGCTACTGACACCAGCGCGGTCGAGTGATCGATCTTCTCCCGGGCCATTCAAGACTTCTATTCCTTTAGGGTAGCCTTCCAGTTCTTTAGGTGGGTAGTTGATACCAGACTAGTCTGGGAAGGTAAAGGCACTGACTTTGTATAGCGTCTGGCCCTTCAAGTCATAGCAGAGGGCAAATACGCACTCACCAGACCTCTACGATTCTGAATGGACTGGTAACGCGTGGCGCGTATTAAAAGGACTAATCAATATCAACCCCTTCGTCTTTGCCTTCATGGGTGATTTACTCTGTGACCGTTTCCTGATCAATTATTACATTCAGCACATTTTTTTTCGGGTCGTAGGGTATGTAGCTTACCTTTGACCATAGAAAAAACAACCTTAGAGACCGAATTATTGTACGAATCCGCATGGAGGACGAGTGCGTGGCGCGTACTTAAAGGACACCGGCTTGGTATAGCGGCTGGCCCCGCAAGTCAGTGTACAGCCCATATAATCATTTACTATGCCTTCTCGATTCTGAATTGAACACGAATGCGGTGGCGCGTCCTTAGGGGACTGATCGACGCCGACACCTTTACCTTTAACCTTTGCTTGTACCTTTACTTTTACCGTTACTTTTACCCTTTACCTTTCCATTTACCTTTTGCCCTTACCATTTTAAAACGTTCCCTTTCATTCAGCAGCTCACCTAGATATCAAGGTCGTCCGTGTGATTGTTTTGAGAGCTGGCCAGACCCTTCGACCGGGCGTGTTCTATTCAGAACCTCTCACTCGACGAAGGCTTTTTAAATTGGCGCGATCGCCAGATGAATGCGCCGTGCCTCTCGACGCTCAAGCTTATTGATGTCCGCTCCTAATGAACGTCCAGATTTCCGTCATCCGACGTTGGAAAGAGAAATCTAGGAAAAAGTATGCAAAGGCATATAAATATAAAGGGAAGGAAAAAGAAATTCGTGTAGGAAACGAACGAAAAGTGACAAAGATAAGGGTATTGGCGTTGTTGGTTCTCTAAAAACGTGCCCCGCCTTCGTTTTCCTCTCATAATCGTAGAGGTGGAAGCGTATTTGGCTTGCAATGACTTGCCGCAGGCAGCAGCGACACCAAGTCAGTGTTTTTTCCTTTCCAGACCATTTATTTAGAGCAGTCCTGTAGATGGTTCAGGGGCAGGAGGCGCCGGTACCGCCCCAATCTTCGAGGTACGGTCATCGCCTGAGGGCAGCGAAGTCTTTGCTCGGTCTGGAACTATTCTATTCGGTTGCCTGGAAGAGTATGAACTCCTTTCCAAGGCTACAAAGGAGGTCCGTGAAGCTCTACGGACCATTCTTATCAAGATCTACATAGTCTTATAGGGCTTAGACGTAGATCCAAGATATGTAATTTATTTTTGCTGAACGACTATGAGTGGTTCCAAAATCGCCTGAATTGCCAAAGGTGCTGCGATGGGTCCAGTCCAACAACAAGTCGATGGTCGATTTTCCCACGGTTTTCTCGATTTTCTCACGGTTCAACGCGATTTTCCCGTAGCTGAAGCTGGACCAGCAGCGTATGGGTGTGTGTATGTGTGTTAGTCGTGCAAATCTCGTTATGGACAACTCGCGGCAAAGGGGTGGGCCATACATACATCCAAGCAGAAGCTGAGGGAGAGGGACGGCCGAGAAGCTCCCGCCCCACTACCCCTCTCCCTAGGACGCTGCTCTATTGATCCTGAGACTAGACGGATTGGTTAAATTCGGCCTCAGCCCAGATTTCCGTCGGCATATCATCCGTGCCACTAAGTCCTGACCTGCTATAATACCGTAATCTCGTCGACGATGTGCTACCGTATTCCGTCGTCGTCGTCGATGAGTCCAGTCATCATTGCTGCAGGATCGCGTAATTGCTGAACACTCTAAGGATGAGTTAGGAACTCAGTCGAATGCATCCCTCAGGCCATCAGCAGCAGCCGTCCTCGTCGTCCATGTGTGGTCCGGAGTTGATATCAAATGTCGTCTACTTCAACTTGGCGAATGCGAACATCTACGAGAATACTGATGCCAGGTTCCTGCCCAGATACACTTTGAAATTCATTTTCTTCTATTTTTTCCCTTTCTTTTGCCAGATTTTCATTTCCGTAGCCAGTTCCCAATCCAACATTCAGCTTCTTACCTTTATTTCCCTGAAATATTATTTTGTAGAGAAAGCTCTGTTCTTTTTGTGTCTCTTATTTTTGAAACCGTCGTTGCTCAGCTCAAGACTGTTCTTCCTAATTTTGGCAACATTGGAAGAACACATCTTGTTTTTTGGTAACATATGGTTAATAAATAACAATATTAACTAACAATATTAGTTATATTTATAACAACATTAGTTTCCCGCATGCACACATGTTTCCACATTAGAGCACGGATTCAGAGGTCATTTCCTTCTTTTTCCTCTGATTTCATCGTTTTTTCTAAATTTGTTATCTATTCCTTCCGTGTCGGGTAAAGGCAGAGGTAAAGGCGTCAGAGTTGATCAATCCCCTGAGAAGGCGACACGCATTCGTGTTCCATTCGGAATCGTAGAGGCCTAGTGAATGCGTATTTCGCCTGTAAAATGACTTGCAGGGGCCAAACGCAGCCGCTTTACAAAGTCAGTGTTTTTACCTTCATCCTTCCGGGGTCTGGTACCAATTTACCCGTCTGCGGGGGATGTTGGAGTTGGGTAGTCCAGGCGATGATCGATCGTAGGATTGTGCGAGTGACAGTAGCGCCTCTTATCACTATACCACGCATGGCGCAAGTAGGGGCGCCGAAGTTACCAGAATTAGGCGGACCTTGTCTTTTGAGCTTTTCCGCGTTTGTTGAGTGGAGTTCAACGAAGACAAATATTTTCAATTTTTTCCAATTTCCAACTTGAATTATGTTGATACGAAGCTTTTTTCATGTCTGCTCTGCCTACTGTAGCGGATGCCATCACTGTTAAAACTGGACGAAGGCAATTTTTCTTTGTCGTCGTCCTTCCGCAGCCGCGTAATTGGTCACGTCTTGGATATGTACTTTAATTGAAATTTAAACGTCATTCGTAGGGTGTTTTGCCCGTGTCGTCGATCATGAAGGTCGACGGCCGTTCTCGAAGTCGAATTATAGACCAGATTCTAGTGCATGGATCTCAAATTGATTGATTGAATTTGATCATTTTGTGGTCGATTCGGCATTCTCAGCTTCTCGTTCAGTCAGTAGCTGGATTTCCGTCCCCGTTTCAAGTGTCACTTATTCAATATTCACGAAAATCCCAACCTTGTATCTTTCCTTTGAGGTATCGATCCGTGATGACACATTTTCACAGCCAAGAAGAAAGAGTCACAGAAGAATAAAATTGGAATGAAAAATAGGCATGAAAGCATATGATGATAATTCTCGACGAAGGCGATGGAGTTTTGAGCGTAGGACGAACGGAGCTTTGAAAGGAGGAATAGAAAATTAGCCATTTCTCTGAATTTAACATTACATCAGAATTGTTTTTATTTCCCATTTATGTTGAGAAGTCGAGCTGTGATTTAGTGGTTAATGGTTTAGTCGGCATGCGATCTATTTCTATAAAGTTTGCCTTTTATTAGTGTTTGGTAACTGATATTTTTAGACTATTTTAGGGCTTATTTGAAACGATAAAATTTGATAAAAAGCCAGCGGTTAATCAGAGCTTCATACCGGCTTCGTTTTGCCTTTAATGTAGTGTTTTCACCCAATTTCAATAGGAAAGTTTTTAAATATTAGATAAATAAATATGGAAAAGGCGTAGGTAAATCAATTTGAAAGCATCAAGACCTAGTTCGAACAGTCCCTTTCACTAGACGATCTTAAATCAATGAAATATAAAAATAATCCTTGAGTTAAGCTAGGTTGATTATATAAAAGTGGCTAATTTATTTCTTTTTAAGATGTTCTCTCTACGCTTTAAGTTGTTCCGTTCCACGCTTGCAGGTCCATCGCTTTTGTAGCGTTATCACTATCATACCTTCTCTTTGCTGATTTTTATTTCTTTTTTTGTTGTTCCTTAGCCTCATCCGTGACTTTTCAAAAGACGGCAAGAGAGAAACGAAATCAAATGCGTCAATCAAACTCAATCTGTGTTCCAAAGAAAATTCAATATTTGAGTGCAAGCAACAATTTGGTCCGCCGAACTTCCCAGTGGAAAAAATAGTCGAAGGAAAATCTCTTTGCGAGTAGGTAATTAAGTAGGAAGGACGGTCTCAAGGGAGAGATTAGAGGACCGATACTAGTAGGAGCGCCTGAGGAAAATTATAGGAAGTTGGTGTTCACCTCAGAGGTAGGTAGCGATAGTATACCATTTCGCTTTGAATTTGGCAGCTTGGAGTCAATTTGAAAGTTTTCTAAGTAACCATAGGAGGTTTAGAAGTGATTGTTTTTGCGAAATAAACAAGAGATCGTACTCGTTTGGTGTTTGTATCAAACTGAAAGTGCTGTACATTTTGCGTTTCGTGAGATTTTTATTCAAGATTTTCCGCGACGACTTCTCTAAGGCCCTTGTTATACGTTCGCTCACCCCCAGCGTAACTCGTCCATTCAGTATCAGACACCGTGGGGCCAGACACGTTTGTACGAGTTCACCACGCCAGCGTCACCATGATAACTCGTACAAACGTGTCTGGCCCCACGGTGTCTGATACTGAATGGACGAGTTACGCTGGGGGTGAGCGAACGTATAACAAGGACCTAAGAGATTTTCTTAATGGATGGGCGGGGCTTAGCAATGGGTGTGGTTACTGCGCGAACTTATTTTTTCTGCTCTCCTTGGAAACTGTCCGCAATTACCGATTAATAGGTATGTCAAATCATTCTGTTCTCTCACCGCGGCCTTTTCAGAGAGTAGCTGACAGCGGCACAAGCACTTTGGTTAGAAATTTACTAAAAAGTCTACTTTTAAATTTTACAGTGTACTATAATAATATTGCCTTCAAGCACTAGAATATACTATAATAGAAATACTTTCAAATACTTAAATATTGTTACCACTTTTTTCGCATTTCAAGTTCCGCCGGCTCACTTGTTTACTCATTTCTGTCGGGCCGCTCGAATCCACGTCGTTTCCCAAATTCAATTACGATTTCGCGTCAACACTTCCTCGATGAAAGCAATAATTCGGTTCGAATGAGTGCTACGCTGGGGTGCTAACCCACTTGAAAACGAAAAATCGATTGTTCGATAAAAATGTTAAATAAAATAAAAATAATAAAAAGTAATAAAGCTCGATGAAAAATCTATTTAAAAAATCAGTATAAATGTTTTCCACTACACTTTTCTTTGAAAATGTTATGTGTGGTGGGCCGAAATATTATATGTATGTAGAGAAAATTTGGGATAAAATGACAGAATAGGCATCATGTGCATACAATAGACCCCTTTAATCTGTGATCTCCAATTTCGAAGTATTTTTTACTTGAAATTGTTTTTACATCGGGATAGTTTGACTCGCATTTCTTGGCACTGATTCATACCTTTCATTTTTTTTGTTTAAATTTGCATACTTCTGAGCTAATTGTTCTCGAAATTACATTCAAAGTGGTTGGTCACAAGAGCAGAGCGGTTTGGTTGAAATGTTGTGCAGCAATTGTAGTATTTTTACGTTTGTGCTCCGTGAATATGTATCTTTTACTAATTTTTTTATTATATCATATTTATTTATTGCATTTATTCGCTAACTTATGTACTAGGTTGCAATTGAAAGAGATTCCCTAAAACCCACTTTCGACTGCGAAATGCTCCAGACGGTGCAGCCTTCGTTAGTTCGGTTAGCCATGATTATCCCCTCGGGGGTTTTCTGCAGGCATTCCCTTCCAAGTTAATTTTTTCGAATAATAAAGTTTTTCGCCAGGCTAGCTCCTTAAGGAATCCCTACCACTGATTCGTTACCCCTAAAAACAAGGAAAAAGCGCCACTAGCTGCGCAGCGGTCAGAAATTATCGTTTTCCAAGAGTAACCCCGCATTCATTAGGAGCCTTTCTGATGGTTGGGAATAATGAAAAATCAATCGACAATTTTATTTATTTTTTTTGTATTTCAGCCATATCAACAAGAAGACGCAATACGAACGTCCTGGACCGTCAACGTCCACGACGACGACGATGTCGATGGGTTTGGCCCGATACGATATGCTGCCGCCAACCGCTGCCACCAATCACAAGACCAATGGGGTGAGTTCAACGAATTTTCAATGGGAAAATTGCTTAGAAAGAAGTCGGTTTTTGAAGATATCGATTTACTGATCTTTTCATAACATACAAATCAACAACTCAATAAAGTGCTGGAAATCTAGAGCAAAGATCTGGAGTCGCACTAGCTTCTGAGGTGGGCGGAGTTCACCATAAGTGTGCGGAACTGCCAAACGTCCATTGGGTGGGGTTACTGCACATCTCTATAAGTGGACGGGGGCTCCCACACCGACCTCCAACAATTTTATTGGTTTTGAGCAGTGATAGGGATATTTTTTATAGGGATATTTACGTACATTTCTCTCTGTGAGCCTCATTCGTGGCCGGAGTTCTCCGTAAATTGCTTCCGCAAAATGACCTACTATGCGATAGATCCCATACGACGCCAACAAATGTGCTATCGAATAGCTGAAAAGGTGGTTATCTTTCAAATCTGGCCTTTTTGGTATTTCCTACTGACGGGGCTAGGTATCGGATGCCTACATAGTGTGCGAAAACTGAAAAAAAAATAAAAATTAAATTATAAAAATAAGAATCCGTCGATGGATAACGTCGCGGTAATCAGAAACCCATCATTTCGCCACCGAATTTCGAACCTGAAAAATCATCAAATAAAGTGTGAAAAGTCATTAAAAAGAGATCATTTTCAGTTTCTCACCAACGGTCATCAATCATCGCCGCCGCATCAGCCACAATCGAGGCATCCGTCGTTGACGCAACTCACTCAGAACGGCGGCAGCGGCGTTGCCGCCGGCGGCAATCCGTTCTTCACCAGAGATCCGCAAAAACTTCGCGGTGAAATGGTGACGACGACGATCGTGAAAGGTCCCAAGGGCCTAGGATTCACACTGATCGGCAATGATGCCTCGAGCAAGGGCAACGAGTTCATACAGGTGAATGCATTTCTCAATTATCGCGGTAATCCCGCCCCGTCGCTTCCACGAGTGGGCGGGGTTACTACACACCGGCTTGCAGTAAGAGTTCATTGAAGCGGCATGTAAACTTTATTTATTTGATTTATTTATTTCACATTGGCGCGCTAAAATTACGAGTCGAAGTGGTAAGTAGGACAATCGTGGGTTTGCAGAAGAAGAAACTTAACCAAAACAGAGAAAAAGTCAGATTGTTAGCAGAATATTCAAAGTAAATCACAATAAAAATCTCATCAGTAACATATTACATGAACCACACCAAGTGGGCTATATAGCAGACTGTTTGAAGATAACAAGAATATTTCAAGTTCTAGTAGCAGAGATGAATGATGTAACAAGTGCAGCTTTCAAAAGTGAAATATAGGAATTTAAAAGGTTAGGGCTGAATAAGTTAGCGAAGGAGGTGTAGATGTAAGCTCCAAATTCCAAATATGGAACAATCTATACCTCCTAGGGCAAGCACCCAAGATCGGGCACAGCGTTCCGAACGCACCTCGGAACTAGTACGTACCCAAGAGCGGCCTAGGAAGAAGGCCTGACCTGAACTTGTTGGCTAGCGCATATCAGCCTGTTAGGCTCCACAGTCTTGTAGTGACAATCTTTCTCTCAAAAGTTGAAATTCTTTGGTCTTCCTTCGGACCTTCCGCATTTTTCCTATTTTTTGCAGTCGGCGAGGTCGATTCGCCAGTTTTACTACTTGAAAAAACTTTAATATTTTCGGCTTCTCTACTTTCTCCACATATCTAATTATCTGCCGCTACGTATTACACAGTAGTCATTTTTTTATCCATCTTCTCGTGTGCGAGATCTTCCTCTCCAGTTATTGTTCTGGATGAAAAGGAACTGACTGAAATGGCCACACTTGAGGATCTTTATGAGCCATCGTTGCTCCTTTAATGCGACATTAAACGCTTTACATCCTATTCGGTCTCTCTATGGGTAGCGTTTATAGTTGGGTTTAATTAGGCGGCAGTCCGCTGAGGAGGAATCCATGAGCGAATCGGCGTCGGTGAACAGGAAAGACGATCGAGAAGAAGAAATGGGTGAAAAGGATGGAGAGGGTACACTTTTGGCCTTTTCGATCCTAGGATTGGTGAACTGTGCCTACCACCTGTTGCTTTTCATCCTACGCTTGAGAATACTCGCGTGTTCGACGAAAAGCCCGACAACAATGGGAGAACAGCGGCTTGAGTCTTTGTTTTGCCGTTGGACAACCAACATTCACCGGCCGCTTGCTCCTAGAGCAGGATGCGATATTTCTCCACGTCCGCAACAACAGTATCATTAAAAAGTCGGCGACGACGACACTAAGAAGGAATAATAATATCAATTCAAGAAAGGGTCTCTCCTAGTCATCGGCTAATAGACCAATTTGAGTGAAATTTTCTTGCTACGGTGATTTCGTGACTTTTCAAGCTTCCAAATAAGTCCTAGTACAAGGTACCTGATCTGTACTAGTACTCTGTCTCTGACAGTGATCTGAACTCCAAAGGTTCTACCTCGAAAAGATGCTGAGAAATCCTTCCGGGATGGGAGCTTCAGAGGGCGAATGCTAGCTATGGATTCGAGATAATCGGCTAAAAGCATCTACGCGCGTGACGCTTATTTGTCAGCAAAAATGACAGCCAATTCTCTTCGACCCCCTCGAGAATCGCCGACACGAGCAGCCGAGAAAAGTTGCACGACATTTGACGAATGGCTCCCCCGATGGAAAAGTGTATGCGGATCGAGTCGGAAATTTGTTTATGTAGTCATTTTTGAATCGTACTGAGGGCGCTGAATGTACGCATAGTTAGCCATGCCCTTCTTCGCCTCAGCATTCTGGACAGGTTCTGAGTTTTTCACAGCCTGTCTTTACTCGTCCTTTCCAACGCTCCCGTACCTGGAAGCTCCTATAGAATCAGGTGAATGAGGCCCATTGTTGTTACTGTTTTCGGCATAAATGTATGTTCACGTAGCTGCCTTGAGTTGATTCATGGACTAAATGCGGCGTATAGTTGCCGGGTTGTCCAGGTGAGGCTAAGCGTCTATTTACTACTACATGTTGACTCCACTGAACTACGTTGGTGTCTACCGATGCGTGTTGAAAGCCGCACGACTTACCTCCGCAAAGATGTATAACCACACGGTACAGGCAACAGAGTTGACGTACCGAACACTGACTCCGTACGCATATCACGACAAGTGCAAAATGGTTTTTGTCCGCGATTTACCCCACATCTCCCACCAAAGGTTGCACCATCTAGGGCCTCCACCAACTGGCCTTAGATTCTTCAAGAAGGTGATTTAAACCTGTAAGGACAATAGGGAATAAGGAAAAAACAAACAATAAAGATAACAAAATATTATTGGATGTCATATGGAACAAAAGCAGTGAAAGGTTTAGGGTGGCTCGAATACCCGAAAAACTTCGCGAATCCCGTCTGAGGTTGTACGGGCATGTGCTCCGTGCAAGTGACGACACGGTATGCAAGATTGGACTCGGTCTCGACATACAAGGTACAAGACCGAGGGGGCGTCAGAAGCAGCGCTGGCTGGATGCGATACACGTAGACCTGGGGCCGTATGCTCGTCTCACCCGAGATTTCTGGGGGATGGGGAGATCTCCCTGCGATGCCGTATGATTGGAGCCGGCCCGTGTTTCCTGCGCTCTCACTCGCTGGCTCCTCCCCCTTGCCCCGCCCACTCAAAAGTCGGGTGAGACGAGCATACGGCCCCTGAAGGCAGAAAGATTTCATCCAGAAACAAACGCTAAAGAAGAAGATATGGAACAAAAGCTATTCAAAAATAAAAACTGAATACGAATGCAAGCAAACATAGTTAAGTAGAATATCGGTGGGTTCTGCAACATTGATCGCCGGCAAATCGCCAGAATCCATTCAGGCTGTAGAAGGAAACATCGTCTTCGCTGTAGACTAATGCTTTAAATTACACAAATTAGAATTCAAATTCGATTCTTCAGGTGAAATCGGTGCTGCCAGGCGGTCTGGCGGCCGAGGACGGTGTTCTGCAGGCCGGCGATGTGTTGGTGCGAGTGAACGGTGAGCTGTTGTTGGGCGCTTCGCAGTCGGACGCCTGTCGTATCTTCGTCAACATTCCCGTCGGCGATCCGGTGGCGATACAAGTCTGTCGCGGCTATCCGCTTATGTTGGATCCGTCGAATAGGGTAAGTTCGGTGGCGATTTTCCATGGGACCTGCTCGGATCAACAATCGAACAACTGTTTCAGATTATCACCGAAAACGTGTACCAGACGGGTGGTCGAAGTCGTGACTTGCACGAGATCGAAATCGTGAAGGGTACAGAGGGCTTCGGATTCACGATTGCCGACAGCGCTACGGTGAGTTACAAGAGTTATGGCGTATAGCAGTCCTATTTTACCGTGTTCTTGTTGCTCACAGTGCTTGATCAGTGCGATTGCGGCACTTGCTCAACAAGCCGTCGCTGTCTCCGAAACCCCTACCTTCACGAATCATAACTGGCCGCAAACACGTGGTATCGAGTGGGTTTATCGCCAACGGGGCTTCGGGGACCGCTTGGCCTAAATTCTTCATTGGTAACCCCTCCCCCCCCCCGATAAACCCCTATCTATACCCTAAACGGCGCGCACCTTTGTCTACTTACTCTAAACTTCCTATGTTAAACGCAATCCCTCATCTACTCTGCCGTCTGGTTTTGGCTACGCCGCGGTTTCGGAGATCGCTCGTCCGTTCATGAATCTAGGCCTTGTCCGTTCATAAATCTGAGCCCAGAATAGGCTCCTACGTATAGGAGTCCTGAAGGCTATATAAGTGTATACTTGTAGTTAAAGTATTCTGTTCAAGGGTCAGCGAGTGAAAAAGATCCTCTATCCGGAACAATGTGCGAATCTACTCGAAGGCGACACCATCGTTGAACTTGACGGTCGAAATGTTCGAGCGGTGCCGCATACGCAGCTCGTCGACATGCTCAGAGAATGTCCAGTGGGACACCGAGGACGATTGGTGGTCAGGAGGAGCTCGCCAAAGCACAGGTACTTTTCCTGTTTTCTTGTCTCGATGGATTGATTTTCACCAAAAATTCTTCCCCGCCTTAGATCAGTCAGTGTCATTGAGGTTGTCCGCGGACGTTCTTTGCTTTGTTATTATTAAAACTCCAGGAATGGTAGTAATAATGACATCCATTTTTGTGAGGGCGTGTGCGAACTACTTCAGTCCGAATGCGCTGAAAGAGCACTCGAGGTTCTTCCCTCAGCAATAAATTTAGAGTGTTGCCAGAACTGGCCACATGCTGCTAGCTAAGCTGCAAGCAGTGATACTCTAAAAAATGCACTTTATGCAATCGGAGCATTTTTTTTACCTTATGTGATGGATTCTATTTGCTGACTGACTGCTAGTCATATGAGATATGTATGCTCGCCATGGTTTCTTGGAAAAATCTTGCAGAGCGTTTCTTGGGAACAAAATTCTAGTGTTGACCTTGAGTTTCGACTCCATGCAAGAGTTTGTTCTTCAGTCAGTAACAACAATAGAGAAGAGTTCGATCTTTCGCCGTAGTTGTCAGCTGTACCTGCGATTTTTCTCAAAGAATGAGCCAAGCAGAGGGCGAGAAACTACAGTACCGGACATAGCTTTTGAGCACTTGGTCGGTCCCTCAGGGGCCGACTAGGCGAGATTTGAGAGGTCGGCAAAAGGGACAATATTTTGCATTTGTATCGATATTTGAATACCAATCGATAGAGCTCGAGCTGCTGAGCTCAAATATATGTATATTTTTACAAATATTTGTGTTTCAACAAAGTTATTGGAAAAAGCCGCTCTGGAACGCTCCTAAGCGGCTTCTCCGGGAAGTGATCAAAAGCCATGTCCGGTACTGTATAGTACCGGACGCGCCGCAGCGATAAATCGGCGGCAGCGGCGCTTTTTTGCGCCGAAAGGTGGTGTTTTGTGGGTCCACGCGCGGTGACCCGGACAGCACCTACCTCACCCTCATGCCCAAAGGGGGGGGGACCCGCATGGTAGCCGAGCGATAAGTCACCAGACGAAGAATAGAAGGAGCAAGGGACCGAAAATCGATAGGTCAAAAAATCACCTGTCAACAAGTTTTACAAATATGGAAAATTTGTATATGAGAAGATAGGGCTCGGTCTGCTGAGTTCAAAAACACACTTATTTTTTACGAATGAATCAATTTTAAAGGAAATATAGAAAAGCGGCGGTTTCTGCGCAACAAAGCGCCGCTGGCGACATTTTATCGTTGCGGCACGACTGGCGCTGTGGTGTTCGAGTCGTTTGACGTTACAGTGCATTGCAAGCAGTTCACGAGATTCTTATGGAGCATCAGACGGACTTGAACTTGCACGAACTATGAAACAGACTACATAGTGATGGAACTAGTGATGATCCCACGTCTCCGAGACGAAGAGAGTCTTGCCTTCGTAGTTACTAGAAATATAGAGCTAGGTGGCCAAGACTGTTCCGGATCTAACCGCCAGCTTCCTTTTATGTAATTATAATATTTGAAAAGTTTCCTCGTGTAGAGAAAAGAACTAACAAACGACAACAATCACGAGAACGACTACAGACTCCACTGAATATCATACAGCATATCACCGAGATAACCCTAGAAAAGTTACAAACGACAGAAAAACAAACCAACACAATTCGAAATGAACGAATAAGGCACATACAATAAGAATTAATCAGACAGCGATAACGAAGGTAGTAAATAAAGGAAATGGTGAAATGATTGGATTTACTCTGGGTATCAGGAACTCGTAGATATTGGTGCAGACTTTTTTTGAAGTAATCATAGCTAATAGGGACTTTGTGCTTTTTGCGGCATGAGCGCCTTCGCCAGAGGTTCAAACTTGGGTAATTAAGCTTCAGCCTTTTCCTCTACGTAACTTCTCCAGATTGCGGTGTCGTTTTTCCTGAATGAATAATTTTTTGGCTCGTTCGCACAACGAGCCAGTGCTTGTCGTGAGAGATTGGACTGACAGTGTGGTGTAATTTCAGGTCGAGAACACCGGCAGCCGAGTTCCGATACGGTGAGCAAACACGAGCCACCCCTCAGCCGACGATTTCACCGCGTTCCAAAACGCCAGCACCGGTGGCGCCTCGTCAGGACTCTGTCGACGCCTCATCGATGGCCATGTCCACGAATCGGGCACAGACATTGCAGAGGGTAATTTTTACTTACTTATTTATTTGCTGCTCTGCACAGGCGGGCTCGATCTTTTAGAATTGTCTTTACCCTTTTACTTACTGTTGTATGGCCTACAAAAGTGTTTTTTTATGATTTTTGTACGTTTATACTTCCCATTCAGCAGCCAAATGTGAATCCAACCGATGGATGGGACATGTCAACGGCCAGCGCTTCACGAATGCGACCGTCGTCGACGACGCTCGGATTCGCCACGCCGAATTACATGCCGATCAGCGCCTTCCAATTTAATAAGTGAGTATTTTAGCACTCTGTGACCGACACAGCACAGAGTGCACTTGGAAGAAAGCTGCTTGAGTTAATCATACTAGTTCTACATACTCACTTGCATCTCTTTTTCAGGCCCATCGATCTGATCACTGTGAACTTGATACGAAAGCCAAGCGGGTTCGGATTCCGATTGCTTGGCGGCAGTGAGGTAAGTACCGTACAGCCGGTAAACTATCGTCAAAACGCGATATAAACGATATAGATCGTTTTTGCCGTTCACGCGCCATGAAACACTTTAGAATTAGAATTTAGAATCAATTACACAGCCTAACGACGTTGTCCGTGTGTGGTCGTCGCTTGATGAGTTCGGGGAACACGCTGAAAATCGAAATTTTCTGAAAATCACTACACTTCCTTCACCGTTGGATAGACCGCGCTATTCTGATTACGGCCATGTGTTTTTATTTCTCCGATTAAATATTTATTTATTTATTGACGATTATCCAATCAACAGAACTTAGCAGAATGTAAAAGAATATACTATTCAATACAAATAATTCAAAGTGATTTATGGCGGGTGAACGGTGAAAACGATCTATATCGCTTATATTTCGTGTTGTCGGAAATTTACCGATGGTGCCGTATAGATTCATTTTCATCGTGGAGAATTAGGCCGACGTTTCCAACTATAAAGTAGCGAAGAACGTGCCGTTTCCAGACGAACACGCTGCTCACTGTCGGCCAAGTGGTGCCGGGAGGTGCGGCAGCCGATGACGGTCGAATGATGGAGGGCGATGAGATAGTAGAAATTGACGGTCGAAACGTTGAAGGAGTCAGTCACGCGGAAGCCGTTGCTCTTCTCGAGCATGCAGCCCACAGCAAACATGTGAAGTTGGTTGTGAGACGGGCACGGATTGTTGGTGGGTTCTTTGAGTGATTCTGAAACTGATAAGTTTGAAACTCGTTCACTGAGTCACCTCCCCACTAACTGGCAGTTGCGAAGATCATCCCTGTCAGCTTTCTCGGCCAATATCATTCCCAGATGGCGGCCTGAGTTCCTCTATTACAATTCTGAAAAACTTCACCGAGTGGACTCACCCAGCCAAGTTTCACAGCCTTACCGATTGACATTATTCCACGAACATCAGATGAGTGAGGAACACCATGGGTGTCTGATAATTCACGAGTGGTTTGGGGTAGGTCCGTCTCTCCCTCGGAACTCCGTACGTTCAGACCCAGCTCCATCGAGCTTCCTGACTTGTCCTTGTTCTCGATGGGGTACTTGCTGATACAGAAACTCAAGAATCAATAGAACACGGTGTTCCGAACAGTAGCACTTTCCTTATAAAACTCCTTCAGGTGATTAAAAGATTGGTCAGAATAGTGGCCAGATAGGGAGAGGAAAAGTATGACGAAGAGCCATTGTATTAGTGATCAACGTTACCACAGTGAATGCGGTGGAATGTCTTTAGCGCTTTTGCCCTTCTATCGAACGGTACCTTGCTCGTTTTGATAGGTGTCTTCATTGACTGGAAATTTGATCTTGAATCCGAACAAGTGCAAATGTCCGATTACTTATGACTCGACCCAATATATTCTGTTCTCTAATAACCTGTTGCTAAACAACGATCTCTTTCCTTGCACTACAACAATGACTGTACTAAGCGAATTCCGCCCATTTTTATCCTAGAAACGGTTTCTAACATATAGTCGTGCCTGGCGTCTTTCTGCTGGCCATGACTTGATGTTTTCGTCTATCATATGGCTGTCGTCAATGTCTCATGAAAATTCATTTCAGACGCAACTCGCCGACAGTCCTTACAGGGCGATCGACCGCTGTCGACCATTTCGACAATGCCGTCGTCCTTCTCCGGAGAGTACGATGTGACGTTGAATCGGAACGATACCGACGGTTTCGGATTCATCGTCATTTCTTCGTTGAACAGGAACGGGTCTACTATTGGTGGGTCTTCCGAATTTAAGACTTACCCTCAAGTTGGTCAGATAAGTCCACCCAGCGCGCGCCGCAACGCAGTGTATCGATCGATGGCATTCTAAAGATATACTCTACCCTTTTTGATGAAAGTCCTCTTTCTTTTCTCTTATTCCGCCTTATGGTCTTTAATCAGCTCGTTTTGATACTCGTTTCCGAGTGAGTCACGAGTACAACACGTCCTCAATTTCTGTCGCTTTTGGTTTTCCAAAGCGACGCGCTCACTTTGTGGACGGCAGCTTGCGCAGATTTTCCTTTTCTCTCCTCCATCTTCGAATCACTCTTCTATCACCCTCAAAATGAAGAGCTGCAGCAGCACTTCCATGTTCCTAGCTGAATTTCACTGCATCAAGTTCGAAGGAAGCCGTGTATGATTTTCTTTTGGCCATTGGAACCATCAATTCACAAAGAATCCTCTACAATGAGTTCCTGAATGCCCTTTCATATTGAGGATAACAATAGTAAGGATTAATGAATACCTAATCAATTGCCTTCCGCAATCTGTCCCCAATCTGGCCGTTTACATCGTGTTCGACTTCGCGACGTACTACGCGCAGGTGTATCGATGACTAAGGTACGCCACGTTGCGGCGCGCGAACGGCGGACTTATCTGACCGCCTTCAGGGTATAATGTACTTTTCTCCCGTATTTTTGCCTATTGGAGAATTAGCTTCTCACTGAATTCTTAAGGTCAAATTCTGGAGAACTCACCGGCGGAGAAATGTGGTCGATTAAAAGTTGGCGATCGAGTGGTGGCGGTGAACGGCATTGACATTCTCAACCTCTCTCATGGAGAGATCGTCAGTCTCATAAAGGTGAGAAAATACCTGTTCACACCCATTTGTTGCACATAGATGGTCCTGACACGAATGTAGCAGAAGTTTTGAGGTGCGACAGAGGCTCCGCGTGCATTAGCAAGTTACGAAGCACATATACATCTTATGTAGCCTGTCCAAAACAAGGTGCATATTTAGCGGGGGAGTGTCGTTTGTTCGCAATGTCGGCTCGACCAAGGGCGCGCGCCAGATCCTGTGGATACAATTAACGACGACTCGCGCAGCGACGCACTCACCGCAGTCGCCGCGTGGACGGCAACTTCGTCGTCGCTTCACGGCGACGACTACGCGGCCACACTGAGCTGACCACGACGACCCGACCGTCTACGGTGGTCCCGAGGTCGACGAAATTCGGAAGCGCGCGCCCTTAATTAATGAAACACCTCATAAAAGGATTCGAATTAGCACTCACTGGATTCGAAACCATGGAAACCCATATATTTTCTGGATCAGAATTTCATGCTCTATCGAATGAGCTAGGAAAGAACATTCTTCCAGTTACACTAATGGAACTTATTAATAATTCATAAGGGAAATTTTGAAATTTTGAGGGAAAAATTACAATTCGCGACATTTCAATGAATATTTATATACAAATAGAACATGAAGCTCAAATGGTTCTTCCAGTGACGTGCTTCGACATCTTACTGCAGAACTTTTTGATCTGTCTATCATTCACTCGTCCGGCGTGATAACGCCCAGCAAACCTGTAGTAGCTATCTTATGTTAAATACTGTAAATTTCGGTTGAGTTATTGATACCTCGAAACCTCTGTATCGACTTTCAGTCGTCTATCAGCATCACGCCTTCTGAGGCGCTTAGTTTCATCAGGTTTCTGAAAGCAGAGGGTAAATCAAATTTTTGAATCGGTCATCGTCCCATGAACAAATCGTCCCATGAACAATCTTCGTCCTTTAAATTGTGGCTGGTCGGTGACTGCGGAATCAGAGGGAGAAGCAAGATGAGGAGTCGGAGTCGTTGTTGATGTTTGGGGAGCTTCTTGTGAGGTCTGTTGGGGGATTGATACGGGTAGTCTACGAGAGGATTCCTCAACGGGAGGTGCGGGTGATTCGTAAGGCGGAGGTGGAGTACCGGGAAGTCTATTGAAATTGAATGTTGTTGAAGACGTCGAAGCATCGAAACCAGCAAAGGGGGCGTTATACAAAGGATATCCTGGGTAATAAGAATAAAAGGGCGGATTGGGTCGAAGGGGAAACTCTGAATTAAAGCAATCAAATAAGTAAGGCAATATAGTCAAATAAGTGATAATAATGACAATAATATTAACAATAGTAATAATAATAACAATAATAACAAAATCACTACCTTGCATATTCTGTGATCTGACGCTATAGTAGCCCTGATGAGGGCTGTCGGTGTAGCTATCATTGAATGAGTACATTGCTGGGGAATATCAATGTTAGAAGAGGCTCATTCCGTTACCTCTCCTTTTATTCTGTTTTTTTGACCCTTGCAGAGGTGTACCTTTATGACTGCAAGTGCCGTTTTGACCTCACGGCCCCTAGGCGGAACGCTGAGGTCATCAACTGCTTGGGTCGCATGTATCAATTAATAGGCACATCCCATATATGGTCCCATTTGGATGGCTACTTCACGCTTTTCGTTCTAAATTTCCATAAAAGGTATTCCGCCCAAGAAAGAGAACTTAACTTTTCATGAAATTATGGTTCTTTCGAGAATCATTAGTAAGTTCCATTAGTGTAACTGGAAGAATGTTCTTTCCTAGCTCATTCGATAGAGCATGAAATTCTGATCCAGAAAATATATGGGTTTCCATGGTTTCGAATCCAGTGAGTGCTAATTCGAATCCTTTTATGAGGTGTTTCATTAATTAAGGGCGCGCGCTTCCGAATTTCGTCGACCTCGGGACCACCGTAGACGGTCGGGTCGTCGTAGTCAGCTCAGTGTGGCCGCGTAGTCGTCGCCGTGAAGCGACGACGAAGTTGCCGTCCACGCGGCGACTGCGGTGAGTGCGTCGCTGCGCGAGTCGTCGTTAATTGTATCCACAGGATCTGGCGCGCGCCCTTGGTCGAGCCGACATTGCGAACAAACGTCCCTCACCCATAATTAGCTACATCTGCTCTGTATCCTAGCGGCTGCGGTGCCGTTGCTGCCGAGTCTGAATGGGCCTTTAATCTACACTGGGTGCATTCTATTCCAGTTCAGGCACCGAAGAGCTTCTACAGCTTTACAAATTCATCTAATTAGTCACCCATTTCATTCATTCATTGTTTTCCAACGTTTTTTGAACTGGCGTCCGAAATTTTTTGAAAATAAAAATTGGAAGCTCTTGCAGGCGTCCGGACTGACCGTTCGGCTGACGATCGCTGCACCGGTGCCAGAAGGTAGCCCTCTAGCTTCGAGCACTCTAAATCGTCCACTTCTACCCAACTCCTATATGCCTTCGCAACCAACTTCGTACGCCAATCCGTTGTCGACGTTCCAAAACGGCGGATACTATGCGACTGTTGGACGGGTTCGTTATTCTTTTATATTTTCTCTTTTTTCTTTTTACTCCAAATGAATTCTTACGAATTTCAGAACTCGAACTACTCCACTTATGGGCAGCAGATGAAAAACACCCCGGTGCCGTTCTCGTACACAAACGGCGGTACGGTGAAGACCAACACCTCGATCTACTCGTCTCATAACGACACCACTCGACCGATCTATTCCACATCACATCTCAACGGACAGCTGAATGACATGAGCCTGCAGAGTTCGATTCCGCCCGAGCAGGTTGGTTTTTTATTGCACTCCTCTCTTTGTTTTTCTTTCTAAATTTTTGATTTGATGCTTTGTACGAGTATCTGGAATAGCAGTGGAACCTCCGTCATTTTTCTAGTGTTAGTTCTTGTCGTATATTCGCTTCTTGGTGTTTCGACTTGCATATTAGTAGTTATAGTTCAGTCTTATGGTCCGCAGTCCTGTAGAGCTTGAACACCTGAGTTTTATTGCAGAATAGCATACGCGCTTATTCTTTCCTGTGGCCAGCTTACTGAGCAAACAAGATACGGACAATCTAAAATTTGTTTGAAAGGAGCATCATAAAAAATTAATAGATCTAATTATTGACGGTTGCACTGATCAGTTAAATGTCTCAGTTTTCCCGTTCTGAGCTGTATAATTTTTATGGTTAATATATAAAACTTCTAAAAAACTTAGGGCACCTGTGGTCCGGAACATAGTAATAGGCGCTGCTGCCAACCGCATCGTCGAGCGATCGATCCTGCTCGGGATAACCAAACCTTTCAAACCTTCTGGGAGGGGTAAAATAATACCGGACTTGTCTGGGAGGATATAAAAACATGGTGGTAATGCGGCTTACACGCACAAATCATTGTAGAGGACAAATAGACATTCACCGCGCCTCTACGATTCGAAATGGAACACGAATGTGTGGCGCGTCCTTAGGGACTGATCAGCGCCGATACCTCCACCTTTGCCGTAGTTCTTTCCTTTCCATGGGATTCGCTCCACAGCGCTAGTCAATTTGTCGTCCAATTCCAAAGGTTTTCTAGCCATGGTCCCTAAGAAACTGTTAGAACTACCAGAACAGCGCACACAGTGCCTTCACGAAAGTGATCGAAGTTTTAGAAAAGAATCAGCTCACTTTTTTATAGAAGAAGGTGGCTCTTGGGGACTTGGGAAATAAATCAGTGCTATCCTTAGGGTAGTAATCAATACCTACCATTTTATTCTTACAATTTTTGCACATTCCGGGTCGCTAAATACAGTACCGAACGCGCCGCAACGATAGAACGGCGGCAGCGGAGCTTTTCTACCTCGATAGGTGGCGTTTTTGGGGTCCACGCGTGATGACCCTGACAAAGTCTATCTCAATTTATTTATATCGCATGCCCAGCGGCCATAGCGGGGGTCCCCGCGTCGTAACCCGACCGAAGGCGGAGCCTCGTTGAGCGATGAGTTACCAGAGGAGGAATCGAAGGGACAGGGGAACGAAAGTCGAGGGTTCGAAAAAAAGCGCTTGTCAGCGAGTTTCACGAATACGGAAAAATTGTATATGAAAAGATAGAGCTCGAGCTGCTCAGATCAACTAAATAATTATTTTAACGAACAAATCAATTTTAAAGAAAATATTGAAAAGCGGCGGTTTCTGCGCAAGAAAGCGCCGCTGGAGCCGTTTTATCGTTGCGGCAGGTCCGGTACTGTATTTCGTACAGCAGTCGAGTTGCGAGAGCCTGCTAGTGACGTTGCGATCATTTGGTGTACTGGACACCTATAGCGAATCGGCGGACATGGCGGCTGTCGAGGCGCTGACGCCGTCCGTCTCTCCGTCGTCGTCCGCTCGACGGAACCCACCCAAGACGTCGTCGCCGTCACGACGGTGAGCTTATGGAGCGGTCGTCTGACAGGCCTCCGTTCATGCCTGATGCATCCGTGGACTTTCATCCGCCCACTTGACCCCCCTCCTCCTTTTGCTTCTGTGCTGAACCATTTTTTTCTTCCTCTGCACCCTTTGGCTGTTGTTTCCAATGCTTTGAACTTTTCCGGAACAATCCCTATGGGTAATCAATGCGGGTAATTGCATTTAATTGGATGTTGTATCTTATAATTGTATTTGATTTTTAAGTTCTCCTAAATCACGAGCCCTTCCGCGTCGTTCATTCCGTCCTTTAGTACTTTGGCAATTTAGCACGAACTTCGAGTTTGCACTTCTTCGGGTTTGGGTAAATTGGAACCATGCTTGTCCGGGAACGTAAAGACATTGACTTGATATGACTTGATATTGCGGCTTGCCCCCGCAAGTCATTGTATAGGCTAAATGCGCATTCACCATGGGTCTACGATTCAGAGTGGAGCACGATTGCGACAGCGCGTCTTTAGGGAACTGATCAACGTTGACACCTTTACTTTTACTTTACCTTTATATTCATATTACATTCTTTACTGCAAACATTGTATTCGGCAAACCAAACAAAAGAACCAAATTATAATAGAGTGGCATAGTCCTCTATTGCTTGAAAACGTACCGCGTATGTGATCGGAACAAAAAAAAAGTTGTGGAATAAAAAAAAGTCCTCCAGACAATGAAAAAACCCGAGACCCGAGACGTAAAGAAGAGGTACTATGGATTATGAGATAACGGGACAGATAACAGCCAGTATCAAGGCCAAAAATCCTGTTTCTATTGGGGACGTAGACGCCGAAGAGGTCCACTAGGCTACGCTTCAGACCATAGACCTTTATACCAGTGGGGAAACAAAGAAAAATTTTTATGTGAACGGAAAACAAATATGATAAGATTGCAAAAAAATGAAGAATATTCAGAAAATATGGCACTTTGCATTTCAAATAAAAAATAAATATGGTACTCTATGAATCATTAAGGGCAGATTGCAAGAAAAATCAAAATGTTTAATATTTTATTCGAGGATCCATGATTCCAAGTGGCAACGATGTCGTTGTGACTGTTGTGACACCTCGTAGAAAGCCAAAAGTTCTCATTGAACAGATCGGTGCTTTGTTCCATATAAGCACAGTTCTACTATATGAGTTCCCAATCGCAAAGTACAGATGAAAACCATGAGGGACATACTGACTCGAAATTATTTTAATTATTTATGAATGTTTAATGTTAGTCTTTTTTCTATGTTGTTTATTGTTATCTGTTATTTGAATATTCGTAAATACATAAATAAATAGTAGTATCAAAAATAGTTCAAGAATAGCGAAAATCTCAACTCGAAATATGTAAAGACTTGCATGTTGGTGACTATAAGCCGTGTCCAGTCGCGTCGCGGCGCGATCTATTCCCAAACGGGCTTGTCATGTTTGAGTAGGTGCTCGTGCACGCTCCTATCTAGCGAATGTTTCCTAGCAATTCGGACATTCCTCGTATTTGTAGATTCCTAGGAAATTGTTTTAAATTTCTCATTTCAGGATGTGCCGATAATTTCGGTCGAGTTGGAACGAGGCGCTCGTGGTTTTGGGTTTTCGATACGAGGCGGTCAAGAGTTCGGTGCGATGCCGTTGTTCGTATTGCGAATCGCAGAGGATGGCCCTGCGGCGATCGACGGCCGATTGAAGGTAATAATCCCTTTTTTCTTATTTTGTTTTCTTCCACTTTTCGCTTGGGAGGGTTTGAGATAGATATGATACAAGTATGTAGTGAAGTCTTGTCGAAGTTCTTTTTTCATTAGAAATTAAACTCTTCTTCCACCTCATTTATCGATGCGGTTGCTCTTCAACGAGACTGTCAGAGCCTTGCCTTCTCATTTTATTTATTTTTTATTTATTCTGTCATTTTTGCAGCATATATTTATTTATTCACCGTTTCTCTTCATTTAACCACCATTTATCACATTACTTATGGAATGCGTTGCTACGCTTCATTGAGGCGCGCCAATTATAAAGGCAGAAATAGTTTGTCATATTCTTTCTATTTGAATTATGGGTGTGTTTTCTCATAAAAATGCTAAATTTGTCCAGTGATCTATTTGCCTTCTCATTTAACGTTATTACATTTAGTTTACCTGTATTGGTTTTTTCCTGCTATTTTATTTATCTATTTACTTATTTATTTATTACGTCGCGTGAAGGCGTATCAACTTTTAAAAAGGCAGAAATTAATATACAAAAACACTATGTTAGCCGTTAAAGAAAGGAATTCAAATGACCGAACAGCTACTATTAAATCGGTCAGAAACCTAGATAAAAACCTAAAACCGAGCAGATTTACAGCCAAAAATTTTGAACGCAAATGTTATTCTTATCGTTATTTTGAAAGATATAGTTATTACTTTTCAGGTCGGCGATCAGCTGATTTCCATCAACGGTCGGGACACAAAGGGTCTCACTCATGAGGAGGCAATTCAACTCATCAAACAACACCCGACCGTTCGACTGACCGTTCGTCGTCATAAACTACCGTAATCTTCCGCTACCGTAACCTACAGTAATTTGTATGAATTTACACCGTTTCGTTGAACGTCAAAATCAAGAGCTTCTCGTTGCACCGTACCATACCCTATGGTTACCACCCCAAGGAGGTTACCCAATGTGAACATAAAATATACGAAGTGAGCGAAACCCTCACAAAAATTACTTAAAATCGATCCACAGCTCTTCCGAACTTCAACCCTTAACCTTACCGCATCGGTAACTTTAAATCCACTCCATTTCTTTTGCATTGTCTTTCGTTTTAACACAGATCCCCTCCCTGAGGTCGGACAGGTAAGGGTCATCCAGGTAAAGGACAGGTGAGGCCTGAAATTACCCAGAACTCTACCCATCGTTCACGAACGGTACCATAGTCTTTAATCTCCTCAGTAGTAGAAACTGCTAGTGTAGCGCTTTTATTGCCGAATTATTGACGCTAATTGACGCTTTATACATTGCTTCTCTAGAATTTACCTTGAGCAGTTAGTTGTGCCTCTAGTTTGTTCGATTGTCGTGCTATCAGCGCTCATTTTTTCGCGTTTTTTTGTTTTTTCTATTTTTCTACTTTATTGTGTCCATTAATTTGCCCTTGAGTAATACACACCACACACACCTTCGTCATGGGTCTCAGTTCTGAATAAGTGCGTTTTTCTTCGTTTGATTGTACTTTTCTTGATTGTTGAAAATTTCTTTGCTACTGTTCTTATTATAATCATTATTATTATCATCATCATCGTTCATATGATTGCAATTGACCAGTGAAATCTTGTCGCATTTATTCGTTCGTACTGTGTACATATGACAGATCTTCTTAATATCACTTGTACATGAGCGCGCGAGAGTGTCGAGATAAAGAAGTTGCTATGTGATAGCCATCGATAGATAAAGTGTTTCAATCAGATGATTTCTTACGAATTTCATAAAGAAACAATGCACGGTTGCAAAATCTTCTTGAGATATTGAAAAATTAGCGATTTTTGAAAAGAGTGATTTTTAAAATTTTCGACTTTTTCGAGCTTTTTTCTCGCTTCATAGCGAATCTATGGTTAGTTCGCCGTTAAATGGCCGATGCCGGCATCGGGCGAAATTTTCGCTCTTTCGCGGCGCCGAATAAGCACCTTCCTGACCACTAGATCAACCCAAACACATACCATTCTACGCGTTCCAGCGAGTAGAATCAGAAGTTAGAATGCCTGGAGGCGAATCGCCAAATTTGCAAAAAATTTCGTCGATGCCGGCATCGGCGAACATTCTACACCTTTGTGATTGCAGAAAGGCACTTTTTCGCCCTCAAAATCGGTCCTATCACATATCAGTCGACTTGCTTCGACGAGTAGAATCCGAATTTACTACTTTGGAAGCCCGGGGGTGAAATTCGTTTTTCTTCATTTTCGCCGATCCCGGTATTCAGCGAAATTTTCGCAATTTTCGCTTCTGCACAAAAAGACGTTTATCTAGACTCTGGAATGAGAACGAGGACTTGTATCAAGAGCTACCCTCCCATCAAGTAGCTTTTGGAACGCGCGTGTTACTGCAGAAGTTCCTCAGCCCCAAACTCAAAAATCTAAGCCTCAATCTAACATTAAGACTACAGAGATACTCAGATATTGTGGATCTTCATCCTTCACACATTCCTTTTTTGAAAATTCTAAACTCTGAAAGAGAACATCCCAAAGAGAAAAAATTTACTCAAAACATTATGATAAAGGTGAGCACTTTCACCTGAACAGAGTCTACAAGAATCCTGGCGAATTCGGGCACGTTGAACGTAACCTGGCGCCCACCGATTGTACGTCGCAAGGCAACGAATTGTCATATTCATTGTCCCCGCGCTTCCTTTTTTTGAGCACTTTGTCAGATTTGTGAACATGTACGATGGAATTTCCTCTTTCCAAGTTAGAAAGTTCGTAAATGTCGCCATTTCTCCTCCATTTTTATAGATCCTACATAATCGATAAGAGCAGGATGAACACAAAATAGGAAAAATGTGCGGATAATCAGTATAATGCTGTAAACCGATAACTGAAAAATGACTAGAAAACGGCTTCTGAGCTCTCTAAGAAAAGTGAACATTTATTATAACTGATAAAAACGATGAGATGCTCAGCAGTGTTGCACGTTCACAAATCGAGATATCTAGGTGTGACCTAGCAAATTAATTAGAAGCTATTTCTCTTCATTTCCTGCGTCCTGCTTCTCCTTGGCCTCCTTTCGCCATCGCTTCAAATCGGTGCTATTTCTGGTCCGCTGGTTTTCCTCATCCTCCTCGGGAACGCTCGTCAAACCCTCATTGATGGGAGATCGCCGGAGTGGAGAAGAAGGCGATAGATCTGCAATGAACCGTAATGGAACAAGAAAAACGATCGATGAATTTGAAAATTTCAAGATCACAGTTCCTTATTTTCGTTATTTCTGCATGTTTCTCAATGAATTTACAACTGTTCGAAAGCACTCGCCATGCTAAATACGATTTTAATGGTCAACTAGTGATAGATTCACTGTGAAACGAGAAAAACGATCAAGAAAGAAATTTTGGAAAATTTCAATGTTTCTCAATGAACTTACAACTGTTCGAAAGCACTTGCCATGCTAAATACTACTTTAATGGCGAACTAGCGATAAACTCGCAGTGGAGCGAGAAAAACGATCGAGAAATTTGAAAATTTCAAAAATCACAATTTCTGATTTTCGTGAGCACGGTTCGAGCTGCAGACAAGACATACACGATTTCGAGAAATTGATTCAATTTTTGGCACGAATTGATAGGAAATCGCCAGAAAGTTTACCAGTAAGTTTAGCAAACCAGGTATCTCGCCACTAACCTCCATTCGGTGTGAGAAGCATCGAGTTGCGAGCTGCTTCGTCAGCCAGATCGCCCAGAATATCCAATGAGCTTTCGCCTACTAATTCCACCGTCGGTTTGTTGTCGATGTTAAGAGACATTTGAGAAATGTCGAGACGATTCGGTCGCGACAGCTTTCGGCCATCCCTATAAGCGCATAGAACCTTTAGAGAAAAAAGAAAAAGAAAAAAGGAAAATGATGAGCGGAAATGCGGAAATGAAGTATTGTAGTATGCTATAGACTGAAGCAGATTAGCCAAGATGGTAAGAGAACATATTAAACTTAGAAGTTTCAAATGAATACTTCTGATCCCTTGTAACAAATACTCCTCCTTCTACTCCTCTAATGCCCCTCGGGCCCAGATTTGGATGGATTTCTCTAGATCCTCTTCAATAAAGCCGAATAATTCATAAGTACTTACCTAATGGATAAGGTTTTTCAGGAGGTATAGGGGACTGATCCTTGGTGTGTCGTTGGAGGAGAATATCGAAATGATAGAAAAACGTATCAAAATCGACTATATTTCCACAGTTACTCTCGTTATTCTGATAGCAGTTTTTGTTCTTTTTTGTTTTTTATTCTCCTTAATTTTGCTAGGGCAAACCAATTGCCCTTGGTTAGAGCATACCTTTACTATGTTTCTCTTCCACTAGGAGCGAATTACCCATCACCGGCTTTTTTCTTTTTTCCATTGTATTCCCTTTTCTCCGTTGACTTTTCCTTTCAGATCAATGTATTATCTTAGATTTTTTCTGAATATAGTTTTTTGAACTCTCACCTACTAAACTGCTTGCGAATGCTGTCCAAAACACCTTTTCTGCTCGACAAACTCGAACGACTTCCACAGTGGCGATTAACGGATACAACGGAAATACCTAAAATATAAAAAATAATAAATAAAAATTCTCGCAGGAAGTCGACCAGAAAGTTCAACTATCCGACGTATCGTTTCACCGGGTTTCAGAATTAGTATCGTGCATTGAAATACAACTTAAACCGCAATAAGAATTGTATTTTTTCTCAATTGTCTAAATTGAAGGGTCAATTTTATGCTTGCTATGATACTTAATGGAGAAACTGATAAGGAAGTGAACTTCCGTCAAAGATTCAATCCATTTAATTCACGAAACCAGACCGTGTTTTTATTTTTCGTAAGATTTTTGCAACATTTCCATCCATGTCCACCTGCTTCGTTAGCTGAGCACAAAGTACAACATTTAGCTAACAGATAAATTAATAAAACAACAAAAAAGCTGGGTATTGCACTATGCTTAGTTGTGATCTCATCAAACTAACTAAATTAGCAAAAATTTCTGGAATTTGAAGCAAATTCCTAGCAAAAATTCCGGCTCACCTCGAGGAAGAAGTCGCACTTCTGGATCGTCAACGGAGATGTTGTCCAATTCGTCCACGTCTACATGAGGCATCATCACCACCTCCTCTTCTCGAGGTCTGTAGAGCTATCCAATTTTTTTTAAACTGACGATTTTTTTGAAAAAATAAAAGGCCTAGAAGTCACTGACTCGTATTGCGCGGCGGAACCGATCTGAGGATTCATCGGCTTGACGGCGGTGTCAGCTGAGTACAGTGGCTCGGCCACTTCTGAAAATTAACAAAAAAATGCAAGTAATTTAAAAATATGAAATGAAATGAAAAATATGTAAACAATATAAAAATGTAAACTTAAGCCGTCAGAACGAAAAACGGGAGAGAGGCGTACTCCTTACATTTTGTACGGCTTTAGACTTTTTTCGTTTCTTCCTTCCTTTTCTCTTTCTTCCTTTGATTTTTTTTCGAGTTTTTAAGACCATTTTGCATCATCACAACTCATGTTGATACAAGTATGAATTTTTGCAAAGCGAAACCATTCAAACCATCACAAATTGGAGAAAACTCCGCAAAATCTTTGTTTCAAATGCAATAAATAAATTTCATCAGGGTAAAAAGGTGAAGGGTATTCAGCGTAGGATATATTATTGCAATAGTAAAACCAACCAGAACTCCAGAACACGTCCTTCTGTTGCGGAGGCAGGTCACCGTAGCATTCATCCACTATAGCTAAACCTACCTGAATCACAAAATTTACTTGCAATTTTTGAAATTCAATAGAAATATCAGGAAGGCTCACCGATAAATTCCTATCGACCAGGAAATTGCATTCAAAATCGTCGTCGTCTTCGCCTAGTGGATTCATTAAGCTTTCAGCTACCTGCAATCGAGATTTCTGAGAGTCGGAACATCATGGTTACGAAAACAAAATAAATTTATATATAAAAAATAATAATGAATAAGAAAGGTAAAATTACAGTACAATTTAAAAAATATAAATGGAAACAGTGACGATAATAATAGTAACAGTAATATTAATATTATTCGGTTCTTCTGTCTGACGTTCGTTTTCTTCGTTTCAAAAATAAAAAATGTCTCAAAACACTGTTTCTGTAGTCTTACTGAATCAACGACTTCGTAGAAGCTTTTCGAGTTCTTACGAAATATCTGATTTTCGGTTTGTTTTGATTCAACGAACTCCTTCCCATAAGGGCTTGATTACAACAACAATAATTGTCATTATTAGTACTAATCTCCACAAGAGACATAGAGACAGAGACAGAAATAATAAAATAAAATAAAAAAAAAAAAATGCTCCACTAACCTTCATCCAACCCACGTAGAAGATGAACTGCAATGCGGTCATCACGAGTGGTACGAGAGGAAATATCTAAAATATACATAGACACAAATACAGTATTCGGTGCTGATTAGCAGAAAAATTATCTTTTCACAAGGTAAAAAATAAAGGTAAAGATGTCGGCGTTGAGCAGTCTCCTAAGGATGCGCCACGCATTCGTGTTCCATTCAGAATCGTAGAGGCATGGTGAATGCGTATTTGGCCTATACAATGACATGCGGGGACCAGCCGCTATACGAAGTCAGTCAGTGTCTCTACGTCTCCAGACAACACTGGTACAAATTTAACCGGCTCCGGAGGGATGGATCGCTTGGTGAGCACGAGCGGAGATCAATCGCTCGACCATGCAGGCGTCAGTAGCGCCTCTTACCGCTGCATCATTCGCGCTCCATTACATGATACATACATAGATAATTGAAGAACGTTCGACGTAGATGAAACTCACCGAATGTCCATTCTTCGGCACTTCACCGTCGATAAGAACCGATTGTCGCGCTATAAGACAGAGGAAGAAGTACGACCTTACGGCGAGAAAGACGACCTTAAATTAGACATGGATTTTGCTGAAATTGAAAAAAAATAATTGGCGGTGTGTGGGTTAGGGGGTGCAGGATGGTGGTCCACAATATTACGTCGACTCTCGATCGGTTTTAACATGTTTGATATGTAAACCCTACGCAATTGTTCACACCCCCACAATGAAACAATGATAGATATCAAAATGATAACACGTTAATCAGCGTAGAGTCGACTCAATATTACAAACCAGCACGCTGCACCCCAGAACCCGCACAGCACTAAATTATCTAAAGAAGTGAGGAGTAACAAACCTACTTGCGGGTAAACGAGCGGTATCGGAACCCAATCGAAGTTGCATAATTGGGCTAAACCGCGTCGGAAATCTGACACACACTGAAAATTCGGGGTTATTTTCAACCCTGGAAATCGTTTATAAAGAAACAGCAGTGTCTACGCTATTGTTTCAATCATTTTCAACTAGAATGGCATCCATAAATTCCATATTTTCATTATTTTTGAACATTCATCAAGAATTGGTAAAAATTGTCATTTTGCGAAAAAACCGTCTCAAATTTAACTTCAGTTCTTCCATTTCAACGTAGAAGGAAGTCACGCGATCTGAAAAAATATATAGTTTGAATAAAACGCACGAAATAATAAAATTAGTTAAATAAATATAAATAAATAATTGAATGATGCATTAAACCGCCACCGCGCGCGGCGCCCAGCGTAGTACGGTAGACTACAGTACGGCAAGGCGCCTTGTCACCGCGTCTTACGGTAGGCCTACAGTACTGTCGCTGGAGCACGCTTGTCGCTAACCGGCTGTGGTGCAATGGAATTTCAACGGGCTTTTGATTGACCGCGAACGCTGTTACGTTAATAATGATCGATCTAGGTTATTACATTTTATTATTGTTATTGTTATACATAGTGATTTGACCTAAGGTTCACATAATTACGAGCTTTCTTTCTTTGTTGACTTTTCCTTTCGGATCAATAAATTACGGTCAGATTTGTCTGAAAAACGTGGTTAGATTCATAGGGTGGCTTCCTTGATCTTCACTTACATTTGTTCGAATATTTTTTGAATGAGTGCATGGCGTAAAAAAAACCAAACTGCAAAACCCTCTGAAACCAAACTTTGGGACAAGTTCTCAATCATTTTTAGCGCTGACATTTTCTTCCAAAAAAATCAAAAAACACGCAATTTTACAACTAACCTTGATAAGTTCGTTCATCATCAGGTCGCAGCTGAGCTTGCCAGACACTCTGGCTTCATAGATCAGTGTGTAGCACCACTGTATCGGCAGGAAAAGTCGCGTGTATTTTAAATTATGCGACAGGTATTTGTCGCGTTCCGCCTCGGTCATTAACCCTGAAAGAAACAAATAAAAAGAATTAGAAAATAAAAATTAATAAAACTCAGGAAAAAAGCAAGGTGAATGCAGATTAAAGCCATTAACACGAAAAAGTAGCTGTGCACCTCCGGCGACCACCGTGTCGAGCGTAGGAAATCGACGCATCACCTGCATGCTGACATCTCGAAATGTGAGAACCTTAAAAATTTTAGAAGACAAAAATAGAAAATGCAAACTGGTAAAAATGTTCACAAATGATCAACGGATAGAAAGTCTGATACATAATCCGTCAGCCAGAACAATGCAAAAAAAAAGTTAAAAAAAGTGGAAAAATTTCCTCTAAAATTTATGACACATTGACACCTTTTTTACAAATTATTAGTGGATAACTGATAATTAATGCCTCAGGAACTTCAATGCAAAAAGAAAAACAAATGAAAAGTCGAAAAAATGGGCTCTCATTCACAATCGAAACGTTTCTCGGCGATGAATGAATGAGAATAGAAAAAGGAAAGTAAATAAGTAGAAAAACAGGTAGCAAAAGGTAACTTTGAAAAGGATGAAGAAAGCATGAAAAGGTCAGAGAGATAGAGAAAAAGCTTCAAAACGAGTAGAAAGGGAAATAAGAATTTAAATAAAAATGAGGATGTTAGGAAAACCTGGAGCGAAAATCACCGGCGAACCGATCAATTGATGAAACGTAGTTTCATTTTATATTGATTATGGCTTATCCATTTTTCTTTTTACTTATTTCATGACCCGTTTCAAAGAAATAGAAACAAATAAATATATATACAATATATAAATAAATATGTAAAAAAATACATGAATAGCTACCTGTGCTAAAACCATATAGCGGATAATGTTCCGTCGTGTCAAACGACTCTTTTCATCGTTTCCTCGCAGGTATGTTGCAGTCAGCAGAGCAGTACTAAAATTTTCATTCCGATCGATGAAAACAAAAGAAGAAAAGAAAAATGAAAAGTGAAAAACCTATCGATCCAGCCGATATTGTTGAAAATCTCTTTCCATCGCCCAACGATAATGGTGACGAAGAAACCTAGCATAAATGTGAGCGGAATGTAGTCGAGCTTCTGGTCGAACAAAGCTGAGAAGTCGTCCCAAAACCTGAAATCTGCTTGAAGTTGATCACCAAATCGATCGTTAATTTGAACGATGATGGACGTATGGATCAACATTTGTTTCAAAAAGATTTAAGTACTAATCAAGGAGCGTAAAGAGAGAAAAATTGATGCAAAGTGCTGAGACGGGAGCGTGGCACATTTCCATGTTCCTAATCTGACACGTTTAGTCGTTTCATAAACATTTTACACACTTTTTCCCTCCTTGCTTGCTTTGAAGGTTGGATTATAATAAAAAATTAATGAATAAAGGTAAAGATATCGGCCCTGACAGGTGCCAGCTGCTATACCAAGTCAGTGTCTTTACCTTCCAAGACAAGTCTGGCAACAATTTACCCGACCCCGAAGGGATGGAAGGCTTGCTTTGCCAGGGCCGTCATCGATCGTTCGACCGTGAGGGTGTCAGTAGCACCTCCTACCACTGCACCGCATGGGCCCCAAAATTAATGAATAAGTGAACAAATATCACTCACCTTCGCTGATCCTCGGACAAGAAGTGATTAGTTCGATAAATAGTGGTGATGACGACGAATGCACTGAGGAACATGGTCAGCTCCTGAATACTACAAATATCAATTAGGTTTTTTCACAGCGTCATCGCCAGTTTCTGGTTTTCTGGGAGAAAATTAACTAAAAAATATGTTTTCGTTTTTAGTACCAGCTGGCGAAAATCGCGACTCGAGCTCGATTTAAGCCAGCGTCTTGTGTCCATGACTATGATCTCGTAGCGACATTCTTTTTTTACATCTATTCGTGTATCATGAGCCCGCTTAGTGCAGTGGTAAGACTAGGTAGGTGGCTACTTCTACCCGTACGGTTGAGCGTTCGATCCTCGCTCAGGCTGACGAAGCATTCTGTCGCTCCGGGGTAGAGTAAGTTGATACCAGACTTGTCCGGGAGGGTGAAGCCACTGACTTGGTATAGCGGCTGGCCTCAGCAAGCCATTATCTAGGCCAAATACGCATTCACCATGTTTATACGATTCCGATTGGAACACGAATGCGTGGCGCGTCCTTCAAGGACTAGTCAATACCGGAACCTTTACCTTTACCTTTATTCATTCCACGTATCGTCTTCCTTTTTCTTTATAACTGGTTCGTATGCAGCCTTCTCCGTTTTTTCCATTATTTCTCTAAGTTAAAGATTTTCTTCCTCTCATTCATTTTTGCATTTAGTACGCTACACTGTTTCTATTCTAGTTTCTCAAAAACTGCGACTCAGGTGTGACTTAAACGGTGTTTCCATATAATGAAAAATCAATCGATCAATAAATCAATCAATAAACAAAAACTATATCTTTCACGTTTGACGCACCTTCAGCACCGATTTCCATACGGATCCTCGCCATCGGAATTGCAGTTTTAGGAAGGCGACAATCGATGTGGACGACACATCCAGATTGTATGAGACCGTCATTTTTAGGGGCGACGGCAAAATTCGTGAAATATGCCCTGAAAAATAGGGTTTAGTGGGTTAACGTTATCCATCACCTGTCATACCTAACCTCGTTTTCAATAGTACGAATTAAACATGTCTGAGATTCACTTCAATATTTAAGGGTAATGACGATACCAATTCAAAATGCAAAAAATCGACGAAAACAAGGATTAAGGATTCTAGCATAAGTTTCGTTAGCATACGACTGTACGAAATTGAACTTCACCCAGCAGTTACCCACACACTAATCAACATAGTCACATACACAAATAATGTGCGGCTGCATCCGAACGGCCGTTTTACGATTCTGGTCGTGACTTAATTAAACTTGTACGAGTGAAGGCCGCGAACTGAATTTGAATGAATTTGGGATGGCAGAGCATTTACCAGTACTGGTAGCTTTCTTTGGGAACGGAAACAACCAAAAACCGTAGAGGTTCCATAATCGTTTATTAATGAATTTTCATTTTACGCAATTTTTCCCTGAATATTTTCCTTCAATATTTTCTTATCTCCCTTGGTGAACGTTCCATTCCTTAAAAAAGCGCAGATCTTCCACTTCATACTCAAATTTCTGGTACGTAGATGATCAAAGAGGAAGATCTTGTCGAAAAGTTGACAGCCTTGGAAAAAAATTGAATGACTCAGAAAATTCTTCTATTGGCCAACAAAAATATCTAGAATGCGCCTTCAACTTTCTGAAATAAGACCTCGTAATTAGTTCAGAAGAACGATGAGCAAACCGTCTTGCGTAAATTACCCGTGATGTAAGCCACTCTACAAGCTGATAGAAAGTTCTTGAAATATGTGAGCAAAAAATGGTGGAAAATAGAAGAAAATTAGCCTCAAAATTTTCTGACTATTTATGTATCCGTGACGACGCGACTGAAAAACGAATTTTCCAGCCGCAGCACCACCGCAGCTTTTGCAACAGCTCATAAAGATAATAATCGATAGCGAGCAAACACACACAATGAAAGCGAACAAATCGCTCAAAATGAGAAGGACAAGTAAAATAGAAAAATGAAGGTGATTGATAGTGTAAAGAAGAACGACAATGACAGAATGACAAGGACGACAAAAATGATCGGAAGGGATATATTGAAAGAGGTAGAGGAGAACACTACGGGGAAATGATTACAGACGCCTAATTTTTCATATTTGTTCTATTGGTGCTAGTTACGTTGCCGATATTTCTGAATAAATATGAATATGAAAAAAAATATCTGTAGAAAGACAGAAAAACACGAGTAAAAAATCTTCAAAGAACAATCTAGGCTTGTTCAATTGTTTAAATTTAATCAATAGTGCGCAAATTTGACAGTGCAACTAATGGACCACTCTGAAGCCTTTCTTGAATCGGTCAATGATGGCTGTATTAATTAATGGGTCACACAGAGGCTCGCTGGCGGACTCCGCCAGAGGTCATCGGTCGCCTGCGGCGACCTACGCAAGTAGCCTTGCGGCAAACATCTCACCTCAAACGGGTAAATTCAGTTAGGTAACTTTGTATAAGATGCTACCCTGACCCTCCCTGTGTGCAAAAACACAGGAATTTTTGATCGTTTCATGAAAAAATTCAAAGTCATATTTCGTAAAAAAAGATGCGAAAACAGCATTTTAATTAATCGTTTCTATTCCGTCAAGCCCGCTCTACATGATATTCGCCTATATCACGAATGATAAACATGTTGATAATCGTTTCACGAGAGCTCACCACCTCGTGTCTCCTTATTATCGTGATTTTCTGCTATGAATGTGCCGATATCGAACAATTTCTTATCCAAAATGTTACGAGTTGTCTACTTCGGGTGTAAATAACTCTTGAAATTTGTCGACTAAACAGTGCGTTTCAAAAGTATTTATCCACCTTATGTTAGGCAGTTTCACGCTTCGCGTTCGATTTTACGAATCGTCGTTAGACGCACTAGATTCCTTTTTGTCGAAAATATCGGGGTTGCTCTTCTCAGCAAAAACAGAACGTTTTTAGTTTTTTTGTTTGTTTCAAAATATGTATCCACTTTGAGACTACACGCGCTTTTTCTTTCCGCTTCAAACGAAATGCTTCGTTTTGGCGGAAAACTAGGAATATAAATAGTGCCTTTGTCCAACACTGCAAAATAACCACGATGCCCATTCGTGGAACAGTGTTGTCATTGGAGGAACAAGCTCACATCCGAGCTCTCAAGGAAACCGGCTTGTTAAATCGCGACATTGCCCGCCAACACGGCCGTTCGCGTGGAGGCGTGGACCGTTATCTTCAGAATCCTGACGGCTATCTATCAGCACCTTCAATTGGACGTCCACGACTGCTTTCGAGTCAGGATCATCAAAGAATTGGTCGCATGGTGTCGAATTCGACATGAAGTGTCAACAAAATTCGCTCCAGTTATCGATGTTATAAGAGAAAGTGGCGGTCCAATCGACCATTTGAAATTATATAAAAATTGTGTTTTCTGCAAGTGGATACATATTTTGAAACAAACAAAATATTTAAAAACGCTCTGTTTTTGCTGGAGAAGATTGTTTTTGCTGGGAATACCAACCCAGATATTTTGATAATATTCGTAAAAAAGACACTAAAAGTGCATAAGGTACATACTTTCGAAACGCACTGTATCTGCAGAAATTACGAATGCAGTGATAATATTCAACACTTGCATAAGAACACGGAACGTAGCCATATTGCCATATTTCAAACTTTGCTTCCGTCCAATTTCAAACGTAAATTTTTCTCAGGCCTGTTGTATATTAAAATGATCGTCTCGGCTTTCTCGATGCAGATATGGTATTCTTTTTTGATGTTACGCAATTACGACAACGTTACAGTATAAATCTCAGACGTAACTCAATTGGAATTATCCGCGAGGACGGTTTAACGACGTTGACCTTGTGTGGGCGTCACCTTGATGAGGCGAAGGAACACACACATGAGAATCACAAATTCAAAATTCTGGCTACGCGTCCTTCACTGTTGGGTAGATTGTGCAATTCTGATTCCGGACATGTGTTTTTTTATTCAACACAAATAATTCTGAAGCGATTTATAACGAGTGAACGGTAAAAACGAAATATATCGTTTATATCGCATTTTGGCCGAAAAATTTTTTCAATAATACAACACAAATAATTCTGAAGCGATTTATAACGTTGAAACTCAATTATTCGAAAAAATATACCTATATTTGAGCTGCTCATGCTCTATCGTATACGACTTTTCCACAAAAACGAAATATATCGTTTATATGTTCGCATCTGCCCAATTTTTCGTAGAAATACGCGGTTTTGTGTTTTATACTACGCAACTGCTGTTGAAAAGTGCGAATTGATGAGCCGAAAATCGAAGCTGAAAAAATACAGACGCAAATTCACTTGAATGGTGTTATATCAAATTAACGGAAATGATTCTACAAATCTGTCAAAAATTTTCATCCATCGATTGCACCGTATACATCGATCTCCTCGTCGTTGACAGGTCCCGGTTGAAATCTACATCTTTTGATAGCATTAACTAAGTACATTACAATGGAAAAATATCAGTTCAAAAGAGCATCAACGAGGGGAGAAAATCGCTGTTAAAAGTTTCCTTTAAAAGTGGAAGGAAATTACATGCGTTTTGTGAAAATGCATATGTATATAGGTTGTTTCATAAGTTCGTGCAGTTTTTTTCAAGCGACCGCTGTAAGCTTACTATAGAAGCGTTCGAGGAACACTATGCAGCATTCGAAAGAGAATTGTTTGTACTTTCAGACAGTGCTTTGAGTGTTTGTCTAATTGCAAAATTTTATAATTTTTTTGTCCTATAAAGTGAAAAATGAAAACATGTAAAATTGACCTCACCGACAGCGAATTTTTTCTGCTTTGTTGTGGAACGTTATTCAAAACTTAGAACATTTTTAGAAAGAGGATAAAATTCTCTATAATATGGTGTACTCGCTGTATTTTTTCGCTCCACATTTTGTGAACTTTCAGGCCACTAAAGTGGGACCTTCAAAAAACAGCAGTTTTTCTTTCGATGCTGCTCTTGCTCTCATTGTGAAAGATGAACATGACTTTTAGAGATTGTTTTGGAGAGATATCTTCGCTCTATCTAACTGTGTGTTTGGCTTTACAGAATACGTACTTTACGGCCTTACGTATTGGAATCTGCCAAAAAAAACTCCAAAAAATGTTGTTCATGGACCGCCCACAGCTGATATCGATCTCCTAGTCCCGCCACTCTTGTCGGGACTTATATCTACCGTAACTCCGGTCGTATTCCGTTTGGAGAGTACGCTTGGTTTGGGAGGCTTGTGCATGACAGTGCACTTTCTCAACGCAGCGCATACAGCAACCGATGGCTGCGCGAACGGCGAATCGGAACGCTCTATCGGCCACCGCAAAATGCAAAATTTCATTTTTCAACTTCGCTTTTCAGGGAAATGCGATTAGTACAGAAGGGTTTGTTTTAATTTTCACATTGAATGTCACTAGCTACGTAGTATAATTTAGCAGATATTCTGGCCTGAACATAGTAATATATGCATTTTCACAAAACGCATGTAATTTCCTTCCACTTCTAGAGGGCTGTAGCTCAAAGGGTGAGCGAAGTCACACTAGCGCATTTGAGGAATCTATAGAAGACCTAATCCACTTTGAGAAACATATGACATGGCCGGCTAAAAGAGCCTCCATAACCTTTAATAAGCTGTTGGCCCCGAGCCAAATTTTTCGCTGAAACGTTTGACAGCGATTTTCTCCTCTCGCTGATGCTCTTTTGAACTGTTATTTTTACATTGTAATGTACTTAGTTAGTGCTATCGAAAGATATAGATTCCAACCGGATTAATTTTCATGAATTCATAGGTTTGCGGCTATTTTTCAGCGATGACGTCACGACGGGGGCGGGGCGTCGGCGAATGCACTGTCTGGCTGACCTGTCAACGACGAGGAGATCGATGTATACGGTGCAATCGATGGATGAAAATTTTTGACAGATTTGTACTCAGCGCATCATTTCCGTTAATTTGATACCTAACGCACCATTCAAGGATGAATTTCACACATCTAAAAATTTCAAGGAACATTTGGTCCAGAAACCGCGTATTTCTACGAAAAATTGGGCAGATATTCTGCCCTGCAATATATGCATTTCACAAGTGGTGACAGAAAAAAATCGATATTTCGAAAAAGTTTTCAGGTGTGGATAAATTGTATACCAAACGATAGAACATTTTTTATGTACATTTTTTCGAATAATTGAGTTTCAAAACTATTGAAAAAAGCTGCTTTGAAACTTTTTTGACCAAAGGATATGTTACTGTAGTACTGCAAATCACACATCAATGAAATTGCATTTGGGTTCAAAACCTTTCGACTGAATATTTTTTATGCATAGTAAAACTCCTGCTGAAACTTTTGCATTACCCTTCAATGAAATTTCAGTAGGGTAGCTAAAGCTCTTCTGAATATTTATCGCGCGTTCGACTTCGTTAAAATTCCTTTGAATTATGAAGCCTAAACCATAAGGCGCCAACTGCATCAATTCAATGAGCTTCGACAACGACGTTCAGCTGCAGTGTCCAAGCCGGAAATTCTGCAGTTCTGTGAAGTAAGGTGCCGTGTATATTCCACCAGAACAGGTTGGTCCTAGGAAGTCAAGGAAGGCTACGATGGGCATGAGAATGAACCACACCGCCAATTACACCTAGCAATGACTGAAATGGGTTGAAAGCCGCTACAGAAGTCGAACCATCAAGTATCACTTACTACTTCGTAGAAAAGTTTCAGCGCTCATATGCCATAGCTATGCCTTATGCCTTTTTTGCGAAAGGTACAAAAGTGTGGCCGAAAGGCTACCCAGGTCGCCTACAAAGCTCAAGGCTGGGGTCACTTCGCGTACAAAATTTCAAAGTCTCGAATGGAACTTCAACTGGCAAAATAACTTGACTGAGGCAGAGGAGAAGTGAATGAAGTAGGCTACTCATAGCCAGAGACTCCAATGGTTTGTAGTTGGTAATTAAGGATAATCAACACCAAGCTTGAATTGCATTTCAAAGATAAAAAGGATTTGTATAACTCAATTGGGTTCTTTTTTAAATAAACAAATTTGGAAAATTAAGATGTGGCAAATATTCACTTGGAAGGTTTACAACCCAATAATCCGTTCAAATGTAGACTGCTGTGAGATGGTCAGGGAGATAAGGTGATAAATAAGTGATGAATCTCAGAAATTTCTCCAAAAAAATTACCGATGGAGCACTTGTCACACATACTATGTATGCATGTTCATTCAAGCCACTTATCATTCGCTGATATGGATTTATGGTCGCTTAGAGCCAGGTAAATGGTATCGACCAGCGGGTAGAGATGAGTGGTACCAAGATTTAGAAAACGATAATTAAAAAAAGAGGGTAAAAAGAAAAAGGAAAATGTGTTCTGCGCAACATACATACACTAGCAATTAACATGTTTCAGGAGGTTTTCGCATTTCAGAAGGGAAACAGCAATAAACGAAGACAAAGTGCGAAGAAGTTAATGGTGTTGGTGATGGGATGATTTCGACGACGACGCCTACACGAATGATTCATGAGTACAAAGTCAGCGCGCGGGACGGGGTTTTATGCGACCGATGCGCATGATTGGATTCCTCTTCTGAAAGAAAAAGGCACCGATCTGATCAACAAATCTGTGACGGCAATTCGAAAAGCGGATTATGTATCACCATCAAATGGGCTTTTTGATGTAAATATTCGCTGCTCTGATAGGCGACTGGGTTTTCTTTCGAATCATTCCAGTACAAAGAAAAATGGAAGGTGAGGCATAAGGTTTTTGAGGCGTTTTATTTCAAAGGGTCCCAAAAGAAGTAAAATCTGAGCAAACGGAACCAAAGCGATGTGGCATAGAATGGAGCACTAGAGGGTGCGCAAAAATTACGCGGACAAAAATAATGCATTGTAACTTCAACAAAAATGTAGATTTAACAATTAAACTTAACATACGATTTCCCTATTCCCTCACTAATAGAAAAGTATCAAGTTCGTTCAAAGTGGCAACCTATCTTACGGACACATGTCCTCAGACTAGTAGCGAACCCATAACACATGGCACGGCGGTAGTCTTCTACTATATCGTTCCTTGCCTCAGCCAGGGGAACTTCCAGTGGAGCCAAATTTTTGTGTTGTGTAAAGGAATTCTCGCTCTCAGTAATTGACCAGAAAAGAAACTAAGGCGGTTCAAATCCCGTGAGTTCAGAGGTCAGCCATCATGTGCTGTGCGCCGTGGGACAGCAAAATTATGAGTCGATGATTGCTGATCTTTCTCGATTTGGCTTTGCCATTCGCACATTGTGAACTCAAATGAACTCAGGCTTGGAACATATTTGAGTTTAGTGTATACGTACCCATTACTCCAATATTAGGTTGAAAGCTTAGTTCTAAAAGTTGTTATCAATTGTGCCGAACGAATAACTCGTGGCACGCAGGTAGTCCTCATCGAAATCGTTCCATGTGTTTGTTAACGGTGCCATCAGAGGCAGCAAAGTTGCGCGTCAGATAGAGCACACCTTTTTTTCTCAAAAACCTACTGAACTAGAAAATCAGCTTCTCAATAACATTAAAGAAAATTGAGGTAAAAATAGCAGTACGACCAGAGAGGTGTAGACTGATGATGACCGATAGCCTCAGATTTCGTTTTGCTATTACCGCTGTGCAAGCATTCAAGAGCTCAAACTTGGACAGCGTTTGCATGTAGTATAGATGTATAACATATTCAAATATGAAGCTCAGAATCCAGTTCTGCCAGTAGTTGTGACCTGTGAGGCATTTGTCCGGGCAATTTTTGCGCAATGGCTTTGTTGGAAATACGCATACCAGGGCAGGTGGTTCTTTGCAGCTACCGTTTCTGAGGCTGTGGTCTCAACGTCATCATATATCACCAGCACTTCCCCTAGTCCTCGACTTGTTCGAAATGGCGTCAGTAAGTCTCTATTGATCCCTGTCGCGTGCCAAGATAGACCAGTGGGCCGTACTCGCTCGTTTGACCAACCAGCTGGATGTTTTTTTTTGATAATTTTTTGATAATTTTTTTGATTTCGAAATTTGTGAGGAAGTTGCGAATGGAAGTCGCATTAGACCTTCTTGTGCGAGCAGTTAAGTGGAGCCATCTGAGCAAACAAATGAGTCGAATGTTTGAGTACAAGTTCAGTACAAAATAGCGAGAGAAAGAAGAGGAAAAAAGGAGGAAGGCGAGGGTAAAAATAAAAGGTAAAGGTAAAGGTGCCGGCGTTGATCAGTTCCCTGAGGACGCGCAGCCGCATTCGTGTTCAATTCAGAACCGTAGAGGCTTGGTGAATACGTATTTGGCCTATCAATGACCTGCGTGGGACAGTCGCTATACCAGGCCAGTGTCTTTACCTTACCAGACAAGTCTGGTACCAATTCACCCGAACCCAGGAGGCATGAAAGGCTTGGTTAGCCCCCACGAGGATCGATCGCTCGACCGTGCGGGTGACAGCAGCGCCTCTTACCACTATACCACGCGGGCCCTTCTAGTGTAGAAGTAGATGGAAGAATTAGGGGGAAAGAAAAGCTGAAAGAGACGAAAAAGAAAACGAGAACATGGGATCGGAAACAGCACAAAACTGGAGCTCTTCTGGCTGATTCTGCCAATGACAGAAAGTCTTACTAAATAGTGATAGAAATATTATAGATTACTATTTGATGGACTGATAATCCGCCAACCAAAGATTACTGAAGATTTTTGCTGAATGCGAATCGACGGTCCGGCTTAAATAGGACATTTTCGGGGTGGAGAAAGGTTTTGACCAATTTTTAATAACCTAACTCAGTAGAAAATTTAGTATTAGGTTGGAAGAAAAGTCTTGAAATAAGATTCTGAAAGTCACAGTCTGCAGAATTCTGGTCGAGAGGAATCACTGAACTGCCACGCAGTTGGGAAAGTTATGACCTTCCATGGTGAATATATTGTTGATGCTTAGATTGTCTTTATAAAATCGTGTTAGAATAAAACTTTGATTTTTTGTCTCATGAATTTTCTGCCAACCTATTAGAAGTAGGAAATATTAGAAGACGGGCAGAGAGAGAGAAAAAATTAACGGCTGGAAAACCGCCTCCTCTATAAAAGGCAAGAAGTCGCTTCGTCGATATCGCTCCTTAACTAGCCGTAGGGTGAATTGATGAGCTTTCCGGGAGGTGATGGAAGGGCAAGTGTGGGGGGGAGAGATGTGCTCGATAATGAGATAACATCCGCTTCCATTCAATACGTACGAGGCAGAGTAGACGAAGTTCAACTCGTAATAGCTATCCAATCTCCACCTAACCGGTAATTTTCGAGGAAATTTGATTATTTGGCGAGTTCTCTATCAGGATGGTGGTTTATTAATGACACCAACATTATGATTTGGTGTGAATCGTGCCACTTTCAGCTTAAATATGCAGTCCACTAGTCAAGTGGGTCACTTTTACCTCGTCAACTTCAATACAGAAGATCACACGGCTCAAGAATCATGTGTAAAGTATATAAAAACGAAATATTGCAGCAACTATAATACAAATGTTGTTTTCTTGTTGTGACGTCGGTTTATCACCCGAAAGAGAATACGAAAATTTTCTTACTTTTAATCACTGCCGACATCTCAGAAACATTTTCAATTCTTGGAAAAATAGCTGACAATCGACTACAATAGACAGCCTGACGATGTGGAGAGGGTGTCGGCGAGTTTTTGTTTACTTTCAGGACTGGCAGCGATGGGCACGGTCTCGTTGAACTCTCCATGGATCGAATTTCTGCTTATAAAATCCAACCTCAAGGCCGACATAGAGCACACTTGAAGTGGAGGCGTGAAAATTGTTGTTCGCGAAAACTTTAGATCGATAGAAATACTAGAAAATATATGTGTAAAATATTAGGTTGGTAAGAAAGTTCGTGCTGTTTTTTTCAGAACGACCGTTATAATTGAGTTTAAAAGCTTCTACAGAGTGTGATACAGCGTTCGGAAGGAAATCATTTGCTTTTTCAAGCAGTATATTAGAAATTTGTGACAACTTTGAGTTTCATTGTTATTTTGGCTAGTAAAGTGAAAAGCGAAAAGGTAAAAGAATCCCAATACTATTGGATGGATTCAGAGCCCGCTTTAGAAAGATCAACTAAAGATATATGAAGAATTTCCCAAGTTCTCTCTTCTTGAAACCTCGGCATGGTGTTAAACTTCGCAAATGCTTCTGTGCCGGACGAGGTTAGTAAGGTGGATCAATATTTATTTGGCCTAACGTTTCGACCCTTATATATGAAGATTTTCGCCAAATGCGAAGATATATGAAGATTTTCGTCTAATGCAGATCGACAACAGATTTATTTTTATTACTTATTTTAAGAGAAAATGCACCATGGCTTCTTTGACTAGCTTGATTCAAATGGATGCAGCATAGTAATCGGTAGGGGAGAGCTTCCCGACTCCACTTAGCGAAAGATGGGCAGCTCGCCAGAGATTTACGTCCGTAAATTATTGGTTCTAAAGGCGCTGTACTTTGGCTACTGCACTCTGCCCGACGCTCACAATTCTACAAACGGGAAAATTCCACTCGTTTTTTCGAACTTCGAGATTCCAGAAAGTTGAGATGAATTTCTAGGCCGTGCACATCGAATTGAAGACGAAAATGAGCGACATAGAACCGCCCGGTAGCCAGTTTTGGTGGCGAATATGCTGGTAAATGTATAATGGAATTTCATGCACCAAACCCTTTTTATTCCTTCATTTACAATAGACATTGGAAATAGAATTCGGACACATGAATATGGTGTTTGAGGCTTTAGAGAGGCTAACGGTAAAGGTGGAATTGGTCGGGATTAACCAGTCCTCAAGAATACGCCACGCTTCTGTTTTCCATTCAAAAACGAAAGATCTCATCGGCTGCTAATTTGGACCATACATATAATGAGGTAGGAAATAAGGACCAATAGGCAAGGAAATCCCTGAATGAAGGGCCTATGGCCCTGTATCAAAGAAGGATCCCATTCCACTCTTTGAGCTGGAAGGCAAGCGACCCACCCTACTCGTTTTTTTCTGGAATAGCCTCTATCGACAGTGTCTGAAGTATTGTACAAGACCGGTCGTATTGCCACGATCACGATAAAGGCGACAAAGAGAAAAGAAAAAAGAAAAGAAATAAAGAAGATAGAACAAAAGAAAGAAAAGGAAAAAAGCAGCTTATTTTAGCCATTAACATAATGCAGTGTTCGCAATGCAGTGTGCCGTTCTTCGCAATGCAAAAAAGAAAGCTCGGAGTAAAAAGAAGTTAGACATACTTATGATGATAGAGTTTCTACAAAACTGCGGTTTTGGTGAGGGAAGAGTAGAGTTTTTTAAAGTTATATTCAGTCGCGATCAACAGATAATATTTCACTCAATTGTGAACGCCAGTACCTTCTTAGAACAACAAAGTTCCCACAAAATGAACAGAACAAACACTTCACTACGGAAAAGTCGGAATCGAAAATGAGGGAGAAGAAGAATAAGCAAGAAATTTCGTCGGAAAAAGAAAAAGTAGCTTATAGCAAATTTCTATTGGTGCAGTGCGTCGCGGTGCAAGAAAAAAAAACCTCAGAATACAAAAATGAGAGAAAGATGGAAAAAATTGTGAAAGGTAAATTCAGCCTAGCATGACTAGCTGGTAAGTATTTCACCAAATTCCGAACTGCTATAGATTTCCTAGGACGAAATATGTTGGAGAAACGGTCAAAAACAAGACCTTCTCGGTAGGGATAGGTCATCGGAGAGAAAACTAAGCAGCCTTTTAAAAGAGAATTTGAGGGGAAAACGATGAGAAGAAAAGAAAAAAGAAGTCAATTCATGTGAACATCATCGAACGGCAGCGAACGACAACATAGCCAAGTAATCAATAAGGTCAAGCACTATCGGATCCCGTCCTTTGAGCGAAAGATCTTCACGCCTTTAAAATTAACGAAGAAGTGAAAATTGCAAAAACAGGACGAGCACAGGGAAACGAGGAAGAGATGAAAGAAGGAACAGATGACTAATAAGTAGAGTGGGTAAGGTATAGCGTTTAGTAAACGGGAAGGTAAAAGAGTTAGGATGAATCTCGTGAAATCCGTACTGAACAGTGACAAAAACACTATAAAATACTGTATGTACGCTTTGGTAGGTTGAAAATCCCCCTAAAAATATCAATCAAATATTTCTGAAAAAAAATTCAGCAGATATCATGATCGTTCATTCCGGCTAGTTTTAGGAGATTCGAATCTGTTTCCACAGCATTAGTTTAATTTTTAGCCTACAGGCGACAATTTTTAAAGAATAAGTATACGAGCATTTGCATGTAAGGAGAAGAAAAATAAAATGGATCGAGTAGAAAAAGGAGAAGAAGAAAAGTCTCCGATAAGGACGAACATAACGAACATTATGAGGAGTGACTAGAGTATTCCGGAAGATTTATACCGAATGCTAGTGGTAAAACCGTTTCACTAATCATTACATGGCTGCGTATAAATCGTTTTATGTAAAGTCTTGGATGAACTAGTGAGTGAATGAGTGAATGAATGAATGAATGAATGAATGTAAGTATGAAAACCTCAGGAAATCGTCAGAGCCCGCTGAGGCAGATGCGACAGCTGGGCAGGCCGTCGGGGCTGTCGTAGACGTCCCAGATGCGGACAGACAGTCCGCCTTCACCGCAGAGAACCCGCTGGTATACGGTTACCCAACCGGAGAGCCGAGACGCTGAAGGTAAATAACCGCTGCCACCGACCACCGAGCTCGTCAACGACCACTGAAAGCAGCGCGGAGAGCTCAGCCAGGATTACTGGAAAGCAAAAAAACCGGCGCATGATTCTTTGGGGATTTTGTTGGGCAAAAATAGCGGTTTATGCCTCTAAAAATCATCCTCACACCTCAAAGAAACGAATCAGAGTCGGTTATTCCGAACACATTTCGAATACATGGCGCATCCCCAAGGTGAACGGCAAGGTCAATCGAAAAATGGTAAAAAAGTATAAGTATACTATAAGGATTTGAGTGAACTAGCAAACTCGAGTAGATCGATAGGTTTTTCTCTTTGGGTAAAAGAATTAATCGATCAATTCCAATCGATTAGTGCCTTGGCTCCACTCGAGCATTGTCATCTAGTCGTACACCTGTGCCCAGTTGGTTTTGCAATTTTTATCGCTATGACAACGGCGGGCGCTCGATTGTGTCACTATAAAAGCCCTGAGGCGGTAATCGAGAGCCACCCGACTTCCTCAAGCTCTTCGTGAGTGTTTCCTGTTCTTGAATTTCTCCTCCTCAGCTCCATCCATTCATTCCAGATCGATCCTTCCGAGAATCATCATGGCTGATAACGACCCACAAGGCCAGGAAGAAGAAGTTACTCCGGACTATAGCAAATACGGAGAGGACAGCGTTCCACCTCCGGAAAAGGTTGAATCCTCCTTCTTTTTTTCTTTAAAAAATTCAACTTTTGGATAGTCACTGAAAATTATTTGAATCCAATTTCTTCAGGAGGTGCCACATACTCATCCAGGTCGTCCTGACCTCGACTACGACGACAGACCGGTTGGACCGGCTCCAGAAGAGTGAAGGCACTGATCCATACCGATCGATTTCATTTCTGGTCTGGTTATTCTAGTTGATGTTACCCACGGCACGTTTTATAAATGGCAATAAACGTAGTGAATATTGTGTGAGACTTCGGCACAGAGACCTTGTAATAGGGCTAGTTCTCATAAGGGTAAAGTGATTGACGATGCGCCACGCGTTTTCGTTCCATTCAAAATAGTAAAGGCATGGTGAATGCGTATTTCGCCTAGATAATGGCTTGCTGAGGCCAGCCGCTATGCCAAGTCAGTGGCTTCACCCTCCCGGACAAGTCAGTCATCAATTTACCCGACACCGAAGGGATGGGAGACTTGAATAGTCCGAGTGAGGATCGATCGCTTGACCAGCGGGTAGCACCTCTCACCTCTGCATCATGAGCGTATTAAAAATAGAAGAAATAAAACAAGTTTACAGAGCAATCAGTGATACAAACATACCCTTCAAATTAGATTTGGGTGGCTACGGCTGCAAACGAATTTCGATTGGAATTTTCTGCTTTGAGGTAATCCATCTACTTCCAAGAGGTGACCATGCCTTTGCGGTAATTGTGTGAAATTTTTCTTTATGAACATAAATTTACTCAACAATTTTTTGCTATGCTGGGAATCAACTGCTTGATCTCTTTGAAAATGACACCTGTAACAAGTCAACCAACACAGCCCCCATTAATTATTCATGCAAACAACCACTAATTTGTTTACTGCTTACGGTAAAGTAAGCCTATTAGTGTGTCAGCCGCAAAAAAATTCGTTTCCTTCACATCTTCTTCAAATTCGATTGACGACATGAAAAACATGTATGTATGTAGCTCCAACTTTTCTGAGTCAGAAACAGAGCTAGTTTTACAGGGTGGCCCAAAATTACGTTCACACATGTTTGACCTTTCATTTCTCTTGACCTACGGGTCAGGAATGAACTGTGTTATTTTCCCGCGCTAGCTGTGCTTATGTTTAACTAAAACGCCAAATACTGCGTTCCAACAATAATTAACCGCTCAATGGCACCTTCTCATCCGTTGAGGACGCACTTATCAAACGGCTAGGCGAGGCATGCTACCGGGACATCATTTTTTCATACCAAAAAAATTCCACTATAGAGGCAGCGCTGAACCACTGAAACGACCGTGTACTTGCCGAATCAGTAGCCGAAGCCAACGAAGTGGGAAGGATTTACGAACGTTGCGGTGGTCCGAAGTTAGTCTTAATTTGGGTAACTGCCTCCTATTCTGGGAAGTCGCCGTTGTTACTCGTCGAAAAATGAGAAAAAATAGAAGCTAAAATTTACATGAAAGACCTTCTGGAAAAGCTTTTGATTCCTTGGACTAATTCAATTTACAAGGACAAGTCATTCGTCTTCCAGTAAGATCCAGCACCAGCTCATAGAGCGAAGGTCGTGCAGGAGTGGTGCCGCACCAAGCTTCCCGACTTCATCAGCGCAAAGAAATGGCCTTCCTACAGCCTTGACCTCAGCCTTTTGGAATACTTTATTTGGTCCTACTTGGAGACCAAGGCCTGCTCTACACGCCATGATTCGCTTGACTTGCTGACGCTGAGGCTTCTGAAGGCATGGGACGAAATGCCAATGGACTATGAGCGTGCCACGATGGATGCATTTCCGCGTCGTCTAAAGGCTTACGTTCTCGCTAAAGGAGGCCGTTTTGAAATCTGATTGTGCAGTTTTATTTGTAATTGAGTTAGTAATGCTATGCTAAAATTCTAGACTCAGATGTCTTTTCTGCCCGTTCTCATGACGATTAATATTTGTGAACGTAATTTTGGGCCACCCTGTATATATTGAACGAATTTCAATAAACAAACAAAAATATACAAGGCATATAAAAATTTATAAGCAAGTCATATAAATAGGCCAAAATCCAAAAAAGACAAAAAACATCGAAAATACGGGAGCGTGGAGCTGAAGGCTGATCCCTCAACCCGCTTCACCCTGAATCGAAGATTGATTTAAGTTTTTTTTCAGACATTTTTTTCTGAAACGAGAGCCAGGGAAGCTGTCCGAAACACTGCTGTTGAATCATCAACAAAGTTCAGGAAGTTCAGAAACAGTTCAATGTCTGGGCTCTACAGGATGGCACCGAGGCGGTAGGAACAAAAGAATAAAAGGCGTCGCTTGATGTGTCAACGAAAACGCTGCGCTGACTACAATACATTCATTTCTTGCTGAATAATACTGAGTCAAAGACTAGTGGACTGGTTTTGAGACTCATTTCCACATACCCAATCTTTTCATTTTATTCTACAAACAATTTTGATGGCTGCTTCTATTTATGAAACGGTTCTTCAGCAACAACCTCTAGAACAGAAAATTCAGGGGTAGCTTTTGTGGTGTGGAAATCAATGGCATGGCTCACTTCTCGTCCATCTATCGCCTGTAATTTTTTACCTCAAGACCTTTTCCTAGTGGTGGTTGTTTACCTTCGTGGTGGAAGAAGACAAATGAAATCAAAATTCTGGAATGTTCTTATAGTCAAATAGAGTAATGCAGTGCAAAGTAAAGGAATTTTTGTGGGAGAATTGTGAAAACGTCACAACACCAGCTGGGGGGGGGGTACAGCAGCGGACGTGCCGCAACGGAAGAGCGGCGGCAAACGACACCTTTCGGCGCTTTTGGGCGCCGAAAGGTGTCGTTTCCGGGGGTCCACACGTGGTGACCCGGGCACAGCCTACCCCATTTCATTTACCTTGCAGGCCCAGCGGGGTTCCCGCGTGGTAGCCCCAAGTCTCGTCGAGCACTGAGTCACCAGCCGAGGAATCGAAGGCGAAAGGACGGAGAATCAGAGCGGCTAAAAATCGCTTGTTAACAAATTCAACAAAAATATGGAATATTTGTCAATGAAAAGATGGAGCTGGACCTACTGAGTCTAAAAACATACTTAATTTACGAATAAACTAATTTCAAAGAAAATATGGAGAACGTCGGCTCCTGCGCAAGAAAGCACAGCTGGCGCCGTTTCGTCGATGCGGCACGTTCGCTACTGTACTTGTAGGATAGAAAATCATATGAGTTATTTAGGATTCACGGTGTTTTCTGATCGAAGCATAGAAAATCACATGAGGATAGAAAATGTAGGATAGAAACTCACATGAGTTATTTAGGATTTACGGCGTTTTTGCCAAGTGATCGAAAATGCTGCATCACTCCGTCAACGTTTCGTGCCTAAAACGTCTCCTAAATATAAATTTTATACGAAACTATTCCGCTATTTGCCGCTTTTTGTTAAGCGGTGTATAGACGAGAACTAGTTGATTGACGTATATATTTGGAGATGCTAGGTTATTCGCAAAACACTGACATCTGACGGGAATTGAACCCGCGTCTTTCTGTTTCCGGCAGACTGCACTAACCACTGTGCTACCGATGTACTACGTTGCGAATCTCCTAGCATCTCTTTCTTAAGTGCAGTCTGCCGGAAACAGAAAGACGCGGGTTCAATTCGATGTCAGTGTTTTGCGAATAACCTAGCATCTCCAAATATATTTAAATTTTATATTTCAAGCGAAGAGAATTGCCCCCACTTTAAAATACTCCAAAATCCCTCGGGTTAGACGGCTAGAATAAGACAGTCGTCGGAAATCGGAATCCTTCAAAACGTTCACCAATGTAGCGGCAATTGCCAGTGCAAGCTACCACTAATTTGCTTTTTGTCTACCGTGAAATTAGCCTATAAGTATGTCAGTCAGAAATAAAAATTAGTTTCCGATATCATATTCAAAGTTGATCAACGAGAAAGATGAGGAAAATAGGCAAGCCACAGTTTCGGGAAAGCCTCAAGACAGAAAACACCGAAGACATCCAAAACTCGCCCCTCCCAGCGAAAATTGGGAGCTACTCCAGGTACCGGAGCCGCGTGGTGCGCAGGTAAGACGGGCTACTGTCGAGCGATCGATCCTGGCCTGGTTAACCAAGCTTTTCATCCCTATGGGGTCTGGCAAATTGGTACTATACTTGTTGGGGAAGGTAAAGACACTGACTTGGTATAGCGGCTGGCCTCCAAAAGTCATTGTAGAGCCCAAACACGCATTTAGCATGCCTCTACGATTCTGAATGGAACACAAACACGCGGCGCGTCCTTAGGGGACTGAACAGCGCCGACGCCTTTAACTTTTTACCTTTCACTTCAGCTACCATTGATTACGGTTTCCGACGAATTCAGCGGATAGATGTTCAGGGTTGAATATCTTGCTCTCGATTTGAAAGACGGCCAGGGACTCTACTAAACATAAAAATGTCACGTTGAAGTTGTTCAGTTATTCAACTTCAAAATACGACACCAAGCAATTAGTCACTATTGTTGTGATTTCTTCCTTTTAGCATCTATTTGTATGACTTAGCTGTTAGTTTCAATTGCAAATTCAGTTCAGAAGGCTTAGTAAGACGCTAAAAAGCCATGTTCCCCATTTGCAGAGTGACGAGAAGTTTTTTTGGCCTTGTCCGAGATTCACCTTGCGAAAGGATTCATACTGCTGCAGGCAAAAAGTGAGAGAGTAATCGGGGGCTGCTCATTTTCTCCGCGACGATTGGCGTTTTCCACTTTGGCAATCCAAAAATCGACAAAAATGTTAGTTATGTACCTATTCCAATATACCGAAGCATACATAAGTCCTACTAGAACGAAACAATCTCTTTCCCCATGATTACTAACTCCATAACGGAAACATTTTTCAAGGTAGAAAATGTGAGATTGAAAAATACCACTAAAACGCAGTCGCTGTTCAACTATTATAACAGCTGATGAAATGGATAATATTTTAGTTAATTTTTTATTCGAAGAAAATCTCTCCGTCACGGGTCAGTTCAGGTGCGTGGAATCCTGACCATCTCACTTCTCTTGACACCATGGATCGAAGGCGATTTCACTTTCATCCAACGCGTTGCTGTCCCACTTTCTTTTGTACACTTTCAATCCCGCTGACATGCACTCCATTCTCGTATTCGCTATCGGTGAGATTCATTTATATTTCAACTGATTGGAGCCATTTTATTGTATATATTTTACTCATGAAAAATTGAGAGCTCTGTGTGAGAGATTAACGCCAATGTTCCATTAATTAATCATTGATATCGACTTTGTTGAATGCTTTTTGCCTCCTTACTTTGTTGAAAATTTTCACCTCGAAAATATTCTTTTTTGACAGTCAATCTTGAGTAGTAGCACGAAACTATAGAATTTCGTGCTACTACTCATATTTACGTTTTATGTCAGCTATTTTTTATTTTTTCAAACGTTCATAAGACTACAATAATAATATCAAGACGCTGATTCTCTATTTATTTGAGAATTTGATTAATCAAAGTTCCTAGTAAATAAATGAAGGATCCCAGCGAATCAGTCCTAAGGACAATGATTGCTTCTCATCTAGGTAAAGATGAAATGTAAAGGTTTCGGCGTTGGTCAATTCCCTAAGAACGCGCCATGCATTCTTGTTCCATTCAGAATCGTAGAGGCATGCTGAATGCGTATTTGGCTAGCACAATGAATTGCAGGGGCCAGCCGCTATACCAGGCTAGTGTATTTACCTTCCCAGACAAGTCTGGTACCAATTTACCCGACCCCAGAGGGATTGAAGTTTCGGTTAGCCCAGCGATCGATCGCTCTAGTGTAAGTGTGCCAGTAGTGCCTCTAACCACTGCACCAAGCGGGCCCTGCTCATGAAGACTAACAGTTATTGGGCCATGTAGCGAAGCTTAAGAAAGTAATAACATCGAAAGGTTTCTTAAATTGAATACACGAATGACTCGGAGCCCTGCGAAGAGAAGCCTTATCTTCAAACTAAGGACTGTCCAAAGTGCGAATGTATTATAACAATATTATTAGGATACCATACTATTACATACAGGATATTACTTAATTTGTATATAATATAAAAACAATTGGGCAAGTAAATAAAAGGATCAACCAAGGTACCTTAGACGGGCTAAGTATGAAAATTATAAAGGTTACGACCTATTTATATCATTTCAGATTTCAAACACAATTATTGTAGTTCCTCCCATTTACTTTCGTTTGAGTCACTCTCATTTAATGGGACTAAAAATTATGGGCTGGATGCACGACATCATCGGGCCATTAGAGATCCCCTTTAGCAGCTTCTACAATTTATCTCTCTCATAAACAACTTCAGCGCACATTTTCTACCCAAATCGTATTTCTTTAACGAGTAGGAGTAGGATTCGGTTTTGTGAAAGGCGTCAAAGATCGGGTCATTGGAATCTCCAATTTGTTGTTCAAAACCATCTTTGGCGGCTTCTTCGAAAATCAAATTAGACCCACTGTATGAAAACGACCTTAGGTCTGTAATAATCTCTACAGTACCGTCGGCATTTTTTCCCCAAAACGCGATTTAAACGATATAAATCGTTCTTAACGTTCACCCGTCATAAATCACTTTAGAATCATTTGTATTCGATAAAATACACATGGTCGGAATCAAAAGAGCGTGATCTATCCAAAAGTGTTCCTTGACCTCATCATGCGACGACCACACAAGGTCAACGATATTTGTAATTGGGTTGCATCCAAGATTCATAATGTAACATTTACGTAACCATATAATATCAAAAAAGAATACAATTTTTGAGGAGATGAAGCCGAGACGATCATTCTAATATACAACAAGCCTCAGGAAAGCTAATCTTCAAAAATGGCCTTAAGCAAAATTTGAAATATGGCTACTTTTCATGAAGCACTGCACTGCGAGTTCCGTAACTTCGCTCAAATTTACTGCATTTACTACAATAACATCTGCAAGCAGATATGGGAGCTTTCTCTGCGGAAGGAAGCCAAAAAGCGTTGCTCTAAAAAGCTGAATTCGAGTGAATTCAAGAATTTGAAAGGTAATTCTAGCCAAATCCATGCATCCTATTTCTGTATTTATATTGAAAAATCGAGTCAAATGGCGAATTTACTCAGCATAGTATATATTCTTCGATAAATTGTTGTTTTTTCGTATCTGAATAGTGCTATTGTTTCATCAACATATTTTTTCAGTAGCGCATTCATGTATGTAGTGGCAAATAAGTAAATATAGGCAGCAGAGTGTTAGGCGCGTAGAAAATCTGTGCAAGTGTCAATTCAGCGCTAAGGATTGAGTCAATTTGCACGGTTTGAAAGAAGAATAATAGTTAGAAAAAATTCAAGAAAAATTAAATTTCAGTACCTCTGGTGTTGGCTCGACTAACCGAGAAACCTCAGCTGATTCCACCATGTCCTACCGGTTCGCGGCCACTTCTTCGACCCGATGGCGAGCCGAGAAAGTGCCTACCGCATCAGAACAGCCTTTGCGTGAACGCGTTGCCCGATGTGGTTCGTTAGGTTTTATTTTATTAATATTTTAACCAATTGAGGTCACCTTGAGACCTACACTTTTATTTTCATCCGTTTAAATTCAGTATAACTGACATCCGTAATTATCATAAAACTGCCAGAGCAGTAAGTGCCATACTTATTTATTTATTTATTTATCTATTTATTTATTCATTCATTGTTGCATGTGGTGCATCAAAACACAATGGTACAAAAAACGCGGTGCGGAACCGACGCTGTTAGAGCTAAAATGAAAGTGATACGATAGAATAAAACCCTTACGTGATTGATAAAAAATAAAGCCAAGTTATAGTTACAGTAGAAGGAGAGGCAAGAGATTTATAAAAGTAAAGAAGGTGTAAACTAAGGATGAAAGAAGCACCAGGAAATAGCTGATGACTAACCCGGAAGGCACCTCTCAACAGTAGACTTAAATTTGGCAAGTGTATCAGGAATTTGAACTAATTTGCTCAAACTAAGAAATTCCATCCCCGCTCTCTTGGTGGAAGAACCGCGTCCTAAAGAATTCCCTGGGTATTTAAGACTAAGTTTATGCCTCGAATCCCGCGTAGTAGAGTTAATGAGAGCGAAAAGTTAGCACATCTGAGACCAAACAATCCGAACAAGATCCTGTATACCATAAAGAGGCCATTTTGCCTCCTTCTTGTAGCTAATGAGTCAAGATGAAGCATTTTTATCAGTAAGCTAGAATCTGGAGTGCTACGATAAGTGAAACCAGGGTTTCTCACGAATATCTTCCTTGTAAAACTATTTTGTACTCTCTCCAGTTATTTATTGACTTTCTACTTGGGACCACGGTTCCATATTCCAGAACTGGTCTGACATAAATCTTATGAGCCCTGGCGAAAAGATAAGGATTTTCAGAGTAAATAGAGTACGTAGAGAGAGGAGGGTAACATCGGCAAAATCCACTAGAACTCTGCTCAAGAACGACCTTGATTTCTTTTCTTTTCACAGGAAAGTAGGCCACTGCACTGGTTTTCTCACCACAATCAAAATATGATAAGGACTTCTGAAAAAGACATGCAACGGTTGTACAAAATCATTTAATTTAGCACAATGCCTCAACTGTTTGCTGTTTCAACAATCAAGTGGATTACTTCTGTTGCTTGGATACCACCGCCGAAGAGTGCCCTGATTATCAGCATGTAAGTGAAAACAAATTTAGTGAAAAATAAATGCTGCCATTTCACCTCCAGGGCTGAACCGTGGAAATCTACCGATTATGTCCAATAAGATGATCGTCACCTTCATAGTTGTGGTTGTTTGGAGAGAAAGATGCTAAGTATAAAGCGTGGTGAACGCTTCAAAACAGCAGGAGAGTACGCAGCTTCGTGGTGTAGCGGTTAGCATCACAGTGCCCGGAAAGGTCTGGACTTGGCGATCGAATCTCGCCTGGGTCGCGATATTCAACATAAAGGTGAAAGTAGGGGTAAGGGTAAAGGCAAAGGTAAATGTCAAAGTGAACAGCCCCAGGGTCGCGCCACGCACTCGTGTTCGATTCAGAATTATAAAGGCCTGCATGGTCTATGCATCAACTTGTGGGAGCTACCGACATACCAGGTCAGTATCTTTACCTTCCCATACAAGTCAGGCACCAATTTAGCTGACCCTGGAGGGATGGAAGGATTGGTTAGCAAGGGTGGAGATCGATCGCTCTACCGTGCTGGTGTACGTCTCGTGTTTCACCAATGAGCCACGCGCGCCCATCGTAGCCCATCTTTAACGTACATATAATATATAACACTAAAGGTAGAGGTGAAGGTAAAGGTACCGGCGTTGATCGGGGACGCGCCGCGTATCCGCCTTCCATTCATGATTGGAGAGGCATGATGAATGCGTATTTGGCCTATACAGTGACTCACGTAGGCCAGTCGCCGTACCAAGTCAGTGTCTTTACCTTCCCAGACAAGTCTGGTGCCAATTTGCACGAGCCCGGAGGGATGGAAGGCTTGGTTAGCCTGGGCCGGATCGTTCGCTCGACCGTGCAGGTGTCAATAGCGCCTCTCTCTGACCACTGCACCACGCAGACCCAGCCGCGGAGATAACAATATAATATATAATAATATATCTGAGCATGGACAGCAACAAGCAGCGCCATTCTGCCTATTTGATTGCTCCTAAGCAGAACTCGTGAGATTTTCGAGGTGAACTGGCCAATTGCCGGATCGATTACGTCCAAAAACCGAAACCGAACAAAAGCACAGCGCATACCTGATCAACTGGGTATATTTTCAGGTAACGGTGGTGATTCACAATGCAATGCCGCATAATCCGTTCAGCTTGCGGTCCTATTTCTTCCGTGACGGAATCGAGGATGAGGTCATTGACACGACCATGCAGAGAAATGCCAACTCGTTCACCGCCGACGAGGGAATCCGCCAGGAGAACGGCTTTCTCGTCAGACGCAACGTCGACAGGAAACTATAATAATGAAAAATGTTTGAAAAATTCGATGTCAAACCAATAATCTAATTTTTCTTGGAAAGGTGCTATGCAGGTTGGAGAGTGCAGCTGAGGAAAAGTTCCCCGAAGCTTTATTTCTTTTACAGAAACTTGCTCCGATTTCTGTCAGAGTATGCAAAATTACATGTAAAAATTGTCTAAGTAACTAACAAAATATTAAAATTATGAAAATTACTCGGATAACTAATTCTTAAACAGTATAATTCGCTCTGAAAAACCTCGTAAGTACAGCAAAATGGTCCCTGGAACTTTTTCTACTCGGCTGCACCATCCAACCCACACAGCACACCCACACGTGAAAATTGCAGTTTTCTTTTTTCTTACGTTTGCGTTCAATGATTAACCCCTATCCATCCCGCAGTTGGTTCAATTCAAGACAAATCCAACAGTAATTGACTCCACCATGAACTTTGGGTGAAATAAACCTGAATAAAACCCTGAAACAAATCAACTGAAAGCAGCTCGAATGCTTTCAGATGGTTTGCTCCGGTTTTCTCAGCGAAGAATAGCTCCCTTAAATTCTGTGGTTGAAACAGTTTTTATCCATCGGCACCTCATCACTTTTTTAAAGCCCTGCTTCACTATTTTTTACCTCTTTTTGGAATTTTCTTATTCCGGAACATTTTGAGAAGCTATTTTTATTTTACGCGGTCCAACTCGTTAGGAACCTTGCAGAAAAAAGAGCTGGTTGTCAGCAGTTCCAAAATTCAAGGCAATCAAGTCGACAATCCATCCGTGTGAAATTGGTTCCATCATATTTTGATTTGATTTTTTAAAACTGTCCCTAAATGAGACTTCACGCTTGCATCGATCAGTATTCATTACCACTGAACTATATTAAAGAGATTTTAGAATACTACGGTGTACGGTTATGTAATATTTTTGCTGTCGATGTTTTTAATAAAGTTTCTGAAGATAATTATTTTTCTACAAAACAAATTTGATCATAATCCAATACACCACAGTGAAAATTATAGGCTCACCCCGCGATTTGTCCTTAAGTCGTGGGCGCAGAAAAGCATCTCTAGTTTTTAGGTGATATTTTCCGATGAGAAAAAGTGGAACCTCGGTGGACCCAAGAAAGGACCATAAGCTTTTTCGGTGTCGGCCGATCGGTGGACCAATCGCTCAGCCGAGTGAGTGTCAGTAGCGCCTCTTACGACTGCACTACACGAATATTTATGGAATTTGTAGTAAAATCCACCGCTATAGAACTATTAACAGGAAAATGCGTACAATCAATAGATGCAATAATTACATAAGTATAGTTAGCGTCACTGAATGCCTATCACCTTATCTGTTTCATCAATATCAAGGAAAAACCGCTGTCGGAAGTCTTATCAAAACTCTCCTGCGAAAACCTGTCTTTATGGGACGAAAAACGTCCAGGTGTTAAATGTTATAATAATTCAGCTGCAGAATTTCTGGAAGACATTAAAAGCTCAGAATTAATTTGAATTCATTCAATATGATCCCTATGGAATTTCCTGCAAAGAAGTATTGCCACGAGCAACCTGGAACATTATGAACATCGAAGTCCACCAAAACACATCGGGATAAGTCACAAAATAAGGTAATGAAATAGGATTCAATAGCCCAAGGTATTCCAACGTAATGGCAGTTATAGCTCTATTATCCCGTTGTTCTCCAATGAGAAAGCGAAAAACACGCATATCGCCTGTTTTGGTAGTTTCTAGAAGGAGCTGAGTAAGATGGATTTCCATTATAGATGCATTCATTGTAATCACGCAAGACAACTGTGGAAGATACCCTCTATGGCATGAATTAGAACGCTTCTTTATTATTAGAGCGGGATCTGACTATTTACAAATCAGTAGGTCAAAATTGCTACCGAGCGGAATTCAGGCATTCAAAAACGCGTTAGACCGATACTTGGTTACGTGAAAATTAAAAATTTGACAAATTTAATGCTGTTTAGTTGGTTTGATCACTATTAGTTGTTAAAATCGATGGTGTTACTAGTATTGTTCAAAATTGATTCAGGGTTACTTATGTTTTGTTGATTATACGATTTTTTTGATTCATACACACGGCCTTGTCCCGTGTAATAAATGAATGAATGAAAATTGAGTATCTTCCTTGAAATTTCATTTTTTAGGCTTCTATGTTTTGCAGGATATTTAAGTTGCCATCGAGATTCGATTTTTATCAGCGTTTCCATTGGCACACCCACGAGGCGGCAATTGTCACATAAAAACACCTCTTAAGCTCGTATAATGTCCCAGAATGGGCTTAATGTGGGAAACGCTCAATAATAATAACGCCATTCAGTCCATAGAGCTCTTTTTGCGAGCGTAATCTCTGATCAGGCAAAGAATGGACAGAAAAGGATCCCGTAAAGAGACTCTTATATCCTCTTTGATTTTAATTGAATAATCGTAATTTTGAAAAACAATTTCTCTATAAATAGTCGACAAGTAGATGTTCAAAGCAAAATATACCTTGCAGTAAATAATTTTGCTTCACAAAATACTCGAATCTATTGCATTTCGTTGATATAGAACAGGTACCAAAAATGGTCGTCGAATTTCACCGTTTTCTATCACAAAAAAATGACTCCAAAAATGTAGTTTGTGAATAAACTGAGTCTTATTTCCGATTACTATTAGTGAATCCTGCTCTAATCGACTTTGATAGTGTGGAAACGCGACGGTTTCCGATACAATTTTTGTTAAGATCAGAGATCATTGTAGAGAACATGAAAATATTGTCATCGTATGTACATAGTTTAATAATTTTAGGTTATTGCAAGTGGTGTTCATACGTGTAATGAAATCTAAGCACATTTCTTGTTGTGCTGGTACTTTTGTTTCAAGCGGGGGGGGGGCTGGTACAGTGGTAAGAGGTGGTACTGACACTCGCACGGTTGATCGATCAATCCTCGTGGGGGCTTACCAAGCTTTCCGTCCCTCCTTTGCCGGCTAAATTGGTACCAGACTTTTCTGGGAAGATAGAGACACTGACTTGGTATAGTGGCTGACCCCCGTGAATCATATTGTGGGCCAAGTACGCATTCATACGATTCTGAATGCAGGGCGAAGGCACGGCGCGTCCTAACAAGGGAGATCAGTGAAATTTTTATTTTTGTTAGCTGTTGATACTATTTCCCGTTAAATGTTAGAAATTCTCTGCTGCATACTTAATTTCCGAACCGCTGCGCAAACTGCATAGAGATGTCACATACTGTAGCGGTCAAAATGATACTATGCACCTTACATTTTTAAGCATAGATAACTCAAATCAAAACCAATCTGGACCTAATTGATAGTTCTGACTTTTCCTCTTGAAAATTCATCGAAACATATCCTTGTTGAAAATTTCAGATTTTTAAAAAATATTTTTCAGCGATTTTCAAATGCTATTTTAAACGAATATCCCAAGAATCGCTAAACGATAGTTCAATCTGAGATGATATTCTGATAGAGCATAATTAAGTAATTGTAATGTGCTCAAAAATGCGCTGAAATCGGAGAATTCGATAGTTTTGTTTGAAACAAATCATTTAAAAACGATAAAAACCTCACATTTTCAAGCACAGGTAAATCAAATCAAAACCAATTTGGATCTAATTGATAGTTCTGACAATTCCTCTTGAAAATATTATACATTGAAGCATACCCTTGTTAAAAATTTCAGATTTTCAAAAAACATCTATAGTGATTTTCATATGCTATGTAGAACCCCGCACAACGTTTCGAAAACGGCGGATCCCAACCCTGGTCACACGTTTACGATTCCAGAAGCTCCACCGATACGCCAACTCGCCTCTGGGCTGTCTCATATCACACTCCGTAGCCTCTTCCGAGCCGCTTGATGGGCGGAGGTTTTTGAGTATTTTTCGGACCTCACACAGCCATTCAGCAAAAATAAATTACATATCTGTAATCTACGCCCGAGGCCCTATAAGATAATATAGGTCCCGTTCCAAATCGTCATAGGAAGTCCACTGGCCTCCCTTGTAAGATGATTAATCAACTCGGATACCTTTACCCTTACCATTTATCCTGCTTTTCAAGCCGGGCACGCGACCGGTCAGACGCTGCCGTTTCCTGGTTCTGATCCATCGGCCGGCCAGACGAGCGGCACGTGTGAGACGGGGCGTGGTCGGGGGTAGGGGCTGGATTCAGTGCGGGTGTGTGTGTGTGTGTGGGTGCGATGCCGCAGCGCCTCGAGCGCACTGCCCGAGCACTCTGCATCGCTCTCAACTCGGCCCTTTTCGTGAGTTATTATTCTCATACCTTATACCTATACCCACCGGTTAGCCTCTTACCACCGACTCGCTGAGGTTCCAATCCGAAATGATCCAAATTTTCCCGTCAAAAGCCTTTTGATGTGGCTTAGAAGCGGCCGAAATATCAAGAGTGGCGCGTTAGTTTATCTACTACTCTTAAAGATTAAAGATTCTCCTTCACTTGTTTCCTCTGCATTCTACGCTCTTATGCAATGCATTTCAGTCAATCGGTTTCGACCCTTTCATCGTTTTCGCGGAATTTCACTGGTCGTTTGGAAATCGGACAATTTCTATGGCACTTTTCAGTTACCTTAGAATATCCACGTCTCTTTTGCGCTCGCATTTTTGTATTTGAACGTTATTACCCGCTTCTGCGACCCTGCTGTTTTTTTTTTCGGTAGAAGTTACGTGAATAACTACTGTGAAGGTGATATTTTACTTCGGAAATGATACTAGTGGTTAATTTATTACCAATTTTCAAAGAAATCATTAATGGGATTACTCTAAAGCGCACTGCATTAATGTAATCAAACTAAAAAGCAAAGTGAAATCGAACATGTACCGTCTCACATTTCACATTCGTCCTTGAGCCTCTTGAAAACGATTTCTTTGAATTGCATGTTCTGCATCGAACTAGATGATCGTCAAATCTGAATTTTTCAATAATCACTTGACTGTTTTTTTTTGTTGAAAATTCTATAAGCTCTCCGCAAATGTATATGAATTAGTCATGGATATTATTGTCATGAATTTTGATGCTGGTCTGATAGCTAGTCCTAATTTTTGATTCACAAAGAGACAAGAAAAGCTGCTTATATGCCAGAAAATTGGTAGAATTTTGGCGAAATTGTCGAAAAGCTCGTCGCAATTCTCTGGTGAAGAATGGTGCTCAAATTCATGAAAAACTAGAAACGTAAAGCCTTATATAAAAGTAGGAGACGATTAGGTCAAGGATTGCTCCGCCCACTTTAGGTCCCCGCCAGTTCCCCTTTGATTCTCACCGACCAAAAGTCAGAACACTGCAGTGTTCTCGGTGGAGTTCTGAACAGAAACACTGCCATTAACGATCGGGGTGTTTTTCGACGTGCTGAAACCCCGCCGTCAACAGTGCTGTGCCGCAGGGGAAAAACTGGTTTCACGACCACACTTTATGCAACTCTATCGATCCGCAACCGATGGCAGATCGTCGACGTTTCGAGGTTGTGAAAGAGAAATCAGCCGGAAAAAAATTAAAAAATTACCCAAGCGAGCGGGCAACTGCCCCCCAGAAATGTGCCAGTTGTCCGGCTGGAAATAATTGGTCCTTCGGATTGCTCAAGGCGTTCGGCGACGATTGTTATTGATGCATTACAGCTGCTCTCCATACTGCTAATTGCCTTCGTCTTCTTGGCCGCGATCAACGCGCCCAAACCAGACATCTCACCACAACCGCTGAACTCCTATCCGCAGGTGAATATTACCTTGGGGCTTGATTATTTATTTATTTATTTATCCAATTATTAATCTATTTATTTACCAAACTCTCTTTGAAACCTCGGCACGACCAAGACGAACAGGTCGAAACCTTAGGCCATTAATAAATTCTAGTCCACCAGAATTCATAAGAATGCTATCCTCGTTCGGCCCAGCAGCATACGAAAATTCTATTTATTTATTCATTCATCCATGAAATTCGGATCAACAGAATATAAACAGAATAGCAAAAAATTTGGTATATAATATTACCAGGACTAGGCATGATTTTTGATAACTGTGACACGATAAAAAAATCAGCTCAAAAATATGTTTGAAAAATCGCGTGGATGTATGAGAATGAGGAATAGTCGAAGATTTTTACCACGGAAGTAATCATTTTCAAATGTTTTTCTCCTTCTCACCCCTCATAGTATGACCCTAGCTCTTGTTCTTCGTTTTTGTTCTCTTTTTGCTTTACGGCTTTTCTTTTTTTGTTTTTTATTGCATTTTTTTCGTTCCTCAGTAATTGATTTAAGCGATTTCGGATAATTTTTGCTCCTTAGTAATTTTATGCATTTCTAGCTGTGATTTGTCCTTGTACATTTCAATGGTAGCGCGTCCTTTCTCCGGGTGTATGAATTAAATGAATAAATAAATAAGTAAGTACGTAAGTAAATAAATGCCAGCTCAAAACTAGGTAGTCACATGGATTATCTCGACGCAACGCCAATGCATATCTGGCCATTGTTGTGCAAATGTCACGATAGAGATCTCATGATGTTTTGATTAACAAGACAGATCCCGAGAAAAAACGCCTAAAGAGAAGGAGTGGGGCTAATCGAACGTAACCAAGTCTAAGCGAGCCGAAGGTTTTTGTTTGTTTGTTTGTTTGTTTGTTTATTTCATGGGCACGCCATGTGTAATTGACAAAACACAAACACGAAAAGAAACGGCAAAGGGAAACAAAGAACTGAACGAAATCTTCAAAGCCCCTTAAAATATATTCATAGAAACAAACAACTGAAGAGAAGACAGTGAAATGAGAAAAAGTAGGAGAAAACGGACAGGACAGAGCTGAAGGCTGATGCATGAATAAAAAAACGCAAAGAAAACCGGACACCGTCGTGGCTAAAGTGAATTGTCTAATAATCTTTTAAATGCTTTAAAACTCACAGGAATAGACTGTTTTTTGCTGAAATTAAGGTAGGCTGGTACCACTCTGTTGGTAAAGAAATGTAGCCTACAATTTTTTTAGCCCTAGCCACTATTAAATTAGACGATCCTTCTCTTGTGATAGATGTTCTCCTTGAGCAGAGGTGGCTTATGCTAAGGCCAGACCGACAGTGGAGAATATTATGGAGGAGAAGAAGATCAAACTTTTCCTCCTCCAAGCGAGTGAGCGAAGTTCGAGATTAAGGTTTCTTTCCTTTGCTGATGGAATGCACTCATAGAGAAAACCCATTGACCTGACCAGAAGTTTTCTGGTGAAACCGTTCTGGACTCCCTCAATTTTATCAATAATTTTGCGTTTAAACGGATTGAAAACAGCCGTGCCATATTCTAATAAAGGCCGGACGTAAGATTTATATGCTCTGAGAAGCGCAGTGCTACTTTTAGTTGTTAAAGCTCGGTAGATTTTATAAGTGATTGCCAGGGTTAACAGCAGAGTATAAATAAAATGATCCTGACGGGACCTAAGAACGCAGCTATCCTTCTCTCGATACCTCTTACCATCGTTTTACTACCTATTCTCCCTTCTACCATGTTACTCTCCACATTTTACTGTTCTGCGCTTGGGGCCCCTTCTTCTAAGTGACTGAAGTTAGCCGAAACCTTTTTTTTAATTATCTGTAACTGCTACAGCTGGCTTTTCTGTTCGATTACTCATTTTCCTTCCCAATGCAGCCCTCTTCCATATCAATCATCAAAATCGGTTTTTATAGCCTCAGGGCCCACTAATGAGTAATTTCGCACCCACTCAGGCCACCTCACCCTTAAGCAGCTGATTGAGCTTGCTCACGCCGTAATCAATGAGTCATCTGTTGCCAATTTCGGAGTCTTTTGATGATTAACAACGCTGGCCAGACGATCGGTCTCGATAAGGAGAGGAACCGTCTGGGTGTCTGGGTCATCCTACCGACCAGTCGGAAAAATATGAATTTATAAATGCTGGCGACGGGAGTGTAAAAGCACACGGTTCTTGTATACAAATTTTGGCACAGCTATTCGTTGAAAGGTTTTTTGGAATACGGAAAATAGCTCTTGTTAGGCACAAGTTTCTGCCATAAAATCCCCTCTTGCTTTCAGAAATAACCGGCTATAGCCAGGGAGATCGACCGCTCAACCGTGCGGTTGTCAGTAGATCCTCTCACCGCTACGCAGCCTGTTAATTCGTATAAGAAATTGTAGAAAATCAATCAGAACTGTAAACTATCGAATACCCAAAGCCTCACGTGAAATCTTATTCCAAAATTGAATCATTGTTGACGAAAAATGATTCCTTTAGTGTTTGCTCAATGTTTTACGACGTCCCGAGTATTGAACGCCAGCGATCGGGTTGCTTTTGACGACGATTTTCCACTTTCAATTTCCCTCGAACAACATTCACCTTCCGGAAGGAAAATGGGTCAAATAGTTCTCAAGTTTCAATCTACGAGGAAGCAGAACTCAGAATTGAAATTGGGAGGACAAAGAGAAAGAAATAATTCAAAACTGATTTGAAGAGGCAAAGATGCTATTCTAATGCTTCCAGCCGGTAACAGTTTAATTCGTATCAATTTTTTGTGTGGCTCGGCACAGCTGGTCAGAAAATTGAACCGATCTTCCCCGAAACCGGCGGTTCCGGTTACCGAACCTTGATCTATTACCGTGAATTTGTCTGATTCACGAAAACAAACTAGGAAGTGAACGGCGGCACGCTGCTGCATCTACTCGGTATCCGATACTCAGCAACAGCCACTAGGGTATATAAAACCGTCAAATTTTCTACGAATTCGCTGAACCGTCTTTTGATGAATTGCTGTTAGCTGGCTTACCGCTGCAAATTTCACCGTTAATGCCAGCGGGATTGTCAATACTGGTTTTTTACTACCACTTACGGTATCCGATATTCAGTCACCCCACTAGACTAGACGACACCGCAGATCACATTATTCTCAACCTGAAACCGGCGATTCGGGTTACCGCGAGGTTAGCAACGATGATTTCGTACCGTAAGCTTGCTGAATTGCTATGTATTTGTCTATGTAATTTGTCGTGATTCCTGGTCTATGAAGATAAACAGAAAGTCAACAGCGGCACGACTTCAGCTCCTTGCCTGTTGACTACGGTAACTTTTACTTTTTCCAGCCGGTTTTCCCATAATGAATCTCCATTATTACTGACGGCACCCGATACTCTCTAACCCACTAGTGTACACACCACGGATGTTATTATTCACACGACCGAAACCGGTGGTTTCGGTGACCCCCTGTTTACCAAATCCTGGGCCCACATTCATGAACGGACCAGCGGTCTCCGAAACCGCGGCGCAGCCAGAATCCGACGGCAGAGTCGATGAGAGATTGCTCTTAACATAGGGAGTTTAGGATAAGCAAAGAAAGGTGCGCGCCGTTCACAGGCTATATCTCGGGGTTTATCGGGGTTTACCAATGATGAATGTGGGCCCTGATCTCTTGCTGCAGAATCAGCATGATTCCTCATTCACGAAGATAAACCAGGAAATCAACAATGGTACGACTTTGCGTTTTGGCTTGTTGATGCGATTGACGGACTGATCGCGGTAAGTTTTACTATCGAAAGCCGTTTTGTCAATGATGAATCGCTAAGCTCTGCTTGACGTTATCTTTAATTCCTCTCGTCGTTTCTAGTTTTTATAATCGAGTTAAAGTTGGATCACGTGCTCCATGCATTCGTGGTGATGAACAACGATGAAAAACGACTGCCGACGGACGATGGCCGACGTCGAGCCGGCGTTTTTTGCCCTTGCGGACGCGCCGCGAGATCGATTTCGCTTTGAAAACAACACGGCCGTTTTCAGACGTTTCAAACTAGAAAACCATAAACCACCAAGAGACGAGGGAACGGCTCGAAAGCCCCTTTATTTCACTTTATTTCGTTTTTTTTTTATTCATTTATCCAAGACGTCAGTCGAGGCAACACACGGAATACCACTTATAATTACTACAAGTAACCACTATAAGTATTCACTAAAAGCAGAAAATACGTTAGATTTATCAACTAAATACTGTTACAATTCATATGTAGTTAAAGAGATAGTAAAGGCAAAGGTAAAGGTGCCGGCGTTGATTAGTCCTCTTATAGTTAGAACGCGCCGTGCCTTCATGTTCCACTCAGAATCATAGAGGCATGGTGAATGCGTACTTGGCCTTTACAAGATTAGCGGGGCCAGCCATTATACCAAGTCAGTGAGTTTACCTTCCCAGACAAGTCTGGTACCAATTTACCCGACCCCGGAGGGATGGAAGGCTTGGTTAGCCTGGGTCGGGATCGACGCTCGACCTGGATTAATCAAGTCTTTCATCAGCATAATCAGTGATTTTTTCCGCAAACCGAACCATTTCGACTAAGAATCAAAAAAATTTCAATTCAAGTCTAAATTTAGTGCGATAATGAAGAATAGTCTGTGGTAGAATCAAGGAAAAACGGAATTTCTAGAACTCAGAAACATAGTGAAATAGCAATTTGTCTACCTTGCTTTTTAACTTCTCAAAAGATGTATCCCATGCCGAATATACTTCCGAATTTGATACTTCTTGCTCCTGTTTTCCAGGCGAATAATTCGTCCCACGCGTAAAACGTGTGCTCTTTGCTGCAATTTTTTTGTTTTTCAAATCCCTCCTAGCGATAAGAGGATTATCAGCAGCTGTTCCGCCGCCTTCGATCGCTTCTTGTCTGGATCAGAATGGTCTCTTTCTGTCCACGTGAAAAATACTTCACATCATTCTAAGGGAGAAAGAGGAAGCAATACAATTTCTAAAGGTTAAATAAAGTGATAAAAGAGCGAATATAGAAACACACGCTTCGTTGAGTTTTTCGATTTCTACTTATCAATGAGTTTTTTAGTGTAGCAAGATATGGTAGCCACATGTGTACATATATAATTCTCGAGCTCACAGTTTGTTTCTATTGCTGAGATTAATTATTTGTCTAATAGCCTTTCTATGGAATCTAGGTATTAGGTTGTTAACTAATTATTTGCCGTTTTTTTCAAGTACATACATATGGTCTACTAACAAGTTTATTTATCCAACAATTGTTTACTTTGAGAATTATTCATTCTATAATACATTCGTAGAATTATTTATTTTCATTTATTCGTAGAACAAGACAACATTGTGCCTATTGATCAAGAAAACACTGTATAAAACGTTGGCGGAATTCAGAAACGAAAGAAAATAGGAATGAAAAGTTATAAATTTATTTATTCATTTTATTATTTATTTGTTTATCTACCACGCAAGTAGGCGTATTGGTAGTGAAAGTGATTCATGGAAAAACTATGGAAACACTGAAGAACATGAAACTAAAAAACTCTGAAAAGTAACAAAAAAAGAAAGATAGGGTGGAACAATTCAAACGGATTCAAAAGATAGAAGTCTTACTACTACTCTACAGTCTCACTTACTCTTACAGCTTACTAATGAAAGTCTTACTAGTATCAGTAACTCCAAGAAAAATGAAATAGTATAATAAGAAAAATAATAATTTAATTTCAAAATTAACTAATGTTTTTAGTGTTTTTAGTTATTACTCTATCGATTGAACCTAAACCGATCAACATAGTCTAATATAATATGTAATTTATATAACTAAACTAAAGTTATAATTTGATTTTCAAATTAATTGATGTTTCTAGTTTTTAAATCGATATTTTATTGATTGAACTCAACAATGTCTGATTTCAGTACATAGTGACGGTGCTACTGATTGCCTCCTATTCATGCTGCCTTTTCCTGTTGAACGCCGTCGGCTTTGTTGCCGTTTGTCTGCCGGGTTCTTTTCTGATGTCCATAGTGAGTTTGTTCTTTTTTCTTTTTTATTTATTTTTCAGTTTCTTTTGCGCCCCTTTTCTTCCATTTTTTATATTCGTTGACGTTGAATGGAGCAATTCTATGTTGGGACAGAGTTTCCCGGAATTTCACTGAGCCTTCATAATACAGAACCCATGCGGCCCAACTGGAATGCGCCACGCATTCGTCTCCAATTCAAAATATTGAAGAGGAATCTCACCTTGAATACTTTCTCGATTTTTTGGAAAACTGAGCAATCGAGCACGATTTCCCGGCCCTTCTCATCGCCCAGGGATTTGGCAAGGATCCGAAAGCGTGCAATTTTACATGACTTTCTCAAGAGGAGTGCGCCACGCACTAGTCGCCTATTCAGAACTGTAACATGGGATCGCAACCCAAGCGTTTTTCAGAAGACTTAATTGCGATAATTCTTGATGGGGGAGAATTTTTCGGCTCTGTTTCCACCAGAAAACCGTCGTCGTCGACAGGGACAGTCATTCTTGTGACTGTTGCGGAACTTCTTTGTTCGATTGACGCTCAGTTGCATGTCTTTCATGGCGATTCTCTTCTACTGCATTCATTTGCGCGTCTCCTCACTCGGTCTCAATCAATCACACCGAACCCGACACTCGGCCGCTCTCACACACGCATGTCTGTTTACCGAGCTGGGGACCGCCATCGTTTTTCCCCGTCCGGGGCAATCCTCCCTCTGGCAAATTCTCCAGAATTCACTTCTCGGGTTGATAAAGGTAAAGGCATTTGCGGCGTTGATCAGTCCCCTGAGGACGCGCCATGCATTCGTCTTCCGTTCAGAGTTGTAGACGCGCAGGGAATGCGTATTTGGCCTATACAATGACTTGCTGGTGCGAGCCGCTATGCCAAGTCAGTGGCTTTACCTTCTCAAACGAGTTTGGTGCCAATTTACACAACCAAGGTGTGGTGGAAGGCTTGGTTAGTCAGGGCGAGAACCGATCGCCCAACCGTACAGATGTCAGTAGCGCCACTCACCGCTGAAGCACGTGGGCCCCTCAGGTTGATATTTAACAGGAAATACCACTCCTGAAACAAAGCTAAAGTAAATGCCAATGACCAGCTGAGGAGTACAAAAGTAGAAACCGGTATCAAAACGACTAAGAGAGCCTATTTGGGACTATTTGAGACAAAAGCCAGATGCATGGCGCATCCTATGAGAATTTTCCTAAGATAACAATCCTCTTCGATTGACAATTAAAACGTAGACAATCAGTATTAGAAAGGCGCCAATACAAAGGTTAAAGTAAAGTGGTCGACATCGATCAGTTTCCTAAGTACGTGCCGTGCTCCCGACCCTTATTCACAATCATAAAGGCATAATGAATGCGCTTTTGATTTCACAATGGCTTAAAGCTGTGCAAGTCAGAATCTTTATCGTTCCAAACAAGTCTAGTACCAATTTACCCAACATTAAGAGTATGAAAGCGCAATGAATGTGGCTCAAACGTTCTTGTTCTAAAACATAACGCGTTGTGCTGTAAGTTTTTGTGCTATTCAAAGTTTTATTTTGCTGTTTTCTTATTCCGTATCCGTAGAGCGGGCCCATCCCAAAGGGAGAGGTGTTTAGCCGAAAACTAGAAACCTCCTGTACCTGTTTTCGAAGCGGATTATTCTTCCTACGCGTGAAACGCTCTTTGTAGCAATTTTTTTTTGTTTTTTCAAACTCCTTCTAGCTATAAGAGGATTATAAGCAGCTGTTGTGCTGCCTTCGATCGTTTCTTGTCTGGATCAAAATGGTCTCCGCCCGTTTACGTGAGAAATATTTCATATTTTTCATAGCTAAATATAAAAATAATTAAGATGAAAATGAAAACTTTTTTCCTAAGAATTGTTTTCATATCCAATGAATAAGAAAAATCATTCAAAATCGCGGCCTTTGGACTGGCCGGCTGCGCCACTCAACTTCCTCTTTGTTGTCTGATGGGCTGATGCGACAACGACGACGGTGTAATGTTAATAAATCGTCATCGAATGCTGGCCGATCGACAGACGACTGCTAACCAAATACCCACGGAGAACACTCTGCGCACTGGGGAATTTGGTAGCCCAATGGGTAAAAATTAACCGCTGTAGTTTCCAAGATCAATTTTCTATCGAATCTCAGAATCTCGGTATCCTCAGTATAGATTAGCGACACCCGGCTGTCGAATGCCGAAACGTTTCCGGCTGTTGCTAATCAAAACTAAATTCTGAACCATGTGTGTTCTGCAAAGTTATGTAGAATTATATACATAATATTGCAGAACACATCGATATGCGCCACGCCTTTGTATTGCATTTAGAAACGTAGAGGGATGAACAGTGCATGGTTGGCCTTTACGGTGACACACGAAAGCGAATTTGAGCAGTCCCCCTTTGGGAATAATTTTTTCTGACACAAAGGAAATCCGATGAGAACGGAGAATTTTTTGTGGGGAGAATCAAATATTGCTATTCCCTGCGCAGAATTAATGAAGAATCCTATGAATATTAGAGAAGATCGGTGAGAATACGACTTGCAGCCTCAGCATGCATATGGCGGAAGCCTTTCCTCCAAAAAAAAATAACAAAAAATCGAAAGCTACTAATTAAATGTGCAAGCTTAATTTTGCATTGACTCGTGGATAAGGTTAATTGCATGGTGCCTATATGGCTGGAGCACTTCCACATGAAAGCACGATTTCGATGGAAAATGGAATTAGCGGGAATATCAGCGCTAGATGTTGTATTTACATTATAGTTCAAATAATTATTTGTTTTCTTTCAGCATAGTTGAACTGACAGCAAAAGTGTTAGTGTAAGAAATGAGAGAATGAAATTAATTTTTAAAAAACCCGATGATTTCAAGTATGAGAGTAATCTTTGATGACCGACAACGGGAAGCCTTGCCACTTTCTTGGTTTTTGATAAGAGTTATTTTTGAACGTTGCTCGAGCAGTTTTCTCTACATTCTCAAAAGGGAGTTAGGGAATGACTCCTCTTTACCTTTTTTTCTTTTTTTTCTCAACGATCTATGTAGGGTAAACATGACGTCTGAGGTTTCAAATATGTAATGTCTACAACGGAAGGCGGGCTTCTCATCTCATTTAAATCTAAGGTAAAGGGTTTCCGGATCGAATCAAACTCAGTATTAATATAGTCGTGATGACAGCATCATGTGGGTCCCAAGCGGAAAACATTCATCGACAACAGGATAATCGCCTTAGTATCCTATTCGAGTCTTAGCCAATTGTTCATGTTCCATGAAAAACAACGAAAACGGGAAAACAAGCTGTCGGCGATCGAAACAGATATATAGCCGGCAACGGGCTTCTCATGGTATTCGTGAACGATCGAAATGATAAGAGTGGCCAGTACAGTGGAAGGAGGCGCTACTGACACTCGCACGGTCGAGCGATCGATCCTCGTGTTAACTAAACCCTCCATCCCTCAAGGGTTGAAAAAACTAATACCAGACTCGAATGGGAAGGCGAACCCACTGACGTGAAGAGCGGCTGTCCGCATGTTGTTGTTAAGTCAAATACGCGGTCACCAAGACTCTACAATTCTGAATGGAACACGAGCGCGTGGCGCGTCTTTAGGGTTCTAATCAGCATCGACCATTTTACTTACACTGGCACCTTTCCAGTGTTGATTGACCACAATTAGATTGTACAAAATTTTTGAAATGCGCCATGCTTCTCGCTTCCATTGAAAATCGTACGGACTCTTCTAGCCCAGGAGATTCCCAGGAGGCTTTTAGCCATAGCCGTTCTGATACAAGTTTAATGGATTGCTTAGAGATGGGAGCTGGTAGAATCGATCCTCAACCTCTTCCTTTTACTTAATTACAACGGGATGATTGATGTCCACGAGACAGCCGGTTTAAATCTCAATTTTAATAAGTTGTCAATCCAACTGCCACAACAGAGGCTCTATGCCCTATCGGAGCCTATGTACTCGTAAATGGTTCAGATGTCGCGGCAACAGATGGGGGTCGTTGGGCCATGAAAACAGCCCAGGGTATGCTCAATAACATTATGTTTTCGGTTGAACAATGGCCGAGCACAGAGGAAGAGGAGGAAACACGAGCGCGTGGCGCGTCTTTAGGGTTCTAATCAGCATCGACCATTTTACTTACACTGGCACCTTTCCAGTGTTGATTGACCACAATTAGATTGTACAAAATTTTTGAAATGCGCCATGCTTCTCGCTTCCATTGAAAATCGTACGGACTCTTCTAGCCCAGGAGATTCCCAGGAGGCTTTTAGCCATAGCCGTTCTGATACAAGTTTAATGGATTGCTTAGAGATGGGAGCTGGTAGAATCGATCCTCAACCTCTTCCTTTTACTTAATTACAACGGGATGATTGATGTCCACGAGACAGCCGGTTTAAATCTCAATTTTAATAAGTTGTCAATCCAACTGCCACAACAGAGGCTCTATGCCCTATCGGAGCCTATGTACTCGTAAATGGTTCAGATGTCGCGGCAACAGATGGGGGTCGTTGGGCCATGAAAACAGCCCAGGGTATGCTCAATAACATTATGTTTTCGGTTGAACAATGGCCGAGCACATCGTAACAATAGCTCGAGCCTTGAACACTGGTCGTTCGAGTTTGTTCGTTTGCCATCGGCCGAAGAGCAAAGGTCGCCCAAAACCGACCCTGGCAATCATCAACGAGCCTCTCCTAGCAAACGTGTGGAAATCGGGCTTTAAATTAGTGATCCCCTGATCTCCTCCTTCTCTTTTTCAGTATCCACCTATCTTTACTTTTTTACACCTCTTTCCTCTCCCTGTACTGCAGCTATACCTTATTCTCTTTTATCAATCATGTCAGGGTTTTATTCTATTGTATCACTTACATTTTAGCACTAACAGCGTTCGTTCTGCACCATCGTATGTGTGTTTTTTTGTACCACTGTTTTTTTACGTACCACATGCCTTGCGTGTGTAACAAATATCATAAATATCACGTCTTCTTATCATTTACAACTCTGGGTAACGGGTTGTAGATGATGAGGAGATCATTAATTTGACTTGAATTAAATTGCGCGTGGTTCGGTTTGGTCCCCAAAAATGGCCGTGGCCGTCAGCATTCCGGGATCTCCATAAAATCGTATTCTATTATTCACTGTCCTTTTCCATTAAAGGTAAAGATATCGGCGTTGATTAGTCCCTTGAGGACACGCCACGCATTCGTGTTCCTTTCGGAATCGTAGAGGCATGGTGAATGCGTATTTGGCCAATAGTGACTCACGGGGGCTAGTCGCCGTACCAACTCAGTGACTTTACCTTCCCAGACAAGTCTGTTACTAATTTACCCGACCGCGGAGGGATCGAAGGCTTGGTCAGCACGGGCCGGGATCGATCACTCGACCGTGCGGGTGTCAGTCGCGCCTCTCACCACTCCAGCACGCGAGCCTCTACTTTTTCCAATAAGGAAGAAAGTGATAGAAAGTGATCTAACGCGTTCTTTTGGTACAGAAATAATGAGCGGTGATGTATTGGTGGATAATTAAGGTTATTCATCACGTAATCCTATTCCTACCTTTTCATTACCATTATGTCTCGAGATGGTGGCAAGGGAGGGGGAGGAATTGTCGGTGGCTGATTTATCGTCGACGTTATTAAGTTGACAGGCGTGGTGGCGCTGAATCCGATTATCTGCCGGAATCGAGGAATGTTCGGCGCCTCAGGCGAACATAGAAAGCCGATAGGATATCGAAGAACTGAAAGTAGCGCTGATTCGTGACCAAAACTCCGGATCGCTTTTGCTTGCCATTTGGGCACAATTTCCTCGGCAGAAATTTGAGTTTTATAACCAAGTTTTTCACGGGTTACTACAAATTCTATATAGCATCCAGAGCGCATGTGAGACAGTGGAAAAGGCGCTACTGCCACTCGCAAGATGGAGCGATCGATCTACGCAAGGGTTAACCAAGCCTTCCATCCCTCCGGGGTCGGGTGGATTGGTACCAAACTTGTATGGGAGGCTAAAGACACTGGGTTAGTATAGTGGCTGGCCCTCACATGTCACTGTATAGGCCAAAAACGAATTCCCCACAGGTATACAACTCTGAATTGGACATGAATGCGACACCGCACCCTAAGGGGACTAATCAACGCCGTTACCCTTACCTTAACCTCATCTCGTGGTAATAATTGGCGAATGGAGCGGCCAAATGAGGCCAAATACTGGCGGCGGTCAACATCGCCCTTGATATTTACCAAGCGATGAGCTGTCCGACTGGGTGCGCTTTCCGCTTTGCCCTAAGCCAGAGGCTTCGAAAGGCGCGATCAATTCGCCACCGGCCACCAAATGTGGTCAAAACGGCACCCGTCGGCTCCGGCTCCGACTCAAAACGCTTCGGGGACCACCGAATGCCCATCAGATCGGCCCGTTGGCCGGATGAGCCCATCTGGCTTTACCCGAGGGTTTTGGCATCATAGCTGATGGCAGCCGATGATAATTATCCTTGCCCGTCTAACTGCTGAATGGGAGCTTGGAAAGGACGATGCGATTTAGAGCTGTTTAGTCGATTAATTTTGCTATGTTCATTTATTCAGTCATAATTATCTAATCAATGGAACTCATATAGAATAGTAAAAAAAAACTTATATTGCATATATTGCATATTGCACACGAGTAACGACAATGATGATAGTAATAATACAAACATCAAAAATCATATGCTATAGAAACCATATTTCCACTGAATCCTACAATTTCTCAACAAATTCACTTTAGATCTACCGATGAAAATTTTGTTATGTATCTATTTTGACAGTTCTACCATCTAGGTTTTTGCTTCTCTAGTAGTTCTTCAGTTCTTTAGTTCTTTAAGTTAGTTTTTTCTTTTTCAGTATTTCCGTGACTATTGATCGTATTGGATTAATCTATTTCACTTATAGCGCCTATGTGCGTAATTAAATAAATGATAAATAATTATAAATGAATAAATAAGTTAATTAACCAACAAATAAGTAAATTTTGGATCTAAAATACAATATTCCTGATTGAGCAAATGTTTTCGAAAGTGACTAGATGGACTGAAGAAACTTCACCGCATTTCTAATCTTACTTTTAGTCCGATTCGTCATAGCTATCTTCAAACTTGATTATTCGAAATGAAAAGCACATGGTTGGAATCAGAATGAAATGATGTATCATTTGTTTTACAAAGAGCATAGAAATTCTAAGAATTTTGAGTTCAGGTAAATGTCCTTTAACCTAGCTAAAAAGACGAACTAATGAGGTCGACCTCATCATGCCTTCCCCTTTAATTACAGACGGTAGGTACGCCTGACTTAATCGCAGCGATAATTTGACAAATGAATTCAAATCGGACTTTCAGCTTCTCTTTTCGTAAAAATATCTTACGGTTAAAAGTTTGAACTTGGATTGAATCTGGCTTCGTTTGACTTCTATTGGGTTCTACCTCTATCCGCTTACCCTCCGGCTCGCTCTCTTCATTGGAAAACTGTTCTCCTAATAGTTTAAATTCAGCAAAAGTTTATTCGCCCTGTTCGCCAAAGCGGTCGCGTCGCGTCGCGATCAAAGTAAAAACGAAAGTCGAGATAATGCTGAACGCTGGAAGGTCACAATCACAAAGTAGTCTAAAGCGCGATACTAAATTTATTCCCAAACTAGTGGAAATTTCGCCATTCTCCAAGTAAAGCTATAAGGTTGATTTATTATATTATATTATTTTCTATCTATTTAAGCATATCCTCGGTCAAGTCGCCATGATTGTCGCGCAACTGATCGCCGTTGCGTTCACGCTCACCGTTCGACAACGGGTAGGCCTGCCAACTTCATTCTCATTTTATCTATTGACTTTATATCCGTGTTATATGGGTTACCTCTCAATCAACCACTTTATAGTTACACTTGAAACTGGAGGATGCATGGCGCGACCAGCCGGGATGTGGTAAAAACGGCGAGTGCCAGCCAGTTCGACGATTTCTGTACTCAGAATCGCTGCTCATATGGATTTTCTGTGTCTTCCTTTTTGTACAGGTTAGATCTCCTACAATTTTAAATATTATAAATCTCCATGGGGCGGCGGTAAGAGGCGCTACTGACACCCACACAGTCGTGCGATCGATCCGCGCCCGGGCTCAACAGTCCTTCCAACCCTACATGGTCGTATATACCAGAATTGTCTGGTACCAGACTTGTCTGTAAAGCTTTAAACACTGACATTTTATAACCGTTGTTCCCCTCAGGATATTTCATAGGTTAAAGCGGATTTACTATGCCTCTACGATTCCGAATAGAAGACGAGTGCATGGCGCATAATCAGGAGACTAACCTATACCATTTACCTTTTTCGAGCGCTGTTGCTACGATTTGGCAACGCAAGGCCTGCGTACTTCTCAAATTGCTAAAATGTCCAAATAGCTCATCCCCTACGAAGATTAAGCCGTGCACAAGATTTTAACCCCATATTACTTTCAGGTCATTCATTTGATCGCCAGCGCTATCGTCTGCGAAATTCGGTCGCATACCGAACGTCGACGACTTCTTAAGGAAAGCGAAGAAGAAGAGGATGATGATTGATCGGCGTCAATCGATCCGATCGATAAGTTACGAATCTCATCGACCGCATTTATCAGTCCCACTTGTTGTCTGCCTTTCATGCATACTATTGCCGATACTCGTCAACACCAAAAACAATTGCAGCTGTTTCATTTCAAAATTCACTTTCTAGTTTATAGCCGCTTCTAGTCGTAGCTAGGTGATGATTTTTGTTCACTTCGAAGCGGCGTACTGTCGCGCGACTGAAGTATAAACTCCTCGTAAGTCTGCGGTTGCGTCGGGTTAATTATAGCGAGGTCCAAACGTAATGGTGGCTAACGATCGCAACATAAAAATATGTTTTTTGATCCTTTGAAATGGTAAACTTTTGAATTTTAGGGTGAAATCCCAATAACAATGAACGCAACCGCAGATCTTTTTTGCACTTTTATTGCACAATTAACAACATTTTTATTTCCTATTCTGGTCTCTGCTCACCTTCCTACGCTACAAAACACTTTCAGTGCGCTTAGACGGGCTTATTTTCAGAAAAAAATGACATTTAAAAAAAAAAGTAAAATTAGACGTTCAAGCCTTACAATTAGAATCTTAACGACTTTAGGATGCATAATAACCTGATTATTTTTTGATAACCTTCCCCTTTACCCATACCCATCATACACCTTATCCCTGATGTGAGTAGACCTCTCTCTCCCTCCTACGCCCAGCACTTCCTCCACTTCCTCTTCCTTCTCCTACCGTAACATCCCAGATTCATGTGATTCACGTGGTTCGCTCTGTGTGCCCGGTACAATCATTGATAATCAAAATACCCTCACTTCTGGTGCCGCTCGTTGTTTCTTCCTTTTTTTATTTTCGCTTTGTACAATTAGTTTTGCCATTCGGTTCCGGTTGATCTGTGATCTGAAATTCCTGTGCCTTCCACTGCTATATGTACATTGTATATTTTTTTAATTTTCGATGTTCTGCTGCTCATCTACGGGCTATGATCGTCTCCAGCATAAATACCTACACTGCTACGCTAATCTGGCGAGTTGACTAAAACTTGCAGCCGTTGCATTTTGTTGTCTTTAAATTTCTATCAGATAAATATTTCGATTTATTGGCTACTAATGCAGTGGTAAGAGGCGTTACTGACGCGAATACGGTCGAGCGATCGATCCCAGCATGGACTAACCGAGCCTTCAATCCCTCCGAGTTCGGGCAAATTGGTATCAGACTTGTATGGGAAGGTAAAGACACTGACCTGGTATAGCCGCTGGTTCCCGCAAGCCATTGTGCAGGCCAAATACGCATTCACCATGCACTACGATTTTGGATGAAGCTCGAGTGCGTGGCGTGTCCTAAGAGGACTAAAAAACGCTGACTTCCCTGCTGGTACCTTTTACTCAGATCATCTTGATTATATAATAAAACTGGTATAGAAATAAAGATCCTCTATTGTATCCGTTTGAGAGAAGACAGACTGACACCAGGGTTGACCCTAAATCCAGTTTGTCGGGCCACTTCCGGGAGTTTTTTTCCTTGAACAGTCGTGATTCGTGGAATTCACATGACGTGAACCATTATGAGCTTAAAACCCAAACTTTTCACCATTCAGACGCGGTGACAACGAAAAGGGCGGCGTTATGATCCGCAGCCCGCAGCGATCGATTCCGGACTAGGGCCAAACCAGCTGTCACCTCCAAGCCATCCCGAGGTCAATGTGTAGGCCAAACACGCATGTAACCAGTCCCAACGATTCCAACAGGAACACAAATGCATGGCGCATCCCAAAAGTAGTGAGTGATAAGACTCAACCAGTTCAAACCAATATCTTTCAGTAATTCCTTTATTTGCTTGGTTTCAGACGAATCGCACACCAACAACGATAACAGCTGAATACAACATGAACAGTAACCCAATACTATGGTAGAATCGAATGGGCAAGCTCACAGCGAACAAGGTATAGGGTTACCCACTGAGCTACATAAATGCTTAATAAAGGGTATAAATCACTGGCATAATTGGATGCTTTCCGGATCAACCGGCTGGTTAGTGCGGATGAGATAGTTCAAAATTCAGTGCAAAACCCTTTAGCTCTCTTTAATGGCAAATAAGCTCCGCCCTTCTAGTTCTTACCTAGATTCTTTATTCTATTTGGACAATGTCTCGAATAAAATCTGGCCAAACTGACAAGAACTGATTGAAATCATCTAGGCCTTGACGCCTGGTAATGGACTGCGGAAGATATACCAAAGGAAGAGTGGCGAGGATATACCAAGCTAAACCTGAAGCAAAACGATTAGGAATGTGATACGGGCGAAGAATATGAGCAACAGGATATATGTGTCTGAACAATATCAAGGTGTTAGCGGATACATGGAAATAGGAAATAAGGAAATGAAAATCTCGGAAAATAGTGAACATACAATTGCGATCAATAACGGGACTAAATAGATGCATTCTCATTGAGGACATGGGTAAACTGAGGGCAACAAGACTTTCTAAGGAAACTGGAGATCACTACAATCAATCGAATTGAACCAGCCACCAATATAGAGCAAAACTTCCAGAAAATAAGGGCGCAGCCCTCTTTAACATCGATTATGGACAAAATGTAAACATAACAACACTTTCCTCACTAGTGCGGGACGATTAGGATTCAGAAAGATACTGCCGATACAGTTTCTCGTGCTCTTCGTTTTCGAAACTGGGCACGAAGTTCACATGGACGATCGATTCGAAGCCTTCGGATAGGTCTGGCTTCTACAACAATCGATTATTGTGAAAAGTCACAAAACTTGAAAAAATTCAAGCTGAATCGCATCCGGCTATCATATAATACGTAGCTGTGAAGTGGTCGCCGTTATTAAGTCCTCTGAGAACGCGCTATGCATTCGTCTTCCACTCAGAGTCGCAGACAAGTAGTCAATGTGCATTCGACCTATGCAATGACTTGTGGGCCAATCGCTATACCTAGTCAGTGTTTTTACCTCTACAGATAATTCTGGTACAAGTTTACCGGACCCTGGAGGATTACAAAGCTTAGTTAGCGAGGGAGAAGATCGATCGATCGACCGTTCAGGGCTTCAGAAGCATGCATTGCTTGTAACTAATAAAATTATTGAAACTATACAGTGTCTTCAGAGATACTAAACTTTTTCGGAAACAGCAGACTCAAAATGTTGTGTCACATCTGGTATAAATAAATAAAAAACATGGGGCTGAGAGACTAATATTGGGGAGTTCTGGGTAACCTTCGAAATAGCAGTCTATTGCCACCACATACCATACCTTTTCTCCGATACAAAGAAATATGTATAGTATTCAATCTGTTAATTACCACCTCTGGGTGAACGAACTACCGGAACTAACGAATACAGCAGGTTACTAGATATAAAAAACACGCCCAAACCTCAACTTACTGGGTTAGAGCTATCGGAGGAATCATTTACTTTCTTGCCTGTCAAGGGAATATAGGATGTTTACAAGACGTTCACATCGCATGAAGTATAACAGTTCAAAGTTAACGAAAGCAATACAGTATAAATAATGTACTATAAAGTGTTTCTATAAAATATGTGCTGAATCTGGAGCTCGGGATGGAGAAACGCGGGAAAAACAAAGAACAAAGTTTGGGAAAAAGTTGGCTCAGCTTTTTGATTTCTATTATCAGTAAGGTTTTATATCACTCGACTTCCGAGTCAAAGAGGATAGCCGTAGAGAGATCCAATGACAGACTGAGCGAGTCACAGCCAGAAGACAAACAGGCTTATAATATTAGTCAAAGATCTGATAGCGACTCGAAGTTCTTTCAAATAGATGTCAGATCTTCTTTCAATCGCTAGAAGTTTTTTCAAGTCGATATAAGATCTTTGATTAATATCATCACATAGAAGGAAACGAATAATCAACGAAAACCAAAAAGATATTTCGGGAATCATTAATATGTACCTCGAATTTGCTGCCGTACATTCTCAACACCATCGTGCCGACCTCGTTATCGTTCTTCTGCGTTAGACGTCGGAATTTCACATTGTGTTGGGCCTGATTGAAGTCACACGTGAACACGAAACATCGACACGGCACCTTCATCTCTTTGGCCAGCGCTGTGTAGCGAGACCTGAACAAGGCTATCGATAATAAAGATAAAGGTAAAGGTATCGGCGTTGATCAGTCCCCTGCGAGCGCTGCTCGGGGCTATACGCTAAACCAGGTCAGTGTCTTCGCCTCCCCAGACAAGTCTGGTTCCAATTAACCCAGCCTTGAAGGGATTAATATTAGGTTCGTTCATAAGTTCGTGCCGTTTTTTCAAACGCCTGTTGTAAGTTGAGTCCGAAAGTTTTTGCAGATTGTTACACAGCAGTCGGAAAAGAGTTATTTGTTCTTTCTAGCAGTATATTAGAAATGTGTGACAACTTCGTTATTAATTTCACTATTTTCTTGGCTAGTAAAGTGAAAAGCAAAAAAGTGAAAAAAATAACTTCACCGACAGCGAATTCTTTCTGCTCAGTTTCGAAGGCCTCAATAAAACGTAATATACCGCTCAGAAGGAGAGGATTTTCTCTATCAGATATTGTATCACTTATTTTTATTTGCTCTAAAAATTACAAAATATGAATCCCACAAAATTTGTCGTTCGAAGGACAAAAATAATGTTCCGAAAATGCTGCTCAGAAAACTGCATAGAATTCAACTTGGATATTCAAAAGAAAACCAGGAGCAGCATTGAAAAATTATTATTGTTTTTCGAACGACAAATTTTGTGGGATTGAAACTTTGTAATTTTTAGAACAAGTAAAAATAAGTGGTACACTATCTGATAGAGAATATCAACGCCTTTTGAAAGGTATGCCACATTTCAATTAGGCCTTCGGAACTTGAACTTGAAACTGGAAAAGAAAAATTTTGTCGGTATGTTATTTTTTCACTTTCTTTTTGCTTTTTACTTCACTAGCCAAAAAATAATGAAGTTCGAAGTTCTCACAAATTTCTAATATACTGCTTGAAAGAGCAAATAATTCTCTTTCGAACGCTTTGTAACACTCTGCAAAAGTTTTTGAACTCAACTTACAACAGTCGTTTGAAAAAACGGCACGAACTTATGAACAAACCTAATAGTTGCTTGGCCTCCGGCAAAATCTACCGCTCGACCGTGTGGCGGTCAGAAGCGCCTCCTACCACTGCATTACGCGCTCCCTCCCGATGTGGTATAATAACCGAAAGTGATAAGACGACGATCTGCGAGGTGACAGCCGGGTATAATGACAAACACTCTCCTAAAAAAACAAAAAAGAAAGAAGAGAAAAAGAAAAAGTCTTGCCTGGCCTCCTTGTTCGGATTCGTGTTGTCGATCACCACACTCTTACCCGACCTCAGATGGGCTCTGGCGTGTTCGCAGCACTTCTGCCACGTACCCAATGTGTCGCGATTCACCACCGTATACCCGTGATCCGATTCGAGTTTTCTAGCAAACGTCGACTTTCCGGACCCCGGAAACCCGACGATCACAATTACTTCCTTCATTGACGACGGTAGAGGAGCGTCTGAAAAGTCTACAGCTATTCAAGCAGATGTTATTCGACCGTGTTAAAATAAAGTGGTAAAAATCTACCCATACATTCTTGGAGATATAGGTACCCACAAATCAATCGTTTAGGGACCCTAAATTTTGGCATAAAAGGGCGCATCAGAAGAAATCCGAAGGAATCATCTTTACTAAACACACTGAAAATGACACACGTTCCTGATAGACAAGAAAGTCAGACTGAGCAAATCAATTCAAGTTCCTCCTACCTTCTCTAAATTCAAAACTGCTCTCCAGCGACATTTATCGGACTAGCTCGTGCTTTCAGTTGCTACTCGGTCACACTTTTGTAATTCTACCGTTCTTGCTCGTTGACGATTACTTTAATGATATTTTTACTCTCCCGTTCTTCACTGTCATGTGTCGTTTGCTCTGAGATGTTTTACAGTTTTATATTTTATTCCATTTTTTTGCCGTTTTCTCATGCATTGCCACATGTTACGCGCATGTAATAAATTTGAAATTTGAAAGTAAATGAACAAGTGAAGAGAAAAATTGGCATACCTTCGGGTTCAAGAAGAGGTCTTTTGGAATCCAGGTAGGCAGCAGGATCAAACGACGGCGGACCCCATGGCTCTGAGGTTTTCTGTCCAAGGAAGAACTCTTCTGGTGTGTAGAACCTCAAGCCCAGATTGGCAGCAAAGAACCGATCCGCACACGAGTGATCTTTCTTGGGGCGAGTCTGCAAAATATAAAGAAAATTCAGTAACTTTAATATAAAAAAGGCAAAGGTGTCGGCGTTGATCGGTTTCAAAGGAAGGAACCGCATTCGTGCTCAATTTAGAATCATGGAAGGCATAGCGAATGCGTATTTGACCTATACAATAACTGGCGGGTGCTGGCCGCTATACCCAGTCAGTGCTTTTTACATTCCCTTGCAAGTCTGGTATCAATTTACCCAACCTCAAAGAGATGGAAGGCTTGGCTATCCCAGGGCGAAGACCGGTCGCTTGACCGAGCGAGTGCCAGCAGCGAGTCTTACCGCTGTATTACCATGAAAAAAAGGAAAAAGATGAACTAAAAAATGAGTTCCAAGCGACTGACTTTGGTCTTGTGCCGGCCTGCCGCATCTCCCACATATAAAGAGTTATCCATATCAATTTCCATATCTTCGTTCGCCTCTACCAGTTCTTTCCACATACCCGTGCAAGGTTTACGATAGTGACCATCGCCGATCGCAACAAAGGCCTGAAAAAGGTCACTTTGTATTGAAAAAATTAAAGTAAAAAAGAAGTAAAGTTCGCATACCTGAGCTGGTATACCGAGCTTCGTTATAACAGCTTCCATTTTACGCTTGAATCCATTTTTGTCCACCTTTCCCACCTAAAGGACGTTTTTTGCAGAAGAGTAGAGCTAAGCTTTTCTAAAACGCAGAAACGACATATTTATATTGATATTTGTACTCATATTTACGCACTTTACACTGCAAAGTGCAACATATTCCAGATGCCAAAAGAAGCGTAGGCAATACATCGACATATTCCTGCACGTCACAAAAAGAGAAAAACTGCCAGCTGCTTCTCTGATGGCGTAATAAAAAATGGTACTTTTCAAGCGAAAAAATTGATGAATGACAGAGTTGAAGAAGGGAATTATTGTCCCACCACATCATCTTTTCTTTGAATAATCGGTAGATAAATAGTTGGGTGAAAGAAATTCTGACAAAAGTTTTTAAAAAAATTAATACCTGAATACCCTTCTGGTTGGTGAAAATCACAATCTTATAATCCTCTTCGCTGTGAAGCTTCTTCAAACGCGGTGCCACCTTGTCGTAAATGATCCGCCAATCATTATTGTCGACTGGGAATACTTTCCCAGATTTTGTGGTAACCAGAGTTCCGTCTGAAATAATATCTATCAGGGATATAGAAATTAAAGAGTTTGAATTTGAATTTATCTCTGAGAAGGTAACTGACCCATATCGAAAGCGGCTATTTTTGCTCGAGGCGCACAATCTTTATGAGTGAAGATGAGGATTTCGTCGGCGTGCTTGCCCTCCCATGCTCCGATCTTCTCCTTGGGCTGCCCGAACATGTCTGAAAACTGATATTCCATATTTTTACACTTGTAAATCCATTTCGTGGTACAGTGGTAAGAGGCGCTGCTGACATGCGCGCGGCCGAGCTATCAATCCCCGCTCCGGCTAACCTGGCATTCCATACTTCCCGGGAAGGGTAAATTGGTACCCGACTTGTCTGGAAAAGTAAAAACACCGATTTGGGGTAGTAGCTGGCCCCGCAAGTCATTGTATAGGTTAAATACATTCACCATGCATCTAGGATTCTGATGGAACACGAATGCGTGGCGCCTCAGGGTACTGATGAACGCCGACCACTTTACCTTTACATTTAAACCCATTTCGCAACGCAATGAAAGTAATGATTCAGTAGAAAAACTTGGAGAACATACTCTGGCACATTTTACTACCCTTGGGGAAATTTTCCAGCAGGTCAGAATCCTCTGCATGGGATCCGAAGCATATTACGATAAGAGAAATCCTCCCAGCCAAGTTACATGTATGAATAAGCAGGAGGAAATCTATTTAATCATGTTCGTTACCTATCACCCTACTGATAAGTGTTTCATGAAATCGAAGAGTAGAAGTTCACTCTTTATCTGAAACACGCTTATCAGTAGTATAAATAGGAATGTAGAAAGAAAACTTCAGAATGAAAGCAAGGAGGTGAATAAAAAAAGAATATATAAAGAAAAGGAAACGAGACAAAAAATACAGCGTAATATCTGAATGCCGAAAAATGTGATTGACAGGAGTAACGGACAGCAAACAAGTTCCCACTTTTCTCATTTTTTATGCAACGACGGCTTATCCAAGGTCTACGCAGTGAAATCGGACATTTCATCATAGATGCAACGACCAGCAACAAAGAAAAATTTAAGAACAAAGGTTCATGTGGGGTATAACCAATGAAATCGGACACAATCTAACAAAATAATTCAAGAAAAGCGCGAACTTGGTCACTCTCCGTTGCTTACGGCAACCATATTTTTCTACATTCGGAAATTACCGAGTATTTTTATCACCTTTCCTTTTCTTCATAGACCGGCCACCAGTAAAAAGGTAAAAAGTGATCGGCAGTAATCAGTCCCCTGAGGGATCGCCAAATGAATGAAAAGTTGGTGAACTAGGTACAGATATCCCTTACCAAAATCCGATCGATCCTTCACCTTTCCCTCCGCCGTCCTCTTCATAGCCAAGCGAACGATACGCCAAGACAACCTATACACGAAAAAAATTCGAACATGAAAATGACGAATCATTCCCCAGTTGAATACAATCAACTTCCAGCTAGAACAAAGGATTGGGTGAGTGACCATGCGTCTGAACTAGTCGCAATAGAAACAACAATTTATTCGGAAATAGAGAAGAAAACAATGAATAATGTACATAGACTGACTAAATGACAACTATCTGAACATGCAAAGATCAACTAATATAACAAAAACTACCAATATCTATTTCTTGGCTCCTCGAAGCAATGCTCGCTTTCCTTGTCCGATTGGCGGTCTTACAACTTTACCTCTGAGGATTTTCAGCTCGTCTTGTACCTGTAAATGAAACATTAAATCCTTGAAATGAAGAATACACCTTTCAGCTGAACAATTCAGGGATTTTACCACAAGAAAATAAATAACAATAGAAAAAACATATGCGCAGCTAACATATCAATCTGATAAGCAATTGCCACATTGTAGTCAAAGACGGAGAAGTGCCCCCCACCCCAATTCTAGCAATCAGCCCATTCTCGATAGAATTTGCTGATAGAAATCGAGCAGCTGCTTGAATCTTCCCAAACCGGAACCCAATTCCAAAGAGAGACAGAATTTAAGGGAAGAATCAAATAAGTCCACTTGACCTAGAAAGATAGAAAGGATTATTTTCAATATTTTTCTTGGCCCTTTCGGTGTTGTTAGGAGAAGGACCTATTGAAAGTGCCGAACATTTCGACCCTCTTGTCGTCTCAAGACGAACACCGCTCGAGATAGATGGACAACCTATGGTAGCAGAAGACATTAAAAAAGCCATCAATCATAAAAAAGAAACCTTGAGAAAAGATAAAAATGAGATAACGTGGAAAAAAGTTGGGTTTGCTACAACAATAAACCCAATACAATTGCACACTTGTAGGACATTAAGAACAGCAATTCTCCAAGGAAGTTAGGGAAGAAAACAGGGAAGGGGACGGTAGAGTATCGGTAATCGGGCTAGAAAAAAAAACAAAAGAAAGAAAATCCCCGCTGGACTCACTTGTCGGAACACGACGTGCTCATCGAAGAGTAGGCCATGGAATCGAAGCATCTTGGTGAGATAATGGAACATCGGTAGATTTGGATAGTACTTCACCGACAGCTGCTCTTTTGTTTCATACGGTTCAGCCGACATCACTCTGACGACCTTTAAAAAAGATGTTTCAAGTTCAAAAATATCAAAAAACTGAAATTAAGGATATCTGGAACTACCTTCATGCTTTTCGTATCTGTCGCCCGTACCACTTCCCCAAAAATTCGATTACTTAATCGATCCATTCGTTTCCCGTATGGAGTCGCCTCGCCAATTCCTCGGCCTACATGGAGGATTCTGGACGCCGCCAAGCGGGACATCCCTGAATTTTCGCAAATGCTTCGAATTTTCCAAAAGGATAAACACTTGAAAACACATAAAAATGTAGAAAATAACATTGGGCAGACAGCACCACTGCACATTTTAGAGAACGAATAATAGAACCGGTTTATTTAAACCAAACCAGAGATCAGCAGCGAAAACAACACACGAGAACTCGTGAAGATATACCTGCTTGGATAAACCGATGGATCGAGAAACAGATGAAGAAAACTGCCAAAGCACATATGGAGAGAATTGTGGGGAGAAATCAACAAAATCAAATTCGTACACATGACAAAGTGACAACATGATTCAACCGTGTAACATGGCTACAAGATGGTAGGTTAGTAGAAACCCTATGAGTAAAATTGATGTAGAGAAGATTGAGCAGTCAATCAGGTACCCGTTTACGCTTTTTTAGTGGTGAAAAAGTTACTTATGGCTTTTGTTCCCTTGCTCGCTTGTTGGAGCTTCTTCTTTGTTATGGACTCCTTGGGCTTCTGAAAATGAAACTTATTAAATTACTGTACAACTGGTCAGCATTTAATATTAGGAAAACCTATTTCAGAAATTATTGAGCAAAAAATAACAGAATAGTGGAACAAAAGCACTACATTTAGCGATGAGAAGAATTTATGAATATACCGGCTACATTGCACATGTTATTAAGAACTATCAACGGCCACCAGAAGCTAAAAACAAGAAATTCACCAAGAAGTCCCTTAGGTAAAGGAGCCCTTTGTCAACATGACAACACCTAGCATCAAGGACAGCAACAATTTACTTACGCCTCTGTGTTTAGCACTTTCGTGTGCCCAAATACGGGTTTAGGGGATAAATCCCCAATCAATAGGAAACAAACTAACACTCGGTACATCAGAAAGAAGCAAGAACAATGCAGGAACAGCAAGAACATCATCTGTTATTATTTTAATTAGTTTGTGGGGTTTATAAAAAGCTATGGGAGCAAGCTATAAATCGAAAAATAATGCAACAAAGAATAAAACGGATAATTCATTCACCTTAACCGGCTTCTGGTCGACATCCTCGTACATATCTTCAGCCTTCCTTTTCATCGACATATCCACGTGTCCGTTTTCATCTGTTGGCGGATCCTGTATACTGAGATGAGATTTGACCAGAGCTGCCATCTCTGAGTTTAGGTAATCGCACAGCATACCATAGGCATACCGATCCAGTACGTCAACTAAATGAATAGTAAATCATTTATACAAAATCAAGGATAATTCGAAGACAAGAAGCTGCTATTCATAGAAGGCGAGCTTGAAATACACCCCGGTGCAAAATTATAGGTTCACCCCGCGATTTGTCCATAAGTCGTGGGCGTAGAAAAGCATCTCTAGTTTTTAGGTGATATTTTCCGATGAGAAAAAGTGGAACCTCGATGGGCCCGACGGCTACAAGCACTACTGGAGAGATCTAAGAAAGGAGAAATGAGTATTCTCTAGACGCAACTTTGGCGGTGGAAGTGTCATGGTCCGGGCTGCATTTTCCGGATATGGACTTGTTGCTTTGGAGCTTATCTCATGTAACATGGACAGCGAAGATTATCAGGATGTGCTGAAAGAACACCTTCTCTATTCTTTGAGGAGATTTCGTGGGCACAATCTTATCTTCCAGCAAGACAATGCTCCCATACACTTGTTGAAGTCAACTACGAGTTGGTTCGATTCCAATAGAATCCAACTTTTAGCGTGGCTCAGTTGTTCTCCAGATCTGGACTCGATGGAAAATTTGTGGAGCATTCTTGTTCACACTGTTTACAAGAACGGCACCGCTTACTGCTCGGTTTCTGATTCGAAGAACGCCATTCTTGACGCTTGGGCTCATGTAGAGCGAACTGTTCTTGATAATCTTATTCGAAGTATGCCACATGGAATGCTTGGTGTTGTTTATAACAAAGGTAATGTAACAAAGTATTAAACTTAATTTGGATGTGCATATTTTAAAAAAAAAAGACAGTTTTTTTAATGAAGTGAACCTGTAATTTTGCACCGGTCATTATCTCTGATTTTTCAATAAAATATTGTAATATCTTACAATGACAAGGCACCCCGCCCAGAATTTCAACATATAGGGGTTCGATGGTGAGGAATATGATCGTAATGTTACTATTAAGTTGTTAACTAATTATTTGCCGTTTTATTCAAGCTTCTGTTGTGCGCCTAGTAGATAAACTTCCGAAAACATTCAGATAGCGTTCGATAGAGAAATATTTGCGCTTTCACGACATGTATCTGATATTTACGAAACCTTGAAATTTTGATAACTTTTCGACCATTGAAGTTGAAATTGAAAGTGAGAAAAATGAACCCCACCGACAGTGAATTTTCCCTGCTTCGTTTCGAGACTTTCTGCAAAACTGTATATAATGTCTGAAAGTAGACAAATTTCCCTATACAACGGTATACAGTTTGTTTTGGTTTTCCTTGGTTTTTGTTTACTTACAGAGCGTCAAAGTGGGGTATCGCAGAGAAGACAATAATTTTTGGATGCTTGTACTGCCTTTCTGCCGAACGTTTTCCGTCAGCTCTAAACACGATACGAGAGAGCATTCGTTGCTCTAGCAGGTAGTGCGTTTATTTTTCCATGCTAGCCATTTTTTAAACTTTTTATCATGCAAACGTTTTCAAAATTCCTCGACATGTAAAACTTTTCGTTGGGAAGCTTCTGCAGAATTTCAGGTACCATTCAAAAGAGGAGGATTTGTGCTATTAGGAGATGCATCACAGTTCTTTAATCGCACCAGGTTTTGTTAACTTTTAGGTCGTCAAAGTGGAGGTTCGACGGCTCGCGTGGCCGCGCTGCGCGGCGAACGCGACGGCCGCACGCGCAAACCCTCAGTGATTCGCGGCGGTGCGGCCGTCGCGTTCGCCGCGCAGCGCGGCCACGCGAGCCGTCGAACCTCCACTTTGACGACCTAAAAGTTAACAAAACTTGGTGCGATTGAAAAACTGTGATGCATTTCCTCATAGCCCAAATCCTCCTCTTCCGAATCGTACCTGGAATTCTGCAGAAGCTTCCCAACGAAAAGTTTTACATGTCGAGGAATTTTGAAAACGTTTGCATGATAAAAAGTTTAAAAAATGGCTAGCATGGAAAAATAAACGCACTACCTGCTAGAGCAACGAATGCTCTCTCGTATCGTGTTTAGAGCTGACGGAAAATGTTCGGCAGAAAGGCAGTACAAGCATCCAAAAATTATTGTCTTCTCTGCGATACCCCACTTTGGCGCTCTGTAAGTGAACAAAAACCAAGGAAAACCAAAACAAACTGTACACCGTTGTATAGGAAAATTTGTCTACTTTCAGACATTATATACAGTTTTGCAGAAAGTCTCGAAACGAAGCAGGGAAAATTCACTGTCGGTGGGGTTCATTTTTCTCACTTTCAATTTCAACTTCAATGGTCGAAAAGTTATCAAAATTTCAAGGTTTCGTAAATAACAGATACATTTCGTGAAAGCGCAAATAATTCTCTATCGAATGCTATCTGGATGTTTTCGGAAGCTTATCTACTAGGCGCACAACAGAAGCTTGAATAAAACGGCAAATAATTAGTTAACAACCTAATAGATCTCCTCAATAGGTTCTTTGAACATTTATGGATAAATCGCGGGGTGAAGCTATAATTTTGCACCGGAGTGTATTAGCCTTACAATAAGTTGGTATAGTACTAGAGGTAAGTCGTTAAGTAAGGTATAAGAGAAAAAGTAAAGTACCCACCATTCTCAAGGATTGACTTGTGCAATCCACCTTCTTCAACGAGTGCTTGCCTTAATCGTTGAAATCTGTCAGAAATCCATTCCAAAGCTTTTGATTCATTGAAACGATAAACCGTCGTGTCGCAAATTTCTGGAAGCAAATTGAATAGCACTAGAGAACACAAGAAATCGGATGAAAATCCACCTTTACAATCAGATATCTTGGAGATGTTTCTCAAAAACTGCTCATTTTGTAACAATGCAGCAATCGACGGGCATTCAGAATCACAAACCAACTCTTCCAACTCAACAAACTTTGTCTGAAAATACACCTTCCTGAATAAACATAAAATGATCAAGAAAACGGTCGATTTGAAGTCACCTTTGAGCTAATGAAGTACGGTAGAGCAAGAAATAGTGGATGTATTGGAGAGAATAGTCGAATCAAGCCGTCTGATACAACACTTTCACCATAGAACCACGACCGGTATGTATCGCCGATGGAAACCACCTAGATGAAATTAATAATCATTCTTGAGGAATCTACCTAGACTTTTAATTGCCTCGTTCTTAGACCTGCTGAAAGATTTTTTGAATTGAAATGAGAACAACGAACAGCTAATAATTATACTGAACCGATTTCTAAGAAACCTTCAGAACACATTAGAATACTTGTAAGAGGCCTCACAAATATAAGCAGTCCTGCAGCAAGGCACGAATGTATGGACCAATTGGGCTAGAATCAAGGGGGTGCGTGGTACACTGGTCAGACGCACTGCTGTCATCCGCATGGTCGAGCGATCTATTCCGCCCGGGCTAGCCGAGCCTTCTATTTCTTCGGATCGGGTAAATTGGTAACGGGCTTGTCTGAGTAGGGGAAAAACAATGACTTGACATAGCGGCTACCACCCCCCTCCCTCCCCCTCCCCAAGTCACTGTTTGGGCCAAATAAGTGCTCACGATGCCTCCACAATAGAAGAAGAATGCGGCGGCGTGTTCTTAGTGGACTAATCTACGCCGGTACCTTTATGTTAGAATTTAAAAGACAGGGCTCTCATTCCTTCCAAAGAAAAATTGAAAGTGAAAAAGGAGGAATAATCACATACCTCATCACAATGCTTCTCGTCAATACGATATATACACGGAGTACGATTTTTTGGATGCCGCACGAGATACAATTTGCTATTAGGGAGAGAATTTTCTGAAAAAAAGGTACTCTCAAAAAACCTAAAGCGATCAAAAGTAGCAACATACCTTTAGCAACTACAAATTTTCTCTCAAAATTAACATCCGACTGTGGCGGGCCTTTACGGGGAGCGTCGACCTCTACCTGGTCGATAGACTCGTCTGATTCAGCCCTCGACGCTGCCCTTGTCTGCCGCACCATCTGGATCAAGCAACGGGAATAGTTGACCAAAATTGGTTCACCCAAAAGAGTTGAGACAAAGCTCAGAAATACAATCGAAACCTTAACGAATAAAGCATACGAAAAAAGCGTGATACTATAAATCTTTATCGTTTTTCTGTGAACAAAACGACCACATGCGATACCGAAAGAACCAATTCTCTCTCGTATATATACATCAAATCCAGCTGAAATCAGCTGGATCACACGAAGTACAACAATCACAGCATAGAACTCATCCCTAGCTCTAAATATAGGTAGAAGGACTAGGAATGAGGAAAACAAATCGGAGAGTACCAACGATATCCATATAATTCCATCGGAAGCCATTACAAACTCCGCTGAAAACAAAAAAAGAATCGAGGAGAGGGAGACCCAAGACCTGCTGCGGGGTAAATCTTCAGTTCCAATGATAGGTGCTTAACTATAAAGAATGGCCGAAGCAACTAGCTACTGAAAGTTCGTTCACGAGAAGTCCACGTTGAATAAACCCTTCATTGGTGGGATAAAGGCGTCATGGTAAAGTTTTCAAGAACTAAAACAGTCCGCCTCCTTTACCACCACCGGCTTTTTGCAGCTGAGCCATCATGTTCTGCAAACCACCCATACCACCCATTTGTTGCAGCACTCGCGGGTCCATCATCTTCGCCATCTGTTGGTTCAGCTTCATCATCTGAGCCGGATTCACGTTCTTCGGGTTGATGTCGCCGTTTTTACCCTGAAACAAAGGTATAGGTATAGCAGATACTTAATGGGCAATGTCCATTTACTCCCCTTCTGAAAGCGTGAGAATAAACGACAAAACCTCAACAAATAACCAAGAACACAAAAATCAAGCAACAAAATCCAACAAGGTTTCCTTTCAACACTTCTATCAGAGCTATAACTTACGAATAACTACTTAACTAATTAGATACTTCTGAAAAGCGAATTTTAAAAAATGAGATCATTGCGCTAGAATTGAACTCCACCAGCGAGGAAAATACACCAAGTCGTGGGTTTCACTAGTAAAAACCTTACATACAATAGAAGTTGATGAAGAAGAACTCCTATCACCTCACAGGTTTCAAAATTTGAAGGAATTTACACACCAAGATCCACATTCATGAAAATTATACTTGAAATAGACCTCAAACGTTGTGCGAGTATTGATTCATCAATAAATCGCCATCGCGGCGATATCAAAGAACTCAAACTAGCGTGACGTATTACCCCCAAATACACCACAGCAGACCCCCAGAGTAGGTCTATTTTGGGTACACCGTTCACAAATCTGCTCTGGAGTTATCATGGAAGGGAAAATCTGAGTAAATATAAATCTGACCCTGGTAATGCACAAAAACTTCGTTACCTAGCAACAGGGCACATTTTTGACTCCTAAAAAAGTATTCCAATCCTTCGCAGAGTTTTTTCTTTAGATTCCTATTATCACCCCCTTTCATCCTTCGTCCACTTGGAATGGTTACTCCTTTCCAGTTTTTTTTTCCTTTCGACGGAATCTTAGCAACCTTGGTCAAGGTGAAATAAAGTAGCAGAAGCTTCGGTAGCCAGAATCAAACAAAACTCATGAACTTACAGAGAACAATCCTTTGATCGATCCCATTTTCTTAACCATATCAGCGAATTTCTTGTACTGGCTGAGCAAATCACGAACCTGAATGAAAAAAATTAAACCACAAACCGTGAATGGCCTGAAAATGTCACAACTCACATCCGCTTGTGTGGTTCCAGACCCTCGCGCGACGCGGACAACTCGGCCAGGTTCTTTCGTGAAAAGTTCTGACGCCTTGGGGTGGTCGAGCTCTGTAAAGATATTTTTAAAATAATACATACGTAAGAGCTAGATGCAAATACGAACCAGGATCGCTCATAGAATCCATGATAGTCATCAGCTTTTTCAGTCGACCAACGGACTCTTTCTCGTTTCCTTTCGTCATAAATTCCGGACCGAAACCAGGAATCATACTCTAAATATCTCTGCTCCATTATGAGCGACAAAAAATTATAAATTCAAAACACGTACCATTATTTGACTGAATGGACCCATTTTCATTATATTTTGGAACTGCTCGTACATATCTCGAAGAGTGAAAAGACCTAAACGACCACTATTAGCCTGAATCGGTAAAGCAGGGAAACTGAAATTCTACCTACCGTGCTTCAATCGACTGACAAGTTCCTCATTGTCCTTTATTCCAATATCATTCACCATATCAACTAATCCAGCGATATCTCCCATACCCAGAAGTTTCTGCACGAAGGCTTTCGGTTTGAACAGTTCAAAGTCATCGATGTGTTCACCGGTACCGATGAAAATTACCGGTGATTTGGTGACGGCTACTCTGAAATATCCTTGTTCAACAAAATACTGTTAAACATTCACTGCTATAAAGTTAATGATAACAATCGCTAGGAAAAGGTGGCTATTTAGGAGGCATAATCACGATATTTACTGATATGCCAGAGCCAAAACTCATGAATGACATACACCTCATTGACCCCAAACGACACGTAAACCGTCACCATATCACAACAAGGTTTATTCGAAATTGATGCCAGATCCAACCCAATTCACTGGGCCACCTAAGGTGCCCCTACCTTGAAGTAGGAACGGTATATTATCGCGGAACTCGGCGCGTTCTGAGGGGACTAAACAACGGCGTGCACGTAGATGAATCACGATTTGTGCGCCGTTCGGGGTATCTTTTGGGGTTTATGGTGGGTATGTTATTCATGAATTCTAGCCTCGAGGTAATTCGTTTCTGCCGAAGCAACACTAAGATAGAAAAGGTAAAGGGTTCGGCGTTCTTCAGTCCCCTCAGGACGCGCCGCGCATTCCTCGTTCATTCAGAATCGAATTTTAGCCCCCGGGGTAATTCGTTTCTACCGAAGCAGCACTAAGATAGAAAAGGTAAAGGGTTCGGTGTTCTTCAGTCCTCTCAGGACGCGCCGCGCATTCCTCGTTCATTCAGAATCGTAGAGGCAAAATGAATGAGTATTTGGTCTATACAGTGCCTCGTGGGGCCAGCCACTACACCAAGTCAGTGACTTTATCTTCCCAGAAATGTCTGGTACCAATTTATTCGACCCCGGAAAGATGGCTAACTTGGTCAGCTCAAACGAAGATCGATCGATCGACCGTACAGGTGTTAATAGCGCCACTTACCACTGTACCACGCGCAGCCATAGAGCATTAAGATAAATACACGAAATTAGAAGAAATCCAGGCACTCACGCGGACAGAGCTCCACCACCTTTCGCGTGAGAATCAAGCTTAGTGATGATCACCGACGCAACATCTACAGTTTCCGAGAACGCTCGCGCTTGTGCCTCACAAGCTTGACCAATAGAGGCATCCATCACGAAGACAACGTTGTCCGGGCTCTAAAAGGAAGAATTTGTATTGGAGTTAAAATTTAAAATTTCTAAAATTCCTGTATTAAAAACCTACAACTTACCACAGCGTTGGACACCTGTAGCATCTCTTCAAACAGTGACGCCTCCTGTTTATGCCTTCCGGACGTATCGACGATTATGATTTCGAAGTTCTCTTTTTTGAACTTCTCCACTCCTTCAGCGGCAATCACGACGGGATCCATTTCAGAGTATGAACCTGTAAAATGCCATTCTTTGTTCACATTTAATGAATCAACACAAGAAACGCGTGTGGCACAGTGGTAAGAGGTGCTACTGACACCAACATAGTCGGGCGATCGATCCTCGCCCGGCCCAACAAAGCTTTCCATCCCTCCTGGACCGGGTAAATTGTACCAGGCTTGTCTGGTAAAGTGAATACACTGCCTTGGTAGTAGCGGCAGGCGCCCACAAGTCACTGTATTGGCGAAATATGTGCATACACCATACCTCCACTATTCTGACAAATGTGCGGCGCATTGTAGGCGTTGATCAACGTCGACAACTACCTTTATAAAGGAATACGAGGATATATAAATAATGGGCAACATAATTCCGGCAGCTCCAACTACACCATTTTCACTACTATTTATCGATGAATAAGACTCGAGTTTACAAAATAAAATGAAAACGCACCGTAGAAGGGAATCCTCGCCTTTGTGGCGTTCTGCTTAAGCTGATCAAAAGCACCAGCACGGAACGTATCGGCACAAATCAAACAAGTTTTCCACCCTTTACGCTGGTAATAGTAGGCCATCTAAACAAATTTCTGGTATAACTATCGTTAGATAAAAAATTACATATAAAAATCGATACCTTTGTACAAGTGGTTGTTTTACCGGAACCTTGCAGACCGACAAACATAATCACATTCTGCTGGCCTTTTTTCGGCTGATACGGTGTCACTCCGGGATCAACGAGCTTTAGAAGCTCATTGAACACGGTTTTTTGAATTAAGCGTCGTTTATTGACACCGCCGACCATTTCTTCGAAGTTGATGGCTTTCCTATACGAGTGCATATCAATAGTTCCGACAAAATAGAAACATGAAATAGAAATATTTCGAATGAAGAAATTAGAGGTGATGATAAATCACTTACTTAACATTGTCCTTCAGCTGTTTTACCAAACGAATATGGACATCGGATTCGATAAGTGCCATGCAAACCTAAACTTCAGCAATGTTAACAACTATAATGACGATCTTTTAGGTTCGTACTGAATAAAGGTCTTAATAATTATATAACTAAGCAAGGGATTACCTCCTTAAGCATGGCATCGAGTTCCTCCTCATTGATAATGGTAGCCTGTCCGAGTTTACCGATTGCATTTCGGATTTTCCGACCAAGATCTGCCAACACCATTCTGAAAACCAAAACATCTAGAACAACAACAACTAGAATCTTGGTGTAAAGATACGGTAACATCCATAAAAGGGATGGGGCCGTTCTCTACAAAATACGAGCGAAAATTGGAAGATTGTTGTTAGCGTGCATCAGTGTCAGAATGTAAAAAAGGGAAATTCACCCAGGGTAAAGGAAAGACCAGTTGGAAATGATACGGCACTTAGACCTAATAAATTTAATAACTGCGACTTCAATAAGAAAAGGTATACCGCACTATCTTAAGACGCAAACTGCAACTAGTTAAAAAACCAGAGAGGTAAATAAGATGAAAGAAGCAGCCAAATTTGAAGAAATGCAAGATATATGACCATGACTAGTCTACATTAATACTTCAATATAATATGATAACATCGTCTGAGCAAAGACGTAACAAAAAACACAATATACATGATATCATAAGAAGACACGCCATTAACAAATCGACAAAAGAAATGTGTGCAATTGCGCGTGAGCTCCAAATCAGACGCTATTTTACAGACTGCAGACCATCAACAAAACACACACCAAAGTTGCTCGGAAATTCTCCTTCCTCGCTCTGCTAACAATCTCTTACCTATGATGGGCTGAAGGTTTTTAAGGTATACTGGTCTGGAATATTCTAACAAGGGCTTTTAAGGTACACTGGTCTGGTATATTTTCACCTATGTTTATTAATTCAGAGACGAAACCTTGAAAAGCTTAGCACTTCGACTTCAAAACAAATATTTCTACCGCTCAATTAGTTTACACTTTGTCACCTAGATAAATGCCCATTGTCGGGCTAGAAAACTTATGAATTCACATACATTAATTTACTTATCTATTATTTTTATTAACGGTATCTCAGCAACAGTAAGCGAATAACCTGTACTTCAAAAATTAAACTAAAAACCTAGATTCTAGATAACTTGCTCACTATTCTAGGTGACTTAGTTTCCAGAAAATTCAAAGTAAAATGAATAAACTGGTCAATGACACTATAACCACTCGTGTAGAGCCTCTAGAACACTTTGGCTCTGAGCAAGTAAACCTTCAGCTCTGGATTTATTGGGAACGTCTGTCAAAATTGCACCAATAAATTGTACCTCACAATTACAGTGGAACTCAAGTGCACGGCGCATCCCAGAAACGGCTTCAACTCTGATCTCTTCCTTCAGACTTCTGCACTAGCTCAAACTGGCAGCGTTTTAGTTTCTCTTCGGTGCTTGAGTAATTTCAGCAGCTCAGTTGAGACTGGAATTCGTGTTTCTCTGGCTAGAAAATACTCGGAGAAACGCGAAATTCGATTTCAAACTTTATACGATTGCTTTACAATTGCTGCTGATGTAGTAATAACAGGGTTCCAGAAATTAAGTAATGGTGTACAACCATAAAATGCTGTATAATGTAAATGTTTCCGGTTTGAAATTTACAGCGATGTCTAGAACCCGGTGCTGTGCTGTAAAAGGAGAAAGAACATCAAAATTTTTATCAATATTGTTTTATTCAACTTTTACAATGACAACATGAAAATCATTGTAAAGATCATGGATGGCGCAGAACGTTGGAAGAGTCTTAGCGCCGTTGTCGACGTAACTGGAAGAAATCCTGGTCAGATGATGACGTCATCGACTAACAAATTTTCCAAAATCTTAAAATTCAATAAAAGAAAACCAATTTCTTCATTTGACGAGAGGCAGTTTAAATGAACTAACAGAAAAAGCGAAAAATACAAAAAGAAAAGTCTAAATGAAATCGGTACACAGCCTCGTAGTATTATAATTCAGGGTAACCGTCCCGGGGTTAATTATGACCAATGCTATGATGGCCTAGGGGCGTACGGGCAAATCTGGTATGTCATCCATCGGGATGTTCCACAGTGATAAGCAGAGTAAGTGATAACCCAAGGAGACAAGAGATAAAGCTAACCCGGAGCACGTGGTGCCAGCAGCGCGCACTGACGCATACTCAGTGCCTTGGTACCTGAGATCAGGCAAGTGATAACCCAACGGGGTAAACGGTAAACCCTAAGTGGCGCTGATAGTGTCGATGCCGTGCACTTACCCCAATCCAGTGCCTCACTAGCTACTCCTCCAGGGCTGGGCTCGCCTCACAAAACAACATTACAAAATTTAAAACAACTCGGAAAATTTTTAAAAAAAAATTTAAAAAAAACTGTAATCACTACTCTATTCTTACTGTTCTTACCCGCTAAGTCGATGAAATTTACTGACGCTGACGAACCATTTGCCGCCATATTCCTCGAAGTAAGGCAGTAGCTCAGTCTGAAAGGAAAACTTTTGCTGTCACACAACGTTTCTAATGCTCCTCCAGTCCAACAAATTTAAACAAAATCGAAAAAATAGAAAAAATTATGGTTCTCTAACCTCCAGAGACGCTTGGATCACGTCAACATCCTGATGCGGTTTCGCCAAAACGCTTTCAATGGTCGACTTCAACACCTGATTCGAGCAGTACCAAACTAAAATGTAGACTATAGCGCAATAGTAAAAAACAACAAATGAAAAAGAAGAGTAAAAGAAAGAAAACTGAAAATCAAGCGTAGCGTGAACCACGACCAATGTCGCCTGACGGCGACTACATATAAACGAGATGGGAACTTCTCCTACCTTCTGGATCATCAGGACGAATCGGTGTGGCCGAAAGAACAGGTAGGGCACAGTTGAGCAGCCAAAATACTTTCCATCTGAAATTCAGGAACTCTTAAAACCCTCAAATAGACTTGCTTGAATCTAGTTACCTCATTTTTTTACAAATTTAAGCGACAACCTTGGCGCACTTCGAGCACCTTCGGAGGCACTCATGATTTTAGAGAAAGAGAAAATGATTTTCAATGGAACACTGACACCATTTAGTAGTAGCCACTGGACATCAAGAATTTCGCACGTATCATTCTGGAATAGGCATGGTGCAGTGGTAGGAGGCGCTACTGACAGCCGTACGGTCGCACGATCGATCCCGCTCGGGCTAATCAACTCTTCAGGGGTTAGGTAAATTGGCATCAGACTCATCTGGGAAGGTAAAGACAATGACATGGTATAGCGTCTGGCCCCGCAACTCGCTGTGTAGGCCAAATACGCACTTACCATGCCTCTACGATTCTGAATGGAGGACGAGGGCATGGCGCGCCCTTAGGACACTGATCAACGTCCCTTCACCTTTTACATTTACCTTGATCAGAGAAGGGCAAGGCAAGGAAAGAAGAAAGGAAAAGGAGTAAGGAACTTACCTGACTGAGCTCATAGATCGATACGGAACAACAAACTTTCGCACCTGATAGCGCGCTTATGGTTGGTGAAAGCGAGCGCGGTAATAAAAAGCACAGCAGCTGAATGACTCGTAAACGAGCACCTTACGGAAGGTCAGGATCTTGAAAGAAAAAAAAGAAACAAGCACAAAAAAGAAAGCATCTGGGTAATTTCAAAGAAACTGCGAAACAAAGTGCCTCGACAAGAATACACATGGCTGCATTTTGCTCCGGCCCATTCACTAACTATAAGACGCTAAGCTACTGATGAAATGTCACCAAGGGGATCATCACTACACCTTCAAGATATTGTCATGATCGATAAAGAAACTTTTAAAGAAAGGAAGTCAAGAAGGAAAGAAGTCGTACCCTACTCGATATATGTAATGTCTTCACACGACACATTTTGTAATTTTGAGAAAATAACATACACAATCGGTCCACTGCTCAGGAATACTGATGACTATAGTACACAAGGACCATTTTCCCACACGAATGGATCACTCCAAAACATTTGATCTCGGGCGGGCTCGAACCGCCGGCCTTCTGTGTGTTAGACAGATGTGATAACCACTACACCACGAGATCTTACCACAAACCAAGAGGACCACCCAGAAGTAGCGTTGGAAATTTTTGAGGTCAGACACCGTATTCAGACTCCAGTAACGATTTTCCATGCGACTGGATCACACCAAAACATTTCATCGTGAGCGGCATCATGCTGAAAGGAAACAACCGAAGAGGTAAAGATGAAACTCGAATAAAAAATAAAAATGAAATGATTGACGCTGGTTTGTTTCCTCAAGGAACCCCAGCCATTACGTCTTCCATTCAGATCCATGGGTCCTTATCCCTTCGAAATCTAGGGTTGATCATTTTTGCTGTATACAACGATTTCAAGGCGCTCACGTTTCAGTGGTAAGAGGCGCTAACTTACACCCGCACGGTCGAGCCATCTATCCCCGCCCGTGATAACGAACCCTTCCATCCCTCCATGGGTGAATATATACCCAGACTCGTCTGGAGAGGTAAAGACACTGACTTAGTGTAGCGACCGCATACCACAAGTCACTGCATAGATTCAATTCGCACTTACCATGTCTCTACGACTCGGGAAGAGAATCGAATGCATTGCGCGTACTTAGGAGGCGGATCAACGCTGACCACTATACATTTACCTTTCATCTATTGGTTATATCGAGGAAGAACTAAGTACAGCCAGAAGGTCTCTTTGCTTCTGGATAGATCACAAATGCGTGGCGCGTTTTAGTGGACTGATCAACACCTTTACCTTTACCTTTGCTTCTAGTATAATTAGCTGTAAACTGCAGAATCGTGGTAAAAAAGGTGATATACAGGGTGGCGAATAAATACGTGCGCGTGAAATTCGGTTCGATTTTGGCAATTGTATGAGACCTTTGAGCGCACTATTTCTTCTCAAAATATCCACGCGACACTTCTTTTTCGTTTTCTATGAGTGAGATTTGTTCTTCAAACTGCAGCGAGGAACTATTCAAGTTATAACGCAATTGCGCAGGAAGCTCAGAGCCGCGTGGCGAGCTCGCTGATTTTTTCTAGGCTCGTGGTTCTCCAAAGAAACGCGTGGAAGACTGACAAGGAGTGAGTGCAAGGAGGGCATACTCCACTCAATCCATGAAGGTAACGGAAGCGGACGGTGAACACACTAGTGGGGCATCGGATTATTAAAAACAGGACGGAGCGACATGATGATGTCAACTTAAATAAGATGTCCAAGCAGCTCTACCTCTTTTGCAAATCGGTTCAGTTGATGACTGAAGAAGAGCTTGGGCTTCGTAGTTATCATATGTGGAAACCACAAGTCCTCACCTATCAAGAGCAGGAAAATCGAATAAAAAATGCAAGAAATTGCGGCATTTTGTCAGGGTGCGCCGCAGCAAGGGCGTCCTTTGGCTTTAGGTTAAAATTTTTACCGACGAGGTGCCTAGAAACTTTCACAATCGCCACCATCTCATTAGCCCAAGCCTCGCGTGCAATCACAATCAGGGAGCTAACGCAAAAAGTGTGCCTCCTAAATCCTTCAAGTTTTAGAACAGTATCGGTGCTTTAGGCAGGACTGTTTTGATTTTATAGATAAAAGATATCAAATCATGCTAAGCTCTATCAGTACTATTTTCCTAGGAAAGCCACCGTGCTCGGAAAACGGAAACATGCCGAATAGTCCCCTCAACGAAGTTGCGCTTCGCTTCATGGAGCAAAAATAAAAATGCACTTCTTTTGACCGAAATCAGCTCTTCTCCGTCGAAAGGTTTACGGCCTTCGAATAGCCCGATCTTAAATCCGTTTTAGCTCGCCGTCGAATATGTTTCGGAGGAATATCTCAGGAGTCTACAACAAAAAATTTGTCAAATTTTGACGAGTTTCTTCCTAAATATGGAGCAACTAGACAAGGAGTACCTGCGGCGCACCACCTATGCGATAAATGAAGGAATGGGAGCCGAAATCAAAGCTCATGGCAGTTATTCTGAGAACTTTCCTTAATCATTGAATCTTATGTCCTACTCCTATGTATAATCACATTTGTTTTGATGTTCGTTGGCAGAAAAGAAAGTTATAACACTTCTTACCGCGCACGTATTTATTAGCAACCCTGTAATTATTCTTTTATTTTCACTTTTTTATCTATATACAGTGGTACTAGGCGCTACTTACCCCCGAACGATCGATCGATTGCTCCCCACTGGGTAAATTGGTACTGGAGTTGTCCGGGAAGGTACAGACACTGTCTTGGTATAGCGGTTGACCACCACAGGTTATTGTATAGACCGAATATGCGTTCACCAAGCACCTACGATTTTGAATGAAAGATGAATACGTGGCGCGTCCTTAGGGGACCGATCAACACCGACACCTTTACTATTACTTCTAGTATACCTATTGTTAGCAGTAATCTGCAAAAATTTGCTAATAAAACTAGAGTTACTAGTTCTTCTATATTATCTACCCCCGATTTTACGGCGCTGATCTCTTCCTCATCGCCTCCGGGGAACATGTTTTTCGTCGTCGACGGTAGCCTGGCTAATTATCCTAGTTTCTGCCTCAGTCAGCACTCCAGATGTCTTATGATAACGTCGTTTTAGCTGATGAGATACCGTATTTGTTACCACAACATCTAGAGATTATCAGTGTCTAAGCATTGCAATGCGCTAACTCCCTGACGACGCCGCTACTCAGGGTGATAAATCGCCGGCTAGATCCCTACGCGGCACTCGCTCGAATAGCGTTATCACCTGAGGCGACCATATCGCCCCTCGGCTGCTGCTATTTCTATTCAGTTTTACTATAGCTCTTACTCAGAATTCAATTTCGTTAAGCGATACCCAAGAGTTCTTAATAAATGTAAAGGTGGAGGGGTTGATCAATCCCCAAAGACTCGACATGCATTCGTGTTCCATTCATATGCTTGAGGCATGGTGAAGCATATTTGACTTATTGAATGACTATCGGGTGCAAACTTCTCAGATAAGTCTGGTACCAATTAACCCGACGCCGGAGGGAAGGAAGACTTGGTTAGAATGGGCGGAGATCGATCGCTCGACCATGCTGTTGCCGATAGTGCATCTTATCAATGTACCAGCGCGCGCAAGAACTCTGAATATATTTTGAATAAGTACCCATACCGTAATTTATTGAAAGCCGCTGGAAAAGCTCCTGGTTTACACCCGTTCTTCGTTCCGAACTTCAATGGCCCACCACCGCTAACCCTGAGGGTCTCTCCGAAAGGGGTAACTTTTGGCCCGGTAAAATCGCTCGGAAACCCGCCGACTCGGACATGGGTAACGAGAAAATATGGTAGTTCGATGGGAGATAACCGAGAGCTAATTGGTTCAACTAATTGATCTCACCAGAATAGAGGGCAACCGCTGGGTTAGAATTAACCGTAAAACAGGCAAACTAGTCCATAACGAGGCCACATAGTACTGAATAACTGTCTTTTTTCCTTTTTCTCTTGAAGTTCGTACGAGAAATATGGACATGTGAATGAATACGTATATGTGAGGAAATCCGGTTGATTCATTTCTGCACGTATTCGGCTCTCTACTTTTCTTCTGCCTTTTTTCTACAAATAATTAAATAAAAAAATAATTGAAGTGAATAAAAGATGAATTCTTATGTACGTCAGTGCAAAAAGGAAATACGAAATCGGTTCTCTGCACATTGTTGGAGACCAACTTTCATTTCCTGGGATTTTGTTGAGGGTGGGCGCACTTATAATCTTCCACAATAATCTCTAAGGCGGTTCTCCAAAAGCTTTCTCGTTGAATGGATATAAGAACAACGTTTAGACGATAAGAAAGCTTGACTTAGAAACACGCCAATCTAGTAAAGAAGTCCAATACATAGAGAAAAATAAGCACTTTAAAATTTCCCATTGTGCATCCGTCCGTAAGCACCTCATAATCCGAAAGTGCATAAAGTATAAATCTTCTTAGACGTACCTTGAACAGATGACGAACGAAAGGTCTTGTAATCATGCGATAATCTTTAACAATCATCCTCGGTGTCTCAAATGTCGGAGGAAATCGATAGTCTCACCTTAAATCTACGCAACTTAGCAATAAACCCTAATAAGGAAGCCCTTTAAATCATATGTCGAACTTTCCTAACGCTATTATTCTATGAGAATTGACTGCTCCTACTCATTAAAGGCGAAGTATACATATATTCACATTAAAAATATATTCGCGATTCTGAAAGCAAAGTCAGTTTCATGGCGCATTCCGGGTGCTAATGAAGGCTCATTTCGTCTGTACTCTTCACAGTTCTTCAATAATAAATGGGTTATTTGCCCTCGGGTAGCCTTTACAGTGATCTTATATGGGTAGTAGCCAAAGATAATGGTGAAGATATTGGCGTTGATTAGTCTCCTAAGGACGCGCCACGCATTCGTGTTCCTTTCAGAATCGTATAGGCATGGTGAACACGAACTTGGCTGGTACAATTACTTACTGGGGCCAGCCGCTGTACCAAGTTAACGCCTTTACCTTCCCAGACAGGGCTGGTACCAATTTACGCGACCCCGGAGAGAAAGAAGGCTTGGTTATACCGGGCGGGGATCGATCGCTTGACCGTGCGGGTGTCCGTAGCGCCTCTTACCACTGCACCACGCAAATGAATATAGTACTTTCTAATTTTATAAGGAAGGTAGAAGAAATGATCATACTAAGCAAAAAAGGTTTCTCTAGTGATATGTTGAATATGTTTCAAGGTTCTTCATTCTTCAAAATGAAATATAATAAAGTAATATGTTACACTTTAGCTATGAAACGTCAACGTATCGGATGTATGCTTGAACAATAAAAATTTAAAATTAGAATTTTTTCGTAAAATTTTCAGAACCAACGATGAGGGTGACGACGTTCTTCATGCCGATGTTGATCGGTGTGTTCAGCGATGAAAAGGATCAGAGCGGTTACTCTCAAACCGAGAACGACACCATGTCCACCGCCTATCAAGGAAACGCCAACGACACGTCGGCTGTTTTCGATGCAAAAGGTTTGCGGAGCGAAATAAATAAATAAATAAGACGAAGACAATGACACCCTGACTATTGATTGACCAATCAGGATCAGTGCTTAAATTTGGTTAGCGACACCCGAGATTGATATACAAACTGATATACAGTAGCGGTCAAAAAGATATGTCACTTTTCATTTCCATTCAAAAATAGATCAAATCGAAAAGAACCTGATACCAATTGATAGTTCTGACAACTCTATTGAAAAAAGTCGAAACATACCGCTTTTACGAATTCTGTGTTTTTTAAAAATATTTTATAGTGATTTTCATATGCTTTTTGCAACAAAAATATCTCAAAAATCGCTGAGTGTAGTAGGAATCTGAGACGATATTCTGATAGAGCATGTTCTAGTTATTATAGTGTGCTACAAACATTTGATTCAAATCGCCTACTAAATATAGATTTTTTGTGCAAACATTTCGATGGTCAAAAACTGGTCAAATTTTAGAACCATGTTTTAAACAAAATTCTATATCTTTCTAGCTGCTCAACTAAATTATATTAAATTCAGGGATGTTATAGAGAATACCTTTCTCTTCGAAGTTTTTGCTTTTGTTTTCGAGCTCTTCTCTTAGTTTGTGAGAAAATATATTTTAAAGTGGAGATTGCCTGAACTGTTATATTCAAAGAAGTTCAAGAGGAATCGACTCCATGTTCTCTCGGTTCATAGAACATTTGTGGTCCTTTCAATACCACACGTAATTTAAAATAAAACAAAGTTCTTCATAAAAATATACCGCTTTGACTGACACACGCTGTAGGCGCCGTCACTACCAGTACAGTGCACGGCGCGGGCAAAGGCGCGCACACAACAGTTGTATATTTTTATGAAAAACTTTGATTTTTCAAGCTTACGTGTGTAATTGAAAGAAACACAAATGTACTAAGGACCTGGAAAAAATGGAGTCGGTTCCTTTTGAACTTTTTTGGATATAAGTTTACGCAATCTCAACTTTAAAAGGAATTTTCTTCCAAAATAAGAAGCCAGTCTAGAAACAAAAACAATTATTCCAAAGAGAGAATTATCTTCTACAACATGTTTACATTTGGTATAATTTTTCCGAAAAGTTAGGAAGATATAGAATTTTGTTTAAAACATGGTCCTAAAATTTGGCCGGTTTTTGACCACCAGAATGTTTGCTCAAAAAATCTATATTTCATAGGCGATTTGAATCAAATGTTCGTAGCACATTATAATAACTAGAACATGCTCTATCAAAATATCGTCTCAGATTGATCCTGCACTCGGCGATTTTTGAGATATTTTTGTTCGAAGTAGCATATGAAAATCACTATAAAATATTTTTAAAAAACACAGAATCCGTAAAAGCGGTATGCTTTGACATATTTTAAAATAGAGTTGTCAGAACTATCAATTGGTATCAGGTTCTTCTCGATTTGAGCTATTTTTGAATGAAAATGAAAAGTGACATCTTTTTGACCGCTACTGTACCTTGAAAGTCAGAATTCACAATAATATTTTCTTAATTTCTGATGTTTCAGGGCGAATACGAATTAAAGTCGGTCATATCGGTGCTATGAACGCGTTACGAAACGACGCCAAAGTACTGGAACTATCTCGAGTATCGCTGCTAAACGAACGGATCCTTGACGACTCTTTTGACTTGGAGTGGGTTCTCCGGCATTTAAATTCACCTCCTAAATAAACAACTAACAATAAGACTATAAACTAGAAAATAACACCTCAAATTATCTGGAAAGGAATAATATGTACAAGTGGCTTGTATAGGATGAATCGATCAGGCAATATCAGAGGCATGTCATTCGAAACTATTTGGATTTGGGATCAACGGTGGTAACGTAGTAGCTGTTCATAGGCACAGGACATAATTTTCAAATTTCTGCGCACTTCTTATCGAATTATCAGCGGATTTCCTAGAAAACAACAATGAAAGGCTATTGAAAAGTACATCTGACGGATTGGGGAACGCTATAAAATGCAGAACAAATAATAAAAAGGGTGTAGTTACTGTTTTCTGTTTTCAGAATTATTTCACAGACGGGCTGCGGTGAATCGCTCGAAGGGGTGGCGGTGGCCGCCGATATGTATCACCTGCAGAAAGTCAAGGTATTCATTGGGCCATACTGCAATGCCGGTAATTTTCATTTAATTTTTAAATTTCTTTTTTTCCATGAACACTGAGAAAGCGTGGCATTCTTCAGTATCTAGCGGACACCTAATTGATAAAAGATAGCATTAATGTCAGCATTTCCAGTGTAGCTTTGATTCTTAGATCAAGGGCCAGCGATTTATCCTCGTCAACCAACAAAGGGTGATCGAAACTAATCTACATCTCAGCTGAAGGCCTATTCATACTTGGCAGCAGAACAGCACCGTAGCCAAATGGGCCAAACCACACTTTACTCAGGACTGGGATTGCTTTCTCTATAGAAAAGTTCTTAATTTCGGTAGGATCCATCTCATTCCTTGTCCAAACTTGTGCGTATCTGTCCTACACATAGTCACTATACTGCTGCCTCCGCTGTCGTGTATGAACTAGACTCAAGACCTAATGAAAACCGGCAGCTAAAAATGCCTAAAGAGACCTCAGCGGCAGATACTTGGGAGGATTATCTGGATACGAAATCCTCAAACCTAAGCTCCTATCGTTCATTTCCTGGAATTGTTGAAATAGGGAATTGGAAAATTATTTCCCACTTTCACACCAAAACGAGTTTGTTGAGAAATGGATGCCGTCGCTCGTATGGCCGCCTTCTGGAACATTCCGATCATCGGTTACATGGCTGCGTCCAATTCACTGTCAGACAAGAAAGCCTATCCAACCCTGGCGAGGGTTTCGGTTAGTTTCTACCCATGAAGCTATCAATCTACGATAGTGCCTCTCATGAAAACCCGGAGGAACGCCTCCAAGTTTTTATTTTCCAATCGGGGGGTGGGGGTGGGGGTGGGGTGTGAATCGTGCTGAACGTTATGATTTATTAGGGTGACCCAAAAATTCGTGTGCATTTCAGATTCTGACTTCTTTTATTTACAATTCAAGAAAAACAAATAAATGGCCAATATGGTTATCAAGATTAAGCACAATTCTTTGCCGTGGATCCGGTGAAGAACTGTTATTAACAATAATAACCTTATCGGTCGCTTGTGGGTTTGTATTGAATTATCAATAAGGAAAGTCATAATCTGAAATGCACACGAACTTTTGGGTCACCCTAATAAAATTCTGACTACTCATTCGTTAAACTCTTATCCGCTTTCTCCTTTATCCGTTTATGCGCTACGTCTTTGGCGTGTTAACATTCCACTTCCTCTCTTCCTCCTATGAAATTATAAGCCCCTCTATGATAACGAATAGCTTCATGGAAATAATTTTTTTTGTGACATAACAGAATACCAAAACAATCAAAATTACAGCTCAGAACAACGAACTCCATCGCTGAGGCCACCTGCGCACTACTAAGACATTATGGATGGTATAAGGTGAGTGCCGATGTCTAAGACCAACTTGATCGCGTCGCGAAGCGATGACATGGTGACAACTGGGCGTTTCGACGTCTTTGAGTCGACATATCAGGACTAAACATAGTCGGCAGCAAAGCAGCGATCTATGCTCCACGGTAGGGCAAAGACGCAGAGGAAGCAGCGGGGCCAAATGCGCGATTTTGGATATACTGAAATTTTAAGGTGGCTATTGTGACGAACACCGGTAGTCTGGCCTACGATCGTACGTACGCATTTGAGGAAGTGTTTCATGCAAGGCAGGTGAAGGTTATCAAAAAGGTAAGCTGCTATCATCAAACAGCGGGCCACGCTCTATCGTGAAATTAGGACCAAGTATAAATAAATACGATGCCTTTAGGCAAGTTAGTTTTTCACAGATCGTGTTCGACGAATGGGCCGATGCAAAAGCGATGCTCGCGTCGGGTCTCTTGCAGGAACTCAAGATGACTGCACGTAGTACGTTACCTTACGGTGTCATACTAAAGTGAAGGTAAAAAGGTCAAAGTGTTAGTGTTGATCAGTCCCCTAAGGACTCGCCACGCATTCGTGTCCCACTCAGAATCGTAGAGGCATGGTGAATGCGTATTTGGCCTATACAATGACTTGCGGGGGCCAGCCGCTATACTAAATTAGTGCTTCACCGTCACAGACATGTCCGGTACCACTTTACCCGACCCAGGAGATATGAAAGGCTTAATTAGCCCGGGCGGTGATCGATCGCTCAACCGTGTGAGTGGCAGTACCGCCTCTGACGACTGTACCACACGCGTCCCATGCGAAAATATAAATATGTAGGAATATTTCGTCCACTATTCGCTGAAACAGCCCAATTTTAGTTATTATATGCTTGTTCTCAAATACAAGAGAATCGTCACGTGAATTTCTCACGGCTGCTAATTCTCAAGGAATGGCCGTCAACGAATATGCATACGTGTTACCTTGGTTACAGGTGGGTGCATTTTTTTCAAAATCCCGAATTCCGACTGTTCATTTCAGCTGTTCGATTTAAAAATTGCAACAGAAAATAAAAGTGAAGGAAAAGTAAAAGTGTAACAAAGCGGTGAAGGAGATGCATGATATTATTTTTCTCTGAAAAAACAATTTTCATAAATGATGACGAAAAACTGGGGTCCCATCTAAGAATATAACATTTGTCAACTCCTAGCGTCAAACTAACCTAATCCATGTATAGGCAGGTAAGAGGGTGAAAGACGGATGACTTCCTTCTTACATCTCATAGGATGAGTTTATTCGGGGTGCTCGTGGTTTTCGAATTTGAATTGGGTACGAGAAGATAAGGTGGGTAAAGATATTTGGTGGAAAGTGAGGAAGGTAAAGGGATAAGGTGAGAACTATCTGATCGGACACGATCTGCCACAATATGGTTGGCGATTCATCAACGCGCAGCAGGATAAGTTAGAGGTAAATTGCATAGAATGATGCGGAAGGTATTGTTTACCTCAGTGAGGTACCGGCAAGCCACGGCCACCTTCAACTTACGATCTTCCTTGCATCGGTCACCGCGGTAAATTCGCGGTAAGAACATAGGGTTTGGTAACGCGGTTGCCGAATTCGTTTCTTATGGCGAACTTATGCACGTGACGACAGATGAAAACAGTATTGGGAATAGGGTGAGATCTGAATGGCCGCGGTCCGCTACAATCTCGTTAGCGATTCATCAACGCGCAGCTGGGAAAGTTCGAGGTAAATTGCACCCTACTGAACCGGCCCGTACCGAATATCTCGCCGAATTGGTGACATGCCGGGCCCAACTTCAAACCATGCAACTGCTGGATCAGTAGACGTGGTGAATTTGCTTCAAAGAACTGGGGTCTACGGACGGTGGTGAGGTCCGCTCCCCCACGTTGGTGCCACTGGGAACTCCTCAACTAGTTTGAGGTGAGCTGCTCGCGGACTATCGAGTTCCGACGACCCCTGTTGACAGGCTGGACGATGGAGAAACCGTCACGTCATACGGTTAGATGACGCAAAGAGTAATTGTGAAAGCTACGGCGTCCGCGGTAACCGACGCCCACTCACAGAGCCCGGTGAGTGGTGAAAGTATGCGAGGATCCGCGATGCAAGAAGTACGGCATCGAGGGGTAACTAAACTAGTCCGCAAGTGTCAGAGCGATGTTGTCTCGAAGCAAGAAGGACAACATCGAGGGTCTAGCAAGCAAGCCCTAAAGTGCCAGAGCAGTATGAAGACACGTGTTGTAACGCTGAATGTCGGTACGTGGACAGGTCGCTCGAGCGAGCTAGCCGCCGCTCTGGAGCATCGTAGAATTGAGCTGTGTGCGATGCAAGAAACGAGGTGGTCCGGCAGTAAGTCGAGAGATATTGGCAGTGGCTTCAAAGTTCTGTACTTCGGTAGCCCTAAGACCACGAACGACGTCGGAATGGCTGTATCCGTGCGATTCCGTGACTCAATTGCGGAGGTGAAGCGCTTCAGTGATCGCTTAATGAAGATCATAGTAGTCACAGAAGAGAGGCGACTTCATTTCTTCACTGCGTACGCCCCGCAAACCGGCTGTTCCGAAGAAGCCAAAGATGAGCTCTGGGCGTTGCTCCACGAAAAGACAGCCGAGATCCTGTCAGAAGAAATGGTTGTTGTCGCAGGCGATCTCAATGGTCATGTCGGCATATCGAAAGATGGATTCAAATGCCATGGAGGTTTCGGCTACGGAATACGAAACGAGGACGGTGAGCGTATTCTCAAGCATGCGTGTTCGCATAATCTGGCTATCATAAACATTATGTTTTGAAAGCGTCCATCACATTTGATCTCGTTCTACAGCGGAAATGCGAGGTCGCAGATCGATTATGTGCTCGTAAGACGTCGTGACGCTAAGCTCGCCAGCGATGCAAAGATAGTGCCTTATGAGACGGTGGCCACCCAACATCGGCCGCTGATTCTGCACAATGAAAATCACACCGCCAAAACGAGAGTGGGTCGAGCGGTGCGGACATACCCGCATCAAGTGGTGGCGAATAAAAGGGAACGAAGCCAAGATGATAGCAGGAATATGAATGCCTCCGATCGTGAGTGTCGAAGAAACGTGGCAGTCGATGAAAATGTCTTCTTAAATGTCTTCTTACATAGCAAAACAGCCGACAACTGGAGCGCGTATCGCGAAGCAAAGAGAGCAGCCAAGAAGGCCGTGGCTAGCGCAAAGGCGGCTCACCCTGAGGAAGTTAACGGACTGCTCGAAACGCACGAACGTGAACGACATATTTATCGACTTGCGAGATCCCGACAACGTCAGTCTGAAGATGTTGAGAAGTTTTATGGCGTTAACGATGAAAATGGCCAACTCCTAATGGATCGCAGAAAGGTTATGAGGAGGTGGCGTGACTACTTTGAGAAAATTTCCACAGAAGGGTTCCCTCATCCACCGATACCCTACGCTGAGCCTGTTGCTGGTCCCATCCAGTTTGTCTCGGTCGAAGAAGTGAAGGCGGCATTAAGGAGGATGAAGCCCGGCAAAGCAACTGGTCCGGATGACCTTGCTGCTGAACTGTGGAAGTCACGCTGCTGGGATTCCGCTGTCTAACTCACGTCGTTTTTCAACCAGATCATCGCGGAGAAGAAGATGCCCTCCGATTGACACCGAAGCACGACAATACCGATTTGGAAGAGCAGGGGTAGCCCAGCTGACTGTTCTAGTTACAGACCGATTCGTCTACTTTCTCACACCACGAAGGTGTTCGAGCGTGTTATCGATAGACCATGCGATCCATGCTATTCGGCTTCTGGTAGAGAAGCATCGAGAAAAACAACGGCCACTACACACTGCTTTCCTCGACCTCGAAAAGGCGTTCGACCGCGTGCCGCATGAGGTGATCTGGTACGCACTGCGAAAACAGATGGTTCCTGAAGAGCTCATAAATTGGGTCCAAATGTCCGAGTTTTGTATACAGACCCAAGAAGCAGAGTACAGGCGGCTGCTGGAACATCTTTGGAATTCCCAATTTCGGTTGGGGTCCACCAAGGTTCGCCGCTCTCTCCTCTTCTTTTCATTGCTGCGATGGACGCCGATCTCCAGAGTCCAGTCCCATGGAGTCTGCTGTATGCGGATGATGTAATGTTGGCGTCTAAAGACAGGGGAAAGCTTGAGCTCCTCGTGCAGTCCTGGTGTGATCGGCTGGCGCAGTTTGGACTTCGTCTCAGCGTCAGTAAGACTGAGTACCTCACCACCCAGGTGAATAATCCAGGGACAGTTAAAATTGATGGAACCGAGCTTCCAAGGACAAATGCCTTTAAATATTTGGGCTCGACGATAGCTTGTGATAGTTGTCTCTGCTGTGAAGTAAACAACCGAGTCAGCAGCGCTTGGCTGAAGTGGCGCGCGGCGACAGGTGTACTCTGCGATCGGAAAATGCCGGAGCGACTGAAATCGAAGATCTACCGTGCGGTAGTAAGACCGGTTGCTCTGTATGGAGCTGAGTGCTGGCCTGCCACAAAAGAAGTTGAGCGTCGCCTTAGCGTCATGGAGATGAAAATGTTGAGATGGATGGCTGGCGTTACACGGCTAGACCACGTAACGAAAGCTGACATAAGGGAGCGATTTGGAGTGGTCCCAATCGCTGAAAAGCTTCGTGAAACCCGTCTGAGATGGTACGGGCACGTGCTTCGGGCAACGGATGAAACCGTGTGTAAGATAGGACTCGCTCTCGACGTACTAGGAACAAGACCGAGGGGACGTCCGAAGCAGCGCTGGCTGGATACGATACATGCCGATCTAAAGGCAGTGGGAGTTCATCGTATGATAGATCTTTATGGCGTCAAAAAATTGGCAGAGCGGACCCTGCTTCGAAGCGGGAAAGACGCTAAAGAAGAAGAAGAACTGGGGTCTGAGGACCTCGTGGTTACCGTATCCCAGTTTCTTACCGCGAATTTACTACGGTTACTGATTTTTGTTTCGTTCCAGAGTCCAAAAAAAACAGAATCGCTACAAATAGTTATAATTCAGGATGGAGCAAAGGACACCAGTCCATGGATAGCTGCCGATGGGAGTATACTGCAGAAAGTCAAGGATCAGTATGCAAACGCAATTATTGTATGTTTAGAACTTTATCGATTTTCTTCAAAATACAAAATATTGATCGGTATTCCCTCTATTCAGGTGGATGATGTGAACAGTTTCGATAACTCAATTATTCAGCCATTCTTGGAGCGAATAAAGGAAGCCGGTCTGAGTGAAGCAGACGTAGATATTGTAAGTGATCTTTAGGAAGCTGGGAGAATTTTTCAAATTAAAATTAGACAAACGTAAGTAAAATTTCAGGCCAATATATACGGCTATTTGTATCTGTTCGATTCGCTCAAACTGTATGCAATAGCAGCAAAGAAAGTGATGAATGAGACGGGTGGCGTGAAAAACGTGGTGAACGGTCGGCTCGTGTGGAACACCATGAGACGACTTCGATTTTCCGGTACATCTTAAGAATTTGGAATTTTTGGAACTATGTTCAGAAAGGATATGAAACGGAATCGAACAAATAAATTGTGCAGGTATGCTTGGATCGTCGGGAATCGCCTCAGGCGTCGTGACAATGGACGATCGTGGAGAACGAGCCCCGTTATATCGCGGATTTTTTGTGTCCCCAAATTCAGAGCAGGTTCAGTTGAGAAAATTTCAGAGAGGGTTCGAAAAATACTGTAATGCAAGGCATGTACCGGAGCTATAGAAACTACTACATGAAGGACACTGTGAAATCTGAAACATTTCCAGATCGATCAAAAGTTGCAGGTCTTACCGATGATACATCTGGAGCCCACAATGATCAAGGATTGTGACGGGGTTCAGAATCGAAGCGGATGCTATGATATTGTGAGTGAAGTAAAATGCATATAAAATAGATAAATTGATGAAGGCTAAAGGTAGAGGCGGCGCTGGTCAGTCATCTAAGGACGCGCCACGTCTTCGTCTTCCATTTAGAATCGTAGATATAGTGAACGCGTATTTGGCCTATACAATTACTTGCGGGGGCCAGCCGCTGTATCAACTCGTTGTCTTTACCGTTCCAGACAAGTCTGGTACCCGTTTACCCGACCCCATGGAAGGCTCGGCTAGTCCGGACAGGGATCGTTCGCTCGACCGTACGGGTATCAGTAGCGAATCCTACCACTGCACCACATGCGATAATGATAACAGAAAAAGAATTGAATACATAAGGCTTCCACAAATGACAAGCGCTGAATTCTCAACAGAATTACTGAACTTTAAAACAAGATCAGCTAGCTCTCCGTAATTGGGCGGGAAAAATCAGGAGTAAATCACAATGGAGGCGAATGGAATTCTCAACATCAGACATTTAGAATTAAAAGCGATGACGTTTTTGAAATAACGGGCGCGTTATGCAGTGGTATGAAGCACTGTTTCACCGACACGATCAAGAGATCGATTCTCGCCCCGGTTAACGGAGCTATACATCCCTCTAAAGAAAAACGGATTATGACTCACATTAGTCTTCTTATGAAGTGCTTATGTTGAACTGGCCTGTCTGAAAGGTAGAGGCACTGACTTGGCATAACGGTTGCCCCTCGCAAGTTATATGCTGTATTTGTCAAATATGCACTCGTCATGGCTCTACGATTATGAATGGAAGACGAGTGCGTGACGCATTCTTAGAGGACTTGTCGACAGCACATTTACCTTTACCTCTACCAACCATGTTTTGTTCAGGTGGTGACTGACATCATGCGTGATTTCTGGCCGTCAGTGGATCGGCGGATGCCAAAGGACGAGCCGTCGTGTGGATTTCGAGGGGAACGCTGCGATTTCACTCTGGTTATTGTGGGAGGGGTACTGGTTATTCTACTGCTGCTAGCTATGGCTTCTATCTACTTCATAAGAAGACTGATGTGAGTCATAATCCGTTTTTCTTGAGCTGAAATCTTAAAAAAGTTCTTGGTAAAATCTTGGTAAAATGGAATTTTCAGAGAGAAAAGAGCACTCGACAAGCTGCCGTTCCGCATATATCGAGATGATATTCAATTCATCGACGAGGAACAACTTAAGAGCATGGTAATCTAACAGCTAATCCATAACAAATAGTACAAAAACCTATAGAAATTTATTAAAATTAAAAGTAAAAGTAAAGGTACAGGTGTCGACGCTGGTAAGTCCCCTAAGGACGCGCCACGCATTCGCGATTCATTAAGAATCGCAGATGCAATGTGAATGCGTATTCTGTCTAAACAATGACTAGCGATAACTAGCCGCTATACCTTGTGACCTTACCATGCTAGACAAATCTGGTACCATTTTACACAATCCTGGACGGATGGAGCGCTTGGTAAGCCCGGGCGGGGATCGTTCGCTCGACCGTGCGAGTGCCAGTATTGCCTCTCACCACTGAACCGCGCGCGCTTATACTATTAATATTAATATTATTTATATATTAATTAATGCTAATTTCATTTCAGCTTTCACTAGGCAGTACAAGGACAAAAATGAGCAATACCAACTACGGTTGCAGAAATCATGCAATTATCGGAACGAATACACATGCTATATATCACAAGTTTGTACTTAAAAATATATAGAAATGATTTTCAAAAAATGAGATGGAAATAGAAGTGTATCAACTGAAAACCTGTTCCTTTCCTTTCCTCACCAAGTCCAAAAAAATTAAAAATCGTATTCAGGTATCCACAACGTCGCCCAATATTCTTCTCTCGAGCTGATAAAGGGCTTCTAGTTTGGGTAATTTACTCACTAAGATATTATTTACTTAGCAATCAACGCAACTCTTTCAAATTTTAATTTTCCAGATGAAACAGGCTATTCATGACAACATCAACCCGTTTCTTGGGATCGCTTTCAACGAAAAAGAAGAAGTGCTGATTCTGTGGAAGTTCTGTTCTAGGTATGTAGAAGAAAACTTCAGCGTATGATAATGTTCCCGTGTGGATCAGTCCCAGAAGGACGCGCCGCGCTTTCGTGTTCCATTCAGAATCGTAGAAGCGATGGCGAATGCGTATCTGGCTTATACAATGCCATCCGCTATACCAAGCCAGTGTCTTTACCTTCCTAGACAAGTATGATACCAATTTTCTCGTTCCTGGAGGGATGGTTAGCCTCGGCGGGGAGCGATGGCTCGACCGTTCGGGTGATAGTAGCGCCTCTTACCAGTGCACCACGAGCGCCATTTTATAGTAATACCAAGAAAATATTGAAAATCACTAAAATTTCGAGCAATATTTCAGAGGAACACTACAAGACATCGTCTATAACGACAACATTGCACTGGATCAGAAATTCCATGGAGCATTCATTCGAGACATACTCAGCGGTCTCGAGTATCTTCATGCATCAGCTATCGGTTATCACGGAGCACTTTCGACGTGGTCATGTTTGATCGATAGAAATTGGATGATTAAACTGACTGATTACGGTAACAACTAGATTACGGTGCTACGACTAATAACCAGTGGGGATTTGATGACGTTCAGGAATCGCTGATCCGTTGGAGCGTTGGGAAAAACAGCAAGCGATCTCCGTCGATGGGTTGAAGGATGGCGACGACAAGACGCAAGCGTTACAAGCGACGAGTAGGCGAGCTAATTTTACGAGAAAAAGGAGAAATTTCTAGGAATTCAAATCAAAACTCTCTCCACTACACTGATGGACGCACAAAGATGAATTTCTGAGTTACAGGCGCCCTGTATGAAGCTCCAGAGATGCTGAAAAATCGCGAAAAGAACCGTCTTCGAAGAGTCGACGAGAATTGGATGAAACTGACAATGGTTAGATTTCATTGTTTTCGAAAAGTTTGTAAGGGTAAAAGGTAAAGGTTAAGGTATCGGATCAGTCCCCTAAGGAAGCGCCGCCATATTTGTGTTCGATACGGAATCGAAGAGGCATGGCGAACGCGTTTTTGGCCTAAACGATAACTTGCGTGTGCCAGCCGCTATACCACGCCAGTGTCTTTACCTTTCCAATCAAGTGTGGTACCAATTTACCCGGCGCCAGAGGGATGGAAAACTGTGTTAACCCGGGCCGGGAGCGAACGCTCGACCATGTGGGTGTGCGCCGCGCCGCTTACCACTGCACCACGCAGACTCTCGACCGAAAAGGCGAAAAGTTTGTAGGGTATCTTGTTATACCTACAGAATTAGAGTACCCAGCATAGGTATTAGAATCTTTTGAACGAAGGAAGTTTTCTTCAAAGTCGATATTGAGGCCCTAAAAGACCCGACGGCAGTAGCAAAGAAAATTCTCTCAACGGATTCCGCTATCGCCGAGTTTGAACGGCCCTTTGGGTATCTACTTTAGCTTTTTTTATTCAAAAATTCTCAATACAGAATCGAAAGCAGCTTGCGGACATCTACGCGTTCGGTGTTGTGATGTATGAGATTTTCTTCCGAGCACTTCCGTTTCCAGAAGGAACTGATATTTCAGGTACGTACTGCATTTTTTCGAAAAAAAAGGATTTCATCTCAAAAAATTTCATTCTTTCTTCTATGGTTGGAGTTACCGATAAGCTGAGAAGATTGAGTGAGGTCAGCAGCTTACCAGCGCAAGATTTTCGATGAAAATAAAAAATAGAAAAAAAACATCACATTTCAAAAATAACATTAAATCGAGAGTGTTCACCGACACGTAACTGTCAGTCTTTTCTCACCTTAACACATGAGTAATTTCAGAACTCGTTGAAACCATAAAAGATGGATCAAAGGTGGTGAAACCGACTATCCAAAAGAATAAGGTAAGCCTCAGCTACATTCTGCGAAAATAGCACAATTTCGTTTTTTTTAAGGTTTTAAACATGGATCTTACAAATCTGATCGAAGATTGCTGGAATGGCAGCCCCGAAATGAGACCCAGTCTGAGACGAATAAAACTGAACGTGGAGACCTATCTTAAAGTGTAAGTGAACAATCCTTTAGATGAATTTTTCATCAATAATCATGTAAATTTAGACGAGGAAGTCTGGTAGACCAAATGATGCGCATGATGGAGGAGGTAAGGCCTTCACTGAACTGTTTTCCCATTATTATACTCGACTAGGTATTACGAATACTACGCGAAAGCCGTCTAGGTGAGGAAAGAGGGCAATGGATCATTCTTACTCGGCAGCGAAGCAGCTCGGCTGCGGATTTTCAGCCAAAATCGGGTTTTTTTTTCAAGAATGAACTCCTCACGCTTGTTGAGTGTCTGAAGTTCGGTATTCCCTCTGAAACTCCCGTCTATTGCGATGCTGTGTAACCTGTTTCTCTGCTCTATCATTACTGCGCTGATTTGCTGCCGAGTATGAATGGGCTTCAAGGCTTGTCGGTAGAGAGATGAGGAAACGCACCCTTATTACAATTCCGTATGTAATTCTTTACAGTACGCCAACAATCTCGAACGAACAGTCCAAGAACGGACCGGTATGTTAGAGGAGGCGAACGTGCGCGCTGACAAGTTGCTCAGTCAACTTCTTCCGGCGTAAGTGATTCTAGAGCCGATCAGTAATACAACAACTAGTAGGCAAAGGATTCCAGGAAAATATTTTAGAAAGAACGCAGCCAAGAACCGTGCTTTGATCTCTATAGAATTCTATTTCAGATACGTGGCCAGTGAGCTGAAACAAGGACGATCCGTTCCACCGAAGATGTTCTCGTCGGCAACGATTTTGTTCAGGTGAATACTTCGGCTCTCAATTATTCAGCCATTTGAAGTGCACGGTGTAACCTTAATTTTGCTTCAGTGACATCGTTGGCTTTGCCGATCTATGCCAAAGTGCCACACCGCTCGAAGTGGTCAATGTCCTGAACGGAGTATTCGACGGTTTCGATCAATTTATCGCCAGGCGAGATGCTTATAAGGTGAGCATATTGATTAATAATAAGCAAAAATCAAGGTTCCGATTATGCTATAATATTTGAAATAAGCTAATTAGGAGAGAATCTTATCAATGCGTTCGGTCAATTTGAGCCAATTTGAACCGGTCGCTCTGACGGAACTTTAAAAAAAAGTAAAGGGAAAGGTTAAATGTAAAGAGTCGGTGTTTGCCAGTCCCTCAAGGACGCGCCACGCATTCGCATTGAATTCATAACCGTAGACATGGTGAATGCGTATTTGGCCTACACAATGACACGGGATGATCATTCGCTATCCCAAGTCAGTTTCTTTACCTTCTCAGGCAAGTCTGGTACCAATTTACCCGACCACGAAGGGCTGAAAGCTTGGCTAGCCCGGGCGGGGATCGATCAATCAACTGTGCGGGTGTCTGTAGCACCTCTTACCACTGCACAACGCGCATCAAAAAATAAAATATAAAAAAATAGAAAAAGAAAGTTCGGATGCTGGGATGAAGCAAGTGATCCAGGTGGAAACAATTGGGGACGCCTATATGGTCGTTTCTGGAGTGCCAGAGGAGAACGGACACCGTCATATCAACGAAATCGCTGGAATCGCCTTGGACGTCCATAAGGTGAATGCTATTTTCCTTCCATTTTTTTCAAAAAAAAAACAAATCATCATGTTTTAGTACCTCACCGATTTCGCTGTGCCGCATAAACCAAGGGAGAGGATAGTGTGTCGTCTAGGTTTTCATACAGGTAGGGTTCATAAACTTGAACTACATCTCTTTTCCGTCCCCTTAGCTATGGACTTGAGTAGCCGTGTTGTCGAGTAATTTTTAGTAATTTTTTAAATATTTTTCTAATGTTGTCAAAAATCGTACCAGACAATAGTGAATATCATAACTGAATCCTTAAGCTACGTATAAAGCGCACTACACCACCCGTATCTGCTCCACAAACTCTGCCGGAGGCGTATTGATCTGTCGCTTCCCATTAAATCTCTTTGAATTGAGTTATTTCACCGGTCTTGCAATCTATCAAGGAAAATACAGCGAGAAAAAACACTTTTAGAACGTTGTCTGGCAGGAGTAACAGGTATCATAACGCTTGTAAGTCAAAACTGCAATAAAAATAATTGGTGAAAATAATTTTCCACTGAAAAATACCGTTTCAGGACCCGTCGCAGCGGCTGTGGTTGGTCTGAATGCTCCACGCTACTGCCTTTTCGGAGACACAGTAAGTTTGGTATTTGATAGAAATAAACCAGGGGCCAAATTTATCAGCTGTAATATATACTCGCCGGTAACCGTGGTTCATCGATGTAGGGAACTGCACTGTAAATCCGCGAGTGTATCCCACCGGAGAGACAAGGTGCGGCGGTTCTCGCACATCATGAATCAAAACCTGCGGCAGCTTCGTGTTAAGAAGTCGGTTCGGTATGACTAAAGGGTGGTAATATTCACCCGCCGGTAACCGCGATTCATCAACGTAGGGTAAATTGCCAGGTATATCTTCTACGACACCCCGAGAAGGTACGGCGAAGCTTCCCGCTATAGTTGTGCTCGAATGAATATTCGAACGTTCGAATTCGAATAATTCTATTCGAAATCGAATATTCGAATTCGAACATTCGAAAAAACGCGATTTTCGAATGTATTCGAATTCGAATGCTCGAAAAATCGCGATTTTCGAATGTATTCGAATTCGAATGCTCGAAAAATCGCGATTTTCGAATGTATTCGAATTCGAATGCTCGAAAACTCGCGATTTTCGAATGTATTCGAATTCGAATGCTCGAAAAAACGCGATTTTCGAATGTATTCGAGTTCGAATGCTCAAATTCGAATGCTCGAAACATTCGCATTCGAACTATAGTTGTGCTCGAATGAATATTCGAACGTTCGAATTCGAATAATTCTATTCGAAATCGAATATTCGAATTCGAACATTCGAAAAAACGCGATTTTCGAATGTATTCGAATTCGAATGCTCGAAAAATCGCGATTTTCGAATGTATTCGAATTCGAATGCTCGAAAAATCGCGATTTTCGAATGTACTCGAATTCGAATGCTCGAAAACTCGCGATTTTCGAATGTATTCGAATTCGAATGCTCGAAAAAACGCGATTTTCGAATGTATTCGAGTTCGAATGCTCGAAACATTCGTGTTCGAATGCTCGAAACATTCGCATTCGAACTATAGTTGTGCTCGAATGAATATTCGAATGTTCGAATTCGAATAATTCTATTCGAAATCGAATATTCGAATTCGAACATTCGAAAAAACGCGATTTTCGAATGTATTCGAATTCGAATGCTCGAAAAATCGCGATTTTCGAATGTATTCGAATTCGAATGCTCGAAAAATCGCGATTTTCGAATGTACTCGAATTCGAATGCTCGAAAAATCGCGATTTTCGAATGACATTCGAATTCGAACGTTCGAAAGTCGTCGATATTCGAATATATTCCATTATTCGAAATTTTTGGGAGAGCACAACTATACTTCCCGCACATCACGACTCAGAAATTGTAGTAGGTTTACGCAATGAAACAGGATTGGCAAGATCGGGAAGGGTCAAATTTACCCTGTCTTCGTAGATAAACGTGGGCCCACAACTCCAAAGGACTCACCAATTTTGTTAATTATCATGTAATTTTTTTATTTAGGTAAATATGTCGTCACGTATGGAAAGTAACAGTGAGCCGGGAAAAACTCAAATCAGTGAGCCAGCCAATAAACTGCTACTAGAGCACTATCCCGACTACGAGACAGAAGAGAGAGGTCAAATTTCGGTAAAGGTTCGTTCCAATTAAACTTGGATTTCGGGACAATCAATTTGTTTACTTCTACATCACCGAAGGAACCGACCAAAACAAGTAAACGTCGTAAAAAGTATCATAAAGTGTCGGCGAGTCCAGACGATTGACTGATTTTCCACTCCGGATATCGATTTATTGATTTTTTTATTTTCTACAATGATCGACGTCTCACTTTCAGGGAAAAGGAATGTGTACAACTTACTGGCTGCTCGGAGTAAAACAAACGTCGTCGAACACCTATCAGGCACCAACGAGCCAGGTAAAGCAAACTTAGCTCAGAATTGCTCAAAACAACCCACACTTTAAAGCAAAAACTAACTCCACTTTTGCTTCGAAATTTAGATTTTCAGTAATCAGGATACCTTTCTAAATTCAGTGGTTCGTTTTTTACCTAAATCGGGATTTTTCTTACCTTTTTCACCCAAATCGGTTTCAGGAAGGAAGCAACTTTGGCGGACTGCTCGGTGTTTCGGGTTCCACGAGCACAATAGGCAGCACAAAACTCAAAAATCCGTCAGGAAGCGTGAAATCGAAATGAACGAGCGGCTAGTATGTACCTCTCAGCAAAAGGACGTCTTTCTGGAAATTTTATTCTACAAAATCTTTTCGTTTCGTGAAGTTTTTGTTATAGGTTTGAATAGTCTTCCGTGCTTCGTATGTCGTAGTCCCTACTATCACCTAAGCACCTATCTGGCAAACCAGCAACGCAAAGAAATTTTCAAAAAAATTGCTGAAGACAGGCCTCAAAAGTCCCGAAAACTTGTGAGAAGCCTAGCGTCAGGACGCTGATACAAAAGAGGCATCAAGTAATTGTATAAGCCAAGCACATTCAATATCTCTACGATTCCGAATCGCAGACGAAAACATGGCGAATCCCTATGTAGTTAAACAACTACTCTCATACCTATATGAATAGTTTAATCTAGATCTAATTTATCAACGTTACTCGGTGGAGGAGAGGTCTGTCTTCATCAAAAAGGGATTTTAAAGACTCATGAGAGAGAATAGTTATAATAGTTATACCTAAACTGGTCTACCCTAGGCGCATTAGATAGTGAATTCGCTAAAATGTCGATCTAATAAAGGTTTTATCTATCTCGTTTACGCATGTGATAATATCATCTTCATTGCAACAGCTTTTAGTTTACAAAACAAAATAAAAATATAAAAAACAATAAAATAAATAAAGTGAATATCGAAAGCAAATCTATCTCCTCTGCACGGAACATACAGCACAATTCAAAGCAAAAATTTTGTAAATGAATTCGCGAACGTCTACGACTAAGCACGACTGGTGCCGAACTTTACATGAATATAACCGCGAGTAAATTATTGCAATGCTAAATTATGACTTAGCATGCAGTGCAGTGACAAAGAGATACTACCTTCACTTAAACGGTCAAGCGATCAACCCTCGTCAAGGGCGACCAAACCGCGGCGCTATGTGGGTTGAGGGGTGCAGGGTGGTGGTCCGCAACTTTACGTCGACTTTAACGTGTTATCATTGTTATATCTGTCATTGTTTACGATCAACTCGGTCGGTTTTGACATGTTCGACTTGCGAACTCTTCAGAATTGTTCACACTTTAACATGTTAACCACCATAGAGTCGACGTAAAGTTGCGGACAACCACCCTGCACCCCCCAACCCACATAGCACCCAAACCGCCATCCCTTTGGAACCGATTAAATTGGTACCGTACCTGTCTGGAAAGGTGAAGACACTATATTGAACAGCGGCTGGCCTCCGTAAGTTATCGAATAAGTCTAATAAGCATTCATCTGTCCTCTGCAATTCTGACTGGAACACGAATTCATGGCGCGTTCTTTGGGAAGGTAAGTTTCCACCATCTCAGGCAGCCTTCGGCCATCGAATGAGCGCAGAATATACTCTGTGTATACGCTTTCAAATGACTAATTCTCTGATAATGATTTTCTATTCTGGGAAAAAAAAACTTCACAGTGATGACCATTCTTACTCGTACATCCGTCTGAAAGGGTGAGCCATGTCGGCGGCGAAGGTCGATGAGGCAACAACGAAATCCTCCGCAGATAAGTAAGCTTTGCTATTTCACTCTTTACAGAAGTTAGAAAACATATAAAAGGTCAGAAAACATTTAAAAGTTTCCCATACTATTCTAGATGGGGAAGGATAGCAGATAGCGGAATATCGAGCAAATATCTAGATTGCAAACTTGTATTGCCCAGCCGCAGTTGGACCTACTGCGTGTCCTACCCTTTTTGGTCTGTTCTACAACGTTTTTTGACGGATACTATCCTCCTACAAGTTTCTATTTCTACAAGTCCCTTTAGGCGAGGTAAAGGTAAAGGTAACAACGTTGGCCAGTCCCTTAAGCACGGGCCACGACATTCGTTCGTCATTAAGAGTCGTAGAGGTATGATGAATGCGTATTTGGCCTGTACAATTACTTGCGGGGCTAGCCGCTATACCAAATCAGTGTCTTTACCTTCCCAGACAAGCCTGGTACCAATTTACCCTACTTCGGGGAGATGGAGGGCTTGGTAAACCCGGACGATGATCAATTGTTTGACCATGCGAGTGTCCGTAGCGCCTCTTAGCACTATATCACGCACACCGCTCGGATTAGGTCCATGTCTCGCCATCTCCTACAATTTTCTTTCATAACAATTCCCATCGCTATTTCAACGTTCGCCCCTCTTCAGGTTCATGAGTATTTACAGACCGCTAGCTACCTAGTGAACCACTATAATGTGACCCACTTACCTACGAGTGCTAAAATGAATCATTGACAGCTCACGATTCAGTGATAAGAATGGGGTTTGCCCAATTATACTCAATATTACGATGAGGTTGCGTGTGGTGTAGTGGTAAGAGGCGCTACTGACACCTGAACAGTCGAGCGATCCGTCCAGGCTGACCAAGCCCTCCACCACTTCTACGTTGGATAAATTGGTACCGGACTAACCTGGGTAACCAGATTCATGAACGGACGGATGGTCTCCGAAATCCCGTCGGCGAAAAACCCCTTCGTTACCGCAAGGTCTCCCAAACCCTCCCTCATCACGAGGTGTGATAGACCCGCGATAAACCCCAATTAAACCTCGACGCACATTCACGAATCTCGGTTTGCACGCCGTCCGGGGTATATCTCGGGGTTTATCGGGGTTTTACCAATGATGAAACTGGGCCTTGGAAAGGTAAAGGCACTAACTTGGTATAGAGGCTAGCCCCGCAAGTAATTGTGTGAGCGAAAATCAGATGTTGCCGGTTTTGTATCTCCATCGGAGTAGCTAGGAACTAATTTACAGTGCTCAGAAGTATGGTAGACTGGTTGGCCCCGGACAAGGACCAATCACTCGACGATGCGAATTGAAGTAGCCCATCTTACGATTTCACCATGCATACCCTACAGCCAGACACGGTAGTTATTGATGTTTGACAATACAAGGGTACACAAATATTTTTGACAGATTCCCATGAGTAGCCAACTATAGTGAAGGTAAACGTAAAGAGGTAGGCGTTGATCATTCCCTCTAAGGACGTGCCGTGCTCTCATCTAACAATGGGAATCGTGGAGGCGTGGTGGATGCGTATCCGACTTATACAATGATTTTGGGGCAGACGCCATACCAAGGCAGAGTCTCTAACATCCCAGACAAGCGCGGTAACAATTTACTCGACCCAGGAGAGATGGACGCCTTCGTTAGCCCGAGCGCGGGCCGATCGCTCGACCGTGCAGGTGTCAACAGCGCCTCTTACCAGTGTAACATGCACGCCCAACACTTACTCGGTGTCATTAGGAAGTGCACATAGTAACATGTTGCAGACTGAACAGAAGGGACCTGGAAATTTTAACAAATGTGCTATTCCTTCGTAACAGAGAGGACAAAATCTCACCTTTCATAAAATCACAGAAGAAAACACAAAAGGTAACGCACATTCGAGCTTAATCAAACCTTTAAAGCCAGGAAAAGTGAAAAAATTTATCTATCGGACAAAAATACGACAAACCAGCTGATGAATATTAGCGAGAAAGACGATAATTTGGAAAAAAAATAGCTAAGCACGGATTCCTTATGATTTCGATGGACTTAAAAACCTTAGAAGGAACAGCCAAAATGTCTGTCGATATGAATTATTTTCAATTTTTCTAGAATTACATAACTTTCAGGATGTGAAATTGGATAAAACATGTGAAGCCCATTTGATTGGAACCATAGAAGAGGGCACACCTACTTCTAGAGCGGCATGGAGAATTTTAGGAATGCGAATGAAGTACGAACTCGAATCCTTGAGACAATTTTGCACAAATATAAATTTCTATGCGCATTTTTCAATTTAGGCGGGCTGATGCGGTAACAACCGACTATGACGTCTATCGGATGAATTCAGTTAGAGAAGTGAACGGAGTAAAAATCAGCGAAGTTGTTATTTTGATATATCTCTCAAAATCCACAAAATAACTATCTTTATATTACAGCGCATTCCAAATGAAAAACGAGAGGGTATTCTGCGCTTGTTGCGCTTCACTTCTGATCAGGACGTCAAGGTAACTGCTTACAGACTCAACACTACCTGAGGAAAACACTTTTACCCAATTTACGAAGTAGCTTTTTCTTTTTCTTTCAGCTTTTTCAACATGAATATCACATGTTTAAAATGCTAGCCGAATCCTATCCGTCCGCTTCTCACCAAACACATTATCCAGCTATACTTGGACAAGGTTGTTTAACAGAATTGAGATATCTTAATGTGAGTATAACAATGTGAAAAATTCAAAATAATATGAAAAATGACGTATGCTTTTACTTTAGGTTAGTGACTGTAGCAAACAAAAGGACAAAGCGGAAGCGTCACAAATACCGCGTCCGTTCTTCATCATCGAATCATTCGAGCCTACACTCGAGTGCCTTTTCAAATCGAATCGCAACAAATCGCTCTCGGTCCACATCTCAGTATTTGCGGTGGTAGGATGTATAAAGGTTAGTGGAATCGATTATGGGTAATGGTAAAGAGGTAAGTGTTGATCAGTCCCCGAGGACGCGCCACGCATTCCTGTTTCATTCAGAATTATAGAGGCATGGTGAAAGCGCATTTGGCTTCTACAATGACTTGCGGGGACCAACACAATTGATTCGAAACTTGAAAATCAGATAAGGAAAAGCAGAAGTCACCCTAAAACGATTTAGATACGTTAGGAATGAGGGAAAGGTAAGGACTCCGAGCATGAAAGCGAAGAGAACGAATGGCTTTGGAAAGGGTAGAAGAAGAAAAGCGCCGAGGTAGCAGCGCTTGACATTCTCAATGGAAAACGAGTGCATGGCACATCCTCGGGAAACTGATCAGCCCACAAACTTTACCTTTAATTTAACTTCTGAACTGAGGCTACGTACGTAATTCAAGCAATTTTAGGCACTAAGATTGTTACACATGAAGGGATTTGTTCACCGAAACGTGCAACCGGCATACTTTTCAATTCGTTTTCCTTGCAGTGGACTTCTGAGTAGGTAAGCCTAACATAGGTAGTTGGATATACCCAGAGTTGGGTATACTATCAGTTCCATCAGTTGGATATACCCGAAGTCATATAATCCTACGTGGGTCAAGTACCAACAGAGGAATTTTATGATGAGAAGGCAAGATGACCGCTGGGCAAACGGGAACGGTGGACTGCCAGTGGGGTAGACCACAACTTCGAGAATGATCACCCAAAAGGAAACAAAGCAACCAAATGAAAAAATAAATAATAACTAAATAAACAGAACGAACACACTAAATAAAAAGTCAACGCATTCGTTGCTCCTATCAAGGCAGTATTTAGTTGATGAATCTAATTTTTTAAACCTTTGGTGATTACTTTTTGTAACTGAACGCTGCCTCGTGTGTGTACCTCGACCAACGCCATGAACAAATAAACGAATAAATAGATAAAAGTTTTCTACGCTGGTTGCGAGTGGTACAGCCCCAAATCAGATATTATTTATATCATATCACTGAATATCGAAAAGCTAACATTTAGTAGTTCCATTGCGAAGAAATGATTGTTTTTTGTTATTGAAGGAAAGAAAGCGAACTTTGCGATCTTGTCGCTATCACCGAGCTGTGGTCCTGTCGGAGGTATCGCGTGAACATACCACGATCACGAACAACACTATCCTATGTGGGAAATTGGAAATATGGGTACGTTTTGGAAAAAAAATTGAAAAAAAGGTTAAAAATATTGAGTGAGACCAAAACTTCAAAATTTAGAAGTATTGAAACGCTAACAGGAAAAGCGCCAACTGTGGCTGATGATCTAATTTCATGCATTTATATGTTAACGGAATTCGCGTTAGGACAAATACCATGGCATGAGTGCACCGAAAAGCAGGTGAGTAGGTCAGATTTCTTATCAAATAAACCCACAAAAATTAATAAGTAATAGTAATGTATAATTAATGAATAGTATGAGAAGAGGGGTAATATTATCCCATTTCACCTTTTCGTCCTGCATAGGATTGAAGGATTAGCAGGAAATTTACCTACGGATGGATACCGCTCCCTTAGAATCGTCAGTGGGGCTATCCGCGTTCAATACTGCGGGTTTGCTTTTGGCTATTTATACAATTTTTAATAAATAATTGAAACAAATGAATAAATAAATATAGTATTTTTCACAAAATCGATTTATAAACAAAATTTGTGGCAGAAAAAATCAGATTTCTCGCTCGTTTCCAACACAAACACGGTATAAAACACGAAAGAACCTCGACTGATGTGGTTCTTAGTCAAAAGAACACTACAAAAAACATGGAACATTAGGGTCGTTCCCAAAAATACAGAATGAACTATGTATGAAATCCTTTGCATTCTCACTGGTGCTCATCCGCCTACTTGCCGATTTATTCCATGTTTGGTCGGATTCATTCGGTGGTAAAAATATGGTTCAGGCAATTTTAAATAAGAAAAAGGAGACGGAGGCTTTGGATCGACTTGAAGATGAGAAGAAAGTCCCACTATTAAATGGTTATAAGAAAATCTACTCCTGGATCAAAAGTCAGCCGCCACTGTAAGTTCTACTGTACCGTTCTTTGTATACATCACACTTAACAAAAAAAATTAAGGGTTCCATGTTGATCAGCTCGTTGAGATTACGCCATGCATTCTTGTTCCGTCCAGAATCGTATAGGCATAGTGAACACGTACTCGGCCTGTGCAATGACTTGCGGGGGTCGGCTGCTACACCAATTCAGTGTCCTTACCTTTCCAGACAAGTCTGGTACCAATTTACTCGACCTTGGGGATGGAAGGCTTGGTTAGCTCAGGCGAAGATCGATCGCTTGACCGTGCGGGTGTCACTAGCGCTTCTTTACACTGCACCACGCGCCCATCTTACATTTAAGAGACGCTTTTGTGATTAGACTTTTGCAATAAAAACCTCCTCCAAAGGTATCTGAAAAATCTGAACTACTTAAATAATCTACCAAAAAGCAAAAGGGCTACCGTAACGAGACATATCACCTAGGCAAAGGCTATTTTTCAAGTGGCAAAATTCCAGGCAAACAGTCGAGTATGAGGCGCTCTACGAAGAACTGCTACGGATGATCGATGCGAATGCCCCACCGAACGCGAACGATCAGTCTATGTTTGGATTTTCAAAGTAGGTAGTTTGAACGGAATTCATTTGAAAGCGAAATTAAAAAAAAAACAGATCACTCACATTTCCACCGCAATCATTTTCAGTCCACTAGTTGACGCCTACGAGCATGGCTTCGTTGAGAAAAAGGCTGGTAAGGATAAGAAAACCAAAGTAAAGGACACATCGAAGAGGAAAAAACGAAAAAAGGATAAATGCTCCAGCCGTCATAGTGTAGTGAAATCCGTATCGCTCGACGGACCAAAACGTTCAGGAGGCGCCGGATCTCCAGGGAGGAAAGGTACTGCTTCAGTTAGCAGAGACGCTGAAGAACTTGCAGACGGGAAGAAAAGTCAAAATGCGGACGAAAAGAGAACAAATTCGAAAGTAGACAGAAAAACCCCGTCGAGTAATAGGGAGAAAAAGAAAGCCGCGTCGAGTAATAAGGAGAAAAAGAAAACCGGGTCGAGCAATAAGGAGAAAAAGAAAGCCAAGTCGAATGTGGACATTAAAGTCAGGTCGAAGGAAAAGGCTGAAAAGAATGCCAAGTCTAAGGGAAAGGATGGAAAGAAAGTCGTGTCGAAGTCAAACGAGCAGCTGAAGAAGACACAGTAGAAAAGAAGAGCAATGATGAAACAGAGTACCGAAGAGGAACGTCTTCATCTTTCTCTCTCTCCCTCTTTCTCTATATCTTTCCAGTTGAACAGATACTAATGTATTCATTCATTCTTTCAA